>CANTUR010000390.1:0-1387500 GCA_947683625.1 Mallotus nudiflorus
GCATACAGTCAATAGTATATGAGTAATATGTATATATACAGGCAAATTCATACAGATGCAGAAAAATCATTTTATATATTTTTCTGAAAATCAACTTTTATGAAGGATCACATAGAACCCTAGAATATCGCAACCTCAGAAAAACAGTGTTAATGTAATATCCCGTGTTTTTAAAAATATTTTTTTCACTGTACCGGGATATGCAGGTGTCAATAATTTTGACTGTATATACGATATTTTTATGAGTTGATATGTATTTTAAACCTATTTTAATTACTGTCTATTATTTTCAGTATTTTACGTAAAATTTTCCCGGGACTTTCATTTTCGGGGAAATTTTCACGTAAACAATGTATTATTAATTATTTTAAATGTATTTACGGGTTTGCATGAACTCATACATATTTTTAAATTATTAAATAAAGCCTGTGTGTGTATATTTATTTAATTAGGGTTTATTATTACCCTAATATTTTATTATTTATTTATTATTATTTGATTATTTTATTTATTATTAAATTATTAAAATTTATTATTTTTTTTCTTTTTTTCTTTTTTTTTTCTTTTTCTTTTCCTTTTTCTTTCTTTTTCTTTTTCTTTCTCTTTCCTTTTTCTTTCTTTTTCTTTTCTTCTTCTCTTCTTCTTCTTCTTCCCGTGGGTGCCCAACGCCACCACCATTCTTCCCACCGTCGTTTCTCCCTCATCCGGCCACCGTTTTCGACACCGCCGGTCTCTATCTTCTCCTTGAGCTCCGGTGAGTGTTATTCTAGCTTTTGTTTGAGCTAAAACGGTCTAGAATTGCTTAGGTTTTGAGTTGAATATTTCGGCCACTTTTGGTTTTTGATTTTTTTGAGCTTCAATTTGGATGATTCATGGAAACTTCCTTCACAAATGTTGTTCCTGGTAGTTTAATCTTCATGTATGAATTTTTACAGAATTTTTGGAGGTTGTTTGGATTTTTGGGTATTTTTGAATATTTTAATATTATTTTCGAATTTTCGGAAATTAATTATTTAAATTATGAAATTGGAGTTTATGGTTGAATTAGGTGTTGAAATGAATTATAGGAATTTATTTGGAATTTTTATGAATTTCTAAGTATTTATTTTTAATTATTGAAGTTTATATGATTTTGTAAAATTAAGTTAATTGTGTTTTTATTTGAATTTAATTGGTTAATTGAGTTTAATTATTGATATTATTGATAAATATGTTGAGAAAATTAATTTTGGATAATTGTATGATTTTTGGTGAATTTTTGAAGTAATTTAGGTATATATATATATAGGGGTATTTTGGTAATTTTACCCTAAATTGTCTAAAAATGTAATTTAATTGGTTTTAATATTTATTTAAGGTATAAAAATGATTTCTACAAAATATTTGGTATTTTTAACTAATTAAAACTATTTTCCGGGAATTATTTTCAATTATATATATAATATACGGTTTTTCTAATAAAATGAGTTTTAATTGATTTTTACAGTGTTTCAAGATTTATTATGTAATTTCTACCTATGAAATGTATTTTTATGACTTAAGGATATTTTTGGTATATTTGAATATATTTTCTGTGTTTGTGGACCCCGGTCGACAGATTGTAGTCTGGAGTCCGACCGAGGGGTTGTGATTGTTTATGGTGTTATTTTCGAAGTGTATTTTCTTTGCAGGGTCGGCTCTACTCTTTTGAGTAGAGAGATGTCCGTTTTACAGGGGAGGTTCTGCCGGATTTCCGGTAGAATTCTCGTAAAACGTGATATCCAGTCGAACCCTAATTCTATTTCCGTATTTTAATACTCTAGATTGAATTCTAGGATTTCTGTTAGGGTTATTCTGATGTCGAGTAATTATTTCTTGTTTAGTTGCGCCGAGACCGAGTTAGTGGACCAGGCCCGTCGGACCTGTCTCGTGGAGCGCATTAGGTGAGTTACTATATTATATATATATGCTTAGGACGCATGATTTAGAAAATGCATGTTTTATTTTGACTGAATATGCATAAATTACATGATTTATATTCAAGTATATTTTTGGTATATTTTTGGTATATAATAAATTATATACATGTTTTATTAATAAAATATATTTAAAATGTTTTTAAATATATTTTTAGTTTAATTCATGATTTGATTGAATTTATTTGACGTATATATACTCAAAATATACCTGGTTTATGTTTGGTATATTTTCGGTATATATATGGTTTATATTGTTGATTTATTTAAATTCATGCATCATGTAATTGTGAATGAATGTTTTATTATTTATTACTGAAGGATATCAATAGAACGTGCTACCTAGTGGGCAGCACTAGGACCGAGTACGTACCGGTACGCCTATAGTATTTAGGCTATATTACTAACTTATTTGTGGATATTGATTTGATTATGATTATTTGATATGTGTGAGATGTGGTTTGGGGTGTGATTGCTGGAGCTCGGTTGACCAAGTGTCTCGGGGCCAATCACACTGGCAGTCAGACTGCTGGAGCTCGGTTGACTTAGTGTCTCGGGGCCAGTCTACTGTCCATATGGATTAAGTGGATATATTTGGAATTAGTGAGCCTGTATGGCTAGAGTGTTGTTTAACACTATTTTTCTGAGGTTGCGATATTCTAGGGTTCTATGTGATCCTTCATAAAAGTTGATTTTCAGACAAAATATATAAAATGATTTTTCTGCATCTGTATGAACTTGCCTGTATATATACATATTATTCATATACTGTTGACTGTATGCATTATCACTTAGAGTGTATGTATATATATTATAGTAATTCACTCAGTGAGGTCTGACTCCCCTCCGTTGACTATTTTTCAGGAGAGTCAACTTCCTCAGACCTCAGTAGCAGGTCGATACGCCGGATTTCTTCCGCCCCGGCTTCTTTATGTAAATTGTCTACTTGAGTCTTATTTATTTTATCTAGACACTGCAGTAGTTGTAAATTAAAGTATTGGATTTTATGTACTTTATTTTAAAGAGATGTATTATGTTAAAACTGGATTTGTATAAGATTATACATTTATGAGATTATATATGCGATGTGATGAGTTTTGAATTATATCCAGTTGTTATGGATGATATTGTAATATTTATGATTTTATTTTCCGCTGCATATTATATTTTTATGGTTATTATTGCATATTTATTTTTTTTATTTTTAGGCTTGCTACGGGTTCCGGATTCGAAAGAATTCCCGTTCCCTAGCGCCGGTCATGACTCCTGTTTTGGGGTCGTGACAGTTAAACAACACTCTAGCCATACAGGCTCACTGATTCCAAATATATCCACTTAATCCATATGGACAGTAGACTGGCCCCGAGACACTAAGTCAACCGAGCTCCAGCAGTCTAACTGCCAGTGTGATTGGCCCCGAGACACTTGGTCAACCGAGCTCCAGCAATCACACCCAAACCACATCTCACATATCAATAATCATAATCAATTCAATATCCACAAATAGTTAGTAATATAGCCTAAAGCTATAGGCGTACCGGTACGTACTCGGTCCTAGTGCTGCCCACTAGGTAGCACGTTCTATTGATATCCTTCATTCTTAAATATAAAACATTCATTCACAAAAATAAATGATGCATGAATATAAATGAAATAACAATATAAACCATATATATACCGAAAATATACCAAACATAAACCAGGTATATTTTGAGTATATATATGTCAAATAAATTCAATCAAATCATGAATTAAACTAAAAATATATTTAAAAACATTTTAAATATATTTTATTAATAAAACATGTATATAATTTATTATATACCAAAAATATACTTGAATATAAATCATGTTATTTATGCATATTTAGTCAAAATAAAACATGCATTTTCTAAATCATGCATCCTAAGCATATATATATAATATAGTAACTCACCTAATGCGCTCCATGAGACGGGTCCGACGGGCCTGGTCCACTAACCCTCGGTCTCGGCGCAACTAAACAAGAAATAATTAATCGACATCAGAATAACCCTAACAGAAATCCTAGAATTCAATCTAGAGTATTAAAATACAGAATCGGAAATTAGGGTTCGACTGGATATCACGTTTTACGAGAATTCTACCGAAAATCCGGCAGAACCTCCCCTGTAAAACGGACATCTCTCTACTCAAAAGAGTAGAGCCGACCCTGCAAAGAAAATACACTTCAAAAATAAACACCACAATCAATCACAACCCCTCGGTCGGACTCCAGACTACAATCTGTCGACCGGGGTCCACAACACAGAATATATATTCAAATATACCAAAAATATTCTTAAATCATAAAAATACATTTCATACGTAGAAATTACATAATAAATCTTGAAACACTGTAAAAATCGATTAAAACTCATTTTATTAGAAAACCGTATATTATATATATAATTGAAAATAATTCCCGGAAAATAGTTTTAATTAGTTAAAAATACTAGATATTTTGTAGAAATCATTTTTATACCTTAAATAAATATTAAAACCAATTAAATTACATTTTTAGACAATTTAGGGTAAAATTACCAAAATACCCCTATATATATATATATACCTAAATTACTTCAAAAATTCACCAAAAATCATACAATTATCCAAAATTAATTTTCTCAACATATTTATCAATAATATCAATAATTAAACTCAATTAACCAATTAAATTCAATTTAAAACACAATTAACTTAATTTTACAAAATCACATAAACTTCAATAATTAAAAATAAATACTTAGAAATTCATAAAAATTCCAAATAAATTCCTACAATTCATTTCAACACCTAATTCAACCATAAACTCCAATTTCATAATTTAAATAATTAATTTCCGAAAATTAGAAAATAATATTAAAATATTCAAAAATACCCAAAAATCCAAACAATCTCCAAAAATTCTGTAAAAATTCATACATGAAGATTAAACTACCAGGAACATCATTTGTGAAGGAAGTTTCCATGAATCATCCAAATTGAAGCTCAAAAAAATCGAAAACCAAAAGTGGCCGAAATATTCAAATCAAAACCTAAGCAATTCTAGACCATTTTAGCTCAAACCAAAGCTAGAATAACACTCACCAGAGCTCAAGGAGAAGATAGAGACTGGCGGTGTTGAAAATGGTGGCCGGAGGAGAGAGAAACGACGGTGAGGAATGGTGGTGGTCGGCGCCCGCGGGAAGAAGAAGAAGAAGAAGAAGAAAAAGAAAAAGAAAGAAAAAGGAAAGAGAAAAAAAAAAAGAAAAAGAAAGAAAAAGGAAAAGAAAAAGAAAAAAGAAAAAAGAAAAAAATAAATTAAATTAAAATAATTAAATATTAATAAATAAATAATAATAAAATAATAAATTTTAATAATTTAATAATAAATAAAATAATCAAATAATAATAAATAAATAATAAAATATTAGGGTAATAATAAACCCTAATTAAATAAATATACACACACAGGCTTTATTTAATAATTTAAAAATATGTATGAGTTCATGCAAACCCGTAAATACATTTAAAATAATTAATAATACATTGTTTACGTGGAAATTTCCCCGAAAATGAAAGTCCCGGGAAAATTTTACGTAAAATACTGAAAATAATAGACAGTAATTAAAATAGGTTTAAAATACATATTAACTCATGAAAATATCGTATAATGCATAAAAATTATTGACACTGTATATCCCGGTACAGTGTAAAAATATTTTAAAAAAAACACGGGATATTACAGTCTTCCCCCCTTACAAGAATTTGTCCCCGAATTCCAGAAAACAAGATTACAGAATCAGGAAGGAAAGAGATACGGGTAAGAAGCTCGCATCTCAGCTTCAGTCTCCCACGTATGCTCTTCAACTCTGTCGCTACGCCACAAAACCTTGACCATCGGAATCTGCTTCGATCGCAACTGTCGAACTTGAAAATCAACGATCGCCACAGGTTCTTCCACAAACGTCAAATCTTCACTCACTTCCACACTGTCAGGTTGCAACACGTGTGAAGGATCTGAGATATACTTCCTCAACATCGAGATATGAAATACTGGATGCACTTGTGACATACTCGGAGGCAAATCCAACCGATATGCAACAGTGCCAACTCTCTCCAGAATCTCAAACGGTCCAAAGTATCTCGGTGTTAACTTACCCTTCCTGCCAAATCTCATCACACCCTTCATCGGAGATACTTTCAGAAAAACGAAATCTCCAACCTGAAACTCCACATCTCTGCGCCTAGGATCCGCATAACTCTTCTGTCTGCTAACTGCGGTCTCTAACCTGCGCTTGATCACGGCGACTTTCTCTACAGCATCCTGAACCATCTCTGGTCCAATCAAAACTCTCTCACCAATCTCATCCCAACTCAACGGGGATCTACACTTCCTTCCATACAACGCCTCGTATGGTGCCATACCAATACTGCTATGGTAGCTGTTATTATATGCAAACTCAACAAGCGACAAATGATCATCCCAGCTACCTCCCAAATCCAAGACACACATCCTCAACATATCTTCCAGTGTCTGGATCGTCCTCTCAGACTGACCATCTGTCTGAGGATGAAAAGCAGTACTGAAATCCAACCTAGTGCCCATCGCTTCTTGCAACTTCTGCCAAAAACGAGAAGTAAACACCGAACCTCTGTCTGACACAATGGACACATGTACTCCATGAAGGCACACAATATGCTTCACGTACAACTTCGCCAATCTAGCAACTGAATATGTGGCTTTCACAGGCAAGAAATGTGCAGACTTCGTCAATCTGTCTACAATCACCCAGATGGAATCGTATCCATCCTTCGAACGAGGTAAACCAACTACAAAATCCATAGCTATCCTTTCCCACTTCCACTCGGGAATAGGAAGAGGCTGAAGCTTCCCAGAAGGCTTCTGATGTTCGGCTTTCACTTGCTGACACGTCAAGCACTTAGCAACATAATCAGCAACATCCTTTTTCAATCCATCCCACCAGTATAGATCTCTGATACTGTGGTACATCTTGGTAACACCAGGATGAACGCTGTAAGCTGTAGAATGTGCTTCCTCTAAGATCTCTTCTCTCAAATCATCCACATCAGGAACACACAATCTACCACTGATCCACAACACACCATCATCATCGAGTGTGAAATCAGTGAACTTCCCTGCTCTGACATTCTCTGCAAGCTCTTCCAGAATAGGATCTCGGCTCTGAGCTGCTTTAATCCTATCCCTTAGTACAGATCGTACTTTAAATTGAGCTAACAGTCCACCTGATCTACTGATCTTCATCATCAGACCTTGATCCACCATCAGATGCAATTCCTGGATCAATGGTCTCCTCTCAACACCAATGTGAGCAAGACTACCTGAGGACTTCCTACTCAAGGCATCTGCTACCACATTAGCTTTACCCGGATGGTAAAGAATCTCGCAATCATAATCCTTCAACAGTTCCAACCATCTTCTCTGCCTCAAATTCAAATCTCGCTGCTGGAAAATGTACTTAAGGCTCTTGTGATCAGTAAATATCTCACAAGTCACCCCGTACAAATAATGTCTCCAAATCTTCAAAGCAAAGATCACTGCAGCCATCTCAAGATCATGTGTAGGATAGTTCTGCTCATGCTTCTTCAACTGCCTCGAAGCATAGGCTATCACCCTTCCATTCTGCATCAACACACAACCAAGACCAATTCTAGAGGCATCACAGTAAACTGTGAACTTATCCACACTATTAGGCAAAGCTAATACTGGCGCTGTGGTCAACTTCTCCTTCAACAACTGAAAACTATTCTCACAAGCTTCTGACCACTCGAATCTAACATTCTTCTGAGTCAAGCGAGTCATAGGGGCTGCAATCCTGGAAAAATCCTGCACAAACCGCCTATAATATCCGGCTAAACCCAGAAAACTCCGAATCTCAGTAACTGAAGTAGGTCTAGGCCACTCAGATACTGCTTCAATCTTCTGTGGATCAACCTGAATACCTTCTTTAGACACTACGTGTCCAAGAAAAGAAACACTCTCCATCCAGAAATCACACTTCGAGAATTTAGCATAAAGCTGATGATCTCTCAGTGTCTGTAGTACAATCCTCAAATGATATACGTGCTCTTCCATACTCCTCGAATATACCAGTATATCATCAATGAAGACTACTACAAACTGATCCATATACGGTCGGAATACCCTGTTCATCAGGTCCATAAAAGCTGCTGGTGCATTAGTCAAACCAAAAGACATCACCAGAAACTCATAATGACCATATCGAGTGCGGAATGCTGTCTTAGGAATATCAGCTTCACTAATCCGCAGCTGATGATAACCCGACCTCAAGTCAACCTTAGAAAAGAATTGTGCACCCTGGAGCTGATCAAATAAATCATCAATCCTCGGGAGAGGATACTTGTTCTTCACTGTCACCTTATTAAGCTCTCTGTAATCAATGCACAGTCTCAGGGTACCATCCTTCTTCTTCACAAACAAGACTGGTGCACCCCAAGGAGAAACACTAGGTCTGATAAAACCCTTCTCCAACAACTCTTGCAATTGCTCCTTCAACTCTCTCAACTCTGCAGGAGCCATACGATAGGGTGGCATGGATATAGGAGTAATACCTGGAACCACATCAATACAGAACTCAATCTCTCTATGAGGTGGTAAACCTGGCAACTCCTCGGGAAAAACATCAGGAAACTCACAAGCAACAGGAACATCTGTGAGTGACAACTTCTCCACTGACGTATCCTTAACCAATGCCAAATACCCCTGACAACCTTTCTTCAATAACTTCCTAGCTGAAATAACAGAAATAAGATTCTGAGGTGCTGAACTCCTGTCACCAACAAACTTAAATTCTACTTCATCAGGAATTCTAAAAATCACCTCCTTATTCCTGCAATCAACCACGGTAAAGTGCTGAGACAACCAATCCATTCCCAAAATAACATCGAACTCCATCACATCCAACAAAATCAAATCAGCGGATAATTCTCTATCTCCCACGAGAACTGGACAACCAGAAAGAACAATATCGGCGTCCAAAGAATCACTCAGAGGAGTGGCAACAGACAAAGGAAAAGCCATCCTCGAAGCATGCCAACAAGATTTAGAAGCAAAAATGGGAGAAACAAACGAATGCGTGGCACCCGGATTAAACAAAACCAAAGCATCCAGGTAACAAACAGAAAGAATACCTGCCACGACTACATTAGATGCCTGAGCATCCTGCTGAGTCAGATGAAAAACTCTGGCCTGGCCTCGACCTCCCTGCTGACTGGTAGAAGCCTGGCCAACGCCTCTGGCACCTGCTCTAGTACCTCTACCACGACTCTGCTATGGAACAAACTGAGTAGAACTCTGATGCTGAGCTGGTGGTAACTGAAATGGCACGGGTGCTGCACTAGCAATCGACTGCTGTGGGAATCGCGGAATCTGCTGCTGCTGATATCCGGGGTAAGGACACGATCTGGCAAAATGTCCTGTCTGCCCGCATCTGAAACATGTCAACGGTGTCAGATAACACGGTCCCTGATGGACTCTACCACAAGTCTGACAAACACTGGCCGCTGATCCAGAACTACGACCACTGTTGCTGCTCGAAGCACCTGACCCAAATCTAAACGATCTACGCTGACCTCCACGACCATGTCTACTGCTCCGATGCACTCGCTGCTGCTGTCTCTGACTCTGCTGAGTCGAACCTTGCTGCTGACTACTCGAACCAATATGAAAACTCGAATATGGAGTAGCCTGCGATCCACTCGACTGAACTCCCAACTGGTAATAATCAGGCATCGCTCCCTGCCTAACTAACCTCAGCTCAATCTCCTTAGCTAGCTCAATCACCGACTCCAGAGTAAGACCTGCTGTAGGCATACCAGCAAAAGCAGAACCCAAACCAGTAACATAGGTAGTAACAGCGAAATACTGATCTCGCATCAGATCCTCAGCATATCTACCCAGACGAAGGAACTCTCGGGTATACTCCTCTACAGATCGATCTCCACGAGAAATACTAGTCAAACGGAGACGATAGCTCAAACGAAGAGGCTCTGGACAAAATCTCCTCATGAATCGCTCTCGAAACTGAGCCCATGTCATCGTCATCATATAGGGCTGGATCATCTGAATGAACCAATCTAAAGCTGATCCCTCGACAGACAACTCAACGATCATAATCCGCTGGTACTCGGTATGAGCAGTCCGAGTCCTAGTCTCAATCGCATGCAGAAAATCTAAAGGATCAAAAGTCCCATCAAAAGCAATCCTGCCAACTCGGGCATAGAACAAAGCTGCCTCAGGGTCAGACATACACTGCTGATAGGCAGGCTGAACAGGCTGAACAACTGGAGGAACAGGAACATCAAACTCAGGCTCAACAGGCTCCTCGTCCTGTAACTCTCTCTGCCTACGGCGACCTGCCGCTCCTCGAGGTCTACCTCTGCCACGACCTCTACGTCTAACTGGCGGTTCAGGAGGTAAAACCTCATCCTGAAAAGACTCATCATCCTCGGCCTCAACGACCGGTGGAGCGACACGCGCTCGCCTCCTCATTCTGAAAAGACAAACGGAAAAATTCAGACAAAACAGACAACGGAGGAATAACGCTGAAAACTACAACAAGGAATACTTATCAAGACATACTCGAACCTAATACACTGCAGTAGTCCAACAGAAAACACAACTTTAAAACTAGGGCCACAACTCACATAACTAAGCCCTGACACAGAACTCCACTCAGATACGAACTTCGCTCTGATACCAACTTTGTCACGACCCAAAACAGGGGCCATGACCGGCGCTAGGGAACAGGAATTCTTTCGAATCCGGAACCCGTAGCAAGCCTAAAAATAAAATAAATATGCAATAATAACCATAAAAATATAATATGCAGCGGAAAATAAAAATCATAAATATTACAATATCATCCATATCAACTGGATTCAATTCAAAACTCATCACATCACATATATAATCTCATAAATGTATAATCTTTATACAAATCCAGTTTTAACATAATACATCTCTTTAAAACAAATATATAAAATCCAACACTTTAATTCACAACTACTGAAAATCACAACTACTGCAGTGTCTAGATAAAATAAATAAGACTCAAGTATATAATTTACATAAAGAAGCCGAGGCGGAAGAAATCCGGCATATCGACCTGCTACTGAGGTCTGAGGAAGTTGACTCTCCTGAAAAATAGTCAACGGAGGGGAGTCAGACCTCACTGAGTGAATTACTATAATATATATACATACACTCTAAGTGATAATGCATACAGTCAATAGTATCTGAGTAATATGTATATATACAGGCAAATTCATACAGATGCAGAAAAATCATTTTATATATTTTTCTGAAAATCAACTTTTATGAAGGATCACATAGAACCCTAGAATATCGCAACCTCAGAAAACAGTGTTAAACAACACTCTAGCCATACAGGCTCACTGATTCCAAATATATCCACTTAATCCATATGGACAGTAGACTGGCCCCGAGACACTAAGTCAACCGAGCTCCAGCAGTCTGACTGCCAGTGTGATTGGCCCCGAGACACTTGGTCAACCGAGCTCCAGCAATCACACCCAAACCACATCTCACATATCAATAATCATAATCAATTCAATATCCACAAATAGTTAGTAATATAGCCTAAAGCTATAGGCGTACCGGTACGTACTCGGTCCTAGTGCTGCCCACTAGGTAGCACGTTCTATTGATATCCTTCATTCTTAAATATAAAACATTCATTCACAAAAATAAATGATGCATGAATATAAATGAAATAACAATATAAACCATATATATACCGAAAATATACCAAACATAAACCAGGTATATTTTGAGTATATATATGTCAAATAAATTCAATCAAATCATGAATTAAACTAAAAATATATTTAAAAACATTTTAAATATATTTTATTAATAAAACATGTATATAATTTATTATATACCAAAAATATACTTGAATATAAATCATGTTATTTATGCATATTTAGTCAAAATAAAACATGCATTTTCTAAATCATGCATCCTAAGCATATATATATAATATAGTAACTCACCTAATGCGCTCCACGAGACGGGTCCGACGGGCCTGGTCCACTAACCCTCGGTCTCGGCGCAACTAAACAAGAAATAATTAATCGACATCAGAATAACCCTAACAGAAATCCTAGAATTCAATCTAGAGTATTAAAATACAGAATCGAAAATTAGGGTTCGACTGGATATCACGTTTTACGAGAATTCTACCGAAAATCCGGCAGAACCTCCCCTGTAAAACGGACATCTCTCTACTCAAAAGAGTAGAGCCGACCCTGCAAAGAAAATACACTTCAAAAATAAACACCACAATCAATCACAACCCCTCGGTCGGACTCCAGACTACAATCTGTCGACCGGGGTCCACAACACAGAATATATATTCAAATATACCAAAAATATTCTTAAATCATAAAAATACATTTCATACGTAGAAATTACATAATAAATCTTGAAACACTGTAAAAATCGATTAAAACTCATTTTATTAGAAAACCGTATATTATATATATAATTGAAAATAATTCCCGGAAAATAGTTTTAATTAGTTAAAAATACTAGATATTTTGTAGAAATCATTTTTATACCTTAAATAAATATTAAAACCAATTAAATTACATTTTTAGACAATTTAGGGTAAAATTACCAAAATACCCCTATATATATATATACCTAAATTACTTCAAAAATTCACCAAAAATCATACAATTATCCAAAATTAATTTTCTCAACATATTTATCAATAATATCAATAATTAAACTCAATTAACCAATTAAATTCAATTTAAAACACAATTAACTTAATTTTACAAAATCACATAAACTTCAATAATTAAAAATAAATACTTAGAAATTCATAAAAATTCCAAATAAATTCCTAAAATTCATTTCAACACCTAATTCAACCATAAACTCCAATTTCATAATTTAAATAATTAATTTCCGAAAATTAGAAAATAATATTAAAATATTCAAAAATACCCAAAAATCCAAACAACCTCCAAAAATTCTGTAAAAATTCATACATGAAGATTAAACTACCAGGAACATCATTTGTGAAGGAAGTTTCCATGAATCATCCAAATTGAAGCTCAAAAAAATCGAAAACCAAAAGTGGCCGAAATATTCAAATCAAAACCTAAGCAATTCTAGACCATTTTAGCTCAAACCAAAGCTAGAATAACACTCACCAAAGCTCAAGGAGAAGATAGAGACTGGCGGTGTCGAAAACGGTGGCCGGAGGAGAGAGAAACGACGGTGAGGAATGGTGGTGGTCGGCGCCCGCAGGAAGAAGAAGAAGAAGAAGAAGAAGAAAAAGAAAAAGAAAGAAAAAGGAAAGAGAAAAAAAAAAGAAAAAGAAAGAAAAAGGAAAAGAAAAAGAAAAAAGAAAAAAGAAAAAAATAAAATAAATTAAAATAATTAAATATTAATAAATAAATAATAATAAAATAATAAATTTTAATAATTTAATAATAAATAAAATAATCAAATAATAATAAATAAATAATAAAATATTAGGGTAATAATAAACCCTAATTAAATAAATATACACACACAGGCTTTATTTAATAATTTAAAAATATGTATGAGTTCATGCAAACCCGTAAATACATTTAAAATAATTAATAATACATTGTTTACGTGGAAATTTCCCCGAAAATGAAAGTCCCGGGAAAATTTTACGTAAAATACTGAAAATAATAGACAGTAATTAAAATAGGTTTAAAATACATATTAACTCATGAAAATATCGTATAATGCATAAAAATTATTGACACTGTATATCCCGGTACAGTGTAAAAATATTTTAAAAAAAACACGGGATATTACAATAGCCCTACATAATGACTCTTGCAGAGCTGTAGGAGCAATTGCGAGAGCTGAATAAAATGACAATGAAGAACAAGTATCCTCTTCTGAGGATAGATGACCTGTCTGATCAGCTACAGGGTGCACAGTTCTTTTCTAATATTGATTTGAAGTCAGGTTATCATTAGTTATGGATCAGTTTATAGTAGTCTTCATTAATGATATACTAGTGTATTTGAAGTGAATGAAAGGGCACACATATCACTTGAGGACTATACTACAGACACTAAGAGAATGTCAGCTTTATGCTAAATTCAGGAAGTGTAATCATTGGATGGAGAGTGTTGTTTTTCTTAGAATTATGGCATTTAAAGATAGAATTCGAGTTGATCCATAAAAGATCAAAACAACATCTGAGCGGCCCAGACTGACTGAATTCATTGAGATTTGTAATTTTTTGGGTTTAATTGGGTATCATAGGAAATCTGAATAAAATTCTCTAGAATTGCAGCTCCTATGACCCACATAACTCGGAAGAATGGGAAGATTGTGTGAATAGATGTTTGTTAGAACAGCTTCCAAGTATTGAAGAAGACTAATTGATCTGAGGGTTATGTGAACTTTAGAGGATAAGACCTGATATTATTATAGCATTTCAACATATCATCATAGCATCTCATTACAGCATTTCATCACGACATTTCATTCTAGCATTTCATCATAACATTTCATTATATCATCTCATCATGACATTCATCATAGCATGTCATCATGACATATCACCATAGGATGATCTGCTGATAGGAGATGCCCCAAGTTAATGATACAGGGTTGATGTTGTAATCTGAGAAAGGGATTCTATATAAGTTATGGAAATGAACTTGCAATGTACATCCAGATGATTACTAAGAATTATCACAGTATTCAGGATCAGTACTAGTGGGTTGGATTATAGAAGGAGGTGACTGATTGTATTTCTAAGTGTTAAAATTACCAGCTGGTGAAAGCTGAACATCAGAAGTCTTCTGGGAAGTTTCGATCTCTTTTGAATTTGGGTGGAAATGAGAGAGAATTGTAATAATTTTTGTGGTTGGTTACCTCGTTCGAAGAGTGAATATGATTTCGTTGGAATGACTGTAGACAAATTGACCAAGTCAGCTAATTTATGGCGAGTGGAAGCCACTTATTCAGCAGCTAAGTGGGCTAAGCTGCATATAAAGCATATTTTATGCCTGCATGGACTACCTGTGTCCATTGTATATGGTAAAGCTACAGTGTTTACCTTTTAATTTTAGCAGAGATTGTGGAGAGTAATAGACACCTGGTTGGATTTTAATACTGCTTTTCATCCTCAGACAGATGACAGTCTGAGAGGACGATCCAGACACTAAACAGTATGTTGAAGAGGTGTGTTTTGGATCTAGAAGGTAGCTAGGTTGATTATATGCTACTTATAGAATTCGCTTATAATGACAACTACCATAGCAGTATTGGAATGACACCACTTGAGGCTTTTATGGAAAGAAGTCTTAATTAGATATGAGATGGTTCAGAATACAGCGAAGAAGTTATTGTGATCAGAAGAGCGATATGGACCCTAGATGCAGAGATATGGAGTTTCAGATCGAAGACTGTAATTCTGAAGATGTCTTCGAAAAATGGTGTGATGAGACTTGGTAAGGCTGCATATTGATTGGCTTCGTCTCCAAATCTATTTCATATGTATCCAATGTTCCGTGTCTCGATACTGAGAGAGTGTATTTCAGACACTTCGCACATGTTGCAGTCGGATAATGTAGAACTGAATGAAGATCTGAAGTTCAGAAGGAATTAGTTGCGATTGTAGATTATCAAATTCCACAGTTACAATTAAAACATAAAAGTCTAATTTAAATAATATTTGAGAAAAAAAAATTCATAAATGAAATAAAATTCCCATTTTACAATTAAATTAACATAGATTGTAAATAATATTTAAAATCACAATTTAACTAATAAAATCTCAAATATTATATAATATTAATAAAAATTCAATATTACAATTATTTAACATAACATAATAAAGTTCACGTTTAATTATATTATAAAATTAGTTTAAAACCCATTTTTTATCACCCAAATTATAAATAATATATATTTGAAATTTTTTTTTGAAAATTAGTATTAATTAGTTAAAAATAGTAAATAATTTGTAAAAATCATTTTTATACTTTAAATAATTATAAAACCAACTAAAACATAATGTTTAACTATAATCTTAATAAAATTACATATTTAACCCTATAATACAAAATATCCAATATACTAAATAATTCCTCAAAAATTATACAAAATTATTAAAATTATTTAATCAACATATAAAATACTAATATCAACTAAAACTCATATTTAACCATTAATTTCAACAAAAGTACATATTTAACCTAATAATTCAAAATACACATAAATTATATAAAATTCCATAAAAATTATATAAATTCATAAAAATTATTTTATCATCAAATAACATTTTAATATCAACTAAAACACACAATTAAACTTTAAATTCAATCAAAATACTCATTTTACTCAATTATCCAATATTTACATAAACTAAAAATATTCATAAAAATTATATAAAATTCCCAAAAATTAATTTATCAACATCAAAATTAATAAAAATATATAATAACAATAATTTAACCAATTTCTTAATTTAATTAATTTATTTACGAAAATTCATTAAATAATATTAAAATAATAAAAAATTCACCAAAATTAAAATAAATTCCAAAAATTATAAAAAAAATATATTCATGAAGCTCAAGCTATAAGGATGATCATTTGCAAAGGAAGTTTGCTTGAATAAAAAAAATCAACCTAAAAAAAAATAAAAACCCCTAAAAGCTCAAAAATAAAAAGTCAACAAAACTTACAAACGAGATGGTTTGAGCTCAATCCAAGCTTAGAAATGGAGTCCTCACAACTCAAGAAATTCAAAGAACCGAAGAACTCAAGCAAAGGTGGCCATAAAATGATTGACGGCAAGGAAGAAGCTTACTGCTGCGCTGTCGTTTCTGCTTTCTCCGGCAACATATCGACGAGCAGACAGTGACGAAGATGATGGAGAAGAAAAGGGAAGAAGATGGTGGCGGTCCGGCGAGCTAAAGGAAGAGGCACAGTGACTGGGGATGGTCGGGATGGCAGCGCGCGGAGGAGGTAAGTATTTTGTAACTTTCTTCTTTGTTTTTCTCTTTCTTCGAATTTGCAAATGTATATATATATATATATATATATATATATACACTTTATCAAACTATATGTTATAATATAATATTATTTTATGTCTAAAAATTTCCCCACTACACAAAATAAAAAAAATATCTCACTCATACATATATACATATATATACACATATATAATCACACATACATAAAAATAAACACATAAATATTAAACTAATAACAACATATAAAATATCATTTAAAAGTAACAATAATATAAACCATAATTATTAAATAATTAATAATACAAATAATACTGATGATAATTCTAATAAAATAAATAATGAAATAATAAAAATAATAGTCAAAATTATGCCATATAATAAAATAATACTAATACTTAAATAATGTTATTAAAATAATTCTCTTCAAAATAACACTAATATTATAATAAATCTCCACCACACAATACATAAATATCTCTCTCTCTCTCTCTCACACACACACACATATATATATACATACATATACATTAACACTTAAAAAATATAACATTTACATAAAAAATAAAATAATAATAATAATAATAATATCAGTACTTAAAAATAATATTAAAATAACCATGCACTAAATTAACGTTATTAGAATAATAGTATTCGAAAATAATAAATATACATAATGGAATTTAAACGTCTGAAATAATAAGTTCCAGAATAATATATTTACGTAGAAATTCAATTAAACATAAAATAATAATAATTAATCATAAAATAGTAAAATAATTAAATATAACTTTTAAATTTTATTAATACTGCATATCTCATTATTTAATAAAATAATTTAAAAATCAGGGTTATTACACTTTAGCAGCACCATCAATATTCATTTTAAACAGTAGTGCCAAGGAGGAATCCAATGAACTACTTAAAGAATAAAAGCAGTCTTCAAAATGCCACCAACCTGAAGACGTTAAAGGATCAACAAGTCAACTTGGGTGTTATGCATATGTCCAACCTTAAACACCTCTGCTTCTTTGATAAATTTGTAAAGAATATGAATGGAAGTGTGAATGGGAATAAAATGTCCTTTAAAAGTAATCTGATTGTGCGCATGCCAAAGAATCCATAAAGATGAAAGCACTCCTACCCACTAAAGGGCTGCTATTTGACTAGAAAAAGAGATAGCCATAGTAGACTTACAAAGATCAATTGGAAGGCCAACAATTGAAAAATGGACTTGAAATATATCTTGCAAGGCGGACCAAAGCGCAGAACCATAAGGACAAGAGACCAAAACACTGTCAATTATCTCAAAAGCAGTAAAGCATAAGCGACAACATGAAACTACATAAAATTCTTTACACTGAAGCAGATCATATGATGGAAAACATTGATTGAATGCTAGCCAATATAAAAATGAGTGACTAGAAGGAAGAAAATGCTGCCATAATTCATAACCTGAAGCCATTTTGGGACTAGAAGACCAATAAAAATCATAGGCCTACTTGCTAGCAAAGACACTACTAGAAAAAAATCTCTAAATAAAAAGAATTTAATGAGTGGTAGGAAAAATAACCTGGCTAAGATCATTGACCACATCGGGAAAAACAACAGCAAAATCATCTGAAAAATGCCAAGAACGATCCTAATAAAAAAATAGAGGCTACTAGCTTTTTACGAATAGACCAAGGAATTCCCATATTATTCGCAATAGAAGAACCTATGAAATTGGATGTCCAGAAATTAAGAGTGGAAGCAGATCAAGGTAGTTATTAAGAAGTATTCTGAATATCATTGTAAGTGTCTTTGATAGAAGGCCATATCAAAGAACAAATAAATAAAGCCCTTGGGGCACCGAATTTAAGAAATCTCGACCTTAAAAAATTATAAACAAAATTAGTATTACAGGAGAGCTTCCAAAAAACCCGACTAAGAAGTGACTTATTAAAACAATAAAGGTGCTTTAAACCAATTACACCCTCTTTATAAGGAGAACAAGATTTATCCCACATAATGATAACTAACTGTTTACTATGAATGGAGCCAGTCCATAAAAAATTCTGAATAGCCTTTTCCAACACTTTAAGAATTAAACTTAGCCATTTATAAATCATAAAACTATGCAACAGAGACCCGTAAATGGTGGACTTGATAAGAGTTAAACGTCCCAATATAGAAAGAGTGAGACCCTTCTAAGAATCCATTTTAGTCATAATCCGATTAGCAATTGGCTTAAGCCAGTAAGACTTAGGAGCTTCAACAGACATAAGAATTCCCAGGTAAGTAAAACGGAAATTGTTAGCACGCATACTTGCTTTGAAGGGAGGCAGCACGACTAATAGCAATTCCACTACTAAAAAATATCTTAGATTTATCTCCATTTACTTTTTGCCCATATAGAAAACCATACTCCTTAAAAACATTATCCAGAAAATCAATATTGGAGCGAGTGGCTTTGCAAAAAATAGGACATCGTCAGTATAAAGTAAATGAGTTGGGCAGACTATGTTACCATTACTAAACATAGGAGCCAAACAATCCGAATGCAGTAAAGAAGTAAGCTTTCTACTTCAAAATTCTTCAGCAAGACAAAAGAGCAAAAGAGAAAGTGGATCACCCTAGTGCACACTACTATAAATAGAAAAAATATCCACGTTGACTACCATTAATGAGAACAGAGAATCTAGTTAATTCAAAAGTAGCCCAAATCCAATCACAAAATTTAAAGGAAAAGCCAAAATTAATTAAGACAACATGAATGAAGTCTCATTCCATAGAATTAATATCAATCTTCATAGCCATGTTACCTCGCCGACAATTATCATTCATGATATTAAAATATTTAAAAGCAGTAACAATATAATCCTCAATGTGCTTGCCCTTAACAAAAACCAAACTGCTTATCAAAAATAATGTTAGAGGCAATATTAGTAAGACGATATGCCAAAATTTTTGTAATAACCTTAAAAACAATGGTACTTAAAATAATAGGTTGAAACTTATCCACTGAATTAGCAATAAGGAGGCAGGGACCTTTAGGATGAGCACCATAAGATTAGAATTAATTCCACAGCATAGATGTAATAACCCTAGTTTTAAAATTATTTTAATATTTAACAAGATATGCAGTGTTAATAAAATTTAAAACTATATTTGATTATTTGATTATTTTGTGAATAATTATTATTATTTTACTTTTAATTATAATTTTCTACGTAAATGTGTATATCAAAGTTTATTATTTTGGATAATATTATTTTAATAATGTTTAATTTAGTGCATTATTTTTTTAATATTATTATTTTAATAAATTACATTATTGTATTGTACTTCATGTGTTTATATATATATATATATATATATATATATATATATATATATATATATATATATATGCACATACATATATTAGGGTTATTATTAATATTATATGTGTGTATATGAATTATGATTGTGTGTTCTATATACATATATGTGTGTGTGTATACATATATATGTGTGGTGTGAATTTAATGTAATATTAAATTATAATATATAGTATTATGTATATATAAACTTTATGTAAAAAAAAAAAGAAAGAAAGCTTTATTCTTCTTATACTTCCCCACGACCCTCACCATCTCCGTCACTGTCACGCCGATCAACCACTGTCAAAGTGCCTCACCAACATCCAGCCACCTCCTGCCATCCTCCTCATCTCCTCCTTCCTCTCTAGCAAGCTGCTGATCGTCGATAACTGACAAAAGATGAAACTCGAGCTCACCGACGTTCCAGGCGATTCTGAACGCCGTTCTTCGGGTTTCTAGTGCCATTTGACTCCTAGAGCTCCGGTGAACTTGATTCCAACCTTGGTTTGAGCTCTAACTCCACCATTTTTGTCGTTTCTTGATTTCTTTAATTTGGCCATTTTTGTTTTTGATTTTTTTTCGGAAATTTTTGGTTGATTCATGGAAAATCCCTTCACAAAAGTTGTTCCCCCTAGCTTAAGATACATTCCTAAATTTTTGTGTGATTTTTGGGAATTATTTTGATTTTTGTGAATTTTTTAATATTTTATTAATTTTCGTAAATTAATTATATAAATGATGAAATTATGATTTTTGGTATTATTAGTGGTTATTATTAATTTTAGAGTTGATTTTATAATTTTTGTGTAATTTTTATAATTATTTTTAGTTTTTTTCAATTTTGAAAATATAGGTTAAATATATATTTTGTTAGAAATAGTTGGTTAATTATATGTATTTGTTGATATTAATGAGAAATATGTTGAGAAAATAATCTTTGTGTATTTGTATAATTTTTATTGAATTTTTAAGTATTATTAGTATTTTATGTGTATTTTTAAATATTAGGGTTAATTTGGTAATTTTAGTTAAATATTATGTTTAATTGGTTTTAATATTATTTGAGGTAAAAATGATTTTTACAAATTATTTACTAATTTTTGAAAATTATTTTCAAATAATATATAATATACTATTTTTGTAATAAAATGGATTTTTAGTAATTTTTAATTTGTATTTAGACTAATTAGGCTATTTGGATTAGTAAAGTGACTTTTTATTAAATTATATTGAGTTATCGAGAAAAATGGATTTTTAATAATATTATATTATTATTTAGGGTTTTTAAGTAATTATTAGGAAAATAATTATTTTTGGTGTTTAATGTAAAATATGTCATATTTTGATATTTGGAGTGCATTTATGGTATTTATCGATTTTTAATATATTTTACTGTATTATTAAATTTTTAGTGAATTGTGGACCTTGGTTGGGGAATTTTTGTAGTTTGGAATTCCAACCGAAGGTTGTTTGATGTCACGACCCAAAACAGGGGCCATGACCAGCGCTAGGGAACGGGAATTCTTTCGAATCCGGAACCCGTAGCAAGCCTAAAAATAAAATAAATCATGCAATAATAACAATAACCATATAATATGCAGTGGAAATAAAATCATAAATATAATAATAACATTTTCATCACTGGATTTGAATCAAATCTCATCACATATATATAGTCTTTAATACAAATCCAGTTTCAACATAATACATCTCTTTAAATAAAATACATGAAATCCGATACTTTAATTCACAACTACTGTAGTGTCTAGATAAAATAAATAAGACTCAAGTAAATAATTTACATAAAGAAGCCGGGGCGGAAGAAATCCGGCGTATCGACCTGCTACTGAGGTCTGAAGAAGTTGACTCTCCTGAAAAATAGTCAACGGAGGGGAGTCAGACCTCACTGAGTGAATTACTATAATATATATACATACACACTAAGTGATAATGCATACAGTCAACAATATATATATAATATGTATATATACAGGCAATTGCACACAGATGCAATAAAATCATTTTATATATTTTCATTAAAAATCATCTTTTATGAAGGATCACATAGAACCCTAGAATAACGCAACCTCAGAAAATAGTGTTAAACAACACTCAAGCCATACAGGCTCACTTAATCCAAATATATCCACTTAATCCATTTAGACAGTAGACTGGCCCCGAGACACTTGGTCAACCGAGCTCCAGCAATCACACCTCCAAACCATATCTCACACATATCAATAATCATATCAAATCAATATCCATAAATAGTTAGTAATATAGCCTAAAACTATAGGCGTACCGGTACGTACTCGGTCCTAGTGCTGCCCACTAGGTAGCACGTTCTATCGATATCCTTCATCATTAAATATAAAACATTCATTCACAAAAATAAATGATGCATGAATGTAAATGAAATAACAATATAATCCATATATATACCAGAAATATACCAAAAGTAAACCAGGTATATTTCGAGTATATATACGTCAAATGAATTCAATCAAATTATAAATTAAGCTGGAAATATATTTAAAAACATTTTAAGTATATTTTATTTACAAAACATGCATATAATTTAATATATACAAAAAATAAACCAAAAATATACTTAATGTAAACTTAAGAAATAATCAAATTATTTATGCATATTTAATTGACATAAAACATGCATTTCTAAATCATGCATCCTAAGCATATATATATAGTATAGTAACTCACCTAATGCGCTCCACGAGACAGGTCTGACGGGCCTGGTCCACTAGCCCTCGGTCTCGGCGCAACTAAACAAGCAAAAAATAATAGACATCAGAATAAACCCTAACAGAAATCCTAGAATTCGATCTAGAGTATTTAACACAAAATCAGAAATTAGGGTTCGACTGGACATCACGTTTTACTAGAATTCTACCAAAAATCCGACAGAACCTCCCCTGTAAAATGGACATCTCTCTACTCAAAAGAATAGAGCCGACCCTGCAAAGAAATACACTTCGAAATACAAGCTCAACACAAATCCATAACCCCTCGATCGGACTCCAGACTACAATCCACCGACCGGGGTCCACAATCACAGAACAAATTCCAGATATACCAAAAATATCCTTAAAACCTAGAAATACATCTCATAGGTAGAAATTACACAATTAACCTTAAAACACTGTAAAAACCGATAAAAACTCATTTTATTAGTAAAACCGTATATTATATATATAATTGAAAATAATTCACGAAAAATAGTTTTAATTAGTTAAAAATACTAAATAATTTGTAGAAATCATTTTTATACCTTAAATAACTATTAAAACCAATTAAATTACATTTTTAGACAATTTAGGGTAAAATTACCAAAATACCCCTATATATATAAATATACTAAAATTACTTCAAAAATTCACCAAAAATTATACAATTATCCAAAATTAATTTTCTCAACATATTTATCAATAATATCAATAATTAAACTCATTTAACTAATTAAATTCAATTAAAAACATAATTAACCCTAATTTCTCAAAATCACATAAACTTCAATAATTCAAAATAAATACTTAGAAATTCATAAAAATTAAAAATAAATTCCTATAATTCATTTCAACACCTAATTTAACCATAAACTCCAATTTCATAATTTAAATAATTAATTTCCGAAAATTAGAAAATAATATTAAAATATTCAAAAATCCAAAAAATCTCCAAAAATTCCACAAAAATTCAAAAATGTATATTAAGCTACTAGGAAAAACATTTGTGAAGGGAGTTTTCATGAATCATTCAATTCTATGCTAAAAAAAATCAAAAACCCTAATAGGCCGAAATTGAAAATTCAAAACCTAAGCAATTCTAGACCATTTTAGCTCAAACCAAAGCTAGAATCACACTCACCGGAGCTCAAGGAGAAGAAAGAGACTGGCGGTGTCGAAAACGGTGGTCGGAATCGACGTGATCGATGGTAGCTCGATTTTCGGCTTCTCCGGCCAAAATCGACTTCCAGGCGCCGGAAACGGCTACCACAGGCGGCGAAAAAGGTTGGGGAAGGTGGTGGCACACCAGACGGCACACCAACGGCAAGGGAACGGTACAGCAGCGACCGGAACGGCGAAGGGAAGTGATCGGGGAAGAAGAAGCTCACGGGGGCAAAATGGTAATTTTCCAATTTTTTGATTTTTGATGTATATATGTATATATATATACTTTACACTATATAATAAAATAATATTAAATTACACACATCAAATATACACCACACACATAAAATTTAATATTTTAATAATTTATACTAAATAAAAATAATTAAATGACAATAAAACTAATAAATAATTAATAAAATATTAGGATAATAATAAACCCTAATTAAATAAATATACACACACATGCTTTATTTTATAATTTAAAAATACGCATGAGTTCATGCAAGTCCGAAAATATATTTAAAATAATTAATAATACATTGTTTACGTGAAAATTTCCCCGAAAATACAAGTCCCGGGAAAATTTTACGTAAAACACTGGAAATAATGCACAGTAATAAAAATAGGTTTTAAATACATATTAACTCATAAAAATATCGCATATATATTCAAAATTTATTAACACTGCATATCCCGGTACAGTGTAAAAATATTTTAAAAACACGGGATATTACATTTGAATTCTAGAATTAGAAGTGTATTTTTTCTTACAGGACCGACTCTACTTTTTAGTAAAGAGATATCCGTTTTACAGTGGAGGTTTTGTTGAATTTTCGATAGAATTTTCGTAAAATGTGACATTGAGTCGAATTCTAATTCTGTGTCTGTTTGTGTTTAGAATTCTAGATTGAGTCTCTAGAAGCCTAAGTTAGGGTTATTATGATTTTGTGATCATTTTTATTGTTTAGTTGCGCCGAGACCAAGGCCTAGCGGACCAGGCCCATTGGACTAGTCTCGTGGAGCGCATCCCTGTGAGTTATTATTATATATATACATTGCTTTAGGTTGCATGTTTTAGAATTATATGTTTTAAATGTAAAATTTTGCACAATTGTTTTATTAAATGCTTAAGTATATCTTAGGTATATTTTTGGTATATTTTGAAATGAATGCATGTTTTTCCTTTTGATTTATATTCAAATTATTTTTAAGTATATTATTGGATGATTTTGAGTATGTTTCATGATTTAGTTGAATTTATTTTACATATATATACTTGAAATATACTTAGTTTATTTTAGGTATATTTCCAGTATATATACGGTTTATTTGACTATTATGCACAACTTTATACATTATTTGTTACTTGAATGTATGTTTTAATATAAATGAAGGATATCGATAGAATGTGCTTCCTAGTGGGTAGTACTAGGACCGAGTACGTACCGATGCGATAGATTGTAAGTTGATTTACTAACTTATTTATGAAAATTATGACTTGATTGATTTAATTAATGTGAGATGTGATTGATGGTGTGATTGCTGGAGCTCGGTTGACCAAGTGTCTCGGGGCCAATCATATTGATAATCAGATCGCTGGAGCTCGATCGACTTAGTGTTTTGGGGCCAGTCTATTGTCCAGTTGGATTAAGTGAATTTACTTAGAATTAAGTGAGCCAGTATGGCTAGAGTGCTTTTTATTGCTAATGGAGGTTGTGATCACTTAGGGTTCTATTTGATCCTTCATAAACTAACATTTTTCAGCATTATATATAAAGAGATTTTCAGCATCTGTGTGTACATGCCTGTATATATATTTATTAAATACATATGATTGTTTGCATTTATCATTTAGTAATGCGTGTATATATATTATAATAATTCACTCAGTGAGGTTTGACTCCCCTCTATTGAAGTTTTTACGAGAGAGTCTTTGTCTTCAGACCTCGGTAGTAGGTCTATCCGTTGGATTTCTTCCGCCATGGCTCTATTATGTAAATCTTTTACCTAGTTTATATTGTACTTGTCACGACCCAAAACAGGGGCCATGACCGGCGCTAGGGAACGGGAATTCTTTCGAATCCGGAACCCGTAGCAAGCCTAAAAATAAAATAAAAATGCAATAATAACCATAAAAATATAATATGCAGCGGAAAATAAAATCATAAATATTACAATATCATCCATAACAACTGGATATAATTCAAAACTCATCACATCACATATATAATCTCATAAATGTATAATCTTTATACAAATCCAGTTTTAACATAATACATCTCTTTAAAACAAATACATAAAATCCAATACTTTAATTTACAACTACTGTAGTGTCTAGATAAAATAAATAAGACTCAAGTAGACAATTTACATAAAGAAGCCGGGGCGGAAGAAATCCGGCGTATCGACCTGCTATTGAGGTCTGAGGAAGTTGACTCTCCTGAAAAATAGTCAACGGAGGGGAGTCAGACCTCACTGAGTGAATTACTATAATATATATACATACACTCTAAGTGATAATGCATACAGTCAACAGTATATGAGTAATATGTATATATACAGGCAAGTTCATACAGATGCAGAAAAATCATTTTATATATTTGTCTGAAAATCAACTTTTATGAAGGATCACATAGAACCCTAGAATATCGCAACCTCAGAAAATAGTGTTAAACAACGCTCTGGCCATACAGGCTCACTTATTCCAAATATATCCACTTAATCCATATGGACAGTAGACTGGCCCCGAGACACTAAGTCAACCGAGCTCCAGCAGTCTGACTGCCAGTGTGATTGGCCCCGAGACACTTGGTCAACCGAGCTCCAGCAATCACACCCAAACCACATCTCACATATATCAATAATCATAATCAAATCGATATCCACAAATAAGTTAGTAATAAAGCCTAAAACTATAGGCGTACCGGTACGTACTCGGTCCTAGTGCTGCCCACTAGGTAGCACGTTCTATTGATATCCTTCAGTGATAAATAATAAAACATTCATTCACAAATACATGATGCATGAATTTAAATAAATCAACAATATAAACCATATATATACCGAAAATATACCAAACATAAACCAGGTATATTTTGAGTATATATACGTCAAATAAATTCAATCAAATCATGAATTAAACTAAAAATATATTTAAAAACATTTTAAATATATTTTATTAATAAAACATGTATATAATTTATTATATACCAAAAATATACTTGAATATAAATCATGTTATTTATGCATAATTAGTCAAAATAAAACATGCATTTTCTAAATCATGCATCCTAAGCATATATATATAATATAGTAACTCACCTAATGCGCTCCACGAGACAGGTCCGACGGGCCTGGTCCACTAACCCTCGGTCTCGGCGCAACTAAACAAGAAATAATTAATCGACATCAGAATAACCCTAACAGAAATCCTAGAATTAAATCTAGAGTATTCAACACAGAATCGGAAATTAGGGTTCAACTGGATATCACGTTTTACGAGAATTCTACCAAAAATTCGGTAGAACCTCCCCTGTAAAACGGACATCTCTCTACTCAAAAGAGTAGAGCCGACCCTGCAAAGAAAATACACTTCAAAAATAAACACCACAATCAATCACAATCCTTCGGTCGGACTCCAGACTACAATCTGTCGACCGGGGTCCACAAACACAGAATATATATTCAAATATACCAAAAATATCCTTAAATCATAAAAATACATTTCATACGTAGAAATTACATAATAAATCTTGAAACACTGTAAAAATCGATTAAAATTCTTTTTATTAGAAAAACCGTATATTATATATATAATTGAAAATAATTCCCGAAAAATAGTTTTAATTAGTTAAAAATACCAAATAATTTGTAGAAATCATTTTTTATACCTTAAATAAATATTAAAACCAATTAAATTACATTTTTAGACAATTTAGGGTAAAATTACCAAAATACCCCTATATATATATATATACCTAAATTACTTCAAAAATTCACCAAAAATCATACAATTATCCAAAATTAATTTTCTCAACATATTTATCAATAATATCAATAATTAAACTCAATTAACCAATTAAATTCAAATAAAAACACAATTAACTTAATTTTCCAAAATCACATAAACTTCAATAATTAAAAATAAATACTTAGAAATTCATAAAAATTCCAAATAAATTCCTATAATTCATTTCAACACCTAATTCAACCATAAACTCCAATTTCATAATTTAAATAATTAATTTCCGAAAATTCGAAAATAATATTAAAATATTCAAAAATACCCAAAAATCCAAACAATCTCCAAAAATTCTGTAAAAATTCATACATGAAGATTAAACTACCAGGAACAACATTTGTGAAGGAAGTTTCCATGAATCATCCAAATTGAAGCTCAAAAAAATCGAAAACCAAAAGTGGCCGAAATATTCAACTCAAAACCTAAGCAATTCTAGACCATTTTAGCTCAAACAAAAGCTATAATAACACTCACCGGAGCTCAAGGAGAAGATAGAGACTGGCGGTGTCGAAAACGGTGGCCGGAGGAGGGAGAAACGGCGATGAGAAGAAATGGTGGCGTCGGGCACCCACGGGAAGAAGAAGAAGAAGAAGAAGAAGAAAAAGAAAAAGAAAGAAAAAGGAAAGAGAAAGGAAAAGAAAAAGAAAGAAAAAGAAAAAGAAAAAGAAAAAAAAAAAAAAGAAAAAAGAAAAAAAATAATAAATTTTAATAATTTAATAATAAATAAAATAATCAAATAATAATAAATAAATAATAAAATATTAGGGTAATAATAAACCCTAATTAAATAAATATACACACACAAGCTTTATTTATTAATTTAAAAATATGTATGAGTTCATGCAAACCCGTAAATACATTTAACATAATTAATAATAAATTGTTTACGTGAAAATTTCCCCGAAAATGAAAGTCCCGGAAAAATTTTACGTAAAATACTGAAAATAATAGACAGTAATTAAAATAGGTTTAAAATACATATCAACTCATAAAAATATCGCATAAAATACAGAAATCATTAACTCTGCATATCCCGGTACAGTGTAAAAATATTTTAAAAACACGGGATATTACAGTCTTCCCCCCTTACAAGAATTCGTCCCCGAATTCTAAAAACAAGATTACAGAATCAGGAAGGAAAGAGATACGGGTAAGAAGCTCGCATCTCAGCTTCAGTCTCCCACGTATGCTCTTCAACTTTGTCGCTACGCCACAAAACCTTGACCATCGGAATCTGCTTCGATCTCAACTGTCGAACTTGAAAATCTACGATCGCCACAGGTTCTTCCACAAAAGTCAAATCTTCACTCACTTCCACACTGTCAGGTTGCAACACGTGTGAAGGATCTGAGATATACTTCCTCAACATCGAGATATGAAATACTGGATGCACCTGTGACATACTCGGAGGCAAATCCAACCGATATGCAACAGTGCCAACTCTCTCCAGAATCTCAAACGGTCCAATATATCTCGGTGCTAACTTACCCTTCCTGCCAAATCTCATCACACCCTTCATCGGAGATACTTTCAGAAAAACGAAATCTCCAACCTGAAACTCCACATCTCTGCGCCTAGGATCCGCATAACTCTTCTGTCTGCTAACTGCGGTCTCTAATCTGCGCTTGATCACGGCGACTTTCTCTGCAGCATCCTGAACCATCTCTGGTCCAGTCAAAGCTCTCTCACCAATCTCATCCCAACTCAACGGGGATCTACACTTCCTTCCATACAACGCCTCATATGGTGCCATGCCAATACTGCTATGGTAGCTGTTATTATATGCAAACTCAACAAGCGACAAATGATCATCCCAGCTACCTCCCAAATCCAAGACACATATCCTCAACATATCTTCTAGTGTCTGGATCGTCCTCTCAGACTGACCATCTGTCTGAGGATGAAAAGCAGTACTGAAATCCAACCTAGTGCCCATCGCTTCCTGCAACTTCTGCCAAAAACGAGAAGTAAACACCGAACCTCTATCTGACACAATGGACACAGGTACTCCATGAAGGCACACAATATGCTTCACGTACAACTTCGCCAATCTAGCTACAGAATATGTGGCTTTCACAGGCAAGAAATGTGCAGACTTCGTCAATCTGTCTACAATCACCCAGATGGAATCGTATCCATCCTTCGAACGAGGTAAACCGACCACAAAATCCATAGCTATCCTTTCCCACTTCCACTCGGGAATAGGAAGAGGCTGAAGCTTCCCAGAAGGCTTCTGATGTTCGGCTTTCACTTGCTGACACGTCAAGCACTTAGCAACATAATCAGCAACATCCTTCTTCAATCCATCCCACCAGTATAGATCTCTGATACTGTGGTACATCTTAGTAACACCAGGATGAACGCTGTAAGCTGTAGAATGTGCTTCCTCTAGGATCTCTTCTCTCAAATCATCCACATCAGGAACACACAATCTACCACTGATCCACAACACACCATCGTCATCGAGTGTGAAATCAGTGAACTTCCCTGCTCTGACATTCTCTGCAAGCTCTTCCAGAATAGGATCTCGGCTCTGAGCTGCTTTAATCCTATCCCTTAGTACAGATCATACTTTAAACTGAGCTAACAGTCCACCTGATCTACTGATCTTCATCATCAGACCATGATCCACCATCAGATGCAATTCCTGGATCAATGGTCTCCTCTCAACACTTATGTGAGCAAGACTACCTGAGGACTTCCTACTCAAGGCATCTGCTACCACATTAGCTTTACCCGGATGGTAAAGAATCTCGCAATCATAATCCTTCAACAATTCCAACCATCTCCTCTGCCTCAAATTCAGATCTCGCTGCTGGAAAATGTACTTAAGGCTCTTGTGATCAGTAAATATCTCACAAGTCACCCCGTACAAATAATGTCTCCAAATCTTCAAAGCAAAGATCACTGCAGCCATCTCCAGATCATGTGTAGGATAGTTCTGCTCATGCTTCTTTAACTGCCTCGAAGCATAGGCTATCACCCTTCCATTCTGCATCAACACACAACCAAGACCAATTCTAGAGGCATCACAGTAAACTGTGAACTTATCCACACTATTAGGCAAAGCTAATACTGGCGCTGTGGTCAACTTCTCCTTCAACAACTGAAAACTATTCTCACAAGCTTCTGACCACTCGAATCTAACATTCTTCTGAGTCAAGCGAGTCATAGGGGCTGCTATCCTGGAAAAATCCTGCACAAACCGCCTATAATACCCGGCTAAACCCAGAAAACTTCGAATCTCAGTAACTGAAGTAGGTCTAGGCCACTCAGATACTGCTTCAACCTTCTGTGGATCAACCTGAATACCTTCTTTAGACACTACGTGTCCAAGAAAAGAAACACTCTCCATCCAGAAATCACACTTCGAGAATTTAGCATAAAGCTGATGATCTCTCAGTGTCTGTAGTACAATCCTCAAGTGATATACGTGCTCTTCCATACTCCTCGAATATACCAGTATATCATCAATGAAGACTACTACAAACCGATCCACATACGGTCGGAATACTCTGTTCATCAGGTCCATAAAAGCTGCTGGTGCATTAGTCAAACCAAAAGACATCACCAGAAACTCATAATGACCATATCGAGTGCGGAAAGCTGTCTTAGGAATATCAGCTTCACTAATCCGCAGCTGATGATAACCCGACCTCAAGTCGACCTTAGAAAAGAATTGTGCACCCTGGAGCTGATCAAACAAATCATCTATCCTCGGGAGAGGATACTTGTTCTTCACTGTCACCTTGTTCAACTCTCTGTAGTCAATGCACAGTCTCAGGGTACCATCCTTCTTCTTCACAAACAAGACTGGTGCACCCCAAGGAGAAACACTAGGTCTGATAAAACCTTTCTCCAACAACTCTTGCAACTGCTCCTTCAACTCTCTCAACTCTGCAGGAGCCATACGATAGGGTGGCAAAGATATAGGAGTAGTACCTGGTACCACATCTATACAGAACTCAATCTCTCTATGAGGTGGTAAACCTGGCAACTCCTCGGGAAAAACATCAGGAAACTCACAAGCAACAGGAACATCTGTGAGTGATAACTTCTCCACTGACGTATCCCTAACCAATGCCAAAAACCCCTGACAACCTTTCCTCAACAACTTCCTAGCTGCAATAGCCGAAATAAGATTCTGAGGTGCTGAACTCCTGTCACCAACAAACTTAAATTCTACTTCACCAGGAATTCTGAAAATCACCTCCTTATTCCTGCAATCAACCACGACAAAGTGCTGAGACAACCAATCCATTCCCAAAATAACATCGAACTCCATCACATCCAACAAAATCAAATCGGCGGATAATTCTCTATCTCCCACGATAACTGGACAACCAGAAAGAACAATATCGGTGTCCAAAGAATCACTCAGAGGAGTGGCAACAGACAAAGGAAAAGCCATCCTCGAAGCTTGCCAACAAGATTTAGAAGCAAAAACAGGAGAAACAAACGAATGCGTGGCACCCGGATCAAACAAAACCAAAGCATCCAGGTAACAAACAGAAAGAATACCTGCCACGACTGCATTAGATGCCTGAGCATCCTGCTGAGTCAAATGAAAAACTCTGGCCTGGCCTCGACCTCCCTGCTGACTGGTAGAAGCCTGGCCAACACCTCTAGCACCTCCTCTAGTACCTCTACCACGACTCTGCTGTGGAACAAACTGAGTAGAACTCTGATGCTGAGCTGGTGGTAACTGAAATGGCACGGGTGCTGCACTAGCAATCGACTGCTGTGGGAATCACGGAATCTGCTGCTGCTGATATCCGGAATAAGGACACGATCTGGCAAAATGTCCTGTCTGCCCGCATCTGAAGCATGTCAACGGTGTCAGATAACACGGTCCCTGATGGACTCTACCACAAGTCTGACAAACACTGGCCGCTGATCCAGAACTACGACCACTGCTGCTGCTCGAAGCACCTGACCCAAATCTGAATGATCTACGCTGACCTCCACGACCATGTCTACTGCTCCGATGCACTCGCTGCTGCTGTCTCTGACTCTGCTGAGTCGAACCTCGCTGCTGACTACTCGAACCAACATGAAAACTCGAATACGGAGTAGCCTGCAATCCACTCGACTGAACTCCCAACTGGTAATAATCAGGCATCGCTCCCTGCCTAACTAATCTCAGCTCAATCTCCTTAGCTAGCTCAATCACCGACTCGAGAGTAAGACCTGTTGTAGGCATACCAGTAAAAGCTGAACCCAAACCAGTAACATAGGTAGTAACAGCGAAATACTGATCTCGCATCAGATCCTCAGCATATCTACCCAGACGAAGAAACTCTCGGGTATACTCCTCTACTGATCGATCTCCACGAGAAATACTGGTCAGACGAAGACGATAGCTCAAACGAAGAGGCTCTGGATAAAATCTCCTCATGAATCGCTCTCGAAACTGAGCCCATGTCATCGTCATCATAAAGGGCTGGATCATCTGAATAAACCAATCCAAAGCTGGTCCCTCGACAGACAACTCAACGATCATGATCCTCTGGTACTCGGTATGAGCAGTCCGAGTCCTAGTCTCAATCGCATGCAGAAAATCTAAAGGATCAGAAGTACCATCAAACGCAATCCTGCCAACTCTGGCATAGAACAAAGCTGCCTCTGGGTCAGACATACCCTGCTGATAGGCAGGCTGAACAACTGGAGGAACAGGAACATCAAACTCAGGCTCAACAGGCTCCTCGTCCTGTAACTCTCTCTGCCTACGGTGACCTGCCGCTCCTCGAGGTCTACCCCTGCCACGACCTCTACGCCTAACTGGCTGCTCAGGAGGTAAAACCTCGTCCTGAAAAGACTCATCATCCTCGGCCTCAACGACCGGTGGAGCGACACGCGCTCGCCTCCTCATTCTGAAAAGACAAACGGAAAGATTCAGACAAAACAGACAACGGAGGAATAACGCTGAAAACTACAGCAAGGAATACTTATCAAGACATACTCGAACCTAATACACTGCAGTAGTCCAACAGAAAACACAACTTAAAAACTAGGGCCACAACTCACATAACTAAGCCCTGACACAGAACTCCACTCTGATACGAACTTCGCTCTGATACCAACTTTGTCACGACCCAAAACAGGGGCCATGACCGGCGCTAGGGAACGGGAATTCTTTCGAATCTGGAACCCGTAGCAAGCCTAAAAATAAAATAAAAATGCAATAATAACCATAAAAATATAATATGCAGCGGAAAATAAAATCATAAATATTACAATATCATCCATAACAACTGGATATAATTCAAAACTCATCACATCACATATATAATCTCATAAATGTATAATCTTTATACAAATCCAGTTTTAACATAATACATCTCTTTAAAACAAATACATAAAATCCAATACTTTAATTTACAACTACTGCAGTGTCTAGATAAAATAAATAAGACTCAAGTAGACAATTTACATAAAGAAGCCGGGGCGGAAGAAATCCGGCGTATCGACCTGCTACTGAGGTCTGAGGAAGTTGACTCTCCTGAAAAATAGTCAACGGAGGGGAGTCAGACCTCACTGAGTGAATTACTATAATATATATACATACACTCTAAGTGATAATGCATACAGTCAACAGTATATGAGTAATATGCATATATACAGGCAAGTTCATACAGATGCAGAAAAATCATTTTATATATTTGTCTGAAAATCAACTTTTATGAAGGATCACATAGAACCCTAGAATATCGCAACCTCAGAAAATAGTGTTAAACAACGCTCTGGCCATACAGGCTCACTTATTCCAAATATATCCACTTAATCCATATGGACAGTAGACTGGCCCCGAGACACTAAGTCAACCGAGCTCCAGCAGTCTGACTGCCAGTGTGATTGGCCCCGAGACACTTGGTCAACCGAGCTCCAGCAATCACACCCAAACCACATCTCACATATATCAATAATCATAATCAAATCGATATCCACAAATAAGTTAGTAATAAAGCCTAAAACTATAGGCGTACCGGTACGTACTCGGTCCTAGTGCTGCCCACTAGGTAGCACGTTCTATTGATATCCTTCAGTGATAAATAATAAAACATTCATTCACAAATACATGATGCATGAATTTAAATAAATCAACAATATAAACCATATATATACCGAAAATATACCAAACATAAACCAGGTATATTTTGAGTATATATACGTCAAATAAATTCAATCAAATCATGAATTAAACTAAAAATATATTTAAAAACATTTTAAATATATTTTATTAATAAAACATGTATATAATTTATTATATACCAAAAATATACTTGAATATAAATCATGTTATTTATGCATAATTAGTCAAAATAAAACATGCATTTTCTAAATCATGCATCCTAAGCATATATATATAATATAGTAACTCACCTAATGCGCTCCACGAGACAGGTCCGACGGGCCTGGTCCACTAACCCTCGGTCTCGGCGCAACTAAACAAGAAATAATTAATCGACATCAAAATAACCCTAACAGAAATCCTAGAATTAAATCTAGAGTATTCAACACAGAATCGGAAATTAGGGTTCGACTGGATATCACGTTTTACGAGAATTCTACCGAAAATTCGGCAGAACCTCCCCTGTAAAACGGACATCTCTCTACTCAAAAGAGTAGAGCCGACCCTGCAAAGAAAATACACTTCAAAAATAAACACCACAATCAATCACAACCCTTCGGTCGGACTCCAGACTACAATCTGTCGACCGGGGTCCACAAACACAGAATATATATTCAAATATACCAAAAATATCCTTAAATCATAAAAATACATTTCATACGTAGAAATTACATAATAAATCTTGAAACACTGTAAAAATCGATTAAAATTCATTTTATTAGAAAAACCGTATATTATATATATAATTGAAAATAATTCCCGAAAAATAGTTTTAATTAGTTAAAAATACCAAATAATTTGTAGAAATCATTTTTTATACCTTAAATAAATATTAAAACCAATTAAATTACATTTTTAGACAATTTAGGGTAAAATTACCAAAATACCCCTATATATATATATATACCTAAATTACTTCAAAAATTCACCAAAAATCATACAATTATCCAAAATTAATTTTCTCAACATATTTATCAATAATATCAATAATTAAACTCAATTAACCAATTAAATTCAAATAAAAACACAATTAACTTAATTTTCCAAAATCACATAAACTTCAATAATTAAAAATAAATACTTAGAAATTCATAAAAATTCCAAATAAATTCCTATAATTCATTTCAACACCTAATTCAACCATAAACTCCAATTTCATAATTTAAATAATTAATTTCCGAAAATTCGAAAATAATATTAAAATATTCAAAAATACCCAAAAATCCAAAAAATCTCCAAAAATTCTGTAAAAATTCATACATGAATATTAAACTACCAGGAACAACATTTGTGAAGGAAGTTTCCATGAATCATCCAAATTGAAGCTCAAAAAAATCGAAAACCAAAAGTGGCCGAAATATTCAACTCAAAACCTAAGCAATTCTAGACCATTTTAGCTCAAACAAAAGCTAGAATAACACTCACCGGAGCTCAAGGAGAAGATAGAGACCGACGGTGTCGAAAACGGTGGCCGGAGGAGGGAGAAACGGCGGTGAGAAGAAATGGTGGCGTCGGGCACCCACGGGAAGAAGAAGAAGAAGAAGAAGAAAAAGAAAAAGAAAGAAAAAGGAAAGAGAAAGGAAAAGAAAAAGAAAGAAAAAGGAAAAGAAAAAAAAAAAAAAGAAAAAAGAAAAAAAATAATAAATTTTAATAATTTAATAATAAATAAAATAATCAAATAATAATAAATAAATAATAAAATATTAGGGTAATAATAAACCCTAATTAAATAAATATACACACACAAGCTTTATTTATTAATTTAAAAATATGTATGAGTTCATGCAAACCCGTAAATACATTTAACATAATTAATAATAAATTGTTTACGTGAAAATTTCCCCGAAAATGAAAGTCCCGGGAAAATTTTACGTAAAATACTGAAAATAATAGACAGTAATTAAAATAGGTTTAAAATACATATCAACTCATAAAAATATCGCATAAAATACAGAAATCATTAACTCTGCATATCCCGGTACAGTGTAAAAATATTTTAAAAACACGGGATATTACAGTACTCTAGAAACTGCAGTAGTTGTATTTATATTAGTCGGAAGCTATACTCTGTATTATGTATGTTAATTTTAATTCAGAAAGGCATGTCTCTGAATGTTGTATTAAAATATTTTATTTTATGATATATGGAGATTATTTTTATCATAATTATTGAGTTTTAAATTCTGATGTATTTTTAATTATTTTAATTAATTTATTATTTGTTTTATCCTTTTAAGGCTTGTTATAGGTTTCGGATTTGAAAGAATTCCCGTTCCCTAACGTCGGTCATGGCCCCCGATTTTGGGTCATGACAAAGCTGGTATCAGAGCGGAGTTTTGTGTCAAGGCCTAAGTTGTTAGAGTTGTGGCCCTAGTTTTCAGTGTTGTGTTTTCTTTTGAAACTACTGCAGTTAATTAGGTTCGAGTATGTCTTGATACATATTCCTTGAATGAGTTTTTTGCGTTACCATTAGTTGTCTGTCTTGTTTGAATCCTTCTATTTGTCTTTTCAGAATGAGGAGGTGAGCATGTGTCCATCCACTGGTCATTGAGGCCGAGGATGATGAATCCTTCCAGGATGAGGTTTTACCTCATTAGCTGCCAGTTAGACACAAATTGTAATATCCCGTGTTTTTAAAATATTTTTACACAGTACCGGGATATGCAGAGTTAATGATTTCTGTATTTTATACGATATTTTTATGAGTTGATATGTATTTTAAACCTATTTTAATTACTGTCTATTATTTTCAGTATTTTACGTAAAATTTTCCCGGGACTTTTATTTTCGGGGAAATTTTCACGTAAACAATTTATTATTAATTATGTTAAATGTATTTACGGGTTTGCATGAACTCATACATATTTTTAAATTATTAAATAAAGCCTGTGTGTGTATATTTATTTAATTAGGGTTTATTATTACCCTAATATTTTATTATTTATTTATTATTATTTGATTATTTTATTTATTATTAAATTATTAAAATTTATTATTTTTTTTCTTTTTTCTTTTTTTTCTTTTTCTTTTCCTTTTTCTTTCTTTTTCTTTTCCTTTCTCTTTCCTTTTTCTTTCTTTTTCTTTTTCTTCTTCTTCTTCTTCTTCTTCCCGTGGGTGCCGCCGGACCACCATTTCTTCCCACCGTCGTTTCTCCCTCCTCCGGCCACCGTTTTCGACACCGCCGGTCTCTATCTTCTCCTTGAGCTCCGGTGAGTGTTATTCTAGCTTTGGTTTGAGCTAAAATGGTCTAGAATTGCTTAGGTTTTGATTTGAAGTTTTCGGCCTCTTTTGGTTTTTGATTTTTTTGAGCTTCGATTTGGATGATTCATGGAAACTTCCTTCACAAATGTTGTTCCTGGTAGTTTAGTCTACAAGTATGAATTTTTGTAGAATTTTTGGAGATTGTTTGGATTTTTGGGTATTTTTGAATATTTTAATACTATTTTCGAATTTTCGGAAATTAATTATTTAAATTATGAAATTGGAGTTTATGGTTGAATTAGGTGTTGAAATGAATTATAGGAATTTATTTGGAATTTTTATGAATTTCTAAGTATTTATTTTTAATTATTGAAGTTTATGTGATTTTGGAAAATTAAGTTAATTGTGTTGTTATTTGAATTTAATTGGTTAATTGGGTTTAATTATTGATATTATTGATAAATATGTTGAGAAAATTAATTTTGGATAATTGTATGATTTTTGGTGAATTTTTGAAGTAATTTAGGTATATATATATATATAGGGGTATTTTGGTAATTTTACCCTAAATTGTCTAAAAATGTAATTTAATTGGTTTTAATATTTATTTTAGGTATAAAAATGATTTCTACAAAATATTTAGTATTTTTAACTAATTAAAACTATTTTTCGGGAATTATTTTCAATTATATATATAATATACGGTTTTTCTAATAAAATGAGTTTTAATCGATTTTTACAGTGTTTCAAGATTTATTATGTAATTTCTACGTATGAAATGTATTTTTATGATTTAAGGATATTTTTGGTATATTTGAATATATTTTCTGTGTTTGTGGACCCCGGTCGACAGATTGTAGTCTGGAGTCCGACCGAGGGGTTGTGATCGATTATGGTGTTTATTTTTGAAGTGTATTTTCTTTGCAGGGTCGGCTCTACTCTTTTGAGTAGAGAGATGTCCGTTTTACAGGGGAGGTTCTGCCGGATTTCCGGTAGAATTCTCGTAAAACGTGATATCCAGTCGAACCCTAATTTTCGATTCTGTGTTGAATACTCTAGATTTAATTCTAGGATTTCTGTTAGGGTTATTCTGATGTCGATTAATTATTTCTTGTTTAGTTGCGCCGAGACCGAGGGTTAGTGGACCAGGCCCGTCGGACCTGTCTCGTGGAGCGCATTAGGTGAGTTACTATATTATATATATATGCTTAGAATGCATGATTTAGAAAATGCATGTTTTATTTTGACTAAATATGCATAAATAACATGATTTATATTCAAGTATATTTTTGGTATATAATAAATTATATACATGTTTTATTAATAAAACATATTTAAAATGTTTTTAAATATATTTTTAGTTTAATTCATGATTTGATTGAATTTATTTGACGTATATATACTCAAAATATACCTGGTTTATATTTGGTATATTTTCGGTATATATATGGTTTATATTGTTGATTTATTTAAATTCATGCATCATGTATTTGTGAATGAATGTTTTATTATTTATCACTGAAGGATATCAATAGGACGTGCTACCTAGTGGGCAGCACTAGGACCGAGTACGTACCGGTACGCCTATAGTTTTAGGCTATATTACTAACTATTTGTGGATATCGATTTGATTATGATTATTTGATATGTGAGATGTGGTTTGGGTGTGATTGCTGGAGCTCGGTTGACCAAGTGTCTCGGGGCCAATCACACTGGCAGTCAGACTGCTGGAGCTCGGTTGACTTAGTGTCTCGGGGCCAGTCTACTGTCCATATGGATTAAGTGGATATATTTGGAATCAGTGAGCCTGTATGGCTAGAGTGTTGTTTAACACTATTTTTTTCTGAGGTTGCGATATTCTAGGGTTCTATGTGATCCTTCATAAAAGTTGATTTTCAGACAAAATATATAAACTGATTTTTCTGCATCTGTATGAATTTGCCTGTATATATACATATTACTCATATACTGTTGACTGTATGCATTATCACTTAGAGTGTATGTATATATATTATAGTAATTCACTCAGTGAGGTCTGACTCCCCTCCGTTGACTATTTTTCAGGAGAGTCAACTTCCTCAGACCTCAGTAGCAGGTCGATACGCCGGATTTCTTCCGCCCCGGCTTCTTTATGTAAATTGTCTACTTGAGTCTTATTTATTTTATCTAGACACTGCAGTAGATGTGAATTAAAGTATTGGATTTTATGTATTTGTTTTTAAGAGATGTATTATAGTAAAACTGGATTTGTATAAAGATTATACATTTATGAGATTATATATGTGATGTGATGAGTTTTGAATTATATCCAGTTGTTATGGATGATATTGTAATATTTATGATTTTATTTTCCGCTGCATATTATATTTTTATGGTTATTATTGCATATTTATTTTATTTTTAGGCTTGCTACGGGTTCCGGATTCGAAAGAATTCCCGTTCCCTAGCGCCGGTCATGGCCCCTGTTTTGGGTCGTGACAAAGTTGGTATCAGAGCGAAGTTCGTTTCTGAATGGAGTTCTGTGTCAGGGCTTAGTTATGTGAGTTGTGGCCCTAGTTTTAAAGTTGTGTTTTCTGTTGGACTACTGCAGTGTATTAGGTTCGAGTATGTCTTGATGAGTATTCCTTGCTGTAGTTTTCAGCGTTATTCCTCCGTTGTCTGTTTTGTCTGAATCTTTCCGTTTGTCTTTTCAGAATGAGGAGGCGAGCGCGTGTCGCTCCACCGGTCGTTGAGGCCGAGGATGATGAGTCTTTTCAGGACGAGGTTTTACCTCCTGAGCAGCCAGTTAGACGTAGAGGTCGTGGCAGAGGTAGACCTCGAGGAGCGGCAGGTCGCCGTAGGCAGAGAGAGTTACAGGACGAGGAGCCTGTTGAGCCTGAGTTTGATGTTCCTGTTCCTCCAGTTGTTCAGCCTGTTCAGCCTGCCTATCAGTAGGGTATGTCTGACCCTGAGGCAGCTTTATTCTATGCCAGAGTTGGCAGGATTGCGTTTGATGGTACTTCTGATCCTTTAGATTTTCTGCATGCGATTGAGACTAGGACTCGGACTGCTCATACCGAGTACCAGAGGATCATGATCGTTGAGTTGTCTGTCGAGGGACCAGCTCTAGATTGGTTCATTCAGAGGATCCAGCCTTATATGATGACGATGACATGGGCTCAGTTTCGAGAGCGATTTATGAGGAGATTTTGTCCAGAGCCTCTTCGTTTGAGCTATCATCTTCGATTGACCAGTATTTCTCGTGGAGATCGATCAGTAGAGGAGTATACCCGAGAGTTCCTTCGTCTGGGTAGATATGCTGAGGATCTGATGCGAGATCAGTATTTCGCTGTTACTACCTATGTTACTGGTTTGGGTTCAGCTTTTGCTGGTATGCCTACAGCAGGTCTTACTCTCGAGTCGGTGATTGAGCTAGCTAAGGAGATTGAGCTGAGATTAGTTAGGCAGGGAGCGATGCCTGATTATTACCAGTTGGGAGTTCAGTCGAGTGGATCGCAGGCTACTCCATATTCGAGTTTTCATGTTGGTTCGAGTAGTCAGCAGCGAGGTTCGACTCAGCAGAGTCAGAGACAGCAGCAGCGAGTGCATCGGAGCAGTAGACATGGTCGTGGAGGTCAGCGTAGATCATTCAGATTTGGGTCAGGTGCTTCGAGCAGTAGCAGTGGTCGTAGTTCTGGATCAGCGGCCAGCGTTTGTCAGACTTATGGTAGAGTCCATCAGGGACCGTGTTATCTGACACCACTGACATGTTTCAGATGCGGGCAGACAGGACATTTTGCCAGATCGTGTCCTTATTCTGGGTATCAGCAGCAGCAGATTCCGCGATTCCCACAGCAATCGATTGCTAGTGCAGCACCCATGCCATTTCAGTTACCACCAGCTCAGCATCAGAGTTCTACTCAGTTTGTTCCACAGTAGAGTCGTGGTAGAGGTACTAGAGGAGGTGCTAGAGGTGTTGGCCAGGCTTCTACCAGTCAGCAGGGAGGTCGAGGCCAGGCCAGAATTTTTCATCTGACTCAGCAGGATGCTCAGGCATCTAATGCAGTCGTGGCAGGTATTCTTTCTGTTTGTTACCTGGATGCTTTGGTTTTGTTTGATCCGGGTGCCACGCATTCGTTTGTTTCTCCCATTTTTGCTTCTAAATCTTATTGGCAAGCTTCGAGGATGGCTTTTCCTTTGTCTGTTGCCACTCCTCTGAGTGATTCTTTGGACACTGATATTGTTCTTTCTGGTTGTCCAGTTCTCGTGGGAGATAGAGAATTATCCGCCGATTTGATTTTGTTGGATGTGATGGAGTTCGATGTTATTTTGGGAATGGATTGGTTGTCTCAGCACTTTGCCGTGGTTGATTGCAGGAATAAGGAGGTGATTTTCAGAATTCCTGGTGAAGTAGAATTTAAGTTTGTTGGTGACAGGAGTTCAGCACCTCAGAATCTTATTTCGGCTATTTCAGCTAGGAAGTTGTTGAGGAAAGGTTGTCAGGGGTTTTTGGCAGTGGTTAGGGATACGTCAGTGGAGAAGTTGTCACTCACAGATGTTCCTGTTGCTTGTGAGTTTCCTGATGTTTTTCCCGAGGAGTTGCCAGGTTTACCACCTCATAGAGAGATTGAGTTCTGTATAGATGTGGTTCCAGGTATTACTCCTATATCTATGCCACCCTATCGTATGGCTCCTGCAGAGTTGAGAGAGTTGAAGGAGCAGTTGCAAGAGTTGTTGGATAAGGGTTTTATCAGACCTAGTGTTTCCCCTTGGGGTGCACCAGTCTTGTTTGTGAAGAAGAAGGATGGTACCCTGAGACTGTGCATTGACTACAGAGAGCTTAACAAGGTGACAGTGAAGAACAAGTATCCTCTCCCGAGGATAGATGACTTGTTTGATCAGCTCCAGGGTGCACAATTCTTTTCTAAGGTTGACTTGAGGTCGGGTTATCATCAGCTGCGGATCAGTGAAGCTGATATTCCTAAGACAGCTTTCCGCACTCGATATGGTCATTATGAGTTTCTGGTGATGTCTTTTGGTTTGACTAATGCACCAGCAGCTTTTATGGACCTGATGAACAGAGTATTCCGACCGTATGTGGATCAGTTTGTGGTAGTCTTCATTGATGATATACTAGTATATTCGAGGAGTATGGAAGAGCATGTATATCACTTGAGGATTGTACTACAGACACTGAGAGATCATCAGCTTTATGCTAAATTCTCGAAGTGTGATTTCTGGATGGAGAGTGTTTCTTTTCTTGGACACGTAGTGTCTAAAGAAGGTATTCAGGTTGATCCACAGAAGATTGAAGCAGTATCTGAGTGGCCTAGACCTACTTCAGTTACTGAGATTCGGAGTTTTCTGGGTTTAGCCGGGTATTATAGGCGGTTTGTGCAGGATTTTTCCAGGATTGCAGCCCCTATGACTCGCTTGACTCAGAAGAATGTTAGATTCGAGTGGTCAGAAGCTTGTGAGAATAGTTTTCAGTTGTTGAAGGAGAAGTTGACCACAGCGCCAGTATTAGCTTTGCCTAATAGTGTGGATAAGTTCACAGTTTACTGTGATGCCTCTAGAATTGGTCTTGGTTGTGTGTTGATGCAGAATGGAAGGGTGATAGCCTATGCTTCGAGGCAGTTGAAGAAGCATGAGCAGAACTATCCTACACATGATCTGGAGATGGCTGCAGTGATCTTTGCTTTAAAGATTTGGAGACATTATCTGTACGGGGTGACTTGTGAGATATTTACTGATCACAAGAGCCTTAAGTACATTTTCCAGCAGCGAGATTTGAATTTGAGGCAGAGAAGATGGTTGGAACTGTTGAAGGATTATGATTGCGAGATTCTTTACCATCCGGGTAAAGCTAATGTGGTAGCAGATGCCTTGAGTAGGAAGTCCTCAGGTAGTCTTGCTCACATAAGTGTTGAGAGGAGACCATTGATCCAGGAATTGCATCTGATGGTGGATCAAGGTCTGATGACGAAGATCAGTAGATCAGGTGGACTGTTAGCTCAATTTAAAGTACGATCTATACTGAGGGATAGGATTAAAGCAGCTCAGAGCCGAGATCCTATTCTGGAAGAGCTTGCAGAGAATGTCAGAGCAGGGAAGTTCACTGATTTCACACTCGATGATGATGGTGTGTTGTGGATCAGTGGTAGATTGTGTGTTCCTGATGTGGATGATTTGAGAGAAGAGATCTTAGAGGAAGCACATTCTACAGCCTACAGCGTTCATCCTGGTGTTACTAAGATGTACCACAGTATCAGAGATCTATACTGGTGGGATGGATTGAAGAAGGATGTTGCTGATTATGTTGCTAAGTGCTTGACGTGTCAACAAGTGAAAGCCGAACATCAGAAGCCTTCTGGGAAGCTTCAGCCTCTTCCTATTCCCGAGTGGAAGTGGGAAAGGATAGCTATGGATTTTGTGGTCGGTTTACCTCGTTCGAAGGATGGATACGATTCCATCTGGGTGATTGTAGACAGATTGACGAAGTCTGCACATTTCTTGCCTGTGAAAGCCACATATTCAGTTGCTAGATTGGCGAAGTTGTACGTGAAGCATATTGTATGCCTTCATGGAGTACCTGTGTCCATTGTGTCAGATAGAGGTTCGGTGTTTACTTCTCGTTTTTGGCAGAAGTTGCAGGAAGCGATGGGCACTAGGTTGGATTTCAGTACTGCTTTTCATCCTCAGACAGATGGTCAGTCTGAGAGGACGATCCAGACACTAGAAGATATGTTGAGGATGTGTGTCTTGGATTTGGGAGGTAGCTGGGATGATCATTTGTCGCTTGTTGAGTTTGCATATAATAACAGCTACCATAGCAGTATTGGCATGGCACCGTATGAGGCGTTGTATGGAAGGAAGTGTAGATCCCCGTTGAGTTGGGATGAGATCGGTGAGAGAGTTTTGACTGGACCAGAGATGATTCAGGATGCTGCAGAGAAAGTCACCGTGATCAAGTGCAGATTAGAGACCGCAGTTAGTAGACAGAAGAGTTATGCGGATCCTAGGCGCAGAGATGTGGAGTTTCAGGTTGGAGATTTCGTTTTTCTGAAAGTATCTCCGATGAAGGGTGTGATGAGATTTGGCAGGAAGGGTAAGTTAGCACCGAGATATATTGGACCGTTTGAGATTCTGGAGAGAGTTGGCACTGTTGCATATCGGTTGGATTTGCCTCCGAGTATGTCACAGGTGCATCCAGTATTTCATATCTCGATGTTGAGGAAGTATATCTCAGATCCTTCACACGTGTTGCAACCTGACAGTGTGGAAGTGAGTGAAGATTTGACTTTTGTGGAAGAACCTGTGGCGATCGTAGATTATCAAGTTCGACAGTTGAGATCGAAGCAGATTCCGATGGTCAAGGTTTTGTGGCGTAGCGACAGAGTTGAAGAGCATACGTGGGAGACTGAAGTTGAGATGCGAGCTTCTTACCCGTATCTCTTTCCTTCCTGATTCTGTAATCTTGTTTTTAGAATTCGGGGACGAATTCTTGTAAGGGGGGAAGACTGTAATATCCCGTGTTTTTAAAATATTTTTACACAGTACCGGGATATGCAGAGTTAATGATTTCTGTATTTTATACGATATTTTTATGAGTTGATATGTATTTTAAACCTATTTTAATTACTGTCTATTATTTTCAGTATTTTACGTAAAATTTTCCCGGGACTTTCATTTTCGGGAAAATTTTCACGTAAACAATTTATTATTAATTATGTTAAATGTATTTACGGGTTTGCATGAACTCATACATATTTTTAAATTATTAAATAAAGCTTGTGTGTGTATATTTATTTAATTAGGGTTTATTATTACCCTAATATTTTATTATTTATTTATTATTATTTGATTATTTTATTTATTATTAAATTATTAAAATTTATTATTTTTTTTCTTTTTTCTTTTTTTTTCTTTTTCTTTTCCTTTTTCTTTCTTTTTCTTTTCCTTTCTCTTTCCTTTTTCTTTCTTTTTCTTTTTCTTCTTCTTCTTCTTCTTCTTCCCGTGGGTGCCGCCGGACCACCATTTCTTCCCACCGTCGTTTCTCCCTCCTCCGGCCACCGTTTTCGACACCGCCGGTCTCTATCTTCTCCTTGAGCTCCGGTGAGTGTTATTCTAGCTTTGGTTTGAGCTAAAATGGTCTAGAATTGCTTAGGTTTTGATTTGAAGTTTTCGGCCTCTTTTGGTTTTTGATTTTTTTGAGCTTCGATTTGGATGATTCATGGAAACTTCCTTCACAAATGTTGTTCCTGGTAGTTTAATCTACATGTATGAATTTTTGTAGAATTTTTGGAGATTGTTTGGATTTTTGGGTATTTTTGAATATTTTAATATTATTTTCGAATTTTCGGAAATTAATTATTTAAATTATGAAATTGGAGTTTATGGTTGAATTAGGTGTTGAAATGAATTATAGGAATTTATTTGGAATTTTTATGAATTTCTAAGTATTTATTTTTAATTATTGAAGTTTATGTGATTTTGGAAAATTAAGTTAATTGTGTTGTTATTTGAATTTAATTGGTTAATTGGGTTTAATTATTGATATTATTGATAAATATGTTGAGAAAATTAATTTTGGATAATTGTATGATTTTTGGTGAATTTTTGAAGTAATTTAGGTATATATATATATATAGGGGTATTTTGGTAATTTTACCCTAAATTGTCTAAAAATGTAATTTAATTGGTTTTAATATTTATTTTAGGTATAAAAATGATTTCTACAAAATATTTAGTATTTTTAACTAATTAAAACTATTTTCCGGGAATTATTTTCAATTATATATATAATATACGGTTTTTCTAATAAAATGAGTTTTAATCGATTTTTACAGTGTTTCAAGATTTATTATGTAATTTCTACGTATGAAATGTATTTTTATGATTTAAGGATATTTTTGGTATATTTGAATATATTTTCTGTGTTTGTGGACCCCGGTCGACAGATTGTAGTCTGGAGTCCGACCGAGGGGTTGTGATCGATTATGGTGTTTATTTTTGAAGTGTATTTTCTTTGCAGGGTCGGCTCTACTCTTTTGAGTAGAGAGATGTCCGTTTTACAGGGGAGGTTCTGCCGGATTTCCGGTAGAATTCTCGTAAAACGTGATATCCAGTCGAACCCTAATTTTCGATTCTGTGTTGAATACTCTAGATTTAATTCTAGGATTTCTGTTAGGGTTATTCTGATGTCGATTAATTATTTCTTGTTTAGTTGCGCCGAGACCGAGGGTTAGTGGACCAGGCCCGTCGGACCTGTCTCGTGGAGCGCATTAGGTGAGTTACTATATTATATATATATGCTTAGGATGCATGATTTAGAAAATGCATGTTTTATTTTGACTAAATATGCATAAATAACATGATTTATATTCAAGTATATTTTTGGTATATAATAAATTATATACATGTTTTATTAATAAAACATATTTAAAATGTTTTTAAATATATTTTTAGTTTAATTCATGATTTGATTGAATTTATTTGACGTATATATACTCAAAATATACCTGGTTTATGTTTGGTATATTTTCGGTATATATATGGTTTATATTGTTGATTTATTTAAATTCATGCATCATGTATTTGTTAATGAATGTTTTATTATTTATCACTGAAGGATATCAATAGAACGTGCTACCTAGTGGGCAGCACTAGGACCGAGTACGTACCGGTACGCCTATAGTTTTAGGCTATATTACTAACTATTTGTGGATATCGATTTGATTATGATTATTTGATATGTGAGATGTGGTTTGGGTGTGATTGCTGGAGCTCGGTTGACCAAGTGTCTCGGGGCCAATCACACTGGCAGTCAGACTGCTGGAGCTCGGTTGACTTAGTGTCTCGGGGCCAGTCTACTGTCCATATGGATTAAGTGGATATATTTGGAATCAGTGAGCCTGTATGGCTAGAGTGTTGTTTAACACTATTTTTTTCTGAGGTTGCGATATTCTAGGGTTCTATGTGATCCTTCATAAAAGTTGATTTTCAGACAAAATATATAAACTGATTTTTCTGCATCTGTATGAATTTGCCTGTATATATACATATTACTCATATACTGTTGACTGTATGCATTATCACTTAGAGTGTATGTATATATATTATAGTAATTCACTCAGTGAGGTCTGACTCCCCTCCGTTGACTATTTTTCAGGAGAGTCAACTTCCTCAGACCTCAGTAGCAGGTCGATACGCCGGATTTCTTCCGCCCCGGCTTCTTTATGTAAATTGTCTACTTGAGTCTTATTTATTTTATCTAGACACTGCAGTAGATGTGAATTAAAGTATTGGATTTTATGTATTTGTTTTTAAGAGATGTATTATAGTAAAACTGGATTTGTATAAAGATTATACATTTATGAGATTATATATGTGATGTGATGAGTTTTGAATTATATCCAGTTGTTATGGATGATATTGTAATATTTATGATTTTATTTTCCGCTGCATATTATATTTTTATGGTTATTATTGCATATTTATTTTATTTTTAGGCTTGCTACGGGTTCCGGATTCGAAAGAATTCCCGTTCCCTAGCGCCGGTCATGGCCCCTGTTTTGGGTCGTGACACAAAGGTTGTGGCAGAGGTAGACCTTAAGGAGCGACAGGTCGTCGTAGACAGAGAGAGCTATAGGATGAGGAACCTGTAGAGCCTGAGTACGAGGATATTCCAGTAGCTCCTGTTGCACCGCCTGTTCAGCCTGCCTATCAGCAGGGTATGTCTGACCCTTAGGCAGCCCTGTTCTATGCCAGATTTGGTAGGATTGTGTTCAATGGGACTTCTGACCCTTTAGATTTTCTATATGCGATCGAGATGAGGACTCGGACTAGTCACATCAAGTACCAGCAGATCATGATAGTCGAGCTATCAGTTGAGGGACCAGCCCTCAAATGATTCAGCCATACATGATGATGATGATATAGGCTCAGTTCAGAGAGTGATTCATGAGGAGATTTTGCCCAGAGCCATTTCGTATGAGCTACAGACTCCAATTGACTAGTATTACTTGAGGTGACAAATTTATTGAGGACTATACCAGAGAGTTCCTTCATCTTAGCAGATATGCAGAGGACCTGATACAAGATCAGTACTTCACAGTCATCATTTATGTCACTAGTTTAGGTTCTGCATTTGCTGGTATACCTACAATGGGCCTTACTCTAGAGTCAGTGATAAAGTTGGCCAAGGAGATTGAGTTGAGGCTAGTCAGGCAAGGAGTTATGCTTGATTATCACCAGTTGGGCACTCAGTCAGGTAGATTCTAGACTACTCCACACTCGAGTTTTTAGATTGGTTCGAGTAGTCAGCAGAGGGGTCCAGCCCAGTAGAGTCAGAGACAACACCATAGGGTACACAGGAGCAGTAGACATGGCCGTGGAGGTCAGCGTAGATCATTCAGACTTGGGTCAGGTGCTTCGAACAGCAGTAGTGGTCGCAGTTCTAGGTCAGCTGCCAGTGTTTGTCAGACGTGCGGCAGAGTCCATCAGGGACCGTGTTACTTCACACCGCTGAAGTGTTTTAAATGCGGATATATGGGACATTTTGCCAAATTATATCCCTATTCTAGTTATCAGCAGCCGTAGATTTCACGATTCCCTCAGCAGTCGATTGTCAGTGCAGCACCTGTTCCTTTTTAATTGCCTCCAACTCAGCACCAGAGTTCTACTCAGATTGTTCCTCAGCAAGGTCATAGTAGAGGTACCAGAGGTGTTGGCCAGGCTTCTACTAGTCAGTAGGGAGGTTGAGGTCAAGTCAGAGTCTTCCATCTTACTCAGCAGGATGCTCAGGCATTTAATGCAATCGTGGCAGGTATTATTTCTATCTATTACCTGGATGTATGGGTTCTGTTTGATCCAGGTGACACACATTCATTTATTTCTCCTATTTTTGCTTCCAAGTCTTATTGGCAAGCTTCGAGGATGGCTTTTCCTTTGTCTGTCACCACTCCTCTAAGTAACTCTTTGGACACCGATATTGTTCTTTTTAGTTATCCAGTTCTTGTCGGAGGTAGAGAATTGTCCGCTAATTTGAATTTATTGAATATGATGGAATTCGATGTAAGTCTGGGTATGGATTGGTTATCTCAATACTATGCCGTGGTGGATTGTCAGAGTAAAGAGGCAACTTTTAGAATTCTTGGAGAAGAAGAGTTTAAGTTTATGGGTGATAAGAATTCTGCACCTCAGAATCTCATTTTCGCTATTATGGCTAGGAAGTTACTGAGGAAGGGTTGTCAGGGTTATTTGGCATTAGTCAGGGATACTTTAGTGGAGAAGTTATCACTCAAAGATATTCCTGTTGCCTGTGAGTTTCCTGATGTTTTTCTTGAGGAGTTGCTAGGTTTACCACCTCACAGAAAGATTGAGTTCTGTATAGATGTGGTTCCAGGATTACCTCTATTTCTATGCCACCCTACAAAATGGCTCCTGTAGAATTGAAAGAGTTGAAGGAGCAGTTGCAAGAATTGCTAGATAAGGGTTTTATTAGACTTGGTGTTTCTCCTTAGGGTGCACCAGTCCTATTCATGAGGAAGGAGGATAGTACCTTGAGATTGTGCATTGACTATAGAGAGTTGAACAAGGTGACAGTGAAGAACAAGTATCCTCTCCTGAGGATAGATGACTTATTGGATCAGCTACAGGGTGCACAGTTCTTTTATAAGATTGATTTGAGGTTGGGTTATCATCAATTGTGGATCAGTGAAGTCGATGTTCCTAAAATGGCATTCCTCACTCGATATGGCCATTATGAGTTTCTGGTAATGTCTTTTGGCTTGACTAACACACCAGCAAATTTTATGGATCTGATGAATAGGGTATTCAGACCATTTATGGATCAGTTTGTGGTAGTCTTCATTGATGATATACTGGTATATTCGAGGAGTATGGAAGAACATGTATATCACTTGAGGACTGTACTATAAACACTGAGAGAACATCAGCTTTATGCTAAATTCTCGAAGTGTGATTTCTGGATGGAGAGTGTTGCATTCCTTGGACACGTGGTGTCTAAAGAGGGTATCTAAGTTGATCCATAAAAGATTAAGGCAGTGTCTGAGTGGCCTAGACTGACTTCAGTTATTGAGATTCAGAGTTTTCTGGGTTTAGCTGGGTCCTATAGGAGGTTTGTATAGGATTTTTCCAAAATTACAGCTCCTATGACTTGCTTGACTCAAAAGAATATGAGATTTGAGTGGTCAAAAGCTTGTGAGAATAGTTTGCAGTTGTTGAAAGAGAAGTTGACCACAACTCCAATTTTGGTTTTACTTAATGGAGAAGACAAGTTCACAATATATTATGATGCCTCTAGGGTTGGCCTAGGTTGTGTTTGATGCAAAATGGTAGGGTAATAGCCTATGCTTTGAGGCAGTTGAAGAAACATGAACAGAACTATCCTACCCACGATATAGAGATGGCTGCAGTGATATTTTCTCTCAAGATCTGGAGACATTATCTGTACGGGGTGACTTATAAGATTTTTACTGATCACAAGAGCCTTAAGTACATTTTTCAGCAGAGAGATCTGAATCTGAGGCAGAGGAGATGGTTATAACTATTGAAAGATTATGACTATGAGATTTTATATCATCCAGGCAAGGCTAATGTGGTAACAGATGCCTTAAGTAGGAAGTCTTCAGGTAGTCTTGCTCACATTAGTGTGGAGAGGAGACTGTTGATCCAAGAGTTGCATTAGTTAGTGGATCAAGGTCTGATGATGAGGGTGAGTAGATCAGGTGGACTGCTAGCTCAGTTTAAAGTGCGATCTGTACTGAGAGATAGGATTAAGGCAGCTCAGAGTCGAGATCCTTTTCTAGAAGAGCTTATAGAGAATGTTCGAGCAGGGAAGTTCATTGATTTCACACTTGCTGATGATGGTGTTTTGTGGATCAGTGGTAGATTGCTGATGATGTGGATGATTTGAGAGAAGAGATCCTTGAGGAAGCACATTCTATAACTTACAGCATACATTTGGGTGTCACTAAGATGTACCACAGTATCAGAGACTTGTACTGGTGGGACGGACTGAAGAAGGATGTCGCTGATTATGTTGTAAAGTGTTTGACATGTCAGCAAGTGAAAGTTGAGCATCAGAAGCCTTCTGGGAAGCTTCAGCCTCTTCTTATTCTTGAGTGGAAGTGGGAAAGGATTGCTATGGATTTTGTGGTTGGTTTACCTCGTTCCAAGGATGGATATGATTCCATCTGGGTGATTGTGGACAGGTTGACCAAGTCTGCACATTTCTTGCCTGTGAAAGCCACTTATTCTGTAGCTAGATTGGTGAAGCTGTATGTGAAGCATATTGTGTGCCTTCATGTATGTTAGATATTTAGGTTTATTTTTCGTATATTTTGGGTATATGTCAAAATTAAATACATGTTTTAAATGTATATTTATTCAAAATTCTTTTATTAAATTATTAGTATACTTTAGGTATATTTTTAGTATATTTTAGGTATATTCCTAAATAATTGCGTGTCATATTATTGATTTATACTTAAATTGTTTTTAAGTAAATTTTTGGTATATTTTTGATATATTTCCAAATAAATGCATGTTATATTATCAATTCATACTTAATTGTTTTTAAGTATATCATTGATTTATCTTTGGTATATTTCATATTTGATTTGACTTTATTTGAGATATATATACTTGAAATATACTTAGTTTATTTTAGGTATATTTTTAGTATATATATGGTTTATTTTATCATTATGATTATTATTTTGCATTATTTGTTTGTGTCACGACCCAAAACAGGGGCCATGATCGGCGCTAGGGGACGGGAATTCTTTTGAATCCGAAACCCGTAGCAAGCCTAAAAATAAAATAAACATGCAATAATAATAACAACAACTCTTAATGCAGTGGAAATAATATCATAATTATCAAAATAAAAATCCATATCTCATGTATAAATAAATCCTTTAATACAAGTTTCAGTTCAAATTCTCAAAATACATAACTCACACAAATATAATACATAAAACCCATAATTTATCTACAACTACTGCAATGTCTAGATTATAAAATAAAACTCAAGACTCAGACAAGCAGTTTACATAAAGAAGCCGGGATGAAAGAAATCTGGCGTACAAGCCTGCTACTGAGGTCTGATGAAGATGACTCTCCTGAAAAATGGTCAACAGAGGGGAGTCAGACCTCACTGAGTGAATTACTATAATATATATACATGCATACTAAATGCCAATGCACACAATCAAAAGTATATATATGTAATATCCCGTGTTTTTAAAATATTTTTACACTATATCGGAATATGCAGTGTTAATAAATTTTGAATATATATGCGATAATTTTTACGAGTTAATATGTATTTAAAACTTATTTTAATTACTGTGTATTATTTACAGTGTTTTACATAAAATTTTCCCGGGACTTGCATTTTCGGGGAAATTTTCACGTAAACAATGTATTATTAATTATTTTAAATGTATTTTCGGACTTGCATGAACTCATACGTATTTTTAAAATACTAAATAAAGCCTATGTGTGTGTATATTTATTTAATTAGGGTTTAATATATATTACCCTAATATTTTATTATTTGTTTATTTATTTATTGTTATTTAATTATTTTATTTATTATTAAATTATTAAAATTATTATTTGTTTTTTCTTTTTCTTTTTCTTTTTTTTTTTCTTTTTTCTTTTTCTTTTTCTTTTTCTTTTTCTTTTCTTTTTCTTTTCTTTCTTTTTCTTTTTCTTCTTCTTTTTCTTCTTTCTTTCTCTCCCGCGCCCGACCACCCACCCCACCCCTCACCGTCTGCAACTCCGGTCACCTACCATCGGTGTGCCTCCCGGCTTGCCACCGCCGTTCCCAGCCGTCCCCCGCCACCAGCAGCTCCCTTCCCCGACGCCGGCAGCCCCATTTTCCTCTTTTGGCCGAAAATTGTCCCTTTACCGTTTCTCTCATTTTCGGCCACCGTTTTCAACACCGCCGGTCTATTTCTTCTCCTTGAGCTCCGGTGAGTGTGATTCTAGCTTTGGTTTGAGCTGAAATGGTCTTGATTTGCTTAGGTTTTGAATATTTAATTTCGGTCATATTAGGGTTTTTGATTTTTTTGAGCTTTGAATTGATTGATTCATGAAAACTTCCTTCACAAATATTGTTCCTAGTAGCTCAATATACATGTATGAATTTTGGTAGAATTTTTGGTGATTTTTTGGATTTTTGGGTATTTTTGAATATTTTAATATTATTTTCTAATTTTCGGAAATTCATTATTTAAATTATGAAATTGGAGTTTATGGTTAAATTATGTGTTGAAATGAATTATAGGAATTTATTTGGAATTTTTATGAATTTCTAAGTATTTATTTTGAATTATTGAAGTTTATGTGATTTTGAGAAATTAGGGTTAAATGTGTTTTTATTTGAATTTAATTGGTTAATTGAGTTTAATTATTGATATTATTGATAAATATGTTGAGAAAATTAATTTTGGATAATTGTATAATTTTTGGTGAATTTTTGAAGTAATTATAGTATATTTATATATATAGGGGTATTTTGGTAATTTTACCCTAAATTGGTTAAAAATGTAATTTAATTGGTTTTAATAGTTATTTAAGGTATAAAAATGATTTCTACAAATTATTTAGTATTTTTAACTAATTAAAACTATTTTTCGTGAATTATTTTCAATTATATATATAATATACGATTTTCTAATAAAATGAGTTTTTATTAGTTTTTACAGTGTTTTAAGGTTAATTATGTAATTTCTACTTATAAAGTGAATTTCTATGTTATAAGAGTATTTTTGGTATTTCTGAATTATTTCTGTGTTTGTGGACCCCGGTCGGTAGATTGTAGTCTGGAGTCCGACCGAGGGGTTATGGATTGGTGTTGAGCTTGTATTTCGAAGTGTATTTCTTTGCAGGGTCGGCTCTACTCTTTTGAGTAGAGAGATGTCCGTTTTACAGGGGAAGTTCTGCCGGATTTTCAATAGAATTCTCGTAAAACGTGATGTCCAGTCGAACCCTAATTCTGTTTTCGTATTTAAATACTCTAGATTGAATTCTAGGATTTCTGTTAGGGTTTATTCTAATGTCGATTATTTATTGCTTGTTTAGTTGCGCCGAGACCGAGGGCTAGTAGACCAGGCCCGTCGGACCTATCTCGTGGAGCGCATTAGGTGAGTTACTATACTATATATATATGCTTAGGATGCATGATTTAGAAATGCATGTTTATTATTGATTAAATATGCATAAATAATTTGATTATTTCCTAAGTTTATATTAAGTATATTTTTGGTTTATTTTTGGTATATAATAAATTATATACATGTTTTGTTAATAAAATATATTTAAAACGTTTTTAAATATATTTTTAGTTTAATTTATGATTTGATTAGATTTATTTGACGTATATATACTCGAAATATACCTGGTTTACTTTTGGTATATTTCTGGTATATATATGGTTTATATTGTTATTTCATTTACATTCATACATCATTTATTTTTGTGAATGAATGTTTTACATTATTAATGATGAAGGATATCAATAGAACGTGCTACCTAGTGGGCAGCACTAGGACCGAGTACGTACCGGTACGCCTATAGTATTTAGGCTATATTACTAACCATTTGTGGATATTGATTGATAATGATTATTGATATGTGTGAGATGTGGTTTGGAGGTGTGATTGCTGGAGCTCGGTTGACCAAGTGTCTCGGGGCCAATCACACTGGTAGTCAGACTGCTGGAGCTCGGTTGACTTAGTGTCTTGGGGCCAGTCTACTGTCTAAATGGATTAAGTGGATATATTTGGAATAAGTGAGCCTGTATGGCTAGAGTGTTGTTTAACACTATTTTTGAGGTTGCGATATTCTAGGGTTCTATGTGATCCTTCATAAAAGATGATTTCCAATACAAATATATATAAAAATGATTTTTCTGCATCTGTGTGAAATTGTCTGTATATATATTAGATACGCATATATTGTTGACTGTATGCATTATCACTTAGTGTGTATGTATATATATTATAGTAATTCACTCAGTGAGGTCTGACTCCCCTCCGTTGACTATTTTTCAGGAGAGTCAACTTCTTCAGACCTCAGTAGCAGGTCGATACGCCGGATTTCTTCCGCCTCGGCTTCTTTGTGTAAATTATCTACTTGAGTCTTATTTATTTTATCTAGACACTGCAGTAGCTGTGAATTAAAGTATTGGATTTCATGTATTTTATTTTAAAGAGATGTATTATATTGAAACTGGATTTGTATTAAAGACTATATATATGTGATGAGATGAGATTTGAATTAAATTCAGTTGATGGAAATGTTATTATTATATTTATGATTTTTATTTCCGCTACATATTATATGGTTATTGTTATTATTGCATGATTTATTTTTTATTTTTAGGCTTGCTACGGGTTCCGGATTCGAAAGAATTCCCGTTCCCTAGCGCCGGTCATGGCCTGTAATATCCCGAATTTTTAAATATTTTTATACTGCATCGGGATATGCAGTGTTAATAATTTTTGTATATATATTTATGATATTTTATGAGTTTGTTGTTTGTTTAAAGCTAATTTTAATTATTTTATATTATTTTAAGTATTTTACGTAAAATTTTTTCGGAAATTATATTTTCGAAAAAATTGACACGTAAGTAAATTAATACTATTTATTTTGACTAGTTTTATGAATTTGCATGAACTCATATATAATTTTAAAGTGCTAAAATAAAATGTATATATGTGTATTTATTTAAATTAATTAGAGCTTAATTAATTTCCTTAATTTTATTATTTAATTTTAAGTTTATAAATTATTAAACATATTAAAATATGTGTGTGGTGTATATTTAATGTGTGTGAAATTTTATATTATTATAATATAGTGTAAATATATATATATACATATATACATAATTTTTTTATCAAAAAACCAAAACTTCCCTTTATTTACACTTTTGCCCCTCCTTCATCTTCTTCCTCCCAAAACGTTTTCTTCCATTTCCAGCCACTTTCAAGCTGGTTTTCTTCCTGTTACTATGCCTCTCAGCCTTCCTCTTCCACCTCCAACCATTTCCACCACCTAAAACACTCTTTTCCGGTGAGTTTTGGCCGGATTTTCTTCAAAGAGCCAAAAATCAACTTAACTCCGACCAAGCACTTTCCGGCCACCAAATTTGATGTTTTCGGTCTCTATCTTCTCCTTGAGCTCTGGTAAGTGTGATTCCAAGCTTTGTTTCACTTGATTTGGTCTAGAATTGCTTAGGTTTCAATTTCTTCAAATCAGCCATTTTGGGTTTCGAATTTTTTTTAGCTTCAATTTGATTGATTAATGAAAACTTCCTTCACAAACTTTGTTCCTGGAAGCTTAATCCACATGCTGTAATTTTTTTAGAATTTTTGGAATTTATTTTAATTTTTGTGAATTTTTGATTATTTTATTATTATTTTCTAATTTTCGAAAATTAATTAATTAAATTATGAAATTGTGTTTTATGGTGATTATAGGAGTTGAAATGAATTATAGAAATTTATTTGTAATTTTTGTGAATTTTTATGTATTTATTTGGAATTTATTAAGTTTAGGTGATTTTGAAAAATAGGGTTAATTATGTGTTTAATTGAAATAAATTGGTAAATTGAGTATATTTATTGATATTATTGAATTATATGTTGAGAAATTAATTTTTGAGTAATTATATAATTTTTGGTGAATTTTTGAACATTTATAGTGAATATATATATATAGGGGTATTTTGGTAATTTTACACTAAATTGGTTAAAAATGTAATTAAATTGGTTTTGATAGTTATTTAGGGCATAAAAATGATTTCTGCAAATTTTTAGTATTTTTAACTAATTAAAACTATTTTTCGTAAATTATTTTCAAATTATATATAATATACTATTTTTCTAAATAAATGGGTTTTTATTGATTTTTAGTATGTTTTAGGGTTAATTACGTAATTTGGATTTATAAAATGTATTTATATTATATAAGGGCATTTTCGGTATTTTATAAATATTCTGTGAATTGTGAACCTCGGTCGGTGAATTGTAGTTTGGAGTCCGACCGAGGGATTTTGATTGTAATCCTATGTTTATTCCGAAGTGTATTTCTTTGCAGGATCGGCTCTACTCTTTGAGTAGAGAGATGTCCGTTTTATAGGGGAGGTTCTGCCGGATTTTCGGTAGAATTCTCGTAAAACGTGATGTCCGGTCAAATTCCTATTCTAAAGCTGTGTCTAAAATTCTAGATCGAGTCTTTAGAATTTTTGTTAAATTTATTCTGATTTCATGTTGTCATTTGTTTGTCTAGCTGCGCCGAGACCGAGGCCTAACGGATCAGACCCGCCGAGTTTGTCTCGTGGAGCGCTAACATGTGAGTTATTATACTGTATATATATGCACTGCATATAGGGTGCATTATTTAGAATTTTTCATTTTCATTGTATGTTTTAAAAAATGATTTAAATTATAATATTTTTGGTATATCTAGGGTTGCATTCTTATATATATGCATATTAAATAATTATGCATGTTAGTTTGATATATGCACATTAAACAATTAGGTTTAGGTTTAATACATTTGAGTAATATACACATGTTTTAAAATGTACACTTAGACATAATTATTTTATTAAATGATTAGTATACTTTAGGTATAGTTTCAGTAGATTTTAGGTTTATTCTTAAATAATTGCATGTTAAATTATAAATCTACACTTAAATTATTTTTAAGTTTATTTTTGGTATATTTTTTTATTTATTTCCGAATAAATAAATGTTTTATTATTAAATTAAACCTAACACATTAGTGGTATATTTAGGGTTTATTTTTGATATATGCATGCTAGATAATTAGGTTTATTTTTAGTATATTTGTGAATATATGTTAAACACAAACACGTATTTAAATGAATATTTATACATAAATGGTTTATTAAATGATTTGAGTACTTAGGGTATATCTTTTGCATATTTAAGTATATTTTTAAGATAATGCATGTTATATTATTGTTACTCATTTAAATTGTTTTTAACTATATTAATGATTTATCTTTAGTTTATTTCATATTTTATTTGACTATATATATATATATATACCTGAAATATACTGGGTATATTTTAGGTATATTTTTGGTATATATATATATGGTTGGTTTTACTATTATGAATATGGTTCTACATTAATTATTTTTTTCAAATGAATGATTTATTCGAAGTGAAGGATATCAATAGAACGTGCTTCCTAGTGGGCAGCACTAGGACCGTGTACGTACCAGTACGGTAGATAAGGATTGAGTGAGAGTTAAAAATTGGGTAATTATAATTGATTTAATTGATTTGACTAAGATTAATGATATGTTAGATAGTGTGATTGCTGGAGCTCGATTGACTAAGTGTCTCGGGGCCAATCACACTGACAGTCAGACTGCTGGAGCTCGGTTGACTTAGTGTCTCGGGGCCAGTCTACTGTCCATAAGTGAATTGAATGATCTATTGGGTTGATTGAGATGTGAGGTGATGGATAGTGTGATTGCTGGAGCTCGGTTGACCAAGTGTCTCGGGGCCAATCACACTGACAGTCAGACTGCTGGAGCTCGGTCGACTTAGTGTCTCGGGGCCAGTCTGCTGTCCAAATTGGAATAAGTGTTCTATTTGGAATCAAGTGAGCCTGTATGGCTAGAGTGATGATGGGATTGTTTGAGGTTGTTATTATTTAGGGTTCTATGGATCCTTCATGAATTAAAACAAACGTTTTCTACATTTAGTATATTTATAAAAGCAAAGTTTGGCATTCGTGTGAAATGTGTGTATATACATATATATATATAAGAATGCCTGATTGTTATGGTTTAGTTTGCATGTATATATAGTATAATAATTCACTCAGTGAGGTCTGACCCCCCTCAATTATTTTTTTTCAGGAGATTCCATATCGTCAGACCTTAGTTATAGAGTTCCTCGTAGGTGTTCTTCAGTCCCGACTGTTTTATACAAATGTGTATTCTAAACTTTGAATTGTATTCTAGAAACTGCAGTAGTAGTGTCACTATATTGGAAGTGTATTATTTTGTTTGGATATTAAATACTCTGAGAATTTGTATTTGAACATTGTACGAATATGTATTCATTTATAAAAGGATTTGGAGTATTTATTTTATATATTGATTCAGAAAAATTTTAATTTGGTCGTACTTTTATATAATTATTGTATGATTTTATTTTCTAAGGCTTGCTACGGGTTCCGGATTCGAAAGAATTCCCGTTCCCTAGCGCCGGTCATGACTCCTAGTTTGGGTCGTGACATGGCCCCTGTTTTGGGTCGTGACAATATACAAGAAATTACATACAGATGCAATAAAATTATTTTATATATTTTTATTGAAAATCACAGTTTATGAAGGATTAAATATAACCCTAGAAAATTGCAACCTCAAATAGTGTTAGACAACACTCTGGCCATACAGGCTCACTTATTCCAATATATTCCCTTGTTCCATTTGGACAATAGACTGGCCCCGAGACACTAAGTCAATCGAGCTCCAGCAGTCTGACTGTCAGTGTGATTGGCCCCGAGACACTTGGTCAACCGAGCTCCAGCAATCACACTCCCAAATTATATCACACATCAAATAATCAAATCCAATCAATATCCTCAAACAGGTTAGTAATATAGCCTAAATGCTATAAGCGTACCGATACGTACTCGGTCCTAGTGCTGCCCACTAGGTAGCATGTTCTATTGATATCCTTCATTAATAAATATAAAACATACATTCACAAATAAATTATGCATGAATTTGAAATAAGTAGCAACATAAACCATATATATACTAGAAATATACCAAAAGTAAACCAGGTATATTTCGAGTATATATACGTCAAATAAATCCAATATAATCGTAAAATAAACTAAATATATGTTTAAAAACATTTTAAATATAAATGTTTAATAAAGCATGCATATAATTTAAAATATACCAAAATAAACCAAAGATAAACAAAAAACAAACTAAAAATAAACTTAAGTACTGATTAAATCATTATGCATATTTAATCAAAATAAAACATATATTTCTAAAACCATGCATCCTAAAACATATATATATAAAATAGTAACTCACGCTTAGTGCGCTCCTCGAGATAGGTCCGATGGGCCTGGTCCCCTAGGCCTCGATCTCGGTACAACTAAATAAACAATAAATAACAGACATCAGAATAAACCTAACAGAAAATCCTAGAAACTCGATCTAGAATATTAGACACAGAATTAGAATTAGGATTCGACCGGACATCACGTTTTACGAGAATTCTACCAAAAATTCGACAGAACCTCCCTTGTAAAACGGACATCTCTCTACTCAAAGAGTAGAGCCGGCCCTGCAAAGAAACACACTTCGAACAATAAACACAGAAACACATCCAAAACCCCTCGGTCGGACTTCAAACTACAGTCTACCGACCGGGGTCCACAATTCACAGAACAATTATAAAAATACCAAAAATGCCCTTATATCACAGAAATACATTTTATAAGTTAAAAATTACGTAATTAACCCTAAAACACATTAAAAACTGTCACGACCCAAAACAGGGGCCATGACCGGCGCTAGGGAATGGGAATTCTTTCGAATCCGGAACCCGTAGCAAGCCTAAAAATAAAATAAATATGCAATAATAACCATAAAAATATAATATGCAGCGGAAAATAAAAATCATAAATATTACAATATCATCCATATCAACTGGATTCAATTCAAAACTCATCACATCACATATATAATCTCATAAATGTATAATCTTTAATACAAATCCAGTTTCAATATAATACATCTCTTTAAAATAAAGTACATAAAATCCAATACTTTATTTCACAACTACTGCAGTGTCTAGATAAAATAAATAAGACTCAAGTATATAATTTACATAAAGAAGCCGGGGCGGAAGAAATCCGGCGTATCGACCTGCTACTGAGGTCTGAGGAAGTTGACTCTCCTGAAAAATAGTCAACGGAGGGGAGTCAGACCTCACTGAGTGAATTACTATAATATATATACATACACTCTAAGTGATAATGCATACAGTCAACAGTATATGAGTAATATATATATATACAGGCAAGTTCATACAGATGCAGAAAAATCATTTTATATATTTTGTCTGAAAATCAACTTTTATGAAGGATCACATAGAACCCTAGAATATCGCAACCTCAGAAAATAGTGTTAAACAACACTCTAGCCATACAGGCTCACTGATTCCAAATATATCCACTTAATCCATATGGACAGTAGACTGGCCCCGAGACACTAAGTCAACCGAGCTCCAGCAGTCTGACTGCCAGTGTGATTGGCCCCGAGACACTTGGTCGACCGAGCTCCAGCAATCACACCCAAACCACATCTCACACATATCAATAATCATAATCAATTCAATATCCACAAATAAGTTAGTAATATAAAGCCTAAATACTATAGGCGTACCGGTACGTACTCGGTCCTAATGCTGCCCACTAGGTAGCACGTTCTATTGATATCCTTCATTCTTAAATATAAAACATTCATTCACAAAAATAAATGATGCATGGATATAAATGAAATAGCAATATAAACCATCTATATACCGAAAATATACCAAACATAAACCAGGTATATTTTGAGTATATATATGTCAAATAAATCCAATCAAATCATGAATTAAACTAAAAATATATTTAAAAACATTTTAAATATATTTTATTAATAAAACATGTATATAATTTATTATATACCAAAAATATACCAAAAATATACTTGAATATAAATCATGTTATTTATGCATATTTAGTCAAAATAAAACATGCATTTTCTAAATCATGCATCCTAAGCATATATATATAATATAGTAACTCACCTAATGCGCTCCACGAGACGGGTCCGACGGGCCTGGTCCACTAACCCTCGGTCTCGGCGCAACTAAACAAGAAATAATTAATCGATATCAGAATAACCCTAACAGAAATCCTAGAATTAAATCTAGAGTATGCAACACAGAATCGGAAATTAGGGTTCGACTGGATATCACGTTTTACGAGAATTCTATCGAAAATCCGGCAGAACCTCCCCTGTAAAACGGACATCTCTCTACTCAAAAGAGTAGAGCCAACCCTGCACAGAAACACACTTCAAAAATAAACACCACAAACAATCACAACCCCTCGGTCGGACTCCAGACTACAATCTGTCGACCGGGGTCCACAAACACAGAATATATATTCAAATATACCAAAAATATCCTTAAATCATAAAAATACATTTCATACGTAGAAATTACATAATAAATCTTGAAACACTGTAAAAAATCGATTAAAACTCATTTTATTAGAAAAATCGTATATTATATATATAATTGAAAATAATTCCCAGAAAATAGTTTTAATTAGTTAAAAATACTAGATATTTTGTAGAAATCATTTTTATACCTTAAATAAATATTAAAACCAATTAAATTACATTTTTAGACAATTTAGGGTAAAATTACCAAAATACCCCTATATATATATATATACCTAAATTACTTCAAAAATTCACCAAAAATCATACAATTATCCAAAATTAATTTTCTCAACATATTTATCAATAATATCAATAATTAAACTCAATTAACCAATTAAATTCAATTTAAAACACAATTAACTTAATTTTACAAAATCACATAAACTTCAATAATTAAAAATAAATACTTAGAAATTCATAAAAATTCCAAATAAATTTCTATAATTCATTTCAACACCTAATTCAACCATAAACTCCAATTTCATAATTTAAATAATTAATTTCCGAAAATTAGAAAATAATATTAAAATATTCAAAAATACCCAAAAATCCAAACAACCTCCAAAAATTCTGTAAAAATTCATACATGAAGATTAAGCTACCAGGAACAACATTTGTGAAGGAATTTTCCATGAATCATCCAAATCGAAGCTCAAAAAAATCGAAAACCCAAAGAGGCCGAAATTTTCAAATCGAAACCTAAGCAATTCTAGACCATTTTAGCTCAAACCAAAGCTAGAATAACACTCACCGGAGCTCAAGGAGAAGATAGAGACCAGCGGTGTCGAAAACGGTGGCCGGAGGAGGGAGAAACGGCGGTGAGGAAATGGTGGTCGGCGTCGGGCGCGGGAGAGAAAGAAGAAGAAGAAGAAAAAGAAAAAGAAAGAAAAGGAAAGAAAAAGAAAAAGAAAAAGAAAGAAAAAGGAAAAGAGAAAAAAAAAAGAAAAAAAAATAAAATAAATTAAAATAATTAAATATTAATAAATAAATAATAATAAAATAATAAATTTTAATAATTTAATAATAAATAAAATAATCAAATAATAATAAATAAATAATAAAATATTAGGGTAATAATAAACCCTAATTAAATAAATATACACACACAGGCTTTATTTAATAATTTAAAAATATGTATGAGTTCATGCAAACCCGTAAATACATTTAAAATAATTAATAATACATTGTTTACGTGGAAATTTCCCCGAAAATGAAAGTCCCGGGAAAATTTTACGTAAAACACTGTATATAAGACACAGTAATTAAAATAGGTTTAAAATACATATTAACTCATAAAAATATCGTATAATGCATAAAAATTATTGACACTGTATATCCCGGTACAGTGTAAAAATATTTTAAAAAAACACGGGATATTACAAAAACCAATAAAAACTCATTTATTTAGAAAAATTGTATATTATATATATAATTTGAAAATAATATACGAAAAATAGTTTTAATTAATTAAAAATACTAAATAATTTGTAGAAATCATTTTTATACCCTAAATAACTATTAAAACCAATTTAATTACATTTTTAGCCAATTTGAGGTAAAATTACCAAAATACCCCTATATATATAAATATACTAAAATTAATCCAAAAATTCACCAAAAATAATATAATTGCTAAAAATTAATTTTCTCAACATATATATCAATAATATCAATAATAAACTTAATTAACTAATTAATTTCAATTAAAAACACAATTAACCCTATTTTATCAAAATTACATAAACTAATTAAATTCAAAATAAATACATAGAAATTCATAAAAATTCAAAATAAATTTCTATAATTCATTTAAACACCTATATTTATCATAAAACACAATTTCATAATTTAATTAATTAATTTTCAAAAATTAGAAAATAATAATAAAATATTCAAAAATACCCAAAAATCAAAATAATTTCCAAAAATTTTACAAAAATTACCACATGTAGATTAAGCTAAGAGGAACAGTGTTTGTGAAGGAATTTTTCATGAATCAATCAATTCAAAGTTCAAAAAAATCAAGAAGCTAAAATGGCCGAATTGAAGATTTAGCTTAAACATCGTCAACGACTTGTTTTCCGGCCAAAAGGATGTTAGAATAGGGACCATCGGAGCTCAAGGAGTTGATGAAGACCGGCGGTGCATGAAATGGTGGTCGGAATCGTGGTCGACGGCGAAGAGCTCCACTTGCTGCCACCGTAAATTCTGGGCGTTCCAGTGACCTGATCACGTCGGAGAGGAAGAGGAAGGAAGGGGGAGGAGGTTGGCGGCAGCTGATGGCGGCAAAGGGCAGTCCGGCGTGGTGGAACGGGAGGCGTAGTGAGGGTAGGGTGTCGAGAGAGAAGAGGAAGGAGGGAGGGGCGGAATTGTAATTTGCCAAACTTTGATTTTTTATAAATATTATATATGTATAGGTATGTATCTATATATATACTTTATATTATTTTAATATATAATATGATATAGACAATAAATATTCACCACACACATAATTTAATATTTTAATAATTTATACACTAAAAATAATTAAATAATATTAAAACTAATTAATAAATAAATAAAAATTAGGGTAATTAATTAAACCCTAGTTAAATAAATAAATACACATATATACGTTATTTAGTACTTTAAAAAATATATATGAGTTCATGCAAATGCGTAAAATTGTTTAAAATAATTAATATTAAATTATTTACGTATCAATTTTTCCAAAAATGCAAGTCCCGGGAAAATTTTACGTAAAGTACTTAAAATAATATAAACAATTAAAATTAGCTTTAATTAAATAACAAGCTCATAAAATATTAACATTATATATGAAAATTATTAACATTGTATATCCTGATGCAGTATTAAAAATATTTAAAAAAAACACGGGATATTACAGTTTGTCCATATGAATGTTTTATTTTAAATGAAGGATATTAATAGAACGTGCTACCTAGTGGGCAACTCTAGGACCGTGTACGTACCAGTGTGATAAATTTAGGTTTGAGTGAGGAATTACTTGTGGTAATGATGATTTGATTAATTGATTGAGATATAATGTGATTAATGGTGTGATTGCTGGAGCTCGGTTGACTTTGTGTCTCGGGGTCAGTCTATTGTCCAGAATGGAATAAGTGATCTATTTGAATTTAAGTGAGCCTGTATGGCTAGAGTGATGATATGATTGATTGAGGTTGCAATTAATATGGTTCTATTTGATCCTTCATGTATTAAAATAAATATTTTCTGCATTTATTATATTTATTAAAGAAGAGTTAGCATTTGTAGGAAATGTGTGTATATGCATATATATATATATGAATGCTTGATTGGATACAGTTAGATTACATATATATATGGTATAATAATTCACTCAGTGAGGTCTGACCCCCCCTCAATTATTTTTTTGGGAGATCCTATATCGTCAGACCTTAGTAGTAGAGTTATTCACTGGTGTTCTTCCGTCCCGGCTATTTTATATAAATATATATTTTGAACTCTGATTTATATTCTAGAAACTGCAGTAGTAATGTTATTGTATTAGCAGAGTATTGTTTTGTCTAATACTTTGTACTCTGAGAATTTTATTTGAACACTGCGTGAATATATATTTATTTATGAAAAGATATTGAGTATATATTTTTATATTTTGATTTGAAAAATTTTAATTCAGTCATGCTTTTATTTATGTAATGCATGTTTTTATTTTTCTAAGGCTTGCTATGGGTTCCGGATTCAAAAGAATTCTCATTCCCTAGTGCCGGTCATGACTCCTAGTTTTGGGTCGTGACAGAAGATCTAAGCCAATAATATCCCAACAAGAATAAAAAAAAATTCCTATAAAACCATCAGGTCCAGGAGCAATATGAGGGTCCATACGAAAAATAATCAATTGAATTAGCTCATAAGAAGACATCATAGTTAGAGCAAGATTACTCACCTGTATAATAAGTAAATGAATGACATCCTTAATGCCTGAGAAATCCTTGGGAGTGCAATAAGAAGAGAATTGGGAAGAATAAAACTAAACAATATGCTCATTAATGATCATAGTATTTGTCTCTAAGACACCATCAATTAATAAAAAGAGCCTAAAGATTGAGAATGATGGTGAACTAACAAACTATGATAGAACTTTGAATTTCTATCACCATCTCTGAGCCAATAAATCTGACTCTTATCTTTTAACAAAGCTTCTTGCCTAGAAAGCTAAAGAGAGAGATTTTCATGAGCAGTAAACTTTTTACTATGAAGAGTATTAGAGAACCCTGAGCCTCAAATTCTTATTGAACATGGAGAAAAGACTGCTTGGTTTGAGAAATGAGGTGATCTGAATTACCAAAAATACTTCTATTACATTAATGCAAAAAAGATTTTAAAAGCTTTAATTTGTGCATTATAGAATACATCGGATGACTTAAAAAAGAAATAGAGTTCCAAAAAGCCTTAATCGAGTGCATAAAACTATTATAAGTAGTCCACATGGAGAGAAAATGAAAAAATTAAGGTTTAGAGTCAAGTTAATGGCAAGTCAAGTAAATAGGGTTATGATCAGTGCAATGTTGTACAAGAGCATGACACTTTATGGATCTCCAATTCAGAAAAGATATATCAGAATAAAAAGCCCTATCGAACTGAATGTTAACCCGATGAGGTCCTTGTTGTTCATTAGTCCAAGTATAAAGTGGGCCTTTAGTAATAAGACATGTTAGCGAACACTTAGCTATAATAGAGATAAAATCCTAATAAGAATAAGCATTAGGAGGGCAAGCTAATTTTTTAATAGCTCCAAAATAAGAATTAAAGTCTCAAAAAATAAACCAATTTTAGGAAATTAAAATGGAGATATAATCCAATTCAGACTAAAGTCAACAACGAATAGAAGCTAAAACATTGGCATAAACACAAGTAATGGTTTGAATTTGATAATGCAAGCTACATTAAACACTAATATGCTACTCTGAACTAGAAAGAACATCAAAATTACCTTCTCCCATTATTGAAACAAAAATCCATATGTTCAATAAGGTAGATGAAGTGTCACGACCCAAAACAGGGGCCATGACCGGCGCTAGGGAACGGGAATTCTTTCGAATTCGGAACCTGTAGTAAGCCTAAAATAAAATAAAACATACAATAATAATAGCAACAACATTTAATGCAGCAGAAATAAAATCATAAGTATTAAAATAATAATCCACCACGGGATTTCAAATCAAATCCATATCTCATATATATATATAAATAGATCCGTTAATATAAGTTTCAGTTCAAATATATATAAAGTACATATCTCATGACTTTATACAACTACTGCAGTGTCTAAATTATAAAATAATACTTAGATAAGTAGTTTACATAAAGAAGTCGGGGCAAAAGAAATTCGGCGTACAGGCCTGCTACTGAGGTCTGAGGAAGAAGACTCTCCTGAAAAATGGTCAATAGAGGGGAGTTAGACCTCACTGAGTGGATTACTATAATATATATACATGCATACTAAATGCCAATGCACACAATCAAAGTATATATATAATATGTATGTATACAAGCAAATACACACAGATGCAATAAAAATCATTTTGTATATTTATTGAAAATCACAGTTTATGAAGGATCAAATAGAACCCTAGAAAATTGCAACCTCAAACAATGTTAGACAACACTCTAGCCATACAGGCTTACTTATTCCAAATATAATCACTTGATCCATTTGGACAGTAGACTGGCCCCGAGACACTAAATCAACCGAGCTCCATCAGTCTGACTGTCAGTGTGATTGGCCCCGAGACACTTGGTCAACCGAGCTCCAGCAATCACTCCTCCAAACCATATCTCACACATCAAATAATCATATCCACAAATGGTTAGTCGTATAGCTTAAATACTATAAGCGTACTGGTACGTACTGGGTCCTAGTGCTGCCCACTAGGTAGCACGTTCTATTGATATCCTTCATTAAAATATAAAGCATACATTCATAAAAGTAAATGATGCATGAATTAAATAAAATAGCAACATAAACCATATATATACTAAAAATATACCAAAAGTAAACCAGGTATATTTCGAGTATATATACTTCAAATAAATCCAATATATTTGCAAAATAAACTAGAAATATATTCAAAAACATTTTAAGTACAAATATTAAATAAAGCATGCAAATAATTTATAATATACTAAAAATAAACCAAAGATAAACCAAAAATAAGCTTAAATACTAATTGATTTATTTATGCATAATTAATCAAAATAGCATACGTTTCTAAATCATGCACCCTAAGCACATATATATAAAATAGTAACTCACAATTAGTGCGCTCCTCGAGATAGATCTGATGGGCCTGGTCCATTAGGCCTCGGTCTCGGCGCAACTAAACATACAAAAATAACAGACATCAGAATAAACCTAACAGAAAATCCTAGAAACTCGATCTAGAATGTTGGACACAGAATCAGAATTAGGGTTAGACAGGACATCACATTTTACGAGAATTCTATCAAAAATCTGGCAGAACCTCCCCTGTAAAATGGACATCTCTCTACTTAAAGAGTAGAGCCGACCCTGCAAAGAAATACACTTCGAAAATAAACATAAAACACAACCAAAATCCCTCGGTCGGACTCTAAACTATAGTTTACCGACCAGGGTCCACAATTCACAAAACAATATAGAAATACATTTTATAAGTAGAAATTACATAATTAACCCTAAAACACATTAAAACCAATAAAAACGCATTTTATTAGAAAAATCGTATATTATATATATAATTGAAAATAATTTATGAAAAATAGTTTTAATTAGTTAAAAATACTAAATAATTTATAGAAATCATTTTTATACCTTAAATAACTATTAAAACTAATTTAATTACATTTTTAGTCAATTTATGGTAAAATTACCAAAATACCCCTATACGTATAAATATACTAAAATTAATCCAAAAATTCACCAAAAAATAATATAATTGCACAAAATTAATTTTCTCAACATATTTATCAATAATATCAATAATTAAATTCAATTAACTAATTAATTTCAATTAAAAACACATTTAACCTAATTTTCCAAAATTACATAAACCTAAACAAATTCAAAATAAATACATATAAATTCATAAAAATTCCAAATAAATTTATATAATTCATTTCAACACCTATATTTATCATAAAACACAATTTCATAATTAATTTAATTAATTTTTGAAAATTAGAAAATAATAATAAAATATTCAAAAATACCCAAAAATCAAAATAATTCCCAAAAATTCTACAAAAATTCACACATGTAGACTAAGCTAAGGGGAACAACGTTTGTGAAGGAATTTCTCATGAATCAATGAATTCAAAGTTCAAAAAAATCAAGAACCCTAAAATGGTCGAATTACCAAAATCGAAACCTAAGCAAACCAAGACCATTTTAAGTGAAACAAAGCTTGGAATCACACTCACTGGAGATCAAGGAGAATAAAGAGACCGGCGGTGTCAAAAATGGTGGCCGAAAACGTCGTGATCGACGGTGAGAATGAATTCGCCTTCCCGAGCTTATTCCGGCCAAAAGTCGACGGAATAGGGCGCTGCTGGCGGCGGGGAAGGCTAGGGAAGGAGGTGGTACGCTGGACAACACACCGATGGTGAGAAAATGGGAGTAGCAGCGGTGGTTGGCGAGGAGAACGATCAGGGAAGTAGAAGGAATAGGCGATGGCACAACCATAAATATATCAACTTTATTTTTTTGTTTAATATTAAATGTATATGTATATATATATATATACTTTACACTATATATTAAAATAATATAAAATCACACACATTAAATATACACCACACACATATAATTTAATATTTCAAAATTTAATACACCTAAAAATAATTAAATAATATTAAAACTAATAATAAATAATAAAATATTAGGGTAATTAATTAAACCCTAGTTAAATAAATAAATACACATATATACGTTATTTAGTACTTTAAAAATATATATGAGTTTATGCAAATATGGAAATCTATAAAAAAAATAATTAATAATAAATAATTTACATGTCAATTTTCCCGAAAATGCAAGTCCCGGGAAAATTTTACGTAAATTGCTTAAAATAATATAAAACAATAAAAATCAATTTTAATTAAATAGCAACTCATAAAATATCATAAATATATACAAAAATTATTAACACTGCATATCCCGATGCAGTATTAAAATATTTAAAAACACGGGATATTACATGAAGTGGCAACAACAAATGATAAATTCAGAGATTTCCAATAACTACTGTAAATGGAATCAACATCACCTTAGGATGGGTGCACTGTGGTGGTGTCATGACCCAAAACAGGGGCCATGACCGGCGCAAGGGAATAAGAATTCTTTTGAATCCGGAACCCGTAGCAAGCCTTAAAATAAAAATAAAATATGCAATAATAATAACATAATTAAAATAATCTGTAGCGGAAAAAAATCATAAATAATTAAATAATAATCCACCACGGGATTCAAATCAACAACTCATCTCGTATATAAATAAACTTTTAATACAAATCCAGTTCAAATGTTTAAAGTATATAACTCATACCAGTATAATACAACATCCTTTTTTTTCAATTTTACAACTACTACAGTGTCTAGATTATAAAAATAAAACTCAGGTAAGCAGTTTACATAATAAAGCCGGGGCAGAAGAAATCTGGCGTACGAGTTTGCTACTGAGGTCTGATGACGACGACTCTCCTGAAAAATAGTCAACAGAGGGGAGTCAGACCTCACTGAGTGAATTGCTATAATATATATACATGCATACTAGGTGACAATGCACACAGTCAATATTATATATAATAAATATATATACAGGCAAATACACACAGATGTAGCAAAATCATTTTATATATATATTTACTGAAAATCACTATTTATGAAGGATCAAATAGAACCCTAGAAAATTACAACCTTAAAACAGTGTTAGACAACACTCTAGCTATACAGGGTCACTTATTCCAAATATATTCACTTGTTCCATTTGGACAGTGGACTGGCCCCGAGACACTAAGTCAATCGAGCTCCAACAGTCTGACTGTCAGTGTGATTGGCCCCGAGACACTTGGTCAACCGAGCTCCAGCAATCACACTCCCAAATCATATCTCATACATCAATTAATCAAATCCAATCAATATCCACAAACAGGTTAGTGATATAGCCTAAATGCTATAATCGTACCGGTACGTACTCGGTCCTAGTGCTTCCCACTAGGTAGTACGTTCTATTGATATCCTTCATTATATATAAAACATACATTCATAAAAATAAATGATGCATGTAATTGAATAAAATCTCAACATAAACCATATTGTAATATCCCGTGTTTTTACATGTTTTTATACTGTATCGGGATATGCAGTATTAATAATTTTGAATATGTATATATATGATATTTTTATGAGTTGATATGTATTTTAAACCTATTTTAATTACTGTCTATTATTTTCAGTGTTTTACTTAAAATTTTCCCGGGACTTTCATTTTCGGGGAAATTTCCACGTAAACAATGTATTATTAATTATTTTAAAGGTATTTACGGACTTGCATGAACTCATACATATTTTTAAATTATTAAATAAAGTCGGTGTGTGTATATTTATTTAATTAGGGTTTATTATTCCCTAATATTTTATTAAGTATTTATTTGTTTAATTGTTATTTAATTAATATTATTTGGTAAAAATTATTAAAATATTAATATTTTATGTGTGTGGTGTATATTTGATGTGTGTAATTTAATATTATTTTAATATATAGTATAATATATATATATATACATATATACATCAAAAATCACAAAAGTTTGCAAAATTACCATATTGCCCCCGACTCCTTCCTTTCTTCTCCGACCGTTCCTCGCCGTTCCGAGCGCCTGTCATGCCGTTCCTTCACCGTGGGTGTGCCGTCCGGTGTGCCACCATCTTCCCCGACCAGTTTCGCCGCCTGTGGAGGCCGTTTCCGGCGTCGGGAGAGTGATTTTGGCCGGAGAAGCCGAAAATCAACTCACCGTCGATCACGCCGATTCCGGCCACCGTTTTCGACACCGCCAGTCTCTTTCTTCTCCTTGAGCTCCGGTGAGTGTTATTCTAGCTTTGGTTTGAGCTAAAATGGTCTAGAATTGCTTAGTTTTCGATTTGTCAAATTCGGCCTATTAGGGTTTTCGATTTTTTTCGAATTGTTCTTGATTGATTCATGCTTAATTCCTTCACAAATGTTGTTCCTAGTAGCTTAATCTACATGTATGAATTTTTGTAGAATTTTTGGAGGTTGTTTAGATTTTTGGGTATTTTTGAATATTTTAATATTATTTTCTAATTTTCGGAAATTAATTATTTAAATTATGAAATTGGAGTTTATGGTTGAATTGAGTGTTGAAATGAATTATAGGAATTTATTTGGAATTTTTATGAATTTCTAAGTATTTATTTTGAATTAATTGAGTTTATGTGATTTTGAGAAATTAGGGTTAAATGTGTTTTTATTTGAATTTAATTAGTTAATTGAGTTTAAATGTTGATATTATTGATAAATATGTTGAGAAAATTAATTTTGGATAATTGTATGATTTTTGGTGAATTTTTGAAGTAATTTAAGTATATTTATATATATAGGGGTATTTTGGTAATTTTACCCTAAATTGTCTAAAAATGTAATTTAATTGGTTTTAATATTTATTTAAGGTATAAAAATGATTTCTACAAATTATTTAGTATTTTTAACTAATTAAAACTATTTTTCGGGAATTATTTTCAATTATATATATAATATACGGTTTTTCTAATAAAATGAGTTTTAATCGGTTTTTATAGTGTTTCAAGGTCAATTATGTAATTTTTATTTATAAAATGTATTTCTGTGATTTAAGGATATTTTCGGTATATCTGGAATTATTCTGTGTTTGTGGACCCCGGTCGGTGGACTGTAGTTTGGAGTCCGACCGTGGGATTTTGATTGTGTTGAGCTCGTTTTTCGAAGTGTGTTTCTTTGCAGGGTCGGCTCTACTCTTTTGAGTAGAGAGATGTCCGTTTTACAGGGGAGGTTCTGCCGGATTTTCGGTAGAATTCTCGTAAAACGTGATGTCCAGTCGAACCCTAATTTTCGATTTCGTATTTTAATACTCTAGATTGAATTCTAGGATTTCTGTTAGGTTTATTCTAATGTCGGTTATTTATTGCTTGTTTAGTTGCGCCGAGACCGAGGGCTAGTGGACCAGGCCCGTCGGACCTGTCTCGTGGAGCGCATTAGGTGAGTTACTATATTATATATATATGCTTAGGATGCATGATTTAGAAAATGCATGTTTTATTTTGACTGAATATGCATAAATAATGTGATTTATATTCAAGTATATTTTTGGTATATTTTTGGTATATAATAAATTATATACATGTTTTGTTAATAAAATATATTTAAAATGTTTTTAAATATATTTTTAGTTTAATTCATGATTTGATTGGATTTATTTGACATATATATACTCAAAATATACCTGGTTTATGTTTGGTATATTTCCAGTATATATATGGTTTATATTGTTGATTTATTTAAATTCATGCATCATGTATTTGTGAATGAATGTTTTATTATTTATTAATGAAGGATATCAATAGAACGTGCTACCTAGTGGGCAGCACTAGGACCGAGTACGTACCGGTACGCCTATAGCTTTAGGCTATATTACTAACTATTTGTGGATATTGATTTGATTATGATTATTGATGTGTGAGATGTGGTTTGGGTGTGATTGCTGGAGCTCGGTTGACCAAGTGTCTCGGGGCCAATCACACTGGCAGTCAGACTGCTGGAGCTCGGTTGACTTAGTGTCTCGGGGCCAGTCTACTGTCCAAATGGATTAAGTGGATATATTTGGAATAAGTGAGCCTGTATGGCTAGAGTGTTGTTTAACACTATTTCTGAGGTTGCGATATTCTAGGGTTCTATGTGATCCTTCATAAACTGGGATTTTTCAGTAAAATATATAAAAATGATTTTTCTGCATCTGTATGAATTTGCCTGTATATATACATATTATATATATACTGTTGACTGTATGCATTATCACTTAGTGTGTATGTATATATATTATAGTAATTCACTCAGTGAGGTCTGACTCCCCTCCGTTGACTATTTTTCAGGAGAGTCAACTTCCTCAGACCTCAGTAGCAGGTCGATACGCCGGATTTCTTCCGCCCCGACTTCTTTATGTAAATTGTCTACTTGAGTCTTATTTATTTTATCTAGACACTGCAGTAGTTGTAAATTAAAGTATTGGATTTCATGTATTTTGTTTTAAAGGAGATATATTATGTTGAAACTGGATTGTATTAAAGAGATTTTATGTATGGGATGAGATTTTTATTTAAATCCAGTTGATATGGGTAATATCATGATATTATGATTTTTATTTCCGCTGCATATTATATTTTTATTGTTATTGTGGCATGCTTTATTTTATTTTTAGGCTTGCTATGGGTTCCGGATTCGAAAGAATTCCCGTTCCCTAGCGCCGGTCATGGCCCCTGTTTTGGGTCGTGCCAAAGTTGGTATCAGAGCGAAGTTCGTATCAGAGTGGAGTTCTGTGTCAGGGCTTAGTTATGTGAGTTGTGGCCCTAGTTTTAAAGTTGTGTTTTCTGTTGGACTACTGCAGTGTATTAGGTTCGAGTATGTCTTAATGAGTATTCCTTGCTGTAGTTTTCAGCGTTATTCCTCCGTTGTCTGTTTTGTCTGAATCTTTCCGTTTGTCTTTTCAGAATGAGGAGGCGAGCGCGTGTCGCTCCACCGGTCGTTGAGGCCGAGGATGATGAGTCTTTTCAGGACAAGGTTTTACCTCCTGAACCGCCAGTTAGACGTAGATGTCGTGGCAGGGGTAGACCTCGAGGAGCGGCAGGTCGCCGTAGGCAGAGAGAGTTACAGGACGAGGAGCCTGTTGAGCCTGAGTTTGATGTTCCTGTTCCTCCAGTTGTTCAGCCTGTTCAGCCTGCCTATCAGCAGGGTATGTCTGACCCTGAGGCAGCTTTGTTCTATGCCAGAGTTGGCAGGATTGCTTTTGATGGGACTTCTGATCCTTTAGATTTTCTACATGCGATTGAGACTAGGACTCGGACTGCTCATACCGAGTACCAGAGGATCATGATTGTTGAGTTGTCTGTCGAGGGACCAGCTCTAGATTGGTTCATTCAGATGATCCAGCCTTATATGATGACGATGACCTGGGCTCAGTTTCGAGAGCGATTTATGAGGAGATTTTGTCCAGAGCCTCTTCGTTTGAGCTATCGTCTTCGATTGACTAGTATTTCTCATGGAGATCGATCTGTAGAGGAGTATACCCGAGAGTTTCTTCGTTTGGGTAGATATGCTGAGGATCTGATGCGAGATCAGTATTTCGCTGTTACTACGTACGTTACCGGTTTGGGTTCAGCTTTTGCTGGTATGCCTACAGCAGGTCTTACTCTGGAGTCTGTGATTGAGCTAGCTAAGGAGATCGAGCTGAGATTAGTTAGGCAGGGAGCGATGCCTGATTATTACCAGTTGGGAGTTCAGTCGAGTGGATTGCAGGCTACTCCATATTCGAGTTTTCATGTTGGTTCGAGTAGTCAGCAGCGAGGTTCGACTCAGCAGAGTCAGAGACAGCAGCAGCGAGTGCATCGAAGCAGTAGACATGGCCGTGGAGGTCAGCATAGATCATTCAGATTTGGATCAGGTGCTTCGAGCAGCAGCAGTGGTCGTAGTTCTGGATCAGCGGCCAGTGTTTGTCAGACTTGTGGTAGAGTCCATCAGGGACCGTGTTATCTGACACCACTGACATGTTTCAGATGCGGGCAAACAGGACATTTTGCCAGATCGTGTCCTTATTCTGGGTATCAACGGTAGCAGATTCTGCGATTCCCACAGCAGTCGATTGCTAGTGCAGCACCCGTGCCATTTCAGTTGCCACCAGCCCAGCATCAGAGTTCTACTCAGTTTGTTCCACAGCAGAGTCATGGTAGAGGTACTAGAGGAGGTGCTAGAGGTGTTGGCCAGGCTTCTACCAGTCAGCAGGGAGGTCGAGGTCAGGCCAGAGTCTTCCATCTGACTCAGCAGGATGCTCAGGCATCTAATGCAGTCATGGCAGGTATTCTTTCTGTTTGTTACCTGGATGCTTTGGTTTTGTTTGATCCGGGTGCCACGCATTCGTTTGTTTCTCCTGTTTTTTCTTCTAAATCTTGTTGGCAAGCTTCGAGGATGGCTTTTCCTTTGTCTGTTGCCACTCCTCTGAGCGATTCTTTGGACACCGATATTGTTCTTTCTGGTTGTCCAGTTCTCGTGGGAGATAGAGAATTATCCGCCGATTTGATTTTGTTGGATGTGATGGAGTTTGATGTTATTTTGGGAATGGATTGGTTATCTCAGCACTATGCCGTGGTAGATTGCAGGAATAAGGAGGTGACTTTCAGAATTCCTGGTGAAGAAGATTTTAAGTTTGTTGGTGATAGGAGTTCAGCACCTCAGAATCTTATTTCGGCTATATCAGCTAGGAAGTTGTTGAAGAAAGGTTGTCAGGGGTTTTTGGCATTGGTCAGGGATACGTCAGTGGAGAAGTTGTCACTCACAGATGTTCCGGTTGCTTGTGAGTTTCCTGATGTTTTTCCCGAGGAGTTGCCAGGTTTACCACCTCATAGAGAGATTGAGTTCTGTATAGATGTGGTCCCAGGTACTACTCCTATATCTATGCCACCTTATCGTATGGCTCCTACAGAGTTGAGAGAGTTAAAGGAGCAATTGCAAGAGTTGTTGGAGAAAGGTTTTATCAGACCTAGTGTTTCCCCTTGGGGTGCACCAGTCCTGTTTGTGAAGAAGAAGGATGGTACCCTGAGACTGTGCATTGACTACAGAGAGTTGAATAAGGTGACAGTGAAGAACAAGTATCCTCTCCCGAGGATAGATGATTTGTTTGATCAGCTACAGGGTGCACAGTTCTTTTCTAAAGTCGATTTGAGGTCAGGTTATCATCAGCTGCGGATCAGTGAATCCGATATTCCTAAGACAGCGTTCCGCACTCGATATGGTCATTATGAGTTTCTGGTGATGTCTTTTGGTTTGACTAATGCACCAGCAGCTTTTATGGATCTGATGAACAGAGTATTCAGACCGTATGTGGATCAGTTTGTAGTAGTCTTCATTGATGATATACTAGTATATTCGAGGAGTATGGAAGAGCATGTATATCACTTGAGGATTGTACTACAGACACTGAGAGATCATCAGCTTTATGCTAAATTCTCGAAGTGTGATTTCTGGATGGAGAGTGTTTCTTTTCTTGGGCACGTAGTGTCTAAAGAAGGTATTCAGGTTGATCCACAGAAGGTTGAGGCAGTATCTGAGTGGCCTAGACCTACTTTGGTTACGGAGATTCGGAGTTTTCTGGGTTTAGCCGGGTATTATAGGCGGTTTGTGCAGGATTTTTCCAGGATAGCAGCCCCTATGACTCGCTTGACTCAGAAGAATGTTAGATTTGAGTGGTCAGAAGCTTGTGAGAATAGTTTTCAGTTGTTGAAGGAGAAGTTGACCACAGCGCCAGTATTAGCTTTGCCTAATAGTGTGGATAAGTTCACAGTTTACTGTGATGCCTCTAGAATTGGTCTTGGTTGTGTGTTGATGCAGAATGGAAGGGTGATAGCCTATGCTTCGAGGCAGTTGAAAAAGCATGAGCAAAACTATCCTACACATGATCTGGAGATGGCTGCAGTGATCTTTGCTTTGAAGATTTGGAGACATTATCTGTACGGGGTGACTTGTGAGATATTTACTGATCACAAGAGCCTTAAGTACATTTTTCAGCAGCGAGATTTGAATCTGAGGCAGAGAAGATGGTTGGAACTGTTGAAGGATTATGATTGCGAGATTCTTTACCATCCGGGTAAAGCTAATGTGGTAGCAGATGCCTTGAGTAGGAAGTCCTCAGGTAGTCTTGCTCACATCGGTGTTGAGAGGAGACCATTGATCCAGGAGTTGCATTTGTTGGTGGATCAAGGTCTGATGATGAAGATTAGTAGATCAGGTGGACTGTTAGCTCAATTTAAAGTACGATCTGTACTGAGGGATAGGATTAAAGCAGCTCAGAGCCGAGATCCTATTCTAGAAGAGCTTGCAGAGAATGTCAGAGCAGGGAAGTTCACTGATTTCACACTCGATGATGATGGTGTGTTGTGGATCAGTGGTAGATTGTGTGTTCCAAATGTGGATGATTTGAGAGAGGAAATTTTAGAGGAAGCACATTCTACAGCCTACAGCGTTCATCCAGGTGTTACTAAGATGTACCACAGTATCAGAGATTTATACTGGTGGGATGGATTGAAGAAGGATGTTGCTGATTATGTTGCTAAGTGCTTGACGTGTCAGCAAGTGAAAGCCAAACATCAGAAGCCTTCTGGGAAGCTTCAGCCTCTTCCTATTCCCGAGTGGAAGTGGGAAAGGATAGCTATGGATTTTGTGGTCGGTTTACCTCGTTCGAAGGATGGATACGATTCCATCTGGGTGATTGTAGACAGATTGACGAAGTTTGCACATTTCTTGCCTGTGAAAGCTACATATTCAGTTGCTAGATTGGCGAAGTTGTACGTGAAGCATATTGTATGCCTTCATGGAGTACCTGTGTCCATTGTGTCAGACAGAGGTTCGGTGTTTACTTATCATTTTTGGCAGAAGTTGCAGGAAGCGATGGGCACTAGGTTGGATTTCAGTACTGCTTTTCATCCTCAGACAGATGGTCAGTCTGAGAGGACGATCCAGACACTGGAAGATATGTTGAGGATGTGTGTCTTGGATTTGGGAGGTAGCTGGGATGATCATTTGTCGCTTGTTGAGTTTGCATATAATAACAGCTACCATAGCAGTATTGGCATGGCACCATATGAGGCATTGTATGGAAGGAAGTGTAGATCCCCGTTGAGTTGGGATGAGATTGGTGAGAGAGTTTTGACTGGACCAGAGATGGTTCAGGATGCTGCAGAGAAAGTCGTCGTGATCAAGCGTAGATTAGAGACCGCAGTTAGTAGACAGAAGAGTTATGCGGATCCTAGGCGCAGAGATGTGGAGTTTCAGGTTGGAGATTTCATTTTTCTGAAAGTATCTCCGATGAAGGGTGTGATGAGATTTGGCAGGAAGGGTAAGTTAGCACCGAGATATATTGGACCGTTTGAGATTCTGGAGAGAATTGGCACTGTTGCATATAGGTTGGATTTGCCTCCGAGTATGTCACAGGTGCATCCAGTATTTCATATCTCGATGTTGAGGAAGTATATCTCAGATCCTTCACACGTGTTGCAACCTGATAGTGTGGAAGTAACTGAAGATTTGACGTTTGTGGAAGAACCTGTGGCGATCGTTGATTTTCAAGTTCGACAGTTGCGATCGAAACAGATTCCGATGGTCAAGGTTCTGTGGCGTAGCGATAGAGTTGAAGAGCATACGTGGGAGACTGAAGCTGAGATGCGAGCTTCTTACCCGTATCTCTTTCCTTCTTGATCTTTTCTTTTTAGAATTCGGGGACGAATTCCTGTAAGGGGGGAAGACTGTAATATCCCGTGTTTTTACATGTTTTTATACTGTATCGGGATATGCAGTATTAATAATTTTGAATATGTATATATACGATATTTTTATGAGTTGATATGTATTTTAAACCTATTTTAATTACTGTCTATTATTTTCAGTGTTTTACTTAAAATTTTCCCGGGACTTTCATTTTCGGGGAAATTTCCACGTAAACAATGTATTATTAATTATTTTAAAGGTATTTACGGACTTGCATGAACTCATACATATTTTTAAATTATTAAATAAAGTCGGTGTGTGTATATTTATTTAATTAGGGTTTATTATTCCCTAATATTTTATTAAGTATTTATTTGTTTAATTGTTATTTAATTAATATTATTTGGTAAAAATTATTAAAATATTAATATTTTATGTGTGTGGTGTATATTTGATGTGTGTAATTTAATATTATTTTAATATATAGTATAATATATATATATATACATATATACATCAAAAATCACAAAAGTTTACAAAATTACCATATTGCCCCCGACTCCTTCCTTTCTTCTCCGACCGTTCCTCGCCGTTCCGAGCGCCTGTCACGCCGTTCCTTCACCGTGGGTGTGCCGTCCGGTGTGCCACCATCTTCCCCGACCAGTTTCGCCGCCTGTGGAGGCCGTTTCCGGCGTCGGGAGAGTGATTTTGGCCGGAGAAGCCGAAAATCAACACACCGTCGATCACGCTGATTCCGGCCACTGTTTTCGACACCGCCGGTCTCTTTCTTCTCCTTGAGCTCTGGTGAGTGTTATTCTAGCTTTGGTTTGAGCTAAAATGGTCTAGAATTGCTTAGTTTTCGATTTGTCAAATTCGGCCTATTAGGGTTTTTGATTTTTTTCGAATTGTTCTTGATTGATTCAAGCTTAATTCCTTCACAAATGTTGTTCCTAGTAGCTTAATCTACATGTATGAATTTTTGTAGAATTTTTGGAGGTTTTTTGGATTTTTGGGTATTTTTGAATATTTTAATATTATTTTCTAATTTTCGGAAATTAATTATTTAAATTATGAAATTGGAGTTTATGGTTGAATTGAGTGTTGAAATGAATTATAGGAATTTATTTGGAATTTTTATGAATTTCTAAGTATTTATTTTGAATTAATTGAGTTTATGTGATTTTGAGAAATTAGGGTTAAATGTGTTTTTATTTGAATTTAATTAGTTAATTGAGTTTAAATGTTGATATTATTGATAAATATGTTGAGAAAATTAATTTTGGATAATTGTATGATTTTTGGTGAATTTTTGAAGTAATTTAAGTATATTTATATATATAGGGGTATTTTGGTAATTTTACCCTAAATTGTCTAAAAATGTAATTTAATTGGTTTTAATATTTATTTAAGGTATAAAAATGATTTCTACAAATTATTTAGTATTTTTAACTAATTAAAACTATTTTTCGGGAATTATTTTCAATTATATATATAATATACGGTTTTTCTAATAAAATGAGTTTTAATCGGTTTTTATAGTGTTTCAAGGTCAATTATGTAATTTTTATTTATAAAATGTATTTCTGTGATTTAAGGATATTTTCGGTATATCTGGAATTATTCTGTGTTTGTGGACCCCGGTCGGTGGACTGTAGTTTGGAGTCCGACCGTGGGATTTTGATTGTGTTGAGCTCGTTTTTCGAAGTGTGTTTCTTTGCAGGGTCGGCTCTACTCTTTTGAGTAGAGAGATGTCCGTTTTACAGGGGAGGTTCTGCCGGATTTTCGGTAGAATTCTCGTAAAACGTGATGTCCAGTCGAACCCTAATTTTCGATTTCGTATTTTAATACTCTAGATTGAATTCTAGGATTTCTGTTAGGTTTATTCTAATGTCGGTTATTTATTGCTTGTTTAGTTGCGCCGAGACCGAGGGCTAGTGGACCAGGCCCGTCGGACCTGTCTCGTGGAGCGCATTAGGTGAGTTACTATATTATATATATATGCTTAGGATGCATGATTTAGAAAATGCATGTTTTATTTTGACTGAATATGCATAAATAATGTGATTTATATTCAAGTATATTTTTGGTATATTTTTGGTATATAATAAATTATATACATGTTTTGTTAATAAAATATATTTAAAATGTTTTTAAATATATTTTTAGTTTAATTCATGATTTGATTGGATTTATTTGACATATATATACTCAAAATATACCTGGTTTATGTTTGGTATATTTCCAGTATATATATGGTTTATATTGTTGATTTATTTAAATTCATGCATCATGTATTTGTGAATGAATGTTTTATTATTTATTAATGAAGGATATCAATAGAACGTGCTACCTAGTGGGCAGCACTAGGACCGAGTACGTACCGGTACGCCTATAGCTTTAGGCTATATTACTAACTATTTGTGGATATTGATTTGATTATGATTATTGATGTGTGAGATGTGGTTTGGGTGTGATTGCTGGAGCTCGGTTGACCAAGTGTCTCGGGGCCAATCACACTGGCAGTCAGACTGCTGGAGCTCGGTTGACTTAGTGTCTCGGGGCCAGTCTACTGTCCAAATGGATTAAGTGGATATATTTGGAATAAGTGAGCCTGTATGGCTAGAGTGTTGTTTAACACTATTTCTGAGGTTGCGATATTCTAGGGTTCTATGTGATCCTTCATAAACTGGGATTTTTCAGTAAAATATATAAAAATGATTTTTCTGCATCTGTATGAATTTGCCTGTATATATACATATTATATATATACTGTTGACTGTATGCATTATCACTTAGTGTGTATGTATATATATTATAGTAATTCACTCAGTGAGGTCTGACTCCCCTCCGTTGACTATTTTTCAGGAGAGTCAACTTCCTCAGACCTCAGTAGCAGGTCGATACGCCGGATTTCTTCCGCCCCGACTTCTTTATGTAAATTGTCTACTTGAGTCTTATTTATTTTATCTAGACACTGCAGTAGTTGTAAATTAAAGTATTGGATTTCATGTATTTTGTTTTAAAGGAGATATATTATGTTGAAACTGGATTGTATTAAAGAGATTTTATGTATGGGATGAGATTTTTATTTAAATCCAGTTGATATGGGTAATATCATGATATTATGATTTTTATTTCCGCTGCATATTATATTTTTATTGTTATTGTGGCATGCTTTATTTTATTTTTAGGCTTGCTACGGGTTCCGGATTCGAAAGAATTCCCGTTCCCTAGCGCCGGTCATGGCCCCTGTTTTGGGTCGTGACACATATATATACTAGAAATATATCAAAAGTAAACCAGGTATATTTCGAGTATATATACTTCAAATAAATCCAATATAATTGCAAATAAACTAGAAATATATTTAAAAATATTTTAAATATAAATTTTTTTTATAAAGCATGCATATAATTTAAAATAAACCAAAATTAAACTAAAAATAAACTTAAGTACTAATTAAATTATTTATGCATATTTAATCAAAATAAAACGTACATTTCTAAATCATGCACCCTAAAGTATATATATATATAAAATAAAAACTCACTATTTATTATGCTCCTCGAGATGGGTCCGATGGGCCTGGTTCACTAGGCCTCGATCTTGGCGCAACTAAACAAACAAACGACAATAGAAATCAGAATAAATCTAACAGAAGTTCTAAAGACTCGATTTAGAATACTAGACACAAAATTAGGATTAGAGCTCGACAGGACATCACGTTTTACAAGAATTCTACCAAAAATTCGGCAGAACCTCCCCTGTAAAACGGACATCTCTCTACTCAAAGAGTAGAGTCGGCCCTGCAAGAAATACACTTCAAAAATTAACACAGAATTCAAAATTACAATCCCTCGGTCGAACTCCAAACTACAAATCACCGACTGAGGTCCACAATTCACAGAATATTCACAAAACACCAAAAATACCCTTATATACTAAAAATACATTTTATAAATCCAAATTACATAATCAACCCTAAAACACATTAAAAACCGATAAAAACTCATTTATTTAGAAAAATCGTATAATATACATATAATTTGAAAATAATTTATGAAAAATAGTTTTAATTAGTTAAAAATACTAAATAATTTGTAGAAATCATTTTATACCCTAAATAACTATTAAAAAATAATTAATTATATTTTTAGCCAATTTAATGTAAAATTACCAAAATACCCCTATATATATAAATATACTAAAATAAATCCAAAAATTCACCAAAAATAATGTAATTGCACAAAATTAATTTTCTCAACATATATTTCAATAATATAAATAAATATATTTAATTAATCAATTAATTTCAATTAAACACATAATTAACCCTATTTTTCAAAATTACATAAACTAAATAAATTCAAAATAAATACATAAAAATTCACAAAAATTACAAATAAATTTCTATAATTCATTTAAACACCTATAATTACCATAAAACACAAATTCATAATCTAATTAATCAATTTTCGAAAATTAGAAAATATTAATAAAATAATTAAAAATACCAAAAATCAAAATAAATTCCAAAAATTCTAAAAAATTCCAGCATGAAGATTAAGCTACTAGGATCAAATTTTGTGAAGGAAGTTTTTATGAATCAATCAAATTGAAGCTCAAAAAAATCAAGAACCCTAAAAGGCCGAAATTGAAAAATTGAAACCTAGGGAAGTCTAGACTATTTTAAGTGAAACAAAGCTTAGAATCATGCTCATCGGAGCTCAAGGAGAAGACCGATGGTGTCAAAAATGATGACCAGAATCGCTGTGATCGACGGTGAGGAAGAGTTTCGGGTTTCTGGCCAAATCGAGCTTCAAACGGCGTCGAAGAAGGAAGAGAAGGTGGCGGAGCTAGCTTAGGATGAAGGTGGCATGCCGGGAGGCACACCGACGGTGAAGAAATGGCGTGACAGTGATCGGATTCATGAGGAAGACAATCGGGAGGGAGAGGAAGCTTCAATGGCAATCTTGTAAATATTGTAAACTTTATTTTTTTGTTAAATAAATATGTATATATGTATATATATATATATCCAAATCATATATTATAATAATAATAATCCCACACACAAATAATACTCACCACACATATATTTTAATATATTTAATAATTTATACACTTAAAAATAATTAATTAATATTAAAACTAAATAATAAAAATTAAGGTAAATAATTAAACCCTAGTTTAATTTAAATAAATACACATATATACACTTTATTTTAGCACTTTAAAAATATATATGAGTTCATGTAAATTCATAAAACTAGTCAAAATAATTAGTATTAAATTATTTACGTGTCAATTTTCTGAAAATATAATTTCTGAAAAATTTTTACGTAAAGTATTTAAAATAATTAAGAATAATTAAAACAAGCTTTAATAAATATCAAACTCATAAAAATATCATAATTACATACAAAATTATTAACACTGCATATCCCGATGTAGTATAAAAATATTTAAAAAAACTCGGGATATTATAGGTGGTCTGTGTTTTTTTTTTCCAGTGTGTGCTTGTGTTTGTGTTTATGTGTGTGTATGTGTTTATGGGTATATGTTTGGGTTTGTGTGTATGAATGAATATATACATTATAATATTATAATATTATATTATAAAGTATTATTAAAAGCATGTAGTCAAAATATAACTTAGTCAACATATATATAAAATACACTCTATATAATATATAATACACACACACACATATATACAATTATACGCACATATTTAACCATATATATATACATACAAATAATTACACAAACCCTAATAATTTATCACAATAATACATAAAATAACCTTGAAAAATAATGATAATAATGATAAAAATAAACAATATTTATGGAATAATTAAATAATAAAAAATAATACTCAAAATCATGTCAATTAATAAAATAATATTAGTACTTAAAAATAATATCATTCAAATAATACTTTTCAAAAATAACATTAATAGTATAAACCCTAATATTTAATTAATAACTTCTAAAATACATATTTACATAAAATATATACTTCAACATAAAATGACAATTAATAATCACAAATACTGAAAATAAATAAATGAAAATTTCAAATTTTATTGACACTGCATATCTCAAATAATATTTAATAATTTAAAAACACATGTCATAACAATTATTATTATTATTTTATTACTATTATGCATGTGATAGTAATATTATTATTATTATTATGATTATATTGTGTTAATAATATGTGCATGTGTGTGTTTGGTCCATGTGTTATATATATATATATATATATAAAGTAAAGTGCATCAAGACATAAAAACAAACGGGTATTCATATTCTTCCTTTTTATTTTCTTTTTCTTCTTACACCATTTTCCTTCTTTCACCCAATGAACCACCACTGCCACCATGCCATCGGAGCCACCGGCGACCACCCCTCACCACCACTATAATAACCCTAGCTTTTAATTTATTTTAATATTTATCAGGATATACAGTGTTAATAAAAATTAAAAATATATTTTATTATTTTATTATTTTGTGAATAGTTATTATTATTTTACTTTTAATTATAATTTTCTACGTAAATGTGTATAACGAAGTTTATTATTTTAGATAATATTATTTTAATAATGTTTAATTTAGTGCATTAATATTTGAATAAATTACATTATTGTATTGTATTTTATGTGTTTATATATATATATATATATATATATATATATATACATGCACATATATATGTTAGGGTTTATTATTAATATTATATGTGTATATTAATTATTATTGTGTGTAATGTATACATATATGTGTGTGTGTGGTGTGCGAATTTAGTGTAATATTATAATATAAAGTTTATTATATTATAATATATAATATTATGTATATTATATACATACAAAAACAAAAGGCAAGCTTCTTCCTCTCCTTCTTCTTCCTCACGACCCTACCCTTATTACGCCTCCCGGAGCAGCACGTTGGACCACCCCTCGCCACCACCAGTCGTCACCAACCTCCTCCCCCTTCTTCCCTCTCCCTCCCCAACGCGGTCCGATCGCCAGAAGTGTAATGACCCTAGTTTTTAAATTATTTTAATAATTATCAGGATATGCAGTGTTAATAAATTTTAAAATTATATTTGATTATTTTACTATTTTTTGAATAATTATTATTATTTTACATTTAATTATAATTTTCTACGTAAATGTATATATTGAAGTTTATTATTTCGAACAATATTATTTTAATGATGTTTAATTTAGTGCATTAATATTTTAATATTTTTGTATTGCATTTTATGTGTTAAACATTAAGGTTTAGTAATATTTTAATGCATGTTATTATTATGTGTGTGTGTGTGTGTGTATATATATATATATATATATATATATATATATATATAAAATGAAATATATGTGTGTGGTTTATATATATACACATTATTTTATTATTACATAAAGTTTACTAACTATATTATATAATAATATATACATAGTATACAATATATACAAAAAAAAACAGAAAACTTCTTCCCCTCCTTCCCCGTGATCTTCACCATCACCACCCTCTCACCGTTGTTGCCACGCCGTCCCCTCACCATTAGAGTGCCTCATTGCCGTCCAGAAGCTCCACCGCCCTTTCCTTTCTTCCCCGGCGCCAGCAGCAGCTCTAGAAGCCGTGAGAAGCTGAAAGTGGCTTCTCCTCCGTTCAAGGCGATTCTGGCCACCATTTCCCTTGATTCCGGTCTTGTTTTCTTCCTTTCTTGTCGGTGAGTGTGAATCCAAGCTCCTTTTAGCTTGAAAACATGATTTGATGAGGTGTTTTTCTTATTTTTGAATTTGGTCATTTTAGGGTTTTGAATTTTTTTGGGAATTTTTGATTGATTCATGGAAATTTTCTTTATAAAAGTTGATCCCCCTAGCTCAAGCTACATCCCTAAATTTTTTTTATGATTTTTGGGAATTATTTTGATTTTTGTGAATTTTTGAATATTTTATTATTATTTTCTTAAATTTGTAAATTAATTATATTGTGATTTTTGGTGTTATTGGTGGTTATTATTAATTTTTGAATTTAGATTATAATTTTTGTGTAATTTTTATAATTATTTTTAGTTTATGTCAATTTTGAAAATATAGGTTAAATATATATTTTGTTAGTAATAATTGGTTAATTATATTATATTTTCTCAATAATATCAACAAAAACATATAATTAATCAATTATTAGTAAATTTTAAATAACATATAATATACTGTTTTTGTAAATAAATGGATTTTTAGTAAATTTTAATATATGTTTGGACTAATTAAGTAATTTGGATTTATAAAATGAATTTTTATAAATATTTGTGAATTTATCGAGAAAAGGGATTTTTAATAATATTATATTATTAATTAGGGTTTCTAAGTAATTTTTAGGAAAACAATTACTATTGGTGTTTTAATACTTAATATGTTAAATTTTGATATTATGGAGGGCATTTATGGTATTTATTAAATTTTAATATATTTTATTATAGTATTTAAATTGTTGGTGAATTGTGGACCTTGGTTGGGAAATTTTAGTAGTTCAGGATCCCAACCAAGGGTTATGAGAATTGTTATACTCAAAGTGTATTTTTCTTGCAAGACCGACTTTAGTTTTTAGTAGAGAGATGTTCGTTTTACAAAAGAGGTTCTGTCGAATTTTTGGTATAATTCTCGTAAAATGTGACATCGGGTCTAATTCTAATTATGTGTCTGTTTGTGTTTAGTAATTCTAGATCGAGTCTTTAGAAGTCTAAGTTAGATTTATTCTAATGTCGTGATCGCTTTTATTATTCAGTTGCGTCGAGATCGAGGCCTAGTGGACTAGGCTCGTCGGACCAGTCTCGAGGAGTGCATTCCTATGAGTTATTTTTATATATATACATTGCTTTAGGTTGCATGTTTTAGAATTATATGTTTTAAATGTAAAGTTTTGCTTAATTGCTTTATTAAATGCTTAAGTATATTTTAGGTATATTTTTAGTATGTTATTGGTATATTTAAAAATAAATGCATGTTTTCTTTTAATTTATATTCAAATTATGTTTAAGTATATTATTGGTTGATTTTGAGTATATTTCATGATTTAATTGAATTTATTTTACGTATATATACCTGAAATATATTTAGTTTATTTTAGGTATATTCCTGGTATATATATGGTTTACTTGATCATTTTGAATGCCATTGTATATATTATTTATTCTTAAATGTATGTTTTATTTTCTTTTATGAAGGATATCGATAAAACGTGCTTCCTAGTGGGCAGCACTAGGACCGAGTATGTACCGATGCGATAGATTGTAGGTTGAATTACTAACTTAATTTGGAAATTATGACTTGATTGATTTGATTGATGTGAGATGTGATTGATGGTGTGATTGCTAGAGCTCGGTTGACCAAGTGTCTCGGGGCCAATCATACTGACAATTAGACTGTTGGGAGCTCGGTTGACTTAGTATCTCGGGGTTAGTCTACTGTCCAATTGGACTAAGTGAATTTACTTAAAACTAAGTGGGCCTGTATGGCTAGAGCGATTCCTATTGATATTTGAGGTTGCGATAACTTAGGGTTCTATTTGATCCTTCATAAACTGATGTTTTTCAGTATTAATTATAAAGTGATTTTCAGCATCTGTGTGTACATGGCTGTATATATATTTATTAAATACTTATGAGTGTTTGCATTTGTCATTCAGAAATGTGTGTATATATATTATAATAATTCAATTAGTAAGGTCTGACTCCCCTCAGTTGATATTTTTACAGGAGAGTCCTTTTCTTCAGACCTCAGCAGTAGGCCTATCCGCCGGATTTCTTCCGCCCCGGCTTTATTATATAAATTACTTACTTAATTATTTATTATTGTACTCTAGAAAACTGCAGTAGTTGTATTTTTAACAGTAGTGCGTTTTAATTATTTTGCTGTATGAGATTTTAATTCAGATGCTTAATCTGAATATTGTATTAAATTATTTCATGATATGAAGGAGTTTATTTTATTATGTTAAATTGAAATTTTAATTACGGTATATTTTATTTTCTTTTATTTATTGTATGTTTTTATTATTTTAAGGCTTACTATGGGTTTTGGATTTGAAAGAATTCCCATTCCCTAGCGCCGGTCATGGCCCTTGGTTTTGGGTCATAACAAGAAGCCTGCCGGATCATCGAAAATCGCAGCAGCAACGTGTAAAGCTTTTTTGCCGTCGATCACTTTTTCGACCACTATTCTTCACGTTTTCGGTGCCGTTCGACTCCTAGAGCGCCGGTGAACTTGATTTCAGCCTTGGTTTGAGCTCTAACTCCATTTTTGCTGTTTTTATATTTTGGCCATTTTTCGTTTTTGATTTTTTTTTTTTGGGAATTTTGGTTGATTCATGGAACTTCACAAAAGTTGATGCCCCTAGCTCAAGCTACATCCTTGAATTTTTGTTTGATTTTTGGGAATTATTTTGATTTTTGTGAATTTTTGAATATTTTATTATTATTTGATTAATTTTCATAAATTAATTATATAAATTATGAAATTGTGATTTTTGGTGTTATCAATGGTTATTATTAATTTTAGAGTTGAGTTTATAATTTTTGTGAATTTTGTGCAATTTTTATAATTATTTTTAGTTTATGTCAATTTTGAAAATATAGGTTAAATACATATTTTGTTAGAAATAGTTGGTTAATTATATGTATTTGTTGATATTAATGAGAAATATGTTGAGAAAATAATTTTTGTGTATTTATATAATTTTTATTGAATTTTTGAGTATTATTAGTATTTTATGTGTATTTTTAAATATTAGGGTTAATTTGGTAATTTAGTGATAATTTTAGTTAAACACTATGTTTAATTGGTTTTAATATTATATGAGGTATAAAAATGATTTTTACAAATTATTTACTAATTTTAACTAATTAATACTAATTTTTGAAAGTTATTTTCAAAAAATATATAATATAGTATTTTTGTAATAAAATGGATTTTTAGTAATTTTTAATATTTATTTGGACTAATTAAATTATTTGGATTTATAAAATGAATTTTTATTAATATTTGTGTAATTATTGAAAAAATGGATTTTTAATAATATTATATTACTAATTAGGGTTTTTAATAATTATTAGGAAAATAATTATTTTTGGTGTTTTAATGTAAAATATGTTAAATTTTGATATTTGGAGGGCATTTATGGTATTTATTGAATTTTAATATATTTAATTGTAGTATTTAATTTTTTGGTGAATTGTGGACCTCGATTGGGGAATTTTAGTTCGAGATCCCAACCGAGGGTTGTGAGAATTGTTATACTCGAAGTGTATTTTCCTTACAGGACTAACTCTACTTTTTAGTAGAGAGATGTCCGTTTTACAGAGGAGGTTCTGCCAAATTTTTGATAGAATTCTCGTAAAATGTGACATCGCGTCTAATTCTTATTCTGTGTCTGTCTGTATTTTGTAGTTTTAGATCGAGTCTCTAGAAGTCTAAGTTAGATTTATTCTAATTTCATGATCACTTTTATTGTTTAGTTGCGCCGAGACTAAGGCCTAACGAATCAGGCCCGTCAGACCAATCTTATGGAGCGAATCCCTGTGAGTTACTATTATATATATACATTGCTTTAGGTTGCATGTTTTAGAATTATATGTTTTAAATGTAAAATTTTACATAATTGTTTTATTAAATGCTTAAGTATATTTTCGGTATATTTTTAGTATATTCTTGGTATATTTTAAAATAAATGCATGTTTTCCTAATGATTTATATTCAAATTATGTTTAAGTATATTATTGGTTGATTTTGAGTATATTTCATGATTTAATTGAATTTACTTTACGTAAATATACTTGAAATATACTTAGTTTATTTTAGGTATATTTTTGGTATATATATGGTTTACTTGGTCATTTTGAATGCCATTTTATATTATTTATTCTCGAATGTATGTTTTATTTTTAAATGAAGGATATCGATAGAACGTGCTTCCTGTGGGCAGCACTAGGACCGAGTACGTACCGGTGCGATAGATTGTTGGTTGAATTACTAACTTATTTGTGGAAATTATGACTTGATTGATTTTATTGATGTGAGATGTGATTGATGGTGTGATTGCTGGAGCTCGGTTGACCAAGTGTCTCGGGGCCAATCACATTGACAGTCAGACTGCTGAAGCTCGATTGACCAAGTGTCTCGAGGCCAATAACACTGACAGTCAGATTGCTGGAGCTCGGTTGACTTAGTGTCTTGAGGCCAGTCTACTGTCCAGTTGGATTAAGTGAATTTACTTGGAATTAAGTGAGCCAGTATGGCTAGAGTGCTTTCTATTAATATTTGAGATTGCGATAACTTAGGGTTCTATTTGATCCTTCATAAACTGATGTTTTTCAATATTAAATATAAAGTGATTTTTAGCATATGTGTGTACATGCCTGTATATATATTTATTATATATATATGATTGTTTGCATTTGACATTTAGTAATACGTGTATATATATTATAATAATTCACTCAATGAGGTCTGACTCCTTTCCGTTGATGATTTTTACAGGAGAGTCTTCTTTTTCAGACCTCAGCAGTAGACCTATCCGCCGGATTTCTTTCGCCTCGGCTTTATTATGTAAATTATCTACTTAAGTATTTATTATTGTACTCCACAAAACTACAGCAGTTGTATTTGTATTAGTAGTGAGTGTTATTTGTTTTACTGTATGTTGATTTTATTTCAAAGAGGCATGTCTCTGAATGTTGTACTAAAATATTTTATTTTTATAATATGTGGAGATTATTTTTATCATAATTATTGAGTTTTAAATTCTGATGTATTTTTAATTATTTTAATTTATTTATTGTTTGTTTTTATTATTTTAAGGCTGACTACGGGTTCCGGATTCGAAAGAATTTCCATTCCCTAGCACCAGTCATGGCCCTAATTTTGGGTCGTGATAACCACCACCTCCAGACGTTGTCCTCCACCACCAGAAGCTTGCCGAAGCGCTGGAATCTAGTAGAGGCCAATACTACACTATGGACCTCCATTGAAGCCGGTGAAGCTTTCGGCCATGAGAGCTCACGTTCTTAGACTTTTTCAAACCCTTGAGCATCGGTGAGTCTAATTCCAAGCTCTGTTTGAGCTTAAATTCAGTCATTTTTGAGTTATGTCCAATTTGTAGTTTATGTGTTTTAGGATTTCAATTTTTTTTTTTTTAATTTTTGGGTTTGATCCATGAATTTTTGCTTTGAGATTGTTGTTGTATGTAGCTTAAGCTTCTCAAAAATATTTTTTGTATATTTTTTTGAATTAATTTAATTAGTGGGTATTTTTGAATATTTTAATATTAAAATTGAATTTTTGATGATTTTGTTAATTAATTATTTTAGATGAAAATTTGATTCAGTTAGTGTTATTAATTTAAGTTAATAATTTTAGAATTTATAAAATAATTTTTGGTGAATTTATATAATTTTTGAGAAATTATTAATATTATGTGATTTTGGAATTATAGGTTAATTGTGTAGTTTTGTTGAAAATATAGTTAAATAATATGTTTTAAATGATTTTAGAATTTTATAGGGTATTAAAATAATTTTTACAAATTATTTACTATTTTTAACTTATTAATACTAATTTTTGAAAATTATATTCAAATAATAAATTATTTACAATTTTTACGATTCAATGGGTTTTTAACTATTTTTATTATATATTTAAACTAATTGAGTAATTAAATGTGAATTTGACTATTTTATGTTGAATATTTGTAAAATTGGATTTTTATTAATGTTATATAATTATTTGAGATTTTTATTTTATTAATGTGAAAATAATTATATTTAGTGTTTTGATGTTTAAATATATTATATTATGGCATTTTGATTATTTTAAGTATTTTTAATGATTTTTATTATATTTATTATTTAATACTGAATTATTTATTTTTATCATGAATTGTGAATCTCGGTTGGAAATTGTGTAGTTTGGGGTCTCAACCTGAGGTATTGTGCAATTTGTGTTATAGAAGTGTGTTTTCTTTACAGGATCGGCTTTTATGTCAGTAAAGAGATGTCCATTTTATAGAGAAAGTTCTGTTAATTTTTCGGTAGAATTCTCATAAAATGTGACGTTTGGTCGATCCTGAGTTTTTGTGCTTTGATCGAGTTTTGAATTTTTAGATCGAGTCTTCCTTTAGAATTCTTAGAAATATGAGTTAGAATTGATTCTAATATTGTATTAATATTTATTTTCTAGTTGTGCCGAGACTGAGGCTTATCGGACCAGATCTGTCGAGTTTGTCTCGAGGAGTGCAAACCTGTGAGTTATTATTTTATATATACATTGCATGTAGATGCATGATTATGAGTTTTCATGTTTTAATAAGAGTTTAAGTGTGAATTATTTCATTACATGAATAAGTATACTTTTGGTATATTTAATATATATGTGACATTTTATTTAGTTTGTTTTAGTATATAATTTGTATATATGTGACATATCAATATTAGTATGTTTTAGTATATATATTCATTATATTTAACATATATTCAGCATATGCATTTATTATATTTTTGGTATATTTACAGTATATGTTTAGTATATAAATGTTATATCCTTTTTAAATGATTACCATTATATTTAAATTGTGCAATTTATTATTTTCCATTAAATACGATTTATTGAGGGATATCGATAGAACGTGTTATTTAGTGGGTTACACTAGGACTGTTGCGTAACGATTCGTTAGAATTAGGTTGAATTTTGATGTTTGATTATGAATGACAATATAGAGATTACTGGTTATTGAAAAAGGATGACTGTGGATTCTCGGTTGACTTAGTGTACTCGGGGTCAGTCATGCCTGTAGTGAGATTGTGAATTCTTGGTTGACCTAGTGTACTCGGGGCCAGTCTACTACCTTGAGTTGGACAAATGAATAATTGGAGTATTGATTAAGCTTGTTGGCTATTGATTTTTATTATTGAGGTTGCAATTATATTATAATTCTATTTGATCCTTCACTTAAACAAATGTTTTCTGCATTTATAAATATAAAAGTGAATTTCAGCATCTATGTGAAATGCCTGTATATATATATATATATATATATATATATATATACTGATGATTGATTGCATATGATATTAGGAGGTGCGTGTATATATATTATAATAATTCACTCAATGAGGTCTGACCCCCTCTTAACTATTTTTTTTCAGGAGAGTCGTCTTCGTCAGACTGTACTAGTAGTGCGTTATGCCGGTCTTCTTCTGCCCCGGCTAGTTTATGTAAATTACATCTTTGAACTTTTATTGTATTCTAGAAAACTGCAGTAGTAGTGTTATTATATCTGTAGTGTGTTATTTTATTTTGGGATTTATATCAGAATTTTGTATGAATATATTTATTTATGAAATGATATTTAAGTATTTATTTTTATATCGATTTAAGTTTTAAATTATTTCATATTTTTATATTATTAATGCATGCTTTTTATCTTTAAGGCTTGCTACAGGTTTCGAATTTAAAAGAATTCCCATTCCCTAGTGTCAATCATGACTCCTTGGTTTAGGTCATGACAGAGCTCGTGAAACTTTGTGTTTTTCTTATTAAACCTGCTGAGCCTATGAATTATCCTAGTTTTTGGATGATGACATGTTGATACAATATGACTAATGGAATTACATGAACAATAGAAAGTCGAAAGATTTTCATACATAACACCAATGTCAAACAAGGTACCATTGCAATCAATAATCAATAAATGTTGCAGCTGGGTTGCAAGGTCAACATCAATTAAAATTTTAGCAAAATGGCCAAAATTCTCGTCAATAGTGGCTTTATCAATTTTGATTAGAGATCTAACATTATGGGCTATATCAACTAAGATCTGGGGATCCTAAAATTCCCTAAGAAGATGATAAAACATAATCCACAAATGCGTCGAGATGGATTTTTCCTTATATAGGTTAAAACCTATAGTCCATTATTGAATATGTAAAATACCTGGTTTAAGAAGGATTATTCCCCGATTCTAGACAATATCTTTCGCTTTGATGGAATGAAGGAGGACTTGATAAAAATCATGACCTAAAGAAATTAAATGCCAATTTTCCTGTAAATCCTAAATAGCTGACAATTTTTCCTTCAGTTTGGGGAAAGTCCATGAAGATTATCCTTTACTGAGCACAACGTGATAATCAAATAATGTTAGTACAATTCAATTCATTTTTGATAAACTACTGAGTTGACTTTAATTGCTTGGAATGCTCCTTGTTTAGGAATAGAAGGCATCGGAAGAGGACATGTAGAACTGTCAGTAACCACCAAGGCAAAAGTCTTGGGTTGTAAGGTAGTAGGGGGGATCACATCATGCGAATGTGCATGGGAATTATTATGAAGTAGGGGTGTGCATCGGGTGGGTCGAATTAGGTCAGATGGGTATGACTGAAATCTAATCAAATTGGGAAGGTGAAAATGGCAACTGAATTGAATAGAAAAAGATGAAAAATTAATCAGGTTGAAAGACCGAAATTGGTTGGTTAAGGCGGGTTGGAAAACGAACTAGGCCGGATTGGGCCCAATTAGGTTGGGCTAAATTATTTGAATAAAATTAAAACTATAAGCACTTAACATTCATTCTTTTACAGTATTAATGTGAAACTATACCTATTATATGCACATATATATATAAAAATAATGCCTCAATGTCAATTAGTAAAATTAATTGATTACATATTAATGTTTTTGCTATATAAATTTACAAAATAACTCAATTTAAGTATAAAAAAAAACCAAATTGAGTTGTGTTGAGGCTCTAATGTTTGACTGGTTCAATAAAAAATAATTAAACCAGTCTAGATCTGTAAAAAATATGAACAAGTCCTGTACATGAATTTAAACAATTAGTAAATATAATCAGTACAACTAATATAACATAAATGCTAAGAAAAGAAAAATAAGAAAATTAAAATAAGAATAGATTAAGAGAGGCTCAAATTCAAGTCACATAAAAATGAAAGCCAATGAATAATTTCAGCAACAAGTAATTTGTCACCAAAGAAATACAGGCTAAAACATTTTTAAGAACTTAACAACATTAGTGGAAGCATCATCACAACCTCAATGAATAACAATAATGACAAACTGGTTCAGTCAGAAAATGCACAGCCATATACATATATGAAATGTAAAGGGGCTCAGATGCTAAGTTTTGTATTCAAAGAAAAGAATGCAGCCTTATTTCTGATAATATAAAATGATTGTCACCAAAGAAATAGAGGCAAGCATTCTAACATAGTCAGAAAGAATGGTGGAAGCATCATCACAACCATATGTATAAAGTATGCAATAGCACCACAGGCACACCAATAAGTTGTGTATTATAGACAGGCTCAACAATGGCTAACAAACATAAAAAAAATATGCCAGCTTCATTATGAGTTGTTGCAAGCCAACTTGCAACACATCCAAACTTAGGCACACCAAGTAGTGGTTACAAAAGAATCTAGCAATCAATATGTAACAAGTTCTGAGAGGGTCATATGCAAAATTAAAATGAAATGTTCAGCATAATTACTGAAGACAGGTCAACAAAATGCAAGGACAGTAGCTGCTGTAATTTTGAATTCACTTTTGTAATGTAAGTATGTAACAACTGCCACTACCAAGTGTTGTTAGAATTTTTTGGAACTTAATGATGCAATAGTAGGTCCAATGCCTACTTGGGGTAAATCTGTGCATAAAATAAAAGAGGTTGAGTTATTAGTAAGCACTAAGCAACCAGAAGTGAAAAGCAAATGAACAAAGACAACAAATTCAGTAATTGACTATTTGTACCCTTTTCTACATTCTCTAAATCTTTTATTATTTCCTCAATGTTGTTTGGCTTATTAGTCTTCCTCAATCAATCTTGTGTGGAAATAAAAAATTCTACAATTTTAGGAATCAAAGAACTCCTAAACACATTAAGGACCCCACCATCAGTACTAAATGCATATTTTAATGCAACTATGGAGATAGGTACAACTAAAACATCACGAGCCAATCTGGAAAGAATCGAGAACCTATTTGCATTAAGCTTCTACCACCGAAGCAAATCAAAAGGTCCTTCTTCCTCCAAAGTTGACTCACTCAAATAAATATCCAATTTAGATCATTTGCTTCTACCTATTTCAAACTCCAATTTTTGCTTCATAAATTAAGCTTTTAATAAAAACACCTTTGATGTAGAAGAAGCAGCAATTACAGTCTCACTAGAAGTGTATATGTGCAAGTTTGAGTAGCAGAATCATTAGGAGCAACATATGCATAGAGTGCAACATAGTTATCAAATAATTTATACACAATAAATTTCATAGTAGAAAACAAGCTTCCACTAATTTATTGACCATATATTTTTCCAAATGAAAACTTTATAAATTCTAGCTTGTCTCTAGGGTCCAACATATTAGCAATAAAGATCAACACATTCATTTTTTTCGGATCACCCCAATACTTATCAAATTTACTTTTCATCTTTTATAAGGAACATCAAAGTTCATCCATTTATTCAAAACACAGAACATATCACATGTTTTAGAGAAGAAAGTGTTAGAAGAGAGATATAAGGACCCAGAAATTCGAAGGGTCATTTCATAAAAAAACTATAAAAAATGTAACAAGTTGTTAAACAATAATTTAATCAAGACAGTCAGGAACTTCATCACCAATATCAACTTTGAAAGCTGATTCACATTCATCAAAATTTTCAAAGACTTTTTCATATAAACAAGCAGCGTGTAGCATTAAATAAGTCGAGTTCCATCTTATTGGCACATCTAGATACAAACCAGTATTATATTCAATGCCAATTAACTTTGCAAATTCTTTGAATTTGTTTAACCGAGATAGTGAATTTCTGATCCATCTAACTGCCTCTTTGACCCTCTTAACAGAAATGCTGGACTCCTTAAGCCCCTCACTAACTACAAGATTCAAAATATGTGTAATACATTTTATGTGCACATATTTGCATCTCACTGAACTTATCCCCCAACTAAAAAGTTTCTTTTTCAAAAAACTCATAGCAGTGTCATTTGCAGAAGTATTGTCAAATGTAATTGAAAAAATATTTTTTAGCCCCCACTTTAACAAACATGACTCAATTGCCTTAGCAATGTACTCTCTCTTATGTGATGTGATCGGGAAAAAAGATATAATTTTCTTATAAAGCTTCCAATCATCATCAATTAAGTGTGCAATTATGCACATATAGTTTATTCTTTGAATACTAGTCTAAGAGTCAACTGTGAGGCTCACTCTTTGATAATGTTCTTTGAAAAATGGTTTTAGTTTAGACCTCTCATCAACAAAATGAGAATAGCAATCCTTATTGATTGTATATCTAGATAGAATTTTAAATCTAGGACATGCAACTGCCATAAACCTTTTCAACCATCACCTTCCACAAACTTAAATGGTAACTCATCAATAATTTTCAATTCAATGAGTGCATTCCTAATATCATTTTGATCAAATTTCTAAGTACCAAGCACACCAACATTATCAAACAAATTAAAAGAAGGTTGAAAAGTTAAAAGTTATCGTCTATTTTCTTTTGGGTGATTTTTTTTCAAGATAACATGTGATTTCTCATAGAAGAAGTGCCATGTTTTTTGGAATCAGAAAAATTTTTTTTAGAGCAATAGAGACACTTAGCTTCCACAGATTTGCCTGTTTTATCCTTAATTTTCTCAAAGTGCTCCTATGCCTTAGAACGGGGCTCAGTCTTCTTTCTTTTTTTCACAGGACCTTTAGACTGCTTATCTACTTCCATCGTTGGCTGCTAAGGTGCATCAATAATAGTGGAATGGTAGCAGGGACAAGGTTACCACTACCACTGCTAGAACCAGCAGCAGTGTCCATCTACCAACATAAAAAAATACCATAGATCATTAGTAGAGTTCTCATCCAATAAACAAGAGATTAATCATAAACAAAATAAAATATTTTACACACCCCAACAAAATCAATAATAGTACCTTTACAGAGATTGTATAATTTAAGCCAAACTTGAGTGACAGAAAAATCACCAACAGCTTCCACCTTCACAAGTTTATATTATCAGGCAACAACTTCCACCTTAGATCTTGATTTGAGATCTACACTTCGAAAAGGTAATGAATGATCAATAAATGAACAACAAAACATAATATAAGCACATGAATCAAACAGAGAGCAATAATAAAAAAAAAATATTATTTTATTTTGTAAATCAATTTTTTTAAAACATATCTACCATCTATGAAATAAAAAAAATTATATTTTTTAAACAAATATAATATCTCAAAGATAAATATAAAAAAATATAGTAAAAAAGATATTATTAATACAACAAAAAAATCTATAAAAATAAAATACAAAAGGAGTAATAAAATCAAATGAAAAATCAACTGAAATGAAAAATCTATAGAACGTGTATTATTTATACAAATGAAAAACCGATCTATAAAAAAGATAGTTTTTACCACTTATCTGTTATAACCCGAGTTTTTAAATTATTTTAATATAAAATAAGATATGCAGTGTTAATAATTTCAAACAGTATTTGAGTATTTATTCATTTACTAAGTTTTATTATTATTTATTGTTAATTATGGTTTCGGTATATATATATTATGATTAGTATTTCGATAATTTATTGTGTAATATATATATACCTTATTTCAAATAATATTATTTGGTATATTTTATTTAATGACATTATTTAAGTGTATTTTATATATATATATATATATATACATATATGCACATATTTATGGTTTATTATTTATTTAAATGTGTATATATTAATATGTGTGTGTATAAATATTTGTTGATTTATATAATATATAGTTTATTAAACTTTATTATAAAGTTATATTAACATATATATATATATGCACATATTTATGGTTTATTATTTATTTAAATGTGTATATATTAATATGTGTGTGTGTGTGTGTATATATATATATATATATATATACCCAAAAATTACAAAACTTACCCTTCTCCTTCACTCTCCCTTCCGACCCTCACCATCACCATCACCACCCATTTGCAACATTGATCAGCCACCGTTGGTGTGCCTACCCGCCTTCCACCGCCTGCAAGCCAGCTCTACCGCCTCTAGCCACCTTCTCTGGCACCATTGAAGCTCGAAAAATCGTTTTGGCCGAGAATTGAGCTCACCTACGTTCAAGTTGATTTCGGTCACCATTTTCGACACCGCTAGTCCCATTCTCTTCCTTTCTTTCTGGTGAGTGTGTTTTTAAGCTCTGTTTCACTTAGTTTGGCTTAGATTTCAGTAGTGATCGATTTCTTCATTTCGGTCATTTTTGATTTTCAAATTTTTTGAGCTTGATTCCTTATGATTCATGAAAAATTCCATCACAAAAGTAGATCCCTCTAGCTTAATCTACATCCCAAAATTTTTGTGTAATTTTTAGAATTTATTTTGATTTTTGTGAATTTTTGATTATTTTATTATTATTTTATAATTTTTGTAAATTAATTAAATAAATTATGAAAATTGTGATTTTTGGTGGTTAATATTAATTTTAGAATTTAATTTATAATTTTTTTGATTTTTTTGTAATTTTTTTATAATTATATTTAGTTTATGTCAAATTTGAAAATGTAGGTTAAATATATATTTAATTAGAAATTATTGGTTAATTAAGTATATTTTTTGATTTTAGTCAATAATATATTGAGAAAATAATTTTTTAGTATTTATATAATTTTTATTGAATTTTTTAATATTATTAGTATTTTATGTGTATTTTTGTATATTAGGGGCATTTTGGTAATTTGGTGATGATTTTGGTTGAATATTAAATTTAATTGGTTTTAATAATTATTTGAGGTATAAAAATGATTTTTACAAATTATTTACTAATTTTAACTAATTAATACTATTTTTTGAAAATTATTTTCAAATTCAATATAATATACTATTTTTGTAAATAAAATGGATTTTTAGTAATTTTTAATATATTTTTGGACTAATTAAGTAATTTAGATTTTTAAAATGAATTTTTATTTATATTTGTGAATTTATCGAGAAATATCGATTTTTATTAATATTATATTAATATTAGGGTTTTTTAAGTAATTATCGGTAAAATAATTTCTTTTGGTGTTTTTAATGCTTAAATTGCTATATGTTGGTATTTAAAAGGTATTTTTGGAACTTATTGGATTTTAATATATTTTATGTATTTTGTTGTGAATTGTGGACCTCGATCGGGGGAATTTGTAGTTTGGGGTCTCGACCGAGGAGTTTTGTGAATTCTGTTTTGAAGTGTATTTTTCTTGCAGGATCGGCTCTACTTTTTAAGTAGAGAGATGTCCGTTTTACAGAGGAGGTTCTGCTGAATTTTCGGTAGAATTCTCGTAAAATGTAACATTCGATCAAATTCCTATTCTCTGTCTGTGTTTAGAATTCTAAATCAAGTCTCTAAAAGTTAAGTTAGAATTATTCTGATTTCATGTTATTATTTTATTGTTAGTTGCACTGAGACTGAGGCTTAGTGGACTAGGCTCGTCGGACCTGTCTTGAGGAGCGCACAATTGTAAGTTATTATGATATATATGCATTGCTTTAGGTTGCATGTTTTAGAAATTATATGTTTTAAATGTAAATTTTACATAATTGCTTTGTTAAATGCTTAGGTATATTTTTGGTATCTTTAAAAATAAATGCATGTTTTCTTTGTGATTTATTGTCAAATTATGTTAAGTATATTATTAGTTGATTTTGAGTATATTACATGATTTAATTGAATTTGTTATACGTATATATATACCTGAAATATATTTAGTTTATTTTAGGTATATTTCTGGTTTATTTGTTTATTTTAAATGTCATTATGAATTATTTATTTTTCTGAATGTATGTTTTAATATAAATGAAGGATATTAATAGAACGTGCTTCCTAGTGGGCAGCACTAGGACCGTGTATGTACCGATGCATTAGATTAGAGCTAAGTGAAAATTAATTATGGTGATTATGATTGATTGATATTGATTTGATTGTGATTGATGTGATTGAGGGTGTGATTGCTGGAGCTTGGTTGACCTAGTGTCTCGAGGCCAATCACACTAACAGTTAGACTGCTGAAGCTCGATCGACTTAGTGTCTCGGGGCCAGTCTATTGTCCATATGGATTAAGTGAATTTACTTGGAATTAAGTGAGCTTATATGGCTAGAGTACTTTCTATTGGTATTGAGGTTGTGATCATATAGGGTTCTATTTGATCCTTCATAACTAATGATTTTCAGTATTAAAATGATTTTCGTTGTATTTGTGTGTATTTGCCTGTATATAAATTTATTATATATACTTTTGAGTGTCTACATTTGACATTTAGCTATGCGTGTATATATATTATAATAATTCACTCAGTGAGGTCTAACTTCCCTCCGTTGATATTTTTACACGAGAGTCCTCATCTTCAGACCTCAGCAGGAGACCTGTCCGTCAGATTTCTTTCGCTCTGGCTTTATTATGTAAATCGCTTACTTGAGTTTTATTTTGTACTCTAGACATTGCAGTAGTAGTTGTATTTAAATCTGTCAAGAGTTGTATTTGTATTTATACATGTATGAGATTTTAATTCAGAGTGTTACTGTGAAGTATTGTATTAAAAGATTTTATTTTATGATATGAGATGTGATTTTATGTTATTAAAGGAAGTTGAGATTTATTTTATTATTTGAGATTTAATTTCTGCTGAATAAATATTTTATTTATTTTATTTTATTGCATGCTTTTCTTTTAAGGCTTGTTACGGATTTCAGATTCGAAAGAATTCCTGTTCCCTAGTGCCGATCATGACCCCCTATTTTGGGTCGTGACATTACCATATCACAAGCAAAAGGTTTAGACACTTTGCATGTTGATTTTATCTTTGTCAAGTGTCAAAGGAGTGGCTTACTGGCTTCCACCTTAAAATCTCACATCAGAAATGAGATTTATACATAGATTGATACTAAAAGTGTGAAGAAAAGAAAATTTTCACATTGCTTTTAACAAAATCAAAATAAAATTAATAATCGAACAAGATCTCTATCGCTTAAGATTATAAACTATGGAGATTTAAACAAATATGTGAAAATATAGCAGATGAGACTGAAGCTTTAAACCCGTTTAACATAGGAGCCTTTAAGAGGCTGAGACTTAAAACAAGGAGGGAGAGAAGAGACGAAATAGAAAAAATTAGGTTTAAAAACAAACTGAAAAAATTAGGTTTAGAGTTTACTATAAAGAACAGAGAAGAAAAAATGAGAGGAAGATGAGAAATCTTTGAAGGGGCGGCGACAGTGAGAGAAAGGGCCAAGGGAGAAGTGATTTATATTTTACGGTTAGTATAATAAGGGGTTTATATATATTAACCTTAATATTTAAAATGACGCCGTTTAGTGTTGAAGATTTCTGAAATTCAATCGAATCAGATAATTGGATATCCACCACGATCCGAACTTCCGAAATTTGAAATTTTGCCACTCTTGAATCGAACCGCCTTCTTTGAATTTAGTAGATTGAACTGGTGACACAATTTTAGTTAAGCTTGGATGGTTTACTCAGTTCGGTCGGGAAATGCAATTATAAAGAAAACCATGTAGAGAGAATAGCGTAGAATGGGCAACATAATCATCGCAAGGGAGAGGAGTAGTAGGCCGATTGATTGTAGATGAAAGATGAGACTCCAACGGCTGCATAGTAAACTGTGGGAACCCTTTAAAAAAAAATAAAAAAACCCTTCTATTAATAGCAGTGACATACCTGAAAAATGTTGAGCAAGTAGTCATGAAAGGAGGTGATTTTTGTTCACTTGGGCTTATAGCATATTTAAAATCATTATAACTAACAAACCTTGAACATTCAAGTGACACATTGAGTTTGAAATATGGTATATCCAGCCAACTGCAGTAACTTTACATTACATTATCCCTATTTTTTATTTGGATTATGGACCATTCCAACGCATAAGCAGAAAATTTTGTTAAATTTTGTTAAAATATATATATAAGAAGAAAAGTGCACAGTACATGCAAGAAAAGAAAGAAAGAAAGAAAAGTACACAGTATTTGACCAGTTATCATTTTTTAACCACAATAAAATAAATTACCGCGAATAAAAGTGGAAAAAAGAAAGCAATCGAGAGTGCAGAAGACGAAGAAGAAGAAGAAGAAGAAGAAGAGACGAAAAACAAAGTCAATAAAGAAGAACATTTGTTTGTCTCTGTATGGTTGAGACAGTATTTATATAAATTGCTTTGCTGGTGAGGTAAATATGACCGGACGGAGACGCATACCATAACTAGATGTAAACGTTTTCATGTATTTTTAGCTTCAAATTCAATTCAACAAACACAATCCAATTCAATTGTTTTCATTCATTTATTCATTCATTGATCTCTGATCGTTTCTTTCGATTTCATCTTCTTCTTATTCGATCGATTTTGTTGTTTTTGTTTGGTTTCGATTTCTGTTAGCGGAAGTTACAGAAAAGAAACAGAGACGAAAATGAAAACGTCTTTGAAGAAATTGCGAGGGTTTGCACTTCGCCATGGCGATCACAAGGACAGACGAGATCTTCGTTCTTCGGCTCCTTTTGATGAGCTTGTTAAAGCTTCTCAGGTGCTTCACCTCTCTTAATTTTTTTTTCTTTTGTTTGATGGAAAGTGCCTGATCAGATTCAGATTTGACTGAAGCAAGATAAAAAGAAATAAAAGTCATGATGTGAAATGATTGGTTATGGTAATTGATGATTGATCATTAACTTTATGTCTATGTCTTTGATTACTCGTCTCTCACTATTAACTGTTTATTTTATTTTATTTTTTTTGCCTTTTTGTGATCAGGATATGGAGGACATGAGAGATTGCTATGATAGCTTACTTTCAGCTGCTGCTGCAACTGCTAATAGTGCATTTGGTACTCCAAACATCTTTCAATTTAAAATAATTTTTTATTATTTCTGTTTCTCTTCATCAATCAGGAAAAGCAAACAACTTACTGTTTAGTATTATTTCTCTTGTCTGTCTGTCTGTCTTTATGTTTTTCCATTTACTGGCATAGTTTTTAATTGTTTATTCATTTGTTTAAATTTATTCTTGAGATGTTTATAGCGGGTTCTTATGCGAGATTCGTTCTTCTCCTTCTCTCAGAATTCTCCGAATCATTGCGTGAAGTTGGTTCTTGTCTTCTTGAGAAAACTGCGTTGAATGATGATGAAGAAAGTGGTATGTAACATCAAATTGGATTCTGCATTGCTTCTGTACTTTTCTTTTCACTATATAATATAGTGTGACATGCTTTGTCTAAGACTTATGAGCACCTCAACTTTTTGACAGGTTTGCCTGTTTCAATGTTCAAAGAAATTCTTTCATGCATTTGATGCTACATTCATCATTATTAATTTTATCATGCATTAACCAATATTTATGATAATGATCTTTCAAATTTCCTATTATTGTGGTTGTTATCCTATTTATAGCCACTTTTGAAAAGTCATCTATTATTTGGTTCTTATTCACTATATTTGATACTGAGAAGTTAGAGCTGTGTATCTGTTACTTAAGGCTATTGCATTCCAAAGAGTTGGGAGCAAAAGAATAATCAGTGAAATTGAAATATTTCATGTCTCTATGCAGGTAAAGTACTGTTGATGTTGGGAAAAGTGCAGTATGAACTCCAGAAACTTGTTGATAGCTATGTAAGTCGTTGTTCTGAGTAAAATTTGGGTATTGGTTTATCGTTATTCAGCTTGGTAATGAAGTGTGGTTTAATATGTTACAGCGTTCTCACATATTCCAAACAATTACAGTCCCATCAGAGTCTCTCCTCAATGAACTTAGAATTGTTGAGGTTTGTTTCTGGATTCCTTAGTGTTTGTTCCAATGGTCCTACAGTGAAAAAAAATGGTGTTTACTGTTTGTTCCATGTATAAATTACAATTTGCATCAATTTATATACAAGTTCATTTTTATCACAATATTCTGTTTTCTCTATTTTTTTTTTCCTTTTTGCTATTTCTTTATTTTCCCTTAATAATTGAGTAAATGACCTTTTTCCATAAACATCTTGCTACTTTTTTTGCTTCTTATGATTTGTTTTTTGTTAAAACTGTAGTTTTTCTAGGATTGAGATGGTTTGGTCATGTGAGTCATGGACTAGTAAATGCCCGCTCAGGAAGGTCAAACATATCATGGTGGATGTAAATTAACCTGGGGGAAATAAGTGGATCCAGGGCCGTCCACAGATGGAACTCAAAATCATGTAGAATTGAGAAAGAATTCACATAACCCTAGCTAGTTTGGGCATAAGGCTGAGTTGAATTGAGTTTTGAAATAGGATTTTGGAAAGACCTTTTGGGATTGATTTAACTATAGCGTTTGAGGTTTACTTTATTATATATGGTAGAGATCAAAGTGGAGTATACCGTTGTTCTGGATATTTTTCCTGGATGGAAGAGGTAACCAAATTACAATCTCTAGTCGCTTGTTTCTTTGGGTTTAAGGAATGCCTTTTGGAGGCAGCAGGTTATTTGAGCAGCTCAATAGCTTGGCTGACCAATGCTTAAGTCTCTATTAGAATTCATATCGTTCTAAAATGCTCAATTTTTCTTCAGTGCAAATATTAATCTTGCTTAAAAAGTGTGTTTATTTTCACTCAGATGTTTTACTGAAGAAACAGTCAGCTAAGTTTTTCTTCTCTACTTATGCAGGAGATGAAGCGACAATGTGATGAGAAAAGGTTTGGACTAATCTTCATAAACACCTGCTCATCCAATACGTGCATATCCATAAAACTTCCGTAATGTGCATTTAATTTACATGTCTTCTCATTCTGTTGCTTGGTCTACAGAGATGTATACGAGTACATGATAATGAGGCAAAGAGAAAAAGGAAGAGGGAGAAGTGGGAAGGCAGAGACTTTCTCTGTGCAACAATTACAAGCAGCTTATGATGAATATGATGAAGAGGCAACCTTATTTGTTTTTCGTCTGAAGTCCCTAAAACAAGGGCAATCTCGAAGTCTTCTTACACAGGCAGCACGACACCATGCCGCTCAGGTTTCTTCTTCGAATGCTAACCTTTGTGTTTTTCAGTCTTTTCCTTTGCCTGCTGGACATTGTTTTTATGCTCTTCTTACTGCTTCAATACAGTTGTGCTTCTTCAAGAAAGCTCTTAAATCTCTTGAAGCTCTTGACCCATATGTGAAATTGGTCACTGAACAACAACATATAGATTACCACTTCAGTGGACTTGAAGACGATGATGGAGATGACGGGGATGATTGTGATGATTGTGATGAAGAAGATGATGATATCTATGATTCATATGATGATGGGGAATTGAGTTTTGACTATGGCCAAAATGACAAGCAAGATGTCTCTGCATCAAGAAACTCAATGGAGGTAATAGTTTACTGGGTTTTTGCTTGAGGGGAGCTAATCGAAAGGAAAGTTGGTTGATGCTTCCTTTCTTTGAAGACTAAAATTAAAAGTTATTGGTGGCCTTTCTATGATATCTGTGATTGCTTAAATCCACGGGTTCAAACAATTTGTTCTAGCATACAATACCAAAGATGCTCCTGAGGCTAGATGCTATTGAATAATTTTGTGATGAAATGAGTATTAACTGAATTTAAATCAAAGTATAAGCTGATTACATGTGTGGAGCTAGAGCTGTCTCACTTGAAAAAATTTTGGTCTTGGTGCATATAACATTGTTCTTTTGTGCATGACTGCCACAACTTTTTTTGTGCTTTTCTTTAACATACTCTTCATGCTATTGGATCTTCATCTTACCGTATGACATTTCATGCTATTGGATCTTCATCTTACTGTATGACATTTCATGCAGTTGGATCTAGTGGATGTTACATTTCCTCAAGTGACAATATTAGAGGCCTCAAAGGTGAAACAAGCTTATCTTTTATTTTTTAATTATTTGAATAGCTGTATGTTTCAAGTTACCATCTTGTGTGCTTGAACTCACAACAAACAGAATTGCTTTGATGATCTAATTAAAGGTTAAATGTCAATTAATAATCTTAATTATTTGCGACACTTATCTACATTCATATGAATCATTATGTCAATCCTTAAAGGTTTTATGTTATCAGGAAATTTGAATGTCTTCCTTTTAGTTATCCACAGAGATTTGAACTCAGAAGTTCTTGATATTAAACAAGTTTCGAGTGGGATAGATAAGGTCGCATATTTAGACATTTTATTTGTTCTTGAACATCTCATATCCTGCACTAAAGTACTTCTTGATATTGAGTTTTTGCTAGAAATGTGAGATTCCTGTGTCTGCAGGAAAATCAAGATGCAAGCTACAGAAAATCTTTTTCTTTTAGGGGAGATGTTAAGACAAGCAGCCAGTCTGCCCCACTTTTTGCTGAATTCAAATCTGATGCAGCTGAGAGGCTAAAGCAGATGCAGCCTTCATTATCAAGAAAGTTCAACACATATGTGCTACCCACCCCAGTTGATATAAAGAGTTCAAAGTCTATTGGATCAGGCAATCTAGTTCCTGGCCCATTGAAGACAAATTTGGGTGGGCTGACACAGAATTTGTGGCATTCATCTCCTCTAGAACCAAAGAATTATGAAAAACTAGTGGGGGTTGACAAATTTTCTGGACCTATAGGTAAAAATGCAGAGTCCGTACTCAGGGAAAGGAAAAAAAATATTGCTTCCACTCAATTGCCCCTTCCCCTGGCTGATGGACACTTCATTTCAAGGTTTGACCCACCAGCTACTTCTGATTCTAAGAAACTCAAAAGATATGCCTTTTCGGGTCCTATTGCAAGTAAGGCAATGTCAACCAAACCAACTCCAAGCAGTGTTACTGGATTGTTCTCTGGGCCTCTTTTGGAAAATCCAACTGTGCAACTACCATCATCTCCTAAAGTGTCTTCAAAGGTGTCTCCTGAAGTTTCTCCTAAAGCATCTCCAGCAGCTTCCCCTACTTTTGTGTCCTCACCTAAAATAAGTGAGCTTCATGAGCTTCCTAGGCCGCCATCCAATTCAACCATGAAGACTTCAAGGCCCTTGAGCTTGGTTGGTCATTCAGCTCCTTTGGTACCCAAAGGTCATATGCATCCTGCTACAGGTAGATCATCGGTATCAAGTGCAGCATCTCCACTCCCAGTACCTTCCCAGGCTGTCACTCGGAGTTTCTCCATACCCTCCAGAAATCTTAGAGCTATGGCAATGAATAACTCTAAGCCACGGGAAGCTACTCGGAGTTTAGAAATTACTGAAGATATGACCTCACCTCCTTTGACTCCGATATCATTATCTAACATATAACCATCCTCAACTGGTTCTCAGAATGTCAATCGGACCATTCCTATCAGAGGTAATTTTCAAATATGGTACATTAGCTTATTTCATTTTTGGTAATTTGTGCTGAGATTTGGCTATTGCAGAGGGGTTTTTCCTTTGTGATTAAAAAGGAATAGCATGCTAACAACTGAAAAGTTACTTCTTAGGTTTAGTCACCCTGCTGATGTTGTATAATGTCAACAAAAGAAGTTGCCCTGGGAGGGTTTTGGAAATTCCAATATGACCTGCAAACCATAATTTGCCAGCCAATCTGAACAGATTTTAGCTTTTGTGTATTAATGCTGAAGTGCCAAATAAAATGTATTAACGCAGCATATACCACTTGAGGACATGGCCCATTCAATATGAATTTTAACATAGTTAAGAAATGAGGGCATGAGGAATGGTAACGGACAAGTAGCAGTGAGTAGGGCATGAGGAATGGTACTTTTCTTTTTTTGGCACTTTTATCTTCAACACTATTGCTAGAAATCCCACCTCGAATCTAAGTCCTATTTCAGCCTTTCTGGGATGCAATAGAATGGTTTTATTCCTTGCTATCTGTCAGTGTAAATATTCATGCAGCATGTTGTTATGGCAGCTCTGCTCTGAATCTTCATGCTACCTGATTTTAGAATGAATGTGGGTACTTAGGCTTTACTTTTGAAGCTCAAGTCTGATTGCATAAATATAAAGCAACAGAATGAACATGGTGCTTAGGCTTCACTTCTCAAGCTTAAGTCTGATTGCTCAAATATTAAAAAAAAAAAAAAAACAACTGAAAATAAAATGTTAAAATATCTATAACAGACTTGAGTATGACCCCCTGAGCAATGTAGTAGTTGGGTAAATAGCATGCAGTAGAGAGGTTTAAATATGCCTTGATGACACATTTTGGACTTAACAATTCTTGATTGGAATTTGGTTCCATAAGTTGAGTTACTGCTGAGTACCTAGTTATTGTGATTTTTGTAAATTATATTAATTTTCAATTTTATCAACAAAACTGATCTTGGTATGTTTATCTTGTATTGGTGTCTTTGTTTTTCTTTTGCTCCCTCGTCCCATATCTGGTAACAAGCAGCTTCATATTAAATTTTGCTGAATGTATTTTTCAGTCCAATCATATTCTATGCTTTCTCGTAAATAGCAATTTCATACTGTCAAGATATTTTATGCATACATGCTCCGCTTGTATCTGCATGGGCGCATGTGACGCAGCACACTGAACCAAAAAATTCTGAAGTTTTTTATCAGTTTTACCCACCACTTTTGAGCTCTTTTTTAATCTTGGATTAGCATCTTTCTATTTTCTAAAATAATATATTTGCTTGTGCAGGTGCATATTGATTTATTAATTTTTAGCCAGATTTTTCTCTCTTGTTTAACAAGGAAAAGTTGAGTTCGTGACGTTCCTACAGGTGCAAATGTGTAAATATAATTTTTCCGTTGTTTATCATTTTTGCTATTTTAATCCATTTGTTAATTTACATGATGAGCACTTGGCATGAGGCAATTGAATTGCCTTGGTGTTTCATCTGTGAAGAAATTTTGTATTCGCCTAGGAATTAATACCCAAATTCCCTTTCCTTTCCTTCTTCTATCTCTGTTCTCTGATGTGCTGCCTTTAAATTGTTATCTGCTGATGGATTGATAAGTGAAAGGGGAAAAGAAAATTGTCTCCATGCATTATTTCCTACTTGAAGCCTACAATTTCATTATTGAAGTGAGTTGAAGCGAACACCAGTTGGGAACTGCACGTCCTTCCCTTCAAATGTACCTTGACATATTCCTGGGTCGACCTATTCCATGCAAAATGGTACTCATGATATTATGAGTATAATCTACCATAACCTATATGGCAAATCATATTAGGAGTGCCAAGCACTGGGTGCTATTGATCAAGTTGTCATCTCCTTCAATGAGAACTGTTCTGTTCATAATTGTTATGGATTCCTACAATGAGCTTGCCTGGCTTAAAGTTTTCCTTGGGTTTGGAGATGATCTTTGCTTAATGTGAGTTCAAGCCAATGGGAAAATGAAGTTGGCTTTGTCTCAACTCACAGTTGGAGCAACCCATAGAAGCTGATAGTCACCTGATTGAGTTGCACAGGCTTCCCTGCTTTGGTGCTTGAACAAATTGCATAGGGGTTCTAGAGACGAGTGCAGTTTCATCATCGGTTAATCACAGCTAGCATTTGATTTGCATGTCTGGCAAGATCATGTACTTTTTGTTAATCGATAATGTTAAATAAGTAGTATAGTATTCATTATTGAAAAGTATGAATGCATTATTTTTTCATCTATTTTTTTTGGTGTATTTGGTCGTAGTTGGTTTGTTTGAAAACCATAACACAATTAAAGAGCAGGAAATATGTGTTCTCTCCAAGATTGGAGGCAGAGAAAAGAGTAGAGGCAGCCATGAGTGATAACTAAAGATTGGATATCCTTTTTTGTTACTTAAAGTGGATTAGGTGGTAGGTTTTTAGTTTCTATTTGCCAGTTTACTACCAGTTTTTTTTATGAGTAAAGCTATATGAAGTTGGAAATTAATACCATTTTTTTTTTCTAATGGTGCATTTTTAGCACTTGGTAGCTTCCTCCAATCATACCTAAATCCTGCAAGATGCTAAGTAAACGAAGTCCAGTAATTTGATGTTATTAATTGCAGGCAGCATAAACTTCCAAATCCAAACCTGAAATCTGATGGCATTGTCAACTTGGGCGTCAAATGTTCCATCTGGAAGGCACAGAGTCGTCTTGTGATTGGGTTATCTAGCCAATTATGTGTTTGGGTTCTATTGATTAATTATCTAGCCAATTCAAGAGGCTCACAATCAAGTGTCTAATTTATGAGAACTTTTTGGTCGAGAATTGTTATGGATTCCTAGAATGTGCTTGCCATGCTTCGGAGGCTTTGTAGAAGCAGACGGTAGTCACCTGAGTTGCATGTAGGCTTCTCTACAAGTTCAATTTGAAGGCAAATAAAACATTAACACAGGCAGCCAGGAGTGGCAGCTAAAAGATTGGAGATTAGTGGACTAATTTTTAGTCTATAACGGCTACTATTTTTTTTTTTTTTCAAAATTATTATTATGAGTAAAGATACAGCCGTTTCCATATAAAGAGTCAATATATGGAACTGGAAATTAACAGCAGTATATATTGGTGGCGCATCCTTAACAGTTTCCTCCTGCATCGTATCTAACAAATCCCATCAGTTCTGGTCCTTCAAGTCTAGGGTTATTCATAAAACTGCATCCAAACACAAGTACAACCCATTAATGACGTGCATAAAAGGTAACAACAAGCTTATAATTAGTCGATGGATATCAATTCAGATGAGCAAAAGTGGTAAATTAATCACCTTTCTTCAGACAACTTAGAGAATGAGCCAGAAGTGGGTATTGTGCCACACAAATCATTATTAGACACATCACTGCAAAAACAGATTCATCCAATTTACACATCTGTAGAAAAAAAAGAAAAGAAAAAAAGAACAGAAACAAAGCAAAGGGTATCTATCTTGAATACTGAACAAGATGACTTACAGAATCTTCAGGTTACTCAGTTTGGTAAGTTCCCTTGGTATTCTACCAGTCAGTCTGTTACTGTTCAGTCTCCTGCATAAACATTACGTAAAGCATCAGGCAAAACCAGACTTAATGCAAGACATTAATCCTATGTAATTAAGGAACTGACACTAAGCTATTGAAGATTGAAAGAAATGCTTACAGGAACTTGACGCTGGAGAGCTTAGAAAGAGAAGCAGGGATGGACCCAGTTAGGTTATTGTGGTAGAGGTCCAAACTCACTAGGCTCTTGAGGTTTCCAAGCTCTTTTGGAATTGGACCCACTAGTTCATTCATGTACAGTTCCCTTTACAGTGGATAAAAACCAACATACACAAGTTATAACATAGGCAATTAGACATTGGATTTCGACAAAAAAAAAAAAAAAAGTTAAAACACAGAGAAAACCAGCTTTTGCTTCCAAGAAAATTATAATTCCGTACAAGCATTGTTAAATGATTTCCTCTACTACTCATGTGCAATTTAACACCAGTGTCTATCAGAGCACATGTACAAATATATGATAAGATAGTGATGGATGTGGCAGTTGGATTGGGTTAGGTGACACCTATCATAAATGTTGTGAGAATCAACGAGTTAATTGATTAAACATAACTCTTTTATATATATTCTTTTATTTGTCTCTATTCTTAATGCAACAATCAGCAGATTAATATGTGCAAGGCCAAGCAGAAAACCACACAGCACAAAACCACCCCCTTAATAATAAATATTTCAGAAACATATATTAAGTTGAAGCATTTGGTTACAGATATTGAAGACGCTCGAGCTTCCCCAACTCCGGCACTAGACTGCCCGACAGCTTTGCATTTCCAAGGTCTCTGCATGTATCAGAATAATTCTATCATCAAGAAAATCACTATTGTTTTATATAATTACTTAACAATATTTGATAATAAGCTAATTAATTAACCGCCCAACAAACATAGTCTACAGACAAAACCGTCCAGTTTTTAACTATATCTCCCATATTTCACCCTTTTTTTTTTCAGGTTGTTCCAAAAGCAAGAGAGATGAAGCAAGAAGCCGAACAAAAGTGAAAGGAGAAGAGGGTCTGGTGGGAAATGGAAAAAAAAAATAAAGGAAGTAGCTACTGATAGAAATATGAAAGAAAGAAAAGATATATATATATATATATATATGAAGCTTGCTTACAGACGGGTAACCCGATTATCAGTATCACAGGTGACGTGAAACCAAGTACATGGATCCACCAAAGTCGGATCCCAGCTTTGCAGAACATGTCCTGGATCCTTTACCGCTCTCCTCAATGCATATAGAGCATCCCCTGTTATCATGCAGCAAACAAATATGTACATGTATTCAATAAAAACGAAACAAAACCATCGATCTACAAAAAAATATATATTCTAAAAATTCATTTGTTACCTTCTATATTTGCATTAGTGGGTGCTACAATAATTGATAGAAGGATAAGAACTAGAAGAGTGCAAATCTCCATTAGAGCTACAACTTCAAAAAAGCTGCTTTAAATGTTTCTCAAAGCCAAGAACTAATACATACTTGAGTAAAGCGAAGTTGATGTTTATATATACTATGGCTTAATGCTTAGTTTGGCAGCTTTATTGGAAGAGTATTTATAGAGCCCATAAAAAGAATTGATCATTATGTACAGAAAAAGGGCATATAAAATTTGAAAGACCAAAATTCATACCCCAAAAAAAAAAAAAAAAAGAAAGAGCAAAAGGGTCATTGCATATTTGTTAATAGTTTTAAATTAAATAAAAATTAATATAAATAAAATTTAAAATTATTAAGTTATTATATAATAATTTTAATTTTTAATGAGTTAAAAAATTAAATAAATAAAAATAAATTTTTAATTAAAATGATAAAAATTAAAATCTAATAAGGGTTGATATTATTTCCAATTTATTAAAAGCTACTAAATCACTGCCTCACCTGTCTAAATAGTCAATTTGTTTACTTTTTTTCACGCAAATCCCTTTTACGCGTCCAAAATTACCCTTTCTTATTTATTTTTTGGACGATTTTATCCCCATTTCTTTTGTCTATCTCATTAGTAACTTTGTTAGTGTAGCAAGGTTAAAGGAGTCCTGTTCAGCTAGGTTGGACCACGATGGTCCATGGTCCGCGGTCCATATATTTGATTTTGACACTTTAGTGTGTATTAATTCTTCCTTCGAAAATTAATTAAGATAAATTAGATATTAATCCATTATTTCCATGTACCTATTTACAAGACCAAGAGTTATATTTTAATGGCAACTTATTTTTTAAGCTTTGTTAATTCACAAAATCAGGCGAAGCCTTGAGGTATAGGTTCAATTTTTGCTATTATCTATTTAAAAAGTGAAAGCTATTTTTATTGTATAGTCAATTCATAAATCTTTTAATTTATCAGAAAAAATCAACCGAAGCCAAATATTATTAATCATATATCTTATTAAATTATCTTAATTAATCTGAATTAATTAGTTAGAACTCAGAACTGTTATAATGAAAATATACTAAAAAAATTGTAGTATACTGCTCTCTTATCTTTAATATTAAAAAAAAAATTGAGCTCCTACATTTCCCTCCCGTATCCTTTAAAAAAGAAAAAAAGAAAAGAGTGCATGTCACAAAAGCTTTTTCAATAGCAGAACACAGGTGACTGTTGAGTGCAGCATAGTATATGTTTTGAAGTTTTGTATGAGAGGGCAGAGAATTGCGGATAGAGGAGAATATTAGAGACAGGAACTTGTCCGATTTCAGAGCCTCAATGTTCCCCAAGCACCGTATAATATAAATAATAGTAAGACTATATATATTTCACAGTGCAAATCTTGAGATTTTAAAATGGAGATATGGACAAAGTCTAAAGAACATATACTGTATACAGCCACAGGCATACGTACAATGCAAGAATATTTCTTATACTTGGGAATGCGTGGTGGTCTGACATTCATTTACATACTATGCTCTTCTTTAATTATTTATATATGTTAGTGTTCACAATTAACTTTACTTTATTTTATTTTTTTTCTAAATTGTATTTTAGCTTAAACATATACCAAGATTCAGCACTGAAAGGCCAATGGTTTATAAAAGAAGCTTTATTCTAAGTGAGGATAAGTCAACTATATATTCATATGCACGCCTCTAGAATTATTCCTTCTCATGCATGCAATATCTTGCCAATTGTGCCTTTCATTTAAAGAAAATATGTATATCTCAATGTTTATTCGGTTTTGGTATGACACTTTCTGCCACATAATATTCCTTTTTTTTTTTCTTTTAACTTCAATAAAAATCACAAATAAATTATTAATAACAATTAAAATGAAATTATTTTTAATTAAATTATATTTTTATTCAGATAAATTTATAATACCAATACTTTAAACTAAAAAAATTACAAACAAAGTTTATAACTTTTAAACTTGTGAATTGAAAAGCCATCGTTCTAAACCACCCAAAAGCATAACTTTCAGATTTTATTGATTTATATTTAGGAATAATCTTTCTATTAACCTATTAATTGAACTGAAGCATTATGTTGATGATTATTTATCTTAGAGTTAATGATTTCGTTTGTGATTGAGTATATATATATATATATATATAGAAAAATTGGAATTAAATTGTGATAATTTTGGAAAAAGAATAAGTTTTTTTCCCTTAGAATAATAGGATAAGAAGATGGGTGGAAGAGGAAATAGAGAAGAAAGAGATAAGTTGAAGGAGTTCCACTAGGGAGCAGGAAATGTTATTGTTACCATGTGAAACTCGTCTTTTAAGTGTACACTATAGCACTGGAGGGGGAAGAAGAAGAAGAAGAAGAAGGAACCCATCATTACTTTTGACTTCAATTTCGTTTGATATATTCTACTTTTGCATGTGCAATCAAAATAAATAGATTAGTGGAAGAGACACTCAAAAAAAAAAAAAAAAAAAGTACCCTTTTGATCAAATTATAAATGTTGTTGGATTAAGAGTGGGGATGTTGGAATCAACCTTTTTCTCCTTAAAAGGAGTGACTTGACTAAGCCTACCACTTGAACAATTTTGTTTCTTCTTTTCATTTATTTTTCCTACTTTAATCATGGAATTGGAAAAAGTTGGAGCAAATGTTAAAAGATAGTTTTCTTCTTCAAACACAAAAGATCATTTCCATTCCATACGGACCATTGAGTATATAATCACTGCCACACGAACTTCTCTTTCACGTACTCCTCTCAACAACCTTAATTAACCTTTCAATGTATGTGCATGGTTTTGACCCTTGGCCCCCTTAATTCGATCGTTTATTTATCTTTTCACTGAACAATTTTTTAATAAAAACTATTTACATTGCATTTGAGCAGTTCAATTTATTGTAAATTTATTTTAAATTCTCAATCCAAATCTTTTTATATGGTAGGATCAATTTGAGAATAATTATCTGTTTTAATTTGGATTTAACTCACAGACCGCATGATTTTACTCTTTCACATGATAAAAATGTCTGACAAAAAGAAAATGAATTAATTTTATAGTGATTCAAGCTCCTTATTATTCAGAGCACTCACACTCTTAACAACCAGTTTGGCTTTATAAATTGGAGTGATAAGACTTGGAGAGATAAGGAAGTTAAATGGAGTGATAAGGAATCAAATCAAGCTATGGTTGTCTCTCATACAACAAATCACAAGAGTAATTTAAGCAGTTGTATTGGGACTCAATCTCATCAAAATGGTAAGATAACAAAAGAGCAAAGTAACAACACAAAGTTAGGAACATGATTGATTCAAATCCTATATGATTGATCTTGTATATTTGACTTTCCTTCTATGTATTACTATACAAAAAGTCTATAAATATAATACAAAATTGAACTCTCTTCTCACATTGAAAAGAGAAGTGATTCCTTAGAAAAAAAACTTGCTTATTTTCAATTCTTCTTTATAGTATCAAAGTTATTGTGCAACAAGAGAGTTCTGTATTTTTTTTCTCAAATGGCTTTTACAATATCTTTGAATGTTGCTAATTTTTTTACTCTCAAACTTACACAAAAAAACTACCCACTTTAGTGTGAACAATGTCTTGCTCTTGTAGAAAGTCAAGATATGGTTGGTCTCTTTATAGGTGAAAAGGTTAAATCAACCATGTATTCTAATGTTGTAACAGAGAACACTTCATTCAAACAAGATGAAACAAAATAAATTTCAGATGATTGTCTTAAATGGCAAAAAGAAGATCATCTCCTACGTGGGTGGATCATTGGAACACTTACCAAAAAAGCCTTGGGTCTGGTCATTAGGCTAGAATCATCCCTGTAGACACCCAATTTTAGAATGATATGTTATGGATACAGTAAAGGACTCCAGTGATGAAAATGTCTTCGAAACTTAATCCTTAAAAAATTCTAAGGGCTTTTAAAGGAAGGATTTAATGTTTTTAGGGATTAAATCGCAAAGTTCTTTTTAGGAACTAATTGCAAAATTTAAATTTTTTCGGGAGCCTTTTTGTAATTAAATGTTAAAAAAACAAAAAAGAGTGCGTCGGAATTCCATAATTCCGACCGGAATTATGTAATTCCGATCGGAATTACAACAATTCCGATCGGGATTGTATAATTTCGATTGGAATTATACAATCCCGATAGGAATTGAATTCTTTCATTTTCCTATTTCTAAATTACTTCCAATTTAGTGTTTTAATTGGTTTAAACTTCCTAATTAATTCAATCCAAATTGGTTTAAACTTCCTAATTAATTCATTCCTAATTGGTTTAAAATTCCTAAATACACTTTAGGAATTAGAAATCATATTAGGATTAGGGTTAGACTTTCTGGTTCTACTATAAAAAGAAAAGAAGGGAAGCAGAAAGAGGGGAAAAAAAAGAGAAAAAAAAGAGCAGAAAAGGGGCGTAAAAAGGAAAGAAAAAGAAGGGGAAGAGATGAGAGAGAAGAGGAAAATCATGATTTCTTTTGAATTTTTTACTAAAATTCCTTTTGATTCAACGATCAATTCAAGACTCGTGAAGTATTTTTAAGGAGAAAGATTCGAAGATTTGTTAAGAACGGTGAACTATCAATCTGAGGAGCACCCTAAATCATCCATAAGCATATCATCTTTTTCTATTCTTTACTTCTTTATTTATTTATTCAACTATTTTACATTATTATTTTTATTTATTATTTTTAGATATTATCATAATTTATTCCTTAATTATTATTTTATTTTATGTTTTGTGGTGATTATGGAGGAAAACGCATGGTAATCATGTGAGGAAGATGAATTTCATTAGAAGTCCACAGAAGATTATGAATAAAGCCTCGTAGAGACTTAGTTTATAGGGTTTTATTTTTTTTTTATCATCTTTATGTTTTATTTATTGTTTTATTTTTATTAATTGTTTTAGGAATTAATGTAATAGCCCCAATTGTGAGAATAATAAAACTATATGTGTGGTTGTATGTTTGTTTTGATTAAATTGGTTAGTAAAATTAGGTTTCAATTTGGTAATTATTTAAAATCAATGGTGGATGTAGATTAATTTAGATTGCATGTTAATAAAAATTAGGGTTTTAGTAAGGAATAAGTTTAATTATTTGTTTGATCTTATTTAATTGTTTCTTTTATACTTTTATTTGTTTTTGGGTTTATTCATTATTTTTGTATGTTTTGGGCCTTAAGCCCACTTTAGGTCTTGATTTATTTATTTAAGTTTAGGTAATTCTTTTAGCTCATCTCATTTAATAATTAATTAGGTTTAATTAATTAAAATATTAGGTCCATAATGAATTAGATTTTAGATTAGAAATATCCTTAGTCCCATTTAGTTAATTAGACATAGGCCTACCTAATTTAGTTTAATTAATTTAGACTTAGCTCACCTAGTTTAAGCCCTTTTTCATAATTTGTAGATTTAAGATCATTATTTAATTAAAACGTGTAGAATTAGGCCTACTAATTTAAATACCTTCATAATATGTAGAATTAGGCCCATTAGAATTAAAATACATAGACATGAGTTCATTTAATTAAAATCAAAAGGAATTAGGTCTTTAGGTTTACTTATAATTTAAAACATGTAGATTTAGCTCATTTATTTAAAATCCATGTAGATTAGACTAACTTAGGGATTATGTGATTTATTAAATGCATTATTTACTTATCTATTTCATGACCAGTTTGCCTTGGAGTTTATTGTTTTGGGTTTATATGAAATTGCATGTAAATAGAGGATAAAATATTAATTCATAAAGTAATTCTAAATGAACACAAGATTGAAAGAAGTTGGTATTCCGTATCCATAATCTCCTGGTTGTGGTACTAGCTTTCTTTTAGGGAATCGAGTACCACCTTTTTGATTTGTCCCAGTTATTACCCTGGGTGGCGACTCCTCATCTCCATATCATGTCTTTGTGATAATGGTTAGTGTGTTCTCTAGAGCCCTGAGCTCAAACAGTGTCGCGGTTGCTAAAATCTTGGACGCGCGCTAAACCCCGCCGTCTACAATTCCAATCAGTTTAGAATGCTTTAAAGGAAGCATATGTCCAGGATTCTCAAGAACGAGAATTCACTCTGCATCAATAACTCACTTATCTTAGAAAAGAACTAAATTAATCCTTAGCAGAACACTTGAGGAAATTCAAAAGTATATGTGATAGCCTTGCAGCCATAGGCCATCTAATACCTGATAAAGCAAAGGTTTATTTGTTACTTGCTAATCTTGGCTTAAAGTACAAATCCTTCATAACTGCAATGCTTAAACCTCTTATACCATCTTATTTAGAGGTAGTATCACTCCTACACGGATTCGAGTAGTGAAATTTATGGGTTGAAACATCCAGTTCACCACTATATGCTTTTTATGGACAACATAACCAACAACAACAATAAACATATAGCAATCGCAATTGCCAAAATAATAAGTTCACATTAAAAGGAAGAGGATTTCATGCTACTAACAATAATTTTCAGTACCTAAATTATGCAAGTAATGACTCAAAACCACAATAATAATCATAAAGAGATAGCAACTGAGTCTCGTGCCCACCACGTCTTAAAAAATAATGAATGACAAACATTGAGAGAGAGATGTACAAGAATGATGTTTGTTAGCTTTGCGGTAAGCTTAGACATACTGATAAAATTTATTAGAGCTTACCCACACAACTAGTGAAGAGTGATGATATTCCCCAAGCTCTTGTTGTGCTCACCATGGACACCTCGATTGCAGACATATAATGGACGACTAACATCGATGCTTCCAATCATATGACTGCACATCTAGGTATGCTTCAAAACCTTAAAAATTATACTGGTCATGACTTTGTCCTCATAGGTGATGGTTCTTGTCACGACCCAAACTAGGAGTCATGACCGGTGCTAGGGAATGGGAATTCTTTCGAATCCAGAACCCATAGCAAGCCTAAGAAAATAAAATCATACAATAAATAAATAAAAGTACGACCGAATTAAAATTTTTCTGAATCAATAAATAAAATAAATACTCCAAATCCTTTTATAAATGAATATATATTCGTACAATGTTCAAATACAAATTCTCAGAGTATTTAATATCCAAATAAAATAATACACTTCCAATATAATAACACTACTACTGCAGTTTCTAGAATACAATTTAAAGTTCAGAATATACATTTGCATAAAATAGCCAGGACTAAAGAACACCGGCAAGGAACTCTACAACTAAGGTCTGACAATATGGGATCTCCTGAAAAAATAATTGAGGGGGGTCAGACCTCACTGAGTGAATTATTATACTATATATACATGAAAACTAAACCATAACAATCAGAAAATCTCATATATATATGTATATACACACATTTCACACGAATGTTAAACTTTGCTTTTATAAATATACTAAATGTAGAAAATGTTTGTTTTAATTTATGAAGGATCCATAGAACCCTAAATAATAACAACCTCAAACAATCCCATCATCACTCTAGCCATACAGGCTCACTTGATTTCAAATAGAACACTTACTCCAATCTGGACAGCAGATTGGCCCCGAGTCACTAAGTCAACCGAGCTCTAGCAGTCTGGCTGTCAGTATGATTGGCCCCGAGACACTTGGTCAACCGAGCTCCAGCAATCACACTATCTATCACCTCACATCTTAATCAACCCAATAGATCATTCAATTCACTTATGGACAATAGACTGGCCCCGAGACACTAAGTCAACCGAGCTCCAACAGTCTGACTGTCAGTGTGATTGGCCCCGCAATCACACTATCTAACATACCATTAATCTTAGTCAAATCAATTAAATCAATTATAATCACCCAATTTTAACTCTCACTCAATCCTTATCTATCGTATCAGTACATACACGGTCCTAGTGCTGCCCACTAGGAAGCACATTCTATTGATACCCTTCACTTCGAATAAATCATTCATTCAGAAAATAATTAATGTAGAACAATATTCATAATAGTAAAACCAACCATATATATATATACCAAAAATATACCTAAAATATACCCAGTATATTTCAGGTATATATATATATATATATATATATATATATATATATATGTCAAATAAAATATGAAATAAACTAAAGATAAATCATTAATATAGTTAAAAATAATTTAAATGAGTAACAATAATATAACATGCATTATCTTAAAAATATATTTAAATATGCAAAAGATATACCCTAAGTACACAAATCATTTAATAAAATATTTATGTATAAATATTCATTTAAATATGTGTTTATGTTTAACATATATTCACAAATATACTAAAAATAAACCTAATTATGTAGCATGCATATATCAAAAATAAATCCTAAATATACCACTAATGTGCTAGGTTTAATTTAATAATAAAACATTTATTTATTCGGAAATAAATAAAAAATATACCAAAAATAAACTTAAAAATAATTTAAGTGTAGGTTTATAATTTAACATGCAATTATTTAAGAATAAACCTAAAATCTACTAAAACTATACCTAAGGTATACTAATCATTTAATAAAATAATTATGTCTAAGTGTACATTTTAAAACATGTGTATATTACTCAAATGTATTAAACCTAAACCTAATTGTTTAATGTGCATATATCAAACTAACATGCATAATTATTTAATATGCATATATATAAAAATGCAACCCTAGATATACCAAAAATATTATAATTTAAATCCCTTTTAAAACATACAATGAAAATAAAAATTCTAAATAATGCACCCTATATGCAGTGCATATATATACAGTATAATAACTCACATGTTAGTGCTCCACGAAACAAACTCGGCGGGCCTGATCCGTTAGGTCTCGATCTCGGCGCAGCTAGACAAACAAATGACAACATGAAATCAGAATAAATTTAACGAAAATTCTAAAGACTCGATCTAGAATTTTAGACACAGAATTAGAATAGGAATTTGACCGGACATCACGTTTTACGAGAATTCTATCAAAAATTCGGCAAAACCTTCCCTGTAAAACGGACATCTCTCTACTCAAAGAGTAGAGCCGGTCCTGCAAAGAAATATACTTCGGAATAAATACAAAATTACAACCAAAATCCCTCGGTCGGACTCCAAACTACAATTCACCGATCGAGGTTCACAATTCACAGAATATTTATAAAATACCGAAAATGTCCTTATATAATAAAAATACATTTTATAAATCCAAATTACATAATTAACCCTAAAACATACTAAAAATCAATAAAAACCCATTTATTTAGAAAAATAATATATTATATATAATTTGAAAATAATTTACGAAAAATAGTTTTAATTAGTTAAAAATACTAAAAATTTGCAGAAATCATTTTTATACCCTAAATAACTATTAAAACCAATTTAATTACATTTTTAACCAATTTAGTGTAAAATTACCAAAATACCCCTATATATATATATATATATATATATATATATATATATATATATATTCACTATAAATGTTCAAAAATTCACCAAAAATTATATAATTACTCAAAAATTAATTTCTCAACATATAATTCAATAATATCAATAAATATACTCAATTTACCAATTTATTTCAATTAAACACATAATTAACCCTATTTTTCAAAATTACATAAACTTAATAAATTCCAAATAAATACATAAAAATTCAAAAAAATTAAAAATAAATTTCTATAATTCATTTCAACTCCTATAATCACTATAAAACACAATTTCATAATTTAATTAATTAATTTTCGAAAATTAGAAAATAATAATAAAATAATCAAAAATTCATAAAAATTAAAATAAATTCCAAAAATTCTAAAAAAATTACAGAATGTATATTAAGCTTCCAGGAACAAATTTTGTGAAGGAAGTTTTCATGAATAAATCAAATTGAAGCTAAAAAAAATTCAAAACCCAAAATGGCTGATTTGAAGAAATTGAAACCTAAGCAATTCTAGACCAAATCAAGTGAAACAAAGCTTGGAATCACACTCAACAAAGATCAAGGAGAAGATAGAGACTGATGGCATCAAATTTGGTGGCCGGAAAGTGCTTGGTCGGAGCTAAGTTGATTTTTGGCTCCTTGATGAAAATCCGGCCAAAATTCGTCAGAAAAGAATGTTTCAGGTGGTGGAAATGGCTGGAGGTGGAGGAGGAAGGCTGAGGGGCATAGTAACAGCAAGAAAACCAGCTTGAAAGTGGCTGGAAATGGTGGAAATGGCATTGGGAAGAAGAAGATGCAGGAGGGGCAAAATCGTAAATAAGGCAACTTTTGTTTTTTTGATTAAAATTTGTGTATATATGTGTATATATATATATGTCCACAGTATATTATAGTAATATATATATTCTCACACACAAATAATACTCACCACACAAATATTTTAATATATTTAATAATTTATACACTTAAAATTAATTAATTAATACAAAAATTAAATAATAAAATTAAGGAAATTAATTAAGCTCTAATTAAGTTAAATAAGTACACATATATACAATTTATTTTAGCACTTTAAAATTATATATGAGTTCATTCAAATTCATAAAACTAGTCAAAATAAATAGTATTAAATTATTTACGTGTCAATTTCCCCAAAAATAAAATTTTCGGAAAAATTTTACGTAAAGTACTTAAAATAATATAAAATAATTAAAATTAGCTTTAAACAAACAACAAACTCATAAAATATCATAAATATATATATATAAATTATTAACATTGCATATCCCGATGCAGTATAAAAATATTTAAAAACTCGAAATATTACAGTTCTTCTTTAAAAATAAATGCAACTGGGGATACTTTAATTTCTGATGGTATGAATAAATTGTTACTTTGTGATGTCTTGCTTGTGCCACAATTAACTAGAAATTCATTGTTCATTAGTCAGCTAACCAAACAATATCCATTAAATTGTGAATTTAATGATAAGCTTTGTTATATTAAGGAATGAACCATAAGTCGACCTTTGCTAATGGGTTAATGTAAGGGAGATTTATATATCCTACCCAATCCAAAAGAAGCGCACTTCTCTAACAGGAAAACCTCAGTGACCGAAGACTTATGGCATCAATGTCTTGGACACCCTCAAAGTCCAACTATTTAGTTGTTACATACTAAGAATTTAATCATTGTTAGTTTCAATAAAAAGGCCAACACTGTTTGTAAAAGTTGTCAATTTAGAAAAAATTAGCAAGTTACCATTTAGTTTATCTTCTTCTTCTAGTACTGATATTTTTTAGAAAGTTCATTGTGATATTTAGGGACCAACTCTTGTTTTTTCTCTTGGAAATTTTGATATTATGTTTGTTTTGTGGATGATTACTCTCATTATATTTGGTTGATTCCTTTCCATGCTAAATCTGACTTTGTTAATATGTATTTGGCCTTTGAAAGTTATGTGCAGTGTCAATTTGATAAAAAGATAAACATTTTTCACTCTGATGGTGGAGGCGAGTTCATAAATAAATGACTTGCTTCATGTCACGACTCAAAACAGGGGCCATGACCGGCGCTAGGGAACGGGAATTCTTTCGAATCCGGAACCCGTAGCAAGCCTAAAAATAAAATAAAGCATGCCATAATAACAATAAAAATATAATATGCAACGGAAATAAAAATCATAATATCATTTTTCCATATCAACTGGATTTAAACTAAATCTCATCTCATCACATAGATGTATATAATCTTTAATACAAATCCAATTTCAATATAATACATCTCTTTAAAATAAAGTACATGAAATCCCATACTTTAATTCACAACTACTGCAGTGTCTAGATAAAATAAATAAGACTCAAGTAGACAATTTACATAAAGAAGCCGGGGCGAAAGAAATCCGGCGTATCGACCTGCTACTGAGGTCTGAGGAAGTTGACTCTCCTGAAAAATAGTCAACGGAGGGGAGTCAGACCTCACTGAGTGAATTACTATAATATATATACATACACACTAAGTGATAATGCATACAGTCAACAGTATATATATAATATGTATATATACAGGCAAATTCATACAGATGCAGAAAAATCATTTTTATATATTTTACTGAAAAATCCCAGTTTATGAAGGATCACATAGAACCCTAGAATATCGCAACCTCAGAAAATAGTGTTAAACAACACTCTGGCCATACAGGCTCACTTATTCCAAATATATCCACTTAATCCATTTGGACAGTAGACTGGCCCCGAGACACTAAGTCAACCGAGCTCCAGCAGTCTGACTGCCAGTGTGATTGGCCCCGAGACACTTGGTCAACCGAGCTCCAGCAATCACACCCACAAACCACATCTCACATATCAAATAATCATATCAAATCAATATCCACAAATAGTTAGTAATATAGCCTAAAGCTATAGGCGTACCGGTACGTACTCGGTCCTAGTGCTGCCCACTAGGTAGCACGTTCTATCGATATCCTTCATTAATAAATAAATCATTCATTCACAAAAATAAATGATGCATGAAGTTCAATAAAATATCAATATAAACTATATATATACCGAAAATATACCAAAAATAAACTAGGTATATTTCGAATATATATGTCAAATGAATTCAATCAAATTATAAATTAAGTTGGAAATATATTTAAAAACATTTTAAATATATTTTATTTACAAAACATGTATATAATTTAATAAATACCAAAAATAAACCAAAAATATACTTAAATACAAATCATATTATTTATGCATTTTAATCAAAATAAAATATATCTTTCTAAATCATGCATCCTAAGCATATATATATAGTATAGTAACTCACCTAATGCGCTCCACGAGACAGGTCCGACGGGCCTGGTCCACTAGCCCTCGGTCTCGGCGTAACTAAACAAGCAATAAATAACCGACATTAGAATAAACCTAACAGAAATCCTAGAATTCAATCTAGAGTATTTAACACAGAATCGAAAATTAGGGTTCGACTGGATATCACGTTTTACGAGAATTCTACCGAAAATCCGGCAGAACCTCCCCTGTAAAATGGACATCTCTCTAATCAAAAGAGTAGAGCCGACCCTGCAAAGAAACACACTTCGAAAAACGAGCTCAACACAATCAAAATCCCACGGTCGGACTCCAAACTACAGTCCACCGACCGGGGTCCACAAACACAGAACAATATTCTAGATACAACAAAAATATCCTTAAATCACAGAAATACATTTTATAGGTAAAAATTACATAATTGACCTTGAAACACTATAAAAACCGATTAAAACTCATTTTATTAGAAAAATCGTATATTATATATATAATTGAAAATAATTTACGAAAAATAGTTTTAATTAGTTAAAAATACCAAATATTTTGTAGAAATCATTTTTATACCTTAAATAAATATTAAAACCAATTAAATTACATTTTTAGACAATTTAGGGTAAAATTACCAAAATACCCCTATATATATAAATATACTTAAATTACTTTAAAAATTCACCAAAAATCATACAATTATCCAAAATTAATTTTCTCAACATATTTATCAATAATATCAATATTTAAACTCAATTAACCAATTAATTTCAAATTAAAACACATTTAACCTAATTTTCTCAAAATCACATAAACTTTAATAATTCAAAATAAATACTTAGAAATTCATAAAAATTCAAAATAAATTCCTATAATTCATTTCAACACCCAATTTAACCATAAACTCCAATTTCATAATTTAAATAATTAATTTCCGAAAATTAGAAAATAATATTAAAATATTCAAAAATACCCAAAAATCCAAAAAATCTCCAAAAATTCTACAAAAATTCATACATGAATATTAAGCTACTAGGAACAACATTTGTGAAGGAAGTTTCCATGAATCAATCAATTCCAAGCTCAAAAAAATCGAAAACCCTAATAGGCCGAAATTTATAAATCGAAAACTAAGCAATTCTAGACCATTTTAGCTCAAACCAAAGCTAGAATCACACTCACCAGAGCTCAAGGAGAAGAAAGAGACTGGCGGTGTCGAAAACGATGGCCGGAATCGGCATGATCGACGGTGGGTTGATTTTCGGCTTCTCCGGCCAAAATCGTTCTCCCGACGCCGGAAACGGCCTCCTCAGGCGGCGAAACTGGTCGGGGAAGATGGTGGCACACCGGACGGCACACCCACGGTGAAGGAACGGCGTGACAGATGCCCGGACGGTGAAGGAACGGTCGGAGAAGAAGAAGGAGACTCGGGGGCTAAAATGTAATTTTCCAATTCTTGTGTAATTTTGACAAATATATGTATATATATATACTTTATACCATATATTAAAATAATATTAAATTACACACATCAAATATACACCACACACATAAAAATATTAATATTTTAATAATTTATACCAAATAAAATTAATTAAATAACAATTAAAACAATTAAATACTTAATAAAATATTAGGGTATAATAAACCCTAATTAAATACATATACACACACAGGCTTTATTTAATAATTTAAAAATATGTATGAGTTCATGCAAGTCCATAAATACATCTAAAATAATTAATAATAAATTATTTACGTGAAAATTTCCCCGAAAATGCAAGTTCCGGGAAAATTTTACGTAAAACACTGTAAATAATATACCGTAATTAAAATAGGTTTTAAATACATATTAACTCGTAAAAATATCACATATATATTCAAAATTATTGACACTGCATATCCCAGTACAGTGTAAAAAAAATATTTTTAAAAACACGGGATATTACAGTCTTCCCCCCTTACAAGAATTCGTCCCCGAATTCCAGAAAACAAGATTACAGAATCAGGAAGGAAAGAGATACGGGTAAGAAGCTCGCATCTCAGCTTCAGTCTCCCACGTATGCTCTTCAACTCTGTCGCTACGCCACAAAACCTTGACCATCGGAATCTGCTTCGATCGCTACTGTCGAACTTGAAAATCTACGATCGCCACAGGTTCTTCCACAAAAGTCAAATTTTCATTCACTTCCACACTGTCGGGCTGCAACACGTGTGAAGGATCCGAGATATACTTTCTCAACATCGAGATATGAAATACTGGATGCACTTGTGACATACTCGGAGGGAAATCCAACCGATATGCAACAGTGCCAACTCTCTCCAGAATCTCAAACGGTCCAATATATCTCGGTGCTAACTTACCCTTCCTGCCAAATCTCATCACACCCTTCATCGGAGATACCTTCAGAAAAATGAAATCTCCAACCTGAAACTCCACATCTCTGCGCCTAGGATCCGCATAACTCTTCTGTCTACTAACTGCGGTCTCTAATCTGCGCTTGATCACGGTGACTTTCTCTGCAGCATCCTGAACCATCTCTGGTCCAGTCAAAGCTCTCTCCCCAATCTCATCCCAACTCAACGGAGATCTACACTTCCTTCCATACAACGCCTCATATGGTGCCATGCCAATACTGCTATGGTAGCTGTTATTATATGCAAACTCAACAAGCGACAAATGATCATCCCAGTTACCTCCCAAATCCAAGACACACATCCTCAACATATCTTCTAGTGTCTGGATCGTCCTCTCAGACTGACCATCTGTCTGAGGATGAAAAGCAGTACTGAAATCCAACCTAGTGCCCATCGCTTCCTGCAACTTCTGCCAAAAACGAGAAGTAAACACCGAACCTCTATCTGACACAATGGACATAGGTACTCCATGAAGGCATACAATATGCTTCACATACAACTTCGCCAATCTAGCAACTGAATATGTGGCTTTCACAGGCAAGAAATGTGCAGACTTCATCAACCTGTCTACAATCACCCAGATGGAATCGTATCCATCCTTCGAACGAGGTAAACCGACCATAAAATCCATAGCTATCCTTTCCCACTTCCACTCGGGAATAGGAAGAGGCTGAAGCTTCCCATAAGGCTTCTGATGTTCGGCTTTCACTTGCTGACATGTCAAGCACTTAGCAACATAATCAGCAACATCCTTCTTCAATCCATCCCACCAGTATAGATCTCTGATACTGTGGTACATCTTGGTAACACCTGGATGAACGTTGTAGGCTATAGAATGTGCTTCCTCTAGGATCTCTTCTCTCAAATCATCCACATCAGGAACACACAATCTACCACTGATCCATAACACACCATCATCATCGAGTGTGAAATCAGTGAACTTCCCTACTCTGACATTCTCTGCAAGCTCTTCTAGAATAGGATCTCGGCTCTGAGCTGCTTTAATCCTATCCCTTAGCACAGATCGCACTTTAAACTGAGCTAACAGTCCACCTGATCTACTAATCTTCATCATCAGACCTTGATCCACCAACAGATGCAATTCCTGGATCAATGATCTCCTCTCAACACCGATGTGAGCAAGACTACCTGAGGACTTCCTACTCAAGGCATCTGCTACCACATTAGCTTTACCCGGATGGTAAAGAATCTCGCAATCATAATCCTTCAACAATTCCAACCATCTTCTCTGCCTCAAATTCATATCTCGCTGCTGAAAAATGTACTTAAGGCTCTTGTGATCAGTAAATATCTCACAAGTCACCCCGTACAGATAATGTCTCCAAATCTTCAAAGCAAAGATCACTGCAGCCATCTCAAGATCATGTGTAGGATAGTTCTGCTCATGCTTCTTCAACTGCCTCGAAGCATAGGCTATCACCCTTCCATTCTGCATCAACACACAACCAAGACCAATTCTAGAGGCATCACAGTAAACTGTGAACTTATCCATACTATTAGGCAAAGCTAATACTGGCGCTGTGGTCAACTTCTCCTTCAACAACTGAAAACTATTCTCACAAGCTTCTGACCACTCGAATCTAACATTCTTCTGAGTCAAGCGAGTCATAGGGGCTGCTATCCTGGAAAAATCCTGCATAAACCGCCTATAATACCCGGCTAAACCCAGAAAACTCCGAATCTCCGTGACCGAAGTAGGTCTAGGCCATTCAGATACTGCCTCAACCTTCTGTGGATCAACCTGAATACCTTCTTTAGACACTACGTGTCTAAGAAAAGAAACACTCTCCATCCAGAAATCACACTTCGAGAATTTAGCATAAAGCTGATGATCTCTCAGTGTCTGTAGTACAATCCTCAAGTGATATACATGCTCTTCCATACTTCTCGAATATACTAGTATATCATCAATGAAGACTACTACAAATTGATCCACATACGGTCTGAATACTCTGTTCATCAGGTCCATAAAAGCTGCTGGTGCATTAGTCAAACCAAAAGACATCACCAGAAACTCATAATGACCATATCTAGTGCGGAACGCTGTCTTAGGAATATCGGATTCACTGATCCGTAGCTGATGATAACCCGACCTCAAGTCGACCTTAGAAAAGAATTGTGCACCTTGTAACTGATCAAACAAATCATCTATCCTCGGGAGAGGATACTTGTTCTTCACTGTCACCTTATTCAACTCTCTGTAGTCAATGCACAGTCTCAGGGTACCATCCTTCTTCTTCACAAACAGGACTGGTGCACCCCAAGGAGAAACACTAGGTCTAATAAAACCCTTCTCCAACAACTCTTGCAACTGCTCCTTCAGCTCTCTCAACTTTGCAGGAGCCATACGATAGGGTGGCATAGATATAGGAGTAGTACCTGGAACCACATCTATACAGAACTCAATCTCTCTATGAGGTGGTAAACCTGGCAACTCCTTGGGAAAAACATCAGGAAACTCACAAGCAACCGGAACATCTGTGAGTGACAACTTCTCCACTGACGTATCCCTGACCAATGCCAAAAACCCCTGACAACCTTTCCTCAATAACTTCCTAGCTGAAATAGCAGAAATAAGATTCTGAGGTGCTGAACTCCTATCACCAACAAACTTAAATTCTACTTCACCAGGAATTCTGAAAATCACCTCCTTATTCCTGCAATCAACCACGGCAAAGTGCTGAGATAACCAATCCATTCCCAAAATAACATCAAACTCCATCACATCCAACAAAATCAAATCGGCGGATAATTCTCTATCTCCCACGAGAACTGGACAACCAGAAAGAACAATATCGGCGTCCAAGGAATCGCTCAGAGGAGTGGCAACAGACAAAGGAAAAGCCATCCTCGAAGCTTGCCAACAAGATTTAGAAGCAAAAATAGGAGAAACAAACGAATGCGTGGCACCCGGATCAAACAAAACCAAAGCATCCAGGTAACAAACAGAAAGAATACCTGCCACGACTGCATTAGATGCCTGAGCATCCTGCTGAGTCAGATGGAAGACTCTGGCCTGACCTCGACCTCCCTGCTGACTGGTAGAAGCCTGGCCAACACCTCTAGCACCTCCTCTAGTACCTCTACCACGACTCTGCTGTGGAACAAACTGAGTAGAACTCTGATGCTGGGCTGGTGGCAACTGAAATGGCACGGGTGCTACACTAGCAATCGACTGCTGTGGGAATCGCGGAATCTACTGCTGCTGATACCCGGAATAAGGACACGATTTGGCAAAATGTCCTGTCTGTCCGCATCTGAAACATGTCAGTGGTGTCAGATAACACGGTCCCTGATGGACTCTACCACAAGTCTGACAAACACTGGCCGCTGATCCAGAACTACGACCACTGCTGCTGCTTGAAGCACTTGACCCAAATCTGAACGATCTACGCTGACCTCCACGGCCATGTCTACTGCTCCGATGCACTCGCTGCTGCTGTCTCTGACTCTGCTGAGTCGAACCTCGCTGCTGACTACTCGAACCAACATGAAAACTCGAATATGGAGTAGCCTGCAATCCACTCAACTGAACTCCCAACTGGTAATAATCAGGCATCGCTCCCTGCCTAACTAACCTCAGCTAGCTCAATCACAGACTCCAGAGTAAGACCTGCTGTGGGCATACCAGCAAAAGCTGAACCCAAACCAGTAACATAGGTAGTAACCGCGAAATACTGATCTCGCATCAGATCCTCAGCATATCTACCCAGACGAAGAAATTCTCGGGTATACTCCTCTACTGATCGATCTCCACGAGAAATACTAGTCAGACGAAGACGATAACTCAAACGAAGAGGCTCTGGATAAAATCTCCTCATGAATCACTCTCGAAACTGAGCCCAGGTCATCGTCATCATATAGGGCTGGATCATCTGAATGAACCAATCCAAGGCTGGTCCCTCAACAGACAACTCAACGATCATGATCCTCTGGTACTCGGTATGAGCAGTCCGAGTCCTAGTCTCAATCGCATGCAGAAAATCTAAAGGATCAGAAGTACCATCAAAAGCAATCCTGCCAACTCTGGCATAGAACAAAGCTGCCTCAGGGTCAGACATACCCTGCTGATAGGCAGGCTGAACAGGCTGAACAACTGGAGGAACAGGAACATCAAACTCAGGCTCAACAGGCTCCTCGTCCTGTAACTCTCTCTGCCTACGGCGACCTGCCGCTCCTCGAGGTCTACCTCTGCCACGACCTCTACGTCTAACTGGCTGCTCAGGAGGTAAAATCTCATCCTGAAAAGACTCATTATCCTCGGCCTCAACGATCGGTGGAGCGACACGCGCTCGCCTCCTCATTCTGAAAAGATAAACGGAAAGATTCAGACAAAACAGACAACGGAGGAATAACGCTGAAAACTACAGCAAGGAATACTCATCAAGACATACTCGAACCTAATACACTGCAGTAGTCCAACAGAAAACACAACTTTAAAACTAGGGCCACAACTCACATAACTAAGCCCTGACACAGAACTCCACTCTGATACGAACTTCGCTCTGATACCAACTTTGTCACGACCCAAAACAGGGGCCATGACCGGCGCTAGGGAACGGGAATTCTTTCGAATCCGGAACCCGTAGCAAGCCTAAAAATAAAATAAAGCATGCCATAATAACAATAAAAATATAATATGCAGCGGAAATAAAAATCATAATATCATTTTTCCATATCAACTGGATTTAAACTAAATCTCATCTCATCACATAGATGTATATAATCTTTAATACAAATCCAGTTTCAATATAATACATCTCTTTAAAATAAAGTACATGAAATCCCATACTTTAATTCACAACTACTACAGTGTCTAGATAAAATAAATAAGACTCAAGTAGACAATTTACATAAAGAAGCCGGGGCGGAAGAAATCCGGCGTATCGACCTGCTACTGAGGTCTGAGGAAGTTGACTCTCCTGAAAAATAGTCAACGGAGGGGAGTCAGACCTCACTGAGTGAATTACTATAATATATATACATACACACTAAGTGATAATGCATACAGTCAACAGTATATATATAATATGTATATATACAGGCAAATTCATACAGATGCAGAAAAATCATTTTTATATATTTTACTGAAAAATCCCAGTTTATGAAGGATCACATAGAACCCTAGAATATCGCAACCTCAGAAAATAGTGTTAAACAACACTCTGGCCATACAGGCTCACTTATTCCAAATATATCCACTTAATCCATTTGGACAGTAGACTGGCCCCGAGACACTAAGTCAACCGAGCTCCAGCAGTCTGACTGCCAGTGTGATTGGCCCTGAGACACTTGGTCAACCGAGCTCCAGCAATCACACCCACAAACCACATCTCACATATCAAATAATCATATCAAATCAATATCCACAAATAGTTAGTAATATAGCCTAAAGCTATAGGCGTACCGGTACGTACTCGGTCCTAGTGCTGCCCACTAGGTAGCACGTTCTATCGATATCCTTCATTAATAAATAAATCATTCATTCACAAAAATAAATGATGCATGAAGTTCAATAAAATATCAATATAAACTATATATATACCGAAAATATACCAAAAATAAACCAGGTATATTTCGAATATATATGTCAAATGAATTCAATCAAATTATAAATTAAGTTGGAAATATATTTAAAAACATTTTAAATATATTTTATTTACAAAACATGTATATAATTTAATAAATACCAAAAATAAACCAAAAATATACTTAAATACAAATCATATTATTTATGCATTTTAATCAAAATAAAATATATCTTTCTAAATCATGCATCCTAAGCATATATATATAGTATAGTAACTCACCTAATGCGCTCCACGAGACAGGTCCGACGGGCCTGGTCCACTAGCCCTCGGTCTCGGCGCAACTAAACAAGCAATAAATAACCGACATTAGAATAAACCTAACAGAAATCCTAGAATTCAATCTAGAGTATTTAACACAGAATCGAAAATTAGGGTTCGACTGGATATCACGTTTTACGAGAATTCTACCGAAAATCCGGCAGAACCTCCCCTGTAAAATGGACATCTCTCTACTCAAAAGAGTAGAGCCGACCCTGCAAAGAAACACACTTCGAAAAACGAGCTCAACACAATCAAAATCCCACGGTCGGACTCCAAACTACAGTCCACCGACCGGGGTCCACAAACACAGAACAATATTCCAGATACAACAAAAATATCCTTAAATCACAGAAATACATTTTATAGGTAAAAATTACATAATTGACCTTGAAACACTATAAAAACCGATTAAAACTCATTTTATTAGAAAAACCGTATATTATATATATAATTGAAAATAATTTACGAAAAATAGTTTTAATTAGTTAAAAATACCAAATATTTTGTAGAAATCATTTTTATACCTTAAATAAATATTAAAACCAATTAAATTACATTTTTAGACAATTTAGGGTAAAATTACCAAAATACCCCTATATATATAAATATACTTAAATTACTTTAAAAATTCACCAAAAATCATACAATTATCCAAAATTAATTTTCTCAACATATTTATCAATAATATCAATATTTAAACTCAATTAACCAATTAATTTCAAATTAAAACACATTTAACCTAATTTTCTCAAAATCACATAAACTTTAATAATTCAAAATAAATACTTAGAAATTCATAAAAATTCCAAATAAATTCCTATAATTCATTTCAACACCCAATTTAACCATAAACTCCAATTTCATAATTTAAATAATTAATTTCCGAAAATTAGAAAATAATATTAAAATATTCAAAAATACCCAAAAATCCAAAAAATCTCCAAAAATTCTACAAAAATTCATACATGAAGATTAAGCTACTAGGAACAACATTTGTGAAGGAAGTTTCCATGAATCAATCAATTAAAAGCTCAAAAAAATCGAAAACCCTAATAGGCCGAAATTTATAAATCGAAAACTAAGCAATTCTAGACCATTTTAGCTCAAACCAAAGCTAGAATCACACTCACCGGAGCTCAAGGAGAAGAAAGTGACCGGCGGTGTCGAAAACGGTGGCTGGAATCGGCATGATCGACGGTGGGTTGATTTTCGGCTTCTCCGGCCAAAATCGTTCTCCCAACGCCGGAAACGGCCTCCTCAGGCGGCGAAACTGGTCGGGGAAGATGGTGGCACACCGGATGGCACACCCACGGTGAAGGAACGGCGTGACAGACGCCCGGACGGTGAAGGAACGGTCGGAGAAGAAGAAGGAGACTCGGGGGCTAAAATGTAATTTTCCAATTCTTGTGTAATTTTGACAAATATATGTATATATATATACTTTATACCATATATTAAAATAATATTAAATTACACACATCAAATATACACCACACACATAAAAATATTAATATTTTAATAATTTATACCAAATAAAATTAATTAAATAACAATTAAAACAATTAAATACTTAATAAAATATTAGGGTATAATAAACCCTAATTAAATACATATACACACACAGGCTTTATTTAATAATTTAAAAATATGTATGAGTTCATGCAAGTCCGTAAATACATCTAAAATAATTAATAATAAATTGTTTACGTGAAAATTTCCCCGAAAATGCAAGTCCCGGGAAAATTTTACGTAAAACACTGTAAATAATATACCGTAATTAAAATAGGTTTTAAATACATATTAACTCATAAAAATATCACATATATATTCAAAATTATTGACACTGCATATCCCGGTACAGTGTAAAAAAAATATTTTTAAAAACACGGGATATTACACTTCACACCTTTAACAACAAGGGATTATTCATTAGCTTTTATGCCCTCACACACCTGAGCAAACAGGCATTGTTGAACTTTATAATCGTACTATTAGAGAACTTAGGAAAATAATGATTTTTCACAGTGGAGTTCTTAATTTCCTATGGGTTGAGGCCTTTACTACAGTAACATTTTTTATTAATTGGTTGCCCTTTTCCTCTCTTCATTTTGATTCTCCCTATTTTCATTTATATGGTGTTCATCCTAATTAGTCTATTTTATGTGTGTTTGGCACTCGATGCTATCCATATACTTGGGATACTAAGAGAAATAAATTTGAACCTACAACGGTTCCTTGTGTTTTTCTAGGATATAGTGACAGACATATAGGATATCGATGTTTTGATCTAAAGAGTCATCGGATGCTTATCTTAAGACATGTTATATTTGATGAATGCATGCTTCCTTATAAAATAAAAGAATCTTTATCTTCTTCTACTGTTTGTGTTTCATATTTTTTAGACTCCTCTCCATCTACTTTTACATATCAAACTCCAGCAATTGACCTCACTCACATTCCACTTCCATCTATTAATTTGAGTCAACCTACACTTATGCCTAATCACACTCCTAGTGATACTCCTATTACCTATGTTCATGACCCTATACCCAACTCTTTACCTATTATACAAAACTCTTCATCACAAGATCCCAATTTGATGGTTGAGGCTTCTTAGCATACTGATGACATCGGCTTCGGAATTGACCATTCTATTTGTAATAACCCTAGTTTTTAAACTATTTTATTTTAAAACAGTATATGTAGTATTAATAAAATTTAAAAATAAATTTAATTATTTATTATTTGATGATTATTACTGATAACCCATATTAGTATCCTATTATAATAAGGGAAATATTCCCCCAAAGAGGATGATTACTTGAATAAGAAGAAAGCTCAATAAGGAAGTCTATTTCAATTAGGAAGACTACTTTACAAAGGAAATATTCTCCTCTCCTAAATAGGGCAATCTTATAAGATTAAGGAATCATATTCCTAAGAGATTTGAGCAATATCTTCTCCTATAAATACATCTCATAACATCTCATGTCATTAATGTTCTCATCATACAACATCACCAAGACATCATTCCATCATTGCATCACCTCATCATCACAAGCAATCATCCTGTGCTTCTTTATTCTTTATTCTCTACTCTATTATGTCTATTTACTTTATTATATTTTTCCTCATACCGTTATCGACTTAAGCTTCGGAGTGTTTATGGGGGAAACCTTGCCCCTTTACCCATTCTCCTTGTCGATGCAGGTTTTACAAGCAAAAATATCAATTCGGAGTTATCAAGTGGCGCTGTTTGTGGGAAAAATATCAAATTCAATTCCAAATTATCTTTACTTGTTTGGAATCTATCTCGATCATTCAAGGAAAGCAGCCAAATTAAACTTTCGATCGTGAAAAATTCCAATTTAGTTATCAACAATAAACTTAGATTAAACTATTGCAGAGATTATTCTTTCCTATCATTACTATAAAATCCACTCTGCATCGTAAGGTTACAACAATGGAAGGAGTAATAAAAGAAGGGGTAACGATAAAATGCTGCATAAGGTTTTACAAAGTTAAGATTCTATGGTCTGTCCAAGTTTAAACATTATGGATTCTGGGCATCTAAGTCTAAGCATCAAGGATTCCAGACATCTAAGTCTGAACATCAAGGATTCCAGACATCTAAGTCTGAGCATCAAGGATTCCGGACATCTAAGTCCGAGCATCAAGGATTCTGGGCATCCAATTCCGAGCATTAAGGATTCTGGGCATTCAAGTCCGAGCATTAAGGAGTCTGGGTATCCAAGTCTTAGACATCAAGGAGTCCGGGCATCCAAATCTAAGCATCAAGGATTCCGGGCATCCAAATATGAGCATCAAGGATTCCTGGTGTCCAAGTCCGAGCATCAAAGGAGTTCGGGCTTCCAAGTCCGAGCATCAAAGAGTCCAAAGCATTCGAGTCTGAACATATGGAGTTTAAACCACATACAAGGTGCCAAAGAGTATAATATACTCAAAACTCAGATAGCAACATAGACGTTCTTGGATAGTCAAATTACATCAACACCACAGATTAAGGAGAGAGCTTCAAATACTCCACAACAACTAGACAATTTCAACGAACATAAATATTCGTTACTTCAAGAGGCGAAATAAGAGCATTACAACCAAGATAAGTTTGTTTCCTAATTATTTATTTTCACATCCATTTTTCTTAAATTATTATCACATGGATGGATTATTAATTGAGATGAATCAAGCGATCCTGAGATTCTCATTTTTTTTATTGTTTACTGTTACAGTAAAACAATACAAATGTATATGTTACCATGAACACCTCAACGTCGATACTCATGAGTATCAATAAAAAAAAATCATCATGGCCTTTGGGAACTTGATCCAACTGATAATCTCAGAGCTGTATATTTAGACAGTATATTTTCGTGAAGCTGGATATATACAAAATGCCAATAAATTGGGCACATACAAACTTAGGCAGCATCTTCAAAGACAAGGTCATTCAAGCAACAATTGAAGTAAACAACGAATATAAATATTCGTGAATTCGAAAGAGGGACAAGAGTACATCAAGAGATAAGTATCTCTTGATATTATTTAATTTATTTATTTTCGTAGTTTATTTATTCTTATATGAACATTTATAACTCGTCACACAAGCACGCTCACATATCTACATATAGATGCTCGTCCATATATACATGATTATTATTCATGCAAAATATATATCAATTACATTTGATATATTTATTACACAAGGAATAACCATCAAATGAGATCGATTATACAATCTCAAAACTATTATTCTTTTATCTATTACCACAGATAAGGAAAATGTATTTATTGAAGATGCTACTTTAAGCACCCATCAGTCCAAACAATCGGACATTCTGATCATCTCACTCGACATCAACATGCAAAGTTTGTCAAAAGATATTAGACACATTGCCAAGCAACTCTAAGGCGAACAAGCACTCACTCATGCTCATACAATAAATGGTGGTTCCCGCCAAAGCTAGCTCAAACAGCACTCAGGCAAATCTTACTCTACCTCAGATCTTTAAAATTTCAGAGAATATCCGACAAGGGAAATTCAAGAATGGAGTCAAGTATATTTGCCACATAGCCGAATAAATCAAAAGGCAATTCCAAGACATCCTAGCCAGTATCACATACTATCCTCTATTTTATAAGCGATGCAACATTGACCCTTCACCTAAATTACAAATGCTCATCTTATAATTCAGATTAGGCAAACCCAAATTTGGTCATTTAAAACCCACCTTCCATTATTTCAAACACTCTCACTAAATTACTATCCTATATTATAAAGCTCAGATTGAAAGGGCTCAGACTCACTACTAGGATCCCAACATCCTATCTTTTGCTAAAATACTACCAACAATAAATGCTCAGAAAAATAAACATTTACAGCAATATTGTCTAAACTCAACATCAATCATTATTCTGACTAGGCAGCTACCATCAAAAGACTTACTAAATTTCGTAAACCAAGTAATATTATACGGCACTCGAGCTGCGCTTCTAATGCACTGAGACTATACGACACTTGGGTCGTGCTTTTAATGCACCAAGATTAAGTCTAGCGACTGAACTTAACACCCTCAGGTCACTTTTGTAGTACTGAGGTTCTGAGCATATAAGCCTCGTGTCCTTGCACCGAGCATCTAAGCCTCAAAGTATCTAAGTCCAGTGACTGAAGCTGGCACCCTCAGGTTGCTTCTGTAGTACTGAGGTTCTGAGCATGTAAGCCTCGTGTCCTTGCACCGAGCATCTAAGCCTCGAAGTATCTAAGTCCAGAGACTGAAGCTGGCACCCTTAGGTCGCTTCTGTAGTACTGAGGTTTTGAGCATGTAAGCCTTATGTCCTTGTACCGAGCATCTAAGCCTCGAAGTATCTAAGTCCAGCGACTGAAGCTGGCACCCTTAGGTCATTTCTATAGTACTGAGGTTCCGAGCTCGTAAGCCTCGCGTTCTTGCCCCGAGCATCAAAAATCTAATGACGACTGGTTCCGTCATGTTGTTTCCACACTGATGGGTTAATCTTTTACCCCAAAGCATTTTTATTGCAGGTTTTATGTACTCAAGTCCAACTGGCACTTCAAACAATGTTCTTATATGATGATTTTGAGACTCAGTACCGAGCTCTATCTTTTCTTGTGACTGAGGCTGGCCACCTCAGCTCACCCTTCCATATCAAATATAGTTACTCAAGCAGTCTCTCTCTCCAGGCAGATACAATGACATTTTCCATCATTTTATGGATTTGGAAACATCGAACATAAATGTCCGAACAGACTTTCAAGGGGGACTCTTGATAACCCATATTAGTATCCTATTATAATAAGGGATATATTCCCCCAAAGAGGAGGATTACTTGAATAAGAAGAAAGCTCAATAAGGAAGTCTATTTCAATTAGGAAGACTACTCTACAAAGGAAATATTCTCCTTTCCTATATAGGAAAATCCTACAAGACTAAGGAATCATATTCCTAAGAGGTTTGAGCAATATCTTCTCTTATAAATACATCTCATAACATCTCATGTCATTAATGTTCTCATTATACAACATCACCAAAACATCATTCCATTATTCCATCACCTCATCATCACAAGCAATCATCTTTTGCTCCTTTATTCTTTATTCTCTACTCTATTATGTCTATTTACTTTATTATATTTTTCCTCATACCGTTACTGACTTAAGCTTTAGAGTGTTTATTGGGGAAACCCCACCCCTTTACCCATTCTTCTCATCGATGCAGGTTCCATAAGCAAAAATATCAATTCGGAGTTATCAATTACTATCATTATTTTATGTCAAATTAGGGTTCCTTCTGAATATTTATTTTGTGACTTAGTATTTCGGATAATTTATTTATGTTATTCATATTTATTACTTTGAATGACATTAATTTAATAGTATTTAACTTAGTGTATTTTATTTTAATATTATTATTATTTTATTAAAGTACATTATTGCATGGATATTTTATGTGTTATTATATATATATATATATATATATATATATATATATATATATATATATATATATATATATATATATATATATATATACACGCATATATTAGGGTTTATTATTATTATTATTTTTTAATGTGTGTTATTATAATGTGTGAATATACATGTGTGTGTATATATATATTAATATACATGTGTGTGGAGATTAGTATATATATATATACATTCATATAAATATAAAACATATATATATATATATATATATATATATATATATATATATATATATATATATATATACACATTTACCTTCTCCTTCCCGTGGACAACCTAAACCACCACCATCCACCATCGCGCCGTCACCGTTCCTCCCTTGTCAGTGTGTTGTCCAGCCATCTAGTTCCACGAACAGCTCCGTCGTCCTCCCCTCTCTTCCCCGGCGCCGGTAGTAACTCCTACAATAGTGAGAAGCCGAAAGTTGACCTCTCCTTCGTTCCCCACGATTCCGAACATTGTTTTCCTCACCGCCAGTCTCATTCTCTTCCTCTCTTGCCAGTGAGCATAAATCCAAGCTTCCTTTTAGCTTAAAACTCGATTTGGTGAGGTGTTGATCAAGTTTTTTATTTCAGTCCGTTAGGGTTTTTAATTTTTTTAGGGTGTTAATGGTTGATTCATGAAAAACTCCTTTACAAATGGTGATCCTACTAGCTTAAGCTACTCCCCTGAATTTTTGTGTGATTTTTAGAAATTATTTTGATTTTTGTGAATTTTTGAATATTTTATTATTATTTTATTAATTTTCGTAAATTAATTATATAAATTATGAAATTTCAATTTTTGTTGTTATTAGTAGTTATTATTAATTTTAGAGTTGAGTTTATAATTTTTTTGATTTTTGTATAATTTTTATAATTATTTTAGGTTTATGTCAATTTTGAAAAATTAGGTTAAATATATATTTTGCTAGAAATAATTGGTTAATTATATTTTTTTATTGATATTATTGAGATATATGTTGAGAAAATAATATTTGTGTATTTATATAATTTTTATTGAATTTTTTAGTATTATTAATATATTATGTGAATTTTTGAATATTAGGGTTAATTGTGTAATTTGGTGATAATTTTAGTTAAAGACTACGTTTAATTGGTTTTAATATTATTTGAGGTATAAAAATGATTTTTATAAATTATTTACTAATTTTAACTAATTAATACTAATTTTTGAAAATTATTTTCAAATACTATATAATATACTATTTTTGTAACAAAATGGTTTTTTAGCAATTTTTAATATGTATTTGGACTAATTAAGTTATCTGGATTTATAAAATGAATTTTTATTAATATTTGTGTAATTATTGGAAAAAAGGATTTTTAATAATATTATATTATTGTAATATCCCGAGTTTTTAGATAATTTTAAACTGTATCGGGATATGCAGTGTTAATAATTTTTATATATATTTATGAATATTTTCATGAGTTTGTTATTTATTAAGTCATTTTAATTATTTTTAATTATTTTAAGTTCTTTATGTAAAATTTTCCCGGAATTTTATTTTCGGGGAAATTAAGACATAAATAATTTAATATTAATTATTTGAAATAATTTTATGAATTTGCATGAGCTCATGTGTAATTTTAAAGTGTTAAATAAAACGCATATTTGTACATTTATTTTAAATTAAAATTAGGGTTTAATTAAATTAATTTTTATAATATAGTTTTTATATTAATTAATTAATTAAGTATATATGTGTATATATTATTAAAATATGGGTGTGGTGTATATTTATTGTGTGTGTTATATTATATATTATTATAATATAAAGTGAGATAGATATATAGATATATATATACATATAATATTATAACTAAAAATAAAGTTTACCTTATTTACGAAACTGCCATCGTCCCCTACCTCTTCTTCCCGATCGTTCCCTTCACCATTCCGGCGTCGATTACACCATTTTCTTCCTATCACTGTGCCTCTTAGCCTTCCTCCTCCCTTGCCAGCCATTCCCGACGCCTCAAGCCTTCTTCTCCAGCATGTTTTGGCTGGAATATCAAAGAGAAGCTCAAAACTTCCTCACCGTCGATCAAGCTGTTTCCGGCCACCAAACTTGACGCCACCAGTCTCTATCTTCTCCTTGAGCTCCGGTGAGTTCATTTTCAAGCTTTGTTTCACTTAAAATGGTTTAGATTTTCCTAGGTTTTGATTTTTCATTTTCAGCTTATTAGGGTTTTTGATTTTTTTAAGCTTTGATTTGGTTGATTCATGAAATATTCCTTCACAAAAATTGATCCTTGTAGTTTAATCTAGCTCTGTGAATTTTTGCGAAATTTTTGGGAATTATTTTGATTTTTGTGAATTTTTGATTATTTTATTAATATTTTCTAATTTTCGAAAATTAATTAATTAAATTATGAAATTGTGTTTTATGGTGATTATAGGTATTGAAATGAATTTTAGAAATTTATTTGTAATTTTTTTGGATTTTATAAATTTATTTTGAATTTATTTAGTTTATGTAATTTTGGGAAAATTAGTTTAATTATATATTTATTTGAAATTAATTCATTAATTGAGTATATTTATTGATATTATTGAATTATATGCTGAGAAATTAATTTTTGAGTAATTATACTATTTTTTGGTGAATTTTTTATTAATTTTAGAAAATTTACGAAACTAGGGGTATTTTGGTAATTTGACATTAAATTGGCTAAAAATGTAATTAAATTGGTTTTACTAGTTATTTGAGGTATAAAAATGATTCGTACAAATTATTTAGTATTTTTAATTAATTAAAACTATTTTTCGTAAATTATTTTCAAATTATATATATAATATATAATTTTTCTAAATAAATGAGTTTTTATCGATTTTTAGTAAGTTTTAGGGTTAATTATGTAATTTGGATTTATAAAATGTATTTTGGTCAATATTTATGAATTTATTGAGAATTATCGATTTTTAATAATATTTTATTAAAATTAGGATTTTTGTGTATTTATCGGTTAAATAAATATTTTTAGTGTTTGAATATTTAAATTTGCTATATTTTGAGTATCGAAGGGTATTTTGGTATTTTGGCATTTTTCAGTATTTCTGTGATTATTTTGTGAATTTTGGACCTCGGTCGGTGAAATGTAGTTTGGAGTCTGATCGAGGAGTTATGAATTATGTTATTTCGAAGTGTATTTCCTTACAGGACTGGCTCTACTCTTTGAGTGGAGAGATGTCCGTTTTACAGGGGAGGTTCTACTGGATTTTCAGTAGAATTCTAGTAAAACGTGATGTCCAGTCGAATTTCCTCTTTTTATTTTATGTCTAAGATTCTAGATTGAGTTTCTAGAAATTTCGATAGAATTATTCTGATTTCCTGTTATCATTTGTTTGTTTAGTTGCGCTGAGACCAAGGCCTAGTGGACCAGGCCCGTTAGATCCATCTCAAGGAGCGCAGTAACAGTGAGTTGTTATTATATATATATATATATATATATGTTTTAGGGTGCATGTTTTAGAAATGTATGTTTTCATTGTATAAAATATGCATATATAGTTTAATCATTACTTAGGTTTATTTCCAAATTACATGCATGTTTTATTATAAATTTATACTTAAATTGTTTTAAGTATATTTATAGTTTATTTCTAGTTTATTTTGTAACTATATTGGATTTATTTGACGTATATATACTCGAAATATACCTAGTTTACTTTTGGTATATTTCTAGTATATATATGGTTTTTGTTGCTATTTTATTCAATTACATGCATCATTTATTTATGAATGAATGTTTTATATTATAAATGAAGGATATCAATAGAACGTGCTACCTCGTGGGCAGCACTAGGACCGAGTACGTATCGGTACGCCAATAGCATTTAGGATTTATTGCTAACCTATTTGTGGATTATGATCGGATTGATTTGATTTGATGTGTGATATGATTTGGGAGTGTGATTGCTGGAGCTCGGTTGACCAAGTGTCTCGGGGCCAATCACACTGACAGTCAGACTGCTGGAGCTCGATTGGCTTAGTGTCTTGGGGCTAGTCTACTATCCAAATGGAACAAGTGAAATTATTTGGAATAAGTGAGCCTGTATGGCTAAAGTGTTGTCTAACACTGTTTGAGGTTGCAGTTTTCTAGGGTTCTATTTGATCCTTCATAAACAGTGATTTTCAATAAATATATAAAATGATTTTGTTGCATTTGTGTGTAATTGTTTGTATATATATTTATTATATATACTATTGACTGTGTGCATTGTCATTTAGTTATGCATGTATATATATTATAACAATTCACTCAGTGAGGTCTGATTCCCCTCCGTTGACTATTTTTTAGGAGAGTTATTGTCTTCAAACCTCAGTAGCAGACCTATACGCCGAATTTCTTCCGCCCCGGCTTCACTATGTAAACTGCTTACTTGAGTTTTATTTTATAATCTAGACACTGCAGTAGTTGTAAACAGTTGTGGTGTTTATGTATTATATTTGTGTGAGTTATGTATTTTAAAGATTTGAACTGGATTTATATTAAAGGATTATTTATATGAGATGAACTTGTTTATTTAAAAAAGTTGGTGGATTATGCTTATTTTATTTATGAGTTTATTTTTGCTGCAAGTTATTTTATTTACGTTAATATTATTATTGTATGTTTTTATTTTATTTAAGGCTTGCTACGGATTCCGGATTTGAAAGAATTCTCGTTCCCTAGAGCTGGTCATGGCCCCTGTTTTGGGTCGTGACAATTATTATTTAAGGTTTTTAAGTAATTATTAGGAAAATAATTATTTTGATGTTTTTATGATAAATATACTATATTTTGATGTTTCGAGGGTATTTATGGTAATTGTTGATTTTTAATATATTTTATTATATTATGTGAATTTTGGTGAATTGTGGATCTCGGTTGGGGGAATTTTGTAGTTTGGGATCCCAACTGAGGGTTGTGAGAATTTTTATATTAGAAGTGTATTTTTCTTGCAGGACCAGCTCTACTTTTTAGTAGAGAGATGTTTATTTTACAGAGGAGGTTCTATCGAATTTTCAGTATAATTCTCGTAAAACTTAACATTAAGTCTAATTCTTATTTTGTGTCTGTCTGTATTTTGTAATTCTAGATTGAGTCTCTAGAAGTCTAAGTTAGATTTATTTTGATTTCGTGATCATTTTTATTGTTTAGTTGGTACGTACCGAGGCCTAGCGAACCAGGCCCGTCAGACCAGTCTTGTAGAGCACATCCCTATGAGTTGTTATTATATATATACATTGCTTTAGGTTGCATGTTTTAGAATTATATGTTTTAAATGTAAAATTTTGCATAATTGTTTTATTAAATGCTTGAGTATATTTTAGGTATACTTTTAGTATATTCTTGGTATATTTTGAAATAAATGCATGTTTTACTTTTGATTTATATTTAATTTATTTTCAAGAATATTATTGGTTTATTTTGAGTATATTTTATGATTTATTTGAGTTTATTTTACATATATATACTTGAAATATACTTAGTTTATTTTAGGTATATATATGGTTTATTTGATTATTATGAATGACTTTATGCATTATGTGTTTATTTGAATGTATGTTTTATTTTAAATGAATGATATCGATAGAACGTGCTTTTTAATGGGCAGCACTAGGACCGAGTATGTACCAGTGCAATAGATTGTAAGTTAAATTACTAACTTATTTGTTGATCATGACTTAATTGATTTGATTGATGTGTGATGTGATTGATGGTGTGATTGCTGGAGCTCGGTTGATCAAGTGTCTCGGGGCCAATCACATTAACAGTTAGACTGCTGGAGCTCGGTCGACTTAGTGTCTCGGGGCCAATCTATTGTTCGGTTGAATTAAGTGAATTTACTTGGAATTAAGTGAGTCAGTATGGCTTGAGTGTTTTCTACTGATAATTGAGGTTGCAATCATTAGGTTTTTATTTGATCTTTCATAAACTGTTGTTTTTTAGTATTATATATATAAGTGATTTTTAGCATCTGTATGTACATGCCTGTATATATATATTTATTATATACATATGATTATTTGCATTTTTCATTTAGTAATGTGTGTATATATATTATAACAATTCACTCAGTGAGGTCTGACTCCCCTCCATTGATATTTTTACAGGAGAGTCCTCTTCTTCAGACCTCAGCAGTAGGCCTATCCGCTGGATTTCTTCCACCCTGACTCTATTATGTAAATCTTTTACCTAGTTTTTGTCATGACCCAAAACAGGGGCCATGACCGGCACTAGGGAACGGGAATTCTTTCGAATCTGGAACCCGTAGCAAGCCTTAAAATAAATAAAAACATGCAATAATAATAATAACATAATTAAAATAATCTGCAACGGAAATAAATCATAAATAAAACAAAATGATAATCCACCACGGGATTTAAATCAACAACTCATCTCGTATATATAAATAAACTTTTAATACAAATCTAGTTCAAATATTTAAAGTATACAACTCACACAATTTAGTACAAAACCCCTTTAACAATTTTATAACTACTGCAGTGTCTAAATTATAAAAAAAATAAAACTTAAGTGAGCAGTTTACATAATAAAGCCAGGGCAGAAGAAATCTAGCGTACAGGTCTGCTATTGAGGTATGATGACAATGACTCTCCTGAAAAATAGTCAACGGAGGGGAGTCAGACGTCATTGAGTGAATTGCTATAATATATATACATGCATACTAAGTGACAATGCACACAGTCAATAGTATATATAATAAATATATATACCGGCAAATACACACAGATGCAGCAAAACCATTATATATATATGTTTACTGAAAATCACTATTTATGAAAGATCAAATAGAATCCTAGAAAATCGCAACCTCAAAAACAGTGTTAGATAACACTTTAGCCATACAGGCTCACTTATTCCAAATATATTCACTTGTTCCATTTGGACAGTAGACTGGCCCTGAGACACTAAGTCAACCGAGCTCCAGCAATCTGACTGTCAGTGTGATTGGCCCCGAGACACTTGGTCAATCGAGCTCCAGCAATCACACTCCCAAATTACATCACACATCAATTAATCAAATCCAATCAATATCCACAAATGGTTAGTAATATAGCCTAAATGCTATAAGCGTACCAGTATGTACTCGGTCCTAGTGCTGCCCACTAGGTAGCACGTTTTATTGATATCCTTCATTAAAATATAAAACATACATTCATAAATAAATGATGCATGGATTTGAAATAAATAACAACATAAACCATATATATACTATAAATATACCAAAAATAAACCAAGTATATTTCGAGTATATATCCGTCAAATGAATCCAATTAAATTACAAAATAAACTATAAATATATTCAAAAACATTTTAAACAAAATTCATTAATAAAACATGCATATAGTTTAAAATATACCGAAAATAAATAAAAAATAAGCCAAAAATAAACTAAAAATAAATTTAAGTACTAATTAAATCATTATGCATATTTAATCAAAATAACACATGTATTTCTAAAATCATGCACCCTAGAGCATATATATATATATAAAATAACAACTCACTAATTATTGCGCTCCTCGAGATGGGTCCGACGGGCCTAGTCCACTAGGCCTTGATCTCGGCGCAACTAAATAAACAAACGACAACAAAAATCAGAATAAATCTAACAAAAGTTCTAAAGACTCGATCTAGAATACTAGACACAGAATTAAATCAGAATTCGACCGGACATCACATTTTACGAGAATTCTACCGAAAATCCGATAGAACCTCCCCTGTAAAATGGATATCCCTCTACTCAAAGAGTAGAGCCGGTCCTGCAAAGAAATATACTTCGAAAATAAACACAGAATTCACAATCACAATCCCTCAATCGGACTTCAAACTACAAATCATCGATCGAGGTCCACAATTCACAGAATATTCATAAAATACCAAAAATACCCTTATATACTAAAAATACATTTTATAAATCCAAATTACATAATCAACCCTAAAACATATTAAAAACCGATAAAAACTCATTTATTTAGAAAAATCGTATAATATACATATAATTTGAAAATAATTTATGAAAAATAATTTTAATTAGTTAAAAATACTAAATAATTTGTAGAAATCATTTTTATACCCTAAATAACTATTAAAACCAATTTAATGTAAAATTACTAATATATATATACTAAAATTAATCCAAAAATTCACCAAAAATAATATAATTGCACAAAATTAACTTTCTAAACATATATTTCAATAATATCAATAAATATACTTAATTAACCAATTTATTTCAATTAAATACCCAATTAATCCCATTTTTCAAAATTACATAAACTAAATAAATTCAAAATAAATACATAATAATTCACAAAAATTACAATTAAATTCCTATAATTCATTTCAACACCTATATTTACCATAAAATACAATTTCATAATTTAATTAATTAATTTTCGAAAATTAGAAAATAATAATAAAATAATCAAAAATACCCAAAAATCAAAATAAATTCCAAAAATTCCAAAAAAATTTCAGAATGAAGATTAAGCTACTAGGATCAAATTTTGTGAAGGAAGTTTTCATGAGTCAATCAAATTGAAGCTCAAAAAAAATCAAGAAGCCTAATAGGCCGAAATTGAAAAATCGAAACCTAGGGAAATCTAGACCATTTTAAGTGAAACAAAGCTTGGAATCACACTCACCGGAGCTCAAGGAAAAGATAGAGACCGACGGTGTCGAAAACGGTGGCTGAAAAGTGCTTGATTGATGGTGGAGATGAGTTTCGGCAACTTTAGCTTTTTCCGGCCAAAACACGACGGAATAGGGAGCTGCTGGTAGCGGGGATGGCTGAGGACGAAGGTGGAACGCCGGGAGGCACACCGACGGTGAAGAAACGGCGTGATAGTGGCGGAACGGCGAGGGAGGGTGATCGGGAATGTTAGGGAAGATGAATGGCAAAACTGTAATTTTGATAAACTTTTTTATTTTGATAATATTTTATGTATATATATATATCCACACTATATATTATACTAATATAAAATCTCACACACATTAAATATACTCCACACACATATAATTTAATATATTTAATAATTTATACACTTATAATTAATTAATTAATATTAAAACTAAATAATAAAAATTAAGTTAATTAATTAAACCCTAATTTAATTTAAATAAATACACATATATACACTTTATTTTAGCACTTTAAAAATATATATGAGTTCATGCAAATTCATAAAACTAGTCAAAATAATTAGTATTAAATTATTTACGTGTCAATTTCCCCGAAAATATAATTCCCGGAAAAATTTTACGTAAAACACTTAAAATAATATAAAACAATTAAAATTAGTTTTAAATAACAAACTCATAAAAATATCATAATTATATACAAAATTATTAACACTACATATCCCGATGCAGTATAAAAATATTTAAAAAACTCGGGATATTACAGTTTTATTATTGCATTCTAAAAAACTGTAGTAGTTGTATTTATATTAATCGGAAGTTGTACTCTATATTTATGTATGTTGATTTTAATTCAGAGAGGCATGTCTCTGAATATTGTATTAAAATATTTTTTTTATGATATGAGGAGATTATTTAGTACATAATTATTGAGATTTAAACTCTGATGTATTTTTAGTTATTTTATTTTAATTATTGTTTGTTTTTATTCTTTTGAGGCTTGCTACAAGTTTCGAATTCGAAAGAATTCCCATTTCCTAGCGCCGGTCATGGCCCCTGGTTTAGGTCATGACACTATCATCCGTTATCCCTCTCCTACTCTTTTACCTTCTGACTTTAATTCTTTTACTAATTTTGACTGTTCAACCAACACCACACTCTATGACTACAAGAGCTCAACATGGAATCTACAAGCCTAATCCCTCGTTACGCTTTAATCATCATAAATGAAGATATTCCTTGTGAGCCACGTAGTGTTAAAGCTGCACTTCAACATAATGGATGGAGGAAAGCAATGATGGATGAACTTGATGCCTTACATCAAAATTAAACATAGACCTTAGTTCCTCGAGAATCTCATATGAATGTTATTGGATCCAAATGGGTGTTTAAAACTAAATTAAAAGCAGATGGCACTCTTAACAGGCTAAAAGCCAAGTTAGTTGCTAAAGGATATCATCAAGTTAATGGCATTGACTATATTGAGACATTTTCTCCTATCATCAAACCAGATACAATTCGATTAATTCTTAGTATAGCTCTGGTTTGACAATGGGACATTAGACAACTTGATATTAAAAATGCTTTTCTTCATAGTCATATACATGAAGACATTTATACTGAACAACCACTTGGTATGAATGATTCAAACTTTTTAACTCATGTTTGTAAACTGACAAAAGCTTTTTATTGTCTTAAATAGGCACCAAGGGTATGGTCTGATTATTTTAGTTCATTTTGCTTAAACATGGCTTCTTTTATAGCTTAGCTGATCCATCCTTATTCATCTTACACTCGTCTCATAGCACTCTAATTTTACTTCTTTATGTTGATGATATACTTTTGACAGGGTCTGATTCAAAATTAATAGCTGATTTTCTCACTCTTTTACATTCTGAATTTGCAATGAAATATCTTGGTCCAATCCATCATTTTCTTAGAATAGAAGTTCAAAGGCATGCCAATACTCTCCATCTTTTTCAAACTCACTATGCTCATACTATTCTTGACAAAGCTCAAATGCTTGACTGTAAACCAATGAATACGCCAATGGAGTCTAAAACCAAGGGTCTTGATGATGCTACTCCTTTGTCTGAACCTACGTTTTATCATAGCATTGTTGGTGCATTACAATATTTGACACTCACTATACCATATCTCTTCTTTAGTGTTAATTTTGTCTCTCAATTTATGCAATCGCCAACTATTGCTAGCATGAAGATGGATAGGCGTATTTTAAGATATGTTAAAGGCTCAATTAATTTTGGTTTACATTTAACTGATGATTTTACACTTGATCTATGTGCTTTCTCTGATGCAAATTGGGTAGGTTGTTCAACTACACGACGATCGACAATGGGCTTATGCACATTTTTAGGTCGGAACATTATCTCTTGGTGTGCTAAGAAACAACCCACAATCTTGCGATCAAGTACAAAAGCCGAATATCGTGCTATGGCTAACACAGTAGTTAAGTTAACTTGGCTTACATTTCTTTTATGAGACATTCATGTTCCTCAATCACGTTCACCAACCTTGTTTTGTGATAACTTGAGTGCATTACTTATGATTATCAATCCTGTCTTTCATACTTGTAGTAGCATATTGAGTTAGATTATCATTTTGTTTGTGAACGAGTTTTAATGGGGCTCCTTATTACTCGAATGTCTCATCTACCCTTTAGCTTGTAGACCTCTTTACTAAACCACTATGCAAAGCGTCTCTAGTACATTTTCACAGCAAATTGTGCCTTCAGCATCAACACATTTTGAGGGAGGGTATTCAAAGCACTCACACTCTTAACAACCAACTTGACTCTATAAATTAGAGTGATAAGGCTTGGAGAGATAAGAAAGTTAAATGGAGCAATAAGGAAGCAAATCAAGCTATGGTTGTCTTTAACATAGCAAATCATAAGAGTAATTTAAGGAATTATATTGGGACTCAATCTTATCAAAATGGTAAGATAACAAAAGAGCAAAGTAACAACATAAAGTTAGGAACATGATTGATTCAAATCTTGTATGATTGATCTTGTATATTTGACTTTCCTTTTATGTATTACTGTAGAAAAAGTCTATAAATATAATACAAAATTGAACTCTCTTCTCACCTTGAAAAGAGAAGTAATTCCTCAGACAAAAACTTGTTTATTTTCAATTCTTCTTTACTTATTTCCTAATCGATGTCAGATTAGTGCATTTTATATGTATATATACACTATTTTATCAAATTGGAAGTGTGAACTGTATGTTATCAAATTGTTGTTGTTTTTATAAGAAATGTAGAGAAAGATGGGTTAGAGTGAAGCCAAGAATTGAGGACATAATCTGTGGAAAAGCTGAATCCACCATATGAGGATTTACATAAAGGAGGAATAATGAGTCAAAGATCAATTTGTTTGAATATGATTGTCCACCAGTCCAATCAATAACCAACAAAAATCCATCACCTTTTTACCTCCATCTTCATTTTCATTTTCAATCTCTCTTCTTTTAAAACTTAGCTCAAAGTAGCTTTATTAATTAGTTGTCTTCACTATTGAATTTGAAGTGTCATCCAACGAAACTTGATTTCAATTTTAATTTCGATTTGCACTTTAGTACTGATATGCATTTCTTCTGTACTTAGTGTGTTTGCCATTATTTGATGGCTCAAAGCAGATGACTATGCAAGTCTTCCGGTTGCTTGTATTAATATCATAATGCATTGGTCAATAATCTTACATCTTTAATGGTTTTTTTTTTTTTTTTTTAATTATTTGGACTAGGATAAATGGGCAGAGGGGAGTACAGTATTAATTTCAAGACTGTATGCCATTATTATTACATCTGGAGCAAATCTTCAACCAAAATGAGGAATTGTCCATGATTAAATAAAGGTCTTGCGGATCAACATATGCTGGTTGGAATGAAAATAAATTTAGGGTTCATTTGAGTCAAATTCTAAATTAGTTAAAACTCTTATAATTATCAAATATGAAGACATTACATAAAAAAATTTACTTAAGTGATAAAAAAATTTAAATTATTTTAAATAAAATGTCGAATTCCAATCTTATATATGGAAAAAATATATGTTGAGAGAGATTTGTCCCTCTTATAGATATAGTTTCTTGAATTTTGAAAAAGTGAGAGTTTTTATAAATATTGACAACCTCAAATTAAATTTTTTTTATTAAAATTAGGCCTTATTTTATTTTGTTAAAGTCTATGTGTGCATAAATTTAATTCGACTTTCTCCTAAATTTTATGTACTTAAAATTCTCCTCATAGTTTTATATATCAAGATTAATTTTGTAAATTAATAAGATAGCAGATTCTAGAGATTACATTTTTTAAAAAATTGACTCTGCTAATTTACTTCTTTATTATTATTTTTTTTTTGTGTATTAATTTAGTTACCATTTAAAAAATTCAATAAATCAATTTCAAAGTTTGACCCATGATTCCAGTGTATTTTTCTTCCTAGTGCATCAAGATGGAACGAGGCCGAATTTATTTTATATATATAAAAAGTTATTTTCCAAACGTTTATTCAACAGAAAAATGTTCAATATCACATCGTCCGAAGACTAATTCATATGGCAAAACAGGAACAACCACGTGTGGATTTATTGTCACATAAAAATGTGCACTACAAGAAATTCCCAATTTTGCTTTGTAGGACTGTAGCATTGTATAAGTATTACAGACAACTTTCAATCTTCAGTAAATTCACTTTGGAGTAGCTTTAGGATCTTGTATTATAGTGGTTATGGCAAATCCTGTCAAAGAAATAGAGAACGAAATAAAGTTTTGTGATGTGAGTAGGCCAACGACACAATGGTTAACACCACATTTTTATTCTTTTTACAAGCAAAGGACAAAAAGTTTACTACCTTTTGGATCATGGGTGTGAACTGTTCCACTCAAGAAATTGTCGGATACATTCCTGATACATCATCAAGAACAAGACAATTGTGAACATAGTAGCAACTTCTGGTTTACAGTAAGAATATAGGACCCTATTAGCACAAGCGGAACATATGCGTGTAATAAGTGAACTTACAATATCATCAATCTGCCAGTAATAACAAGGTTAATAACTCCCGTTGGTACCGTGCCACTTATCTTGTTGCTGTTCAATCTCCTGTAGGCACATAAATGTAAATGGGATCAATGAACCCAAACCCTTGAAAAATCCAAGTTAAGTATATATGAGGGCGTTGAGTGTGTACTTACATAAACTTCAAAGATTGTAAGTTGCCAAGAGAAGCTGGAATGGACCCAGTCAGTTGATTATCGTATAAATCCAAACTTACTAGCTTTGTTAAATTGCCAAATTCTGCTGGGATAGTTCCTTTGATACTATTACTATATATCTCTCTGCAAGTGAAAGAAAGGAGGGTCAAAATGACATTCAAATTCTTAGATAGATAGATGCGAGGGAGCTACCATGCATATATGCTGAAGCAGCAACATCTAATATAATTTCTCATCTATTTGATCAAAACTTAATAAGGTTAGAGTCAAAAGAAAAAGCTTACAAGTATTGAAGATTGGCCAATTGTGCAAGCTGAGGAGCAAGTGGTCCTGATAGTCCAGCATTGCCAAGGTCCCTTTAATGATCCAAATCCAAAATACAAGTCAACCTTTTGATTATCAAACACCAATAATACAAAACCAAGACAACTAGTTCAATGTAAAGACTTAGTAGATAAGTTGGCATTCAATTTTAAGGAGGAAAGACATACACCCTTGTTACACTGTTTTCCAAGTTGCAGGTGATATGAAACCAAGTACATGGATTCTGAAGAGTTAGATTCCAGCTCTGTAGAACATTGTTTGGGTCCAACAGTTGCTTTTTCCAGGCGTAAAGCGCATCCGCTGTTCAGCAATCAAGCAAACAAACCATATGAGGAGCCATATTTTGATAATAACAGTAAATAACATGCAAGAAATTTGAAATTACAAGAAGCGTGCTGTGGGTTTTGACACCTTCAAAGTTGCAGTCAACAGTAGCAGCAATGGCAGCAGCAAGTAGAAGAGAAACTATAATTCTTGATGCCATTTCTGAAGTCCAATTGCAAGAAGTTTCTTCCACTGCTAATATACAAGCAGATCAAGCCACTGTTTGCCACTGGGTACCAATCAACATTTGGAGTAGTCAATAAACAGAAGGAAGAATTTTCTATTCTAACTTTCTGGAAACACTTTAATTAAATGTTTTTCTATTGTGTCCAGAGTCATGAGTCAATGAAAATATATATAAACAAGAGCAGAGTTTTTGGACTCATGGATATTGACCAAGTCACAGAAGAATTGTTCTCTGGTCAGCAATCTTTTTTTTTTTTTTTTAATTAGCACCATACGACCATGGAAATTTTGGTAGAAATTTTTATGGAATTGCAAGCATAATGTACGTAGCAAAAAAAAAAAAAAAAAACGAAGAAATGAGTTATAGTTTTCCTGTGGTTAATGTTGAAAAGCCAAGAATTGGCAGAATCAGCAGACTGAGAGAGCGCCAAGCAAATGCTAATTAGGCTTGTGACTCACTTGTCCAAGTACTGATAAGTGACAGCTCCTTCATTGTACTACTGTCATGTTGGATGCATAGCAACAGAAAATAATAATAATAAATAAATAAATACCAATAGAGGGTGTCCATTTTATTTTTCTACTACCAAATACTACCTCTTTGTGAGTAAATGACACTAAATGTTTCAACTATTAAGATAGTAGCAAATACATGCAGCAATTCCCCAAGTGGCATCTCCAGGAGTTGGGCCGGTGGCATTCCCCACCGGCCCAACTCAAATACAGTTCAAGTTTACAAGAGTTGAGTTACCTTGACACTAAACAAAATGACGCTCTCTTATTGCTGGTAAGAAACATAGCGGACCAGGCACATGGGTCGGCGAGAGCTGGATTCCAACTACCACTGGGCCCATGAAGATCTGTATTCGGCAAAACAAATTTGAGTCATTTATTTTGCAAGTCAAAAGAAGCACGCCCTTCACATTTAGATGCAACTATAATATTGTCGAAACTTTTTGTAGGCTAAAATTAGAGTGCAATCAACTGACATTGCAACTGCTAACAAGCGACTAAATTACACAGAAATGGCTACACAGAGGATAACGCAACCGAACATTGTTTCTTGCTTCTTGATGGCTGTAGTAAAACCCACTGATCGAGACTTGGGGAACTGGGTGAAGGGGGATTTTTGAATGTGGGTCAAAATCTTGCACCAAATGGCTTGTTTGCTATCTAGGAACCGATCCATATTCCCGCGTGATACTAATGTGGACCACAACATAAATGGAAGTTTTGGCACGCTTTGTTTCGCTGAAATTATCCAGTAATTAATCTATGGACGGGGCCTTCACGTACATTCCATTTAGTTAAAAGCACTAGCAAGCAGCAAGAGAACTTTTAAAATACCTGTAATCACAAGAAGTACGATTAAAACCCAAAAAGTCCAATAATGCAATGAATTGGTTGCAGCATGTTACATGCAAGTCGATGAAAACTTGGATCCTACTCGCATCTCTTTTCCTCGTTGCTAAAGACAGACCAATGGGTTATACCGGCTTATGCTTCGAATCTCTCTGGTTGGAAGAGAAGCTCATCTGTGCTTCAAGAACTTCGGATCTACCATCATCACATCCAACCAAAGTTAGTTCCTGTGCTGCCAGCTCTTCTCCTCAGCTGATGCCATCTCTACTGTTATAATCTCCGGGACCAAAATTTTAAATGGATGGATGTGGGTGAAAGGACGCAGGACACATGCATGCTTCACACGCATGCACAGATTAACACACAGAAGCAAGGACTGTTGCATTATACATTTAGTGTGGAATCAGTGACAAATATTTACAATCAGAGCAAGAAGCTCTATTTATAGCACAAATTCAACTACCAGGAACTTCACTAGCCTTCACAAATCGACCCTTCACTCGCTTCCTGGTATCAGCCCTTGCTTTTCTAGATTCATATCGTATGTGCTTGTCATATCTGTACAAACAAAAATTTAAGTAACCAGAACATTTAATGCGACAAGCCTGCACCGAAATAAATAAATTAAGATGTACCTTCGGGTTTTTCTCTTCTCCTTATAACGCTGCATGGCGTTGCCTCTGTTCTTTGCTAGCTGCTCCATATCAGCCTTGGTTGCTGGCACTGTTCTCACACAGTCACCTTGCACAAGAATTTTCTGTTCCATGAACTCCATGTCCTTGCAACCACCACTGCCTTTCACCTTACCAAAAGTTGATCCTGATGATGCCCTTGCAATAGGGAGGTTGTTGCTCTCAGATGTTGCCGGACCCTGGCTTGCTGTTCGGTTATTTGAGTTGTTCTGCAAATCCATATAACCAAAGCACAAAACATCTTGAGACCAGCATTGATCAAGGTAAATGACAACAAATCACGCATTATGGGTTCAACTGCATCCAAGTTGCTGACTCCACTCGGGGGTAAAATAATACTCATTCAAGTCAAACACATGAAAATGCAGACCACTGCAAATTTGATAAGATGTCATCTGACTCATCCCATGTGAACTACATAAACTGAAAACTGGGATAAATTTTGCCTGGATAATAATAAAGGTAACACCATAAAGTGAATAATTGGTTATTAGTATGCTACGCATGCAAGTAAAAAAGAGTTCATTTTAAAGAACAGGAAGGAGCAGATTACATATAACAGCATCGTTCTTAAAAAAACCAAACAGAACAAAGAACTAGTGAATTTAGATTTAAAACTTCCATTATAGTAATAAGAGTTACCAGTACACCAGGACTTTGTAATAGTAGAATAAGGACTCACATGTCACACTCTAGGCACGACATTTCATACAGTTATAGTAATAGAACGAGGACTTACATTAAACAAGGTCATATCATCATGTTCAATAGAGCAATTTATCTGGTACATATCTCCCAACACCTTTGCATTACTCAGTGAAGCATCTTTCATTAGTTCATCAAAATTCTTGATCATGAAACCGGAATCACTTGTTCCATATGCAACTTCAAATTGTTCAGATTCGTCATAAGTCCTTAATTGTCCTAAATTAAAATCCCATATCTGCAACCAAATACGGATTTTAAATCATAGCAATTTGAGAAAAAAGAAAGTGACCTAAGCCTCCTAACAAAAATTTAGAGTAAAATGGAAAGTTCAACCTTGCTAATTGTATTTTCATTTAACGTGTGTTTAGATGCAAGGATTTGATTTGAAATTTTGGATTTTAAACAATAAATTTCAAATATAAAATTTTCAAATAACATGTAATTATATGACGCTTCAAATCCTTCTTAAATGTTATGAATTTGTTTTAAATTTTCATGCGCAGGGATAGTTCCCAAATAAATATTTAATTGAAATTCAAATCTCTTGCATACAAATAGAGCATTGGTTTAGTTGATAATGTTTAAACTCTCAGTTTGATAACACCCAAATGAACAAAACATGGAAAAAAAATGAGAACTTTGTATTTTTAAGGAATTCCATGAAAGTTGGAAAAATGAAAACTTTCTTTTCCTTTTTTTTTTTTCTTTTCATTTACCTGAGCGCCATGAGAAGTGGCATTACCATCCCACATCATATGATTCTCAGTATTAGCCACATCAGGAACACTGGATTTCAGATCCATTTTCGATGGCATCATAAGCAATGATGTAAATGCGGCTTGTTCCTGCAACGGTTGCTGCTGCTGCTGCTGTTGTTGTTGAGGAATAAGACCATCATCATTTCCATTTCCAAAATCACCTCCCTCAGCATTATTATTTCCTTGCCAACAACTCCTATTCGGAGTACCCGGCACCAAATTCTCTCCACCGCCACTGTCACCACTCGCCAAGTTCCTTCTAAACAACTCCATCAGCTGCTTATATATCACCTGCTTATACTTCCCGCAACTCGGACTCTGCCGCTGCCGTTTGTTCACCGTCACCATATCTTCACAACTCACATTCCCAAAGACGATACCTTTATCGCTAGGAACAATTAAATCCTGATAAACGCCGTTGAGTTTATTAAACCCCCAAGGAGAAGGAGGCTCAATTTGCATCACCAAATCCTCAATCAGCGACTCTGATTGAACCTCATACAGTTTCTTACCTTGAAGATCAAATCCCCAAAATGAAGCCAGCTCTAAAGCAGAAGGACAACCAGACAAACCTTCAAGTGGGGTACGATCATGTGAAGCAGAAACGGAACAACTACCATGAGCATCCCAATCACACTCTTGACATAACACTAAATTATCAGTACCACATCGAACGGTAACCGGTTCTTTACTACAGTTGTCGCAGATCTGTGACCTTACATGCTTTCTTGACAGCAAGTTAGCTGAGTGAACATGTTGGTCGCAGAACAGACAAAGCTTAGCTAAGTCAGCTCGGCAGTAAAGAACCGCAACTTGGTCGCTGCAAAAATCGCAGGGTACGCTTTCTTTACTAGCAGAATTAGGGTTTGCCATTGAAAACAGCACAGTAAACCCTAGAATCAGCTGAAAAGGTCGCACCTTTGAAACAACCCGAGTGGGGAAGAGTGTGTGTTGTTATGATTGAGGAAGGAGTAGGATTTACAAATTTGCAAAAGATGGAGCCCTTTTGGGAAATTTTATTTTTTTGGAAAAAAAAATCCATAAATATCTTTTCCCCCTTTTGAGCTGAGCTGGCCTTTTCTTTTGCAATTATTAATTAATTTTTATTTTAAGTACATATGTTTTAGCCGTTGGATTAGTTGACTTCAGATGAAATCAGTATGGATCAGGTGGTTGGCAAGATCAGAGGATTATTACTCTTGAAGGCACACGTACACATGTTATTATATTACTAAGCTGCTTGTTATAGTAATAGTAACTGAATTTTCAAAAGAAAAAAAAAAGAGATGAATGAGAGGCATTTCTACAATTAGAAACCTATCCCACTACTAATTAAATTATTCATATGTTATCTTAGCTTAGACTAATGATTTGGGATTATTACTTAATTCTTTTATTTTTGGAATAGCTTTGTCACTTTATAATTAATTAAAAAATTGACTTACAATCTTTATTAAAATCTGAATATAACTGAAAAAAATATAAATTTAAAAAAATTAAAGGAGAAAGTAAATATTGGTCTTTTAATTTATATATATTTTAAAAAAGGATATATTACTAAATTATTTAACTTTTTAATTCCATTTTGTGATTTTTTTAGTCTAAGGTTTGGATTCATTAAAAAAATTGGAATGTAACAAAAAGATTGCTAAGTATATTTTAGCTAAGAGGTTGCTCAAACTTTCATTATAATCTTATATTTTTTATTGTATCATCAAGGCTGGAAGAATGTTTTAGATCAATCCATTTCTTTAATGACACTTCCTTCGGCCTTTAACCTACTGAATATCTTCCTCTCATTTCCTATGATTATATATATATATATATATATATATTTCTTGTAGTATAATTCAGTATTGTTACATTATTAGGTTAAAAGGGGATTATTTATTCTAATTAAACATATTAAGTAAATCTCAAAGAAAGGGCTATTTATAAATCTAAAAAAATATTACAATTGTCAATAATATTTAAAAAATGACTTAATTGGTATTTTTATTTAAAAAATTTTGAATTTAGCTTTCAATCTATCATTTGTCAATATTAATAAAAATTCATAATTTTTATCATGAAAAAAATAGAAACCACCATACCAATAACATTAATTAAACTTTGACTAAAATTAAAAAAAAAATGTGAAAAAAATATTTGAAATTATAATTTTCTTAAAATTTGAAAAATCATTTAAACCAAAATGATGGTAGTGACTAGTATATTGCTGTTAATAAAATGTACGATGTTATAGTTAGAAACGGTCAATAGATTGGGAGTGGACGTGTTTATTTTGCGGCTTCCGAGGTGAGACATCGTCATCAGTGACGTTTTTCTCTCGTCCTTTATTATTATTTTTCTTTTAGCTACGCAACCATCACCGTCGTCCCCGTTGTGTTTGGTACTCATTTAGTATTTATTTACATTTTACATATGAATTGAAGTGCTAGGACGAGGTTGGTATGCTAAAAAAAAAAAAAAAAGTGGGTGTCACTTTTTTGCAGTTTTAGCCCTCCAACACAAAATTTTGAATATTGCTGTGCCTCAAAGAACTCGCTTCCTTAATCATCTTTATATAATGATCATTCACGGAACATTACTTAACTAAAAGGTCAAATTAATTATATTAAAATAATTAAAAAAATATAATTAAATATATAAATTATAAAATATAATTATTAGATCATGGCATGAGATTCACTAATTTCCTTTCCTTATTTTTCACTAGCTAATCCTGTGTTTTACTCTTCTTTATTAAATCTCAACATTTTTTTACATCTTTCTTTGAAGTTTATAGTTTAATAATTTCTGAAAAACTTCCAATATTTTGTGTTCTCTTAATATTTGCAAATTTACTTGGTATTTTCTCAAATTTTTAGGAAAAGTATGTTTTTTAAAAAAATTATTACTTAATTTAATGTATCACATTTTTATCAATTAATTGTAAAACATTCAAATTATACATTGAGTACAATAATTTAGTATAATACTTATAGTGTATATTAATTTGTTCTTTTCACTTTATTGCCTGATTAGATGATTTATAGGAATTATTAATCGCCATCGATTGAAAGAACATATATTTTTATCACAGATTATTACACTAATTTTTTATAAGCTTCATTACAATTAAAATATTAATAAAAATTAAAATCAATATATTTAAAAATTTAATTAATAAAAAATAAAAATAGTATACACATCATCATTTTTATTTTTGATTTTACCATTTTACCATACTAAAAAAACTCAAATTAAAATTCTCTCCATGTTTTGTAGGAAAAAAAAAAATCAAACTAACATTCTCACCTCTAATACGTAACATAATTTTTGTTAAAACAAGGTACCAGTACTATTTAAAATAATACATTAAAATATAAATAAAAATTTTATCAATTACCTTAAAAAGAGTTAGTACCATTAAATTATTCACGATGCGATGCGATAGATGTTAGCCATATTGGTGTGTTGTAAATTTCCTAGTACGCATCATATCACTATCAGTTTCTTTTGTTGAAATAAAGACTCATAATTCATGTTGATCAAAATTATTCATAAGAATCCATATTTTTATTGCATCAATAATTTCATACATGGATGCACTGTAGCTGGGGTTGTGTGAAGTGTGACAGGTATCGATCGATATATGTGTCTGAAATTATAAGAAAAAGTTTTGGATCGGTCATGGTACAGCATAGAGTGGGATCCATGCACGAGCAGAAAGGCGAACGCTAATGAATATGATTAGTGCTTGGAGCTCCTTTCCGACACATAATTGACCACAAAATCGCACATGTTAAATGTAGCTAACTACAGTAGGCACTGTGTTATCAACTGCCAAATTAACGTGTTTTTCTGAATTTCTGTTTTGAAAAACGTTTTTTGATTTATGAGCGAAATAGTAAACACGTTCATTTTGTTTTGTGATTTTTCTCCTTGATTTTGGGATATTCTTCCATGCATAATTCAAGCAACCACTTCTTCAAGTGTTTCGGAAAATAGCCCTGAAAGTTTGATACGGAAGACTATTCCTATTTAAATGATATTTTGAATTAATTAAATTTATTATTGAGAAATTATTATTTTTTTTATAATTTTACTCAAATTTAACTGGATTAATTAAAATATGGTAAATTATATATTCCAATAATTTAAATTAAGAAAATCCTACGATATATAACTTGACACATACTATGTACTTTTATATTTCAATTCATTGAAGCAAAATACTTTGATTAACTAATAGCCGTGGAAATTAGCTAATGGAAATTGTTTTTATTTAAATGATATTTTGAGTAAATTAAATTAATTATTAAATTTTTTTTTATGATTCTACATATCATATTAAATCAAATTAATTAGAATATAGTGAATTACATATTATAATAATTTAGATTAAAAAAATGCTACCATATGTAACCTGACACATATCACGTACTTTTATATTTTAATTTATTTAACCAATGTCTAGACTCATAATTTGATCGGTTCATAATAAAAGTCAAATAATGATAATTAATAAGCACTAAATGTAAGGCTCGATCCAAAACTTTCTTGAAAATGGATTAAAAGCCCTAAATTCTTTTGAAAATTGAATAAAGGCTCGGACTCAAATTATGCCTAAGATCTATGAAGTCCATCAAAAAAACCTTTTGGCCCAGGATCACAAAGGCAATGCCTAACCAACCAGGTATTGCCAAAATGATGTGGGATCATTAAGGTGACACATCTTCACTGAGGCGTCGTCTTAGTAGCTTCATTTTGTTTTTTAAAAATGTAATAATTCGAATATTTTAAATTATTTTTTTATATAAATATTGAGATTTCAACGATATTAACTATCTTTATTTTATATTGTTATTATTGATATATTAAATTGTATATTTACAAAACTAAATTTAAAATTTTATTGAGAACTATTAATATTATTATTTTTACATCATTTTATTTTATGCACACATATTATTATTTTAATTGTCATAATATATATATATATATATATATATATATATACATGCAATATTATTATTGATTATTATTATTTATAGCTTTATTTTAACTAGAGTTATTATTTTATTGTAGTTATATGTATATATACATGGGTAATGTAGGTGTATTTATTTGGGACTTGTACTTGATATATATATATATATATATGGATAAGTTGTGGTTGAGGAAATTCTTGCATTATTATTATTATTATTATTATTATTATTATTATTATTATATTTGAATATAAGTGGTAAATGTTCCATTTTTCAGTCCACTTTTTTCCTTTCTTTTTGCTGTCCTGTGTATTTCTTCTCTTCGTCTCCCATTTCTGTCCAATTCCTTACTCCTGCTCACTCTCTCTCTTTCAGTGCTTCCCATCTCAACAGCACCACAAGCCCTCACGTTATCACCACCATCTGTTCTTCTCCTCTTTGCAATGTCTTCTTTGCTGCAACCATGAAGCAGCAGCAGCATGAAGCGGCAACAACGACATAAAGACACCAGCAGCATTGGCAACAGTGACAGCAATCTTCTCCTCCTCCTCTCACCGAAGTCTAGCACCAAGCCTCCTCTTGATCTTGGCTTAGTTTAGGTGAGTTTTAGGTTAGTTAGTTAGAGATGTTGTAGTTGTTTGTTAGTTGATTTTTGTCACGACCCAAAACAGGGGTCATGACCGACGCTGGGGTACTAGAATTCTTTCGAATCCAGAACCCGTAGCAAGCCTTAAAAATAAAAAGATACAATATATTAAAATAAATAAAATATTATGCATCAAAAATTTAATCTCAAATGTAAAAGTAATAATTCTTAAACTCATTTAAATAACATAAAATCCATCTTATATATATAACAAAATCTTTAAGTACAAATTTTTGGTTTAAACTTCTGAAATTTAAATCTCATACATACATATTATAAATACAGCTCACTACAACAACTACTGTAATGTCTAGAATACAAAATAAACTCAAGTAAGCCGTTTACACAATAAGGCCGAAGCGGAAGAAATTCGACATATAGACCTGCTTCTGAGGTCTGAGGACGAAGACTCTCCTGAAAAATATCAACAGAGGGGAGTCAGACCTCAATGAGTGAATTGTTATATTATATATGCATGCATCTCCTATATGACAAAAGAATTCAAACATATGCATATAATATATATATATATATATATATATATATATATATATATATATATATATATATATATATATATATGTGTGTGTGTGTGTGTGTGTGTGTGTGTGTGTGTGTGTGTGTGTACAGACATGTACACACAGATGCTGAAAAATCACTTCATATATAGTACTGAAAAATATCAATTTATGAAGGATCAAATAGAACCCTAAATGATTGCAACCTCAAATAGTCTTAGACAACACTTTAGCCATACAGGCTCACTTATTCCAAATAAATAAATATATATATATATATATATATATATATATATATATGTGTGTGTGTGTGTGTGTGTGTGTGTGTGTGTGTGTGTGTGTGTGTGTGTGTGTGTGTGTGTGTGTGTGTGTACAGACATGTACACACAGATGCTGAAAAATCACTTCATATATAGTACTGAAAAATATCAATTTATGAAGGATCAAATAGAACCCTAAATGATTGCAACCTCAAATAGTCTTAGACAACACTTTAGCCATACAGGCTCACTTATTCCAAATAAATTCACTTATTCCATTTGGATAGTAGACTGACCCCGAGACACTAAGTCAACTGAGCTCTAGTAATTTGACTGCAGTGTCATTGGCCCTGAGACACTTGGTCAACCGAGCTCCAGCAATCACACTAATCACACTCTTAAATCACATCTCACATCAATCAGATCAATCAACAAGTCATAATCCACCAATAGGTTAGTAATTTAACCTAAATTCTATCATCGTACCAGTACGTACTCGGTCCTAGTGCTGCCTATTAGGTAGCACGTTCTATCGATATCCTTCATTAAAATAAATCGTACATTCGAAAAATAAATAATGCATGATATCAAATTAAATGGCAATATAAACCATATATATATACTAGAAATATACCAAAAATAAAATAAGTATATTTTGAGTATATATACGTTAGATAAATTCAATTTAATTATAAAATAAACCATATTTATACTTAAAAATAATTTAGGTATAAATCAAAGGTAAAACATGCATTTAATTCAAGATATATAAAAAATATACTAAAAATATACCTAAAATATACTAATCATTTATTAAATCATTTATGTATAATTCATACAATTAAAACATATATTTCTAAACATGCAACCTAAATACACGTATATATAAAATAACAACTTACAATTGTGCGTTCCACGAGATGGGTCTAATGGGCCTGGTCTACTAGGTCTCGATCTCAACGCAACTAACAACCAAATCACAACACAAAATTAGAATAAATCTAACTTAATTTCTAGAAACTCGATCTAGAATTCTAAACACAGATAAGGAATAGGAATTTGATCGAATGTCACGTTTTACGAGAATTCTACCAAAAATTCGACAGAACCTCTTCTGTAAAATGGATATCTCTCTACTTAAAAAGTAGAGTCGGTCCTGCGAGAAAATACACTTCAAATACAGAATATCCACTAACCCCTCGGTCGGATTCCTAAACTTCAATTCCACCGACCGAGGTTCACAATTCACAAGATATACATAAAATACATTAAAATTCCATAAATACCAAAAATACCCTTCATATACCAAAATATAGCAATTTACATATTTAAACACTAAAAATAATTATTTCACCGATATTTAGTTAAAAACCCTAATATTAATAAAATATTATAAAAATCGATAATAACTCGATAAATACACCAATACTAATGAAAATTCATTTTATAAAATCCAAATTACTCAATTAGTCCAAAAACATACTAAAAATTACTAAAAACCCATTTATTTACAAAAATAGTATATTATATATAATTTGAAAATAATTTTTAAAAAATAGTTTTAATTAGTTAAAAATAGTAAATAATTTATAAAAATCATTTTTATACCTCAAATAATTATTAAAACCAATTTAACTTAATATTTGACTAAAATGACTACCAAATTACCAAAATACCCCTAGTATATAAAAATTCACATAATATACTATAATTACTCAAAAATTCACTAAAAATTATATAATTACTAAAAAATTATTTTCTCAACATATAATTCAATAAAATCAATAATTATACTCAATTAACCAATTAATTTTAACAAAATACACATATAACCTATATTTCTAAAATTCACATAAACTAAATAAAATTATATTAATTACACAAAAATCAAAAAAATTATAAATTAAATTCTATAATTATTCTCAACCACCATAAACACTAAAAATAACAATTTCACAATTTATTTAATTAATTTACGAAAATTAGAAATAATAATAAAATAAAAAAAATTCACAAAAATCAAAATAAACTCCAAAAATTCCATAAAAATTCCAGAGTGTAGATTAAGCTAGTAGAATCAATTTTTGTGAAGAAGTTAAGCTTGAATATCAAAGATTGAAGTTCAAAAAAATTAAGAAACTAAAATGGCCGAATTAGAAATCAAGCTCACCACCAAAATCTAGACCAAATCAAGTGAAACCAAGCTTAGAAACACACTTATCGGAGCTCAAGGAAGAGAATGAGATTGGCGGTGTCGATGGAGGTGGCCAGAATTTGCTTGAACGGCGATGGTGATGATTTTCGATTTTCTGGCCAAATCAAGCTTCAAAGGCGTCGGAAACGAACGCTGCTGACAGCGGAGCTGGCTGGGGACGATGGTGACACACCAGGAGGCACACCGACAGTAGGTGGCTGGACTTGCAGACGAACGGTGAGGGTGCAAACGGATGGTGAGGGTGATGGGGAGGATCAAGAGGTTGAACGAGAAGATGGGTTTTAGTTTTGTAAATTTTTGGTTATATATATATATATACACACACACACACACACACATATATAAATAACCCTAATATTATCATAATATATATATGCATGTATATGTATATATATTAATATACAAAATATTAATCATGCATGGAACCATATAATTTGATAAAATAAAATAACATTAATCAATAAAATATTATTTCCCAAAATAATAGGTTTCAGGAAAATTTTTATGTAGAAAACTTTAAATAAATGTAAATAACATTAATTATTAACAAAATAATTAAATAGTCAAATATATATTAAAATTATTAATACTGCATATCCTGGTACAATATAAAAATATTTTAAAACTCGAGTTATTACAATTTTAGTTAGTGTTTAGGTTGATTTTTTATTTTGTTAATTATGAATTATTTGTTTAAATTATGCAGAAATTTTATTTTAATTATTTGGTTAATTTTTGGGTTGATCTATACATATTTAGTAGTTGATCTAAATTATTGGGGGTTGATTTTGGTTAAGGGTATATAAAAAATGATTTAGATTAATTAATTTGATTTTATGGAATTTTGTATATTTATTTGGATATTTTAAGTTTTATGTATATTTTGTTAATGTTATTAATTAATTATATTTGGTTGAATATTTGAGTTAATTAGGGTTAATAAATTAAGTTAGTAATTTTAGTATGAATAAAATAATTTTTGATTATTTTATTTATTTTTTGAGGAATTATTATTATTATGTGAATTTTGAAATAATAGGTAAATAGTATATTTTCGTTGATATTATAATTAAATATTATGTTTTAGTTAATTTTGAGATAAATGTGGTACTAAAATAATTTTTAAAAATTATTTACTATTTTTAGTTAATTAATACTAATTTTTGAAAATTATATATAAATAATATATTATTTACTATTTTGGTGATAAAATGGGTTTTCAACTAGTTTTATTATATAATTAAACTATTTATGTAGTTAATTGTGAATTTAACTATTTTAGGTCAATTATTTGAGAAATTGGTTTTTATTAATATTGTACAATATTTAAGATTTTATTAGTTAATTTGTGATAATTTTGGAAAATTATGTAAATAATAAATTATTTTGAGCTTAAATGTTTATTTTTTTTTTATGATGTTAAATGGTGATTTTAATAATTATTTGAAAATTATGTTAATTTAATTGTAAAATGAGAATTTTATTCCATTTATGAATTTTATTATTAAATATTATTTTAAAACTATAATTTTATATTTTAGTTGGAAAATTAGGGTTTTTAATATTTTTAAGGATTTTTGATAATTTTTATTATTTTATTATTTAATATTGTTGGTTGTGATTTGTGAACCTCGGTTAGAAATTTATGGAGTTTGGGATCTTAACCCGAGGGAGACGTCCGTTTTACAAAGGAGATTCTATCGAATTTTATGTAGATTTTTCGTAGAACGTGACAACTGGTTCGAGTCTAGTTTTGAAATTTTGATTAAGTCTTTCTAAGTAATCCTAGAAGCGTAAAGTTAGAATATATTCTAATATTATATTATTATTTATTTTCTAGTTGCGCTAAGATCGAGGCCTATCGGATTAGGCCCACTGAGTCTGTCTCATGGAGCACAAATCAGTGAGTTATTATACTATATATATTTGCATTGCATTTAGGATGCATGACTTAGTATTTTTCACTTTTATTATATGTTTTAAAAGTGATTTAATTTATAACATGATTTGGTATATTTTCGATTTATTTTTAGTATATTTCGATATATATGTTTGTGTATTTTCAATATAAATTTAGTATATCTTTGGTATATTTAGGATTTATTTCAATATATGCATGTTATATAATTAGGTATATTTTAAGTATATTTTTATCTATTTCAAAATAAATGCATGTTTTATCTTCGATATATATAGTTAGCATGTTTTTAGTATACTATTGGTTTATATTTGGCATATTTTAAGGTTGATTTGAATTTATTTAACATATATATACTTGAAATATACTTATTTTATTTTAGGTATATTTCTAGTATATATATGGTTTATTTTGTTATTATGGATGTTATTATGCATTATGTATTTTCCTATATGAATGTTTAATTTTTTTTAAATCATGGATATCAATAGAACGTGTTACCTAGTGAGTAGCACTAGGACCAAGTATAAACCAGTGTGATAGATTTTAGGGTTGATTTACTAACTTATTTTGGTGATATATGATTGATTATTAATTGAGGTTGCGATTAAATAGGGTTATATTTGATCCTTCATGTATTAAAATAAATGTTTTCTACATTTATTATATATATAAAAGCAGAGTTTGACATTTATGTGAAATTATATATATATATATACGGATGTTTGACTGTTATGGTTTAGATTGCATGTATATATATTATAATAATTCACTCAGTAAGGTCTAACCACCCTCAATTTTTTTTTCAGGAGATCTTATATTGTCAGTGTCATGACCCAAAACAGGGGGCCATGACCGGCGCTAGGGAACGAGAATTCTTTTGAATCTGAAACCTATAGCAAGCCTTAAAAATAAAAGCATGCAATATCATAAAATAATAAAACATTATGAAGCGGAATTAAATCTCATAAGTAAAATAATAATCTATCAACTCATTTGATAGCATAAAATCCATCTCATATATATAAAATCTTTCAATATAAATTCTGAGTTTAAACTTTTAAAATTTAAATCTCATACATATATAATACATACAACTCACTAAAACAACTACTGCAGTGTATAGAATACAAAATAAAATCAAATAAGTAGTTTACATAGTAAAGCCGGGGCAGAAGAAATTCGACATAAGGGTATGCTACTGAGGTCTGAAGACAAAGACTCTCCTGAAAAATAGTCAACGGAGGGGAGTCAGACCTCACTGAGTAAATTGTTATAATTGTATTATCCCAAGTTTTTAAATAATTTTAAACTACATCGGTGTCACGACCCAAACTAGGAGTCATGACCGGCGCTAGGGAACGAGAATTCTTTCTAATTCGGAACCCGTAGCAAGCCTTAGAAAATGAAATCATGCAATAAATAATTAAAAATTACGACAGAATTAAAAATTTTCAAATCAATATATAAAATAAATACTCCAAATCCTTTCATAAATGAATACATATTCATACAGTTTCAGATACAATTTCTCAGAGTATTTAATATCAAAACAAAATAATACTCTTTCGATACAATAACACTACTATTGTAGTTTCTAGAATATAAATCAAAGTTCAAAATATACATTTGCATAAAATAGCCAGGACTAAAGAACACTAGCGAGGAACTCTACAACTAAGGTCTGACGATATGGGATCTCCTAAAAAAAAATAATTTAAGGGGGGTTAGACCTCACTGAGTGAATTATTATACTATATATACATGCAATCTAAAACATATAAACTCATGCATTCATATATATGTATATATATTCACGCATTCCACACATATGCTGATTCTGCTTGTATAAATATACTAAATGCAGAAAATGTTTAATTTAATTCATGAAGGATTCATAGAACCCTAATAATAGCAACCTCAATCAATCCCAACATCGCTCTAGCCATACAGGCTCACTTGATTCCAAATAGAACACTTATTCCAATCTGGACAATAGATTGGCCCCGAGACACTAAGTCGATCGAGCTCCAGCAGTCAGGCTGTCAGTGTGATTGGCCCCGAGACACTTAGTCAATCGAGCTCCAGCAATCACACTATTTATCATCTCACATCTCAATTAACCCAATAGATCATTCATTCCACTATGGACAGTAGACTGGCCTTGAGACACTAAGTCAACCGAGCTCCAGCAGTCTGACTGTCAGTGTGATTGGCCCTGTAATCACACTATCTATCATACCATTAATCTCAGTCAAATCAATCTAATCAATTGTAATCTCCCAAAATTAACTCTCACTCAACCCTTATCTATTGCACTGGTACGTACACGGTCCTACTGCTGCCCACTAGGAAGCACGTTCTATTGATATCCTTTGTTTAAAATAAATATTCATTCAGAAAGTAATTAATGTAGAACAATATTCATAATAATAAAATCAACCATATATATATATATATATATATATATATGTATGTATATATCAAATAAAATATGAAATATACTAAAGGTAAACCATTAATATATTTAAAAACAATTAAATGTGTATCAATAATACAATATGCATTTACTTAAAATATACTTAAATATACAAAAGAATATATCCTAAGTACACAAATTACTTAATAAAATAATTATGCATAATTATTCATTTAAATATGTGTCTAGGTTTAACATATATTCACAATATACCAAAGTGACCTAATTTTCTAGCATGCATATATTCCAATTAAACCCTAAGTATACCACTAATGTTTTAGGTTTAAATTAACAATAAAACATGTATTTACTTGGAAATATATTAAAAATATACCAAAAATAAACTTAAAAACAATTTAAGTGTAGGTTTATAATATAGCATGCAATTATTTAAGAATAAACCTAAAATATACTGAAACTATACCTAAAGTATTCTAATCATTTAATAAAATAATTATAACTAAATGTACATTTAAAACATGTATATATTACTAAAATGTATTAAACCTAAACCTAATTGTTTAATGTGCATAAATCAGATTAACACGCATAATTATTTAATATGCATATATACCAAAAATACAACCCTAGGTATACCAAAAATATTATCATTTAAAATCACTTTAAAAAAAACATATAATGAAAATGAAGAACTCTAAGTGATGCATCCTATATGCAATACATATATATACAGTATAATAACTCACTGGTGCACGCTCCTTGAGACAAACTCGGTGGGCCTGGTTCGTTAGACCTCGGTCTCGGCGTAGCTAGAAAAATAAAAATAAAATAATAATAACTATCATAATAAACTTCTAACTCTATACTTCTAGGATTACTCTAAACAGATTTAATCAAGAATTCAGAATTAGACTCGGACCGGTTGTCACATTTTATGAGAAATCTATCGAAATTTTAGCAGAGTCTCCTCTGTAAAATGGACATCTCCGTACAAAAGTAGGGCCGATCCTGCACAAAAAACACACTTCGAAAATACACAACCACAACCCCTCAATCGGACTCCCAAACTACAATTTCACCGACCGAGGTTCATAATTCACGAGATAATTGTAGAATACATTAAAATGCCAAACATACCAAAAATACCCTTAAGTAATCAAAACATAACAAATCAGGTATTTAAAATACTAAAAATAATTATTTTACCGATAAATACATAAAAATCCTAATTTTAAATAACATATTATTAAAAATTGATAATTCTTTATAAATTCATAAATATTAATCAAAATACATTTTATAAATCCAAATTACACAATTAACCCTAAAACATATTAAAAACCGATAAAAACTCATTTATTTAGAAAAATCATATATTATATATAATTTGAAAATAATTTACGAAAAATAGTTTTAATTAGTTAAAAATACTAAATAATTTTTAGAAATCATTTTTATACCTTAAATAACTAGTAAAACCAACTTAATTACATTTTTAACCAATTTAGTGTCAAATTACCAAAATACCCCTAGTTACGTAAATTCCCTAAAATTAATAAACAATTCAACAAAAATAGTATAATTACTCAAAATTAATTTTTTCAACATATAATTCAATAATATCAATAAATATACTCAATTAACCAATTAATTTCAATAAAACACATAATTAACCTAATTTTTCATAAATTACATAAACTTAATAAATTCAAAATAAATTTATAAAATTCTCAAAGATTAAAAATAAATTTATAAAATTCATTTCAACACTTATAATTACCATGAAACACAATTTCATAATTTATTTAATTAATTTTCGAAAATTAGAAAATATTAATAAAATAATAAAAAATTCACAAAAATCAAAATAATTCCAAAAAATTCCACAAAAATTCACAGAGGTAGATTAATCTACAAGGATAAATTTTTGTGAAGGGAGTTTGCTTGAATCATTCAAATTAAATCTCAGAAAATTCAAAAAACCTAATAGGCCAAAAATGGAAAATTAAAACCTAGGGAAATCTAGACCGTTTTAAGTGAAACAAAGCTTGGAATCACACTCACCGGAGCTTAATGAGAAGATAGAGACTGGTGGCATCGAGTTTTGTGGTCGAAAACGGCTTGATCGACGATAAGATGAATTTCGGCTTCTCAAGGATTTTTCGGCCAAAACACGATGAAAATGGAGGCTTCAGGCGTCGGGAAAGGCTGGAGGTGGTGGTGGCAAGCCAAGAGGCACACTGATGGTGAAGGAATGACATGAAAAATGGCGGAACGGTGGGGAGGACGATCAGGAAGAAGAAGATGCAGAAAATGACAATTCTGTAAATATGTTGAACTTTTATTTTTTGATAAATAAATATGTATATATATGTATATATATAACTATACTATATATTATAATATTATAAAATATCACACACACAATAAACACTCACCACACACATATTTTAACAATATATACACATATATGCACATATATATAATTAATTAATATTAAAACTAAATAATAAAAATTAATTTAATTAACTAAACCCTATCTTAATTTAAATAAATGTACATATATGTATTTTATTTAACACTTTAAAATTATATATGAGTTCATGTAAATTCGTAAAACTATTTAGAATAATTAATATTAGATTATTTACATTTTAATTTCCTCGAAAATAAAATTTTCGGGAAAATTTTACGTAAATCTCTTAAAATAATATAAAATAATTAAAATTAGCTTTAATAAATAACAAACTCATAAAAATATCATAAATATGTATAAAAATTATTAACACTGCATATCTCGATGCAATTTAAAATTATTTAAAAACTCGGGATATTACAATCGGTATATGCAGTGTTAATAATTTTTATATATATTCATGATATTTAATGAGTTTGTTATTTTTTAAAAGCTATTTTTAATTATTTTAAGTTCTTCACATAAAATTTTTCGGGAATTTTATTTTCGGTGAAATTAAGACGTAAATAATTTAATATTAATTATTTGAAATAGTTTTAAGAATTTGCATGAGTCCATGCATGATTTTTAAGTATCGAATAAAAATATATACATATATATGTATATATGTACATTTAAATAAAATTAGGGTTATTTTAATTAAATTTATATGGTATATTTTTAATAAATAATGTGTTATATATATATATATATATATATATATATATATATATATATATATATATATATATATATATATATATATATATATATATTCATGATATTTAATGAGTTTGTTATTTTTTAAAAGCTATTTTTAATTATTTTAAGTTCTTCATATAAAATTTTTCGAGAATTTTATTTTCGGTGAAATTAAGATGTAAATAATTTAATATTAATTATTTGAAATAGTTTTAAGAATTTGCATGAGTCCATGCATGATTTTTAAGTATCGAATAAAAATATATACATATATATGTATATATGTACATTTAAATAAAATTAGGGTTATTTTAATTAAATTTATATTGTATATTTTTAATAAATAATGTGTTATATATATATATATATATATATATATATATATATTATAATAATATAATATATAGTTATATATATACATAAATATATATGTTATAATAATATAATATATAGTTATATATATACATAAATATTTACCTAAAAACTAAAGTTCCCTTTATTTATGATATTGCCATTGTCAGCATCCTCTCCTTCCCGATCGGTTTCTGTCACCCTCATCACCTGTCATCCCATTTTTAGGCTGTCGGTGTGCCACCCTGAGCTCTGCCCTTCCCAGCCAGCAGCTCCGCCACCATCTCTTCTCTTCTCTGGTGTCGTTTCACCCTATTTTGGCCGAGAAACCGAAATTTGAAGTCATTGTCGATCAAGCACTTTTCGGCCACTAAATTCGACACCACCGGTCTCTATCTTCTCCTTAAGCTCCGGTGAGTCCATTTTCAAGTTTTGTTTCACTTGAACTGTGCACCATGTAGCTAATCAAATAAGTCATCTATTCTCGGGAGAGGATACTTGTTCTTCACTGTCACCTTATTCAGCTCTCTATAGTCAATGCACAGTCTTAGGGTACCATCCTTCTTCTTCACAAACAGGACTGGTGCACCCCAAGGAGAAACACTGGGTCTGATAAAACCCTTATCCAATAACTCTTGCAACTGCTCCTTTAACTCTTTCAACTTTGCAGGAGCCATTCTATAGGGTGGCATAAATATAGGAGTAGTACCTGGAACCACATCTATGCAGAATTCAATCTCCCTGTGAGGTGGTAAACTTGGCAACTCCTCAGGAAAAACATCTGGAAACTCACAAGCAACATGAATATCTGTAAGTGATAACTTCTCTACTGAAGTATCCCTAACCAATGCCAAATATCCCTGACATCCTTTCCTCAGCAACTTCCTAGCCGTAATAGCAGAAATAAGATTCTAAGGTGCTGAACTCCTATCACCCACAAACTTAAAATCTTTCTCATCAGGAATTCTGAATGTCACCTCTTTATTCCTACAATCTACCACGGCATAGTGCTGAGATAACCAGTCCATTCCCAAAATAACATCAAACTCCATTACATCCAACAGGATCAAATCAGTAGGTAATTCTCTACCTCCCACAAGAACTGGACAACCAGAAAGAATAATATCGGTGTCCAAAGAATCGCTCAAAGGGATGGCAATAGACAAAGGAAAAGCCATCCTCAAAGCTTGCCAATAAGACTTGGAAGCAAAAACGGGAGAAATAAATGAATGCGTGGCACCTGAATCAAACAAAACCCATACATCCAGGTAACAGACAGAAACAATACATACCATGACTGCATTAGATGCTTGAGCATCCTGCTAAGTAAGGTGGAAGACTCTGGCCTGTCCTCGACCTCCTTGCTGACTGGTAGAAGCCTGGCCAACACCTCTGGCACCTCCTCTAGCACCTCTACCACGACTCTATTATGGAACAAACTGAGTGGAACTCTGATGCTGGGTTGGCGGCAACTGGAATGGAACTGGTACAGCACTAGCAATCGACTGCTATGGAAATCGTGGAATCTACGGCTGCTGATACTCGGAGTAAGGACACGATCTGGCATAATGTCCTGTCTGCCCGCATCTGAAGCATGTCAACGGTGTCAGGTAACACGGTCCCTGATGGACTCTGCCACAGGTCTAGCAAACACTGGCAGCTGATCCAGAACTATAACCACTGCTGCTGCTTGAAGCACCTGACCCAAATCTGAATGGTCTATGCTGACCTCCATGGCCATGTCTATTGCTCTGATGCACTCGCTGTTGCTGCCTCTGACTCTGTTGAGTCGGACCTCGCTGCTGACTACTCGAACCAACATGAAAACTAGAGTACGGAGTAGTCTGTAATCCACTCGACTGAACACCCAACTGGTAGTAATCAAGCATCGCTCCCTGCTTAACTAGCCTCAGCTCAATCTCCTTGGCCATCTCTATCACAGACTCTAGAGTAAGGCCTATTGTAGGCATACCAACAAATGCTGAACCCAAACCAGTGACATAGGTAGTGACTGTGAAATACTGGTCTCGCATTAGATCCTCTGCATATCTATCCAGTCGGAGAAACTCTTGGGTGTACTCCTCTACAGATCGATCACCACGAGAAATGCTGGTCAATCGGAGATGATAGCTCATACGGAGAGGCTCTGGACAAAATCTCCTTATAAATCGCTCTCGAAATTGAGCCCAGGTCATCGTCATCATATAGGGCTGAATTATCTGAATAAACTAGTCTAGGGCTGGTCCCTCGACATACAGCTTGACGATCATAATCCACTTGTACTCGATATGAGCAGTCCGAGTCCAAATCTCAATCACATGCAGAAAGTCTAACGGGTCAGAAGTCTCATCAAACACAATCCTACCAACTCTAGCATAGAACAAAGCTGCCTCAGGGTCAGACATACCCTGCTGATAGGTAGGCTGAACAGTCTGAACAACTGGAGGTACAGGAACATCCTCAAACTCAAGCTCTACAGGCTCCTCGTCCTGTAACTCTCTCTGCCTACGGTGACCTGTCGCTCCTTGAGGTCTACCTCTGCCATGACCTCTACGTCTAAATGGCTGCTCAGGAGGTAAAACCTTATCTTGAAAAGACTCGTCATCCTCGGCCTCAACGATTGGTGGAGCGACATGCGCTCGCCTCCTCATTCTGAAAAGATAAATAGAAAGATTCAGAAAAACAGACAATGGAGAAATAACGCAGAAAACTAAAGCAAGGAATACTCATTAAGACATACTCGAACCTAATTCACTGCAGTAGTTACCAAAAGAAAACACAACTTTGAAAACTAGGGCCACGACTCACACAACTAAGCCCTGACACAGAACTCTACTCTGATACCAACTTTGTCATGACCCAAAACAGGGGCCATGGCCGGCACTAGGGAACGAGAATTCTTTCAAATCCGGAACCCGTAACAAGCCTAAAAATAAATAAAAACATGTAATAGTAATAATAACAATACTTAATGCAGCGAAATAAAATCATAAATATCAAAATAATATTTCCACCAAATGAAATTAAATCCAATCCTCATCTCATATATAAATAAACTCTTTTAATACATTTCCAGTTCAAATTCTTAAAATACATAACTCATACAAATATAATACAATATCTTTTAATAATTTTACGACTACTGTAGTGTCTAGATCATAAAATAAAACTCAAGTGAGCAGTTTACATAGTGAAGCCGAGGAGGAAGAAATCTGGCGTACAGGCCTGCTACTGAGGTCTGATGAAGATGACTCTCTAGAAAAATAGTCAACGGAGGAGAGTCAGTCCTCACTGAGTGAATTACTATAATATATACACATGCATACTAAATGCCAATGCACACAGTCAAAAGTATATATAATATGTATGTATACAAGCAAATACACACAATGCAATAAAAATCATTTTATATATTTTTATTGAAAATCACAGTTTATAAAGGATCAAATAGAACCCTAGAAAATCGCAACCTCAAACAGTGTTAAACAACACTCTAGCCATACAGGCTCACTTATTCCAAATATATTCACTTGTTCCATTTGGACAGTAGACTGGCCTCGAGATATTAAGTCAACTGAGCTTCAGCAGTCTGACTGTCAGTGTGATTGGCCCGTGACACTTGGTCAACCAAGCTCCAACAATCACACTCAATAATCACGTCACACACCAAATAATCATATCCAATCAATATCCACAAATGGTTAATAATATAGCCTAAATACTATAAGTGTACCGATACGTACTCGGTCCTAGTGCTGCCCACTAGGTAGCACGTTCTATTAATATCCTTCATTAAAATATAAAGCATACATTCATAAAAATAAATGATGCATGAATTGAATAAAATAGCAACATAAACTATATATATATACTAGAAATATACCAAAAAATAAACCAGGTATATTTCGAGTATATATACGTCAAATAAATCCAATATAATTGTAAAATAAACTAAATATATATTTAAAAACATTTTAAATGTAAATGTTTAATAAAGCATGCATATAATTTAAAATATACCAAAAATAAACCAAAAATAAACTAAAATTAAACTTAAGTACTGATTAAATTATTTATGCATATTTAATCAAAATAAAACATACATTTCTAAATCATGCACCCTAAAGCATATATATATAGAATAGTAACTCACAATTAGTGCGCTCCTCGAGATGGGTCCGATGGGCCTGGTCCACTAGGCCTCGGTCTCGGTGCAACTAAACAAACAATTAATGACAGGAATCAGAATAAATCTAATGAAAACTCCTAAGAACTCGATCTAAATTACTAGACACATAATTAAATCAGAATCCAACCGGACATCACGTTTTACGAGAATTCTACTAAAAATTCGACAGAACCTCCCCTGTAAAATGGACATCTCTCTACTCAAAGAGTAGAGCCGGCCCTGTAAAAAAACACACTTCAAAAAATAGATACAGAATCACAATCACAACCCCTCGGTCGGACTCCAAACTACAGTTTACCGACCGAGGCCTATAATTCACAAAATAATATAGAAATACCGAAAATACCCTTATATCACAAAAATACATTTAATAAGTAAAAATTATGTAATTAACCCTAAAACACAGTAAAAACCGGTAAAAACTCATTTTATTAGAAAAATCGTATATTATATATATAATTGAAAATAATTTACGAAAAATAGTTTTAATTAGTTAAAAATACTAAATAATTTGTAGAAATCATTTTTATGCCCTAAATAACTATTAAAACCAATTTAATTACATTTTTAGCCAATTTAATGTAAAATTACCAAAATACCCCTATATATATAAATATGCTAAAATTAATCCAAAAATTCACCAAAAATAATATAATTGCTAAAATTAATTTTCTCAACATATATATCAATAATATCCATAAATAAACTCAATTAACTAATTAATTTCAATTAAAAACATAATTAACCCTATTTTCTAAAAATTACATAAACTAAATAAATTCAAAATGTACATATAAATTCAAAAAAATTCAAAATAAATTTCTATAATTCATTTCAACACCTATATTTATCATAAAACACAATTTCATAATTTAATTAATTAATTTTCAAAAATTAGAAAATAATAATAAAATATTCAAAAATACCCAAAAATCAAAATAAATTCCAAAATTTCTAAAAAAATTACCACATGTAGATTGAGCTACAAGAAGCAAATTTTGTAAAGGAATTAAGCTTGAATAATTAAGATTGAAGTTCAAATAAATTGAGAAACAAAAATGGACGAAATTAACATCAAGCTCAAAACCTTACCAAAACGAATTTTAAGCTAAAAGGAAGCTTGGAATCGTCTTCTATGAAGGCTAAGGAGTTCAATGACACCGGAATCACTGGATTTGGTGGCCAGGAAGTCGGTGAACGGTGAGGAGAGAAGTTTCGGTCATTCCGGCCAAAATCAAGCCAAACGGTGCCGGAGAGGAAGGCTAGGGGCGGCGGAGCAAGCTGGAAATGGAGGTGGCACAGTGGGAGGCGCAGTGACGGTGAGTGAACGGAATTGCAGAAGCCGGAGGAGTGAGGGAGACGATTGGGAGGGATGAAGAAGCTTCAATGGCAATCTTGTAATTTTAATGAACTTTATATTTTGATAAATATTATATGTATATGTATGTATATATATATATCTATACTTTATATTATTTTAATATATAATATTATATGGATAATAAATATTCACCACACACATATTTAATATTTTTAATAATTTATACACTAAAGAAAAATAATTAAATAATACTAAAACTAAATAATAAATAATAAATAAAAAAATTAGGGTAATTAATTAAACCCTAGTTTAATTTAAATATACACACATATATACACTCCATTTAGTACTTTAAAAATATATGAGTTCATGCAAATGCGGAAATCTATTTAAAATAATTAATTATAAATAATTTACGTGTCAATTTTCTCGAAAGTGTAAGTCCCGGGAAAATTTTACGTAAGACACTTAAAATAACATAAAATAATTAAAAATCAATTTTAATTAAATAACAAACTCATAAAATATCATAAATACATATACAAAAATTATTAACACTGCATATCCCGATGCAGTATAAAACTATTTAAAAACTCAGGATATTACACAGGATTGGCTCTACTCTTTGAGTAGAGAGATGTCCATTTTACAGGGGAGGTTCTGCCGGATTTTTGGTAGAATTCTCGTAAAATGTGATATCCGATCGAATTTTGATTCTAATTATGTGTCTAAGATTCTAGATCGAGTCTTTAGAACTTCCGTTAGATTTATTCTGATTTCTGTTATCATTTGATTGTTTAGTAGCGCCGAGACCGAGGCCCAGTGGACCAGGCCCGTTGGACCCATCTCGTGGAGCGCAATAACAGTGAGTTGTTATTTTATATATACGTGTTTTAGGATGCATATTTTTAGAAATGTATGATTTATTTTATAAATTATGCATGAATAGTTTAATTATTTCTTGGGTATATTTTTGGTATATTTTAAACTATATGCATGTTTTATTAATGAATTATACTTAAAATGTTTTTAGGTATATTTATGGTTTATTTCTAATTTATTTTGTAATTAAACTGAATTTATTTGACATGTATATACTAGAAATATACCTGGTTTATTTTTGGTATATTTCTAGTATATATATGGTTTATGTTACTATTTTATTCAATTTCATGCATCATTTGTTTTATGAATGTATGTTTCCGCTGTATTATTTTCGCTGAAAAATATTATGGTTTATGTTATTTCATGTTTTATGAATGTATGGTTTATGAATAGTAAATAATATATGGTTTATGTTACTATTTTATTCAATAGTAACATAAACCAATAATATAAACATACATTTGCATGAAAAATATTATTTTCGTTGTACAATATTTTATGTTATTTTTATTATTGCATGTTTTATTTTATTTTTAAGGCTTGCAACGGGTTCTGGATTCGAAAGAATTTTCGTTGCCTAGCGCCTGTCATGGCCCCTATTTTGGGTCGTGACGATAATTTATATACATGCATAGCTAAATGACAATGCACACATTTAATAATATATATAATAAATATATATACAGGCAAATACACACAGATGCAGCAAAATCATTTTATATATATACTAAAAATAATATCCGATTATGAAGGATCAAATAGAACCCTAGATAATCGCAACCTCAAACAGTGTTAGACAACACTTTAGCCATACAGGCTCACTTATTCCAAATAAATTCACTTATTCCATTTGGACAGTAGACTGGTCCCGAGACACTAAGTTAATCGAGCTCCAGCAGTCTAACTGTCAGTGTAATTGGCCCCGAGACACTTGGTCAACCGAGCTCCAGCAATCACACTCTCAATCACATCACACATCAAATAATTCAATCCAATCAATATCCACAAATAGGTTAGTAATTTAACCTAAATTCTATCATCGTACCAGTATGTACTCAGTCCTAGTGCTACCCACTAGGTAGCACGTTCTATTGATATCCTTCATTTATATATAAAACATACATTCATAAAATAAATGATGCATGTGTAATATCTTGAGTTTTTAAATATTTTTATACTGCATCGGGATTTGCAGTGTTAATAATTTTTGTATATATTTATGATATTTTATGAGTTTGTTGTTTGTTTAAAGCTAATTTTAATTATTTTATATTATTTTAAGTACTTTACGTAAAAAATTTTCGGGGAAATTGACAAGTTATTAATTATTTTGACTAGTTTTACAAATTTGGATGAACTCATACATAATTTATAAGTGCTAAAATAAAATGTATATATATGTATTTATTTAAATTAATTAGGATTTAATTAATTACCTTAATTTTTATTATTTAGTTTTAATATTAATTAATTAATTTTAAGTGTATAAATTATTAAATATAATAAAATATTTATGTTGTGAGAATTATTTGTGTATGGGAATATATATAATATTATAATATAAGTGTGGATATATATATATATATATATATATATATATATATATATATATATATATATATATATATATATATATATATATATATACACCAAGACGACCTAGTAGATCTAAGGGATAGTGAAGCAAGAATAGTGATGATGCAGATGCAATATAAAGGCACAACGTCGGTCTCACGCTCCTAGTCGTAAACTAGACACGGAGGTTACCGATCCAATATGCAGCAATCAACAAATATATAGTAATTAAAACACAGAATTTCTGATGTGCAAGATCCTAATATCTTAGGCGAGCACAGAGCATACTTAATTAATACAAAAGATAAGAAAGCTTTAAAGAAGAAATGAAATGCAGAAAATAAATAAATCTTTAAAGTAAATAAGGCAGAAAATAAATAAATCTTTAAAGTAAATAAGGCATATATAAGAAAATATAAGAAAGTAATCTTACAAGGAAAGAATATTTTCTTTTCTTTATTTAGATCCAAGTAAGGGAAGGTTACAGAAGTTCTTTAATCCTTAGTCAAGAAGTTATAAGGGAAAAAGGGAAATTACAGAGAAATTATATCAATCTTGCTGAAGTGATAAAACAATTTTAATCTACTTTACATAGAGAGGAGAGCTAAGGAGAGCCTAAGTATTTTTTCTACTGATTTTTTCTGCCCCCTCTAAAGGTTGGAGAGGGTTTCTATATATAGAGCTTGAGAGGGGATGCTGTAGAGGCACGAGATTCGTTAGGAGGGAGTGGCCTATGTGAGAGGGACCAGGGATGTTTCTGACGTGTCCGTCCTTCAGAGAGGAATAGTTTGCCTCAGACTTTGTGTTTTTACTTTAGTGGCGAGATACTCAAAGATCTTGAAGAGGGGAATCGGGACCCCACCCATGTGGTCTGATAGAGTGAAGAGGGATGGCTGCTGAGGCAAGGGGAGAGTATTTAACATAGAAATCAAATTTTCCTGAGTGCTGTCCGAGAGTGTCCCAAATTTGGTGACCTGGAAAATAGAGAATATTAGAAATACTTTTTTTTTTTAATACCATAATTTTTACATGGACCGTCCATAAGGATTTTCAACCCATTGGGTTCACTAAATAAAATATTTACAAGGGTTTGCAGAACAAGAACTTTACAAGACTTTATAAGCCTGTTGGCTTAATAGGGCTAAAAATACCATAACAATCATCTTCGTTGTTATTACCCAAATCGATGAAGGGCTTAGATTCTTTGGAATGGCTGGAGTTTGCAGAAGAAGTAGCCTGAGACTGGACTAATTGTTGCATAATTTTGAAATATTCTTCTTCTGTTTTGGCAGCTGCAAGAAGGGCACTGGCATGGGATTTTTGAGCAAGGAAGTTGGTCTGGGAGGGAGGACTTCCAATGAAACCATGCTTTTGAAGCCATTCAGAGATTGCTGTTTTAGAAATTTTTTCTGGAATTCTGTAGGAATTCCACCACTTTACTTTAAATTTTCTTTGTAGAACTATAATGCCATTATTGGATAAGTAGTCGAGATACCATTGAGAGACCCATGGTACGAAGAACTTGGAACAATAAAGGCATAAGGAAGGGAATTTCTTCTCAGGAGAGGAGGGTTTGTAATGGGATTCAAAAAGGTCAAACCCATTACGAATATCAGAAGGAAGGATGTCAGGGATAGAACCATAGTTATTCCACCACTTGGTGAACCATGCAGGAAACTTGGAAAGATTAGCATGATCACTTAAGAAAAACAACCAAGAGTGGGTGGCATAATGATTTTGGATAAGGAAGGTGTTGAACCATGCTTGTTCATAGTCCCAATAAGAGAAGGTTGGGCAAAAGTCAAGCTTGGTTTGGAAATTTACAGGGAAAGATTTAGGCTTAAAAAGATCTTGACCCCAATCTTTAGGATGAAGGACTTTAAGAATTTTGCAAGTAGAGTAAGAAGGGTCATGGGATCTTTTGTGGTAGAAGTGTTTGAATTCTGCTGAACCAGTAAATTCCAAAATAGTTTGATAATACTCTTGGGGTTTTGAAAGATCCCAAGGTTTAAAAAACCAATTATTTGGAAAGTGGTTTTGCATTGCTATAAAAGGATTTTTGTTATAAAACCCATCTTCAATTGTTAAAATGTTTTGAAAAGTGGTTTTTATGAGAAATTTGGAAGACTTTATTTTAGATTGTGATAAAACAATTTATGAACTACTTTGGGTAGCCACAGGAGTTAAATTATTTTGAGAAAGGATCTGAGAAGAAGAAGATTCACCTTTTTCAGTTTTCAAAATAGGCTGAGAGACTTTACCTGAGGGCGGAGGAAGGCCCAAAATACTAGGAGGCTCTGAAGTTGGAGGTTTCAGAGTTGCTTGAATAGCCTGGAGGAGTTCAGGAGTTCTAGAGATCGATTCAACCCATTGTTGAATTGCAAGAGCTTTAGTTGAGTCATCTTTATTTTGTTCCTGGCTAGCAATCTCATACTAAGACTTTATTGGCTTTTTAGCAGAAAGAGGGAGAGGAACTTTAGTAGGGGCAACTTTATCTGGATCTGAAATTTCTTTACCAGAGGGTTCTTTCTTTTTATGGGGCATCTTTATCTGTTTTGTAAAAATTCTCTTGTCAGGAAATCTGGAAGAGAATTTTCATTTCCTTTAATAAATTCAATTTCAAAATCAAAGATACTCAATATAGCTTTCCATCTAGAAAAAATCTGTTTTGATGCAATATTTTGAACATCTTTTTGTAAAATTTCTTTAGCAGATTTACAATCAATTCGAAGTAAAAACTTTTGATTGAGTAAATCAGATTGAAACTTTGTGATGCAGAGTACAATGGAAAGAATTTCTTTTTTGATGGTAGAGTAGTTCTTTGGGGTATCATTCCAGTGACCTGAAGTATACTGTACAACTACTTCCCGCCCATTTTGAACTTGCTTTAAAATACCAGTATAACCTAATTCACTAGCATCAGTTTCTACAACTTTAGGAAGACTAGGATCAGGTATATGGAGACATGGTATAGAAAATATATATTTATTTATTTGTTGGACAACTCTAGTGTGTTCATCTGTCCAAGGAGGTGGATTCTTTTTTAACCTATCATGTAAGGGTTTGGCTATCCTATTAATGTTGGGACAAAAATCCAGAACATAGTTAAGGCTGCCTAAAAATCTTTGCAATTGGGTTTTGTCAGGAATTTTATCAGGAAACTTGTTAGCAAATTGTAGGCATCTTTCTATGGGAACAATGGTTCCTTAACAGATATAATGTCCTAGAAATCTAATTCTAGTTTGGAAGAGAGATATTTTCTTTTCAGAAATAATAAGGCCTGCGTTTTTAACAACATGGAGGAAAGTCTTTAAATGCTTGAGGTGTTGTTCAATGGATTTGGAGAAAATGAGGACATCATCAATATAGACTATACAAAATTCGAAATAAGGATTAAAAATATCATTCATAATTCTCTGAAATTCAGAAGGAGCATTTTTTAAACCGAAGGGCATTACATTCCACTGATATTGGCCAAAAGGGACAGTGAAGGCAGTTTTTTAACAGTTCTTTATGTCAATTTGTATTTTCCAAAATCCTGATTTCATGTCAAATTTTGAGAAAACAAATGCAGAATGGAGTTTTTGAAGAAGATCTTTTTTGTTTGGAATAGGATACCTAATCCATTTGAGGGTTGTATTCAAAGGTTTGTAATTTATTACAAGTCTAGGAGTACCTCTCTCTTGTTCAGAAGCTTTATTAACGTAAAAGGCTGCACAACTCCATGGTGACCGAGATCTAAAGATTAATCCTTTAGATTGGAGATCTTGGATTTCTTTTCTACAATGCTGTTCTAATTCAGCATTCATCTGGACTAGTTTAGCTTTAGTAGGGATATTTCTTTCATCAAATCTTGGCTCATAGGGGAGGTCAACTATATGCTTTTTTCTATTCCAAAAGGCGTTTGGCAAATCGGAGCAGACTTCTTTAATAAAATGGTTTTGAAGATCAAGAATGCACTTTTTTATAGAATCATTTTGCAATTGATGTTTAATTTTGTTAAAATGAATTCTTTGCTTTAAATTGAATAAATCTGTTTCTTTACTTTTAACCAAGAAATTTATTTGATTTTTGTAAATAGAATGGGCTTGAACAAAGTTGAGCTGGCGAGTTTTTGGTTTAGCCAAAAAGGGAAAAGAAATGAAAATATCTTCATTTTTAAAATCTATAGAGTGATGAGTAACTATGTAGGGAGTCATCAGATTAATAAATGGCGTCCCTAAGATTACTGAATAACTAATATCAGAGACAAGAAGGAAAGAAGTTTTGATGGAAAACTCGTTGTTTAAAATACTGACGTCTGTTTTGCCATCAATATGCATTTTTGAATTATTAGCAAAAGAGAGTGTTTCACGGGTTTTTTCTTGAAAACGTTGAGGGACAATAGAGGTCTTTATGCAACTTAAATCAGCGCTTGTGTCAAACAGAGTGACAGTGTCATACTGAAAGTCTTTATCAAAGATAAGGGAAACTTTAACAATGTATTTTCGAGAAGTAATTTGACTTAAAGTATAGAGGAAATCATGAGGGATTTTATCTATACTAGCCAAGGACTGAGCTTCTAATCCTTAGTTTGTTATGTCATCACTCTCGCTAGATTCTTCAGCTAGTTTGGTGACAAGAAACTGGATCAGTTCAGAGTCTTTTTGTTGCTTTTCTTTAATATTCTTTAGTTCAATTTTAATGGTTTTTATTTCAGACTGGAGTTCCTGGACATTTCCTATGGGTTTCTTACCATGCTTATTCCTATTCAGGATGGCTGTAAGATCATACATGTTGATACTTGTGGAAGGTAACTCAGTCTTAGGGGGCTCAGGTTCCTTTTCTAAGGATTGCCTAAGTTGTTCTAGATATCTTTTTTGGACATCAGGATCGTTGATGTGTTGTATAGCATCCAGAATGAGGTTTTGTTCTTTAGTAAGCATGTTCAAATATTTTTTATCAGAACCATAATCTGAACCTAGAAAAGAAGAAGAGGTTGTACCTAGTTCATCTATCTATGGGATTCCTAGAGAGGAGGATTTAGACTCAGACTCGGATGTGTGCAAAAGCAATGCAGAAAGTTGTGCTAGAGTGTCTTCTCTAAGGTTAAGTTCCTGAAGTTTCTTAGAGACCTTACAATATTTGGAAATATGTCCTTTTTTGCCACATCTGTAGCAGGTGATATCTTTCGGATTTCTTTTCTTGGGTTTGGAATCTTTATCGTTCTTAGGGAAGGAATTTCTGTGAGGTTTTTTGTAGTAGGGTTCATCAGAAGTCTTTTTCCTATGAAACTTTCCTGGTTTAGGAAATTTGTTGGGGGAAAAGTACTTGGATTTGGACTTTTTACTACAATCTCCTTTGCAGGCTTTATCTTGGCTATAACCATAGTCGAATTGTTTACAGAAAGATCCTAATTCTTTTTTGGATTTCTTTAATTCCCACTTTAGATGTTTTTGGAGTTTCAAATCCTGACAGATTCTAAGACCTTCCTTTTGGGTAGTACTGATCAATTCTCCATAGGAGAGCTGGTCATAGGGAATGATATGGGATCCAAAGGATTGTCTAATGGTGTTTTTGACACGTTCTCCTAAAAGGGTAGGAAGTCCTGCTAAAAATTTCTCTTTTCAAAAAGGCTGGTTGGAGTCTTCCCTGATCATGACTCTGGTTAGGAAAGTTGATCTATACCATTGGAAATTGCTGAGTTTTTTACACTTTAGATTGGATAGGAGGTCAGCATTTTTATCTTTAAGATGGGAAGAATCTCCTATGAAATGGAGTGCTATAGTGAGAATAAGAGTAGATACAGAGTCTTGGGTAGTGTTTCCTGAGGAATCAAGAATAGGTAGACCGTCCTCATCTCTTTTGATAGCATACAAGATGTCTGTTTGCTGTTGGATAGTAAGATGATAATCCCACCATCCTTTTAATTGTCCGGAGAATCCTGCTATAACAAGTTCAGCTACAGACCTATCAGAGGTTTCTATTTCGGTTTTATAAGCATTGGAGGCCATAGTCATTTGCTGAAGGGTATTCAATATTTGAAATTCTGTCATGCCATCAATGTTCCACTCGTAAACAAAACTAGCATTGAACTTGGGCTGAACAAGGATACTAGGTTGGTCACCTATGTCTAAATCTGGATAGGAAGCTCTAGTGTATCCTGAGCGGAAGGGTTGGTTATTCTGCCAATGAAGTTTAGCAATTCTAGGAGACTGTTCTTCTTCATCAGTAGTTGATTCTAATATTTTATCTAAGACACTAACATTTTGATTGACAGTCTGGCTATCATTTTGGGGGGTGTCAGGTACTATAGGAGTGGAAGAAGAAGGAGTCATTCGGCTAAGCTGGCTCCTAACGGCTTCGAGGAACTCGGATTTATTAGATCTAATTTCCTGTTGGGCAGTTTGGGAGACTTGGAAAGATTTGAACATAGGGTTCTTTAGCTTTTTATTAGTAGAAGCTGATGGTTCTATAGTGTCATAGGGCTGCTTTTCTATCCTAGAGAGTTGTTTACCTATACTGTGAAGATGAACATTGGTAAAGTTGTTCTGGGAAATTATATTTTTTAAGTTATGGGTGTCATTATCTTGAGGTTTCTTGTAAGGGGCAGCATCAATAGTTTCTTCGCCTATTGGGATCTTGATCATCCTAAGGGGTGGATGTTCAGATTCTATAGATTGTCCATTGGCTAACTCCCAGTTTTTCTTTCGAATAGTGACAGGGTTTATTTCTTTAAAAGGATATGAAATATCATTTTCTGAAGCATATACTTCAAACCAGTCAAAAAAAAAATATTTACTTTATTATCCTGTAAGAAATCATAAAACTTTATTTGAATAACTTGTCTTGTATTTAAAAAATTCTTGAAAAACCAAGTTCTTTTTTCTAAGTTATGAGATGCATAAAAATCTTTATGCAAAGATGCTTTATCAGGTGTAAATTCTTTATTAATAACGCTTAGTTCATGGGCTATATTTTCTGTAAAAGCTGAGGCTGTTGGTGAGGCAGGAGGTGAAGGAGACTTTATTTCTTATTGTGGTTCTGTGTATATGGGTTGTGCTATGTTGTTGCTAAGGTTAATATTTCTGAGGGCTATATTTGGTAGGTCAGATGTAAAGAATCTAGCTGGAATGTAAGGAGGAACCATGACTGAAGGTATATTCGGATGTAGTTCCGCTTGATCTGGATAAGGAAGAATAATGGGTCTTTGTGGTTCTTGTCTCTGTGAATCTTTATAAGGAAGGTTAATGAAAAAAGGGATTTGGGATATTCTTCCAAGGTCAAGGGATTCTGATGATGAAGCATCAGAAAATCTGGCATTAGAAGAGGTTCTATCAAAGCTAATTTTTACTCTTCCATCCTGGAACTGGGTTATTTGCTTTATTTCTGTGTTTGGGGGTGTTTTATTTTGGATTTGTATTATGGGTTCAGTAGCACTTTCTAAGATCCAGTCTTCAGGAAGGGTTATCTGGTTCCACTGTATAGGCTTGGGTATAACAACATTTGCTTTAGTCATGTTAGTTTGAAGAAGCAAAGTTTCTCCTTTTTTACTGTGAAATCGACTCTTGGTAGCAAAAGCAGACATCATAGCTTTATAATGAACTTTGAAAACTAGTGCAATAGGAATAGATCCATCTTCCATAACATAGTTATGGGTTTGGATTTGTAAAACCAAAGACTTTAAAAGATTTGGGTCATTTAAAGAAATTGTGAAATTGGGATAGCAGTCAAATGATATGGGACCTTTACAGAGGCTAGATTCTATAGTTCCTAACAAAGAATCTTTAAAATTTTTAAATCGCTTATCTCTTAGGGCAGCGAGAATAGAGGTATTGAGTCCTTCTCTGTTGAGGGGTTTAACACCAACTTGGACAAGACCTACTGGGTGAGTGATCTACCAAGACTTTATCTATTAGGTCGTTTTGGTATCAGAGCCTGGGGGGGATTGAGTGATTTCTACAGTTTTTGTTTATCTGTTATGAATAGTGTTTATAGTAGAAGGTTCTGAATAGTGTTATCAATAGTGTTCAAAGTCTTCTATGCTAATTTCATCACTGTTGACAAGGTTCTTATTTCCTTTAGTAGAAGAGGGAGCAGAGGAAGAAGAAGAAGAAGTGGTTCTACCGAAGATAGGATACATGTTATGACTAAAAGTTACAGAAAGAAATTACGACTACAATTCTTAGGCTAACCTAACGGATCTACTGCCACTCCGGGACTTACAACCGGGACCACCCAAGACTAAAGGAATCATCGTAACAACATCCTATAATAACAAGAGATGAGGACGGTCTACCTATTCTTGATTCCTCAGGAAACACTACCCAAGACTCTGTATCTACTCTTATTCTCACTATAGCACTCCATTTCATAGGAGATTCTTCCCATTTTAAAGATAAAATGCTGACCTCCTATCCAATCTAAAGTGTAAAAAACTCAGCGATTTCCAATGGTATAGATCAACTTTCCTAACCAGAGTCATGATCAGGGAAGACTCCAACCAGCCTTTCTGGAAAGAAAAATTTTTAGCAGGACTTCCTACCCTTTTAGGAGAACATGTCAGAAACACCATTAGACAATCCTTTGGATCCCATATCATTCCCTATGACCAACTCACCTATGGAGAATTGATCAGTACTACCCAAAAGGAAGGTCTTAGAATCTGTCAGGATTTGAAACTCCAAAAACATCTAAAGTGGGAATTAAAGAAATCCAAAAAAGAATTAGGATCTTTCTGTAAACAATTCGACTATGGTTATAGCCAAGATAAAGCCTGCAAAGGAGATTGTAGTAAAAATTCCAAATCTAAATACTTTTCCCCCAACAAATTTCCTAAACCAAGAAAGTTTCATAGGAAAAAGACTTCTGATGAACCCTACTACAAAAAACCTCACAGAAATTCCTTCCCTAAGAATGATAAAGATTCCAAACCCAAGAAAAGAAATCTGAAAGATATCACCTGCTACAGATGTGGCAAAAAAGGACATATTTCCAAATATTGTAAGGTCTCTAAGAAACTTCAGGAACTTGACCTTGGAGAAGACACTCTAGCACAACTTTCTGCATTGCTTTTGCACACATCCGAGTCTGAGTCTGAATCCTCCTCTCTAGGAATCCCATAGATAGATGAACTAGGTACAACCTCTTCTTCTTTTCTAGGTTTAGATTTTGGTTATGATAAAAAATATTTGAACATGCTTACTAAAGAACAAAACCTCATTCTAGATGCTATACAACACATCAACGATCCTGATGTCCAAAAAAGATATCTAGAACAAATTAGGCAATCCTTAGAAAAGGAACCTGAGCCCCCTAAGACTGAGTTACCTTCCACAAGTATCAACATGTATGATCTTACAGCCATCCTGAATAGGAATAAGCATGGTAAGAAACCCATAGGAAATGTCTAGGAACTCCAGTCTGAAATAAAAACCATTAAAATTGAACTAAATAATATTAAAGAAAAGCAACAAAGAGACTCTGAACTAATCCAGTTTCTTGTCACCAAACTAGCTGAAGAATCTAGCGAGAGTGATGACATAACAAACTTGGGATTAGAAGCTCAGTCCTTGGCTAGTATAGATAAAATCCCTCATGATTTCCTCTATACTTTAAGTCAAATTACTTCTCAGAAATACATTGTTAAAGTTTCCCTTATCTTTGATAAAGAATTTCAGTATGACACTGTCGCTCTGTTTGACACAGGCACTGATTTAAGTTGCATAAAGACCTCTATTGTCCCTCAACATTTTCAAGAAAAAACCCGTGAAACACTCTCTTCTGCTAACAATTCAAAAATGCATATTGATGGCAAAACAGACGTCAGTATTTTAAACAACAGGTTTTCCATCAAAACTTCTTTCCTTCTTGTCTCTGATATTAGTTATTCAGTAATCTTAGGGACGCCATTTATTAATTTGATAACTCCCTACATAGTTACTCATCACTCTATAGATTTTAAAGATGAAGATATTTTCATTTCTTTTCCCTTTTTGGCTAAACCAAAAACTCGCCAGCTCAACTTTGTTCAAGCCCATTCTATTTATAAAAATCAAATAAATTTCTTGGTTAAAAGCAAAGAAACAGATTTATTCAATTTAAAGCAAAGAATTCATTTTAATAAAATTGAACATCAATTGCAAAATGATTCTGTAAAAAAGTGCATTCTTGATCTTCAAAACCATTTTATTAAAGAAGTCTGCTCCGATTTGCCAAACGCCTTTTGGAATAGAAAAAAGCATATAGTTGACCTCCCCTATGAGCCAGGATTTGATGAAAGAAATATCCCTACTAAAGCTAGACCAGTCCAGATGAATACTGAATTAGAACAGCATTGTAGAAAAGAAATCCAAGATCTCCAATCTAAAGGATTAATCTCTAGATCTCGGTCACCATGGAGTTGTGCAGCCTTTTACGTTAATAAAGCTTCTGAATAAGAGAGAGGTACTCCTAGACTTGTAATAAATTACAAACCTTTGAATACAGCCCTTAAATGGATTAGGTATCCTATTCCAAACAAAAAAGATCTTCTTCAAAAACTCCATTCTGCATTTGTTTTCTCAAAATTTAACATGAAATCAGGATTTTGGCAAATACAAATTGACATAAAGCACCGTTATAAAACTGCCTTCACTGTCCCTTTTGGCCAATATCAGTGGAATGTAATGCCCTTCGGTTTAAAAAATGCTCCTTCTGAATTTCAGATAATTATGAATGATATTTTTAATCCTTATTTCAAATTTTGTATAGTCTATATTGATGATGTCCTCATTTTCTCCAAATCCATTGAACAACACCTCAAGCATTTAAAGACTTTCCTCCATGTTGTTAAAAACACAGGCCTTGTTGTTTCTGAAAAGGAAATATCTCTCTTCCAAACTAGAATTAGATTTCTAGGACATTATATCTGTCAAGGAACCATTGTTCCCATAGAAAGATGCCTATAATTTGCTAACAAGTTTCCTGATAAAATTCCTGACAAAACCCAATTGCAAAGATTTTTAGGCAGCCTTAACTATGTTTTGGATTTTTTTCCCAACATTAATAGGATAGCCAAACCCTTACATGATAGGTTAAAAAAGAATCCACCTCCTTGGACAGATGAACACACTAGAGTTGTCCAACAAATAAAGAAATATATAGTTTCTATACCATGTCTCCATATACCTGATCCTAGTCTTTCTAAAGTTGTAGAAACTGATGCTAGTGAATTAAGTTATGCTGGTATTTTAAAGCGAGTTCAAAATGGGCGGGAAGTAGTTGTACAGTATACTTCAGGTCACTGGAATGATACCCAAAAGAACTACTCTACCATCAAAAAAGAAATTCTTTCCATTGTACTCTGCATCACAAAGTTTCAATCTGATTTACTCAATCAAAAGTTTTTACTTCGAACTGATTGTAAATCTGCTAAAGAAATTTTACAAAAAGATGTTCAAAATATTGCATCAAAATAGATTTTTGCTAGATGGCAAGCTATATTGAGTATCTTTGATTTTGAAATTGAATTTATTAAAGGAAATGAAAATTCTCTTCTAGATTTCCTGACAAGAGAATTTTTACAAAACAGATAAAGATGCCCCGCAAAAAGAAAGAACCCTCTGGTAAAGAAATTTCAGATCCAGATAAAGTTGCCCCTAATAAAGTTCCTCTCCCTCTTTCTGCTGAAAAGCCAATAAAGTCTTGGTATGAGATTGCCAGCCAGGAACAAAATAAAGATGACTCAACTAAAGCTCTTGCAATTCAACAATGGGTTGAATCGATCTCTAGAACTCCTGAACTCCTCCAGGCTATTCAAGCAACTCTGAAACCTCCAACTTCAGAGCCTCCTAGTATTTTGGGCCTTCCTCCGCCCTCAGGTAAAGTCTCTCAGCCTATTTTGAAAACTGAAAAAGGTGAATCTTCTTCTTCTCAGATCCTTTCTCAAAATAATTTAACTCCTGTGGCTACCCAAAGTAGTTCACAAATTGTTTTATCACAATCTAAAATAAAGTCTTCCAAATTTCTCACAAAAACCACTTTTCAAAACATTTTAACAATTGAAGATGGGTTTTATAACAAAAATCCTTTTATAGCAATGCAAAACCACTTTCCCAATAATTGGCTTTTTAAACCTTGGGATCTTTCAAAACCCCAAGAGTATTATCAAACTATTTTGGAATTTATTGGTTCAGCAGAATTCAAACACTTCTACCATAAAGGATCCCACGACCCTTCTTACTCTACTTGCAAAATTCTTAAAGTCCTTCATCCTAAAGATTGGGGTCAAGATCTTTTTAAGCCTAAATCTTTCCCTGTAAATTTCCAAACCAAGCTTGACTTTTGCCCAACCTTCTCTTATTGGGACTATGAACAAGCATGGTTCAACACCTTCCTTATCCAAAATCATTATGCCACCCACTCTTGGTTGTTTTTCTTAAGTGATCATGCTAATCTTTCCAAGTTTCCTGCATGGTTCACCAAGTGGTGGAATAACTATGGTCCTATCCCTGACATCCTTCCTTCTGATATTCGTAATGGGTTTGACCTTTTTGAATCCCATTACAAACCCTCCTCTCCTGAGAAGAAATTCCCTTCCTTATGCCTTTATTGTTCCAAGTTCTTCATACCATGGGTCTCTCAATGGTATCTCGACTACTCATCCAATAATGGCATTATAGTTCTACAAAGAAAATTTAAAGTAAAGTGGTGAAATTCCTACAGAATTCCAGAAAAAATTTCTAAAACAGCAATCTCTGAATGGCTTCAAAAGCATGGTTTCATTGGAAGTCCTCCCTCCCAGACCAACTTCCTTGCTCAGAAATCCCATGCCAGTGCCCTTCTTACAGCTGCCAAAACAGAAGAAGAATATTTCAAAATTATGCAACAGTTAGTCCAGTCTTGGGCTACTTCTTTTGCAAACTCCAGCCATTCCGGAGAATCTGAGCCCTTCATCGATTTGGGTAATGACAATGAAGACGATTGTTATGGTATTTTTAGCCCTATTTAGCCAACAGGCTTATAAAGTCTTGTAAAGTTCTTGTTCTGCAAACCCTTGTAAATATTTTATTTAGTGAACCCAATGGGTTGAAAATCCTTATGGACAGCCCATGTAAAAATTAGGGTATTAAAAAAAAAAGTATTTCTAATATTCTCTATTTTCCAAGTCATCAAATTTGGGACACTCTCGGACAGTACTCAGGAAAATTTGATTTCTATGTTAAATACTCTCCCCCTGCCTCAGCAGCCATCCCTCTTCACTCTGTCAGACCACATGGGTGTGGTCCCGGTTTCCCTCTTCAAGATCTTTGAGTATCTCGCCACTAAAGTAAAAACACAAAGTCTGAGGCAAACTATTCCTCTCTGAAGGATGGACACATCAGAAACATCCCTGGTCCCTCTCACATAGGCCACTCCCTCCTAACGAATCTCGTGCCTCTACAGCATCCCCTCTCAAGCTCTATATATAGAAACCCTCTCCAACCTTTAGAGGGGGCGGAAAAAATCAGTAGAAAAAATACTTAGGCTCTCCTTAGCTCTCCTCTCTATGTAAAGTAGATTAAAATTGTTTTATCACTTCAGCAAGATTGATATAATTTCTCTATAATTTCCCTTTTTCCCCTATAACTTCTTGACTAAGGATTAAAGAACTTTTGTAACCTTCCCTTACTTGGATCTAAATAAAGAAAAGAAAATATTCTTTCCCTGTAAGATTACTTTCTTATATTTTCTTATATATGCCTTATTTACTTTAAAGATTTATTTATTTTCTGCTTTATTTACTTTAAAGATTTATTTATTTTCTGCATTTCATTTCTTCTTTAAAGCTTTCTTATCTTTTGTATTAATTAAGTATGCTCTGTGCTCGCCTAAGATATTAGGATCTTGCACATCAGAAATTCTGTGTTTTAATTACTGTATATTTGTTGATTGCTGCATATTGGATCGGTAACCTCCGTGTCTAGTTTACGACTAGGAGCGTGAGACCGGCGTTGTGCCTTTATATTGCATCTGCATCATCACTATTCTTGCTTCACTATCCCTTAGATCTACTGGGTCGTCTTGGTATATATATATATATACATAATTTATTATCAAAATTATAAAGTTTGAATTATTTACCAAAATGCCATTATCTCCTTCATGTTTTCCTCCCAAACGGTTTCCACCATTTCTGGCCATTTCCAGTTGATTTCTTTGCTGTCACTGTGCCTCTCATCCTTCCTCCTCCACCTCCAACCATTTCCACCACCTGAAGCTCCCTTTTTCCGGTGTGTTTTGGCCGGATTTTTTAAGGAGGCCGAAAATTGAAGTCAACTCCGATCAAGCCATTTTCGGCCACCAAATTTGATGCCACTGGTCTCTATCTTCTCCTTGAGCTTTGGTGAGTGTAATTCCAAGCTTTGTTTCACTTGATTTTGTCTAGAATTGCTTAGGTTTCAATTTTTTCATCTCAGCCATTTAGGATTTTGAATTTTTTTAGCTAAAATTTGATTGATTCATGAAAACTTCCTTCACAAACTTTGTTCCTGGAAGCTTAATCTACACACTATAATTTTTTTAGAATTTTTGGAATTTATTTTAATTTTTGTGAATTTTTTATTATTTTAGTAATATTTTCTAATTTTTGAAAATTAATTAATTAAATTATGAAATTGTGTTTTATGGTGATTATAGGTGTTGAAATGAATTATAGAAATTTATTTGTAATTTTTTTGAATTTTTATATATTTATTTGGAATTTATTAAGTTTATGTAATTTTGGAAAAGAGGGTTAATTATGTGTTTAATTGAAATAAATTGGTTAATTGAGTATATTTATTGATATTATTGAAATATATGTTGAGAAAATTAATTTTGAGTAATTATATTATTTTTGGTGAATTTTTGGATTTATTTTAGTAAATTTATATATATATGGGTATTTTGGTAATTTTACACTAAATTGGCTAAAAATGTAATTAAATTAGTTTTAATAGTTATTTAGGGTATAAAAATGATTTATAAAAATTATTTAGTATTTTTAACTAATTAAAACTATTTTTCATAAATTATTTTCAAATTATATATATAATATACGATTTTTCTAAATAAATGAGTTTTTATCGATTTTTAACGTGTTTTAGGGTTAATTACGTAATTTGGATTTATAAAATGTATTTTTATTATATAAGGGCATTTTCAGTATTTTATAATTATTCTGTGAATTGTGAACCTCGGTCGGTGAATTGTAGTTTGGAGTCCGACCGAGGGATTGTGGTTGTGAATTTGGTGTTATTCCGAAGTGTGTTTTCTTTGCAGGATCGGCTATACTCTTTGAGTAGAGAGATGTCCGTTTTATAGGGGAGGTTCTGTCGGATTTTTGATAAAATTCTCGTAAAACGTGATGTCCGATCAAATCTTTATTCTAATTCTGTGTTTAAAATTCTAGATCGAGTCTTTAGAATTTTCCGTTAAATTTATTCTGATTTCATGTTGTCATTTGTTTGTTTAGTTGTGTCGAGACCAAGGCCTAACGGATTAGGCCCACCGAATTTGTCTCGTGGAGCGCTAACATGTAAGTTATTATACTGTATATATATGCAGTGCATATAGGATGCATGACTTAGAATTTTTCATTTTCATTATATGTTTAAACAGTAATTTAATTATAATATGATTTGGTATATTTTCGGTTTATTTTTAGTATATCTTGATGTATAAATCTTTGTATATCGTCTATATATATTTAATATATCACTGGTATATTTAGAGTTTATTTTTGATATATGTATGTTAGATATTTAGGTTTATGTTTGTTATAATTTAATATCTATACATGATTTAAATGTACATCGAACCATAATTATTTTATTAAATGATTAGTATAATTTATGTTTATTCTTAAATAATTGCATGCTATATTATAAACCTACACTGAAATTATTTTTAAGTTTATTTTTTTGGTATATTTTTGATATATTTCCAAATAAATACATGTTTTATTATTAAATTAAACCTAACACATTAATGGTATATTTAGGGTTTATTTTTGATATATGCATGCTAGATAATTAGGTTTATTTTTAGTATATTTGTGAATATATGTTAAACCTAAACACATATTTAAATAAACAGTTATACATAAATGTTTTATTAAATGATTTGTGTACTTAGGACATATCTTTTGTATATTTAGGTATATTTTTAAGAAAATGCATGTTATATTATTATTATACATTTAAATTGTTTTTAACAATATTAATGATTTATCTTTAGTTTATTTCATATTTTATTTGACATATATATATATATATATATATATACCCGAAATATACTGGGTATATTTTAGGTATATTTTTGGTATATATATATATATATATATATATGGTTGGTTTTACTATTATCAATATTGTTCTACATTAATTATTTTTTCGAATGAATGATTTATTCTAAGTGAAGGATATCAATAGAACGTGCTTCCTAGTGGGCAACACTAGGGCCGTGTACGTACCGATGTGAAAGAATAGGGTTGAGTGAGAGTTAATTTTAGGTGATTATAATTGATTTGACTAAGATTAATGGTATGTTAGATAGTGTGATTGCGGGGCCAATCACACTGACAGTCAGACTGTTAGAGCTCGGTTGACTTAGTGTCTCGGGCCCAGTCTACTGTCCATAAGTGGATTGAATGATCTATTGGGTTGATTGAGATGTGAGGTGATAGATAGTGTGATTGCTGGAGCTCGGTTGACCAAGTGTCTTGGGGTCAATTGCACTGACAGCCAGACTGCTGGAGCTCGGTTGACTTAATGTCTCAGGGCCAGTCTGCTGTCCAGTTTGGAATAAGTGTTCTATTTGGAATCAAGTGAGCCTGTATGGCTGAGTGATGATGGGGTTAATTGGGGATTGCTATTATTAGGGTTCTATGGATCCTTCATGAATTAAAATAAACGTTTTCTATATTTAGTATATTTATAAAGGCAGAGTTTGGCATTCATGTGAAATGTGTATATATATATATATATATAAGAATGCCTGATTTTTATGGTTTAGTTTGCATGTGTATATAGTATAATAATTCACTCAGTGAGGTCTAACCCCTGTCAATTATTTTTTTTCAGGAGATCCCATATCGTCAGACCTTAGTTGTAGAGTTCCTCGCTGGTGTTCTTCAGTCCTGACTATTTTATGCAAATATATATTCTGAACTTTGATTTGTATTCTAGAAACTGCAATAGTTGTGTTATTGAATCAGAAGAGTATTATATTTTTTTGATATTGTATACGCTGAAAAATTGTATTTGAAACTGTACGAATATGTATTCATTGATGAAAGGATTTGGAATATTTATTTTATATATTGATTTGAAAATTTTTAATTCTGTCATACTTTTTAATTATTTATTTCATGATTTTATTTTTTGAAGGCTTGCTACGGGTTCCGGATTCAAAAGAATTCTCATTCCCTAGCACCGGTCATGACTCCTAGTTTGGGTCATGACAGCATGACATTAATTAAAATAACAATATAAACCATATATATACTAGAAGTATATCAAAAATAAATCAAGTATATTTCGAGTATATGTATGTTAAACAAATTCAGTTTAAATATAAAATAAACCAGAAATAAACTATATATATACTTAAAAACATTTTAAGTATAATTCAATAATAAAACACGCATTTAATTTAAAATATACCAAAATATACCTAAAATAAACCTAAGCAATTATTAAACAATTTATACATATTTTATAAAATTTAAGCATACATTTCTAAAACATGCATCCTAAAATACGTATATATAAAATAAAAACTCACAATTGTACGCTCCACGAGACGAGTTCGACGGGCCTGGTCCACTAGGCCTCTGTCTCGACGCAACTAAATAAACAAATGACAATACGAAATTAGAACAAATCTAACGAAATTCTAGAGACTCGATCCAGAATACTAGACACATAATAAGAATAGAAATTCGACCGGATGTCATGTTTTACGAGAATTCTATCCAAAATTCGGTAGAACCTTCCCTGTAAAACGGACATCTCTCTACTCAGAAAGTAGAGCTGGTCCTACCAAAAAACACACTGTAGAAATAAACAGTCATAGAACCCCTCGGTCGGACTCCCAAACTACAATTCCACTGGCTGAGGTTCACAATTCACGAAATAAACACAGAACACAGTTAAATTCCAAAAATGCCAAAAATACCCTTAATATACCAAAATGTAGCAAATTAGATATTTAAAACATTGAAAATAATTATTTAACCGATAATTACCATAGAACCCTAATTTTAATAAAATATTATTAAAAATTGATAATTCTTGATAAATTCATAAATATTAACCAAAATACATTTTATAACTCCAAATTACATAATTAGCCCTAAAACATATTAAAAATCAATAAAAACTCATTTATTTACAAAAATAGTAAATTATATATAATTTGAAAATAATTTACGAAAAATAGTTTTAATTAGTTAAAAATACTAAATAATTTGTAAAAATCATTTTTATACCTCAAATAACTATTAAGATCAATTAAACTAAATTTTTAACTAATTTATCACCAAAATACCCCTAGGTATATATAATTTCACATAATTCACTATAATTATACAAAAATTCACTAAAAATAATATAATTACTCAAAAATTAATTTCTCAACATATAATTCAATAAATTCAATCATTCTACTCAATTAACCAATTAATTTTAACAAAATACTTAATTAACCTAATTTTCTAAAAATCACCTAAACTAAATAAATTCATAATAATTATACAAAAATCCCAAAAATTACAAATAAATTTCTAAAACTCATTTTAAAACCTATAAACACTATAAATCACAATTTCATAATTTAATTAATTAATTTACGAAAATTAGAAAATATTAATAAAATAATAAAAAAGTCACAAAAATCAAAATAATTCCTAAAAATTCCAAAAAAATTACAGGATGTAGATTGAGCTACAAGGATCAATCTTTGTGAAGTAAATTAGCTTGAATCATTAGAATCAAAGTTCAAAAAAATCAAAAACTCAAAGTGGCCGAAAATGAAAATTGAAAACTAAGGAAAATCTAGACCAAATCAAGTGAAACTAAGCTTGGAAATGAACTCACCGGAGCTCAAGGAGAAGATAGAGATCGGTGGCGTTCAAAATGGTGGCCGGAATCAAAATAATCGGCGTTGGGTATAAATTTCAGTTTCTCAGCTTCTCACAGCCAAAACTCGCCGGAAGAGGCAGGAGAAGGTGGCGGAATGAGCTGGAGAGGGTGGTAGTTGGCTGGGAGGCACTGTCACGACCCAAACTAAGAGTCGTGATCGACACTAGGGAACGGGAATTCTTTCGAATCCGGAACCCGTAGCAAGCCTAAGAAAATAAAATCATACAATAAATAAATAAAAAGTATGATATAATTAAAATTTTTTTGAATCAATATATAAAATAAATTTTCCAAATCCTTTCATGAATGTATACATATTCGTAATAATCAAATACAAATTTTTTAGAGTATACAATATCAAAATAATATAATACTCTTCTGATACAATAACACAACTACTGCAATTTCTAGAATATAAATCAGAGCTCAGAATATACATTTGCATAAAATAGCCGGGATTGAAGAACACTGGCGAGGAACTCTACAACTAAGGTTTGACAATATGGGATCACCTGAAAAAAAATAATTAAGGGGGGTCAGACCTCACTGAGTGAATTATTATACTATATATACATGCAAACTAAACCATAACAATCAGACATTGTTATATATATATATATATATATATATATATATATATATATATATATATATATATATATATATATATATATATAGGTATAGACACACATTTCACACGAATGCCAAACTTTGCCTTTATAAATATACTAAATATAGAAAACGTATGTTTTAATTCATGAAGGATCCATAGAACCCTAATAATAGCAACCTCAAACAATCCCATCATCACTCTAGTCATACGGGCTCACTTGATCCCAAATAGAACACTTATTCCAATCTGGACAGTAGACTGGCCCCGAGACACTAAGTCGACTGAGCTCCAGCAGTCTGGCTGTCAGTGTGATTGGCCCCGAGACACTTGGTCAACCGAGCTCCAACAATCACACTATCTATCACCTCACATCTCAATCGACCCAATAGATTCATTCCATTATGGACAGTAGACTGGCCCCGAGACACTAAGTCGATCGAGCTCCAGCAGTCTGACTGTCAGTGTGATTGGCCCCGCAATCACACTATCTATCATACCATTAATCTCAGTCAAATCAATCTAATCAATTGTAATCACCCAAAATTAACTCTCACTCAATCCTTATCTATCGTATCGGTACATACACAGTCCTAGTGCTGCCCATTAGGAAGCACATTCTATTGATATCCTTCACTTAGAATAAATCATTCATTCGAAAAATAATTAATGTTTAATGTAGAACAATATTCATAATAGTAAAACCAACCATATATATATATACCAAAAATATACCTAAAATATACTCAGTATATTTTAGGTATATATATATAAATGTGTCAAATAAAATATGAAATAAACTGAAGATAAATCATTAACATGGTTAAAAACAATTTAAATGAGTAACAATAATATAACATGCATTTTCTTAAAAATATACTTAAATATACAAAAGATATACCCTAAGTACACAAATCATTTAATAAAACATTTATGTATAAATATTCATTTAAATATGTGTTTGTGTTTAACATATATTCATAAATATACTAAAAATAACCTAATTATCTAGCATGCATATATCAAAAATAAACCCTAAATATACCACTAATGTGTTAGGTTTAATTTAATAATAAAACATGTATTTATTTGGAAATAAATCAAAAATATACCAAAAATAAACTTAAAAATAATTTAAGTGTAGGTTTATAATTTAACATGCAATTATTTAAGAATAAACCTAAATTATACTAATTGTTTAATAAAATAATTATGTCTAAGTGTACATTTTAAAATATGTGTATATTACTCAAATGTATTAAACCTAAACCTAATTGTTTAATGTGTATATATCAAGCTAACATGCATAATTATTTAATATGCATATATATAAAAATGCAACCCTAGATATACCAAAAATATTATAATTTAAATCACTTTTAAAACATACAATGAAAATGAAAAATTCTAAATAATGCACCATATATGCAGTGCATATATATACAATATAATAACTCACATGTTAGCGCTCCACGAGACAAACTCGGCGGGCCTGATCCATTAGGCCTCGGTCTCGGCGCAGCTAAATAAACAAATGACAACATAAATCAGAATAAATTTAACGGAAATTCTAAAGACTCGATCTAGAATTTTAGACATAGAATTAGAATAGGATTTTGACCGGATATCACGTTTTACGAGAATTCTATCAAAAATCCGACAGAACCTCCCCTATAAAACGGACATCTCTCTACTCAAAGAGTAGAGTCGGTCCTGCAAGGAAAACACACTTCGGAATAATACCAAATTCATAACTACAATCCATCGGTTGAACTCCAAACTACAATTTACCGACCAAGGTTCACAATTCACAGAATATACACAAAACACATTTAAATGTCATAAATATCAAAAATACCCTTGAATAATCAAAATATAGTAAATCAGATATTTAAAATACTGAAAATAATTATTTCACTGATAATTATAATAAAAATCCAAATTTTAATAAAATATTATTAAAATTCAACAAATTCTCAATAAATTCATAAAAATCAACTAAAATACATTTTATAAATTAAAATTACATAATTAACCCTAAAACATACTAAAAATCAATAAAAACCCATTTATTTAGAAAAATAGTATATTATATATAATTTGAAAATAATTTACGAAAAATAGTTTTAATTAGTTAAAAATACTAAAAATTTGCAAAAATCATTTTTATAGCTCAAATAATTATTAAAACCAATTTAATTATATTTTTAGCCAATTTAGTGTAAAATTACCAAAATATCCCTATATATAAATTTACTAAAATAAATCTAAAAATTCACCAAAAATAATATAATTACTCAAAATTAATTTTCTCAACATATAATTCAGTAATATCAATAAATATACTCAATTTACCAATTTATTTCAATTAAACACATAATTAACCCTATTTTTCAAAATTACATAAACTTAATAAATGCCAAATAAATACATAAAAATTCACAAAAATTACAAATAAATTTCTATAATTCATTTAAACTCCTATAATCACCATAAAATATAATTTCATAATTTAATTATTTAATTTTCGAAAATTAGAAAATAATAATAAAATAATAAAAAATTCACAAAAATTAAAATAAATTCTAAAAATTATAAAAAAAATTATAGCATGTATATTAAGCTTCCAGGAACAAATTTTGTGAAGGAATTTTTCATGAATCAACCAAATTAAAGCTAAAAAAAATTCAAAACCCAAAATGGCTGATTTGAAGAAATTGAAATCTAAGCAATTCTAGACCAAATCAAGTGAAACAAAGCTTGGAATCATACTCACCAGAGCTCAAGGGGAAGATAGGGACTGACGGCATCAAATTTGGTGGCCGAAAAGTGCTTGATCAGAGTTAGGAGCAAAATTTGGCCTCTTGATGAAAATCCGGCCAAACAACGCTGGAAATGGGAGCTTTAGGTGGTGGAAATGGTTGGAGGTGGAGGAGGAAGGCTGAGGGGCATAGTAACAGCAAGAAAACCAGCTTGACAGTGGCTGGAAATGGTGGAATCCATTTGGGAAGAAAAATAAAGGAGACAATGGCATTTTGGTAATTTCTGCAAACTTTTTTTTTTTTTTTGAAAAAAACATGTATATATATATATATATATCCGCCTTATATATATTATAATAATATAATCCCACACACAAATGATATTCACCACACAAATATTTTATTATATTTAATAATTTATACACTTAAAATTAATTAATTAATACAAAAAAATTAAATAATAAAATTAAGGAAATTAATTAAGCTCTAATTAATTAAATAAATAAACATATATACATTTTATTTTAGCACTTAAAAATTATGTATGAGTTCATGCAAATTCATAAAACTAGTCAAAATAAATAGTAGTAAATTATTTACGTGTCAATTTTCCTGAAAATACAATTCCCGAAAAAATTTTACGTAAAGTACTTAAAATAATATAAAATAATTAAAATTAGTTTTAAACAAATAACAACTCTTAAAATATTATAAATATATACAAAAATTATTAACACTGCATATCCCAATGCAGTAATGCAGTATAAAAATATTAAAAAAAAACTCGGGATATTACAGTCTTCCCCCCTTACAAGAATTCATTCCCGAATTCCAGAAAGAAAATTACAAGATCAAGAAAGGAAAGAGATACGGGTAAGAAGCTCGTATCTCAACTTCAGTCTCCCACTTATGCTCTTTCACTTTGTTGCTACGTCACGGAACCTTGATCATCTGAATCTAGTTCGAACATAACTATCGAGCTTGATAATTTACAATCTCAATTGATTCCTTCTCAAACTTCAGATCTTCATTCAATTCTATATTGTTCTACAAGTCTCATCACACCATTTTTTTTTAAGACATCTTCAAACATCTTCACACTCCAATGGTGATGGTGGAGCTCGGCAGCAGCGGTGATGGTGGAAATGGCGTTGGGTTGTGAGGGAGAGAAATGGATGGTAGAAATCATAAATTTGACAAACTTTTTATTTTGTTTATATATATATATAAAACTTTAACTTTAAGTATTATAATATATTAATATAATATTCAAAAATAATTATACACCACAAGTTAGAATATCACCCAATATTATATACATATACACACATATATATAATGCATATTAATTAAATAAAATGTTTAATATATAATATTTACTTAATTAATATAAACCCTAAAATATATATATGTGTATATATATACATGTATATGTATATATTTTAATACGACAATTAAAATCGTGCATGGACTCATGAAAATTCATAAAACCGACCAATATAATTAATAATCATTTATTTAGGTTTTAATTTTCCCAAAAATAAGATTCTCGAGAAAATTTTATGTAAGAAACTTAAAATAATTAAAAATAACTTTAATAAATAATAAACTAATTAAATAACCAGAAATATATATTAAAATTATTAACACTGCATATCCCGATGCAGTTTAAATTATTTAAAATCTCGGGATATTACAGTCAAACCTTAGTAGTAGAGTTCTACATCGGTGTTCTTCCACCCCGGCTAGATTCTGTAATATTTATATTTAAACTCTGATTTGTATTTTAGAAACTGCAGTAGTAGCGTTATTGTATCAGTAGAGTTTTGTTTTATTCTTGATACTTTGTATCCAGTATATTGTATGAACATTTTTTATTTATGAAAGGATATTGAGTATTTATATTTATATATAATTTGAAAAATTTTAATTTAATCGTACTTTTTATTGAGATACTGCATGTGCTTTTATTTTTAAGGCTTGCTACGGGTTCCGGATTCAAAAGAATTGCCATTCCCTAGCGCCGGTCATGACTCCCAGTTTGGATCGTGATAAAGTTGGTATCAAAGCCTAGGTTGTTAAAGTTGTGGACTTAAGTTTTCTGAGTTGTGTTTTTTTTTGGAACTACTATAGTTAAATTAGGTTCGATCATGTCTTTGAAAAGTTTTCCTTGCTTTAGGAATTTTGCGTATCCGTTAAGATGTCTGGTTTTCTATGATTGTTTGAATTACTTATTTTATTTTTGTTCTTTTCTAGATTTCATGAGCATGAGTCGTTTCATCGGTCGATAAGATTGATGACAAAAAGTCTTTTAAGCATAAGGTTCTACCCCCTGTGCAGCCCGTCAGGCGTAGGGTAAAGATGTGTAATATCCCGTGTTTTTAAATATTTTAATACTACATCGAGATATGCAGTGTTAATAATTTTTAAATATGATATTGATATTTCATGAGCTTTCATTTAATTTAAATTGAATTTTAATTGTTTATTATTATTTTAAGTGCTTTACGTAAAATTTTCCCTGGGACTTGCATTTTCGGGAAAATTTTCACGTAAATAATTTACTATTAATTATTTTAAATAGATTTACGGACTTGCATAAGCTCATACATATTTTTAAAATACTAGATAACGTGTATATTTGTACGTATTTATCTAATTAGGTTTTAATTAATACTACCCTAATATTTTATTATTTATTTATTAGTTTTATTGTTATTTAATTATTTTTATTTATTATTAAATTTTAAAATATTAAATTATATATGTGTGGTGTGTGATTTTTCCAAGTATTTTATTAATATACTATATTAAAATATATATATTTTATTATTATTTTTTTTCTTTTTCTTTTTCTTTTTCTTTTTCTTTTTTTCTTTTCTTTTTCTTTTCTTTTCTTTTCTTTTCTTTTTCTTTTCTTTTCTTTTCTTTTCTTTTTCTTTTCTTCTTCTTCCTCCTTTCTTCCCGAAACCCTCCTCCATCAACCCTCACCGCTGTAAATCCCGACCATCTACCGTCGGTGTGCCGCCAGCAGCTCCGTCGCCCCTAGTCTCCTTCCCCGGCGCCGGCCAACTCCCTTCTTCCATTTTTGGCCGAAAATCCCATTTTCTTCACAACTTACTATTCCGACCACCAAACTTCACGTTTCTGGTGTCTTTGGACTCCTCTAGCAACGGTAATCATGATTCTAGCTTTGGTTTGAGCTTAAATGGCCTTGAATTTCTTATTTTTTCGATTTTTCTCAATTTGGCCGAATTAGGTTTTTGATTTTTTTTGAATTTTTCTTGTTGATTCATGAAAAGTCCCTTAAAAAATGTTGATACTAGTAGCTTAATCTACATGTATGAATTTTTGTAGAATTTTTGGAGATTATTTTGATTTTTGGGTATTTTTAAATATTTTAATATTATTTTCTAATTTTCAGAAATTAATTAATTAAATTATAAAATTGTATTTTATGATAATTATAGGTGTTGAAATGAATTATAGAAATTTATTTGGAATTTTTATGAATTTCTATGTATTTATTTTGAATTATTTAGGTTTATGTAATTTTGGGAAATTTAGGTTAATTGTATTTTTAATTGAAATTTATTGATTAATTGATTTTAATTATTGATATTATTGATAAATATGTTGAGAAAATTAATTTTGAGTACTTATATAATTTTTGGTGAATTTTTGAAGTAATTATAGCATATTTATATATATAGGGGCATTTTGGTAATTTTACACAAAATTAGCTAAAAATGTAATTTAATTGGTTTTAATAGTTATTTAAGGTATACAAATGATTTCTACAAATTATTTAGTATTTTTAACTAATTAAAACTAATTTTTGTGAATTATTTTTAATTATATATATAATATATGATTTTACTAATAAAATGAGTTTTTATCGGTTTTTACAGTGTTTTAAGGTTAATTATGTAATTTCTACTTATAAAAATGAATTTCTATGTTATAAGGGTATTTTTGGTATTTCTGAAATTGTTCTATGATTGTGGACCCCGGTCGGTAGACGGTAGTTTGGAGTCCGACCGAGGGGTTGTGGATGAGTTGTTGTGCCTATTTTTCGAAGTGTGTTTCTTTGCAAGGTCGGCTCTACTCTTTGAGTAGAGAGATGTCTGTTTTACAGGGGAGGTTCTACCAAATTTTTGATAGAATTCTCGTAAAACGTGATGTCCGGTCGAACCTTAATTTCGATTCAGTGTTTAATATTCTAGATCGAGTTCTAGGATTTTCTGTTAGGTTTATTCTGATTTCTGTCGTTATTGTTTGTTCAATTGCTTCAAGACCGAGGCCTAGTGGACCAGGCCCGTTGGATCCATCTCGTGGAGCACACTAAGTGTGAGTTACTATTATATATATATATATATGCTTTAGGATGCATGATTTAAAAATATATGTTTGATTTGATTAAATATGCATAAATAACGTGATTAGTATTTAAGTATATTTTTGATTTATTTTTGGTATATGCATGTTTTATTAATAAATTATATTTAAAATATTTTTTAATTATATTTCTAGCTTAATTTATAATTTGATTGGATTTATTTGACATATATATACTCGAAATATACCTGATTTGTTTTTGGTATATTTCCAGTATATATATGTGGTTTATATTGTTATTTTATTTTATTTAAATTCATGCATCATTTAATTGTGAATGAATGTTTTATATTATTAATGAAGGATATCAATAGAACGTGCTACCTAGTGGGCAACACTAGGACCGAGTACGTACCGGTATGCTTATAGCATTTAGGCTATATTACTAACCACTTTGAGGATTTTGATTTGTAATGATTATTTGGTGTGTGAGATATGGTTTGGGGGTGTGATTGCTGGAGCTCGGTTGACCAAGTGTCTCGGGGCCAATCACACTAATAGTCAGACTGCTGGAGCTCGATTGACTTAGTGTCTCGGGGCCAGTCTACTGTCTAAATGGATTAAGTGGATATATTTGGATTAAGTGAGCCTGAATGGCTAGAGTGTTATCTAACACTGTTTGAGGTTGCGATATCATAGGGTTCTATTTGATCCTTCATGAACTGTGATTTTTAATAAAAATATATAAAATGATTTTACTGCATCTGTGTGTATTGCCTGTATATATACATATTAGATATATACTGTTGATTGTATGCATTGTCATTTAGTATGCATGTATATATATTATAATAATTCACTCAATGAGGTCTGACTCCCCTCCGTTGACTAATTTTTCAGGAGAGTCATCATCTTCAGACCTCAGTAGCAGGCCTGTACGCTGGATTTCTTCCGCCCCGGCTTCTTTGTGTAAACTGCTTCCCTGAGTCTTGAGTTTTATTTTATCTAGACACTGCAGTAGTCATTAAATTATTAAAGAGATATTGTATTATATTTGAACTAGAATTGTATTAAAAGATTATATATATATATATGTGTGATAATAAGGATTTGATGTAAATCCAATTGGTGCATATGTTATTATTATATTTATGACTTTTATTTTTGCTACATTATATATTGTTATTATTATTATTGCATGTTTATTTTATTTTTAGGCTTGCTACGGGTTCCGGATTCAAAAGAATTCTCGTTCCCTAGCACCTGTCATGGCCCTTGTTTTGGGTCGTGACAAAGTTGGTATCAGAGCGGAGTTCTGTGTCAGGGCTTAGTTGTGTGAGTCGTGGCCCTAGTTTTCAAGTTGTGTTTTCTATTGAACTACTGCAGTGAATTAGGTTTGAGTATGTCTTGATAAGTATTCCTTGCTTTAGTTTTCTACGTTATTCCTCCGTTATCTATTTTGTCTGAATCTTTCCGTCTATCTTTTCAGAATAAGGAGGCGAGCGCATGTCGCTCCATCGATCGTTGAGGCTGAGGATGATGAGTCTTTTCAGGATGAGATTTTACCTCATGAGTAGCCAGTTAGACGTAGAGGTCGTGGCAGAGGTAGACCTCGAGGAGCGACAAGTCGCCGTAGGCAAAGAGAGTTACAGGATGAGGAGCCTGTTGAGCCTAAGTTTGATGTTCCTGTACCTCCAGTTGTTCAGCCTGTTCAGCCTGCCTATCAGCAGGGTATGTCTGACCCTGAGGCAGTTTTGTTCTATGCCCGAGTTGGCAGGATTGCATTTGACAGTACTTCCAATCTGTTAGACTTTCTGCATGCGATTGAGACTCGGACTCGGACTGCTCATACCGAGTACCAGCGGATCATGATTGTAGAGTTATCTATTGAGGGACCAGCCTTAGATTGGTTTATTAAGATGATCCAGCCTTATATGATGACGATGACATGGGCTCAGTTCCGAGAGCAGTTTATGAGGAGATTCTATCCAGAGCCGCTTCGTATGAGCTATCATCTCCGACTGACCAGTATTTCTTATGGAGATCGATCTGTAAAGGAGTACACCCGAGAGTTTCTCCATCTGGGTAGATATGCAGAGGATCTGATGCGAGATCAGTATTTTGCGATCACTACCTACGTTACTGGATTGGGTTCAGTATTTGTTGGTATGCCTATAGTAGGCCTTACTCTGGAGTCTGTGATTGAGTTAGCCAAGGAGATTGAGCTGAGGCTAGTTAGGCAGGGAGCGATGCCTGATTATTACCAGCTAGGAGTTCAGTCGAGTGGATTGCAGGCTACTCCGTACTCTAGTTTTCAGGTTGGTTCGAGTAGTTAGCAGCACGGTCTGACTCAGCAGAGTCCGAGACAGTAGCAATGAGTGCATCGGAGCAGTAGATATGGCCGTGGAGGTCAGCATAGACCATTCAGATTCGGGTCAGGTGCTTCGAGCAGCAGCAGTGGTCGCAGTTCTGGATCAGCGGCTAGTGTATGTCAGACTTGTGGTAGAGTCCATCAGGGACCGTGTTATCTGACACCACTGACATGCTTCAGATGCGAGCAGACAGGACATTTTGCTAGATCATATCCTTATTCCGGGTATCAGCAGTCGCAGATTCCATGATTTCCATAGCAGTCGATTGCTAGTGCTGCACCCATGCCATTCCAGTTACCTCCAGCCCAGCATCAGAGTTCCACTCAGCTTGTTCCACAGCAGAGTCGTGGTAGAGGTACTAGAGGAGGTACCGGAGGTATTGGCCAGGCTTCTACCAGTCAACAGGGAGGTCGAGGTCAGGCCAGAGTTTTCCACCTTACTCAGCAAGATGCTCAGGCATCTAATACCGTCGTGGCAGGTATTATTTCTATTTGTTACCTGGATGCATGGGTTTTGTTTGACCCGGGTGCCACGCATTCATTCATTTCTCTCGTTTTTGCTTCTAAATCTTGTTGGTAAGCTTCGAGGATGGCTTTTCCTTTGTCTGTTGCCACTCCTCTGAGCGATTCCTTGGACACCGATATTGTTCTTTCTGGTTGTCCAGTTCTCATGGGAGATAAAGAATTACCTGCTGATTTGATTTTGTTGGATGTGATGGAGTTTGATGTTATTCTAGGAATGGACTGGTTATCTCAGCACTATGCCGTGGTAGATTGCAAGAATAAAGAGGTGACTTTCAGAATTCCTGATGAAGAAGATTTTAAGTTTGTGGGTGATAGGAGTTCAGCACCTCAAAATCTTATTTCTGCTATTACGGCTAGGAAGTTGTTGAGGAAAGGTTTTCAGGGATATTTGGCATTAGTTAGGGATACTTCAGTGGAGAAGTTGTCACTCACAGATGTTCTTGTTGCCTGTGAGTTGCCTGATGTTTTTCCTAAGGAGTTGCCAGGTTTACCACCTCACAGAGAGATTGAGTTCTGTATAGATGTGGTTCCAGGTACTACTCCTATATCTATGCCACCCTACAGAATGGCTCCTGCAGAGTTGAAAGAGTTGAAGGAGCAGTTGCAAGAGTTATTGGATAAGGGTTTTATCAAACCCAGTGTTTCTCTTTGGGGTGCACCAGTCCTGTTTGTGAAGAAGAAGGATGGTACCCTAAGACTGTGCATTAACTACAAAGAGCTGAATAAGGTGATAGTGAAGAACAAGTATCCTCTCCCAAGGATAGATGACTTGTTTGACCAGCTACAGGGTGCATAGTTCTTTTCTAAGATTGACTTGAGGTCGGGTTATCATCAGTTGTGGATTAGTGAAGCCGATGTTCCTAAGACGACATTCTGCACTAGATATGGTCATTATGAGTTTTTGGTGATGTCTTTTGGTTTGACTAATGCACCAGCAGCTTTTATGGACCTGATGAACAGAGTATTCAGACCATATGTGGATCAGTTTGTGGTAGTGTTCATCGATGATATACTAGTTTATTCGAGGAGTATGGAGGAGCATGTATATCACTTGAGGATTGTACTACAGACACTGAGAGATCATTAGCTTTATGCTAAATTCTCGAAGTGTGATTTCTGGATGGAGAGTGTTTCTTTTCTTGGACACGTAGTGTCTAAAGAAGGTATCCAAGTTGATCCACAGAAGATTGAGGCAGTGTCTGAGTGGCCTAGACCGACTTCTGTTTTAGAGATTTGAAATTTTCTGGGTTTAGCCGGGTATTATAGGTGGTTTGTGCAGGATTTTTCCAGAATTGTAGCCCCTATGACTCGCTTGACTCAGAAGAATGTTAGATTCGAGTGGTCAGAAGCTTGTGAGAATATTTTCCAGTTGTTGAAGGAGAAGTTGACTACAGCGCCAGTGTTAGCTTTGCCTAATAGTGTGGATAAGTTCACAGTTTACTGTAATGCCTCTAGAATTGGCCTTGGTTGTGTGTTGATGCAGAATGGAAGGGTGATAGCCTATGCTTCAAGGCAGTTGAAGAAGCATGAGCAGAACTATCCTACACATGACCTAGAGATGGCTGCAGTGATCTTTGCTTTGATGATTTGGAGACATTATCTGTACGGGGTGACTTATGAGATATTTACTGATCACAAGAGCCTTAAATACATTTTCCAACAGCGAGATTTAAATCTGAGGCAGAGGAGATGGTTGGAATTGTTGAAGGATTATGATTGCGAGATTTTATATCATCCGGGTAAAGCTAATGTGGTAACAAATGCCTTGAGTAGAAAGTCCTCAGGTAGTCTTACTCACATCAGTGTTGAAAGGAGACCATTGATCTAGGAATTGCATCTGTTGGTGGATCAAGGTCTGATGATGAAGATTAATAGATCAGGTGGACTGCTAGCTCAATTTAAAGTGCGATCTGTAATGAGGGATAGGATTAAAGCAGCTCAGAGCAGAGATCCTATTCTTGAAGAGCTTGTAGAGAATGTCAGAGCAGGGAAGTTTACTGATTTCACACTCGAAGATGATGGTGTGTTGTGGATCAGTGGTAGATTGTGTGTTCCTGATGTGGATGATTTGAGAGAAGAGATCCTAGAGGAAGCACATTCTACAGCCTTTAGCGTACATCCAGGTGTCATTAAGATGTACCACAATATTAGAGAATTATACTGGTGGGATGGATTGAAGAAAGATGTCGCTGATTATGTTGCTAAGTGTCTGACGTGTCAGCAAGTGAAAGCCAAACATCAGAAGCCTTCTAGGAAGCTTCAGCCTCTTCCTATTCCCAAGTGGAAGTGGGAAAGGATAGCTATGGATTTTATGGTCAATTTACCTTGTTCGAAGGATGGATATGACTCCATCTGGGTGATTGTAGACAGATTGACGAAGTCTGCACATCTCCTACCTGTGAAAGCCACTTATTCTGTTGCCAGATTGGCAAAGCTGTATGTGAAGCATATCGTATGCCTTCATGGAGTACCTGTGTCCATTATCTCAGATAGAGGTTCGGTGTTTACTTCTCATTTTTGGCAGAAGTTGCAGGAAGCGATGGGCACTAGGTTGGACTTCAGTACTGCTTTTCATCCTCAGACAGATGGTCGGTCTGAGAGGACAATCCAGACACTAGAAGATATGTTAAGGATGTGTGTCTTGGATTTGGGAGGTAGCTGGGATGATCATTTGCCACTCGTTGAGTTTGCATATAATAACAGCTACCATAGTAGTATTGGCATGGCACCATATGAGGCGTTATATGGAAGGACGTGTAGATCCCCATTGAGTTGGGATGAGATTGGTGAGAGAGCTTTGACTGGACCTGAGATGGTTCAGGATGCTGCAGAGAAAGTCATCGTGATTAAGTGCAAATTAGAGACCGCAGTTCGAAGACAGAAGAGTTATGCGGATCCTAGGCGCAGAGATGTGGAGTTTCAGGTTGGAGATTTTATTTTTCTGAAGGTATCTACGATGAAGGGTGTTATGAGATTTGGCAGGAAGGGTAAGTTAGCACCGAGATATATCAGACCGTTTGAGATTCTGGAGAGAGTTGGCACTGTTACATATCGGTTGGATTTGCCTCCGAGTATGTCATAGGTGCATCCAGTATTTCATATCTCGATGCTAAGGAAGTATATCTCAGACCCTTCACACGTGTTGCAGCCCGACAGTGTGGAAGTGAGTGAAGATTTGACGTTTGTGGAAGAACCTGTGGCGATCGTTGATTATCAAGTTTGACAGTTGCGTTCGAAACAAATTCCGATGGTCAAGGTTTTGTGGCGTAGCAACAGAGTTGAGGAGCATACGTGGGAGACTGAAGCTGAGATGCGAGCTTTTTACCCGTATCTCTTTCCTTCCTGATTCTGTAATCTTTTCTTTTTGGAATTCAGGGACGAATTCTTGTAAAGGGGGAAGACTGTAATATCCCGTATTTTTAAATATTTTAATACTGCATCGGGATATGTAATGTTAATAATTTTTAAATATGATATTGATATTTCATGAGCTTTCATTTAATTTAAATTGAATTTTAATTGTTTATTATTATTTTAAGTGTTTTATGTAAAATTTTCCCAGGACTTACATTTTCGGGAAAATTTTCACGTAAATAATTTACTATTAATTATTTTAAATAGATTTACGGACTTGCATGAGCTCATACATATTTTTAAAATACTAGATAACGTGTATATGTGTACGTATTTATTTAATTAGGGTTTAATTAATATTACCCTAATATTTTATTATTTATTTATTAGTTTTATTGTTATTTAATTATTTTTATTTATTATTAAATTTTAAAATATTAAATTATATATGTGTGGTGTGTGATTTTTCCAAGTATTTTATTAATATACTATATTAAAAAATATATATTTCATTATTATTATTTTTCTTTTTTCTTTTTCTTTTTCTTTTTTCTTTTCTTTTCTTTTCTTTTTCTTTTCTTCTTCTTCCTCCTTTCTTCCCGAAACCCGTCCTCCATCAACCCTCACCGCTGTAAATCCTGACCATCTACCATCGGTGTGCCACCAGCAGCTCCGCCCTTCCCAGCTAGCTGCTCCGCCGCCCCTAGTCTCCTTCCCCGGCGCCGGCCAACTCCCTTCTTCCATTTTTGGCCGAAAATCCCATTTTCTTCACAACTTACTATTCCGACCACCAAACTTCACATTTTCAGTGTCTTTGGACTCCTCTAGCAATGGTAATCATGATTCTAGCTTTGGTTTGAGCTTAAATGGCCTTGAATTTCTTGTTTTTTGATTTTTCTCAATTTGGCCGAATTAGGTTTTTAATTTTTTTTTTTGAATTTTTCTTGTTGATTCATGAAAAGTCCCTTAAAAAATGTTGATGTAGCTTAATCTACATGTATGAATTTTTGTAGAATTTTTGGAGATTATTTTGATTTTTGGGTATTTTTGAATATTTTAATATTATTTTCTAATTTTCGGAAATTAATTAATTAAATTATGAAATTGTGTTTTATGATAATTATAGGTGTTGAAATGAATTATAGAAATTTATTTGGAATTTTTATGAATTTCTATGTATTTATTTTGAATTATTTAGGTTTATGTAATTTTGGGAAATTTAGGTTAATTGTATTTTTAATTGAAATTTATTGGTTAATTGATTTTAATTATTGATATTATTGATAAATATGTTGAGAAAATTAATTTTGAGTACTTATATAATTTTTGGTGAATTTTTGAAGTAATTATAGCATATTTATATATATAGGGGCATTTTGATAATTTTACACAAAATTAGCTAAAAATGTAATTTAATTGGTTTTAATAGTTATTTAAGGTATAAAAATGATTTCTAAAAATTATTTAGTATTTTTAACTAATTAAAACTAATTTTTGTGAATTATTTTTAATTATATATATAATATACGATTTTACTAATAAAATGAGTTTTTATCGGTTTTTAAAGTGTTTTAAGGTTAATTATGTAATTTCTACTTATAAAAATGAATTTCTATGTTATAAGGGTATTTTTGGTATTTCTAAAATTGTTCGGTGACTGTGGACCCCGGTCGGTAGATTTTAGTTTGGAGTCCGATCGAGGGGTTATGGATGAGTTGTTGTGTCTATTTTTCGAAGTATGTTTCTTTGCAGGGTCGGCTCTACTCTTTGAGTAGAGAGATGTCTGTTTTGCAGGGGAGGTTCTGCCGAATTTTCGATAGAATTATGTTTGATTTGATTAAATATGCATAAATAACGTGATTAGTATTTAAGTATATTTTTGGTTTATTTTTGGTACATATTAAATTATATGCATGTTTTATTAATAAATTATATTTAAAATGTTTTTTAATTATATTTCTAGCTTAATTTATAATTTGATTGGATTTATTTGACGTATATATACTCGAAATATACCTGATTTATTTTTGGTATATTTCCAGTATATATATGTGGTTTATTTGTTATTTTATTTTATTTAAATTCATGCATCATTTAATTATGAATGAATGTTTTATATTATTAATGAAGGATATCAATAGAACGTGCTACCTAGTGGGCAACACTAGGACCGAGTACGTACCGGTACGCTTATAGCATTTAGGCTATATTACTAACCACTTTGAGGATTTTGATTTGTAATGATTATTTGGTGTGTGAGATATGGTTTGGGGGTGTGATTGCTAGAGCTCGGTTGACCAAGTGTCTCGGGGCCAATCACACTGATAGTCAGACTGCTGGAGCTCGATTGACTTAGTGTCTCGGGGCCAGTCTACTGTCTAAATGGATTAAGTGGATATATTTGGATTAAGTGAGCCTGAATGGCTAGAGTGTTATCTAACACTGTTTGAGGTTGCGATATCATAGGGTTCTATTTGATCCTTCATGAACTGTGATTTTTAATAAAAATATATAAAATGATTTTACTGCATCTGTGTGTATTGCCTGTATATATACATATTAGATATATACTGTTGATTGTATGCATTGTCATTTAGTATGCATGTATATATATTATAGTAATTCACTCAGTGAGGTCTGACTCCCCTCTGTTGACTAATTTTTTAGGAGAGTCATCATCTTCAGACCTCAGTAACAGGCCTGTACGCCGGATTTCTTCCGTCCCGGCTTCTTTGTGTAAACTTCTTCCCTGAGTCTTGAGTTTTATTTTATCTAGACACTGCAGTAGTCATTAAATTATTAAAGAGATGTTGTATTAAATTTGAACTAGAATTGTATTAAAAGATTATATATATATATATATATATATATATATATATATATATATATATGTGATAATGAGGATTTGATTTAAATCCAGTTGGTGCATATGTTATTATTATATTTATGACTTTTTTTTTCTCTGCATTATATATTGTTATTATTACTATTGTATGTTTATTTTATTTTTAGGCTTGCTATGGGTTTCGGATTTGAAAGAATTCCCGTTCCCTAGCGCCGATCATGGCCCCTGTTTTGGGTGGTGACAAGATGGATTTAAAAGGCCAGATGATCGCCGTAGACAGTGGAAACAGCAGAATGAGGAGCATGTGGCTCAACGTTGTGATGATGTTGTTCATGCAACAGGAGTTCCGCAGGGTTCAGTGTGACACCTTTGATTGTACAGCAGATGCAATCTCTATTTCGGTAGAGAACTTAAGATATGTCAATTCTGTGTATATTCTATGTTTTGAATCTTGTTGATTTCCATGACTTTTTAGCGACGTGAATATAAATTGCTTCTACCACAGAGACAATATTGATGATCAGTCTTTTCGAGTTGAAGTTGTGGTTATAGTTTCAGCCTTACTACACCTATCATATATAGGGGTAGGTTAGAGGTAACTGTAACTCAAAGGCTAAAGTAGTCATTGTGAAAAGTACAAGCAACCCTTTGAATTCGAACTTGCAGCATTTGTGGCTAGGATAGCCGGGATTAATGAGGACTTGATAGCATTTAACCAAGCATTATAATTGTTTTTTTTATGCTTTGATGAAGGAATTAGAAAATGTCTAATGAAGATGAATCACCTTTAGTACTTTTTGATGACGAAATGATCAGTTTCGACTGTAGCACATGATTAGATTCTAAAGAGTGAATTTTAAGATACTTCCATCCATCTTCAAGGAGGGATTATTACCCATGACAGCTATTGCTCAGAGTAAGAGAAAAGCGGACAATTGAGAAGAATACTTTTGAACTCTTCAATCTGTCACGTCATGCTGTAGATATGATATAGTATAAGAGGAGACTGGTAGAACTGTGTGTTGTAGGATTAAGTTCGATATATGTTGGCATCCAAAGTAAGAACTGAAATTCAGAGAGTTATTTGCGAATTCAATCTTTTGGGTGAAATTAATCTTGATGTAATGTAGAGAATGGATTAGTTGTTTCAGCATTATGTAGTGGTTGATTATTAGAGTAAAGAGGTAATTTTTAGGATTCTTGATGAAGAAGAGTTGAAGTTGTAGGTGACACGAGTTTTGCACCTTAGAATCTTAGCTCCGTTATCACTACTAAGAAGATGCTGTGGAAAAGTTGTAAAGGAAACTTAGCTCTAGTCAAGGATACTACAGTGGAGAAGACCTCTATTTCAGATGTCCTTATAGCTTGTGAGTTGCCAGGTTTACCACCTCATAGAGATTGAATTTTGTATCGATGTGGTTCCTGATATAGCTCCTATTTTGATGCAGCCCTACAAAATGGCTCTTGTAGAATTAGAAGAGCAATTGCAAGATCTATTAGACTAGGGTATTTTCAGATCCTGTGTTTCTCCTTGAGGTGCACCAGTCCTGTTGGTGAAGAAGAAGGACAGTACACTCAAACTGTGCATTGATTATAGAGAATTGAACAAATATCCTCTCCCCGAGGATAAATGATTTATTTGATTAGCTTCACAGTGCACAGTTCTTTTCTAAGAGTGATTTGAGGTTTGGTTATCATCACTTGCGGATCAGTGAAGCCGATGTTCCTAAAACTGCATTCCGCACTCGATATGGCCACCATGAGTTTCTAGTAATGTCCTTTGGATTAACTAATGCACCAGCTGCTTTTATAGATCTGATGATTAGGGTATTCAGACCACATGTGGATTAATTTGTAGTAGTCTTCATTGATGATATACCAGTGTATTCAAAGAGTATGGAAGAGCACGTATATCACTAGAGGACTGTACTATAGACAATGAAAGAATGTCAGCTTTATGCTGAATTCTCAAAGTGTGGATTCTAGTTGGAAAGCGTTGCATTCCTTGGACATATGGTGTTTAAAGATGGTATCTAAATTAATCCACAGAAGATCGAGGCAGTGTCTAAGTGGCCTAAACTGACTACAGTTATGGAGATTCATATTTTTCTAGGTTTAGTTGGGTATTATAGGAGATTTATGCAAGATTTTTCTAGTATTATAGCTCCTATAACTCGCATGACTTAGAAGGATGTGAAGTTTATATGGTCAGATGTTTGTAAAAATAGTTTCTAATTGCTGAAGGAGACCGTTAATCCAAGAGTTGTATGAATTAGTGGATCAAGGTCTGATGATAAAGATGAGTGGATCTGGTGGACTGTTAGCTCAATTCAAGGTTCAATTTATGTTAAGAGATAGGATTAAGGCAACTCAAGGCCGAGATCCTATTCTAGCAGAGCTTGAAGAAAATTTTCATGCAAGGAAGTTCACTAATTTTGCACTTGATGATGAAGGTGTTTTATAGATCAATGGTAGATTGTGCGTTCTTGATGGGGATAATTTAGGAGAAGAGATCCTTGAAAAAGCACATTCTACAACTTATAACATACATCTGGGTGTCACTAAGATGTAATATCAGAGACTTGTACTGGTGGAATGGACTGAAAAAGGATGTAACTGATTATATTACTAAGTGTCTGGCGTGTCAACAGATGAAAACTAAACATCATAAGCCTTTTGGGAAGCTTCAGCCTCTTCCTATTCCTAAGTGGAAATGGGAAAGGATTGTAATAGATTTTGTGGTTGGTTTACCTCGTTTTAAGGATGGATATGATTCCATTTGGGTGATCGTGGATAGGTTGATCAAGTCTTCACATTTCTTTCCTGTTGAAGTGGGTAGAATTGTATAACCCTAGTCTCTAGGTCTTAGTATAGAATAAGTAGGATGTCGAACACTTGGGAATTTTTGGGCAATTCTATATTAACTGGATAGTTACTTAGATGGATAGGTAAAACTAAATCAAAATAAATTAAAGAATCTAATTATTACTAATTTACTATAATGCTAAACAGAAATAAAATGTAAATATATATAAGAGAAGCATAATTCAGAATGTAAATAAGAACTTATAAAAGATTATCATAAAACATATTGATTAGAAATTAGTGCATATAATTGTTAAAAGTAATTCTCATTATCAATTTAAAGTTAGAGTCTCTAAAGGTAACTCTCGTTATCAATTAGAAGTATTTCCTCTTAGAGTCTGCAAGCCCTCTCGTTGTATTGCAGAGATAAGATAATATCATAAATCACATTATACCAATAAATCCTTAAAAGCAACTCTCATTGTCGATCAAGGATGATTTCGCCTAGAGTCTACAATCACTCTCGTGTCTTTGTAGAGATAAACAAAAATCATAAAGTAATTATACTAATTCTTTTCCCTTAAAATGAATTTCTTGTCTTTAAATAAATTCAATTCTTAAGTAATTTTAATTATATGTCCATCAAATTACTCCAACTCTCGTTGTAAGTAATTTTTATTAAAACAAGTTTCAAATGGTGATCAATCATAAATAACTTAATAAAGCACTAATTGAAATTAAATCATAAATAAAATAAGATAGAAAATGTAGTTCTTATTTAATTCATCATTGCTTCTCAAACAAGACTTAGCCAAAAAACATAGTTAAAGAATAATAAGAAAAGAAGAAAAAGAATTAATAAAACCCTTTTTGCTAAATCTTTTGGCACTTGCTTGATGTAGAGCAATCTTGTCTTATTGCTTCTTACTTGATCTCCTTCTAATTGATCTTTAAACACTAAGTCTAAGCAATAATTGCTCTAATAAAGTTATGTATTTCTTGAATCCTCCTCTAAAAATATATTCTATCCTTTTGTTTAGGTCATAATTAATCTATATATAGACCCTATAGGTGGTTAAAAGGAGTTACAATTGGAAAGGTACCCTTTTAAACAAAGGGTCATAACTTAATGTAAATATAGTAACTTATAGGGCATTTTGGTCCCTTTAGATGACCTTTTCTTAAAAATATTCCTTCATAAAAGTTTTAGATCTCTAAGTTATCTTTCTAGAGAAATTTGAATCACCTTATTTGGATGTCTATAAAGGAAGTTATGGGTAAAATATAAAAACTGCTCAAAGCTGAAAAGTTGCAACCCTTTGGTGAGACATCACTGACACAACTCAGCATAGGGCTATGACTCAGCATTGCATGCCTCTGTCATGACTCATTCCCACTATAACAACTTGCGCCAATATTAATTTAACTTCCTTTTGCTTTTCAAGCTTCATACTTCATTCTAACAAGTCCAAAGTCCTTCCTATATATCAATTGAACCTAAAAACATATATAAAACATACAGACTACCATAAAAAGCAATTGGAACTAAAAATAGCATTTTCATAACTAAATAAACACACAAACTAAACCAAAATTAAATAAAATAACACTTATAATACCTAAATAACTATGCATATTTGCATTGTATTACCTATGAAAGCCACTTATTCTATAGCTAAGTTGGCAAAGCTGGATGTGAAGCATATTGTGTGCCTATAGGAAGTATTTATGTCAATTGTGTCTAATAGAGGTTTAGTGTTTACCTCTCATTTTTGGCAGAAGTTGTAAGAAGCAATAGGCACCAAGCTAGATATCAGTACTGCTTTTCATCCTCAGACAGATGGTAAGTCTGAGAAGACAGTCTAAACACTGGAAGATATGTTGAGGATGTGTGTTTTGGATCTGGGAGGTAGTTGAGATGATCATTTGCCACTTGTGCAATTTGCATATAATAACAGCTACCATAGCAGTATTGAGATGGCACCGTATAAAACTTTGTATGGAAGGAGGTGTTGATCTCCTTTGTGTTAGGATGAGATTAGAGAGAGAGTTTTAACTGGACCTGAGATTGTCCAGAATGCAGTAAAGAAAGTTGTTATGATCAGAAGCATATTAAAGATCGCAGCTAGTAGATAGAAGAGCTATGTGGATCCAAAATGTAGAGATATAGAGTGTCATATTGGAGACTGTATTTTTGAAGGTGTCTTTGAAGAAGGGTGTGATGAGATTTGGTATGGTTGCATATCGATTGGTTTTGCCTTCGAATCTGTTTCAAGTGCATCCAGTGTTCCATATCTCAATGATGAGAAAGTGTATTTCGGGCCCTTTGCACGTGTTATAGCCTATTAGTGTGGAGATTAATGAAGATTTAACCTACGAGAAGGAACTAGTTGCGATAGTTGATTATTAAGTTTGACAGTTACGTTTGAAGAATGGTTGAGGTGTTGTGGTGAAGCAACAACATAAAGGAGCATACTTGGGAGACTAAAGCTGAGATGCGAGCTTCTTACTCGTATCTCTTTCCTCGTTGACTCGTGTTTTGTTTTCTTTTCTTTGAATTCGAGAACGAATTCCTATAAGGAGGGAAGACTGTAATAATCCGAATATTTTAAATTATTATTTTTTATATAAATATTGAGGTTTCAATGATATTAACTATCTTTATTTTATATTGTTATTATTGATATATTAAATTGTATATTTAAAAAACTAAATTTAAAATTCTATTGAGAACTATTAATATTATTATTTTTACATCATTTTATTTTATGCACACATATTATTATTTTAATTGTCATAATATATATATATATATATATATATATATATATATATATATATATATATATATATATATATATATATATATATGTCATGACCCAAACTAGGAGTCATGACCAGCGCTAGGGAATGGGAATTCTTTCGAATTCGAAACTTGTAGCAAGCCTTAGAAAATAAAATCATGCAATAAATAAATAAATAAAATATGACAGAATTAAAATTTTTTGAATCAATATAAAATAAATACTCCAAATCCTTTTATAAATAAATATATTCATACAATGTTCAAATATAACTCTTTGAGTATTTAATATTAAAACAAAATAATACTCTTCTGGTACAACAATACTACTACTGAGGTTCCTAGAATATAAATCAGAGTTTGAATTATATATTTACATAAAATGGCCGGGACGGAAGAACGCCGACGAAGAACTCTACTACTAAGGTCTGACGATAGGGTCAGACCTCATTGAGTGAATTATTATACTATATATACATGCAATCTAAAGCATACCCAGTCAAGCATTCTTATATGTATATATGCATATACAGGCACTTCACACAAATGTCAAACTCTACTTTTATAAAATAATAAATGTAGAAAACATTTATTTTAATACATGAAGGATCAAATAGAACCCTATTAATCGCAACCTCAATCAACCATATCATCACTCTAGCCATACAGGCTCACTTAAATCCAAATAGATCACTTATTCCATTTTGGATAGTAGACTGGCCCCGAGACGCTAAGTCAACCGAGCTCCAGTAGTCTGACTGTCAATGTGATTGGCCCCGAGACACTTGGTCAACTGAGCTCCAGCAATCACACTCTCAATCACATAACATCTCAATCAAATCAATCCAATCATAATTAATCAAATCATAATCACCACAATTAATTCCTTACTCATACTTAAATCTATCGCACTGGTATATACACGGTCCTAGTGCTGCCCACTAGGAAGCATGTTCTATTGATATCCTTCATTTATAATAAACCATTCATACGGAAATAAATAATGTAAAATAACATTTATAATAGTAAAATAAACCATATATATACTAGAAATATACCTAAAATAAATGAAGTATATTTCGGGTATATATATATATATATAAACATGAAATATACTAAAGATAAACCACTAATATAATTTAAAACAATTTAAGTGTGTTTCAATAATATAACATGCATTTACATAAAAATATACCTAAATATACTAAAGATATACCCTAAGTACACAAGTCATTTAATAAAACAATTATGCATAAATATTCATTTAAAACATGTATATGTACTAAAACATGCATTTAGGCTTGACACATATCCAAAAATAAACTAATCATCTAGCATGCATATATAAAAAATAAACCCTAAATTTACCAATGACATGTTAGGTTTAAATCAATAATGAAATATGCATTTATTTGGAAACATATCAAAGATATACCAAAAATATACTTAAAAATAATTTAAGTATAAATCAATAATGTGGCATGCAATTATTTAGAAATAAACCTAAAATATACTAAAAATATACCTAAAGTATACTAATCATTTAAATAAACAATTATGAATGAATATACATTTAAAACATGTATATATATACTAAAACATAATAAACATAACCCTAATCATATTATAATTTAAATTACTTTTAAAAACATATAATGAAAATGAAAAGAAATCCTAAGTTATGCATTCTATATGCAATGCATATATATACAGTATAATAACTCATTGATTAGCGTTCCACGAGACAGACTCAGCGGGCCTAGTTTGTTAGGCCTCGGTCTCGACGCAGCTAGAAAAAATAAAATAACAATAACCTTTCTAACTCTACATTTCTAGGATTACTATAGACAGACTCAATCAAAAGTTCAAAACTAGACTCGGATCGGTTGTCACATTTTACGATAAATCTACCGAAATTTCGGCAGAGTCTCCTCTGTGAAACGAACATCTTCCTACAAAGGGCCGATATTGCATAGAAAATACACTTCTAAAATCTTAAAGCACAACATCTCGGGTTGGGACCCCAAACTCCACAAATCCCCAACCGAGATTCACAATACACAAACAATAATATTAAATAGTAAAATAATGAAAACCATAAAAAACCCGTTAAAATATTTAAAAGCCTTTATTTACCAACTAAAACATAAAACTCTAATTTAAATAATATTTGATAATAAAAATTCATAAATGAAATAAAATTTCCATTTTTTTTCAATTAAATTAACATAAATTGCAAATAATATTTAAAATCACAATTTAACATCACAAAAATAATAAAATACATATTTAGTCTCAAAATAATAAATACTCTTATTATTCACATAATATTTTAAAATTTTCACAATTAACTATTAAAATCTCAAATATTATATAATATTAATAAAAATTCAATTTTTTATAATTATTCAATATAACATAATAAAATTCACATTTAATTGCTTAAATAGCTTAATTATATGATAAAATTAGTTTAAAACCCATTTTATTTCCAAAATAATATATATAATATATTATTTGAAAACCATTTTTGAAAAATAGTATTAATTAATTAAAAATAATAATTAATTTGTAAAAATCATTTTATTACCTTAAATAATTATAAAATCAACTAGAACATAAGATTTAACTATAATTAACACAAAATCACACATTTACCCCTATAATATCAAATATCCAATATATTTAAATATACTAAATAATTTCCCCAAAAATTATAAAAAAAATCATTAAAATTACTTAATCAACATATATTATACTAATATCAACCAAAACACATATTTATCCAACAATTTCTATAAAAATACATATTTAATCTAATAATTCAAAATACACATAAATTGTAGAAAATTCCATAAAAATTATGTAAATTCCTAAAAATTGTTTTATCATCAAATAACATTTTAATATCAACTAAAACACAACTTTAAATTCAACCAAAATACTCAATTATCCAATATTTACATAAACTATAAATATTTCTTAAAAATTATATAAAATTCCCAAAAATTAATTTCTCAACATCAAAATTAATAAAAATATATAATAACAGTAATTTAACAAATTTCATAAGTTAATTAATTTATTTACAAAAATTCATTAAATAATATTAAAATAATAAAAAATTCACCAAAATTAAAATAAATTCCAAAAATTATAATAAAAATATATTCATGAAGCTCAAGCTATAAGGATCATCATTTTCAAAGGGAGTTTGCTTGAATCAATAAAAATCAACCTAAAAAAAAATAAAAACCTTAAAAAGCTCAAAAATAAAAATTCAAGAAAACACAACAATGGATGGATTTGAGCTAAAACAGAGGTTAAATTCTTGCTCACTGGTGCTCAAGGAGTTCATAGACACCGAAAACATGAAAAAAGATGGCTGAAAAATGAACGAAGCAGCTACTCACTGTTGCTGTCGATTCTAACTTCTCCGGCGACACACCGACGAGCTGACAATGACGAAGATGATGGGGAAGAAAAGGGAAGAAGATGGTGGCGGTGAGGGGCAGTCAGGCGAGCTGTGAGAAGAGGCACAGTGACAATGTGTGATCGGGATTTTGCGGGTGGGGGAGGAAGAAAAAATGGCTTCTGCCTTTGTTTTATCTGTGTGTATATATATATATATATATATATATATATATATATATATATATATATATATTATATACACACACACAAAAAGAATCACATACAATATCATTTAAAAAAAACATTAATAATAACCATAGTTATTAAATAATTAATAATACAAATAATGTATATTTAATAAGATAAAAATAGTAATAATAACTCACATAAATAACAATGAAAATAATAACATTAATAATGGTAGTGAAATACTTTAAAAAAATATATATTAATAATACATAAATCACATTAAGTAATAGAATAATATTAATGCTTAAAGAAATAATATTAAAATATTCATGCACTAAATTAACATTATTAAAATAATAGTATTCGAAAATAATAAATATACATAATGGAATTTAAACGTCCAAAATAATAAATTCTAAATTAATATATTTAAGTAGAAAATTCAATTAAACATACAATAATGATAATAAATCACAAAATAGTAGAATAATTAAATATAACTTTTAAATTTTATTAATACTACATATCTTATTATTTAATAAAATAATTTAAAAACCAGGGTTATTATAATATATATATATATATATATATACATGCAATATTATTATTGATTATTATTATTTATAGCATTATTTTAACTAGAGTTATTATTTTATTGTTGTTAGATATATATATATATACATGGGTAATGTAGGTATATTTATTTGGGACTTGTACTTTATATATATATATATATATATTTATTTTTTTATTTATGGATAAGTTATGCCAAATATGTATATGTGTGGTTGAGGAAATTCTTGCATTATTTGAATATAAGTGGTAAATGTTCCATTTTTCAGTCCACTTCTTTCATTTCTTCTTGCTGTCCTGCGTGTTTCTTCTCTTCCTCTTCCATTTCTGTCCAATTCCTTCCTCCTACTCACTCTCTCTCTTTCGGTGCTTCCCATCTCAGCAGCACCATAAGCCCTCACATTATCACCATCATTTGTTCTTCTCCTCTTTGTTGTGTCTTCTCTGCAGCAACCATGCGCAGCAGCAACATGAAGCGGCAACATGAAGACACCAATAGCAGTGACAACAGTGACAACAACCTTCTCCTCCTCCTCTTACCGAATTCTAGCACCAAGCCTCCTCTTGATTTTGGCTTAGTTTAGGTGAGTTTTAGGTTAGTTAGTTAGAGATGTTATAGTTGTTTGTTAGTTGATTTTAGTTAGTTTTTAGGTTGATTTTTTATTTTGTTAATTATGAATTATTTGTTTAAATTATGCAAAAATTTTATTTTAATTATTTGGTTAATTTTTGGGTTGATCTATACATATTTAGTAGTTAATCTAAATTATTTGGGGTTGGTTTTGGTTAAGGGTATATAAAAAATGATTTAGATTAATTAATTTGATTTTATGGAATTTTGTATATTTATTTGGATATTTTAAGTTTTATGTATATTTTGTTAATGTTATTAATTAATTATATTTGGTTGAATATTTGAGTTAATTAGGGTTAATAAATTAAGTTAGTAATTTTAGTATGAATAAAATAATTTTTGATTATTTTATTTAATTTTTGAGGAATTATTATTATTATGTGAATTTTGAAATAATAGGTAAATAGTATATTTTTGTTGATATTATAATTAAATATTATGTTTTAGTTAATTTTGAGATAAATGTGGTATTATAATAATTTTTATAAATTATTTACTATTTTTAGTTAATTAATACTAATTTTCAAAAATTATATTTAAATAATATATTATTTACTATTTTGATGATAAAATGGGTTTTAAACTAGTTTTATTATATAATTAAACTATTTACGTAGTTATTTGTTAATTTAACTATTTTAGGTCAATTATTTGAGAAATTGGTTTTTATTCATATTGTACAATATTTGAGATTTTATTAGTTAATTTGTGATAATTTTGGAATATTATGTAAATAATAAATTATTTATTATTTTGAGCTTAAATGGGTTTTTTTTTATGATGTTAAATGGTGATTTTAATAATTATTTGCAAATTATGTTCATTTAATTGTAAAATGGGAATTTTATTCCATTTATGAATTTTATTATTTAATATTATTTAAAAACTAGAATTTTATATTTTAGTTGGAAAATTAAGGTTTTTAATATTATTATGGATTTTTGATAATTTTTTGAAAGAGTCCTAGAGGGGGGGGGGGGGTGAATAGGACTATCAAACAAAAATAGAAAATTAAAGGAATTCTTTGCAAGAATTGAGTAAGAGTTGAAAAGGAAGAATGAAGAACACAAATATTTAAAGAGTTCGGATTCAACAGTAATTCTTCGTCTCCACCTAACTTATCCCCAAGTTAGGATTTTTAATCACCCATAATCTTATTCATAAGATTGAGAATACACTAGAGTTTTATGGCTCACTCTTACAACCTTACAACTTGAGTTTTCAAGGCTCACTCAAAAATCAAATTACAAGTGTTTTCAAGGCTCACACTAAAACCAAATTCCCAAGTGTTTTAATGGCTAAACACTTAAACCAATTCTTTTAGAATAGAATCTCACTTCCCATTTTCTAAACCCAGAAAATAAAAGAATATGAATGTCTATTCTAATCACTCACCAACTCTCACAAGAGTTATACACAAAGAATTGTTTAAAGGAAAATTTTAAGAGCTCAATTGAATGTTTAAGAAAATAATGAATGATAAACAAGTTTCCTTAACCTTTTAATTGAATTATAAGTTGTGTTTATATATACAAACACTTAAAAATATAGTTTTTGGATGTATCAATCATGTCTCCAACGTTTATAATTGATTTTGAATCAATTCTTGGACTTTTGGCAGCTCAAGGGATGCTTATGGGCAGCTCACGAGTGAACAATGCTCGTGAGGAGTAAAAATATATCCATTGCTGTAATATCCCGAGTTTTTAAATATTTTTATACTGCATCGGGATATGCAGTGTTAATAATTTTTGTATATATTTATGATATTTTATGATTTTGTTGTTTGTTTATAGCTAATTTTAATTATTTTATATTATTTTAAGTATTTTACGTAAAACTTTTCCGGAAATTGTATTTTCGTGAAAATTGACACGTAAATAATTTAATATTAATTATTTTGACTAGTTTTATGAATTTGCATGAACTCATATATAATTTTAAAGTGCTAAAATAAAATTTATATATGTGTATTTATTTAAATTAATTAGAGCTTAATTAATTTCCTTAATTTTATTATTTAATTTTTGTATTAATTAATTAATTTTAAGTGTATAAATTATTAAATATAATAAAATATTTGTGTGGTGAGTATTATTTGTGTGTGGGAATATATGTATTACTATAATATAAGGTGAACATATATATATATATATATACATATATACATTATTTTATAACAAAAAACAAAAGTTTGCAGAAATTACCGTTTTGCCATTGTCTTCTTCATTTCTTCCTCGATAAGCTTTTCTTCCATTTCCAGCCATTTTCAAGCTGGTTTTCTTGCTGTCACTATGCCCCTCAGCCTTCCTCCTCCACCTCCAGCCATTTTCACCACCTAAAACTCCCTTTTCCAGTGTGTTTTGGCCGGAAAATCAAGTAGAGGTCGAATTTCATCTCAACTCCGATCAAGCCATTTTCGGCCACTGTTTTTGACACCGTCGGTCTCTATCTTCTCCTTGAAATCTGGTGAGTGTGATTCCAAGCTTTGTTTTACTTGATTTGGTCTAGAATTGCTTAGGTTTCAATTTCTTCATTTCAGCCTATTTGGTTTTTGAATTTTTTTTTATCCTCAATTTGATTGATTCATGAAAACTTCCTTAACAAAATTTGTTCCTGGAAGCTTAATATACATGATATAATTTTTTTAGAATTTTTGGAATTTATTTTAATTTTTGTGAATTTTTTATTATTTTATTAATATTTTTTAATTTTTGAAAATTAATTAATTAATTTATGAAATTGTGTTTTATGGTGATTATAGGTGTTGAAATTAATTATAGAAATTTATTTTTAATTTTTGTGAATTTTTATATATTTATTTGGAATTTATTAAGTTTATGTAATTTTGAAAAAATAGGGTTAATTATGTGTTTAATTGAAATAAATTGGTAAATTGAGTATATTTATTGATATTATTGAATTATATGCTGAGAAATTAATTTTTGAGTAATTATATAATTTTTGGTGAATTTTTGAACATTTATAGTAAATTTATACATATAGGGGTATTTTGGTAATTTTACACTAAATTGGCTAAAAATGTAATTAAATTGGTTTTAAGAGTTATTTAGGGTATAAAAATGATTTCTACAAATTATCTAGTATTTTTAACTAATTAAATGTCACGACCCAAAACAGGGACCATGACCGGCGCTAGGGAACGGGAATTTTTTCGAATCCGGAACCCGTAGCAAGCCTAAAAATAAAACAAACATGCAATAATAACAATAACAATATAATATGCAGCGGAAATAAAAATCATAATATCATAATATTTTTCACATCAACTGGATTTAAATCGAAATCTCATCTCATAGATACATAATCTCTTTAATACAAATCCAGTTTCAATATAATACATCTCTTTAAATAAAATACATAAAATCCAATACTTTAATTCTCAACTACTGTAGTGTCTAGATAAAATAAATAAGACTTAAGTAGACAATTTACATAAAGAAGCCGGGGCGGAAGAAATCCGGCGTATCGACCTGCTACTGAGGTCTGAGGAAGTTGACTCTCCTGAAAAATAGTCAATGGAGGGGAGTCAGACCTCACTGAGTGAATTACTATAATATATATACATACACACTAAGTGATAATGCATACAGTCAACAGTATATGTGTATCTAATATATATACAGACAATTTCACACAGATGCAGAAAAATCATTTTTATATATTTTATTGAAAATCCCAGTTTATGAAGGATCACATAGAACCCTAGAATATCGCAACCTCAAAAATAGTGTTAGACAACACTCTAACCATACAGGCTCACTTAATCCAAATATATCCACTTAATCCATTTAGACAGTAGACCGACCCCGAGACACTAAGTCAACCGAGCTCCAGCAGTCTAACTGCCAGTGTGATTGGCCCCGAGACACTTAGTCAACCGAGCTCCAGCAATCACACCCAAACCACATCTCACACATATCAATAATCACATCAAATCAATATCTGCAAATAAGTTAGTAATATAGCCTAAATACTATAGGCGTACCGGTACGTACTCGGTCCTAGTGCTACCCACTAGGTAGCACGTTCTATCGATATCCTTCATTAATAAATAATATAAAACATTCATTCACAATAAATGATGCATGAATTTAAATGAAATAGCAATATAAACCATATATATATACAGAAAATATACCAAAAGTAAACCAGGTATATTTCGAGTATATATATATCAAATGCATTCAATCAAATTATAAATTAAGCTGGAAATATATTTAAAAACATTTTAAATATATTTTATTTACAAAACATGCATATAATTTATTATATACCAAAAATATACTTAATGTAAACTTAAGAAATAATCAAATTATTTATGCATATTTAATCAACATAAAACATGCATTTCTAAATCATGCATCCTAAGCATATATATATAATATAGTAACTCACCTAATGCGCTCCACGAGACAGGTCCGACGGGCCTGGTCCACTAGCCCTCGGTCTCGGCGCAACTAAACAAGAAATAAATAACAGACATCAGAATAAATCTAACAGAAATCCTAGAATTCAATCTAGAGTATTAAAATACGAAAACAGAATTAGGGTTCGACTGGACATCACGTTTTACGAGAATTCTACCGAAAATCCGGCAGAACCTCCCCGGTAAAACGGAAATCTCTCTACTCAAAAGAGTAGAGCCGACCCTGCAAAGAAACACACTTCGAAAAACTACACAAGGCACAATCAAAATCCCACGGTCGGACTCCAAACTACAGTCCACCGACCGGGATCCACAAACACAGAACATATTCCAGATATACCAAAAATATCCTTAAATCACAGAAATACATTTCATAGGTAGAAATTACATAATTGACCTTGAAACACTATAAAAACCAATTAAAACTCATTTTATTAGAAAAACCGTATATTATATATATAATTGAAAATAATTCACGAAAAATAGTTTTAATTAGTTAAAAATACCAAATATTTTGTAGAAATCATTTTTATACCTTAAATAAATATTAAAACCAATTAAATTACATTTTTAGACAATTTAGGGTAAAATTACCAAAATACCCCTATATATATAAATATACTTAAATTACTTCAAAAATTCACCAAAAATCATACAATTATCCAAAATTAATTTTCTCAACATATTTATCAATAATATTAATAATTAAACTCAATTAACCAATTAAATTCAATTAAAAACACATTTAACCTAATTTTCTCAAAATCACATAAACTTTAATAATTCAAAATAAATACTTAGAAATTCATAAAAATTCCAAATAAATTCCTATAATTCATTTCAACACCTAATTCAACCATAAACTCCAATTTCATAATTTAAATAATTAATTTCCGAAAATTAGAAAATAATATTAAAATATTCAAAAATACCCAAAAATCCAAAAAATCTCCAAAAATTCTACAAAAATTCATACATGTATATTAAGCTACTAGTAACAACATTTGTGAAGGGAGTTTTCATGAATCAACCAATTGGAAGCTCAAAAAAATCAAAAACCCTAATAGGCCGAAATTGAAAATTCGAAACCTAAGCAATTCTAGACCATTTTAGCTCAAACCAAAGCTAGAATCACACTCACCGGAGCTCAAGGAGAAGAAAGAGACCGGAAGTGTCGAAAACGGTGGCCGGAATCGACGTGATCGACGGTGGATCGATTTTCGGCTTCTCAGGCCAAAATCATCTTCCAGGCACCGGAAACGGCTACCTCAGGTGGCGGAAAAGGTTGGGGAAGGCGGTGGCACACCGGACGGCACACCCACGGTGAAGAAACGGCGTAACAGGCGTCCGGACGGCGAGGAGAATCGGTCGGGAGGAAGAAGAAGACTCGGGGGCAAAATGGTAATTTTCCAAACTTTTGATTTTTGACAAATTTTAATGTATATATGTATATATATATACTTTATACTATATATTAAAATAATATTAAATTACACACATCAAATATACACCACACACATAAAATCTAATATTTTAACAATTTATACTAAATAAAATTAATTAAATAACAATAAAACAAATAAATAATTAATAAAATATTAGGGTAATATTAAACCCTAATTAAATAAATATACACACACATAGGCTTTATTTAGTATTTTAAAAATACGTATGAGTTCATGCAAGTCCGAAAATATATTTAAAATAATTAATATTAAAATATTTACGTGAAAATTTCCCCGAAAATGCAAGTCCCGGGAAAATTTTACGTAAAGTACTGTAGATAAAACACAATATTTAAAATAGTTTTTAAATACATATTAACTCATAAAAATATCATATAACATACAGAAATTATTAACACTGCATATCCCGATACAGTGTAAAAATATTTTAAAAACACGGGATATTACATTAAAACTACTTTTCGTAAATTATTTTCAAATTATATATATAATATGCTATTTTTCTAAATAAATGAGTTTTTATCGGTTTTTAACGTGTTTTAGGGTTAATTACGTAATTTGGATTTTATAAAATGTATTTTTATTATATAAGGGCATTTTTGGTATTTTATAATTATTTTGTGAATTGTGAACCTCAGTCGGTGAATTGTAGTTTGGAGTCCGACCGAGGGATTGTGGTTGTGAATTTGGTGTTATTCCAAAGTGTGTTTTTTTTACAGGATCGGCTTTACTCTTTGAGTAGAGAGATGTGTAATATCTCGTATTTTTAAATATTTTAATACTGCATTGGGATATGCAGTGTTAATAATTTTTGTAAATAATATTGATATTTTATGAGTTTGTTATTTAATTAAAGCTTATTTTAATTGTTTATATTATTTTAAGTACTTTACGTAAAATTTTCTCGGGAATGTTATTTTCGGAAAAATTAATACGTAAATAATTTAATATTAATTATTTTAAACAATTTTACGAACTTGCATGAACTCATATATATATATTTTTAAGTGCTAAATAGAGTGTATATATGTGTATATATTTAAATTAAAATAGGGTTTAATTAATTACCCTAATTTTTATTATTTATTATTAGTTTTAATATTATTTAATTATTTTTTTCAGTGTATAAATTATTTAATATATTAAATTAAGTGTGTGGTGTATATTTAATATTTTTTGGAATTTATATTATTATAATATTTGGTTGGGATATATATATATATACATATATACTTATTTATTTAACAAAAAAATAAAGTTAACAAAAATTACAATTTTGCCATTCTCCCCTTCCCCTTCTTCCCAATCGATTTCCACCATCACCATCGCCTGCCATCCCATTTTCAGGCCATCAGTGTACCACCCTGAGCTCTGCCCTTCCCAGCCAGCAGCTCCGTTACCCTTCCTCCTCTTCTCCGACGTCGTTTCCCTTTATTTTGGCCGGAAGACCAAAACTTGAAGCCACCGTTGTTCACAGTGTTTCTGACCACCGTTTTTGACACCGCCAGTCTCTATCTTCTCCTTGAGCTCTGGTGAGTGTGATTCCAAGCTTTGTTTCACTTAAAATGGTCTAGATTTACCTAGGTTTCGATTTTGCAATTTCAGCCTATTAGGGTTTTTGAATTTTTTTGAGCTTCAATTGATTGATTCATGAAAAATACCTTCACAAATGTTATTCCCCTTAGCTTAATCTTCATGTGTAAATTTTTATAGAATTTTGGGAATTTATTTTGATTTTTGGGTATTTTTGAATATTTTATTATTATTTTCTAATTTTCGAAAATTAATTAATTAAATTATGAAATTGTGTTTTATGGTAATTATAGGTGTTGAAATGAATTATAGAAGTTTATTTGGAATTTTTTTGAATTTTTATATATTTATTTTGAATTTGATTAGTTTATGTAATTTTGGAAAAATAGGGTTAATTGTGTGTTTAATTGAAATTAATTATTTAATTGAGTTTGTTTATTGATATTATTGATATATATGTTGAGAAAATTAATTTTTTGCAATTACATTACTTTTGGTGAATTTTTGGATTAATTTTAGTATATTTATATATATAGGGGTATTTTGGTAATTTTACCCTAAATTGGCTAAAAATATAATTAAATTGGTTTTAATAGTTTTTTAGGGCATAAAAATGATTTCTACAAATTATTTAGTATTTTTAACTAATTGAAACTATTTTTCGTAAATTATTTTCAATTATATATATAATATACGATTTTTCTAAATAAATGAATTTTTATCAATTTTTAATGTGTTTTAGGGTTAATTATGTAATTTCTACTTATATAATGTATTTTTAGTGTATAAGGGTATTTTCGGTATTTTGTAAATACTCTGTGAATTGTGGACCTCGGTCGATGATTTGTAGTTTGGAGTCCGATCGAGGGATTTTGGTTGTGATTCTGTGTCTATTTTTTGAAGTGTGTTTCTTTGCAGGGCCGGCTCTACTCTTTTATTAGAAAGATGTCCATTTTACAAGGGAGGTTCTGTAGGATTTTTGGTAGAATTCTCGTAAAACGTGATGTCCGGTCGGATTTTGATTTAATTTTGTGTCTAGTGATCTAGATCAAGTCTTTAGAACTTATGTAGATGTATTCTTATATTTTGTGGTTGTTTGTTTGTTTAGTTGTGCCGAGACCGAGGTCTAGTGGACCTGGCCCATCGAACCCATCTCGAGGAGTGCACTAATTGTGAGTTACTATTCTATATATATATGCTTTAGGGTGCATGATTTAGAAATGTATGTTTTATTTTGATTAATTATGCATAAATAATTCAATTAGTATTTAAGTTTATTTTTAGTTTATTTTGGTTTATCTTTAGTTTATTTTTGGTATATTTTAAATTATATACATGTTTTGCTAATAAATTAGGTTTAAAAATGTTTTTGAATATATTTCTAGTTTATTTTGTAATCTATCTGGATTTCTTTGACGTATATATACTCAAAATATACCTGATTTACTTTTGATATATTTCTAGTATATATATGGTTATTGTTGCTATTATATTTAAATTCATGCATCATTTATTTTTATGAATGTATGTTTTATTTATTAAATGAAGGATATCAATAGAACGTGCTACCTAGTGGGCAGCACTAGGACCGAGTACGTACCGGTACGCTTATAGCATTTAGGCTATATTACTAACCATTTGTGGATATTAATTGGATATGATTATTTGATGTGTGAGATATGATTTGAGAGTGTGATTGATGGAGCTCGGTTGACCAAGTATCTCGGGGCCAATCACATTGACAGTCAGACTGTTGGAGCTCGATTGACTTAGTGTCTTGGGGCCAGTCTACTGTCCAAATGGAATAAGTGAATATATTGGAATAAGTGAGCCTGTATGGCTAGAGTGTTGTCTAACACTGTTTGAGGTTGCAATTTTCTAGGATTCTATTTGATCCTTTATAAACTGTGATTTTCAATAAAAATATAAAAAAATGATTTTTTATTGCATCTCTGTGTATTTGCCTGTATATATCTTTATATATATACTATTGACTATATGCATTGTCATTTTGTATGCATGTATATATATTATAGTAATTCACTCAGTGAGGTCTGACTCCCCTTTGCTGACTATTTTTCAGGAGAGTCATCATCTTCAAACCTCAGTAACAGGCCTATACGCCGGATTTCTTCCGCCCCGGCTTTACTATGTAAACTGCTCACTTGAGTTTTATTTTATGATCTAGATACTGCAGTAGTCGTAAAATTTGTTAAAAGATATGGTATTAAATTTGTATGAGTTATGTATTTTAAGAATTTGAACTGGATTTGTATTAAAAATTTATTTATATGAGTTGAGGATTTGATTTAATTCCCGTGGTGGATTATTATTTTGGTATTTTTGATTTTATTCCACTGCATAGTATTTTATTTAATTGTGTTGTTATTATTACTATTGCATGTTTTATTTTATTTTATTTTATTTTAGGCTTGCTACGGGTTCCGGATTCGAAAGAATTCCTGTTCCCTAGCGCCGGTCATGACCCCTATTTTGGATCGTGACAAGATGTTCATTTTATAGGGGAGGTTCTGCCGGATTTTTGATAAAATTCTCGTAAAATGTGATGTCCGGTCAAATCCCTATTCTAATTTTGTGTTTAAAATTTTTGATCGAGTCTTTAGAATTTTCGTTAAATTTATTCTGATTTCATGTTGTCATTTATTTGTCTAGCTGCACCGAGACCGAGGCCTAACGGATCAGGCACGCCGAGTTTGTCTCATGAAGTGCTAACATGTGAGTTATTATACTGTATATATATGCATTGCATATAGGATGCATGACTTAAGATTTTTATTTTCATTATATGTTTAAACAATAATTTAATTATAATATGATTTGGTATATTTTCAGTTTATTTTTAGTATATCTTGATATATAAATGTTTGTATATTTTCTATATACATTTAATATATCACTGGTATATTTAGAGTTTATTTTTGATATATGTATGTTAGATATTTAGGTTTATCTTTGTTATAATTTAATATTTATACATGATTTAAATGTGCATCAAACCGTAATTATTTTATTAAATGATTAGTATAATTTAGGTTTATTCTTAAATAATTGCATGCTATATTATAAATGTAATATCCCGTGTTTTTAAAATATTTTTACACTGTACCGGGATATACAGTGTTAATAATTTTTGTATATATATTACGAAATTTTCACGAGTTGATATGTATTTAAAACCTATTTTTATTATTGTGCATTATTTACAGTGCTTTACGTAAAATTTTCCCGGGACTTGCATTTTCGGAGAAATTTTCACGTAAATATTTTAGTATTAATTATTTTAAATATATTTTCGGACTTGCATGAACTCATGCGTATTTTTAAAATACTAAATAAAGCCTATGTGTGTGTATATTTATTTAATTAGGGTTTAGTATTACCCTAATATTTTATTAATTATTTATTTGTTTTATTGTTATTTAATTAATTTTATTTAGTATAAACTATTAAAATATTAAATTTTATGTGTGTGGTGTATATTTAATGTGTGTAATTTAATATTATTTTATTATATAGTGTAAAGTATATATATATACATATATACATTAAAAATCAAAATTTTTGCCAAATTACCGTTTTGCCCCTCCCTCTCCTTCTTCTCTCCCGATCGCTCACCCTCACTGCACCTCCCGTTCCAGCACGCCGGGACCGCCCCTCGCCGCCACCAGCTGCCGCCAACCTTCTTCCCCTTCCTTCCTCTTCCTCTCCGACGTGACCAGGCCGCTGGAAGCTCGCTGGAACGCCCGGAATCCGCCATGGCAGCAAGTTGAGCTTTTTGCCGTCGACGACGATTCCGGCCACCATTTCGTGCACCGCCTGTCATGACCCAAAACAGGGGCCATGACCGGCGCTAGGGAACGGGAATTCTTTCGAATCCGAAACCCGTAGCAAGCCTAAAAATAAAATAAATCATGCAATAATAACAATAACCATATAATATGCAGCGGAAATAAAAATCTTAAATATCATAATAACATTTTCATCACTGGATTTAATTTAAATCTTAACTCATTATATATATATATATAATCTCTTTAATACAAATCCAGTTTCAATATAACATATCTCTTTAAATAAAATACATGAAATCCAATACTTTAATTCACAACTACTGCAGTGTCTAGATAAAATAAATAAGACTCAAGTAAATAGTTTACACAAAGTAGCTGGGGCGGAAGAAATCCGACGTATCGACCTGCTACTGAGGTCTGAAGAAGTTGACTCTCCTGAAAAAAATAGTCAACGGAGGGGAGTCAGACCTCACTGAGTGAATTACTATAATATATATACATATACACTAAGTGATAATGCATACAATCAACAGTATATATATATCTAATATATATACAGGCAAATACACACAGATGCAATAAAATTCATTTTTGTATATTTTATTGAAAATCATCTTTTATGAAGGATCACATAGAACCCTAGAATATCGCAACCTCAGAAATAATGTTAGACAACACTCTAGTCATACAGGCTCACTTATTCCAAATATATCCACTTAATCCATTTAGACAGTAGACTAACCGAGCTCCAGCAGTCTGACTGCCAGTGTGATTGGCCCCGAGACACTTGGTCAACCAAGCTCCAGCAATCACACCTCCAAACCATATCTCACACATATCAATAATCATATCAAATCAATATCCATAAATAGTTAGTAATATAGCCTAAAGCTATAGGCGTACCGGTACGTACTCGGTCCTAGTACTGCCCACTAGGTAGCACGTTCTATCGATATCCTTCATCATTAAATATAAAACATTCATTCACAAAAATAAATGATGCATGAATGTAAATGAAATAACAATATAATCCATATATATACCAGAAATATACCAAAAGTAAACCAGGGTATATTTCGAGTATATATACGTCAAATGAATTCAATCAAATTATAAATTAAATTGGAAATATATTTAAAAACATTTTAAGTATGTTTTTATTTACAAAACATGCATATAATTTAATATATACCAAAAATATACTTAATATAAACTTAAGAAATAATCAATTTATTTATGCATATTTAATCAACATAAAACATGTATTTCTAAATCATGCATCCTAAGCATATATATATAGTATAGTAACTCACCTAGTGCGCTCCACGAGACGGATCCAACGGGCCTGGTCCACTAGCCCTCGGTCTCGGCGCAACTAAACAAGAAATAAATAATCGACATCAGAATAAACCTAATAGAAATCCTAGAATTCGATCTAGAGTATAAAACACAGAATCGATATCAGGGTTCGACTGGATATCACGTTTTACGAGAATTCTACCAAAAATCCGGTAGAACCTCCCCTGTAAAACGAAAATCTCTCTACTCAAAAGAGTAGAGCCGACCCTACAAAGAAACACACTTCGAGAAAACAAACTCAACATAAATCCATAACCCCTCGGTCGGACTCCAGACTACAGTCTACCGACCGGAGTCCACAATCACAGAACAATTCCAGATATACCAAAAATATCCTTACAACATAGAAATTCATTTTATAAGTAGAAATTACATAATTAGCCTTAAAACACTGTAAAAACCGATAAAAACTCATTTTATTAGAAAAACCGTATATTATATATATAATTGAAAATAATTCACGAAAAATAGTTTTAATTAGTTAAAAATACTAAATAATTTGTAGAAATCATTTTTATACTTTAAATAACTATTAAAACCAATTAAATTACATTTTTTGCCAATTTAGGGTAAAATTACCAAAATACCCCTATATATGTAAATATACTTAAATTACTTCAAAAATTCACCAAAAATTATACAATTATCAAAAATTAATTTTTCTCAACATATTTATCAATAATATCAATAATTACACTCAATTAGCCAATTAATTTCAATTTAAAACACAATTAACCCTAATTTCTCAAAATCACATAAACTTCAATAATTCAAAATAAATACTTAGAAATTCATAAAAATTCCAAATAAATACCTATAATTCATTTCAACACCTAATTTAACCATAAACCCCAATTTCATAATTTAAATAATTAATTTACGAAAATTAGAAAATAATATTAAAATATTCAAAAATACCCAAAAACCAAAAAATCTCCAAAAATTCTACAAAAATTCATACATGTAGATTAAGCTACTAGGATCAACATTTGTGAAGGGATTTTTCATGAATCAATCAATTCGAAGCTCAAAAAAATTGAAAACCCTAATGTGACCGAATTGAGTTTTAGCTCAAACCTCAAAATCCACTTAATTTCAGGCCAAAAGGAGCTTAGAATTGGAATCACTGGAGCTCAAGGAGTCGATGAAGACCGGCGGTGCATGAAATGGTGGCCGGAATCGTCGTCAACGGCAAGAAGCTCAACTTGCTGCCATGGCGGATTCCGGGCGTTCCAGCGGGCTTCCGGCGGCCTGGTCACGTCGGAGAGGAAGAGGAAGGAAGGGGAAGAAGGCTGGCGGCAGCTGGTGGCGGCGAGGGGCGGTCCGGCTTGCTGGAATGGGAGGCGCAGTGAGGGTGAGCGATTGGGAGAGAAGAAGGAGAGGGAGCGGCAAAACGGTAATTTGGCAAAATTTTTGATTTTTAATGTATATATGTATATATATATACTTTACACTATATAATAAAATAATATTAAATTAAACATATTAAATATACACCACACACATAAAAATTAATATTTTAATAATTTATACTAAATAAAATTAATTAAATAACAATAAAATAAATAAATAATTAATAAAATATTAGGATAATACTAAACCCTAATTAAATAAATATTTATATGTATATAAGGTGTTTAATATTTTAAAAATATGTATGAGTTCATGCAAGTCCGAAAATATATTTAAAATAATTAATAATAAATTATTTACGTGAAAATTTTCTCGAAAATACAAGTCCCGGGAAAATTTTACGTAAAGGACTGTAAATAATACACAGTAATAAAAATAGGTTTTAAATACATATCAACTCGTGAAAAATTCGTAATATATATACATAAATTATTAACACTGTATATCCCGGTACAGTGTAAAAATATTTTAAAAACACGGGATATTACACCGCCGGTCTTCATCGACTCCTTGAGCTCCGGTGATTCCAATTCTAAGCTCCTTTCGGCCTGAAATCAAGTGGATTTTGAGGTTTGAGCTAAAACTCAATTCGGTCACATTAGGGTTTTTGATTTTTTTGAGCTTCGAATTGATTGATTCATGAAAACTCCCTTCACAAATGTTGTTCCTAGTAGCTTAATCTTCATGTATGAATTTTTGTGGAATTTTTGGAGATTGTTTGGATTTTTGGGTATTTTGAATATTTTAATATTATTTTCTAATTTTCGGAAATTAATTATTTAAATTATGAAATTGGGGTTTATGGTTAAATTAGGTGTTGAAATGAATTATAGGAATTTATTTGGAATTTTTATGAATTTCTAAGTATTTATTTTGAATTATTGAAGTTTATGGAATTTTGGGAAAATTAGGTTAAATGTGTTTTTAATTGAATTTAATTGGTTAATTGAGTTTAATTATTAATATTATTGATAAATATGTTGAGAAAATTAATTTTGGATAATTGTATAATTTTTGGTGAATTTTTGAAGTAATTTAAGTATATTAATATATATAGGGGTATTTTGATAATTTTACCCTAAATTGGCTTAAAAATGTAATTTAATTGGTTTTAATAGTTATTTAAGGTATAAAAAATGATTTCTACAAATATTTGATATTTTTAACTAATTAAAACTATTTTTCGTAAATTATTTTCAATTATATATATAATACACGGTTTTTCTAATAAAATGAGTTTTTATCGGTTTTTATAGTGTTTAAAGGTTAATTATGTAATTTCTATTTATGAAATGTATTTCTATGTTATAAGGGTATTTTTGGTATTTCTGAATTGTTCTGTGTTTGTGGACCCCGGTCGGTGGATTGTAGTCTGGAGTCCGACCGAGGGGTTATGGATTTGTGTTGAGTTTGTTTTCTCGAAGTGTGTTTCTTTGCAGGGTCGGCTCTACTCTTTTGATTAGAGAGATGTCCGTTTTACAGGGGAGGTTCTACCGAATTTTTGGTAGAATTCTCGTAAAACGTGATATCCAGTCGAACCCTAATTTCTGATTCTGTGTTAAATACTCTAGATCGAATTCTAGGATTTCTGTTAGGTTTATTCTAATGTCGGTTATTTATTGCTTGTTTAGTTGCGCCGAGACCGAGGGCTAGTGGACCATGCCGTCGGACCTGTCTCGTGGAGCGCACTAGGTGAGTTACTATACTATATATATATATGCTTAGGATGCATGATTTAGAAATGCATGTTTTATGTTGATTAAATATGCATAAATAATTTGATTATTTCTTAAGTTTATATTTAGTTTATTTTGGTTTATTTTTGGTATATATTAAATTATATGCATGTTTGTTAATAAATTATATTTAAAATGTTTTTAAATATATTTTGAGCTTAATTTATGATTTAGTTGGATTTATTCGACGTATATATACTCGAAATATACCTGGTTTACTTTTGGTATATTATATTTCCGGTATATATATGGTTTATGTTGTTATTTTATTGAACTTCATGCATCATTTATTTTTGTGGATGAATGATTTATATTATTAATGAAGGATATCAATAGAACGTGCTACCTAGTGGGCAGCACTAGGACCGAGTATGTACCGGTATGCCTATAGCTTTAGGCTATATACTAACTATTTATGAATATTGATTTGATATGTGTGAGATATGGTTTGGAGGTATGATTGCTGGAGCTTGGTTGACCAAGTGTCTCGGGGCCAATCACACTGGCAGTCAGACTGCTGGAGCTCGGTTGACTTAGTGTCTCGGGGCCAGTCTACTGTCTAAATGGATTAAGTGGATATATTTGGAATAAGTGAGCCTGTATGGCTAGAGTGTTGTTTAACACTATTTTCTGAGGTTGCGATATTCTAGGGTTCTATATGATCCTTCATAAAAGATGATTTTCAGATAAAATATATAAAAATGATTTTATTGCATCTGTGTGTAATTGCTTGTATATATATACATATTATATATATACTGTTGATTGTATGCATTGTCATTTAGTGTGTATATATATATATTATAGTAATTCACTCAGTGAGGTTTGACTCCCTCCGTTGACTATTTGTCAGGAGAGTCAACTTCTTCAGACCTCGGTAGCAGGTCGATACGCCGGATTTCTTCCGTCCCAACTACTTTGTGTAAACTATTTACTTGAGTCTTATTTATTTTATTCTAGACACTGCAGTAGTTGTGAATTAAAGTATTGGATTTCATGTATTTTATTTAAAGAGATATGTTATATTGAAACTGGATTTGTATTAAAGAGATTATATATATATATATATATGATGAGTTAAGATTTAAATTAAATCCAGTGATGAAAATGTTATTATGATATTTAAGATTTTTATTTCCGCTACATATTATATGGTTATTGTTATTATTGCATGATTTATTTTATTTTTAGGCTTGCTACGGGTTCCGGATTCGAAAGAATTCCCGTTCCCTAGCGCCGGTCATGGCCCCTGTTTTGGGTCGTGACAATAAACCTACACTTAAATTATTTTTAAGTTTATTTTTTTTTGGTATATTTTTGATATATTTCCAAATAAATACATGTTTTATTATTAAATTAAACCTAACACATTAGTGGTATATTTGGGGTTTATTTTTGATATATGCATGCTAGATAATTAGGTTTATTTTTAGTATATTTGTGAATATATGTTAAACCTAAACACATATTTAAATGAACAGTTATACATAAATGTTTTATTAAATGATTTGTGTACTTAGGGCATATCTTTTGTATATTTAGCTATATTTTTAAGAAAATGCATGTTATATTATTGTTATACATTTAAATTGTTTTTAACAATATTAATGATTTATCTTTAGTTTATTTCATATTTTATTTGACATATATATATATGTATCCGAAATATACTGGGTATATTTTAGGTATATTTTTGGTATATACATATATATGGTTGGTTTTACTATTATGAATATTGTTCTACATTAATTATTTTTCGAATGAATGATTTATTTAAATGAAGGATATCAATAGAACGTGTTTCCTAATGGGCAGCACTAGGACCGTGTACGTACCGGTGCGAAAGAATAGGGTTGAGTGAGAGTTAATTTTGGGTGATTATAATTGATTTGATGGATTTGACTAAGATTAATGGTATGTTAGATAGTGTGATTGCGAGACCAATCACACTGACAGTCAAACTGCTGGAGCTCGATCGACTTAGTGTCTCGGGGCCAGTCTGACTGTCCAGATTGGAATAAGTGTTCTATTTGGAATCAAGTGAGCCTGTATGGCTAGAGTGATGATGGGATTATTTGAGGTTGCTGTTATTAGGGTTCTATGGATCCTTCATGATTTAAAATAAACGTTTTCTATATTTAGTATATTTATAAAGGCAGAGTTTGGCATTTGTGTGAAATGTGTGTATATACATACATATATAAGAATGCTTGATTGTTATGGTTTAGTTTGTATGTATATATAGTATAATAATTCACTCAGTGAGGTCTGACCCCCCTCAATTATTTTTTTTCAGGAGATCCCATATCGTCAGACCTTAGTTATAGAGTTCCTCGTCGGTGTTCTTCAGTCCTGGCTATTTTATGCAAATGTATATTTTGAACTCTGATTTATATTATAAAATTGCAGTAGTTGTGTTATTGTATTTGAGGAGCATTATTTTGTTTGGATATTGTATACTCTGAAAAATTGTATTTAAACACTGTACGAATATGTATACATTTATGAAAGGATTTGGAGTATTTATTTGTCATGACCCAAACTAGGAGTCATGACCGGCGCTAAGGAATGAGAATTCTTTCGAATTCGGAACCCGTAGCAAGCCTAAGAAAATAAAATCATACAATAAATAAATAAAGAGTACAATATAATTAAAATTTTTTGAATCAATATATAAAATAAATACTCTAAATCCTTTCATAAATGTATACATATCGTAATAATCAAATACAAATTTTTCAGAGTATACAATATCAAAATAATATAATACTCTTCTGACATAATAACACTACTACTGCAGTTTCTAGAATACAAATCAGAGTTCAGAATATACATTTGCATAAAATAGCTGGGACTGAAGAACACCGGTGAGGAACTCTACAACTAAGGTCTGACGATATGGGATCTCCTGAAAAAAAAAATAATTGAGGGGGGTCAGACCTCACTGAGTGAATTATTATACTATATATATATGCAAACTAAACCATAACAATCAGGCATTCTTATATATATATATATGTATGTATATACACACATTTCACATGAATGATAAACTCTGCCTTTATAAATATACTAAATTTAGAAAATATTTGTTTTAATTCATGAAGGATCCATAGAACCCTAAATAATAACAACCTCAAACAATCCCATCATCACTCTAGTCATACAAGCTCACTTGATTCCAAATAGAACACTTATTCCAATCTGGACAGCAAACTGGCCCCGAGATACTAAGTTGACCGAGCTCCAGCAGTCTAGCTGTCAGTGTGATTGGCCCCGAGACACTTGGTCAACCGAGCTCCAGAAATCACACTATCTATCACCTCACATCTCAATCAACCCAATAGATCATTCAATCCACTTATGGACAGTAGACTGGCCCCGAGACACTAAGTCAACTGAGCTCCAGCAGTCTGACTGTCAGTGTGATTGGCCCCGCAATCACACTATCAACATACAATTAATCTTAATCAAATCAATTAAATCAATTATAATCACCCAAAATTAACTCTCACTCAACCCTATTCTTTCGCACCATTACGTACACAGCCCTAGTGCTGCCCACTAGGAAGCACGTTCTATTGATATCCTTCACTTAAATAATTCATTTATTCTGAAAATAATTAATGTGGAACGACATTCATAATAATAAAATCAACCATATATATATACCAAAAATATACCTAAAATATAGCCAATATATTTCGAGTATATATATATGTCAAATAAAATATGAAATAAAGTAAAGATAAATCATTAATATGGTTAAAAACAATTTAAATGAGTAACAATAATATGACATGAATTTTCTTAAAAATATACTTAAATATACAAAAGATATACCCTAAGTACACAAATCATTTAATAAAACATTTATGTATAAATATTCATTTAAATATGTGTTTGTGTTTAACATATATTCACAAATATACTAAAAATGAACCTAATTATCTAGCATGCATATATCAAAAATTGTCACGACCCAAACTAGGAGTCATGACCGGCGCTAGGGAACGGGAATTCTTTCGAATCCGGAACCCGTAGCAAGCCTTAGAAAATAAAATCATACAATAATTATATAAAAGTACGATCAAATTAAAATTTTTCTGAATCAATATATAAAATAAATACTCCAAATCCTTTTATAAATGAATACATATTCGTACAATGTTCAAATACAAATTCTCAGAGTATTTAATATCCAAACAAAATAATACACTTCCAATATAGTGACACTACTACTGCAGTTTCTAGAATACAATTCAAAGTTCAGAATATACATTTGCATAAAACAGTCGGGACTGAAGAACACCGGCGAGGAACTCTACAACTAAGGTCTGACGTTATGGAATCTCCTGAAAAAAAATAATTGAGGGGGGTCAGACCTCACTGAGTGAATTATTATACTATATATACATGCAAACTAAACCATAACAATCAGGCATTCTTATATATATATATATATATATGTATATACACACATTTCACACGAATGCCAAACTTTGCTTTTATACATATACTAAATGTAGAAAACGTTTGTTTTAATTCATGAAGGATCCATAGAACCCTAAATAATAACAACCTCAAACAATCCCATCATCACTCTAGCCATACAGGCTCACTTGATTCCAAATAGAACACTTATCCCAATTTGGACAGCAGACTGGCCCCGAGACATTAAGTCGACCGAGCTCCAGCAGTCTGGCTGTCAGTGTGATTGGCCCCGAGACACTTGGTCAACCGAGCTCCAGCAATCACACTATCCATCACCTCACATCTCAATCAACCCAATAGATCATTCAATTCACTTATGGACAGTAGACTGGCCCCGAGACACTAAGTCAACCGAGCTCCAGTAGTCTGACTGTCAGTGTGATTGGCCCCGAGACACTTAGTCAACCGAGCTCCAGCAATCACACTATCTAACATACCATTAATCTTAGTCAAATCAATTAAATCAATTATAATCACCCAATTTTAACTCTCACTCAATCCTTATCTACCGTACCGGTACGCACACGGTCCTAGTGCTGCCCACTAGGAAGCACGTTCTATTGATATCCTTCACTTCGAATAAATCATTCATTCGAAAAAAAATAATTAATGTAGAACCATATTCATAATAGTAAAACCAACCATATATATATATACCAAAAATATACCTAAAATATACCCAGTATATTTCAGGTATATATATATATATATAGTCAAATAAAATATGAAATAAACTAAAGATAATTCATTAATATAGTTAAAAACAATTTAAATGAGTAACAATAATATAACATGCATTATCTTAAAAATATACTTAAATATGCAAAAGATATACCCTAAGTACTCAAATCATTTAATAAACCATTTATGTATAAATATTCATTTAAATACGTGTTTGTGTTTAACATATATTCACAAATATACTAAAAATAAACCTAATTATCTAGCATGCATATATCAAAAATAATCCCTAAATATACCACTAATGTGTTAGGTTTAATTTAATAATAAAACATTTATTTATTCGGAAATAAATAAAAAATATACCAAAAATAAACTTAAAAATACTTTAAGTGTAGATTTATACTTTAACATGCAATTATTTAAGAATAAACCTAAAATCTACTGAAACTATACCTAAAGTATACTAATCATTTAATAAAATAATTATGTCCAAGTGTACATTTTAAAACATGTGTATATTACTCAAATGTATTAAACCTAAACCTAATTGTTTAATGTGCATATATCAAACTAACATGCATAATTATTTAATATGCATATATATAAGAATGCAACCCTAGATATACCAAAAATATTATAATTTAAATCATTTTTTAAAACATACAATGAAAATGAAAAATTATAAATAATGCACCCTATATGCAGTGCATATATATACAGTATAATAACTCACATGTTAGCGCTCCACGAGACAAACTCGACGGGCCTGATCCGTTAGGCCTCGGTCTCGGCGCAACTAGACAACAAATGACAACATGAAATCAGAATAAATTTAACAAAAATTCTAAAGACTCGATCTAGAATTTTAGACAAAGCTTTAGAATAGGAATTTGACCGGACATCACGTTTTACGAGAATTCTACCGAAAATCCGGCAGAACCTCCCCTGTAAAACGGACATCTCTCTACTCAAAGAGTAGAGCCGGTCCTGCAAAGAAATACACTTCGGAATAAACACAGGATTACAATCAAAATCCCTCGGTCGGACTCCAAACTACAATTCACCGACCGAGGTTCACAATTCACAGAATATTTATAAAATACCGAAAATGCCCTTATATAATAAAAATACATTTTTTAAATCCAAATTACGTAATTAACCCTAAAACATACTAAAAATCAATAAAAACCCATTTATTTAGAAAAATAGTATATTATATATAATTTGAAAATAATTTACAAAAAAATAGTTTTAATTAGTTAAAAATACTAAAAATTTGCAGAAATCATTTTTATACCCTAAATAACTATTAAAACCAATTTAATTACATTTTTAACCAATTTAGTGTAAAATTACCAAAATACCCCTATATATATATATATTCACTATAAATGTTCAAAAATTCACCAAAAATTATATAATTACTCAAAAATTAATTTCTCAGCATATAATTCAATAATATCAATAAATATACTCAATTTACCAATTTATTTCAATTAAACACATAATTAACCCTATTTTTCAAAATTACCTAAACTTAATAAATTCCAAATAAATACATAAAAATTCACAAAAATTACAAATAAATTTCTATAATTCATTTAAACTCCTATAATCACCATAAAACACAATTTCATAATTTAATTAATTAATTTTCGAAAATTAGAAAATAATAATAAAATAATCAAAAATTCACAAAAATTAAAATAAATTCCAAAAATTCTAAAAAAATTACAGCATGTAGATTAAGCTTCCAGGAACAAAGTTTGTGAAGGAAGTTTTCATGAATCAATCAAATTGAAGCTAAAAAAAATTCGAAACCCAAAATGGCTGATTTGAAGAAATTGAAACCTAAGCAATTCTAGACCAAATCAAGTGAAACAAAGCTTGGAATCACACTCACCAGAGCTCAAGGAGAAGATAGAGACTGATGGCATCAAATTTGGTGGCCGGAAAGTGCTTGGTCGGAGTTAAGTTGAATTTTTGGCTCTTTGAAGAAAATCCGGCCAAAACTCACCGGAAAAGAGTGTTTTAGGTGTTGGAAATGGTTGGAGGTGGAAGAGGAAGGCTGAGAAGCATAGTAACAGGAAGAAAACCAGCTTGAAAGTGGCTGGAAATGGAAGAAAACGTTTTGGGAGGAAGAAGATGAAGGAGGGGCAAAACTGTAAATAAATGAAAGTTTTGGTTTTTTAATAAAAATTTATGTATATATGTATATGTATATATATTTACACTATATATTATAATAATATAAAATTTCACACACATTAAATATACACCACACACATATTTTAATATGTTTAATAATTTATAAACTTAAAATTAATTAATACAAAAATTAAATAATAAAATTAAGGAAATTAATTAAGCTCTAATTAATTTAAATAAATACACATATATACATTTTATTTTAGCACTTTAAAATTATATATGAGTTCATGCAAATTCATAAAACTAGTCAAAATAAATAGTATTAATTTATTTACGTGTCAATTTCCCCGAAAATATAATTTCCGGAAAAATTTTACGTAAAGTACTTAAAATAATATAAAATAATTAAAATTAGCTTTAAACAAACAACAAACTCATAAAATATCATAAATATATATACAAAAATTATTAACACTGCATATCCCGATGCAGTATAAAAATATTTAAAAATTCGGGATATTACAGTCTTCCCCCCTTACAAGAATTCGTCCCCGAATTCCAAAAAGAAAATTACAAGATTAAGAAAGAAAGAGATACGGGTAAGAAGCTCGTATCTCAACTTCAGTCTTTTACGTAAGCTCTTTCACTTTGTTGCCACGTCACGGAACCTTGATCGTCTGAATCTAATTCGAACATAACTATCGAGCTTGATAATTTACAATTACAACTGATTCCTTCTCAAACTTCAGGTCTTCATTCAGTTCTATATTGTTCAACGCGTCTCATCACACCACTTTTCGAAGACATCTTCAGAATTACAGTCTTCGATCTGAAACTCCATATCTCTGCATCTAGGATCCATATCGCTCTTCTGATCACAACAATTTTCTTCACTGTATTCTGAACCATCTCATATCTAATTAAGACTTCTTTCTATAAAAGCTTCAGGTGGTGTCATTCCAATACTGCTATGGTAGCTGTTATTATAAGCGAATTCTATAAGTAGCATATAATCAACCTAGCTACCTTCTAGATCCAAAACACACATCTTCAACATACTGTTTAGTGTTTGGATCGTCCTCTCAGACTGTCATCTGTCTGAGGATGAAAAGCAGTATTGAAATCCAATCATGTGTCTATTACTCTCCATAATCTCTGCTAAAATCGAAAGGTAAACACTGTACCTTTACCATATACAATGGACACAGGTAGTCCATGCAGGCACACAATATGCTTCATATGCAGCTTAGCCCACTTAGCTACTGAATAAGTGGCTTCCACTAGCCAAAAATTAACTGACTTGGTCAATTTGTCTATAATCATTCCAACAGAATCATATTCACCCTTCGAACGAGGTAACCAACCATAAAAATTATCACAATTCTCTCTTATTTCCACCCAAATTCAAAAGAGATCAAAACTTCCCAGAAGACTTCTGATATTCAGCTTTCACCGACTGGCAATTTTGACACTTAGAAATACAATTAGTCACATCCTTCTATAATCCAACCCACTAGGATTGATCCTGAATATTGTGATAATTCTTGGTAACCATTTGGATATACACTGCAAGTTCACTTCCACAGCTTATATAGAATCCCTTTCTCAGATTACAACATCAACCATATATCATTAACTTGGACATCTCCTATTAGCAGATCATTCTATGGTGATATGCCATGATGACATGCTATGATGAATGTCATGATGAGATGATCTAATGAAATGTTATGATGAAATGCTAGAATGAAATGTCGTGATGAAATGCTGTAATGAGATGCTATGATGATATGATGAAATGCTGTAATGATATCAGGTCTTATCCTCTAAAGTTCACGTAACCCTCAGATCAATCAGTCTTCTTCAGTACTTAGAAGCTGTTCTAACAAACATCTATTCACATAATCTTCCCATTCTTCTGAGTTATGAGGGTCATAGGAGCTGTAATTCTAGAGAATTCTATTCAGATTTCCTATGATACCCAATTAAACCCAAAAAATTATAGATCTCAATGGATTCAGTCATTTTGGGCCACTCAGATGTTATATTGATCTTTTGTGGATCAACTCGAATTCTATCCTTAAATGCCACAATTCTAAGAAAAACAACACTCTCCACCCAATGATCACACTTCTTGAATTCAGCATAAAGCTGACATTCTCTTAGTGTCTGTAGTATAGTCCTAAAGTGATATGTGCCCTTTCATTCACTTTGAATACATTAGTATATCATTAATGAAGACTACTACAAACTGATCCACAACTAATGATAACCCGACTTTAAATTAATTTTTGAAAAGAACTGTGCACTCTTTAGCTGATCAGACATGTCATCTATCCTCAAAAGAGGATACTTGTCCTTCACTGTTACCCTGTTCATCTCTCTACAGTCAATGCATAGTTTCAAGGTACCATCCTTCTTCCTTACAACAGGACTAGTGCACCCCGAAGAGAAATATAAGGTCTGACAAAACCTTGGTCATACAGCTCTCATAATTGCTCCTACAGCTCTGCAAAAGTCATTTTGTAGGGCTACGTTGAAATAGGAGTTATATCAGGAACTACATCGATACATAATTCAATCTATGTAAAGTGGTAAACCTAGTAACTCACAGGCAATTAAAACATCTGGGAGAGACAACTTCTCCACTGAAGTATACTCAACTAGAGCCAAATATTCTTGACAACCCTTTCACATCTCATCAAGATTAATTACACCCAAAAGACTGAATTCATAATAACTCTTTGAGTCTTAATTCTCGATTTAGATGCCAATATATTACGCTTAATCCTGTAACATATAATTCCACCAGTCTCCTTTTATACTGTATTACGTCTTCAACATGACATATCGGATTGAAGAGTTTACAGGTAATCTTCTCAACTGATTGCTATTCCCTTACTCTATGCAATAGCTGATACAAGTAATTATCCTTCCTTAAAGGTGGATGGAAGTATCTTAGAAATCCCCCTTTAACTCAAATTATGTGTTGCAGTCAGAACTGACAGCTTGCCATAAGGAATACAAGAGTGCTTCGTCTTCATTAGACATTTTCCAATTCCCTCGTCAAAGCACATTAAACAACTGCCAAACTTGACTAAATGCTATCAAGCTTTTATTAATCTCGGCTATCCTAGCCACAATTGTTGCACGTTCAAGTCCAAAAGGAATGCTTGTACTACTTACAATGACTACCTTAACCCTTGAGTTATAGTTGCCTCTAACCTACCCCTATACTAGATAGGTGTAGTAGGGTTGGAACTATAACCACAACTTGAACTTGAAAATACTGATTATCAATATTGTCTCTGGAGAAGAAACAATTCACATTCACTGCGCTGAAAAGATATAGAAATCAACAGAATTCAGAATATAGCATATACGCAGAATTGACATGTCTCAACTTCTCGGTTGAAAAAGAAATTACATCTGCTGAACGATCGAAGGTATCAGCACCGCATCCTGCAAAACTCTTATTGCAGAAGCAACATCATTGCAATGCTAAGCCACCAGCTCCTCATTCAGTTATTCCCATTGTCAACAGTGATCATCAGGCCTTCTAAATCCATCTCTACCCCTACGCCTAACAGGATGCATAGGGGGTAGAACCTTGTGCTTAGAAGATCAACTATCATCGATCTCATCGATCGATGGAGCGATTCACGCTCAAGGCAATCAACAAGGAGCAAAAATAAACAAATAGTTTAAATAATCACAAACATCAACAGACACCCTAACGGTTATGCGGAATTCCTAATGCAAGGAAGACTTTTCAAAGACATGACCGAACCTAATTCACTGCAGTAGTTTAACAGAAAACACAACTTCGAAAACTAGGGCCACAACTCAAACAACTAAGCCCTGATACAGAACTCAGCTCTGATACCAACTTTGTCACGACCCAAACTAGGAGTCATGACCGGCGCTAGGGAACGGGAATTCTTTCGAATCCGGAACCCGTAGCAAGCCTTAGAAAATAAAATCATACAATAATTATATAAAAGTACGATCAAATTAAAATTTTTCTGAATCAATATATAAAATAAATACTCCAAATCCTTTTATAAATGAATACATATTCGTACAATGTTCAAATACAAATTCTCAGAGTATTTAATATCCAAACAAAATAATACACTTCCAATATAGTGACACTACTACTGCAGTTTCTAGAATACAATTCAAAGTTCAGAATATACATTTGCATAAAACAGTCGGGACTGAAGAACACCGGCGAGGAACTCTACAACTAAGGTCTGACGTTATGGAATCTCCTGAAAAAAAATAATTGAGGGGGGTCAGACCTCACTGAGTGAATTATTATACTATATATACATGCAAACTAAACCATAACAATCAGGCATTCTTATATATATATATATATATATGTATATACACACATTTCACACGAATGCCAAACTTTGCTTTTATACATATACTAAATGTAGAAAACGTTTGTTTTAATTCATGAAGGATCCATAGAACCCTAAATAATAACAACCTCAAACAATCCCATCATCACTCTAGCCATACAGGCTCACTTGATTCCAAATAGAACACTTATCCCAATTTGGACAGCAGACTGGCCCCGAGACATTAAGTCGACCGAGCTCCAGCAGTCTGGCTGTCAGTGTGATTGGCCCCGAGACACTTGGTCAACCGAGCTCCAGCAATCACACTATCCATCACCTCACATCTCAATCAACCCAATAGATCATTCAATTCACTTATGGACAGTAGACTGGCCCCGAGACACTAAGTCAACCGAGCTCCAGTAGTCTGACTGTCAGTGTGATTGGCCCCGAGACACTTAGTCAACCGAGCTCCAGCAATCACACTATCTAACATACCATTAATCTTAGTCAAATCAATTAAATCAATTATAATCACCCAATTTTAACTCTCACTCAATCCTTATCTACCGTACCGGTACGCACACGGTCCTAGTGCTGCCCACTAGGAAGCACGTTCTATTGATATCCTTCACTTCGAATAAATCATTCATTCGAAAAAAAATAATTAATGTAGAACCATATTCATAATAGTAAAACCAACCATATATATATATACCAAAAATATACCTAAAATATACCCAGTATATTTCAGGTATATATATATATATATAGTCAAATAAAATATGAAATAAACTAAAGATAATTCATTAATATAGTTAAAAACAATTTAAATGAGTAACAATAATATAACATGCATTATCTTAAAAATATACTTAAATATGCAAAAGATATACCCTAAGTACTCAAATCATTTAATAAACCATTTATGTATAAATATTCATTTAAATACGTGTTTGTGTTTAACATATATTCACAAATATACTAAAAATAAACCTAATTATCTAGCATGCATATATCAAAAATAATCCCTAAATATACCACTAATGTGTTAGGTTTAATTTAATAATAAAACATTTATTTATTCGGAAATAAATAAAAAATATACCAAAAATAAACTTAAAAATACTTTAAGTGTAGATTTATACTTTAACATGCAATTATTTAAGAATAAACCTAAAATCTACTGAAACTATACCTAAAGTATACTAATCATTTAATAAAATAATTATGTCCAAGTGTACATTTTAAAACATGTGTATATTACTCAAATGTATTAAACCTAAACCTAATTGTTTAATGTGCATATATCAAACTAACATGCATAATTATTTAATATGCATATATATAAGAATGCAACCCTAGATATACCAAAAATATTATAATTTAAATCATTTTTTAAAACATACAATGAAAATGAAAAATTATAAATAATGCACCCTATATGTAGTGCATATATATACAGTATAATAACTCACATGTTAGCGCTCCACGAGACAAACTCGACGGGCCTGATCCGTTAGGCCTCGGTCTCGGCGCAACTAGACAACAAATGACAACATGAAATCAGAATAAATTTAACAAAAATTCTAAAGACTCGATCTAGAATTTTAGACAAAGCTTTAGAATAGGAATTTGACCGGACATCACGTTTTACGAGAATTCTACCGAAAATCCGGCAGAACCTCCCCTGTAAAACGGACATCTCTCTACTCAAAGAGTAGAGCCGGTCCTGCAAAGAAATACACTTCGGAATAAACACAGGATTACAATCAAAATCCCTCGGTCGGACTCCAAACTACAATTCACCGACCGAGGTTCACAATTCACAGAATATTTATAAAATACCGAAAATGCCCTTATATAATAAAAATACATTTTTTAAATCCAAATTACGTAATTAACCCTAAAACATACTAAAAATCAATAAAAACCCATTTATTTAGAAAAATAGTATATTATATATAATTTGAAAATAATTTACAAAAAAATAGTTTTAATTAGTTAAAAATACTAAAAATTTGCAGAAATCATTTTTATACCCTAAATAACTATTAAAACCAATTTAATTACATTTTTAACCAATTTAGTGTAAAATTACCAAAATACCCCTATATATATATATATTCACTATAAATGTTCAAAAATTCACCAAAAATTATATAATTACTCAAAAATTAATTTCTCAGCATATAATTCAATAATATCAATAAATATACTCAATTTACCAATTTATTTCAATTAAACACATAATTAACCCTATTTTTCAAAATTACCTAAACTTAATAAATTCCAAATAAATACATAAAAATTCACAAAAATTACAAATAAATTTCTATAATTCATTTAAACTCCTATAATCACCATAAAACACAATTTCATAATTTAATTAATTAATTTTCGAAAATTAGAAAATAATAATAAAATAATCAAAAATTCACAAAAATTAAAATAAATTCCAAAAATTCTAAAAAAATTACAGCATGTAGATTAAGCTTCCAGGAACAAAGTTTGTGAAGGAAGTTTTCATGAATCAATCAAATTGAAGCTAAAAAAAATTCGAAACCCAAAATGGCTGATTTGAAGAAATTGAAACCTAAGCAATTCTAGACCAAATCAAGTGAAACAAAGCTTGGAATCACACTCACCAGAGCTCAAGGAGAAGATAGAGACTGATGGCATCAAATTTGGTGGCCGGAAAGTGCTTGGTCGGAGTTAAGTTGAATTTTTGGCTCTTTGAAGAAAATCCGGCCAAAACTCACCGGAAAAGAGTGTTTTAGGTGTTGGAAATGGTTGGAGGTGGAAGAGGAAGGCTGAGAAGCATAGTAACAGGAAGAAAACCAGCTTGAAAGTGGCTGGAAATGGAAGAAAACGTTTTGGGAGGAAGAAGATGAAGGAGGGGCAAAACTGTAAATAAATGAAAGTTTTGGTTTTTTAATAAAAATTTATGTATATATGTATATATATATATATTTACACTATATATTATAATAATATAAAATTTCACACACATTAAATATACACCACACACATATTTTAATATGTTTAATAATTTATAAACTTAAAATTAATTAATACAAAAATTAAATAATAAAATTAAGGAAATTAATTAAGCTCTAATTAATTTAAATAAATACACATATATACATTTTATTTTAGCACTTTAAAATTATATATGAGTTCATGCAAATTCATAAAACTAGTCAAAATAAATAGTATTAATTTATTTACGTGTCAATTTCCCCGAAAATATAATTTCCGGAAAAATTTTACGTAAAGTACTTAAAATAATATAAAATAATTAAAATTAGCTTTAAACAAACAACAAACTCATAAAATATCATAAATATATATACAAAAATTATTAACACTGCATATCCCGATGCAGTATAAAAATATTTAAAAATTCGGGATATTACAAAAATAAACCCTAAATATACCACTAATGTGTTAGGTTTAATTTAATAATAAAATATGTATTTATTTGGAAATAAATCAAAATATACCAAAAATAAATTTAAAAATAATTTAAGTGCAGGTTTATAATATAGCATGGAATTATTTAAGAATAAACCTAAATTATACTAATCATTTAATAAAATAATTATGGTTCGATTCACATTTAAATCATGTATAAATATTAAATTATAACAAACATAAACCTAAATATCTAGCATACATATATCAAAAATAAACCCTAAGTATACCAGTGATATATTAAATGTATATAGAAAATATACAAACATTTATATATCAAGATATACCAAAAATAAATTGAAAATATACCAAATCATATTATAATTAAATTACTGTTTAAACATATAATGAAAATAAAAATCCTAAGTCATGCATCCTATATGCAATGCATATATATACAGTATAATAACTCACATGTTAGCGCTCCACGAGACAAACTCGGTGGGCCTGATCCGTTAGGCCTCGGTCTCGATGCAGCTAGACAAACAAATGACAACATGAAATCAGAATAAATTTAACGAAAATTCTAAAGACTCGATCTAAAATTTTAGACACAAAATTAGAATAGGGATTTGACCGAACATCACGTTTCACGAGAATTCTACCAAAAATCAGGCAGAACCTCCCCTGTAAAATGAAAATCTCTCTACTCAAAGAGTAGAGCCGGTCCTGCAAAGAAAACACACTTTGGAATAACACCAAATTCACAACCACAATCCCTCGGTCGGACTCCAAACTACAATTCACCAACTGAGGTTCACAATTCACAGAATAATTATAAAATATAAAAAATGCCCTTATATAATAAAAATACATTTTATGAATCCAAATTACGTAATTAACCCTAAAACACATTAAAAATCGATAAAAACTCGTTTATTTAGAAAAATCGTATATTATATATATAATTTGAAAATAATTTACGAAAAATAGTTTTAATTAGTTAAAAATACTAGATAATTTGTAGAAATCATTTTTATACCCTAAATAACTATTAAAACCAATTTAATTACATTTTTAGCCAATTTAGTATAAAATTACCAAAATACCCCTATATGTATAAATTTACTATAAATGTTCAAAAATTCACCAAAAATTATATAATTACTCAAAAATTAATTTCTCAGCATATAATCCAATAATATCAATAAATATACTCAATTAACCAATTTATTTCAATTAAACACATAATTAACCCTATTTTTCAAAATTACATAAACTTAATAAATTCCAAATAAATATATAAAAATTCACAAAAATTACAAATAAATTTCTATAATTCATTTCAACTCCTATAATCACCATAAAACATAATTTCATAATTTAATTAATTAATTTTCGAAAATTAGAAAATATTAATAAAATAATCAAAAATTCAAAAAAATTAAAATAAATTCCAAAAATTCTAAAAAAAATTAAAGCATGTATATTAAGCTTCCAGGAACAAAGTTTGTGAAGAAAGTTTTCATGAATCAACCAAATTGAAGCTGAAAAAAATTCAAAATCCAAAATGGCTGATTTGAAGAAATTGAAACCTAAGCAATTCTAGACCAAATCAAGTGAAACAAAGCTTGGAATCATGCTAACCAGAGCTCAAGGAGAAGATAAAGACCAACGACATCGAATTTGGTGGCCGGAAAGTGCTTGATCGGAGTTAGGAGCAACTTTCGGCCTCTTGATGAAAATCCGGCCAAACAACACCGGAAATAGGAGCTTTAGGTGGTGGAAATGGCTGGAGGTGGAGGAGGAAGGCTGAGGGGCATATTAACAGCAAGAAAACCAACTTGAAAATGGCTGGAAATGGTGGAATCCGTTTGGGAAGAAAAATGAAGGAGACAATGGCATTTTGGTAAATAATGCAAACTTCATAATTTTGATAATAAATTATGTATATATGTATATATATATATATATATCCACACTTATATTATAATATTATATATTCCCACACACAAATAATACTCACCACACAAATATTTTATTAAATTTAATAATTTATACACTTAAAATTAATTAATTAATACAAAAAAATTAAATAATAAAATTAAGGAAATTAATTAAGCTCTAATTAATTTAAATAAATACACATATATAAATTTTATTTAGCACTTAAAAATTATGTATGAGTTCATGAAAATTCATAAAATTAGTCAAAATAATTAACATTAAATTATTTACGTGTTAATTTCCCCGAAAATATAATTCCTGGGAAAATTTTACATAACGTACTTAAAATAATATAAACTAATTAAAATTAGCTTTAAACAAATAACCACTTTTAAAAAATGTCATAAATATATACAAAAATTATTAACATTGTATATCCCGATGTAGTATAAAAATATTTAAAAATTCTGGATATTACATTATTTTATATATTGATTCGAAAAATTTTAATTATATCATACTTTTTATTTATTTATTGTATGATTTTATTTTCTTAGGCTTGCTACGGGATTTGGATTTGAGAGAATTCCCGTTCCCTAGCGCCGGTCATGACTCCTAGTTTGGGTCATGACAAAGTTGGTATCAGAGCTGAGTTCTGTGTCAGGGCTTAGTTGTTTGAGTTGTGGCCCTAGTTTTCAAAGTTGTGTTTTCTGTTAAACTACTGCAGTGAATTAGGTTCGATCATGTCTTTGAAAAGTCTTCCTTGCATTAGGAATTCCACGTAACCGTTAGGGTGTCTGTTGATGTTTATGATTATTTGAACTATTTGTTTATTTTTGCTCCTTGATGATTGCCTTGAGCGTGAGTTGGTCCATCGATCAATGAAATCGATGATAGTTGATCTTCTAAGCATGAGGTTCTACCCCTCCTATGCATCCTGTAGGCATAGGGGTAGAGATGGATTTAGAAGGCCTGATGATAGCTGTTGACAGCGAGAATAACTGAATGAGGAGCTGGTGGCTTAGCATTGCAATGATGTTGCTTCTGCAATAGGAGTTTCGCAAGATGCAGTGCTGATACCTTCAATCGTACAATAAAAGTAATTTCTATTTCAGTTGAGAACTCGAGATATGTCAATTTTGTGTATATTCTATATTCTAAATTCTGTTGATTTCCATATCTTTTTAACGCAGTGAATGTGAATTGTTTCTTCCGCAGAGACAATATTAATAATCAGTCTTTTCAAGTTCAAGTTGTGGTTATAGTTCCAACTTTACTACACCTATCTAGTATAGGGGTAGGTTAGAGACAATTGTAACTCAAGGGTTAAGGTAGTCATTGTAAGCAGTACAAGCATTCCTTTTGAACTTGAATTTGCAATAATTGTAGCTACGATAGCCGAGATTAATAAGAGCTTAATAGCATTTAGTCACGTTTGACAGTTGTTTGATTATGCTTGACGAAGGAATTAGGAAAATGTCTAATGAAGATGAAACACTCTTGTACTCTTGATGGTGAAACTGTCAGTTTTGACTACAACACATAATTTGAGTTAAAGGGGGATTTCTAAGATACTTCCATCCACTTTTAAGGAAGGATAATTACCTATATCAACTATTACACAGAGTAAGGGAAGAGCAATCAGTTGAAAAGATTACCTGTAAACTCTTCAATCTGATACGTCATGCTGAAGACGTAATACAGTATAAGAGGAGACTGGTAGAATTATGTGTTATAAGATTAAGCTTAATATATTGGCATCTGAACCGAGAATTGAGATGTAGAGAGTTATTGTGAATTCAGTCTTTTGGGTGTAATTAATCTTGATGAGATATGAAAGGGTTGTCAGGAATATCTGGCTCTAGTTGAGTATACTTCAGTGGAGAAGTTATCTCTCCTAGATGTTTTAATTGCCTGTGAGTTACCAGGTTTACCACCTTATAGAGATTGAATTCTGTATCGATGTGGTTCCTGATATAACTCCTATTTCAACGTAGCCTTATAGAATGACTCTTACAGAGCTGTAGGAGCAATTATGAGAGCTGTATGACCAAGGTTTTGTTAGACCTTATGTTTCTCTTTGGGGTGCACTAGTCCTGTTGTAAGGAAGAAGGATGGTACCTTAAGACTGTGCATTGACTACAAAGAGATGAACAGGGTAACAGTGAAGGACAAGTATCCTCTTTTGAGGATCGATGACCAGTCTGATAAGCTACAGGGTGCACAGTTCTTTTTAAAAAAATTGATTTGAAGTCGGGTTATCATTAGTTGTGGATCAGTTTATAGTAGTCTTCATTAATGATATACTAGTGTATTCGAAGTGAATGAAAGGGCACATATATCACTTGAGGACTATACTATAGACACTAAGAGAATGTCAGCTTTATGCTGAATTCAGGAAGTGTGATCATTGGGTGGAGAGTGTTATTTTTCTTAGAATTGTGGCTTTTAAAGATAGAATTCAAGTTGATCCACAAAAGATTGAAACAACATCTGAGCAGTCCAGACTGACTGAATCCATTGAGATCTGTAATTTTCTTGGTTTAACTGGGTATCATAGGAAATCTGAATAGAATTCTCTAGAATTGCAGCTCCTATGACCCGCATAACTCATAAGAATGGGAAAATTGTGTGAACAGATGTTTGTTAAAATAGCTTCTAAGTGCTGAAGAAGACCGATTGATCTGAGGGTTACGTGAACTTTAGAGGATAAGACTTGATATCATTACAACATTTCATCATATCATCATAGCATCTCATTACAGCATTTCATCATGACATTTCATTCTAGCATTTCATCATAACATTTCATTATATCATCTCATCATGACATTCATCATAGCATGTCATCATGGCATATCACCATACAATTATCTGTTGATAAGAGATGCCCAAGTTAATGATACAGGGTTGATGTTGTAATCTGAGAAAGGGATTCTATATAAGCTGTGGAAATGAACTTGCAGTGTACATCCAGATGATTACCAAGAATTATCACAGTATTCAGGATCAGTATTAGTGGGTTGGATTGTAGAAGGATGTGACTGATTGTATTTCTAAGTGTTTAATTTGCTAGCCGGTGAAAGCTGAACATCAGAAATTTTCTAGGAAGTTTTGATCTCTTTTGAATTTGGGTGGAAATGAGAAAGAATGGCTATGATTTTTATGGTTAGTTACCTCGTTCGAAGGGTGAATATGATTCCGTTGGAATGACTATAGACAAATTAACCAAGTCAGCTAATTTTTGGCTAGTGAAAGCCACTTATTCAGTAGCTAAGTGGGCTAAGCTGCATATGAAGCATATTGTGTGCCTGCATGGACTACCTATGTCCATTGTATATGGTAGAGGTACAATGTTTACCTTTCAATTTTGGCAGAGATTGTGGAGAGTAATAAACACCTGATTGGATTTCAATACTGCTTTTCATCCTCAGACAGATGACAGTCTGAGAGGACGATCCAGACACTAAATAATATATTGAAGATGTGTGTTTTGGATCTAGAAGGTAGCTAGGTTGATTATATGCTACTTGTAGAATTCGCTTATAATGGCAACTACCATAGCAATATTGGAATGGCACCACTTGAGGCTTTTATGAAAAGAAGTCTTAACTCGATATGAGATGGTTCAGAATACAGTGGAGAAAGTTGCTATGATCAGAAGAGCGATATGGATCCTAGACGTAGAGATATGGAGTTTCAGATCGAAGACTGTAATTCTGAAGATGTCTCTAAAAAGTGGTGTGATGAGACGCAGTAAGATTGCATATTAATTGGCTTTGCCTCCAAATCTATTTCATGTACATCCAATGTTCCATGTCTCAATTTTGAGAGAGTGTATTTTGAACACTTCGCACATGTTACAGTTGAACAATATAGAACTGAATAAAGATCTGAAGTTTGAGAGGAATCAGTTGAGATTGTAAATTATCAAGCTCGATAGTTATGCTCGAACTAGATCCCGATGATCAGGATGTTGTGGTGAAGCAACACCGTGGAAGAGCTTACGTGGGAGATTAAAGTTGAGATACGAGCTTCTTACCCGTATCTCTTTCCTTATTGATCTTGTAATTTTCTTTCTGGAATTCGGGGACGAATTCTTGTAAGGGGGGAAGACTGTAATATCCCGAGTTTTTAAATATTTTTATACTGCATCGGGATATGCAGTGTTAATAATTTTTGTATATATTTATGATATTTTATGAGTTTGTTGTTTGTTTAAAGCTAATTTTAATTATTTTATATTATTTTAAGTACTTTATGTAAAATTTTCCCGAAAATTATATTTTCGGGGAAATTGACACGTAAATAATTTAATATTAATTATTTTGACTAGTTTGATGAATTTGCATGAACTCATATATAATTTTAAAGTGCTAAAATAAAATTTATATATGTGTATTTATTTAAATTAATTAGAGCTTAATTAATTTCCTTAATTTTATTATTTAATGTTTGTATTAATTAATTAATTTTAAGTGTATAAATTATTAAATATAATAAAATATTTGTGTGGTGAGTATTATTTGTGTGTGGGAATATATGTGTTACTATAATATAAGGTGGACATATATATATATACATATATACATTATTTTATAACAAAAAACAAAAGTTTGCAGAAATTACCGTTTTGCCATTGTCTTCTTCATTTCTTCCCCGATAAGCTTTTCTTCCATTTCCAGCCATTTTCAAGCTGGTTTTCTTGCTGTCACTATGCCCCTCAGCCTTTTTCCTCCACCTCCAGCCATTTCCACCACCTAAAGCTCCATTTTCCGGTGTGTTTTGGCCGGAAAATCAAGTAGAGGCCGAATTTCATCTCAACTCCGATCAAGCCATTTCCGGCCACCGTTTTTGACACCGTTGGTATTTATCTTCTCCTTGAGCTCTGGTGAGTGTGATTCCAAGCTTTGTTTCACTTGATTTGGTCTAGAATTGCTTAGGTTTCAATTTCTTCATTTCAGCCTATTTGGGTTTCAATTTTTTTTTAGCTTTAATTTGATTGATTAATGAAAACTTCCTTCACAAAATTTGTTCCTGGAAGCTTAATCTACATACTGTAATTTTTTTAGAATTTTTGGAATTTATTTTAATTTTTGTGAATTTTTTATTATTTTATTAATATTTTCTAATTTTCGAAAATTAATTAATTAAATTATGAAATTTTGTTTTATGGTGATTATAGGTGTTGAAATGAATTATAGAAATTTATTTGTAATTTTTTTGAATTTTTATATATTTATTTGGAATTTATTAAGTTTATGTAATTTTGAAAAAATAGGGTTAATTATGTGTTTAATTGAAATAAATTGGTAAATTGAGTATATTTATTGATATTATTGAATTATATGCTGAGAAATTAATTTTTGAGTAATTATATAATTTTTGGTGAATTTTTGAACATTTATAGTAAATTTATACATATAGGGGTATTTTGGTAATTTTACACTAAATTGGCTAAAAATGTAATTAAATTGGTTGTAATAGTTATTTAGGGTATAAAAATGATTTCTACAAATTATCTAGTATTTTTAACTAATTAAAACTATTTTTTGTAAATTATTTTCAAAAAATATATATAATATACGATTTTTCTAAATAAATGAGTTTTTATTGGTTTTTAACGTGTTTTAGGGTTAATTACGTAATTTGAATTTATAAAATGTATTTTTATTATATAAGGGCATTTTCGGTACTTTATAATTATTCTGTGAATTGTGAACCTCGATTGGTGAATTGTAGTTTGGAGTCTGACCGAGGGATTGTGGTTGTGAATTTGGTGTTATTCCAAAGTGTGTTTTCTTTACAGGATCAGCTCTACTCTTTGAGTAGAGAGATGTCCGTTTTACAGGGGAGGTTTTGCCGGATTTTCGATCGAATTCTCGTAAAACATGATGTCCGGTCAAATCCCTATTCTAATTTTGTGTCTAAAATTTTAGATCGAGTCTTTAGAATTTTCGTTAAATTTATTCTGATTTCATGTTGTCATTTGTTTGTCTAGCTGCGCCGAAATCGAGGCCTAACTGATCAGGCCCGCCGAGTTTGTCTCGTGGAGCGCTAACATGTGAGTTATTATACTGTATATATATGCATTGCATATAGGATGCATGATTTAGGATTTTTATTTTCATTATATGTTTAAACAATAATTTAATTATAATATGATTTGGTATATTTTTGGTTTATTTTTAGTATATCTTGATATATAAATGTTTGTATATTTTCTATATACATTTAATATATCACTGGTATATTTAAAGTTTATTTTTGATATATGTATGTTAGATATTTAGGTTTATGCTTGTTATAATTTAATATTTATACATGATTTAAATGTGCATCGAACCATAATTATTTTATTAAATGATTAGTATAATTTAGGTTTATTCTTAAATAATTGCATGCTATATTATAAACCTACACTTAAATTATTTTTAAGTTTATTTTTTTGGGTATATTTTTAATATATTTCCAAATAAATACATGTTTTATTATTAAATTAAACCTAACACATTAGTGATATATTTAGGGTTTATTTTTTATATATGCATGCTAGATAATTAAGTTTATTTTTAGTATATTTGTGAATATATGTTAAACCTAAACACATATTTAAATGAACAGTTATACATAAATGTTTTATTAAATGATTTGTGTACTTAGGGCATATCTTTTGTATATTTAGGTATATTTTTAAGAAAATGCATGTTATATTATTGTTATACATTTAAATTATTTTTAACAATATTAATGATTTATCTTTAGTTTATTTCATATTTTATTTGACATATATATATATGTATCCGAAATATACTGGGTATATTTTAGGTATATTTTTGGTATATATATATATATATGGTTGGTTTTACTATTATGAATATTGTTCTACATTAATTATTTTCCAAATGAATGATTTATTTAAATGAAGGATATCAATAGAACGTGTTTCCTAGTGGGCAGTACTAGGACCGTGTACGTACCGGTGCGAAAGAATAGGGTTGAGTGAGAGTTAATTTTGGGTGATTATAATTGATTTGATGGATTTGACTAAGATTAATGGTATGTTAGATAGTGTGATTGTAAGGCCAATCACACTGACAGTCAGACTACTGGAGCTCAGTTAACTTAGTGTCTCGGGGCCAGTCTACTGTCCATAAGTGAATTGAATGATCTTTTGGGTTGATTGAGATGTGAGGTGATAGATAGTGTGATTGTTGGAGCTCGGTTGACCAAGTGTCTCGGGGCCAATCACACTGACAGCCAGACTGCTAAAGCTCAATCGACTTAGTGTCTCAGGGCCAGTCTGCTGTCCAAATTGGAATAAGTGTTCTATTTGGAATCAAGTGAGCCTGTATGGCTAGAGTGATGATGGGATTGTTTGAGGTTGCTATTATTAGGGTTTTATGGATCCTTCATGATTTAAAACAAACGTTTTCTATATTTAGTATATTTATAAAGGCAGAGTTTGACATTCATGTGAAATGTGTGTATATACATATATATATAAGAATGCCTGATTGTTATGGTTTAGTTTCCATGTATATATAGTATAATAATTCACTCAATGAGGTCTGACCCCCCTCCATTATTTTTTTTAAGGAGATCCCATATCGTCAGACCTTAGTTGTAGAGTTCCTCGCCGGTGTTCTTTAGTCCCGGCTATTTTATGCAAATGTATATTTTGAACTCTGATTTATATTCTAAAAACTGCAATAGTTGTGTTATTGTATTTGAGGAGCATTATTTTGTTTGGATATTGTATACTCTGAAAAATTGTATTTGAACACTATACAAATATGTATACATTTATAAAAGGATTTGGAGTATTTATTTCATATATTGATTCAAAAAATTTTAATTATATCATACTTTTTATTTATTTATTTTATGATTTTATTTTCTTAGGCTTGCTACGGGTTCCAGATTCAAAAGAATTCTCGTTCCCTAGCGCCAGTCATGACTCCTAGTTTGGGTCATGAAAATTGCATTCAAAAATTCTTGTTGGATGCTGTCATAGGTGTGCTCATGAGCACTCACACTTGTGAGGAGCACTCGTGAGGGGTACTGCCAGTTTTTGGCAAAAACGTGCTCAAAAGGCTCCATTCAAGGACAACTCATGACTACCTCGAAAGATGCTCATGAACGGGATTGAAGAAGATTGATTCAACCAAAATGTTCTTCATAAAATTTGTAGATAATTGTTTTATATTTTCATAAAAATTTTAATAACCTTAATTGGATATCTGTAGCTCAAGATCTTGCTAAAATTCCAAGAGCTATGCAAACTAAAATGCAAGCTGCATATACTGACTTTGATTGAAGATTTGCATACTCAAATGAACTTAGATTTTGAAAATAAAGCTCAATTTGGAAACCTTAAGATGTCTAGTTAAAAATTTAAGAAGCTTCTCATTTAAGAGCTCTAAAGATGTCAAAAGCCTTCTTAAATCTCAGAGGTTCAATCAGCCCGAAAAGTTACTATTCATCAAAAAGTGTATATGCTTGGTATATTATTCCCTACACTCTTAATTGAAATTATTAGTATAAAAATTATTTGTCAAAGTCCAAAATTAGGAGTTTGATCATGAAAATGGTCAACATTTTTATTATTTTATTATTTAATATTGTTGGTTATGATTTGTGAACCTCGATTGGGAATTTGTGGAGTTTGGGATCCCAACCCGAGATGGTGAGTTTTGTGGTTTTAGAAGTGTATTTTCTACGCAGGATTGAACCTACTTTTTTAGGGTGATGTCTGTTTTACAAAGGAGACTCTGTCGAATTTTTAGTAGATTTCTCGTAAAACGTGACAACCAGTCCAAGTCTAGTTTTAGAATTTTGATTGAGTCTTTCTATAGTAATCCTAGAAGCATAAAGTTAGAATATATTCTAATATTATATTATTATTTATTTTCTAGTTGCACTGAGATCGAAGCCTATCGGACCAGGCCCGCCGAGTTTGTCTCGTGTAGCACGAATCAGTAAGTTATTATACTATATATATATATATGCATTGCATTTAGGATGCATGACTTAGGATTTTTCATTTTTATTTTATGTTTTAAAAGTGATTTAATTTATAATATGATTTGGTTTATTTTTGATTTATTTTTAGTATATTTTGATATATATGTTTGCATATTTTCAATATACTTTTAGTATATCTTTGGTATATTTAGGGTTTATTTTGATATATGCATGTTATATAATTAGGAATATTTTTAGTATATTTTTATCTATTTCAAAATAAATGCATGTTTTATCTTCGATATATATATAATTAGCATGTTTTTAGTATACTATTGGTTTATATTTGGCATATTTTATGGTTGATTTAAATTTATTTAACATATATATACTTGAAATATACTTATTTTATTTTACGTATATTTTTAGTATATATATGGTTTATTTTGTTATTATGAATGTTATTTTGCATTATGTATTTTCCTATATGAATGTTTAATTTTTTTTAAATGAAGGATATCAATAGAACGTGCTACCTAGTGAGTAGCACTAGAACCGAGTACGTACCAGTGCGATAGATTTTAGGGTTGATTTACTAACTTATTTGAGGTGAAATTTGATTGATTATTTATTGGGATTGATGAGATTGAGTAGTGTGATTGCGGAAGCTCGGTTGACCTAGTGTCTCAGGGTCAATCACACTGACAGTTAGACTGTAAGAGCTCAGTTGACTTAGTGTCTCGGGGCTAGTTTACTGTCCATTATGAATAAGATAATTAATTTGGAATTAAGTGAGCTATATAGCTAGAGTGATGTTGTTGATTGAGGTTGTGATTAAATAGGGTTCTATTTGATCCTCATGTATCAAAATAAACATTTTCTGCATTTATTATATATATAAAAGTAGAGTTTGGTATTTGTGTGAAATGCGTGTATATGTGTGTATATATATATATATATATATACGGATGTCTGACTGTTATGATTTAGATTGCATGTATATATATTATAATAATTCACTCAGTGAGGTCTGACCCCACTCAATTATTTTTTTCAAGAGATCTTATATTGTCAGACCTTAGAAGTAGAGCTCTTTGTCGGTGTTCTTTCGCCCCGACTAGATTATGTAATATTTATATTTAAACTCTGATTTGTATTCTAGAAACTATAGTAGTAGCATTATTGTATCAGTAGATTTTTGTTTTATTCTTAATACTTTGTATCCAGTATATTGTATAAACATTTTTTATTTATGAAAGGATACTGAGTATTTATATTTATACATAATTTGAAAAATTTTATTTCAGTCATCCTTTTTATTGAGTTACTGCATGTGCTTTTATTTTTAAGGCTTGCTATGGGTTCTGGATTCGAAAGAATTCCCGTTCTTTAGCGCTTGTCATGACTCCTGGTTTGGGTTGGGATAAAAAGAAAGCATTTATAGCTACTGAAATGCTAGGATTTAGTTTCTTTATGTTGACACATTCCTGACAGTAATAAGGAACGTTGTCTATTGTCGTTAGCAATTATTAATCTTAATTTTGATTTTAACAAACTTAATTTTAAGCATTTAATGTTCTTTATTTAAGTGCGATTATAAGCATATGTATAATATTATTCTAAAAAAAAGTCAAGCCAAAATTCAGCTCAACAAAGGGTTGTGACTAAAGCAAGGCTGCCATTATGATAGAATGCCCAGCTGTAGCTGCCATGGTGATAAAATGTTAAGGGTTGCAATTGAAGCGAGGTTGCCATGGTGATAAAATGTTGAGGGTTGCAACTGAAGCAAGGTTGCCATGGTGATAAAAGGTTGAGGGTTGCAACTGAGCCTTACTTCCATAGTGACATCAAACTTCAAAAAAATTCAATGGACATATTTTAAAAATTATTGAAGGAAAGAGACATTGGAGGGTTGTGACTGAAGCAAAACTGCTATGGTGACAAAAACTAGAGCGATGTGACTGAAGTTTTGCCTCCATAGTGATGACCCAACAGATATATTTTTGAAATTATTGAAGGAAACAAACGTTGGAGACATAATCAATGGCTCCAATAGCCATATTTTTAAGCTTAATTTATATATATATATATATATATATATATATATATATATATATATAGGTGTGTGTGTGTGTGTGTGTGATTTAGAGTTGTGATAATAAGAACACACATTACGTTACTCTTTGATTATCAAAAACTCTATAAGCATTTTTTAAGCTTCATTTTTTTGTATCAATAATCTTTCTATTAATTAACTTTTGTAGGAGTTAGTTGTGTGATAGAAATAGGACTTCATCTTTATTTAATTCTTGGGATAGATTAGAAGGGAAGTGAGGTATATTTCTAGTGAAATTGGTTTAAGTGTTTAGCCATTAAAACACTTTGGAATTGGTTAAAGAGTTAGCCTTAAAACTCTTGTTTGTATAAGGTTGAAAAGTAAGTCTCAAAATCTTGTAATTTCAATCTTATTAATAAGATTATGGGTATTGAAAAATCCTAACTTAGGGATAAGTTAGGTAGAGAAGTAAGATTATTAAGAATCTGAACTCCTTAAATTTTTATGTTCATTATTCTTCCTACTCTATTCTCTTTAATTTTTCTAAAATATTTTATTAGCCTTATTCACCCCCACTCAAAGCACTTTCATTATCAATGTTAGAGAGAAGAGGAAGTGGGGGGTTAGAGAGTTAAAAAGGAAGTAAAGAGGAGAGAAGAGGATATTGGTTGATTAAAAAGAGAGAAGGCTAGTTAAAAAGGGGGAAGCTGGCAAAATAGAAAAGCATTTTGAGGAGAGTTTAAAGAATTAAAGGGGAAGGAAGTTAGAAGCAACAGAGGAGGAAAAAGAAAATATGGGTCTAGGGAGTCCATTTTTAGAGGAACAAGGTGGGTTCCTGCATTCTGAAAGTGCTTCAATCAGAACTTACCTCTAAAAGGTACAATCAAGAGCTCAAACATGTTTAAATGTAACACTCTATGCACTTACTCTTATTACACATTATGATATCTCATATTATTATTACTAAGTATCATTTGTTTACATGTGTTACTATACACATATATGTGTATATACATATATACATACATGCATACATATATTTACATTAACTAGTAAACATATGTATGTTACAAGGAGAGAGAGAGAGTGTGTGAGAATTTAGGTGACAACCTATACTCCATGCTTTAACTACCATGCTTCATGCTTCAAAATGACCCAAAACTAGACTTCTTAATCTGAAAAATAATTATGATTTGATGACTCACGACTTAATGAATATAAACATTAATTAAATTCTAAAAGCTCCTTTAACAATTAGCTCAAACATCTCATAAAATAAATAGAAGATTCAAATGTTGCAAATGCATATGCTTTGATTCCTTTTATTGATTATAACCTTGCAAAACAATACCACACCCGAGTTTAAGTGGAACAAGTGACAATTGATTTTGTTGGCTAGCATATAACAAGTGAATCAAGTAATATCCTTTGATTATTAGCATTTGCCAAATGATTTACAAGTATTAGTCAAACTAATCACAATATCCTCTTATATCCATATGCAAATGTTCAAATGCAAATGTGTAACAAGTAATTATTGTAACTCATAAATTTATCATTTGTCATATATTCGCATAAGCACAAGTATAAGCAATCTATAGTTCATCAATTCTCATGTAAGAAGACATATAGCAACTTATTTGAAGTTTCATAGAAAACATATTTCAGTCAAGCTATAAGTCATAATTCCACATTCATATTCACATAATCACGCAATTACACATTAGCAGCCAATTGATGTATATACTTACCTCTTTAGGTAATAAATACTTTTACCATGATTTGTATCACTTTCTCATACTTCAACAATATTTTAAGAACCTAAAATATAGCATGTATTTTTAATACCAAAAAGAAAATTATGTTTCTATGTTATGCAATGGTTAGCTAGTTTTACACAATAATATTATGATGCTATTGTACTCAAAAGCTGATAACTCTTTATATGTAACTCCAGATGATCTAATTCTGTTTGTTACTAAAACTAGACACTTGAGACTATAACATATCAAAAATCCAAATTAAATTAGGCACTACATTATTTATAATGAATTTTTAAATTCAACCCTAAAATATGTACATATACATCTTGACCTTGCTAGACCTGAGAGTGAATAAATTTCACCACACAACTCCAAATTACTTAATTCCTTTTTTTACAAAACTAAACACATATGGTTACAACATATCTAAAAATTAGCATGATATAAGCTCTGCACAATTAATGGTGAAATTTTCATGAATGAATGGTGAAATTTTCACAATATAAGCTTTGCAAAATTAATAGGAATTTAGACCTGTGTTCTGCACTGAAACAGTTTGAGCAGGTCTCATTTAATTCAGAATTTCTCAAGTTATACAATTCCAATTGCAAAACCCTTTTTCAAGAACCTTTTTAGCATATAAAAGAATAAGTTTCATGTTTTATACTTCATCTAATTCAGCCTCTAAGGTCTTCATATTATCTGGGAAAATTTGGATTACCTATAGACATAACAAGTAGAGTCAACCCCACTCTAAAGACGATTTCTCATTACACACATATTATCTCACCAAACTATTTTAATTAATTTTAGATAATATATAAAGGAACAAAACTCATGTTTATTACTTTGTTTAAATCACTCTCTAACATCCTCAAAATAACTAATCAACATTATGTAGCCTGCTAGAACTATTATATGAACCTATTCCAAATAAACTTCCATAGAATTTTACATACTTGTTATTTCATTAAACCCTTTTAAAGGTATAAATATGAGATATAACCCCATGATTTTCATGTTTTGTATTTCTCCTAATTCTTCTTTTATGGCCATGAAAACTAGAGTGTAATTTTAAGCTCTCAGCATAAAGATCATTATCAAAATCAATTAACCTATTTCCCTCTTAATTCTTTATAATTACCATGATTAACATGTCATGAGGGAAGAATTACATTAGAAAATAAGATTAAATCACTTACTTTAGCTAAAATTAGAAAACCTTAGAATTTCTCCTTTTTTTTTCCTGCTTCTGCTTTTTCCCTTTTCCTTATTTCTTCATTTTTTTATTCTCTTCACTTTTTTTTTTTGTTCCAGATCCCCTTTTATTTATTTTTACATAAGCTATTCCTTTTTTAGCCCTCAAACTTACTCTTTATTACTTATAACTAATTTATTATTTTCTCAACTAAATCCCTAATGTTTAATCTTCACTATTTCTATCCTTATCTTAATTTCTAGAAAAATAAATCACACAAGTCATGCTTATGTTATATTCTATATTTTCACATATATGATATGTAATGCATGTGAAATGCACATGTTCAAATGAGATACTTTTGTGATGCATATGTTCATATAATATTATAATGGGTGAAGATAGGGATGTTACACTAAAACAGTAAGGCTCCTTGATTTATATTAATTTTGTAGGTTAAAAGAATAATTTCATTTGGTTTAAGTAAATTATACATCTAAGTTATAATTTGTAGATTCATGCATGAGTAGTAATCTTGTCTCATAATTATTCAGTCCTTATATGTGATTAAAAGGAAAAGAATTTGGATTCATTTTAGTTTTGTAATCAGAATTCAAGTGACACCTTATTGAAGGGGTGTTGTTTCACGACCCAAACTGGGGAGTTATGACCAGTGCTAGGAAATAGGAATTCTTTCAAATCCAGAATCCATAACAAGCCTTAAAAATAAAAACACGCAGAAATATAATTGTAATAACCCATATTTTTAAATTATGTTATTATAAATCGAGATATGCAGTGTTAATAAATTTAAAATTTATATTTAATTATTTTACTATTTGTGATTAATCATTATTAAATTATGTTTAATTATATTTTCTACGTAAATATTTTATTTTGAAATTTATTATTTTGGACATTTAATTTGAATTATTTATATTGATTATTTTCAGATAGTATTATTTTAATAATATTTAATTTAGTGCATTATTATTTTTATATTATTATTTATAATAAATTACATTGTTTGTATTATTATCATTTAAGTTTTAATATTATGTGTGCATATTATTATGTATATATATGTTAATGTGTGTGTGTGTTTATATATATGTGTATATATATATATATATATATGTGTGTGTGTGTGTGGATATTTATTTATGTGGTGGAGATTTGATATTATGAAGTTATAATATCTGGTTTTAATATATATTTTTATTAATATATATACATTTATAAGAAACCAAAAAAAAAAATGCAGAACCGAAACTTCATCTCCCTCTGCCCGCATCGTCCGATTTTCTAACCGCCAATGTGCCTCCCTTGCGTCCGCTATCAACCACCTCCTTCAGCCAGCCACTCCGCCACCCTCCTCCTCCTTCCTCGGCGCCGGCAGTAGCTTTGATAGTAGCAGTGGTCGTTTCTCAATTTTTTTTCCAGTCGTTCTTGATTCCGGCCACCATTTTGTGCATTTTCGGTCTCTGTCAACTCTTCTAGCTCCAGTGAAGATGATTCCAAGATCCATTTGAGCTTAAACCCGATCGGTTGTGAGTTTTCTCAATTTTTTGATTTTGAGCTATTTTGTTTTTTATTTTTTTTAGTTTATTTTTGGTTGATTTATGCAAACTCCCTTTACAAATTCTGATCTTGGTTGCTTAAACTTCATGAAGTTTTATTAACAGTGCATATCTCAGTTTACATTAAAATAATTTAAAAATAAGGGTCATTACACTTCTCCACTGAAATATTCCTGACTAGTGCCAAGTATCCCTGACAACCTTTTCTCAGTATCTTCCTAGTAGTAATAGTGGAGATAAGATTCTAAGGTGCGAAACTCTTATCACACACAAACTTAAATTTTTCTTCACTCAGAATTTTAAAAATCACCTCTTTACTCTAACAATCAACCACTGCATAGTGCTGAGACAACCCATCCATTCCAAGGATCATATCAAAATCCATTCTTAAAATCATGTTAAGTTAATTACATCCAAAAGGAATGAATCCACGAATAACTCTCTAAATTTCAGTCCTTAACTCAGAGGCTAATATACTGAACTTAATCCTATAACATACAGTTCTACCAGACTCCTCTTATATAGTATCACATCTACAACATGACGTGACAGATTAAAGAGTTTACAAGTGTTCTTCTCAACTGACCTCTCTTCTCTTACTCTTTGCAATAGCTACTACGTGTAATTATCCCTCATTGAAGGTGGATGGAAGTATCTTAGAAATCACTCTTTAAACTCTAATCTTGTCATAGTAGTTATATAAAGCTAATTTGACTACATGCACCAATCTTATACTGTAGTTAAAACTGACAACTTCACCATTAAGAGTACAAAAGTGTTGTGTCTGCATTAAACATCTTCTAATTCCTTTATCAAAGCATATTAAAAACAATTATCATGTTGGTTAAGTGCTATCAAGCCATCATCAATCATGGTTATCCCAACTACAAATCCTATAAGTTTGAGTTCAAAGGTTGCTTGTACCTCTTATAATAACTACTATGGCCTTTGAGTTACAGTTCCCTCTGACCTACCTCTATACTAGATAGGTGTAGTAGGGGCTGAAATTGGAATCATAACTTCAACTTGAAAGAATTGCTTATCAATATATATTATCTCTGTGGTAGAAGCAATTTGTGTTCTCCTTATTTGAAAAGATGCAAAAATTAATAAGATTCAAAACATGGAATATGTGCAGAATTGACATATCTTTAGCTCTCTGCTGAAATAGAGGCTGCGCATCTGTTGTACGATAAAAGGTATCAACATTGCACCCTGCGAAGTTCCTGGTGCATGGGCAGCATCATTAAAACCCTGAGCCACAAGCTCCTCATACTATTGTTCCTGCTATCTATAGTGACCACCTAGCCCTCTAGATTCACCTCTTACCCTATGCCTAGTTGGTTGCACATGTGGTAGAACCTTATCCTTAAAAGACTCTCCATCATCGGTCTCATCAACCAATGGAGTGACTCACGCTTGCCACAATCAGAAAAGAACAAAAGCAAAAGATACAATTCAGATAATCATAGACAATAAATAAATACCTTAACGGTTACGCAAAATTTCAAAAAGCAACGAAGACTTTTCAAAGACATAGTTGAACCTAATTTACTAAATTAGTTTCAAAGAAAACACCACTTTACTAACCTAGGTCCACAACACTAAACCTAGGCTTTGATCCCAACTTTGTCATGACCTAAATCGGGGAGTTATGACTGACGCTAGGGAATAGAAATTCTTTCAAATCCGGAACCCGTAGAAAGCCTTAAAAATAAAAACACACATAAATATAATATAAGAATATCAAAGAATTAAAAACTTTAAATAATATTAAAGGAATTCTCATATCATATATTAAAATATAACGATACAATATCTTTCAAATACAAATCTCCATTTTAAAAATAATACTAAACACTACAATATTTAAGTACTACTAATACAGCTTTTAGAATATAAATAAAAATTCAGATATAAAAATTACATAATTTAGTCAAGGCTGAAGAAGATTGGTAAAGGGGTCTATTACTGAGGTCTGACGAAGTAGAATGTCATGACAAAATATTGAGGGGGGGGTTAGACCTCACTAAGTGAATTATTATAATATATACATGCAACCTAAAGTCATATACAATCAAGTATCAGTATAATAACATATATATATACATGCATATCATACAAATGTTAAAATCCACTTTTATATAATAATAGATGTAGAAAAATTTATTTTGGGTGAAGGATTAGAGCAGAACCCTAAAATATTCTGCAACCTCAATCACTAAACCTCACTAGCTAACATTCTCACTTAATTCCAAAATATTTCTCTTTTTCATTTTTGGACAATAGACTGGCCCCGAGACACTAAGTTAACCGAGCTCCCACAGTCTCACTATTGACGTGATTGGCCCCGAAACACTAGGTCAACCGAGCTCCTACAATCACACCACTCTTTCACCATAATCACAATAATCAATTATTTAAATTTCACATCAAATTTGTCATAATATCAACCCTAAAATCTAACGCACTAGTGTGTACATAGTCCTAGTGCAGCCCACTAGGTAGCACGTTCTACTACTATCCTTCAAATAAATCTTATAATTATTAAAAATAATGAAATGCATAATTTAAATATAGTAGCATCCATTTTTAGGGCAATATATCAAATATATACCAAACATATACCAAAACATAAATTTATTCATTTAATAAGATAAATCATACTTAATTATATTATAAAAATATGGATGCTCACAAATATGTATTCTACATGCAATGCATATATATGATAATAACTCATAGTACTATTACGCTACGTTGTTCCAGTTCAGCTGGTCTAGTCCGGTTGGTGTAGCTCGTAGTACAACTAAAGAAAAATAATAATCTTATTATTAGAATAAAATTCCTAATTTAATAACTCTAAAATTTCTAAGAATGACTCAATCTAAACACGACTCGACCAAAATTTCAAAACTACACTTGGATTGGTTGTAACGTTTTATGAAAAATCTACCAAAAAATTGGTAGAGTCTCCTTTGTAAAACAGATGTCTCTCTACTAAAAGTATAGCCGATCCTACACAAAAAGTACACTTCTATAACACATAAGTTCAACTACGGGTTGGGTCCCCGAACTACTCATAGTGCCCTACTGAGCCTTAACAATCCACAAATGTATATAAAAAAAATAGTTATAATTTCAAATAGTTAATAACTCTAAACTTTCTAAGAATAACTCAATCTAAACATGACTTGACCAAAATTTTAAAACTAGACTTGGATCGGTTGTCATGTTTTACGAAAAAATTACCAAAAATTTGGCAAAGTCTCCTCTATAAAACATATGTCTCTCTACTAAAAATAGAGTCGATTCTACATAGAAAATACACTTCTATAACTCATAAGTTCAACTGCTCAGGTTGGGCCCCCGAACTACTCATAATGCCCAACCAAGCCTCAACAATCCATAAATGTATATAAAAAAATAGTTATGATTTCAAATAATTCATCCAAAAATCATAAAAAGCTATATAAAAATATAATAACATCTCAAATCACCAAAATGTCTCATAAAAATATCAACAACCTTTATTTTTCAACTAAATAATAAAATTCTAGCTTTTAACTAATATTTGCTAATAAGGTTCATAAATGGAATAAAATTCCAATTTTACAATTAAATTAGCATAGGTTACAAATAATTATTAAATTCACATCATAAAATGTAATAACCCTATTTTTTAAATTATTTTATTTTAAAACAGGATATACAATGTTAATAAAATCTAAAGTTTATAATTGGTTATTTTATTATGTTGTGGTTAATATTTATTATTTTCTGCTTGATCATAATTTTCTATGTAAATATTTATTTTAAAACTTATTATTTTGGGAATTTATTTACGTTATATTTACTACTTTGAAAAGAATTATTTTAATAATATTATTTAAGTGCTAATGTTATTTTATTTTTAAAATGATGTTGTTCACCATCATTATTCTTATTATTGTTATTATTATTAAAATACATTATTTGCATATTTTTTTATGTGTTATTATATATATATATGTATACACACATATATAGGGTTAGTATTATTTTATGTGTGTGTTATTGATGTGTATATATGTATATATATATATATATATATATATATATATATATTGTCACGACCCAAACTAGGAGTCATGACCGACGCTAGAGAATGGGAATTTTTTCGAATCCGGAACCCGTAGCAAGCCTTCAAAAAAATAAAATCAAGAAATAAATAATTAAAAAGTACGAAAAAATTAAAAATTTTCAAATCAATATATAAAATAAATACTCAAAATCCTTTCATCAATGAATACATGGTCGTACAATTTCAAATACCATTTTTCAGAGTATACAATATCAAAACAATATAATACTCTTTTGATACAATAACACAACTACTGTAATTTCTAGAATACAAATCAGAATTCAAAATATACGTTTGCATAAAATGGCCGGGACTAAAAAACACCGGTGAGAAATTTTACAACTAAGGTCTGACGATATAGGATCTCCTAAAAAAAAATAATTGAGGGGAGTCAGACCTCACTAAGTGAATTATTATACTATATATACATGCAAACTAAACCATAACAATCAGGCATTCTTATATATATATGTATACACACACATTTTACACGAATGCCAAACTCTACCTTTATAAATATACTAAATGTAGAAAATGTTCGTTTTAATTCATGAAGGATCCATTGAACCCTAACAATAGCAATCCCCAATCAACCCCATCATCACTCTAGCCATATAGGCTCACTTGATTCCAAATAGAACACTTATTCCAAACTGGACAACAAACTGGCCTCGAGACACTAAGTCGATCAAGCTCTAGCAGTCTGATTGTCAGTGTGATTGGCCACGAGACCCCTGGTCAATCAAGCTCCAGCAATCACACTATTTATCACCTCACATCTCTATCAACCCAATAGATCATTCATTCCACTATGGACAGTAGACTGGCCCCGAGACATTAAGTCAACCGAGCTCCAGCAGTCTGACTGTCAGTGTGATTGGCCCCGCAATCACACTATCTAACATACCATTAATCTTAGTCAAATCAATTAAATCAATTATAATCACCCAAAATTAACTCTCACTCAACCCTATTCTTTCACACCGGTACGTACACGGCCCTAGTGTTGCCCACTAGGAAGCACATTCTATTGATATCCTTCACTTAGAATAAATCATTCATTCGGAAAATAATTAATGTAGAACACTATTCATAATAGTAAAACCAACCATATATATATATATATATATATATATATATATATATATACCAAAAATATACCTAAAATATACCCAGTATATTTCGGGTATATATATATATATATGTCAAATAAAATATGAAATAAACTAAAGATAAATCATTAATATGGTTAAAAACAATTTAAATGAGTAATAATAATATAACATGCATTTTCTTAAAAATATACCTAAATATACAAAAGATATGCCCTAAGTACACAAATCATTTAATAAAACATTTATGTATAAATGTTCATTTAAATATGTGTTTAGGTTTAACATATATTCACAAATATAGTAAAAATAAACCTAATTATCTAGCATGCATATATCAAAAATAAACCCTAAATATACCACTAATTTGTTAGGTTTAATTTAATAATAAAACATGTATTTATTTGGAAATATATCAAAAATATACAAAAAAAATAAACTTAAAAATAATTTAAGTGTAGGTTTATAATATAGCATGCAATTATTTAAGAATAAACCTAAATTATACTAATCATTTAATAAAATAATTATGGTTCGGTATACATTTAAATCATGTATAGATATTAAATTATAACAAACATAAACCTAAATATCTAACATACATATATAAAAAATAAACTCTAAATATACCAGTGATATATTAAATATATATAGAAAATATACAAACATTTATATATCAAGATATACTAAAAATAAACCAAAAATATATCAATTCATATTATAATTAAATTACTATTTAAACATATAATGAAAATGAAAAATCCTAAGTCATGCATCCTATATGCAATGCATATATATCGTATAATAACTCACATGTTAGCGCTCTACGAGACAAACTCGGCGGGCCGATCCATTAGGCCTCGGTCTCAGCGCAACTAAATAAACAAATGACAACATGAATCAGAATAAATTTAACGAAAATTCTAAAGACTCGATCTAGAATTTTAAACACATAATTAGAATAGGAATTTGACCGGACATCGCGTTTTACGAGAATTCTATCGAAAATCTGACAGAACCTCCCTTGTAAAACGGACATCTCTCTACTCAAAGAGTAGAGCCGATCCTGTAAAGAAAACACATTTCGGAATAACACCAAATTCGCAACCACAATCCCTCGGTCGGACTTCAAACTACCATTCACCGACCGAGGTTTACAATTCACAGAATAATTACAAAATATCAAAAATGCCCTTATATAATAAAAATACATTTTATAATTCCAAATTACATAATTAACCCTAAAACTTAATAAAAACCAATAAAAACTCATTTATTTAGAAAAATTGTATAATATATATATAATTTGAAAATAATTTACGAAAAATAGTTTTAATTAGTTGAAAATAATAAATAATTTTTAGAAATCATTTTTATACCTTAAATAACTATTAAAACCAATTTAATTACATTTTTAGCCAATTTAGTGTAAAATTACCAAAATACCCTATATATATAAATTTACTAAAATAAATCAAAAAATTCACCAAAAATAATATAATTACTCAAAATTAATTTTCTCAACATATATTTCATTAATTTCAATACATATACTCAATTAACCAATTTATTTCAATTAAACACATAATTAACCCTATTTTTCAAAATTACATAAACTTAATAAATTCCAAATAAATATATAAAAATTCAAAAAAATTACAAATAAATTTCTATAATTCATTTCAACACCTATAATCACCATAAAACAAAATTTCATAATTTAATTAATTAATTTTCAAAAATTAGAAAATATTAATAAAATAATAAAAAATTCACAAAAATTAAAATAAATTTCAAAAATTCTATAAAAACTGTAGAATGTAGATTAAGCTTCCAGGAATAAAGTTTGTGAAGGAATTTTTCATGAATCAATCAAATTGAAGCTAAAAAAATTCGAAACCCTAAATGGCTGAAATAAAGAAATTGAAACCTAAGCAATTCTAGACCAAATCAAATGAAACAAATCTTGGAATCGCACTCACCAGAGCTCAAGGAGAAGATAGAGACTGGTGGATTCGAATTTGGTGGCCGAAAATGGCTTGAACGGAGTTGACTTTAATTTTCGGCCTCGTTGAAAAATCCGGCCAAAACACACCGGAAAAAGGGAGCTTCAGGTGGTGGAAATGGTTTGAGGTGGAGGAGGAAGGATGAGAGGCACAGTGACAGCAAAGAAATCAGTTGGAAATGGCCAGAAATTGTGGAAACCGTTTAGGAGGAAAAAATGAAGGAGACAATGGCATTTTGGTAAATAATGCAAACTTTATAATTTTGATAATAAATTATGTATATATATATATATCCACACTTATATTATAATATTATATATATTCCCACACACAAATAATTCTCACCACATGTCACGACCCAAACTAGGAGTCATGACCGGCGCTAGGGAACGGGAATTCTTTCGAATCCGGAACCCGTAGCAAGCCTTAGAAAATAAAATCATACAATAATTATATAAAAGTACGACCAAATTAAAATTTTTCTGAATCAATATATAAATTAAATACTCCAAATCCTTTTATAAATGAATACATATTCGTACAATGTTCAAATACAAATTCTCAGAGTATTTAATATCCAAACAAAATAATACACTTCCAATATAGTGACACTACTACTGTAGTTTCTAGAATACAATTCAAAGTTTAGAATATACATTTGTATAAAATAGCCGGGACTGAAGAACACCGGCGAGGAACTCTATAACTAAGGTCTGACGATATAGAATCTCCTGAAAAAAATAATTGAGGGGGGTCAGACCTCACTGAGTGAATTATTATACTATATATACATGCAAACTAAACCATAACAATCAGGCATTCTTATATATATATATATATATATGTATATACACACATTTCACACGAATGCCAAACTTTGCTTTTATAAAATACTAAATGTAGAAAACGTTTGTTTTAATTCATGAAGGATCCATAGAACCCTAAATAATAACAACCTCAAACAATTCCATCATCACTCTAGCCATACAGGCTCACTTGATTCCAAATAGAACACTTATTCCAATTTGGACAGCAGACTGGCCCCGAGACACTAAGTCGACCGAGCTCCAGCAGTCTGGCTGTCAGTGTGATTGGCCCTGAGACACTTGGTCAACCGAGCTCCAGCAATCACACTATCCATTACCTCACATCTCAATCAACCCAATAGATCATTCAATTCACTTATGGACAGTAGACTGGCCCCGAGACACTAAGTCAACCGATCTCCAGCAGTCTGACTGTCAGTGTGATTGGCCCCGAGACACTTAGTCAACCGAGCTCCAGCAATCACACTATCTAACATACCATTAATCTTAGTCAAATCAATTAAATCAATTATAATCACCCAATTTTAACTCTCACTCAATCTTTATCTATCGTACCGGTACGTACACGGTCCTAGTGCTGCCCACTAGGAAGCACGTTCTATTGATATCCTTCACTTCGAATAAATCATTCATTCGAAAAATAATTAATGTAGAACAATATTCATAATAGTAAAATCAACCATATATATATATACCAAAAATATACCTAAAATATACCCAGTATATTTCAGGTATATATATATATATATAGTCAAATAAAATATGAAATAAACCTAAGATAAATCATTAATATAGTTAAAAACAATTTAAATGAGTAACAATAATATAACATGCATTATCTTAAAAGTATACTTAAATATGCAAAAGATATACCCTAAGTACTCAAATCATTTAATAAACCATTTATGTATAAATATTCATTTAAATACGTGTTTGTGTTTAACATATATTCACAAATATACTAAAAATAAACCTAATTATCTAGCATGCATATATATAAAAATATACCCTAAATGTACCACTAATGTGTTAGGTTTAATTTAAAAAAATAAAACATGTATTTATTTGGAAATAAATCAAAATATACCAAAGATAAACTTAAAAATAATTTAAGTGTAGGTTTATAATATAACATGCAATTATTTAAGAATAACCTAAATTATACTAATCATTTAATAAAATAATTATGGTTCGATGCACATTTAAATCATGTATAAATATTAAATTATAACAAACATAAACTTAAATATCTAACATACATATATCAAAAATGTACTAAAAATAAACCGAAAATATACCAAATCATATTATAATTAAATTAATGTTTAAACATATAATGAAAATAAAAATCCTAAGTCATGCATCCTATATGCACTGCATATATATACAGTATAATAACTCACATGTTAGCGCTCCACGAGACAAACTCGACGGGCCTGATCCGTTAGGCCTCGGTCTCGGCGCAGCTAGACAAACAAATGACAACATGAAATCAGAATAAATTTAACAAAAATTCTAAAGACTCGATCTAGAATTTTAGACACAGCTTTAGAATAGGAATTTGACCGGACATCACGTTTTACGAGAATTCTATCGAAAATCCGGCAGAACCTCCCCTGTAAAACGGACATCTCTCTACTCAAAGAGTAGAGCCGGTCCTGCAAAGAAATACACTTCGGAATAAACACAGGATTACAATCAAAATCCCTCGATCGGACTTCAGACTACGATTCACCGACCGAGGTTCACAATTCACAGAATAATTATAAAATATCGAAAATGCCCTTATATAATAAAAATACATTTTATAAATCCAAATTACTTAATTAACCCTAAAACATACTAAAAATCAATAAAAACTCATTTATTTAGAAAAATAATATATTATATATAATTTGAAAATAATTTACGAAAAAATAGTTTTAATTAGTTAAAAATACTAAAAATTTGCAGAAATCATTTTTATGCCCTAAATAACTATTAAAACCAATTTAATTACATTTTTAATCAATTTAGTGTAAAATTACCAAAATACCCCTATATATATATATATTCACTATAAATGTTCAAAAATTCACCAAAAATTATATAATTACTCAAAAATTAATTTCTCAACATATAATTCAATAATATCAATAAATATACTCAATTTACCAATTTATTTCAATTTAACACATAATTAACCCTATTTTTCAAAATTACCTAAACTTAATAAATTCCAAATAAATACATAAAAATTCACAAAAATTACAAATAAATTTTTATAATTCATTTCAACTCCTATAATCACCATAAAACAAAATTTTATAATTTATTTAATTAATTTTCGAAAATTAGAAAATAATAATAAAATAATCAAAAATTCACAAAAATTAAAATAAATTCCAAAAATTCTAAAAAAAATTACAGCATATAGATTAAGCTTCCAGGATAAACATTTGTTAAGGGAGTTTGCATGAATCCAACAAATTCAACTTCAAAAAAATTAAAAACCCTAGAATACATAAACTAAAACTTGAAGATATCTAAAAATCTAGAGGTTTTGAGCTCAAACGGAGCTCAGAAATGGACTCACCGGATGAAAAGCTTTCAAAAAAGTCTAGTCCGACGCCCTAAGGTGGCCGGAATCTTCACCGGCGTGAGGAAGCTCCACCTTCGGTCTCCTTCATTTTCCGGCATTCTAGGCAGCGATGGACAATGCTAGTGGCAGCTGGTGGCTGCTGGATGGAAGGGGAAGCAATGGTGATGGCTGGTTGCAGGTGGGGCGGTCTGGTGGTGGTCCGATTGGAAGGAACCGAGAGTGAGGGGAAGAAGAAGAAGAAGAAGAAGAAGAAGAAGAAGAAGAAGAAGAAGAAGAAGAGAAAAGAAAAAAAAGAAAAAAAAGAAAGAAAGGAATGGTTTTGCACGTTGACTTACTTGTACCCTATATATATATATATACATAACTTTAACTTAAATATTCCCACACCACACACTATAATATATATATATATATAAACATACACACACATGCACTAACAACTAAAATAACAATTGATAATAATAATATAAAATTTCACACACATTAAATATACACCACACACATATTTTAATATGTTTAATAATTTATAAACTTAAAATTAATTAATATAAAAATTAAATAATAAAATTAAGGAAATTAATTAAGCTCTAATTAATTTAAATAAATACACATATATACATTTTATTTTAGCACTTTAAACTTATATATGAGTTCATGCAAATTCATAAAACTAGTCAAAATAAATAGTATTAATTTATTTACGTGTCAATTTCCCCGAAAATATAATTTTCGGGAAAATTTTACGTAAAGTACTTAAAATAATATAAAATAATTAAAATTAGCTTTAAACAAACAACAAACTTATAAAATATCATAAATATATATACAAAAATTACTAACACTGCATATCCCGATGCAGTATAAAAATATTTAAAAATTCGGGATATTACACCACATAAATATTTTATTATATTTAATAATTTATACACTTAAAATTAATTAATTAATATTAAAACTAAATAATAAAAATTAAGATAATTAATTAAATCCTAATTAATTTAAATAAATACACATAAATACATTTTATTTTAGCACTTAAAAATTATGTATGAGTTCATGCAAATTCGTAAAACTAGTCAAAATAATTAATATTAAATTATTTACTTGTCAATTTCCCCGTAAATATAATTCACGGGAAAATTTTACATAAAGTACTTAAAATAATATAAAATAATTAAAATTAGCTTTAAACAAACAACAAACTATAAAATATCATAAATATATACAAAAATTATTAACACTGCATATCCCGATGCAGTATAAAAATATTTGAAATCTCCGAATATTATATATATATATATATATATATATATATATACACATACATTAAACATAAAAAACACAATACACACATATATATATTTTTCTTCTTCTTCCCGTAAACCCACCCAAACCACCATCCACCATCACCTGTCACTGCCGTTCCTCCCCTGTCAGTGTGCCATCTGGCCTTCTAGCTCCACCAGCAGCTCCGTTGTCCTCCTCTCCCTTCCCTAGTGCCGGTAGTGGCACAAACTCTTCTCTCTAGCATTCCAAGCTTTTTTGGCCACCTCTTCACATGATTCCAATGTCGTTCGACTCCTAGAGCTCTGGGGAGGTCGAATCTTAGCTTGGTTCAAGTTCAATCCTCCTCATTTGTGAGTTTTGTTAATTTTTAGTTTTTGAACATTAGGGTTTTGCAAATTTTTTTAGGTTGATTTAGCTTGATTCAGTCAATCCTCCTTAACAAATGTTGTTCTTGGAAGCTCAATCTACATCTATATATTTTTATTTTGATTTTTGGTGAATTTTTGAATATTTTATTATTATTGTATTAATTTTCATAAATTAATTATATAAATTATGAAATTATGATTTTTGGTGTTATTAGTAATTATTATTAATTTTAGAGTTGAGTTTATAATTTTTGTGATTTTTATATAATTTTTATAATTCTTTTTAATATTAGGGTTAATTTTGTAATTTGGTGATAATTTTAGTTAAATATTATGTTTAATTGGTTTTAATATTATTTGAGGTATAAAAATGATTTTTATAAATTATTTACTAATTTTAACTAATTAATACTAATTTTCAAAAATTATTTTCAAATAATATATTATATACTATTTTTGTAATAAAATGGATTTTTAGTAATTTTTAAAATGTATTTGGACTAATTAAGCTATTTGGATTAGTAAAGTGAATTTTTATTAAATTATATTGAATTATCGAGAAAATTTAATTTTTTTTATAATATTATATTATTATTTAGGTTTTTAAGTAATTATTGGAAAAATAATTATTTTTGGTGTTTTAATGTTAAATTTGTAATATTTTGATATTTTGATGGTATTTATGGTAATTGTTGATTTTTAATATGTTTTATTATATTATGTGAATTTTGGTGAATTATGGACTTCGATTGGAGGAATTTTGTAGTTTAGTGTCATGACCCAAACCGGGGGCCATGACCGACGCTAGGAAACGGGAATTCTTTCGAATCCGGAACCTGTAGCAAGCCTTAAAAGAAAAACATGCAATAAAAATAAATAAATAAAATATTATTCAGCGGAAATCAAATCTCAATTAATAAAAATAAGTTCCTCAACATCCTTTAATAAAATGATAACACATCTTATATCGTAAATAAAATCTTTTAATACAAATCTTCAGAGAAACACTCTGAATTAAAATCCTCATACATGTATAAATACAAATACAACTCACGACAGATTTAAATACAACTACTACTGCAGTGTCTAGAGTACAAAATAAAACTCAAGTAAGTGATTTACATAATAACGCCGGAGCGAAAGAAATCTGGTGGACAGGTCTACTGCTGAGGTTTGAAGATGAGGACTCTCCTGTAAAAACATCAATGGAGGGAAGTCAGATCTTACTGAGTGAATTATTATAATATGTATATACGCATAGCTAAATGTTAAATGTAGACACTCAAAAGTATATATAATAAATATATATACAGGCAAATAGAAACAGATGCAACGAAAATCATTTTAATACTGAAAATCATCAGTTTATAAAGGATATAGAACCCTAAATGATCGCAACCTCAATGACAATCAAAAGTACTCTAGCCATATAGGCTCACTTAATTCCAAGTAAATTTACTTAATCCATATGAACAGTAAACTGGCCCTGAGACACTAAGTCGACCGAGCTCCAGCAGTCTGACTGTCAGTGTAATTGGCCCTGAGACACTTGGTCAACCGAGCTCTAGCAATCACACCCTCAATCACATCAATCTCAATCAAATCAATACCAATCAATCATAATCACCACAATTAATTTTCACTTAGCTCTAATCTAACGCACTGGTACATACATGATCCTAGTGCTGCCTACTAGGAAGCACGTTCTATTGATATCCTTCATTTATGTTAAAACATACATTCAGAAAAATAAATAATGCATAATGACATTTAAATTAAACAAATAAACCATATATATACCAGAAATATACATAAAATAAACTAAGTATATTTCAAGTATATATACGTATAATAAATTCAATTAAATCATGTAATATACTCAAAATCAACCAATAATATACTTAACATAATTTGAAAATAAATCACAAAGAAAACATGCATTTTATTTTAAAATATAGCAATAATATACTAAAAATATACCTAAGCATTTAATAAAACAATCATGCAAAAATTTACATTTAAAACAAATAATTCTAAAACATGCAACATAAAGCAATGCATATATATTATAATAACTCATAGGGATGCGCTCCATGAGACGGGTTCGACGGGCCTGGTCCACTAGGCCTCAGTCTCAGCGCAACTAATAATAAAATAATAACACAAAAATCAGAATAAATCTAACTTAACGTCTAGAGACTCGATATAGGGTTACTAACACAGACAAATAATTGGAATTAGACCCGATGTTACGTTTTACAAGAATTCTATCGAAAATTCGGCAGAACCTCCTCTATAAAGTGGACATCTCTCTACTTAAAAAGTAGAGCTAGTCTTGTAAGAAAAGTGTACTTCAAAGCAAATTTCACACAACTCCTCGGTCTGGATCCCAAACTACAATTCCCCCGACCGAGGTCCACAATTCACAACAAAATACAATAAAATATATTAAAATTTCATAAATACCAAAAACGCCCTTTAAGTACCAAAATATAACAATTTAAACATTAAAAACAATAAAAGTATTCATTTTATCGATAATTACTTAAAAACCCTAACAATAATATAATATTATTAAAAATTGATATTTCTCGATAATTCCACAAATATTAATAAAAATTCATTTTATAAATCCAAATTACTTAATTAGCCCAAACATATATTAAAATTACTATAAATCCATTTATTTACAAAAATAGTATTTTATATATAATTTGAAAATAATTTTCAAAAAATAGTATTAATTAGTTAAAATTAGTAAATAATTCATAAAAATTATTTTTATACCTCAAATAATTATTAAAACCAATTAAATTTAATATTCAACTAAAATTATCATCAAATTACCAAAATACCCCTAGTATATAAAAATTCACATAAAATACTAAAAACATTCAAAAATTCAATAAAAATTATATAAATACTCAAAAATTATTTTCTCAACATTTTATTCACTAAAATCCACAAATACACTTAATTAACCAATTATTTCTAATTAAATATATATTTAACCTATATTTTCAAAATTGATATATACTAAATATAATTATAAAAATTACACAAAAATCACAAAAATTATAAATTAAATTCTAAAATTAATATCAACCACCAATAACACCAAAAATCACAATTTCATAATTTATTTATTTAATTTACAAAAATTATAAAATAATAAAAAATTCAAAAAAATAAAAATAAATTCGAAAAATTACACAAATTATGAGATGAAGATTAAGCTAGAGGAATCAACTTTTGTTAAGGAACTTTTTGTAACTGTCAAACTTGATAGTCAACGATCGCCATAAGTTCTTCTATGAATGTCACTGTCGAGCTGCAACACGTGTGAAGGGTTTAAGACATACTTCCTCAGCATCGAGATATGAAACACCAGATGCACTTGAGACATACTCAGAGGCAAAGCCAACCGATATGCAACAGTGCCAACTCTCTCTAGAATCTCGAATGATCCGATATATCTCGGTGCTAGCTTACTTTTCCTTCTAAATCTCATAACACCCTTCATCGGAGACACCTTTAGAAAAATAAAGTCTCTTACCTGGAACTCCACATCTCTGCGCCTAGGATCCGCATAGCTCTTCTGCCTGCTAACTACAGTCTCTAATCTGTGCTTGATCACAGTAACTTTCTCTGTAGCATCCTGAACCATCTCAGGTCCAATCAAAGCTCTTTCACCAATCATATCCCTACTCAGAGGGGATCTACACTTCCTTCCGTACAAAGCTTCATATGGTGATATTCCAATACTGCTATGGTAGCTATTATTATATGCAAACTCTACGAGTGGCAAATGATCATCCCAACTACCTCCCAAATCCAAAACACACATCCTCAACATATCTTCCAGTGTCTGGATTGTCCTCTCAAACTGACCATCTGTCTGAGGATGAAAAGCAATACTGAAATCCAACCTAGTGCCCATCACTTCTTATAACTTCTGCCAAAAATGAGAGGTAAACACTGAACCTCTGTTTGACACAATGGACATAGGTACTCCATGAAGGCACATAATATGCTTCACATACAGCTTCACCAATGTAGCTACAGAATAAGTGGCTTTCACAGGCAAGAAATGTGCAGACTTGGTCAACCTATCCACAATCACCCAGATGGAATCGTATCCATCCTTGGAACGAGGTAAACCAACCATAAAATCCATAGTTATCCTTTCCCACTTCCACTCAAGAATAGGAAAAGGCTGAAGCTTCCCTGAAGGCTTATGATGCTTAGCTTTCACTTGTTGACATGTCAGACATTTAGCAACATAATTAGCGACATCCTTCTTTAGTCCATCCTACCAGTACAGGTCTCTAATACTGTGGTACATCTTAGTGACACCCAAATGTATATTGTAAGCTGTAGACTGAGCTTCCTCTAGGATCTCTTCTCTTAAATTATCCATATTAGGAACACACAATCTACCACTGATCCACAAAACACTATCATCATTGAGTGTGAACTCAGTGAACTTCCCTGCTCGGACATTCTTTGCAAGCTTTTCTAGAATAGGATCTCGGCTCTGGGCTACCTTAATCTTATCTCTTAGTACATATCACACCTTAAACTGAGCTAACAGTCCACCTGATCTACTAATCTTCATCATCAGACCTTGATCCACTAATAGATGCAACTCCTAAATCAACGGTCTCCTCTTTATGCTGATGTGAGCAAGACTACCTAGGGACTTCCTACTCAAGGCATCTGCTACCACATTAGCCTTGCCTGGATGATATAGAATCTCATAGTCATAATCTTTCAATAGTTCCAACCATCTCCTCTGCCTCAGATTCAGATCTCTCTACTGAAAAATGTACTTAAGGCTCTTGTGATCAGTAAAAATCTCACAAGTCACCCCATACGGATAATGTCTCTAGATCTTGAGAGCAAAGATCATTGTAACCATCTCTAGGTCGTGTGTAGGATAGTTCTGTTCATGCATCTTCAACTACCTCAAAGCATAGGCTATCACCCTACCATTCTGCATCAACACACAACCTAGGCCAACTCTAAAGGCATCACAATAAACTGTGAACTTATCCACACTATTAGGCAAAGCTAAAACTGGAGCTGTGGTTAACTTCTCCTTCAGTAACTAAAAACTATTCTCATAAGCTTCTGACCACTTAAACCTTATATTCTTCTGAGTCAAGCGAGTCATAGGAGCTATAATTCTAGAAAAATTATGTACAAACCTCCTATAATACCTGGCTAAACCCATAAAACTCTGAATCTCCATAACTGAAGTCAGTCTAGGCCCCTCAGACACTGCCTCAATCTTATGTGGATCAACCTGGATACCTTCTTTAGACACAACGTGTCCAAGAAATGCAACACTCTCCATCCAGAAATCGCACTTCGAGAATTTAGCATAAAGCTGATGTTCTCTCAGTATCCGTAGTACAGTCCTTAAGTGATATACATGCTCCTCCATACTCCTCGAATACACTAGTATATCATCGATGAAGACCACCACAAACTGATCCATAAATGGTCTAAATACCCAATTCATCGAGTCTATAAAAGCTGCTGGTGCATTAGTCAAGCCAAAAGACATCACCAGAAACTCATGATGGCCATATCGAGTGCAAAATGCCGTTTTAGGAACATCGGCTTCACTAATCTGCAACTGATGATAACCTGACCTCATATCAATTTTAGAAAAGAACTGTGCACCCTATAGTTGATCAAACAAGTCATCTATCCTTGGGAGAGGATACTTGTTCTTCACTATCACCTTGTTTAGCTCTCTGTAGTCAATGTACAGTCTTAGGGTACCATCCTTCTTCTTCACAAATAAGACTGGTGCACCCTAAGGAGAAATATTGGGTCTAATGAAACCCTCATCTAGCAACTCTTGCAACTGCTCCTTCAACTCTTTCAACTCTGCAGGAGCCATTCTGTAGGGTGGCATAGATATAAGGGTAGTGCCTAAAACCACATCTATACATAACTCAATCTCTCTGTGAGGTGGTAAACTTGGCAACTCCTCAAGAAAAACATCAGGAAACTCACAGGCAACAAAAACATATGTGAGTACAACTTCTCCACTGAAGTATCCTTGACTAATGCCAAATATCCCTAACAACCCTTCCTCAGCAACTTCCTAGCTGTAATAACAGAAATGAGATTCTGAGGTGCTGAACTCCTATCACCCATAAACTTAAATTCTTCTTCACCAGGAATTCTGAAAGTCACCTCTTTACTTCGACAATCTACCATGGCATAGTGCTGAGATAACCAATCCATACCTAGAATAACATCAAACTCCATCACATTCAATAAAATCAAATCAGCAGATAATTCTTTACCTCCAACAAGAACTGGAAAACCAGCAAGAACAACATCGGTGTCTAAAGAATCGCGTAGAGGAGTGGTGACAGACAAAGGAAAAGCCATCCTCGAAGCTTGCCAATAAGACTTGGAAGAAAAAATAGGAGAAACGAACGAATGCGTGTCACCTTGATCAAACAGAACCCATGCATCCAGGTAAAAGACAGAAACAATACCTGCCACGACTGCATGATATGCCTAAGCATCCTGCTAAGTAAGATGGAAAACTCTAGCCTATCCTCGACCTCCCTACTGGCTGGTAGAAGCCTAGCCAATACCTCTGGCACCTCTTCTAGTACCTCTACCACGACCCTATTAGGGAACAATTTGGGTAGAACTCTGATGTTGGGCTAGAGGCAACTGAAAAGGAATGGGTGTAGCACTAGCAATTGACTGCTGAGGAAATCACAGAATCTGAGGTTGCTAATACCCAGAATAGGGATACGATCTGGCAAAATGTCCCATCTGCCCGCATCTGAAACACGTCAGCGGTGTCATATAACATGGTCCCTGATGGACTCTACCGTAGGTCTGACAAATACTAGCAGCTGACCTAGAACTACAACCACTACTGCTGCTCAAAGCACTTGACCCAAGTCTGAACGGTCTACGCTGACCTCCACGACCATGTCTACTGCTCTGATATACCCGCTATTGCTGTCTCTGAGTTTACTGGGCTGGACCCCTCTGCTGATTACTCAATCTAATCTGAAAACTCGAGTACGGAGTAGTCTGGAATCCACCTGACTGAACACCCAGTTGGTAATAATCAGGCATAGCTCCTTACCTGACTAGCCTCAGCTTAATCTCCTTGGCCAACTCTATCACTGACTCCAAAGTAAGGCCCGCTGTAGGCATACCAGTAAATGCAGAACCCAATCCGGTAATATACGTGGTGACTGCGAAGTACTGGTCTCGCATTAAATCCTCTACATATCTACTAAGCTGAAGGAACTCTCGAGTGTAATCCTCGACAGACCTATCCCCTCGAGAAATGCTGGTCAACCGGAGTCTATAACTCATGTGAAGTCGCTCTGGGCAGAATCTCCTCATGAATCACTCTCTGAACTAAGCCCAAGTCATCGTCATCATATACGGTTAGACCATCTGAATAAACCAATCCAGGGCTGGTCCCTCAATAGAAAGCTCGACTATCATGATTCGTTGGTACTCGGTGTGAGCAGTCCGAGTCTTCCTCTTAATCGCATGCAGAAAATCTAAAGGGTCAGACGTCCCATCGAATGCGATCCTGCCGACTCTAGCATAGAACAAAACTGCCTCAGGTCAAACATACCCTATTGATAGGCAAGCTGAACAGGCTGAACTACTGGAGGTATAAGAACATCCTCATACTCTGGCTCTACAAGTTCCTCATCCTATAACTCACTCTGTCTACGTTGACCTGACGCTCCTCGAGGTCTACCTCTTCCATGACCTCTGTGCCTAACTGGCAGCTCAAGAGGTAAAACCTCATCTTGGAAGGACTCATCATCCTCGGCCTTAATGACCGGTGGAGTGACATGCGCTCACCTCCTCATTCTAAAAAGACAAACAGAAGGATTCAGACAAAACAGACAACGGAGGATGATGTATAAAACTAAATTAAGGAATACATATCAAGACATACTCGAACTTAATTCACTGCAGTAGTTTCAAAAAAAAATACAGCACTGAAAACTAGGGCCACAACTCACATAACTAAGGCCCTGACACAAAACTCCGCTCTGATACCAACTTTGTCATGACCCAAAATAGGGGGCCATGACCGGCGCTAGGGAACAGAAATTCTTTCGAATCTGGAACCCCGTAACAAGCCTTAAAAATAAAAGCATGCAATATAATAAAATAAATAAAATAATTATGCAGCAGAGATTAAATCTCGAATATAAAATAATAATTTCTTAGCTCACTTTAACAACATAATTCACATCTTATATATTAATAGAAATCTTTTTGTACAAATCTTTCAGAGTAACACTCTGAATTCAAAATCTCATACATGTATAAATATAAATACAACTCACGATAGATTTAAGAACAACCACTACTGTAGTGTCTAGAGTACAAAATAAAACTCAAGTGAGCGATTTACATAATAAAGCCGAAATGAAAGAAATCCGGCGGACAGGTCTACTGCTAAGGTTTGAAAAAGAAGACTCTCCTGAAAAATATCAACAGAGGGGAGTCAGACCTCACTGAGTGAATTATTATAATATATATACATGCAAAACTAAATGCCAAATGCAGACACTCAAAATATATATAATAAATATATATACAAGCAAATACACACAGATGCAAAGAAAAATCATTTTATAATGAAAATCATCGATTTATGAAGGAACAAATAGAACCCTATATTTTCGCAACCTCAAATATCAATAGTAGGTACTCTAGCCATATAGGCTCACTTAATTCAAAGTAAATTCACTTAATCCATATGGACAGTAGACTGACCCCAAGACACTAAATCAACCAAGCTCCAGCAGTTTGACTGTCAGTGTGATTGGCCCCGAGACACTTGGTCAATCGAGCTCCAGTAATCACACTCTCAATCACATCTCATATCAATCAAATCAATCAACAAGTCATAATCCAAAAATAGGTTAGTAATTTAACCTAAAATCTATTGTCGTACCGGTACGTACTCGGTCCTAGTGCTGCCCACTAGGAAGCATGTTCTATCGATACCCTTCATTTATATATAAAACATACATTTAAGAAAATAAATGATGCATAATGATATTTAAAATAAACAAATATACCATATATATACCAGAAATATACCTAAAATAAATTAAGTATATTTTAGGTATATATACACATAATCAACTCAAATAAATCATAAAACATATTAAGTTAAACTACTAATATATTTAAAAACAAGTCATACTTAATTGAAAAAGGAAAACATGCATTTATTTTATAATATACCAAAAATATACAAAAAGTATACCTAAAATATACTTAAATATTCAAATAGTCAATTATTCAAAAATCTGTATTTAAAACATAGAATTCTAAACATGCACCCTAAGTAATGCATATACATTATAATAACTAACAGTTGTGTGCTCCTCAAGATGGGTCTGACAGCCCTAGTCCACTAAGCCTCGGTCTCGGTGAAACTAACAAATAAATAAATAACACAAAATTAGAATAGATCTAATTTAATTTCTAGAAACTCGATATAGAATTCTAGACATAGACAAAGAATAGGAATTTGATTAAACGTCACGTTTTACGAGAATTCTACCAAAAATTCAGCAGAACCTCCTTTGTAAAATGGACATCTCTCTACTTAAAAGTAGAGTCAATCCTGCAAGAAAACACACTTCGAATAGATTTCACAAAATATTCACACAACCCTCGGTCGGGATCCCAAATTGCAAATTCCATCGACCGAGGTCCACAATTCACAAGAGAATACACCAAAAATATATTAAAATTCCATAAATACCGAAAATATCCTTTTGATACCAAAATATAGCAAATTAAATATTTAAACACTAAAAATAATTATTTCACTGATAATTACTTAAAAACCCTAATATTAATATAATATTATTAAAATTTGATAATTCTTTATAAATTCAAAAATATTAATAGAAATTCATTTTATAAATCCAATTTATTTTATTACTCCAAAAACATACTAAAAATTACTAAAAAAAACCCATTTTATTCACAAAAATAGCATATTATATATAATTTGAAAATAATTTTTGAAAAATAGTTTTAATTAGTTAAAAATAGTAAATAATTTGTAAAAATCATTTTTATACCTCAAATAATTATTAAAACCAATTAAACTTAATATTTAACTATAGTTACTACCAAATTACCAAAATACCCCTAATATATAAAAATTCACATAATATACTATAATTACTCAAAAATTCACTAAAAATTATATAAATACTCTAAAATTATTTGCTCAACATATAATTCAATAAAATCAATAATTATACTCAATTAACCAATTAATTTTAACAAAATACATATATAACATATATTTCCAAAATTCACATAAACTAAATAAAATTATATTAATTACATAAAAATCAAAAAAAATTATAAATTAATTTCAACCTCCATAAACACTAAAAATCACAATTTATTTAATTAATTTACGAAAATTAGAAAATAATAAAAAAATTCACAAAAATTAAAATAAATTCCAAAAATTCCAAAAAAATTCTAGAGTGTAGATTGAGCTAAAGGAAGCATATTTTGTGAAGGAACTAAGTTTGAATCTCAAAGATCAAAGTTCAAAAAAATTTAGAAATATAAAGGGCCGAAAATGAAATCAAGCTCAAATTCTTACCAAATCAAGTTTTCAATCTACAAGGAGCTTGGAATCGACTTTTATGGAGTCTAGGGAGTTCAATGGCACTAGAATCACTGGATTTGGTGGCCGAAAAGTTAGTGAACAGCGAGGGGAGGAGTTTTGGCCAAAACACGAGAGACATCGTCGGAGAAGATGGTGAAAGGTGGTGGATGAGGCGGCACTCCGGGAGGCACACCGACGGCCTGGGATCGGACTTGCAGCGGTGAGGTGAGGGAGAGGGATGTTGTCGGGGGGGTGAGGAAAGAAGAAGAAGATGTTTCTTCTTTTATATATATATATATATATATATATATATATATATATATATTATATATATATATATATACACACACACACACACAAAATAATGATAGTGCATGGAACAATATAATTTGTTAAAATAAAATATTATTTAAATATTATTTTCCAAAATAATGAGTTTCGGAATAATTTTTACATAGAAAACTTTAAATAAACGTAAAATAACATTAATTGTTCATAAAATAATTAAATAATCAAATATATTTTTAAAATTTATTAATACTGCATATCCCGATTGTAATATCCCGAGTTTTTAAATATTTTTATACTGCATCGGGATATGCAGTGTTAATAATTTTTGTATATATATTTATGATATTTTATGAGTTTGTTGTTTGTTTAAAGCTAATTTTAATTATTTTATATTATTTTAAGTACTTACGTAAAATTTTTCCAAAAATTGTATTTTCGGGGAAATTGACATATAAATAATTTAATACTATTTATTTTGACTAGTTTTATGAATTTGCATGAACTCATATATAATTTTAAAGTGCTAAAATAAAATGTATATATGTGTATTTATTTAAATTAATTAGAGCTTAATTAATTTCCTTAATTTTATTATTTAATTTTTGTATTAATTAATTTTAAGTGTATAAACTATTAAATATATTAAAATATTTGTGTGGTGAGTATTATTTGTGTGTGTGATTATATTATTATAATATATATGTCACGACCCAAAACAGGAGTCATGACCGGCGCTAGGGAACGGGAATTCTTTCGAATCCGGAACCCGTAGCAAGCCTAAAAATAAAAAAAATAAATCATGCAATAACAATAACCATATAATATATATATGTGCAGCGGAAAATAAAATCATAAATATCATAAATATTACAATATCATCCATCTCAACTGGATATAATTCAAAACTCATCACATCGCATATATAATCTCATAAGTATAATCTTTATACAAATCCAGTTTTAACATAATACATCTCTTTAAAATAAAGTACATAAAATCCAATACTTTAATTTACAACTACTGCAGTGTCTAGATAAAATAAATAAGACTCAAGTAGACAATTTATATAAAGAAGCCGGGGCGGAAGAAATCCGGCGTATCGACCTGCTACTGAGGTCTGAAGAAGTTGACTCTCCTGAAAAATAGTCAACGGAGGGGAGTCAGACCTCACTGAGTGAATTACTATAGTATATATACATACACTCTAAGTGATGATGCATACAGTCAACAGTATATGAGTAATATGTATATATACAGGCAAGTTCATACAGATGCAGAAAAATCATTTTATATATTTTGTCTGAAAATCAACTTTTATGAAGGATCACATAGAACCCTAGAATATCGCAACCTCAGAAAGTAGTGTTAAACAACACTCTAGCCATACAGGCTCACTGATTCCAAATATATCCACTTAATCCATATGGACAGTAGACTGGCCCCGAGACACTAAGTCAACCGAGCTCCAGCAGTCTGACTGCCAGTGTGATTGGCCCCGAGACACTTGGTCAACCGAGCTCCAGCAATCACACCCAAACCACATCTCACACATCCAATAATCATAATCAAATCGATATCCACAAATAGTCAGTAATAAAGCCTAAAACTATAGGCGTACCGGTACGTACTCGGTCCTAGTGCTGCCCACTAGGTAGCACGTTCTATAGATATCCTTCATTAATAATATAAATCATTCATTCACAATAAATGATGCATGAATTTAAATAAATCAACAATATAAACCATATATATACCGAAAATATACCAAACATAAACCAGGTATATTTTGAGTATATATATACGTCAAATAAATTCAATCAAATCATGAATTAAACTAAAAATATATTTAAAAACATTTTAAATATATTTTATTAATAAAACATGTATATAATTTATTATATACCAAAAATATACCAAAAATATACTTGAATATAAATCATGTTATTTATGCATATTTAGTCAAAATAAAACATGCATTTTCTAAATCATGCATCCTAAGCATATATATATAATATAGTAACTCACCTAATGCGCTCCACGAGACAGGTCCGACGGGCCTGGTCCACTAACCCTCGGTCTCGACGCAACTAAACAAGAAATAATTAATCGACATCAGAATAACCCTAACAGAAATCCTAGAATTCAATCTAGAGTATTAAAATACGGAAATAGAATTAGGGTTCGACTGGATATCACGTTTTACGAGAATTCTACCGAAAATTCGGCAGAACCTCCCCTGTAAAATAGACATCTCTCTACTCAAAAGAGTAGAGCCGACCCTGCAAAGAAAATACACTTCGAAAATAACACCATAAACAATCACAACCCCTCGGTCGGACTCCAGACTACAATCTGTCGACCGGGGTCCACAAACACAGAATATATATTCAAATATACCAAAAATATCCTTAAATCATAAAAATACATTTCATACGTAGAAATTACATAATTAACCTTGAAACACTGTAAAAATCGATTAAAACTCATTTTATTAGAAAAATCGTATATTATATATATAATTGAAAATAATTCCCGGAAAATAGTTTTAATTAGTTAAAAATACCAAATATTTTGTAGAAATCATTTTTATACCTTAAATAAATATTAAAACCAATTAAATTACATTTTTAGACAATTTAGGGTAAAATTACCAAAATACCCCTATATATATATATATACCTAATTTACTTCAAAAATTCACCAAAAATCATACAATTATCCAAAATTAATTTTCTCAACATATTTATCAATAATATCAATAATTAAACTCAATTAACCAATTAAATTCAATTTAAAACACAATTAACTTAATTTTACAAAATCACATAAACTTCAATAATTAAAAATAAATACTTAGAAATTCATAAAAATTCCAAATAAATTCCTATAATTCATTTCAACACCTAATTCAACCATAAACTCCAATTTCATAATTTAAATAATTAATTTCCGAAAATTCGAAAATAATATTAAAATATTCAAAAATACCCAAAAATCCAAACAATCTCCAAAAATTCTACAAAAATTCATACATGAAGATTAAGCTACCAGGAACAACATTTGTGAAGGAAGTTTCCATGAATCATCCAAATTGAAGCTCAAAAAAATCGAAAACCAAAAGTGGCCGAAATATTCAACTCAAAACCTAAGCAATTCTAGACCATTTTAGCTCAAAAAAAAGCTAGAATAACACTCACCGGAGCTCAAGGAGAAGATAGAGACCGGCGGTGTCGAAAACGGTGGCCGGAGGAGGGAGAAACCACGGTGGCAAAAATGGTGGTCCGGCGGCACCCACGGGAGAAGAAAGAAGAAGAAGAAGAAAAAGAAAAAGAAAGAAAAGGAAAGAGAAAGGAAAAGAAAAAGAAAGAAAAAGGAAAAGAAAAAGAAAAAAAAAGAAAAAGAGAAAAAAAATAATAAATTTTAATAATTTAATAATAAATAAAATAATCAAATAATAATAAATAAATAATAAAATATTAGGGTAATAATAAACCCTAATTAAATATACACACACAGGCTTTATTTAATAATTTAAAAATATGTATGAGTTCATGCAAACCCGTAAATACATTTAAAATAATTAATAATACATTGTTTACGTGAAAATTTCCCCGAAAATGAAAGTCCCGGGAAAATTTTACGTAAAATACTGAAAATAATAGACAGTAATTAAAATAGGTTTAAAATACATATCAACTCATAAAAATATCATATAAAATACAAAAATTACTGACACTGCATATCCCGGTACAGTGTAAAAATATTTTTAAAATTACGGGATATTACAGTCTTCCCCCCTTACAGGAATTCGTCCCCGAATTCTAAAAACAAGATTACAGAATCAGGAAGGAAAGAGATACGGGTAAGAAGCTCGCATCTCAGCTTCAGTCTCCCACGTATGTTCTTCAACTCTGTCGCTACGCCACAAAACCTTGACCATCGGAATCTGCTTCGATCGCAACTGTCGAACTTGATAATCAACGATCGCCACAGGTTCTTCCACAAACGTCAAATCTTCATTCACTTCCACACTGTCAGGTTGCAACACATGTGAAGGATCTGAGATATACTTCCTCAACATCGAGATATGAAATACTGGATGCACCTGTGACATACTCGGAGGCAAATCCAACCGATATGCAACAGTGCCAACTCTCTCCAGAATCTCAAACGGTCCAATATATCTCGGTGCTAACTTACCCTTCCTGCCAAATCTCATCACACCCTTCATCGGAGATACTTTCAGAAAAACGAAATCTCCAACCTGAAACTCCACATCTCTGCGCCTAGGATCCGCATAACTCTTCTGTCTACTAACTGCGGTCTCTAATCTCCGCTTGATCACGGCGACTTTCTCTGCAGCATCCTGAACCATCTCTGGTCCAGTCAAAGCTCTCTCACCGATCTCATCCCAACACAACGGGGATCTACACTTCCTTCCATACAACGCCTCATATGGTGCCATGCCAATACTGCTATGGTAGCTGTTATTATATGCAAACTCAACAAGCGACAAATGATCATCCCAGCTACCTCCCAAATCCAAGACACACATCCTCAACATATCTTCCAGTGTCTGGATCGTCCTCTCAGACTGGCCATCTGTCTGAGGATGAAAAGCAGTACTGAAATCCAACCTAGTGCCCATCGCTTCTTGCAACTTCTGCCAGAAACGAGAAGTAAACACTGAACCTCTATCTGATACAATGGACACAGGTACTCCATGAAGGCATACAATATGCTTCACGTACAACTTCGCCAATCTAGCAACTGAATATGTGGCTTTCACAGGCAAGAAATGTGCAGACTTCGTCAATCTGTCTACAATCACCCAGATGGAATCGTATCCATCCTTCGAACGAGGTAAACCGACTACAAAATCCATAGCTATCCTTTCCCACTTCCACTCGGGAATAAGAAGAGGCTGAAGCTTCCCAGAAGGCTTCTGATGTTCGGCTTTCACTTGCTGACACGTCAAGCACTTAGCAACATAATCAGCAACATCCTTCTTCAATCCATCCCACCAGTATAGATCTCTGATACTGTGGTACATCTTAGTAACACCAGGATGAACGCTGTAGGCTGTAGAATGTGCTTCCTCTAGGATCTCCTCTCTCAAGTCATCCACATCAGGAACACACAATCTACCACTGATCCACAACACACCATCATCATCGAGTGTGAAATCAGTGAACTTCCCTGCTCTGACATTCTCTGCAAGCTCTTCCAGAATAGGATCTCGGCTCTGAGCTGCTTTAATCCTATCCCTTAGTACAGATCGTACTTTAAACTGAGCTAACAGTCCACCTGATCTACTGATCTTCATCATCAGAGCTTGATCCACCATCAGATGCAATTCCTGGATCAATGGTCTCCTCTCCACACCGATGTGAGCAAGACTACCTGAGGACTTCCTACTCAAGGCATCTGCTACCACATTAGCTTTACCCGGATGGTAAAGAATCTCGCAATCATAATCCTTCAACAATTCCAACCATCTTCTCTGCCTCAGATTTAAATCTCGCTGCTGAAAAATGTACTTAAGGCTCTTGTGATCAGTAAATATCTCACAAGTCACCCCGTACAAATAATGTCTCTAAATCTTCAAAGCAAAGATCACTGCAGCCATCTCCAGATCATGTGTAGGATAGTTCTGCTCATGCTTCTTCAACTGCCTCGAAGCATAGGCTATCACCCTTCCATTCTGCATCAACACACAACCAAGACCAATTCTAGAGGCATCACAGTAAACTATGAACTTATCTACACTATTAGGCAAAGCTAATACTGGCGCTGTGGTTAACTTCTCCTTCAACAACTGAAAACTATTCTCACAAGCTTCTGACCACTCGAATCTAACATTCTTCTGAGTCAAGCGAGTCATAGGGGCTGCAATCCTGGAAAAATCCTGCACAAACCGCCTATAATACCCGGCTAAACCCAGAAAACTCCGAATCTCAGTAACTGAAGTAGGTCTAGGCCACTCAGATACTGCCTCAACCTTCTGTGGATCAACCTGAATACCTTCTTTAGACACTACGTGTCCAAGAAAAGAAACACTCTCCATCCAGAAATCACACTTCGAGAATTTAGCATAAAGCTGATGATCTCTCAGTGTCTGCAGTACAATCCTCAAATGATATACGTGCTCTTCCATACTCCTCGAATATACCAGTATATCATCAATGAAGACTACCACAAACTGATCCATATACGGTCGGAATACTCTGTTCATCAGGTCCATAAAAGCTGCTGGTGCATTAGTCAAACCAAAAGACATCACCAGAAACTCATAATGACCATAACGAGTGCGGAACGCTGTCTTAGGAATATCAGCTTCACTGATCCGCAGCTGATGATAACCTGACCTCAAGTCGACCTTAGAAAAGAATTGTGCACCCTGGAGCTGATCAAACAAATCATCTATCCTCGGAAGAGGATACTTGTTCTTCACTGTCACCTTATTCAACTCTCTGTAGTCAATGCACAGTCTCAGGGTACCATCCTTCTTCTTCACAAACAAGACTGGTGCACCCCAAGGAGAAACACTAGGTCTGATAAAACCCTTATCCAACAACTCTTGCAATTGCTCCTTCAACTCTCTCAACTCTGCAGGAGCCATACGATAGGGTGGCATAGATATAGGAGTAATACCTGGAACCACATCAATACAGAACTCAATCTCTCTATGAGGTGGTAAACCTGGCAACTCCTCGGGAAAAACATCAGGAAACTCACAAGCAACAGGAACATCTGTGAGTGACAACTTCTCCACTGACGTATCCCTAACCAATGCCAAAAACCCCAGACAACCTTTCCTCAACAACTTCCTAGCTGAAATAACAGAAATAAGATTCTGAGGTGCTGAACTCCTGTCACCAACAAACTTAAAATCTTCTTCACCAGGAATTCTAAAAATCACCTCCTTATTCCTGCAATCAACCACGGCATAGTGTTGAGACAACCAATCCATTCCCAAAATAACATCGAACTCCATCACATCCAACAAAATCAAATCAGCGGGTAATTCTCTATCTCCCACGAGAACTGGACAACCAGAAAGAACAATATCGGCGTCCAAAGAATCACTCAGAGGAGTGGCAACAGACAAAGGAAAAGCCATCCTCGAAGCTTGTCAACAAGATTTAGAAGCAAAAATGGGAGAAACAAACGAATGCGTGGCACCCGGATCAAACAAAACCAAAGCATCCAGGTAACAAACAGAAAGAATACCTGCCACGACTGCATTAGATGCCTGAGCATCCTGCTGAGTCAGATGAAAAACTCTGGCTTGGCCTCGACCTCCCTGCTGACTGGTAGAAGCCTGGCCAACACCTCGGGTACCTCCTCTCGTACCTCTACCACGACTCTGCTGTGGAACAAACTGAGTAGAACTCTGATGCTGAGCTGGTGGTAACTGAAATGGCATAGGTGCTGCACTAGCAATCGATTGCTGTGGGAATCGCGGAATCTGCTGCTGCTGATAACCAGAATAAGGACACGATCTGGCAAAATGTCCTGTCTGCCCGCATCTGAAACATGTCAACGGTGTCAGATAACACGGTTCCTGATGGACTCTACCACAAGTCTGACAAACACTGGCCGCTGATCCAGAACTACGACCACTGCTGCTGCTCGAAGCACCTGACCCAAATCTGAACGATCTACGCTGACCTCCACGACCATGTCTACTGCTCCGATGCACTCGCTGCTGCTGTCTCTGACTCTGCTGAGTCGAACCTCGCTGCTGACTACTCGAACCAACATGAAAACTCGAATACGGAGTAGCCTGCAATCCACTCGACTGAACTCCCAACTGGTAATAATCAGGCGTCGCTCCCTGCCTAACTAACCTCAGCTCAATCTCCTTAGCTAGCTCAATCACAGACTCCAAAGTAAGACCTGCTGTAGGCATACCAGCAAAAGCTGAACCCAAACCAGTAACATAGGTAGTAACAGCGAAATACTGATCTCGCATCAGATCCTCAGCATATCTACCCAGACGAAGGAACTCTCGGGTATACTCCTCTACTGATCTATCTCCACGAGAAATACTAGTCAATCGAAGACGATAGCTCAAACGAAGAGGCTCTGGATAAAATCTCCTCATGAATCGCTCTCGAAACTGAGCCCATGTCATCGTCATCATATAAGGCTGGATCATCTGAATGAACCAATCCAAAGCTGGTCCCTCAACAGACAACTCAACGATCATGATCCTCTGGTACTCGGTATGAGCAGTCCGAGTCCTAGTCTCAATCGCATGCAGAAAATCTAAAGGATCAGAAGTACCATCAAAAGCAATCCTGCCAACTCTGGCATAGAACAAAGCTGCCTCAGGGTCAGACATACCCTGCTGATAGGCAGGCTGAACAGGCTGAACAACAGGAGGAACAGGAACATCAAACTCAGGCTCAACAGGCTCCTCGTCCTGTAACTCTCTCTGCCTACGGCGACCTGCCGCTCCTCGAGGTCTACCCCTGCCACGACCTCTATGCCTAACTGGCTGCTCAGGAGGTAAAACCTCGTCCTGAAAAGACTCATCATCCTCGGCCTCAACGACCGGTGGAGCGACACGCGCTCGCCTCCTCATTCTGAAAAGACAAACGGAAAGATTCAGACAAAACAGACAACGGAGGAATAACGCTGAAAACTACAGCAAGGAATACTCATCAAGACATACTCGAACCTAATACACTGCAGTAGTCCAACAGAAAACACAACTTTAAAACTAGGGCCACAACTCACATAACTAAGCCCTGACACAGAACTCCACTCTGATACGAACTTCGCTCTGATACCAACTTTGTCACGACCCAAAACAGGAGTCATGACCGGCGCTAGGGAACGGGAATTCTTTCGAATCCGGAACCCGTAGCAAGCCTAAAAATAAAAAAAATAAATCATGCAATAACAATAACCATATAATATATATATGTGCAGCGGAAAATAAAATCATAAATATCATAAATATTACAATATCATCCATCTCAACTGGATATAATTCAAAACTCATCACATCGCATATATAATCTCATAAGTATAATCTTTATACAAATCCAGTTTTAACATAATACATCTCTTTAAAATAAAGTACATAAAATCCAATACTTTAATTTACAACTACTGCAGTGTCTAGATAAAATAAATAAGACTCAAGTAGACAATTTATATAAAGAAGCCGGGGCGGAAGAAATCCGGCGTATCGACCTGCTACTGAGGTCTGAAGAAGTTGACTCTCCTGAAAAATAGTCAACGGAGGGGAGTCAGACCTCACTGAGTGAATTACTATAGTATATATACATACACTCTAAGTGATGATGCATACAGTCAACAGTATATGAGTAATATGTATATATACAGGCAAGTTCATACAGATGCAGAAAAATCATTTTATATATTTTGTCTGAAAATCAACTTTTATGAAGGATCACATAGAACCCTAGAATATCGCAACCTCAGAAAGTAGTGTTAAACAACACTCTAGCCATACAGGCTCACTGATTCCAAATATATCCACTTAATCCATATGGACAGTAGACTGGCCCCGAGACACTAAGTCAACCGAGCTCCAGCAGTCTGACTGCCAGTGTGATTGGCCCCGAGACACTTGGTCAACCGAGCTCCAGCAATCACACCCAAACCACATCTCACACATCCAATAATCATAATCAAATCGATATCCACAAATAGTCAGTAATAAAGCCTAAAACTATAGGCGTACCGGTACGTACTCGGTCCTAGTGCTGCCCACTAGGTAGCACGTTCTATAGATATCCTTCATTAATAATATAAATCATTCATTCACAATAAATGATGCATGAATTTAAATAAATCAACAATATAAACCATATATATACCGAAAATATACCAAACATAAACCAGGTATATTTTGAGTATATATATACGTCAAATAAATTCAATCAAATCATGAATTAAACTAAAAAGATATTTAAAAACATTTTAAATATATTTTATTAATAAAACATGTATATAATTTATTATATACCAAAAATATACCAAAAATATACTTGAATATAAATCATGTTATTTATGCATATTTAGTCAAAATAAAACATGCATTTTCTAAATCATGCATCCTAAGCATATATATATAATATAGTAACTCACCTAATGCGCTCCACGAGACAGGTCCGACGGGCCTGGTCCACTAACCCTCGGTCTCGACGCAACTAAACAAGAAATAATTAATCGACATCAGAATAACCCTAACAGAAATCCTAGAATTCAATCTAGAGTATTAAAATACGGAAATAGAATTAGGGTTCGACTGGATATCACGTTTTACGAGAATTCTACCGAAAATTCGGCAGAACCTCCCCTGTAAAACAGACATCTCTCTACTCAAAAGAGTAGAGCCGACCCTGCAAAGAAAATACACTTCGAAAATAACACCATAAACAATCACAACCCCTCGGTCGGACTCCAGACTACAATCTGTCGACCGGGGTCCACAAACACAGAATATATATTCAAATATACCAAAAATATCCTTAAATCATAAAAATACATTTCATACGTAGAAATTACATAATTAACCTTGAAACACTGTAAAAATCGATTAAAACTCATTTTATTAGAAAAATCGTATATTATATATATAATTGAAAATAATTCCCGGAAAATAGTTTTAATTAGTTAAAAATACCAAATATTTTGTAGAAATCATTTTTATACCTTAAATAAATATTAAAACCAATTAAATTACATTTTTAGACAATTTAGGGTAAAATTACCAAAATACCCCTATATATATATATATACCTAATTTACTTCAAAAATTCACCAAAAATCATACAATTATCCAAAATTAATTTTCTCAACATATTTATCAATAATATCAATAATTAAACTCAATTAACCAATTAAATTCAATTTAAAACACAATTAACTTAATTTTACAAAATCACATAAACTTCAATAATTAAAAATAAATACTTAGAAATTCATAAAAATTCCAAATAAATTCCTATAATTCATTTCAACACCTAATTCAACCATAAACTCCAATTTCATAATTTAAATAATTAATTTCCGAAAATTCGAAAATAATATTAAAATATTCAAAAATACCCAAAAATCCAAACAATCTCCAAAAATTCTACAAAAATTCATACATGAAGATTAAGCTACCAGGAACAACATTTGTGAAGGAAGTTTCCATGAATCATCCAAATTGAAGCTCAAAAAAATCGAAAACCAAAAGTGGCCGAAATATTCAACTCAAAACCTAAGCAATTCTAGACCATTTTAGCTCAAACAAAAGCTAGAATAACACTCACCGGAGCTCAAGGAGAAGATAGAGACCGGTGGTGTCGAAAACGGTGGCCGGAGGAGGGAGAAACCACGGTGGCAAAAATGGTGGTCCGGCGGCACCCACGGGAGAAGAAAGAAGAAGAAGAAGAAAAAGAAAAAGAAAGAAAAGGAAAGAGAAAGGAAAAGAAAAAGAAAGAAAAAGGAAAAGAAAAAGAAAAAAAAAGAAAAAGAGAAAAAAAATAATAAATTTTAATAATTTAATAATAAATAAAATAATCAAATAATAATAAATAAATAATAAAATATTAGGGTAATAATAAACCCTAATTAAATATACACACACAGGCTTTATTTAATAATTTAAAAATATGTATGAGTTCATGCAAACCCGTAAATACATTTAAAATAATTAATAATACATTGTTTACGTGAAAATTTCCCCGAAAATGAAAGTCCCGGGAAAATTTTACGTAAAATACTGAAAATAATAGACAGTAATTAAAATAGGTTTAAAATACATATCAACTCATAAAAATATCATATAAAATACAAAAATTACTGACACTGCATATCCCGGTACAGTGTAAAAATATTTTTAAAATTACGGGATATTACAATATATAAGGTGGATATATATATATATATATATATATATATATATATATATATATATATATTAATAAATTAAAATATTTGTGTGGCGAGTATTATTTGTGTGTGGGATTATATTATTATAATATATATAAGGTGGATATATATATATATATATATATATATATATATATATATATATATATATACATATATACACGATTTTTTCAAACAAAAAAATAAAAGTTGTCTTATTTACGATTTTGCCCCTCCTACATCTTCTTCTTCCCAATGCCATTTCCACCATTTCCAGCCACTTTGAAGCTGGTTTTCTTGTTGTTACTATGCCCCTCAGCCTTCCTCCTCCACCTCCAGCCATTTCCACCACCTGAAACACTCTTTTCCGGCGTTGTTTGGCCGGATTTTCATCAAGAAGCCAAAAAACGACTTAGCTCCAATCAAGCACTTTCCGGCCACCAAATTTGATGCCGTCGGTCTCTATCTTCTCCTTGAGCTCTGGTTAGTGTGATTCCAAGCTTTTTTTAACTTGATTTGGTCTATAATTGCTTAGGTTTCAATTTCTTTAAATCAGCCATTTTGGGTTTCAAATTTTTTTTAGCTTTCATTTGATTGATTCATGAAAACTTCCTTCACAAACTTTGTTCTTGGAAGCTTAATATACATGCTTTAATTTTTTTAGAATTTTTGGAATTTATTTTAATTTTTGTGAATTTTTGATTATTTTATTATTATTTTCTAATTTTCGAAAATTAATTAATTAAATTATGAAATTTTGTTTTATGGTGATTATGGGTGTTGAAATGAATTATAGAAATTTATTTGTAATTTTTGTGAATTTTTATATATTTATTTGGAATTTATTAATTTTATGTAATTTTGAAAAATAGGGTTAATTGTGTGTTAAATTGAAATTAATTGGTTAATTGAGTATATTTATTGATATTATTGAGATATATGTTGAGAAAATTAATTTTGAGTAATTATATTATTTTTGGTGAATTTTTGGATTTATTTTAGTAAATTTATATATATATAGGGGTATTTTGATAATTTTACACTAAATTGGCTAAAAATATAATTAAATTGGTTTTAATAATTATTTGAGCTATAAAAATGATTTCTACAAATTTTTAGTATTTTTAACTAATTAAAACTATTTTTCGTAAATTATTTTCAAATTATATATAATATACTACTTTTCTAAATAAATGGGTTTTTATTGATTTTTAGTCTGTTTTAGGGTTAATTATGTAATTTGGATTTATAAAATGTGTTTTAGTTTATTTTTATGAATTTATTGAGAACTTGTTGAATTTTAATAATATTTTATTAAAATTTGGATTTTTATTATAATTATCAGTGAAATAATTATTTTCATAAATATCTGATTTACTATATTTTGATTATTCAAGGGTATTTTTGGTATTTATGACATTTAAATGTGTTTTGTGTATATTCTATGAATTGTGAACCTCGGTCGGTAAATTGTAATTTGGAGTTCGACCGAGGGATTGTAGTTGTGAATTTGGTGTTATTCCGAAATGTGTTTTCCTTGCAGGACCGGCTCTACTCTTTGAGTAGAGAGATGTCCATTTTACAGGGGAGGTTCTGCCGGATTTTTGACAGAATTCTCGTAAAATGTAATGTCTGGTCAAATTCCTATTCTAATTCTGTGTCTAAAATTCTAGATCGAGTTTTTAGAATTTCCGTTAAATTTATTCTGATTCATATTGTCATTTGTTTGTCTAGCTACGTCGAGACCAAGGCCTAATGGATCAGGCCCATCGAGTTTGTCTCGTGGAGCGCTAACTGTGAGTTATTATACTGTATATATATGCACTGCATATAGGGTGCATTATTTAGAATTTTTCATTTTCATTGTATGTTTTAAAAGGGATTTAAATTATAATATTTTTGGTATATCTAGGGTTGCATTTTTATATATATGCATATTAAATAATTATGCATGTTAGTTTGATATATGCACATTAAACAATTAGGTTTAGGTTTAATACATTTGAGTAATATACACATGTTTTAAAATGTACACTTAGACATAATTATTTTATTAAATGATTAGTATACTTTAGGTATAATTTCAGTAGATTATAGGTTTATTCTTAAATAATTGCATGTTAAATTATAAACCTACACTTAAATTATTTTTAAGTTTATTTTTGGTATATTTTTTATTTATTTCCAAATAAATACATGTTTTATTATTAAATTAAACCTAACACATTAGTGGTATATTTAAGGTTTATTTGTGATATATGCATGCTAGATAATTAGGTTATTTTTAGTATATTTGTGAATATATGTTAAACCTAAACACATATTTAAATGAACATTTATACATAAATATTTTATTAAATGATTTGTGTACTTAGGGCATATCTTTTGTATATTTAAGTATATTTTTAAGAAAATGCATGTTATATTATTGTTACTCATTTAAATTGTTTTTAACCATATTAATGATTTATCTTTAGTTTATTTCATATTTTACTTGATATATATATATATATATATATATATATATATATATATACCTGAAATATACTGGGTATATTTTTGGTATATTTTTGGTATATATATATATATATATGTGTGGTTGGTTTTACTATTATGAATATTGTTCTACATTAATTATTTTCTGAATGAATGATTTATTCTAAGTGAAGGATATCAATAGAACGTGCTTCCTAGTGGGCAGCACTAGGACCGTGTACGTACCGGTACGATAGATAAGGATTGAGTGAGAGTTAATTTTGGGTGATTAAAATTGATTAGATTGATTTGACTGAGATTAATGGTATGATAGATAGTGTGATTGCGGGCCAATCACACTGACAGTCAGACTGCTGGAGCTCGGTCGACTTAGTGTCTCGGGGCCAGTCTACTGTCCATAGTGGAATGAATCTATTGGGTTGATTGAGATGTGAGCTGATAGATAGTGTGATTGCTGGAGCTCGGTTGACTAAGTGTCTTGGGGCTAATCACACTGACAGCCAGACTACTGGAGCTTAGTCGACTTAGTGTCTCAGGCCAGTCTGCTGTCTAAATTGGAATAAGTGTTCTATTTGGAATCAAGTGAGCCTGCATGGCTAGAGTGATAATGGGGTTGTTATTATTAGGGTTTTATGGATCCTTCATGAAGTTAATTAAATGTTTTCCTACATTCTGTATATTTATAAAAGTAGAGTTTGGCATTCGTGTGAAATTTGTGTATATACATATATATAATAATGCCTTATTGTTATGATTTAGATTGCATGTATATATAGTATAATAATTCACTCAGTGAGGTCTAACCCCCCTCAATTATTTTTTTCAGGAGATCCCATATCGTCAGACCTTAGTTATAGAGTTCCTCATCGGTGTTCTTCAGTCCCGGCTATTTTATGCAAATGTATATTTTGAACTTTGAATTGTATTCTAAAAACTGTAGTAGTAGTGTTATTATATTGGAAGTGTATTATTTTATTTGGATATTAAATACTCTGAGAATTTGTATTTGAACATTGTACGAATATGTATACATTTATGAAAGGATTTGGAGAATTTACTTTAATATTGATTTGAAAAAATTTAATTCTGTCGTATTTTTATTTAATTATTGCATGATTTTATTTTCTTAGGCTTGCTACGGGTTCCAGATTTGAAAGAATTCCCGTTCTCTAGCGCCGGTTATGACTCCTAGTTTAGGTCGTGACACCGATATAATATAAAAATATTTAAAAACTCGGGTTATAACGCTGGGCCTAAGTTGTTGGAGTTGTGGCCCTAGTTTTTCTGAGTTGTGTTTTCTTTGGAATTACTGCAGTTAAATTAGGTTCGATTATGTCTTTGAAAAGTTTTCCTTGCATTAGGAATTCCGCGTAACTGTTAGGGTGTCGGTTGATATTTGTGATTGGTTGAATTATTTGTTTTGTTTTGCTCTTTTCTGTTTACCTCGAGCATGAGTCACTCCATTGATCGATGAGATCAATGATAGTAATCTTTTGAGCATGAGATTCTACCCCCTATGCAGCCTGTTAGGTGTAAGGGTAGGGATGGACTTAGAAGGCCAGATGATCGCCATAATCAGCAGGAACAACCGAATGAGGAGCTTGTGGCTTAGAATTACGATGATGTTGCTTCTGCAACAGGAGTTTTGCTGGGTACAGTATCGATACCTTCAATTGTACAGCAGATGTAACTTCTATTTCAGTAGAGAACTCAAGATACGTCAATTTTGTGTATATTATATATTCTGAATCTTGTTAATTTTCCATGTCTTTTTAGCGTGGTGAATGGCAATTATTTCTTCTACAAACACAATATTGGTAATCAGTCTTTTCAAGTTGAGGTTGCGATTATAGTTTCAACCATTCTACACCTATTTGGTATAGGGGTAAGTCAGGGCAACTGTAACTTAAAGGCTGAAATAGTTATTGTTAGAGGTACAAGTAGCCCTTTGAACTCGATCAAGCAGTAATTGTGGCTAGAATAGCTGAGATTAATAAGAGCTTGTTGACATTTAGCTAAGTTTGATAGTTGTTTGAGTATGCTTTGATGAAGGAATTGGAAGATGTCTAATGAAGATGAAACACTCTTGTACTCTTAATAGCAAGCTGTCAGTTCTGACTGCAGTATATAATTTGAGTTAAAGAGTGATTTCTAAGATATTTCCAATCATTTTCAAGGAAGGATAATTACCTGTGGTTGTTATTGTACAGAGTAAGAGAAGAGCAGTCAATTAAGAAGAATGTTTGTAAACTCTTCAATCTATCATGCATGTTTCAGACGTGATACAGTGTAAGAGGAGATTGGTAGGATGGTATGTTATAGGATTAAGTTTGATATATATTGGCATCCAAACTGAGAACTGAGATTCAGAGAGTTATTTGTGAATTCAGTCTTTTAGGTGTAATTGTTCTTGATGAGATGTGAAAGGGTTATTTCAGCACTATGCAATGGTTGATTGTCAGAGTAAAGAGGTGAATTTCAGAACTCCTAATGAAGAAGAATTTAAATTTGTTGGTGGTAAGAGTTCTACACCTCAGAATCTTATCTCCACTATCACTGCTAGGAAGATGCTGAGGAAGGGTTGTCAGGAATACTTGGCTATAGTCAGGGATGCCTCAGTGGAGAAGTTATCTCTCACAGATGTTTCAATTACCTGTGAGTTTCCTGATGTTTTTCTTGATGATTTGCAATGTTTACCACCTCATAAAGATTGAATTCTATATCGATGTGGTTCCTGATATAACTCCTATTTTGGCATAGCCCTATCCAATGGCTCTTGTAGAGCTGTAGAAGCAATTGTAAGATCTGTGGGACAAGGGTTTTGTCAGACCTTGTATTTTTCCTTGGGGTGAACTAGTCCTGTTAATGAAGAAGAAGGATGGTACACCCAGATTGTGCATTAATTATATAGAATTGAACAAGTACCCTCTTTCGAGGATAAATAATCTATCTGATCAACTTCAAGGTGCACAGTTCTTTTCTAAGGTTGATTTGAAGTCAGGTTATCATTAGTTATGGATCAATTTGTAGTAGTCTTTATTAATGATATACTATCGTATTCGAAGTGAATGAAAGGGCATGCATATCACTTGAGGACTGTACTACAAACACTAAGAGAATGTCAACTTTATACTGAATTCATGAAGTGTGATCCCTGGTAGGAGAGTGTTGTTTTTCTCGGACATGTGGCATCTAAAGATAGTATTCAAGTTGATCCATAAAAGATTGAAGCAATATCTGAGTGGCCTAGACTGACTACAGCTATGGAGATTTGCAATTTTCTGGGTTTAACTGGGTATTATAAGAGATCTGAGCAGAATTCTCTAGAATTATAGCTCCTATGACCTGCCTAACTCAGAAGAATGTAAAGGTTGTGTGAATAAATGTTTGTTAAAACAATTTCTAGTTGCTGAAGAAGACTATTGATCTAAGGGTAACATGAGCTTTAGAGGATAAGATCTGACATCATTACAGTATTTCCTCATATCATCATAGCATCTCATTATAGCATTTCATCACGACATTTCATTATAGCATTTCATCATAACATTCATCATAGCATGTCATCATGGCATTTCATTATAGACTGATCTTCTAATAAGAGTTATACAAGTTAATTAAATAGGGTTGATGTTGAAATTTGAGAAAAGAGATTCTATATAAGCTGCGGAATGAGCTTACAGTGTACATCCAGATGTTACCAAGATGTACCACAATATTAAGGATCAATACTAGTGGGATAGATTAAAGAAGGATGTGGCTGATTATATTTCTAAGTGTTTAATTTGCCAGCATTTGAAAATTGAGTATCAAAAGCCTTCTGGGAAGCTTCAGCCTCTTCCTATTCCCGAGTGGAAGTGGGAAAGGATTACTATGGATTTTGTGGTTGGTTTTCCTCGTTCCAAGGATGGATATGATTCCATCTGAGTGATTGTGGACAAGTTGACCAAGTTTGCACATTTCTTATCTGTAAGAGCCACTTATTTTATAGCTAGATTACATAAGTTGTATATAAAGCATATTGTGTGCCTTTATAGAGTACTTGTGTCCATTGTGTTAGACAGGAGTTCAGTGTTTACCTCTCATTTTTAGTAGACATTGCAGGAAGCGATGGACACTAAATTAGATTTTAGTACTACTTTTCATCCTCAGACGGATGGTCAATCTGAGAGGACGATCCAGACATTGAAAGATATGTTGAGAATGTGTGTTTTAGATTTGGGAGGTAGCTAGGATGATCATTTTCCACTCGTAGAGTTTGCATATAATAACATCTACCATAGCAATATTGGAATGGCACCATACAAAGCTTTTTATGGAAGGAGGTGTAGATCCCCTCTGAGTTGGGATGAGATTGGAGAGAGAGCTTTGACTAGACCTGAGATGGTTCAGGATGCTGCAGAGAAAGCTAATGTGATCAAAAGTATATTAGAGACCACAGTTAGCAGGCAGAAGAGCTATGCGGATCCTAGGCGTAGAGATATGGAGTTCCAGGTAGGAGACTTTATTTTTCTAAAGGTGTCTCCGATGAAGGGCGTTACGAGATTTGACAGGAAGGGTAAGCTAGCACCGAGATATATAGGATCGTTCGAGATTCTAAAGAGAGTTGTCACTGTTGCATATCGGTTGGCTTTGCCTCCGAGTATGTCTCAAGTGCATCCGATGTTTCATATCTCGATGCTGAGGAAGTATGTTTTAGACCCTTCACATGTGTTGCAACTTGACAGTGTTGAAGTGAATGAAGACTTAACGTTCATAGAAGAACCTGTTACGATCGTTGACTATCAAGTTCGACCATTGCGTTCGAAGCAGATTTCGATGGTCAAGGTGTTGTGGCGTAGCAATAAAGTAGAAGAGCATACCTAGGAGATCTAAGCTGAGATGCGAGTTTCTTACCTGTATCTCTTTCCTTCTTGATCTTTGTATTCTTTCTTGGAATTCGGGGATGAATTCTTATAAGGGGGAAGACTGTAATAACCCGATTTTTTAAATTATTTTATTTTAAAATGGAATATGCAGTGTTAATAAAATTTAAAGTCAAATTTGATTATTTTATTTTATTTTACTATTTTACGATTAATTATTATTATTCTATGTTTAAATTAATTTCCTACGTAAAAATAATATTTTGGGTCATTTGATTTGCAATATTATTTTAGTATTTTTATTCTATTATTGTTTTATTAATTTTCCTAATTATTTTATTGATAAATTATTTTATTAAATATATTATTATTTTATGTGTGTGTAATATATATATTATTATGTGTATAATGCATGTGTGGTGTAGATTTGAAGTTACCTATTATTATATTATAAAATAAAGCTTTATTTAATTATAATATAAAGTATTATACATATAATATTATATAAACATACACACATGCATCCATGCATATAACACACACATACATGCATGCATTAAACTTTATCACTGCACAAAGAATTGAACCTAGACCATATATATATATTGAAGGAAGAAACAAACACAAACGCAAAACACATTATTTATGTAACATTTTTACAGTAACTAAGCCAAGAAAAAAAATGTTGCCTTACTGTCACCTTCACCCCCTCCCGTTCTGTCCCATTCCGTTCCCGTTAGAGTGCCTCCCTGTCCTCTGCCTCTGCCTCTTCCTCTAGCTAGCTCAGCTGTCGCCAGCCATCTTCTCCGACGTCGTTTGGTCCTTGTGAAGTCGGAAACCCGAAATTCTTCTCCAGCGTCGTTTGGTCCCTATGAAGTCAAAAACCCGAAATTCTTCTCTTCCTCCGTTCTCCTCCGTCCGGCCACCAAATTGGATGATTCTGGTGCCGTTGGACTCCTAGAACTTCATAGAGGAGGATTCCAAGCTTCTTGTAGCTTGAAAACGTGATTTGGTAGGGTTTCTAGCTTGATTCCATTTTTGGCCATTCTTTAGTTTTTAATTTTTTTTTTCAATTATTTTGCTTGATTCTTGAGAAGTGAATTAAAAAATATTGTTCCCCTTAGCTTGATCTTCATCCCAAAATTTTTGTGTAATTTTTTGGAATTATTTTGATTTTTGTGAATTTTTTACTATTTTATTATTATTTTATTATTTTCATAAATTAATTAAATAAATTATGAAATTATGATTTTTGGTGTTATTGGTGGTTAATATTAATTTTAGAATTTAATTTATAATTTTTGTGTATTTTTTGTATTTTGTGTAATTTTTATAATTATTTTTAGTTTATGTCAATTTTGAAAATATAAGTTAAATATATATTTAATTAGAAATAATTGGTTAATTAAGTGTAATTGTTGATTTTAATGAATATTATGTTGAGAAATAATTTTTGAGTATTTATATAATTTTTATTGAATTTTTTAATATTATTAGTATTTTATGTGTATTTGTATATATTAGGGGTATTTGGGTAATTTGGTGATGATTTTAGTTAAATATTAAATTTAATCAGTTTTAATATTATTTGAGGTATAAAAATGATTTTTATGAATTTTTTTACTAATTTTAACTAATTAAAACTATTTTTTGAAAATTATTTTCAAATTATATATAATATACTATTTTTATAAATAAATGGGTTTTTAGTAATTTTTAATATGTTTTTGGACTAATTAAGTAATTTGGATTTATAAAATGAATTTTTATTAATATTTGTGTAATTATTGAGAAAATGGATTTTTAATAATATTATATTATTAATTAGGTATTTTAAGTAATTATTGGGAAAATAATTATTTTTGGCGTTTTAATGTTAAATATATTGTATTTTTGATATTTCGAGGGTATTTATGGTATTTATTAATTTTTAATATATTTTATTGTATTATTTGAATTGTGGACCTCGGTTGGGGAATTTCAGTAGTTCGGGATCCCAACCGAGGGTTATAAGAATTTTGTATTCGAAGTGTATTTTTCCTTGCAAGACCGGCTCTACTTTTTAAGTAGAGAGATTTTCGTTTTACAAAGGAGGTTCTGTCGAATTTTCGGTAGAATTCTTGTAAAACGTGACATCGGGTCTAATTCTTATTCTGTGTCTACTTGTGTTTAGTAATTCTATATCAAGTTTCTAGAAGTCTAAGTTAGACTTATTCTGATTTCATGATCATTTTTATTATTTAGCTACGTCGAAACCGAGGCCTAAAGGAGCAGGCCCACCGAGTTTGTCTCGTGAAGTGCTAATCTATGAGTTATTATACTGTATATATATATGCATTGCATATAAGATGTATGACTTAGGATTTTTCATTTTCATTATATGTTTTAAACAGTAATTTAATTTATAATATGATTTGGTATATTTTCGGTATATTTTTAGTATATCTTGATATATGTATGTTTGCATATTTTCTATATATATTTAATATATCACTGGTATATTTAGAGTTTATTTTTTATATATGTATGTTAGATATTTAGGTTTATTTTTAGTATATTTTGGATATATGTCAAAAATTAAATACATGTTTTAAATGTATATTTATTCATAATTATTTTATTAAATGATTAGTATACTTTAGGTATATTTTTAGTATATTTTAGGTATATTCCTAAATAATTGCATGTCATATTATTGATTTATACTTAAATTGTTTTTAAGTATATTTTTGGTGTATTTTTGATATATTTCCAAATAAATGCATGTTATATTATCAATTCATACTTATATATATATACTCAAAATATACTTAGTTTATTTTAGGTATATTTCCGGTATATATATGGTTTATTTTATCATTATGATTATTATTCTACATTATTTGTTTGTCCATATGAATATTTTATTTTAAATGAAGGATATCGACAGAACGTGCTACCTAGTGGGCAACACTAGGACCGTGTACGTACCAATGCGATAGATTTAGGTTTGACTGAGGAATTAATTGTGGTGATTACGATTTGATTGAGATGTGATATGATTGTGATTAAGAGTGTGATTGTGGGAGCTTGGTTGACCAAGTGTCTCGGGAGCAATCACACTGATAGTCTGTCACGACCCAAAACAGGGGCCATGACCGGCGCTAGGGAACGGGAATTCTTTCGAATCCGGAACTCGTAGCAAGCCTAAAAATAAAATAAACATGCAATAATAATAACAACAGCTCTTAATGCAGCGGAAATAAAATCATAATTATCAAGATAAAAATCCATATCTCATATATAAATAAACTCTTTTGATACAAATCCAGTTCAACTTCTTAAAATACATAACTCACACTAATATATTACATAAAACCCATAATTTATTTACAACTACTGCAGTGTCTAGATTATAAAAATAAAACTCAAGACTCAGATAAGTAGTTTACATAAAGAAGCTGGGGCGGAAGAAATCCGGCGTACAGGCCTGCTACTGAGGTCTGAGGAAGATGACTCTCCTGAAAAATGGTCAACAGAGGGGAGTCAGATCTCACTGAGTGAATTACTATAATATATATATATGCATACTAAATGCCGATGCACACAGTCAACAGTATATATATACTAAGTATATATACAAGCAAATACACACAAATGCAATAAAATCATTTTATATATTTTTTTTTATTGAAAATCATAGTTCATGAAGGATCAAATAGAACCCTAGAATATTGCAACCTCGAAAACAGTGTTAGATAACACTCTAGCCATACAGGCTCACTTATTCCAAATATAATCACTTGATCCATTTGGACAGTAGATTGGCCCTGAGACACTAAGTCAACCGAGCTCCAGCAGTCTGACTGTTAGTGTGATTGACCTCGAGACACTTGGTCAACCGAGCTCTAGCAATCACACTCCCAAATCATTTCTCACATATCACATAATCAAATCTCATCAATATCCTTAAACAGGTTAGTAATATAGCCTAAATGCTATAAGTGTACCGGTACGTACTCGGTCCTAGTGCTGCCCACTAGGTAGCACGTTCTATTGATATCCTTCATTAAAATATAAAGCATGCATTCATAAAAGTAAATGATGCATGAATTTGAAATAAATTGCAACATAAACCATATATATACTAAAAATATACCAAAAGTAAATCAGGTATATTTCGAGTATATATACGTCAAATAAATCCAGTATAATTACAAAATAAACTAAGAATATACCAAGGATGTAAATAAAACATTTTAAGAATAATCATTAATAAAGCATGCATATAATTTGAAAATATACCAAAATATACCGAAAATAAACTAAAAATAAACTTAAGTATTAATTAAATCATTATGCATATTTAATCAAAATAAAACATAGATTTCTAAAATCATGCACCCTAAACATATATATATATATAATAGTAACTCACACTTAGTGCGCTCCTCGAGATGGGTCCAACGGGCCTGGTCCACTAGCCCTCGGTCTCGGCGCAACTAAACAAACAAAAATAACAGACATCAGAAATAACCTAACAGAAAATCCTAGAAACTCGATCTAGAATATTGGACAAAGAATTAGAATTAGGGTTCGACCGGACATCACGTTTTACGAGAATTCTACTGAAAATTCGGTAGAACCTCCCCTATAAAACGAACATCTTTCTACTCAAAGAGTAGAGCCGGCCCTGCAAAGAAACACTGTCATGACCCAAAACAGGGGCCATGACCGGTGCTAGGGAACGGGAATTCTTTCGAATTCGGAACCCGTAGCAAGCCTAAAAATAAAATAAATCATGCAATAATAATAATAACAATATCAAACTTGCAGCGAAAATAAAAATCATAAATATAATAATAACATTTCCATCAACTGGATTTAATTTAAATCTCAACTCATCACATATATAAAATCTCTTTAATACAATCCAGTTCAAGTGTAATACAATATCTCGCATAAATATAATACATAAAATCCCACACTTTAATTCATAACTACTGCAGTGTCTAGATTATAAAAATAAGACTCAAGTAAATAATTTACACAAACAAGCCGGGGCGGAAGAAGTCCGGCGTATCGACCTGCTACTGAGGTCTGAAGATGTTGACTCTCCTGAAAAATAGTCAACGGAGGGGAGTCAGACCTCACTGAGTGAATTACTATAATATATATACATACACACTAAGTGATAATGCATACAATCAACAGTATATATATAATATGTATATATACAGGCAAATATACACACAGATGCAATAAAATCATTTTATATATTTTATTGAAAATCATCTTTTATGAAGGACCACATAAAACCCTAGAATATCGCAACCTCAGAAATAGTGTTAGACAACACTCTAGCCACACAGGCTCACTTAATCCAAATATATCCACTTAATCCATTTAGACAGTAGACTGGCCCCGAGACACTAAGTCAACCGAGCTCCAGCAGTCTGACTGCCAGTGTGATTGGCCCCAAGACACTTGGTCAACCGAGCTCCAGCAATCACACCTCCAAACCACATTTCACATATCAAATAATCATATCAAATCAATATCCACAAATAGTTAGTAATATAGCCTAAAGCTATAGGCGTACCGATACGTACTCGGTCCTAGTGTTGCCCACTAGGTAGCACATTCTATTGATATCCTTCATCATTAATAATATAAAACATTCATTCACAAATAAATGATGCATGAAGTTCAATAAAATATCAACATAAACCATATATATACTAGAAATATACCAAAAGTAAACCAGATATATTTCGAGTATATATATGTCAAATGAATTCAATCAAATTATAAATTAAGTTGGAAATATATTTAAAAACATTTTAAATATATTTTATTTACAAAACATGCATATAATTTAATATATACCAAAAATAAACCAAAAATATACTTAAATACAAATCATATTATTTATGCATTTTAATCGAAATAGAATATATATTTCTAAATCATGCATCCTAAGCATATATATATAGTATAGTAACTCACCTAGTGCGCTCCACGAGATGGGTCCGACGGGCCTGGTCCACTAGCCCTCGGTCTCGGCGCAACTAAACAAACAAATAACGACAGACATTAGAATAAACCTAATAGAAATCCTAGAATTCGATCTAAAGTATTAAACACAGAATCAGAAATTAGGGTTCGACTGGACATCACGTTTTACGAGAATTCTATCAAAAATCCGGCAGAACCTCCCCTGTAAAACAGACATCTCTCTACTCAAAAGAGTAGAGCCGACCCTGCAAGGAAATACACTTCGAAAAACTACACAAAGCACAATCAAAATCCCACGGTCGGACTCCAAACTACAGTCCACCGACCGGGGTCCACAATCACAGAACAATTCCAGATATACCAAAAATATCCTTAAAACCTAAAAATACACTTTATAGGTAGAAATTACATAATTAACCTTTAAACACGGTAAAAACCGATAAAACTCATTTTATTAGAAAAACCGTATATTATATATATAATTGAAAATAATTCACGAAAAATAGTTTTAATTAGTTAAAAATACTAAATAATTTGTAGAAATCATTTTTATACCTTAAATAATTATTAAAACCAATTAACTTACATTTTTAGCCAATTTATGGTAAAATTACCAAAATACCCCTATATATATAAATATACTTAAATTACTTCAAAAATTCACCAAAAATTATACAATTATCCAAAATTAATTTTCTCAACATATTTATCAATAATATTAATAATTAAACTTAATTAACCAATTAAATTCAATTAAAAACACATTTAACCTAATTTTCCAAATTTACATAAACTTCAATAATTCAAAATAAATACTTAAAAATTCATAAAAATTACAAATAAATTCCTATAATTCATTTCAACACCTAATTTAACCATAAACCCCAATTTCATAATTTAAATAATTAATTTCCGAAAATTAGAAAATAATATTAAAATATTCAAAAATACCCAAAAATCCAAAAAACCTCCAAAAATTCCAAAAAAATTCATAAATGTAGATTAAGTTACTAGGAACAACATTTGTGAAGGGAGTTTCCATGAATCAATCAATTCGAAGCTCAAAAAAATTGAAAACCCTAATGTGATCGAAATTGAAAATTTGAAACCTAAGCAATTCTAGACCATTTAAGCTCAAACCAAAGCTAGAATCACACTCATCGGAGCTCAAGGAGAAGAAAGAGACCGGCGGTGTCAAAAACGGTGGCCGAAAGAGGGAGAACGGCGTGAAGCTCGACTTTCGGCCTCTCAAGCTATTTCCGGCCAAACTCGACAGGAAAGGGAGCTGCTGGCGGCGGGGAACGGCTGAGGACGAAGGTGGCTCACCGAGAGGCACTCTGAATGGCGACGAACGGAAGTTACAGTCGATGGAGGTGGGGGTCGCGTCCGGAGAAGAAGAAGAGAAGGGAGGGGCAGTTTTGTAAATAAGTTAAACTTTATTATTTTGATAATTTTTAATGTATATATGTATATATATATATACTTTACACTACATATTAAAATAATATAAAATTGCACACATTAAATGTACTCCACACACATAAAATTTAATATTTTAATAATTTAATAATAAATAAAATAATTAAATAATAATAAATTAATAAAAAAATAATAAAATATTAGGGTAATATATTAAACCCTAATTAAATAAATATACACACACATAGGTTTTATTTAGTAATTTAAAAATACGCATGAGTTCATGCAAGTCCGAAAATATATTTAAAATAATTAATAATAAAATATTTATGTGAAAATTTCCCCGAAAATGCAAGTCCCGGGAAAATTTTACGTAAAGTACTGTAAATAATACACAATAATTAAAATGGGTTTTAAATACATAACAACTCATAAAAATATCGTAATATATATTCAAAAATTATTAACACTGTATATCCCGGTACAGTGTAAAAATATTTAAAAACACGGGATATTACAAACACACTTCAAAAAACAGGCTAAAAAACACATCCACAACCCCTCGGTCGGACTCCAAACTATAGTATACCGACCGGGGTCCATAATCACAGAATAATATAAAAAAATACCAAAATTGCCCTTATATCACAGAAATACATTTTATAAGTAAAAATTATGTAATTAACCCTAAAACACATTAAAAACCGATAAAAACTCATTTTATTTAGAAAAATCGTATATTATATATATAATTGAAAATAATTCACGAAAAATAGTTTTAATTAATTAAAAATACTAAATAATTTTTAGAAATCATTTTTATACCTTAAATAATTATTAAAAGCAATTAAATTACATTTTTAGTCAATTTAGGGTAAAATTACCAAAATACCCCTATATATAAATATACTAAAATTACTCCAAAAATTCACCAAAAATAGTATAATTATCCAAAATTAATTTTCTCAACATATTTATCAATAATTAAATTCAATTAACTAATTAATTTCAATTAAAAACATAATTAACCCTATTTTCCAAAATTACATAAACTTAACTAAATTCAAAATAAATACATAGAAATTCATAAAAATTCCAAATAAATTTCTATAATTAATTTTAACACCTATATTTATCATAAAACACAATTTCATAATTTAATTAATTAATTTCCGAAAATTAGAAAATAATATTAAAATATTCAAAAATACCCAAAAATCAAAATAATCTCCAAAAATTCTAAAAAAATTCACACATGTGGATTAAGCTAAGGGGAACAACATTTGTTAAGGGACTTTTCATGAATCAATCATTTGAAGTTCAAAAAAACCAAAAACCCTAAAATGGCCGAATTAAAGATTTAGCTCAAACCTCAACAACCACTGGTTTTCAGGCCAAAAGGAGCTTAGAATAGGGACCACCGGAGCTCAAGGAGTCGAGGAAGACCAGCGGTGTCCAAAATGGTGGCCAAAAATGTGATCGACGGCGAAGAGCTCCACTTGCTGCCACCGCGAATTCCGAGCGTTCCAGCGGCCTGGTCATGTCGGAGAGGAAGAGGAAGGAAGGGGGAGGAGGTTGGAGGCAGCTGGTGGCGGCGAAGGGCGGTCCGACAAGGTGGAACGGGAGGCGCAGTGAGGGTAGGCGTCGGGAGAGAAGAAGGAAGAGAGAGGGGCAATTCGGTAATTTGGCAAAAATTTTGATTTCCAACTATATTTATGTATATATATATACTTTACACTATATATTAAAATAATATAAAATCACACAAATTAAATATACACCACACACATATAATTTAATATTTTAAAATTTAATACACTTAAAAATAATTAAATAATATTAAAACTAATAATAAATAATAAAATATTAGGGTAATTAGTTAAACCCTAGTTAAATAAATAAATACACATTTATACGTTATTTAGTATTTTAAAAATATATATGAGTTCATGCAAGTCCGAAAATCTATTTAAAATAATTAATGGTAAATTATTTACGTGAAAATTTCCCCGAAAATGCAAGTCCCGGGAAAATTTTACGTAAAGCACTTAAAATAATACACAATAATTAAAATAAGTTTTAAATGCATATCAACTCATAAAAATATCATAATTATACACAAAATTATTAACACTGCATATCCCGATGCAATATAAAAATGTTTAAAAACCCGGGATATTACACAGTCAGACTGCTAGAACTCGGTTGACTTAGTGCCTCGGGGCCAGTCTACTATCCAAAATGGAATAAATGATTTACTTGGATTTAAGTGAGCCTGTATGGCTAGAGGGATGATATGGTTGATTGAGGTTGCGATTAATAGGGTTCTATTTGATCCTTCATGTAATAAAATAAATGTTTTCTGTAATTATTGTAGTTATTTAAGCAGAGTTGGCATTTGTGTGAAATGCGTGTATATGCATATATATATATATATATATATATATATATATATATATATATATATATATATATATATATATACAAGAATGTTTGACTGGATATGGTTAGACTGTATGTATATATAGTATAATAATTCACTCAGTGAAGTCTGACCCCCCCCTCAATTATTTTTTTTCAGGAGATCCTATATCATCAGACCTTAGTAGTAGAGTTTTTCGTCGGTGTTCCTCCATTATTTTATATGAACGTATATTTTGAACTCTAATTTGTATTCTAGAAACTGCAATGGTAATGTTATTGTATCAGTAGAGTATTGTCTTGCCTAATATTTTATACTCTGAGTATTGTATTTGAACACTGTATGAATATATATTTATTTATGAAAAGATATTGAGTATTTATTTATATATTTTGATTCGAAAAATTTTAATTCAATCGTGCTTTTATTTATGTAATGCATGTTTTTATTTTTTTAAGGCTTGCTACGAGTTCCGGATTCGATAGAATTCTCGTTCCCTAGCGCCAGTCATGACTTATAATTTTAGGTCATGACAAGACTGCATTGTTCACACAATGTTGTCCTGCACTGTGCCACTGCTACCTGCTATTGTTGTTGTTGTTGTTTGTTGCTACAGGTGCTACTACTAGTGGCTGTCCGATGAGTTGAGGTGTTGGCATGGTGGTAGTGCGTTGGGTGGTGGTTTACAGAGAAGAAAAGAAGAAGAAGAAATTTGGGGACAAATGGATGCACTACAAGTTTTGACCAAAATTTCCTTTTTTTCAATTAAAAAATATATATAGACATACACATACACACATATATATATATATATATTAACTTATTATATATATACACACATGTATTTATTTAACATCACAAATAATAATAATAATCAAATAAATAATCAAATCTTAATTAATATTAATTAATTTCCAAATTATTATTAACAATATTAAATAATAAATAACAATAAAATTTAATTTTAATCTTTAATTTAACAATAATTATCAATTTATAATAAAAATAAATAATAACTTTTAAAATAAAAATTTAATCTCATTAATAACTAAATGCTACGATTTATTAAAATAAATAATCAGAATAATAACAAATAAAATATTAAAATAATTATTAATAAAAATATTTATTAACATTATATATTCAAAATTTAATTTAATAATTTATATAAAAATTTCGAGTCTTAACATATTATCTCTTGGGGTTAAATGAATTCATGCCACGATGCCTCAGTCAACAAAGAGGCGTCGTTACATTCCCTTGTGTTTTTATTCTATTCTTTTTAAAAATTTGTTAAATGTTGATCAATTCATGAATATTTTATTCAAGTCTATTTCTGCATACTATGATTTATTTAGATCCAAAATATTTTCTTAATAATTTAGATATGCATTCATTAACATTTTAGGTTTGTCTTTATATCGGCTAAATTTACGTTTATTTTAATATTGTCTTTTTATTATATGTTTTGTGTATTTTGTGTTTTTATATTTTCGTATTTGTATTTCTTATTCCAGTCTTTACCTTATTTTGTTGTTTTGATATTCAGTAATTAATCAGGCCTTTATTTATTTAATTTTCATTTGAGAAATTAACTTGATGATTTACTTTTGTAGGATTTATTTGTGGAGTTAATTAATTTCAATCTTCAGGAATTAATTTTGAGTGACATTTGGGTCACCAAATATTTGAATTTAGTCTAGTTTTTTATTATTTATATAATTGTTCATATATTTTATTTTACTAACAAATAATCACGTGTTTCATACATAAATAAAAAATTATTTGACTAATAATATATAGTAAATAAATAATTAATAATAATAATATTAATTATTATTATTATTACATAAAAATTTTAAAAATAATAATAGTGTTATTTATTTATATAACAATTTAGTATTAACTTAATATAGTTATAATTTATTACAATTTCATAAATATTTTATTTGAATAATTATATGATATTACTTCAATATTTCTTATATATATAATTAGTTTTTCTCAAGTTCACCTATTTAAAATAGAAAATATACTTTCAATTAAATTAGTATTTTTATTAGAGATAAGATATAAGTTAACCTAAATAAAATAAGAAACATTGTTAGAGATAATATAGAAGTTAACCTAAATAAAATAGGAAATATATTTTCAATTAAATCTCTATATTTTAGTTAATTTAATTTTTTATTAGAGATAAAATAGAAATTAACCTAATTAAAATAGGAAATGAACTTTCAATCAAATTAAAATTATATTTTATTTTTATTAATAAATAACTAAATTATCTAATTTTTATATAATACTGAGTGAAGTTTTTTTGTAATTTTGTCTGTTCCCCCATTTGTATATTTATATATATTAAAGATATGTTTTTATTTATTTTTGCATGTTAAAGGGTAGTAATTCCTTTCTCCTCCCTCCATTTCTTTGTGTGTGCTTTTAATTTATTTTTATCTTTATTTTACTTGCATGTTTAAAGAAATGTAATTCTTTTCTTCTCTCTCCATTCCTTCTGCATGCAAATATTTTTTCTTATGTCGTTAATTTAATTGTGGATATGTGATATGATTGGACTTAATTGGCATGCAATTAAATTAATGTGCAAACTTGGACTTAATTGTAAAATTGAATAATTGTTTGGAGGCAACTGTAAATAGCATGTCAATAAGGAAATATTTAAATAATTAAAAGTAATAAAATACAAAACACAAAATGTGTGATAACCCTGGTTTTAAATTATTTTATTAAATATTGAGATATGCAGTGTTAATAAAGTTTAAAAAATTATATTTAATTATTTCACTAATTTATGATTTATTATCATTATTTTAAGTTTAATTGAATTTTCTACGTAAATATATTAATTTGGATTTTTTATTTTGGACGTTTAAAATTCTATTATGTATGTTTATTATTTTTGAATTCTATCATTTTAATAATGTTAATTTAGTGCATGGTTATTTTAATATTATTGTTTTTAAACACTAATATTATTTTCTTAGTTGACATGATTTTGAGCATTTTTAATATTGTGAGTACCTCATTATTATTTTATTTTATTAATTTACTTTGTTAATATTTATTAATTGTGATAGTGATATTTTATTAATGTTATTTTGAGTGTTATTTTATATTATATTGTGTGTATTATTGTTTATATATGTGTGAGTGATTATATGGTGAGTGTGTTGATATATATATATATATATATATATATGTATGTATATATGTATATATATATATGTAAATATATACAAAAAACCATTTCATTCTTCCCTTCCTTCCCGCGACTCCGGCCTCCTCTCATCACTACGCTTCTCCTTCTTACTCACGATCGGCTCAGTTTAATTAATTACCCTAATATTATATTATTTATTTAATAGTTTATTGTTATTTAATTATTTTATTTAGTATTAAATTATTTAAAATATTAAATTATATGTGTGTGGTGTATATTTAATGTGTGTGATTTAATATTATTTTAATATATAGTATAAAGTATATATATATACATATATACATTTAATATTAACAAATTATAAAGTTAGGTTTATTTACCAAATTGCCACCCGACTTCCTTCTTCCTCCCGATCGTTCCCCATCACCGTCCGCCGTTGCTATTGCCAATTTCTTGTCGTTGGTGTGCTGTCTGGCATGCCACCTCCTCCCTCAGCCTTCCTCGCTGCCTGTTGCAGCCGTTTCCGGCGTCTGGAAGCCATTTTTGGCCGGAGAAGCCGAAAGTTGGAGCAACATCGTTCACGGTGATTCCGACCACCATTTTTGACACCGCCAGTCTCTTTCTTCTCCTTGAGGTCCGGTGAGTGTGATTCAAAGCTTTGTTTCACTTAAAATGCTCTTGATTTGCTTAGGTTTTGATTTTTCGAATTCGGCCATATTAGGGTTTTTGATTTTTTTAACTTCAATTTGATTGATTCATGAAAAATTATTTCACAAATGTTGATCCTAGTAGCTTAATATTCATGTGTGAATTTTTTTAGAATTTTCTGAGATTATTTTGATTTTTGGGTATTTTTGAATATTTTAATATTATTTTCTAATTTTCGGAAATTAATTAAATAAATTATGAAATTGTGTTTTATGATAAATATAGGTGTTGAAATGAATTATAGTAATTTATTTTGAATTTTTATGAATTTCTATGTATTTATTTTGAATTATTTAGGTTTATGTAATTTTTGGAAAATAGGGTTAATTGTGTTTTTAATTGAATTTAATTGGTTAATTGAGTTTAATTATTGATATTATTGATAAATATGTTTAGAAAATTAATTTTGGATAATTATACTATTTTTGGTGAATTTTTGGAGTAATTTTAGTATATTTATATATATAGGGGTATTTTGGTAATTTTACCCTAAATGGACTAAAAATGTAATTAAATTGGTTTTAATAGTTATTTAAGGTTTAAAAATGATTTCTACAAATTATTTAGTATTTTTAATTAATTAAAACTATTTTTCGTGAATTATTTTCAATTATATATATAATATACGATTTTTCTAAATAAAATGAGTTTTATCGGTTTTTAATGTGTTTTAAGGTTAATTACGTAATTTATACGTATAAAATATATTTCTGTGATATAAGGGTATTTTTGATATTTTTATATTATTTTGTGAATTGTGGACCCCGGTCGAAAAACTGTAGTTTGGAGTCCGACCGAGGGGTTGTGGATGAGTTGTTGTGCCTGTTTTTTTTTAAGTGTATTTCTTTGCAGGGCCGGCTCTACTTTTTGAGTAGAGAGATGTCCGTTTTACATGGGAGGTTCTGTCGAATTTTTGATAGAATTCTCGTGAAACGTGATGTCCGGTCGAATTCTGTGTCTAATATTCTAAATCGAGTTTCTAGGATTTTCTGTTAGGATTATCCTGATGTCTGTTATTTTTGTTTGTTTAGTTGCACTGAGACCGAGGCCTAGTGCACTAGGCCCGTCGGATCCATCTCGAGGAGCGCACTAAGTGTGAGTTACTATTTTATATAAATATGCTTAGGGTGCATGATTTAGAAATGTATGTTTTATTTTGATTAAATATGCATAAATGGTTTGACTATTATTTAAGTTTATTTTTGGTATATTGTAAATTATTTGCATGCTTTACTTAACATTTATACTTAAAATGTTTTTAAATATGTTTCTAGTTTTTTTTTTGCAAATATATTGGATTTATTTGAAGTATACATACTCGAAATATACCTGATTTACTTTTGGTATATTTCCAGTATATATATGGTTTATATTGTCATTTTATTTCAATTCATGCATCATTTATTTTATGAATGTATGTTTCATAATTTTAATGAAGGATATCAATAGAACGTGCTACCTAGTGGGCAGCACTAGGACCGAGTACGTACCGGTACACTTATAGCATTTAGGCTATATTACTAACCATTTATGGATATTGATTGGATATGATTATTTGATGTGTGAGATATGATTTGGGAGTGTGATTACTGGAGCTCGGTTGACCAAGTGTCTCGGGGCCAATCACACTGACAGTCAGACTGCTGGAGCTCGATTGACTTAGTGTCTCGGGGCCAGTCTATTGTCCAAATGGAACAAGTGTATATATTTGGAATAAGTGAGTCTGTATGGCTAGAGTGTTGTCTAACACTATTTTGAGGTTGCGATATTCTAGGGTTCTATTTGATCCTTCAAAAACTATGAATTTCAGTAAAAATATATAAAAGGATTTTATTGCATCTGTGTGCAATTGCCTGTATATATACATATTAGATATATATTGTTGATTGTATGCATTTTCATTTAGTATGTATGTATATATATTATAGTAATTCACTCAGTGAGGTCTGACTCCCCTCCGTTGACTATTTTTCAGGAGAGTCATCTTCCTCAGACCTCAGTAGCAGGCCTATACACCGGATTTCTTCCGCCCCGGCCTCTTTATATAAACTACTCACTTGAGTTTTATTTTATCTAGACACTGCAGTAGTCAATAAATTGTTAAAGAGATGTTGTATTATATTTGAACTGGATTTGTATTAAAAAGGATTATATATATGAGATGAGAATTTGATTTAAATTCCCTGGTGGTGGATTATTATTTTTATATTTATGATTTTATTTCCGCTGCATTAAGAGCTGTTGATATTATTATTGCATGTTTATTTTATTTTTAGGCTTGCTACGGGTTTTGGATTCGAAAGAATTCCCGTTCCCTAGCGTCGGTCATGGCCCTGTTTTGGGTCGTGAGCTGCAGAAGCCGCCGGTGGACAGCACGCAGAGCAACAGCAACAACAGCAGTCACCAGTGACTTCCCGACGGCGAGAGCTTGGCTTCCTTGGCTTGGTCGACTCCTTGAGCTGTGGGGAAGACAATCCCAAGCTCCATTCAAGCTTTAACATATTCATTTGTAAGTTTTGATTGATTTTAGTTTATGTCAAAATTTTTCTTAATTTCTTTTAGCTTGAGTTTAATTGATTTTTTTTATAATTTCTTTTTGAAATATTAATCTATGCATCTTAATCCATTCATAGATATTTTTTATGCATTTTTCTGATTTTGTTTGATTTTTGGTTAATTATTAAATAAAAAAATGAAATGAATGAATTTTCATTAATTAATTAATTAAATTATGAATTTGGTTAAATTATTGATGGTATATATTGTTGGTAATTATAATGTTGAGAAATTAATTTTTGAGAATTATTATATAATTTTCAGAAATATTTATAGTTTATGTAAATTTTGAAGTATTGAATTAAATGAGTATTTTGGATGGATTTAAAAGGTTAATTGTGTGTTTGAGTTGATATTAAAATGTTATTTATTTATAAAATAATTTTTATGAATTTATATAATTTTATGGAAGTTTATATAGGTTATGTGTATTTTGGGATTAATAGATTAAACATGTATTTTTATAGAAATTATTGGTTAATTAGGTGTATTTGTTGATTTTAGTGAATAAAATGTTGAAGAAATAAATTTTGAGTAATTACATAATTTTTTATTGAATTTTTGAATATTATTATTACTTTATGAGTATTTTTGTATATTAGGGGTATTTTGATAATTTAGTAGTGATTTCGGATAAATATTAAATTTAATTGGTTTTAATGATTATTTGAAGTATAAAAATCATTTTTACAAATTAATTACTATTTTTAACTAATTAATACTATTTTTCAAAAATTATTTTCAAATTATATATGATATATTATTTTTGTAAATAAATGGGTTTTTTTGTAACTTTTAGTATGTCTATGGATTAATTAAGTAATTTGGATTTAGAAAATGAATTTTATTAATATTGGTGTATTTTTTCGAGAAATATCGATTTTTACTTATATTATATTATCATTAGGATTTTTAAGTAATTACGGGTAAAATAATTATTTTTAATGTTTTTAATGCTTAAATTGCCAAATTTTGATATTTAAAGGGTATTTTTGGTATTTGTTGAATTTACATATATTTTATTGTATCTTGTAGTGAATTGTGGACCTCGGTCGGAAAAAATTGTAGTTTGGGATCTCGACCGAGGAATTGGGAGAATGTTATATTCGAAGTGTGTTTTCTTTGCAGGACCTGCTCTACTCTTTGAGTAGAGAGATGTCCGTTTTACAGGGGAGGTTTGCCGGATTTTCGGTAGAATTTTCGTAAAACGTGATGTCCGGTCAAATTCCTATTCTAATTCTATGTCTAAAATTCTAGATCGAGTCTTTAGAATTTTCGTTAAATTTATTCTGATTTGATATTATCATTTGTTTGTTTAGTTGTGCTGAGACCGAGGCCTAACGGATCAGGCCTGCCAAGTTTGTCTCATGGAGCGCTGACATGTGAGTTATTATACTGTATATATATGCACTGCATATAAGGTGCATTATTTAGAATTTTTCATTTTCATTGTATGTTTAAAAAGGGATTTAAATTATAATATTTTTAGTATATCTAGGGTTGCATTTTTATATATATGAATATTAAATAATTATGCATGTTAGTTTTATATATGCACATTAAACAATTAGGTTTAGGTTTAATACATTTGAGTAATATACACATGTTTTAAAATGTACACTTAGACATAATTATTTTATTAAATGATTAGTATACTTTAGGTATAGTTTCAGTATATTTTAGGTTTATTCTTAAATAATTGCATGTTAAATTATAAACCTACACTTAAATTATTTTTAAGTTTATTTTTGATATATTTTTGATTTATTTCCAAATAAATAAATGTTTTATTATTAAATTAAACCTAGCACATTAGTGGTATATTTAGGGTTTATTTTTGATATATGCATGCTAGATAATTAGGTTTATTTTTAGTATATTTGTGAATATATGTTAAACACAAATACGTATTTAAATGAATATTTATACATAAATGTTTTATTAAATGACTTGTGTACTTAGGGTATATCTTTTGCATATTTAAGTATATTTTTATGATAATGCATGTTATATTATTGACACTCATTTAAATTGTTTTTAACCATATTAATGATTTATCTTTAGTTTATTTCGTATTTTATTTGACTATATATATATATATATATATATATATATATATATATATGGTTGGTTTTACTATTATGAATATTGTTCTACATTAATTATTTTTCGAAGGAATGATTTTTTTTGAAGTGAAGGATATCAATAGAACATGCTTCCTAGTGGGCAGCACTAGGACCGTGTACATACCAGTACGATAGATAAGGACTGAGTGAGAGTTAAAAGTGGGTGATTATAATTGATTTAATTGATTTGACTAAGATTAATGGTATGTTAGATAGTGTGATTGCGGGGCCAATCACACTGACAGTTAGACTGCTGGAGCTCGATCGACTTAGTGTCTCAGGGCCAGTCTACTATCCATAAGTGAATTGAATCATCTATTGGGTTAATTGAGATGTGAGGTGATAGATAGTGTGATTGCTGGAGCTCGGTTGACCAAGTGTCTCGGGGCCAATCACACTGATAGTCAGACTGCTGCAGCTTGGTCGACTTAGTGTCTCGGGGCCAGTCTACTGTCCAGATTGGAATAAGTGTTCTATTTGGAATCAAGTGAACCTACATGACTAGAGTGATGATGAGGTTGTTGAGGTTGTATTATTAGGGTTCTATGGATCCTTCATGAATTTAATTGAACGTTTTCCTACATTCTGTATATTTATAAAAGCAGAGTTTGGCATTTGTGTGAAATGTGTGTATATACATATATATATAAGAAAGCCTGATTGTTATGGTTTAGTTTGCATGTATATATAGTATAATAATTCACTCAGTGAGGTCTGACCCCCCCTCAATTTTTTTTTTCAGGAGATCCCATATCGTTAGACCTTAGTTGTAGAGTTCTTCGCCGGTGTTCTTCACTCCCGGCTATTTTATGCAAATGTATATTTTGAACTTTAAATTGTATTCTAAAAACTGCAGTAGTAGTATTATTATATTGGAAGTATATTATTTTGTTTGGATATTAAATACTCTGAGAATTTGTATTTGAATATTGTACGAATATGTATTCATTTATAAAAGGATTTGGAGCATTTATTTTATATATTGATTCAGAAAAATTTTAATTCGGTCTTACTTTTAATTATTTATTGTATGATTTTATTTTCTTAGGCTTGCTACGTGTAATATCCCGTGTTTTTAAATATTTTAATACTGTACCGGGGGTACACAGTGTTAATAATTTTTGTATATATATTACGATATTTTTACGAGTTAATGTGTATTTAAAATTTATTTTAATTATTGTGTATTATTTACAGTGCTTTACGTAAAATTTTCCCGGGACTTGCAATTTCGGGAAAATTTTCACGTAAATAATTTATTATTAATTATTTTAAATATATTTTCGGACTTGCATGAACTCATACATATTTTTAAAATACTAAATAAAGCTTATGTGTGCATATATTTATTTAATTAGGGTTTAATATATTACCCTAATATTTTATTATTATTTGTTTATTAAATTAATATAATAATGTGTGGTGTGTAATTTTTTCACATATTTTTATTTAGACACTATATTATAATATATACATAATATTTTATTATTTCTTTTTCCTTTTTCTTTTTCTTTTTTTCTTTTTCTTTTTCTTTTTCTTTTCTTTTCTTTTTCTTTTTCTTCTTCTTCTTCCCACGCGACCCCTTCCCCTCACCGCTGCAACTCCCGATCCCCGGCCGTCGGTGTGCCACCAGCAGCTCCACCTTCCCCAGCCAGCCACTCCGCCGCCCCCAGCCTCCTTCCCCGGCGCCGGCAAGCTTCTTTTCTTCCATTTCCGGCCGAAAGCTCCATTTCTTCTCACCTCGCGATTTCGGCCACCATTTTTGACACCACCAGTCTCTTTCTTCTCCTTGAGCTCCGGTGAGTGTGATTCTAGCTTTGGTTTGAGCTGAAATGGTCTTGATTTGCTTAGGTTTCGAATTTTCCATTTCGGCCATATTAGGGTTTTTAATTTTTTTGAGCTTCGAATTGATTGATTCATAAAAACTCCCTTCACAAATGTTGTTCCTCCTAGCTTAATCTATATGTATGAATTTTTGTGGAATTTTTGGAGATTATTTTGATTTTTGGGTATTTTTGAATATTTTAATATTATTTTCTAATTTTCGGAAATTAATTAATTAAATTATGAAATTGTGTTTTATGGTCAAATTAGGTGTTTAAATGAATTATAGGAATTTATTTGGAATTTTTATGAATTTTTATGTATTTATTTTGAATTATTGAAGTTTATGTAATTTTGGGAAAATAGGGTTAATTATGTTTTTAATTGAAATTAATTATTAAATTGAGTTTAATTATTGATATTATTGATAAATATGTTGAGAAAATTAATTTTGGATAATTATACTATTTTTGCTGAATTTTTGAATGAATTTTAGTATATTTATATATATAGGGGTATTTTGGTAATTTTACACAAAATTGACTAAAAATGTAATTTAATTGGTTTTAATAATTATTTAAGGTATAAAAATGATTTCTACAAATTATTTAGTATTTTTAACTAATTAAAACTATTTTTCGTGAATTATTTTCAATTATATATATAATATACGATTTTTCTAATAAAATGAGTTTTTATCGGTTTTTACAGTGTTTTAAGGCTAATCATGTAATTTCTACTTATAAAATGTATTTCTATGTTATAAGGGTATTTTTGGTATTTCTGGAATTGTTCGGTGATTGTGGACCCTGGTCGGTAGATTGTAGTTTGGAGTCCGACCAAGGGATTATGGATTTGTTTTGAGCTTATTTTTCAAACTGTGTTTCTTTGCAGGGTTGGCTCTACTCTTTGAGTAGAGAGATGTCCATTTTACATGGGAGGTTCTATCGAATTTTTGATAGAATTCTCGTAAAACGTGATGTCTGATCGATCCTTAATTCTATTTCTGTGTTAAATATTCTAGATCGAATTCTAGGATTTCTGTTAGGGTTATTTTGATTTCTATCGTTATTGTTTGTTTAGTTGCACCGAGACCAAGGGCTAGTGGACCAGGCCCGTCGGATCCATCTCGTGGAGCGCACTAATTTGTGAGTTACTATTTTATATATATATGCTTAGGATGCATGATTTAGAAATATACGTTTTATTTTGATTAAAATGCATAAATAATGTGATTTGTATTTAAGTATATTTTTGGTTTATTTTTGGTATATAATAAATTGTATACATGTTTTGTTAATAAATTATATTTAAAATGTTTTTAAATATATTTCTAATTTAAATTGTAATTTAATTGGATTTATTTGGCGTATATATACTCGAAATATACCTGGTTTACTTTTGGTATATTTTCGTTATATATATGGTTTATATTGTTATTTTATTTAATTTCATGCATCATTTATTTGTGAATAAATGTTTTATATTTATTAATGAAGGATATCGATAGAACATGCTACCTAGTGGGCAGCAATAGGACCGAGTACGTATCGGTACGCCTATAGTATTTAGGCTATATTACTAACCATTTGTGGATATTGATTGAATATGATTATTTGATGTGTGAGATATGGTTTGGAGGTGTGATTGCTGAAGCTCGGTTGACCAAGTGTCTCGGGGCCAATCACACTGACAGTCAGACTGCTGGAGCTCGGTTGACTTAGTGTCTCGGGGCCAGTCTACTGTCTAAATGGATTAAGTGGATATATTTGGAATAAGTGAGCCTGTATGGCTAGAGTGTTGTCTAACACTGATTGAGGTTTCGATATCATAGGGTTCTATTTGATCCTTTATAAAAGATGATTTTCAATGAAATATATATAAAATGATTTTATTGTATCTGTGTGTATTTGCCTGTATATATACATATTAGGTATATACTGTTGATTGTATGCATTGTCATTTAGTGTGTATGTATATATATTATAGTAATTCACTTAGTGAGGTCTGACTCCCCTCCGTTGATAATTTTTCAGGAGAGTCAACATCTTCAGACCTCAGTAGCAGGCCTGTACGTCGGATTTCTTCCGCCCCGGCTTCTTTGTGTAAATTGCTTACTTGAGTCTTATTTTTTATAATCTAGACACTGCAGTAGTTGTAACTTAATTATGGGATTTTATGTATTTTATTTATGTGAGATATTGTATTATACTTGAACTGGATTTGTATTAAAAGATTTATATATATATGAGATGAGATTTAACTTAAATCCAGTTGGTGAAAATACTATTGTGATATTTATGACTTCCATTTCCACTGCATTTGATATTGTTATTATTATTATTGCATGTTTATTTTATTTCTAGGCTTGCTACGGGTTTTGGATTTGAAAGAATTCCCGTTCCCTAGCACCGGTCATGGCCCCTATTTTGGGTCATGACACTACGGGTTCCGGATTCGAAAGAATTCCCGTTCCCTAGCGCCGGTCATGACTCCTAGTTTGGGTCATGACAAAGTTGGTGTCAGAGCAGAGTTCTGTGTCAGGGCTTAGTTGTTTGAGTTATGGCCCTAGTTTTCAAAGTTATGTTTTCTGTTAAACTACTGCAGTGAATTAGGTTCGGTCATGTCTTTGAAAAGTCTTCCTTTCATTAGGAATTCCGCATAACCGTTAGGGTGTCTATTGATGTTTATGATTGTTTGAACTATTTATTTATTTATTCTCCTTGATGATTACCTTGAGCGTGAGTCACTCCATCGATCGATGAGATCGGTGATAGTTGATCTTCTGAGCATGAGGTTCTACCCCCTATGCATCCTGTAGGCATAGGGGTAGAGATGGATTTAGAAGGCCTGAGGATTGCTATTGACTACAGAAATAATTGAATGAGGAGCTGGTGGCTTAGCATTGCAAATATGTTGCTTTTGCAATAAGAGTTTTACAGGATGCGGTGCTGATACCTTTGATCGTTTAACAGATAGACAATATTGATAATCAGTCTTTTCAAGTTGAAGTTGTGGTTATAGTTCCAGCCCTACTACACCTATCTAGTATAGGGGTAGGTTAGAGGCAACTATAACTCAAGGGTTAAGGTAGTAATTGTAAGTAGTACAAGCATTCCTTTTGGACTTGAACATGTAGCAATTGTGACTACGATAGCCGAGATTAATAAGGGCTTGATAGCATTTAATCAAGTTTGGCAGTTGTTTGATATGCTTTGATGGGGGAATTGGAAAATGTCTAATGAAGACGAAGCACTCTTGTATTCCTTATGGCAAGCTGTTAGTTCTAACTGCAACACATAATGTGAGTTAAAGGGGGATTTCTAAGATACTTCCATCCACCTTTAAGGAAGGATAATTACCTGTATTAGCTATTTGCACAGAGTAAGGGAAGAACAATCAGTTGAGAAGATTACCTATAAACTCTTCAATCTGATACGTCATGCTGAAGACGTAATACAGTATAAGAGGAGACTGATAGAATTATGTGTTATAGGATTAAGCGTAATATATTGGCATCTGAACCGAGAATTGAGATTCAGAGAGTTATTATGAATTCAGTCTTTTAGGTGTAATTAATCTTGATGAGATGTGAAAGGGTTATTAGGAATATCTGGCTCTAGTTGAGTATACTTCAGTGGAGAAGTTGTCTCTTCCAGATGTATTAATGGCCTGTGAGTTACTGGGTTTACCACCTTATAGAGATTGAATTATGTATCGATGTGGTTCCTGATATAACTCCTATTTCAACGTAGCCCTACAAATGAGTCTTGCAGAGTTGTAGGAGCAATTGCAAGAGCTGTATGACCAAGGTTTTGTCAGACCTTATTTTCTCTTTGGGGTGCACTAGTCCTATTGTAAGGAAGAAGGATGGTACCTTGGGACTGTGCATTGACTGCAGAGAGATGAACAGGGTAACAGTGAAGGAAAAGTATCCTCTTTTGAGGATAAATGACCTGTCTAATTAGCTACAGAGTGCACAGTTCTTTTCTAAAGTTGATTTGAAGTCGGGTTATCATTAGTTGTAGATCAGTTTGTAGTAGTCTTCATTAATGATATACTAGTGTATTCGAAGTGAATGAAAGGGCACGTATATCACTTAAGGACTATACTACAGATACTAAGAGAATGTCAGTTTTATGCTGAATTCAGGAAGTGTGATCATTAGGTAGAGAGTGTTGTTTCTCTTAGAATTATGGCGTTTAAAGATAGAATTCGAGTTGATCCACAAAAGATCAAAACAGCATCTGAGCGGCCTAAACTGATTGAATCCATTGAGATATGTAATTTTCTGGGTTTAATTGGGTATCATAGGAAATCTGAATAGAATTCTCTAGAATTGCAACTCTTATGACCCGCATAACTCAGAAGAATAGGAAGATTGTGTGAACAGATGTTTGTTAGAAAAGCTTCAAAGTGCTGAAGAAGACCGAATGATCTGAGGGTTACGTGAACCTTAGAGGATAAGACTTGATATCATTATAGCATTTCATCATATCATCATAACATCTCATTACAACATTTCATCACGACATTTCATTTTAGCATTTCATCATAATATTTCATTATATCATCTCATCATGACATTCATCATAGCATGTCATCATGACATATCACCATAGAATGATCTGTTGATAGGAGATGCCCAAGTTAATGATACAGGGTTGATGTTGTAATATGAGAAAGGGATTCTATATAAGTTGTGGAAATGAACTTGTAGTGTACATCCAGATGATTATTGTAATATCCCGTGTTTTTAAAATATTTTTACACTGTACCGGGATATGCAATGTTAACAATTTCTGTATATTAGATGATATTTTATTGAGTTGTATTGTATTTAAAACCTATTTTTATTATTGTGTATTATTTACAGTGTTTTACGTAAAATTTTCCCGGGACTTGCATTTTCGGGGAAATTTTCATGTAAACAATGTATTATTAATTATTTTAAATGTATTTTCGGACTTGCATGAACTCATACGTATTTTTAAAATACTAAATAAAGCCTATGTGTGTGTATATTTATTCAATTAGGGTTTAATGTATATTACCCTAATATTTTATTATTTGTTTATTTATTTATTGTTATTTAATTATTTTATTAATTATTAAATTATTAAAATTATTTTATTATTATTTAATTATTTTATTTTTTTTCTCTTTTTCTTTTTTCTTTTTTTTCTTTTTTTTTTTTCTTTTGTTTTTCTTTCCTTTCTTTTTTCTTTTTTTTTTCTTCTTCTTCTTCTTCTCCTGTGCGCCCGACCACCACCCCTCACCGTCTGCAACTCCGATCACCTACCATCGGTGTGCTTCCCGGCTTGCCACCCGCCGTTCCCAGCCGTCCCCCGCCGCCAGCAGCTCCCTTCCCCGGCGCCGGCAGCCCCTGTTTTCCTTTTTGACTGAAAATCATCCCTTTATCGTTTCTCCCATTTTCAGCCATCGTTTTTGACACCGCCAGTCTCTTTCTTCTCCTTGAGCTCCGATGAGTGTGATTCTAGCTTTGGTTTGAGCTAAAATGGTTTAGATTTGCTTAGGTTTCAATTTTTCTATTTCGGTCACATTAGGGTTTTTGATTTTTTTGAGCTTCGAATTGATTGATTCATGAAAACTCCCTTCACAAATGTTGATCCTAGTAGCTCAATCTACATGTATGAATTTTGGTAGAATTTTTGGAGATTTTTGGATTTTTGGGTATTTTTGAATATTTAATATTATTTTCTAATTTTCGGAAATTAATTATTTAAATTATAAAATTGTGTTTTATGGTTAAATTAGGTGTTGAAATGAATTATAGGAATTTATTTGGAATTTTTATGAATTTTTATGTATTTATTTTGAATTATTGAAGTTTATGTAAATTTGAATAATTAGGTTAAATGTGTTTTTATTTGAATTTAATTGGTTGATTGAGTTTAATTATTAATATTATTGATAAATATGTTGATAAATTAAATTTTGGATAATTGTATAATTTTTGGTGAATTTTTGAAGTAATTATAGTATATTTATATATATAGGGGTATTTTGGTAATTTTACCCTAAATTGTCTAAAAATGTAATTTAATTGGTTTTAATAGTTATTTAAAGTATAAAAATGATTTCTACAAATTATTTAGCATTTTTAACTAATTAAAACTATTTTTCGTGAATTATTTTCAATTATATATATAATATACGGTTTTACTAATAAAATGAGTTTTTATCGGTTTTTACAGTGTTTTAATGTTAATTATGTAATTTCTACTTATAAAATGAATTTCTATGTTGTAAGGATATTTTTGGTATTTTCAGAATTTTTCTGTGTTTGTGGACCCCGGTCGGTGGACTGTAGTTTGGAGTCCGACCGTGGGATTTTGATGGTGCCTTGTGTAGTTTTTCGAAGTGTATTTCCTTGCAGGGTCGGCTCTACTCTTTTGAGTAGAGAGATTTCCATTTTACAGGGGAGGTTCTGCCGGATTTTTGGTAGAATTCTCGTAAAACGTGATATCCAGTCGAACCCTGATATCGATTCTGTGTTTTATACTCTAGATCGAATTCTAGGATTTCTATTAGGTTTATTCTGATGTCGATTATTTATTGCTTGTTTAGTTGCGCCGAGACCGAGGGCTAGTGGACCAGGCCCGTCGGACCCGTCTCGTGGAGCGCACTAGGTGAGTTACTATACTATATATATATGCTTAGGATGCATGATTTAGAAATGCATGTTTTATGTTGATTAAATATGCATAAATAATTTGATTATTTCTTAAGTTTATATTAAGTATATTTTTGGTTTATTTTTGGTATATAATAAATTATATACATGTTTTATTAATAAAATATATTTAAAATGTTTTTAAATATATTTTTAGTTTAATTTATGATTTGACTCGATTTATTTGACGTATATATACTCGAAATATACCTGGTTTACTTTTGGTATATTTCTGGTATATATATATGGATTATATTGTTATTTCATTAACATTCATGCATCATTTATTTTTGTGAATGAATGTTTTACATTATTAATGATGAAGGATATTGATAGAATGTGCTACCTAGTGGGCAGCACTAGGACCGAGTACGTACCGGTACGCCTATAGTATTTAGGCTATATTACTAACTTATTTATGGATATTGATTGAATGTGATTATTGATATGTGTGAGATATGGTTTGGAGGTGTGATTGTTGGAGCTCGGTTGACCAAGTGTCTCGGGGCCAATCACACTGGCAGTCAGACTGCTGGAGCTCGGTTGACTTAGTGTCTCGGGGCCAATCTATTGTCTAAATGGATTAAGTGGATATCTTTGGAATAAGTGAGCCTGTGTGGCTAGAGTGTTGTCTAACACTATTTTCTGAGGTTGCGATATTCTAGGGTTCTATGTGATCCTTCATAAAAGATGATTTCCAATACAAATATATATAAAAATGATTTTTCTGCATCTGTGTGAAATTGTCTGTATATATATTAGATACATATATACTGTTGACTGTATGCATTATCACTTAGTGTGTATGTATATATATTATAGTAATTCACTCAATGAGGTCTGACTCCCCTCCGTTGACTATTTTTCAGGAGAGTCAACTTCTTCAGACCTCAGTAGCAGGTCGATACGTCGGATTTCTTCCGCCCCGGCTTCTTTGTGTAAATTATTTACTTGAGTCTTATTTATTTTATCTAGACACTGCAGTAGTTGTGAATTAAAGTATTGGATTTCATGTATTTTATTTTAAAGAGATGTGTTATATTAAAACTGGATTTGTACTTAAAGATTATATATATATATGTGATGAGATTTGATTCAAATCCAGTGATGAAAATGTTATTATTATATTTACGATTTTTATTTCTGCAGTAAATTTGATATTGTTACTATTACTATTGCATATTTTATTTTATTTTTAGGCTTGCTACGGGTTCCGGATTCGAAAGAATTCCCGTTCCCTAGCGCCGGTTATGGCCCCTGTTTTGGGTCGTGATAAAGTTGGTATCAGAGCGGAGTTCTGTGTCAGGGCTTAGTTATGTGAGTTGTGGCCCTAGTTTTAAAGTTGTGTTTTCTTTTGGTAACTACTGCAGTGTATTAGGTTTGAGTATGTCTTGATGAGTATTCCTTGCTGTAGTTTTCAGCGTTATTCCTCCGTTGTCTGTTTTATCTGAATCTTTCCGTTTGTCTTTTCAGTATGAGGAGGCGAGCGCGTGTCGCTCCACCGGTCGTTGAGGCTGAGGATGATGAGTCTTTTCAGGATGAGGTTTTACCTCCTGAGCAGCCAGTTAGACGTAGAGGTCGTGGCAGAGGTAGACCTCGAGGAGCGGCAGGTCGCCGTAGGCAGAGAGAGTTATAGGACGAGGAGCCTATAGAGCCTGAGTTTGATATTCCTGTTCCTCTAGTTGTTCAGCCTGCCTATCAGCAGGGTATGTCTGACCCTGAGGCAGCTTTGTTCTATGCCCGAGTTGGCAGGATTGCATTTGATGGTACTTCCGATCCGTTAGATTTTCTACATGCGATTAAGACTAGGACTCGGACTGCTCATACCGAGTACCAGCGGATCATGATCGTTGAGTTGTCTATCGAGGGACCAGCTCTAGATTGGTTCATTCAGATGATCCAGCCTTATATGATGACGATGACATGGGCTCAGTTTCGAGAGCGGTTTATGAGGAGATTTTGTCCAGAGCCTCTTCGTTTGAGCTATCGTCTCTGGTTGACCAGTATTTCTTGTGGAGATCGATCTGTAGAGGAGTACACCCGAGAGTTTCTTCGTCTGGGTAGATATGCTGAGGATCTGATGCAAGATCAGTATTTCGCTGTTACTACATACGTTACTGGTTTGGGTTTAGCTTTTGCTGGTATGCCTACAGCAAGTCTTACTCTCGAGTCTGTGATTGAGTTGGCCAAGGAGATTGAGCTGAGATTAGTTAGGCAGGGAGCGATGCCTGATTATTACCAGCTAGGAGTTCAGTCAAGTGGATTGCAGGCTACTCCATATTCGAGTTTTCATGTTGGATCGAGTAGTCAGCAGCGAGGTCTGACTCAGCAGAGTCAGAGACAACAACAGCGAGTGCATCGGAGCAGTAGACATGGCCGTGGAGGTCAGCGTAGATCATTTAGATTTGGGTCAGGTGCTTCGAGCAGCAGCAATGGTCATAGTTCTGGATCAGCGGCCAGTGTTTGTCAGACTTGTGGTAGAGTCCATCAGGGACCGTGTTATCTGACACCATTGACATGCTTCAGATGCGGGCAGACAGGACATTTTGCCAGATCGTGTCCTTATTCCGGGTATCAGCAGCAGCAGATTTCGCGATTCCCATAGCAGTCGATTGCTAGTGCAGCACCCGTGCCATTTCAGTTACCACCAGCCCAGCATCAGAGTTCCACTCAGTTTGTTCCACAGCAGAGTCGTGGTAGAGGTACTAGAGGAGGTGTCAGAGGTGTTGGCCATGCTTCTACCAGTCAGCAGGGAGGTCGAGGTTAGGCCAGAGTCTTTCATCTTACTCAGCAGGATGCTCAGGCATCTAATGCAGTCATGGCAGGTATTGTTTCTGTTTGTTACCTGGATGCATGGGTTTTGTTTGATCCGGGTGCCACACATTCGTTTGTTTCTCCCGTTTTTGCTTCTAAATCTTGTTAGCAAGCTTTGAGGATGGCTTTTCCTTTGTCTGTTGCCACTCCTCTGAGTGATTCCTTGGACACCGATATTGTTCTTTCTGGTTGTCCAGTTCTTGTGGGAGATAGAGAATTACCCGCTGATTTGATTTTGTTGGATGTGATGGAGTTTGATGTTATTCTGGGAATGGATTGGTTATCTCAGCACTATGCCATGGTAGATTGCAAGAATAAGGAGGTGACTTTTAGAATTCCTGGTGAAGAAGATTTTAAGTTTGTTGGTGATAGGAGTTCAGCACCTCAGAATCTTATTTCTGCTATTACAGCTAGCAAGTTATTAAGGAAAGGTTGTCAGGGATATTTGGCATTGGTCAAGGATACGTCAGTGGAGAAGTTGTCACTCACAGATGTTCCGGTTGCTTGTGAGTTTCCTGATGTTTTTCCCAAGGAGTTGCCAGGTTTACCACCTCACAGAGAGATTGAGTTCTGTATAGATGTGGTACCAGGTACTACTCCTATATCTATGCCACCCTATCGAATGGCTCCTGCAGAGTTGAGAGAGCTGAAGGAGCAGTTGCAAGAGTTGTTGGATAAAGGTTTTATTAGACCTAGTGTTTCTCCTTGGGGTGCACCAGTCCTGTTTGTGAAGAAGAAAGATGGTACCCTGAGACTGTGCATTGACTACAGAGAGTTGAATAAGGTGACAGTGAAGAACAAGTATCCTCTCCCGAGGATAGATGATTTGTTTGATCAACTACAGGGTGTACAGTTCTTTTCTAAGGTTGACTTGAGGTCGGGTTATCATCAGTTACGTATCAGTGAAGCTGATATTCCTAAGACAGCGTTCCACACTCGATATGGCCATTATGAGTTTCTGGTGATGTCTTTTGGTTTGACTAATGCACCAGCAGCTTTTATGGACTTGATGAACAGAGTATTCAGACCGTATGTGGATCAGTTTGTGGTAGTCTTCATTGATGATATACTGGTATATTCGAGGAGTATGGAAGAGCATGTATATCACTTGAGTATTGTACTACAGACACTGAGAGATCATCAGCTTTATGCTAAATTCTCGAAGTGTGATTTCTGGATGGAGAGTGTTTCTTTTCTTGGACACGTAGTGTCTAAAGAAGGTATTCAGGTTGATCCACAGAAGATTGAGGCAGTATCTAAATGGCCTAGACCTACTTCTGTTATGGAGATTCAAAGTTTTCTGGGTTTAGCCGGGTATTATAGGCGGTTTGTGCAGGATTTTTCCAGAATTGCAGCCCCTATGACTCGCTTGACTCAGAAGAATGTTAGATTTGAGTGGTCAGAAGCTTGTGAGAATAGTTTTCAGTTGTTGAAGGAGAAGTTGACCACAGCGCCAGTATTAGCTTTGCCTAATAGTGTGGATAAGTTCACAATTTATTGTGATGCCTCTAGAATTGGTCTTGGTTGTGTGCTGATGCAGAATAGAAAGGTGATAGCCTATGCTTCAAGGCAGTTGAAGAAGCATGAGCAGAACTATCCTACACATGACCTTGAGATGGCTGCAGTGATCTTTGCTTTGAAGATTTGGAGACATTATCTGTACGGGGTGACTTGTGAGATATTTACTGATCACAAGAGCCTTAAGTACATTTTCCAGCAGAGACATATGAATTTGAGGCAGAGAAGATGGTTAGAATTGTTGAAGGATTATGATTGTGAGATCTTATATCATCCGGGTAGAGCTAATATGGTAGCAGATGCCTTGAGTAGGAAGTCCTCAGGCAGTCTTGCTCACATCGGTGTTGAGAGAAGACCATTGATCCAGGAGTTGCATCTGTTGGTGGATCAAGGTCTGATGATGAAGATTAGTAGATCAGGTGGACTGCTAGCTCAATTTAAAGTACAATCTATACTGAGGGATAGGATTAAAGCAGCTCAGAGCCGAGATCCTATTCTGAAAGAGCTTGCAAAGAATGTCAGAGCAGGGAAGTTCACTGATTTCACACTCGATGATGATGGTGTGTTGTGGATCAATGGTAGATTATGTGTTCCTGATGTGGATGATTTGAGAGAAGAGATCCTAGAGGAAGCACACTCTACAGCTTACAGCATTCATCTGGGCATTACTAAGATGTACCACAGTATCAGAGATTTTTACTGGTGGGATGGATTGAAGAAGGATGTCGCTGATTATGTTGCTAAGTGTCTGACGTGTCAGCAAGTGAAAGCCGAACATCATAAGCCTTCTGGGAAGCTTCAACCTCTTCTTATTCCCGAGTGGAAATGGGAAAGGATAGCTATGGATTTTGTGGTCGGTTTACCTCGTTCGAAGGATGGATACGACTCCATCTGGGTGATCGTAGACAGGTTGACGAAGTCTGCACATTTCTTACCTGTGAAAGCCACCTATTCAGTTGCTAGATTGGCGAAGTTGTATGTGAAGCATATTGTGTGCCTTCATGGAGTACCTGTGTCCATTTTGTCAGATAGAGGTTCGGTGTTTACTTCTCATTTTTAGCAGAAGTTGCAGGAAGCAATGGGCACTAGGTTGGATTTCAGTACTGCTTTTCATCCTCAGATAGATGGCCAGTCTGAGAGGACGATCCAGACACTGGAAGATATGTTGAGGATGTGTGTCCTAGATTTGGGAGGTAGCTGGGATGATCATTTGTCACTCGTTGAGTTTGCATATAATAACAGCTACCATAGCAGTATTGGTATGGCACCGTATGAGGCGTTGTATGGAAGGAAGTGTAGATCCCCTTTGAGTTGGGATGAGATTGGTGAGAGAGCTTTGACTGGACCTGAGATGGTTCAGGATGCTGCAGAGAAAGTTGCCTTGATTAAGCGCAGATTAGAGACCGCAGCTAGCAGACAGAAGAGTTATGCGGATCCTAGGATCAGAGATGTGGAGTTTTAGGTTGGAGATTTCGTTTTTCTGAAAGTATCTCCGATGAAGGGTGTGATGAGATTTGGTAGGAAGGGTAAGTTAACACCGAGATATATTGGACCGTTTGAGATTCTGGAGAGAGTTGGCACTGTTGCATATCGGTTGGATTTGCCTCCGAGTATGTCATAGGTGCATCCAGTATTTCATATCTCGATGCTGAGGAAGTATATCTCAGACCCTTCACACGTGTTGCAGCCTGACAGTGTAGAAGTGAGTGAAGATTTGACGTTTGTGGAAGAACCTATGGCGATCGTTGATTTTCAAGTTCGACAGTTGTGATCGAAGCAGAATCCGATGGTCAAGGTTCTATGGCGTAGCAACAGAGTCGAGGAGCATACGTGGGAGACTGAAGCTGAGATGCGAGCTTCTTACCCGTATCTCTTTCCTTCTTGATCTTGTTTTCTGGAATTCGGGGACGAATTCTTGTAAGGGGGGAAGACTGTAATATCCCGTGTTTTTAAAATATTTTTACACTGTACCGAGATATGCAGTGTTAACAATTTCTGTATATTAGATAATATTTTATTGAGTTGTATTATATTTAAAACCTATTTTTATTATTGTATATTATTTACAGTGTTTTACATAAAATTTTCCCGAGACTTACATTTTCGGGGAAATTTTCACGTAAACAATGTATTATTAATTATTTTAAATGTATTTTCGGACTTGCATGAACTCATACGTATTTTTAAAATACTAAATAAAGCCTATGTGTGTGTATATTTATTTAATTAGGGTTTAATGTATATTACCCTAATATTTTATTATTTATTTATTTATTTATTGTTATTTAATTATTTTATTAATTATTAAATTATTAAAATTATTTTATTATTATTTAATTATTTTATTTTTTTTCTCTTTTTCTTTTTTTCTTTTTCTTTTCTTTTTCTTTCCTTTCTTTTTTTCTTTTTTTTTCTTCTTCTTCTCCCGTGCGCCCGACCACCACCCCTCACCGTCTGCAACTCCAGTCACCTACCGTTGGTGTACCTCCCGGCTTGCCACCGCCGTCCCCCGCCGCCAGCAGCTCCCTTCCCCGACGCCGACAGCCCCTGTTTTCCTTTTTGGCCGAAAATCATCCCTTTGCAGTTTCTCCCATTTCCGACCACCGTTTTTGACACCGCCATTCTCTTTCTTCTCTTTGAGCTCCGGTGAGTGTGATTCTAGCTTTGGTTTGAGCTAAAATGGTTTAGATTTGCTTAGGTTTCAATTTTTTTATTTCGGTCACATTAGGGTTTTTGATTTTTTTGAGCTTCGAATTGATTGATTCATGAAAACTCCCTTCACAAATGTTGATCCTAGTAGCTCAATCTACATGTATGAATTTTTGTAGAATTTTTGGAGATTTTTTGGATTTTTGGGTATTTTTGAATATTTAATATTATTTTCTAATTTTCGGAAATTAATTATTTAAATTATGAAATTGTGTTTTATGGTTAAATTAGGTGTTGAAATGAATTATAGGAATTTATTTGGAATTTTTATGAATTTTTATGTATTTATTTTGAATTATTGAAGTTTATGTAAATTTGAATAATTAGGTTAAATGTGTTTTTATTTGAATTTAATTGGTTAATTGAGTTTAATTATTAATATTATTGATAAATATGTTTATAAATTAAATTTTGGATAATTGTATAATTTTTGGTGAATTTTTGAAGTAATTATAGTATATTTATATATATAGGGGTATTTTGGTAATTTTACCCTAAATTGTCTAAAAATGTAATTTAATTGGTTTTAATAGTTATTGAAAGTATAAAAATGATTTCTACAAATTATTTAGTATTTTTAACTAATTAAAACTATTTTTCGTGAATTATTTTCAATTATATATATAATATACGGTTTTACTAATAAAATGAGTTTTTATCGGTTTTTACAGTGTTTTAATATTAATTATGTAATTTCTACGTATAAAATGAATTTCTATGTTGTAAGGATATTTTTGGTATTTTCAGAATTTTTCTGTGTTTGTGGACCCCGGTCGATGGACTGTAGTTTGGAGTCCGACCGTGGGATTTTGATGGTGCCTTATGTAGTTTTTCGAAGTGTATTTCCTTGCAAGGTCGGCTCTACTCTTTTGAGTAGAGAGATGTCCGTTTTACAGGGGAGGTTCTGCCGGATTTTTGGTAGAATTCTCGTAAAACGTGATATCCAGTCGAACCCTGATATCGATTCTGTGTTTTATACTCTAGATCGAATTCTAGGATTTCTATTAGGTTTATTCTGATGTCGATTATTTATTGCTTGTTTAGTTGCGCCGAGACCGAGGGCTAGTGGACCAGGCCCGTCGGACCCGTCTTATGGAGCGCACTAGGTGAGTTACTATACTATATATATATGCTTAGGATGCATGATTTAGAAATGCATGTTTTATGTTGATTAAATATGCATAAATAATTTGATTATTTCTTAAGTTTATATTAAGTATATTTTTGGTATATAATAAATTATATACATGTTTTGTTAATAAAATATATTTAAAATGTTTTTAAATATATTTTTAGTTTAATTTATGATTTGACTGGATTTATTTGACGTATATATACTCGAAATATACCTGGTTTACTTTTGGTATATTTCTGGTATATATATGGATTATATTGTTATTTCATTAACATTTATGCATCATTTATTTTTGTGAATGAATGTTTTACATTATTAATGATGAAGGATATCGATAGAACGTGCTACCTAGTGAGCAACACTAGGACCGAGTACGTACCGGTACACCTATAGTATTTAGGCTATATTACTAACTTATTTATGGATATTGATTGAATGTGATTATTGATATGTGTGAGATATGGTTTGGAGGTGTGATTGCTGGAGCTCGGTTGACCAAGTGTCTCGGGGCCAATCACACTGGCAGTTAGACTGCTGGAGCTCGGTTGACTTAGTGTCTCGGGGCCAGTCTACTGTCTAAATGGATTAAGTGGATATCTTTGGAATAAGTGAGCCTGTGTGGCTAGAGTGTTGTCTAACACTATTTTCTGACGTTGCGATATTCTAGGGTTCTATGTGATCCTTCATAAAAGATGATTTCCAATACAAATATATATAAAAATGATTTTTCTGCATCTGTGTGAAATTGTCTATATATATATTAGATACATATATACTGTTGACTGTATGCATTATCACTTAGTGTGTATGTATATATATTATAGTAATTCACTCAGTGAGGTCTGACTCCCCTCCGTTAACTATTTTTCAGGAGAGTCAACTTCTTCAGACCTCAGTAGCAGGTCGATACGCCGGATTTCTTCCGCCCCGGCTTCTTTGTGTAAATTATTTACTTGAGTCTTATTTATTTTATCTAGACACTGTAGTAGTTATGAATTAAAGTATTGGATTTCATGTATTTTGTTTTAAAGAGATGTGTTATATTGAAACTGGATTTGTACTGAAAGATTATATATATATATATGTGATGAGATTTGATTCAAATCCAGTGATGAAAATGTTATTATTATATTTACGATTTTTATTTTCGCTGCAAATTTGATATTGTTACTATTACTATTGCATATTTTATTTTATTTTTAGGCTTGCTACGGGTTCCGGATTCGAAAGAATTCCCGTTCCCTAGCGCCGGTCATGGCCCCTGTTTTGGGTCATGACAATTACCAAGAATTATCACAGTATTCAGGATCAGTACTAGTGGGTTGGATTATAGAAGGATGTGACTGATTGTATTTCTAAGTGTTTAAATTGCCAGCCGGTGAAAGCTGAACATCATAAGTCTTCTGGGAAGTTTTGATCTTTTTTGAATTTGGGTGGAAATGAGAGAGAATTGTGATAATTTTTGTGGTTGGTTACCTCGTTCGAAGGGTGAATATGATTTTATTGGAATGAATATAGACAAATTGACCAAGTTAGCTAATTTTTGGCCAGTGGAAGCCACTTATTCAGTAGCTAAGTGGGCTAAGCTGCATATGAAGCATATTGTGTGTCTGCGTGGACTACCTGTGTCCATTGTATATGGTAAAGGTACAGTGTTTACCTTTCGATTTTGGCAAAGATTGTGGAGAGTAATAGACACCTGGTTGGATTTCAATACTGCTTTTCATCCTCAGACAGATGAAAGTCTGAGAGGACGATCCAGACACTAAATGATATGTTGATGAAATATGTTTTGGATTTGCGAGGTAGCTAGGTTGATTACTTGCTACTTATAAAATTCGCTTATAATAACAGCTACCATGGCAGTATTGGAATGACACCACCTGAGGCTTTTATGGAAAGAAGTCTTAACTAGATATGAGATGGTTTAGAATGCAGCGGAGAAAATTGTTATGATCAGAGAGTGATATGGATCCTAGATGCAAAGATATGGAGTTTCAGATCGAAGACTGTAATTCTAAAGATGTCTTCGAAAAGTGGTGTGATGAGACGCGTTGAACAATATAGAACTGAATGAAGATCTGAAGTTCAGAAGGAATTAGTTGCGATTGTAGATTATCAAATTCCACAGTTACATTTGAAATAGTTCCTATAGTCAAGGTGTCATAGCGAAGCAACAACTAGGAAGAATTTACCTGGAGATTGAAGTTGAGATACGAGCTTCTTACCCGTATCTCTTTCCTCCTCGATTCCTATCTATTTTTTTTTCTTGGAATTCGAGGACGAATTCTTATAAGGAGGGGAGACTGTGATAACCCTGGTTTTAAATTATTTTATTAAATATTGAGATATGCAGTGTTAATAAAGTTTAAAAAATTATATTTAATTATTTCACTAATTTATGATTTATTATCATTATTTTAAGTTTAATTGAATTTTCTACGTAAATATATTAATTTGGATTTTTTATTTTGGACGTTTAAAATTCTATTATGTATGTTTATTATTTTTGAATTCTATTATTTTAATAATGTTAATTTAGTGCATGGTTATTTTAATATTATTGTTTTTAAACACTAATATTATTTTCTTAGTTGACATGATTTTAAGCATTTTTAATATTGTGAGTACCTCATTATTATTTTATTTTATTAATTTACTTTGTTAATATTTATTAATTGTGATAGTGATATTTTATTAATGTTATTTTGAGTGTTATTTTATATTATATTGTGTGTATTATTGTTAATATATGTGTGAGTGATTATATGGTGAGTGTGTGGATATATATATATATATATACAAAAAACCATTTCATTCTTCCTTTCCTTCCCGCGACTCCAGCCTCCTCTCATCACTGCGCTTCTCCTTCTTCCTCACGATCTTCTCAGTCATTACCAACACCATCATCTTCTCCTTCTCGTCGTCATCGCCATGGAAGAGCTGCAGAAGCCGCCGGTGGACAGCACGCAGAGCAGCATCAACAACAGCGGTCACCGGTGACTTCCCGGCGGCGAGAGCTTGGCTTGGTCGACTCCTTGAGCTGTGGGGAAGATGATCCCAAGCTCCATTCAAGCTTTAACCTATTCATTTGTAAGTTTTGATTGATTTTAGTTTATGTCAAAATTTTTCTTAATTTTTTTTAGCTTGAGTTTAATTGATTTTTTTTATAATTTCTTTTTGAAATATTAATCTATGTATCTTAATCCATTCATAGATATTTTTTATGCATTTTTCTGATTTTGTTTGATTTTTGGTTAATTATTAAATAAAAAAAATGAAATGAATGAATTTTCATTAATTAATTAATTAAATTATGAATTTGGTTAAATTATTGATGGTATATATTGTTGGTAATTATAATGTTGAGAAATTAATTTTTGAGAATTATTATATAATTTTCAGAAATATTTATAGTTTATGTAAATTTTGAAGTATTGAATTAAATGAGTATTTTGGATGGATTTAAAAGGTTAATTGTGTGTTTGAGTTGATATTAAAATGTTATTTATTTATAAAATAATTTTTATGAATTTATATAATTTTATGGAAGTTTATATAGGTTATGTGTATTTTGGGATTAATAGATTAAACATGTATTTTTATAGAAATTATTGGTTAATTAGGTGTATTTGTTGATTTTAGTGAATAATATGTTGAAGAAATAAATTTTGAGTAATTACATAATTTTTTATTGAATTTTTGAATATTATTATTACTTTATGAGCATTTTTGTCTATTAGGGGTATTTTGGTAATTTGGTAGTGATTTCGAATAAATATTAAATTTAATTGGTTTTAATGATTATTTGAAGTATAAAAATCATTTTTATAAATTAATTACTATTTTTAACTAATTAATACTATTTTTCAAAAATTATTTTCAAATTATATATGATATATTATTTTTGTAAATAAATGGGTTTTTTTGTAACTTTTAGTATGTCTATGGATTAATTAAGTAATTTGGATTTAGAAAATAAATTTTATTAATATTGGTGTATTTTTTCAAGAAATATCGATTTTTACTTATATTATATTATCATTAGGATTTTTAAGTAATTACGGGTAAAATAATTATTTTTAATGTTTTTAATGCTTAAATTGCCAAATTTTGATATTTAAAGGGTATTTTTGGTATTTGTTGAATTTACATATATTTTATTGTATCTTGTAGTGAATTGTAGACCTCGGTCGGAAAAAATTGTAGTTTGGGATCTCGACCGAGGAATTGGGAGAATGTTATATTCGAAGTGTGTTTTCTTTGTAGGACCTGCTCTACTCTTTGAGTAGAGAGATGTCCGTTTTACAGGGGAGGTTCTGCCGGATTTTCGGTAGAATTTTCGTAAAACGTAATGTCCGGTCAAATTCCTATTCTAATTCTATGTCTAAAATTCTAGATCGAGTCTTTAGAATTTTTGTTAAATTTATTTTGATTTCATATTATCATTTGTTTGTTTAGTTGCACCGAGACCGAGGCCTAACGGATCAGGCCTGTCGAGTTTGTCTCATGGAGCGCTGACATGTGAGTTATTATACTGTATATATATGCACTGCATATAGGGTGCATTATTTAGAATTTTTCATTTTCATTGTATGTTTAAAAAGGGATTTAAATTATAATATTTTTGGTATATCTAGGGTTGCATTTTTATATATATGAATATTAAATAATTATGCATGTTAGTTTGATATATGCACATTAAACAATTAGGTTTAGGTTTAATACATTTGAGTATTATACATATGTTTTAAAATGTACACTTAGACATAATTATTTTATTAAATGATTAGTATACTTTAGGTGTAGTTTTAGTATATTTTAGGTTTATTCTTAAATAATTGCATGTTAAATTATAAACCTACACTTAAATTATTTTTAAGTTTATTTTTGGTATATTTTTTATTTATTTTCAAATAAATAAATGTTTTATTATTAAATTAAACCTAGCACATTAGTGGTATATTTAGGGTTTATTTTTGATATATTCATGCTAGATAATTAGGTTTATTTTTAGTATATTTGTGAATATATGTTAAACACAAACACGTATTTAAATGAATATTTATACATAAATGTTTTATTAAATGACTTGTGTACTTAGGGTATATCTTTTGCATATTTAAGTATATTTTTATGATAATGCATGTTATATTATTGACACTCATTTAAATTGTTTTTAACCATATTAATGATTTATCTTTAGTTTATTTCGTATTTTATTTGACATATATATATAGATATATATATATATATATGGTTGGTTTTACTATTATGAATATTGTTCTACATTAATTATTTTTCGAAGGAATCATTTTTTTTGAAGTGAAGGATATCAATAGAACGTGCTTCCTAGTGGGCAGCACTAGGACCGTGTACATACCGGTACGATAGATAAGGACTGAGTGAGAGTTAAAAGTGGGTGATTATAATTGATTTAATTGATTTGATTAAGATTAATGGTATGTTAGATAGTGTGATTGCGGGGCCAATCACACTGACAGTCAGATTGCTGGAGCTCGATCGACTTACTGTCTCGGGGCCAGTCTACTGTCCATAAGTGAATTGAATCATCTATTGGGTTGATTGAGATGTGAGGTGATAGATAGTGTGATTGTTGGTGCTCGGTTGACCAAGTGTCTCAGGGCCAATCACACTAACAGTCAGACTGCTGGAGCTCGATCGACTTAGTGTCTCGGGGCCAGTCTACTGTTGTTGACCATTTGCATGATCAAACTCCTAATTTTGGACTTTGACAAACAATTTTTATACTAACAATTTCAATTAAGTGTGTAGGGACTTATACCAAACATATACGAAACATATACCAAGCATATACACTTTTGGACTTATAGTGACTTTTCGGGCTGATTGAACCTCTGAGTTTAAAGAAGGCTTTTGACATATTTAGAGCTCTTAAATGAGAAAATGGGCTTCTTAAAATTTGAATTAAACATCTTGAGCTTTCTGAATTGGGCTTTTTTGAGAAAATCCAAGTTCATTTGGTTATGCAAATTTTGAGTTGAAATTCACGTATACGTCTGTCATCTCAGACTGCACATCTCTTAGTATTTTGGACATATCTTGAGTTACAGAAGTCTAATTAAGGTGATTCAAAATGATATGAAAATATAAGTCAAATATATACAGCTTTCATGAAGAAAGTATGAGAAAATTAAAATTTCTTCATGAGCAAATAACGGCTTCAATTTGGGTATAGCTGTCTGACCGTAGTCTGCATTACAGATTGCACAACCCTTAGTATTTTGGAAATATCTTAAGCTACAGAAGTCCAATTTAGGTGATTCAAGTTGATATGGAAATATAATTCAAATATCTACAACTTTTATGAATAAAGTGTGGGCAAATTCAAACTTCCTGAGGAGCCAATTACGGTTTCAATCCATGAATAGCTGTCTGACAGCATCAGTCTCAATAATTCAAAATATAGACGTTGGACACATCATTTGAACCTCCAAAAGCTATATTTTTTTAGTATAAATACCTCTAGATCTGAATGGAAGTAAAAAAAACTTGTTTTATCATTTTATTATCTCTTAAGCTTTCATTGAGCTCTTAAATTCTCTTAAATAATTCTTTGTTTGTATAACTCTTGTGAGAGTTGGGTGTGTGTTAGAAATAGAATTTCTCTTCATCTTAAATCTTAGGTTAGATTAGAAGGAAAGTGAGATTTATTTCTAAAGGAATTGGTTTAAGTGTTATCCATTGAAACACTTGGGTTTTGGTTTTTTGAGTGAGCCTTGAAAACTCATGTTGTAAGGTTATAAGAGTGAGCCATAAAACTCTTGCATAATCTTAATCCTGTGAATAAGATTATGGGTGATTGAAAATCCTAACTTGGGGATAAGTTAGGTAGAGACGTAGGATTGTTATTGAATCCAAACTCCTTAAATCTTTGTGTTCTTCATTCTTCCTTCTCAACTTCTATTTAATTCTTGCAAAGAATTCTTTTAATTTCTCATTTTTATTTGATAGTCCTATTCACCCCCCCCTCTAGGACTCTTTTCATTTGGTATCAGAGCTTGAATTCTAGGTACTTTATTGCTAGAATACAAGATCATGGGGAGTGAATCACAAAACATCTCTTCTCTTAGACCATTCTTTGATGGTAGTGACTATCCACATTGGAAATTCAAAATGGAATTATATCTTGATTGTGATTCCATCAAACTTTGGGATATTGTCCTAAGAGGTTGGGAACCACTTACAACTATCATTGATGGTGTGGTAACTACACTTGCAAGAAGCCAATGGAGTGTTGATCAAAAGGAAGAAAATCATAAAAATAAAAAGGCTATGATTACTCTAGTCTCCTCCATGACAAGAGAAGAAGGAGGCAAGCTTCAACATTGCATTTCAGCTAAAGAAATGTGGGAGACCTTAGAGAATCACTATGAAGGCAACATTTAAGTGAGAAGCAAGAAGGTTCAACTTCATATGTATGAATATGAACTCTTCAAAATGAAGCCTCAAGAATCAATCACAGAGATGACAAACTGTCTCAATGCTCTTCTCACAACCCTCAAGAAACTTGGAAAACATTTCTCCAAGGAAGAGGTAAACAATAAGATTCTAAGAATCCTACCTAAAAAGGATTGGAAATCTCGTGTTACCTCAATTGAGAAAGCTCAAGACCTCTCCACTCTATCAACCGATGTGCTCATTGGTAAGCTCTTGACACATGAGCTCACCATTAAGCAAAGAGGTGAAGAACAAGAAGAGAAAAAAGAAAAGAAAAAGAGCATTGCTCTAAAAGCTCTTCAAGAAGATAGTGAAGAGGAAAGCATTAAAGATTCTAGTGATGAAGATGGTGACATTGCCATGCTCACTAGGAACTTTAAGAAGTTCTTAAGAAAGAAAAATTTCTCAAGAACAAGGGACTTCAACAAGAAGTTCGAAGGAGATGGGAGGAAGAAAATAAAAGAGGTTACTTGCTATGAATGCAAGAAATCAGGACACATTAGAAATGAATGTCCCAAACTCAAATTCAAGAGCAAGAGAGCAAAAGATAAGAAGAAGGCATTCAAAGCTACTTGGGATGATTCCTCCGAATCCGAAGAGGAAGAGGAACAACAAGAAGTTACCAATCTTTGCTTCATGGCCATTGAAAATGAAAATGAGGTACCATCCACTTCTTACTCCTCTTTTGATGATTGTGATGAATATTGTGATGATGATGATGATGATGATGAGAGCTCTATTGTGAGCAAATTGCTTGCTAAATGCAAAAGTTTATTATCTAAGAAGAAAAAATATAAACATGAGTTAGCTAGCTTAAATAAGGATTTTGAATGTTTGAAAATTGATTTTGCTAAGCTTGTTGCATCAAATGAAAAACTTATAAGTGATGCTAAATCTTGTAATTCTTTGGAAGACCAACTTAAGAAAGCAAATGATGAAAATCATAAGCTTTCTAAGGAAGTCTTAGAATTAAAAAATTCCATTGCTAAATTTAAGAGAGGAAAAGAAACTTTAGATAGTCTTCTTGACTCTCAAAAATTTCATGGAGATACCTATGGAATTGGATATAAAAATAGAATGTCTTCATCATCCTCATCACATATTACTTTTATTAAAGCTTCACATGATTCTACTCCTTCAACCTCAAATGAGATTCAAGCTAAAAAATCTCATGTGTTAAATAGCAAGGCAAAATCTCATAAGATTAACCCTTCATTAACACAAAAAGGTAAGTCTCAAACTAGAGCACCTCAACCTAAGCATGCTTATATGTACACCAGACGTAATTATAATAGGCATGTTGCACAACACAATGCACATAAACATATTGCACAAACTTATCGAAATGCTCATCACCATTGCCAATGTATGTCTCACTCAATGTCACAAAATAATAAAAGATACACACAACACCAAAGGCATGCTGTGCACATTAGGAAAGCATTTTATTCTAGGAGAAATAAATTTAAAAATATTGTATGTTCATATTGCATGATTAAAGGACATACCAATAATGTGTGTTTTTATAGAAAACTGCATATGAACTTACTTCCTACATATTATCTTAAAACTAACCAACCTAGACCAAGAAAGGTTTGGGTCCAAAAGAACACTTAAATTGTATTGTGTAGATGTACTTGAAATCCACAAGAACAAAAAGCAAGTGGTATCTCGATAGTGGATGTTCAAGGCACATGACAGGAGACAAAGAGCAATTCAATAAACTTGATGCTAAGGATGGAGGACACGTTACTTTCGGAGATAATGCAAAAGGAAAAATTATTGGCATTGAAGAAATAGGTAATCCTCAATCCTTATCTATACATCATGTGTTGTTTGTTGATGGTCTTAAACACAATCTGCTTAGTATAAGTCAACTATGTGATATGGGAAATAAAGTAACTTTTTATCCTAAAAATTGCTTTGTTAGTAGTCTTGATGAAAATAAAATTATTTTTAGTGGTGAAAGAGTAGACAATGTTTATGTCATTGATTTGAATAAAATTGATAACAAAGACATAAAATGCTTAGTGTCTATCTCCCATGACACATGGACATGGCATAGAAGATTAGGACATGCAAATTTTGAGCTTTTAAATGATCTTTATAAACATGAACTTGTACTTGGTTTACCTAAGCTTGAATTCACTAAAGATAAACCTTGTGATGCTTGTCAAAAGGGAAAACAATCCAAGTCCTCATTTAAGCTAAAAAATGTAGTGTCCACCTCTAGGCCACTTGAACTTATACATATGGATTTATTTGGACCAACTAGAGTTGCTAGTCTTGGTGGAATGCACTATGCTTATGTGTTGGTTGATGATTACTCTAGATACACTTGGGTGTGTTTTCTTGCTCATAAGAATGATGCATTTAAAGCTTTTGAAAATTTTTCAAAAAGAGTTCAAAAAGAAAAAGGATTTTGTATTTCATATATTAGAAGTGATCATGGAACCGAATTTGAAAATGAGTTTTTCAAAAACTATTGTAATGAAAATGGTATTTCTCACACATTTTTATCTTCTAGAACTCCTCAACAAAATGGGGTAGTTGAAAGGAAAAATAGAACTCTTGTGGAAATGGCTAGAACAATGCTTCATGAGTATAATTTGCCTCTGTACTTTTGGGCGGAAGCCGTTAACACATCTTGTTATATTTCAAACCGAGTTTTCAAAAGACCAATTTTAAATAAAACGTCTTATGAGCTATGGAACAATAGAAAACCCAAAATCTCATATCTAAGATATTTGGATGCAAGTGCTTTATATTGAACACCAAGGATAATCTTGGAAAATTTGATTCCAAAGCTGATGAAGGAATTTTCCTAGGCTATTCCATCTCTAGCAAGGCATATAGGGTCTTTAATAAGAGAACTCTAGTAGTTGAAGAGTCAATGCATGTGGTATTTGATGAATCAAACTCACTTGATCCTAGAAAGGATGTTTGTAGTGTTGATGATCTTGCAGGTGACAATGAGATTATGGAAACACAAGAAGAAAAAGCTAGTAAGCCTTTGGAACTTGAAGAGCCAAGTAAGAAGGAAAATAAGGAGACATCTCAACCTACCTTGAAGGATGAACTTCCAAAGGATTGGAAATTCAAGAAAGCTCACCCTCAAGACCTCATTATAGGTGACACTACAAAAGGGGTAACTACTAGATCCCAATTAAAATCTACTGTTAATTTAGCCTTCATTTCTCAAATTGAACCCAAAAATATTGATGATGCTTTGTGTGATGAATTTTGGGTCCTTGCTATGCAAGAAGAGTTAAATCAATTTGAGAGAAACAAGGTTTGGACCTTGGTTCCTAGACCTAAACATCATCCTATTATAGGCACCAAATGGGTGTTTAAAAATAAGATGAATGAACAAGGTGTTATAACTAGGAACAAAGCTAGACTAGTAGCTAAAGGTTATAATCAAGAGGAAGGCATTGATTATGATGAAACCTTTGCCCCCGTTGCAAGGTTAGAAGCTATTAGGATGCTACTTGCATTTGCATCATACATGAATTTTAAACTTTATCAAATGGATGTTAAAAGTGCATTTTTAAATGGTTTTATTGAAGAGGAGGTATATGTTGAACAACATCCGGGTTTTGAATATTTTAACTCTCCAAATCATATTTTTAAATTGTCAAAAGCATTGTATGGATTGAAACAAGCTCCAAGAGCTTGGTATGAAAGATTGAGTAACTTTTTACTAGAGAAAGGTTTCTCTAAAGGAAAAGTTGACACAACTCTTTTCATAAAGAAATCCAAGCATGATTTATTAATTATTCAAATTTATGTTGATGATATTATTTTCGGAGCTACTGACCATTGCTTGTGTGAGGAATTTTCTAAGCTAATGCAAGGAGAATTTGAGATGAGTATGATGGGAGAACTCAAGTTCTTTCTTGGACTTCAAATCAAGCAATGTGAAGATGGGATTTTCATTAATCAAACCAAATATACAAGGGACATTCTTAAGAAGTTTGGAATGGATGGAGCTAAATCAAGCAAAACTCCAATGAGCACAACAACCAAACTAAATAAGGATGAGAATGGTAAACCGGTTGATGAAAAGCGATTTAGAGGTATGATCGGATCCCTTCTTTATTTAACTGCTAGTAGACCCAATATTATGTTTGCTACTTGCTTGTGTGCTAGATTCCAATCAAGTCCTAGAGAGTCTCATTTAAATGCTATCAAAAGAATCTTTAAATATCTTTGTGGTACATTGCATTTAGGACTTTGGTATCCTAGGAGTTCTTCCTTTGACTTGATTAGTTATTCTGATGCTGATTTTGTCGGTAGCCTACTAGATAGAAAAAGCACTTCTGGAACTTGTCAAATTTTAGGAAATTGCTTAGTTTATTGGTTTAGTAAGAAACAAGTTTATGTTGCCTTGTCCACCGCTGAAGCAGAATATGTGGCGGCTAGTTGTTGTTGCACCCAAGTTCTATGGCAAAAACAACAACTTTTGGACTATGGCATTGATATTAATCACATTCCAATTAAGTGTGATAATACAAGTGCTATAAACCTTAGTAAGAATCCCATTCAGCATTCTAGAACTAAGCATATTGATATTAGACATCATTTCTTACGTGATCATGTGCAAAATGGTGATATTTTTCTTGATTTTGTTGATACCAAACATCGATTAGCAGACATCTTTACCAAGCCTCTTTGTGAGGAAAGATTGAATTTTATTAAGCATGAACTTGGTATGATTGATGGGTCAAGTTTGTCTTGATCATTTGTTACATTGATGAATTGTTGTTTGGATTCTTATGTGATCATGTTCTTTAGAAAAATTATTTTCAGCATCATGTATATATTTTGTTTTAAAAGTATTTGCTTTAGCAAATTTACTTCATATACATGATATATTGTATTTCCCATTTTCATGATCCTTGTGCTAATTTTATTTGATTTGGATCTATTTGGATTCATTAATTTTTTCAAAAACCCTCCTATTTTGCAAATCAATAATTAATTATTGAGCTAAATTCAATTAATTAATTATTTTAATTTTGCATAAATATTCCTCCTCCTTAACAAATTTTTTTTTGTATTTTTGTGACAGTTTATGTTTGGTTTATTTTCAGTATCAAAATTTTAAGCTGTTAATCTATTTTTATATACCAGTTTGGTTTATTTTCAGTATACTTATTGTATATAAGTTTTGAGCCGTTAAATGTGTTTTATAACTATTTTTTAGTTTATGTTCGGTTTATTTTTTGATTTTTTTTTTTGGATATAAAACATGAGCTGTTAGTTTTATATCTTGATTACAATTGGTATTTTAATATCATTGTATTTTTTTTAAATGCAATTTTATTTGCATTTTGACAAAAGATAATATAGGTTGGGTATGACCTATAAAAGTTTTCAATTGGTATTAGGATAAAAATTTTTGAGTTTGTTTAATTTTTGTGTTTTCTTAGAAATTATTTTTATCTTTGATAATGCATGGATATTTTTAAGATTTGGTCTATCTTTGCATTTTGACAAAGGAGGAAAAATAATTGAGTTTGCATGTGTACCTAGTTAATTTCTTTTAAGGGAAATTTTTTTCAAAGATGTGTTTATGTAAGTGACATAACTATGTGATAATGTGTCCTTAATATCAATATTTTTTAATTCCATTGAAATAGGGGGAGAAAATTATTTGAATTTATTTCACATAATTCTTTTTCTCATGCATAATAAAAATGTAAGTATGGCTAGTTTTGTCCTTATGATAAATAGCCTTGTTTCGCTTACTTTGTTTTTATATTACATGAATTTTTTTTTTTTTTGCATGACTATTAATTGAGCTTATTCATGCAACATTCATGTATACATTTTTTTTAAATGGCTTTTATCTTTTAAAATGACATGAATTTCATAAAGATTTTGAATATCTTTGCTTGCATTGTTTTGGTTCTTGATCTTTTATTTCCTTTAGTATTTTTGGCTCCCTTAGGTCTATTTCCCCTTATATCTCTCTCTTTTCTTTTTATTTTTGACAAAGGGGGAGAAGAAGCTAAAGAAGCTATGTGCTTAGGGGATAAATGATTGTGTTTAAGATATGCTAAGTACCACATGATTATGTATGATTGAATAGCTAAACTCTATATGATCATGTGATGTTTTGATATAGCATACATGTTATTTTGTGATGCATTACATGTTTGAAATTATTTCCTTCATGTTATTTAATAACTTGTTATCTTTATTTTTGACAAGAAGGATGATGAAATTTATTTATATTTCTTATCATGTCCAAAAAGGAGGAGAAATAAAGAAATATATTTTTTGTTAAAGGAATATATTTGTTAAACCCTTATACATGCTATGATAAATCATTTATTTATACGCTCTAATACATGATAAATATTGAATTTATGCACATGTTAAGGTGGAGCAAAATTATTTCTTATTTTGCATCTGTTTAATTTGAAAGGGGGAGTTATTTTTATTTAATGTGCTTATACATATTATTTATTTTTTTTACACACACACACATATTATTTATCATCTTTTCAAATTGGTTGTCAAAGCCAAAAAGGGGGAGATTGTTGACTATTTGCATGATCAAACTCCTAATTTTGGACTTTGACAAACAATTGTTATACTAATAATTTCAATTAAGTGTGTAGGGACTTATACCAAACATATACAAAAAATATACCAAGCATATACACTTTTGGACTTATAGTGACTTTTCTGGCTGATTGAACCTCTGAGTTTAAAGAAGGCTTTTGACATATTTAGAGCTCTTAAATGAGAAAATGGGCTTCTTAACATTTGAAGTAAACATCTTCAGCTTTCTGAATTGGGCTTTTTTGAGAAAATCCAAGTTCATTTGGTTATGCAAATTTTGAGTTGAAATTCACGTATACGTCTGTCATCTCAGACTGCACATCTCTTAGTATTTTGGACATAACTTGAGTTACAGAAGTCTAATTAAGGTGATTCAAAATGCTATGAAAATATAAGTCAAATATATACAGCTTTCATGAAGAAGGTATGAGAAAATTAAAATCTCTTCATGAGCAAATCACGGCTTCAATTTGGGTATAGCTGTCTGACCATAGTCTGCATTACAGATTGCACAACCCTTAGTATTTTGGAAATATCTTAAGCTACAGAAGTCCAATTTAGGTGATTCAAGTTGATATGGAAAGATAATTCAAATATCTACAACTTTTATGGATAAAGTGTGGGCAAATTCAAACTTCCTGAGGAGCCAATTACGGTTTCAATCCATGAATAGCTGTCTGACAGCATCAGTCTCAATAATTCAAAATATAGACGTTGGACACATCATTTGAACCTCCAAAAGCTATATTTTTTTAGTATAAATACCTCTAGATCTGAATGGAAGTAAAAAAAAAACTTGTTTTATCATTTTATTATCTCTTAAGCTTTCATTGAGCTCTCAAATTCTCTTAAATAATTCTTTGTTTGTATAACTCTTGTGAGAGTTGGGTGTGTGTTAGAAATAGAATTTCTCTTCATCTTAAATCTTGGGTTAGAAGGAAAGTGAGATTTATTTCTAAAGGAATTGGTTTAAATGTTATCCATTGAAACACTTGGGTTTTGGTTTTTTGAGTGAGCCTTGAAAACTCATGTTGTAAGGTTATAAGAGTGAGCCATAAAACTCTTGCATAATCTTAATCCTGTGAATAAGATTATGGGTGATTGAAAATCCTAACTTGGGGATAAGTTAGGTGGAGACGTAGGATTGTTATTGAATCTGAACTCCTTAAATCTTTGTGTTCTTCATTCTTCCTTCTCAACTTATATTTAATTCTTGCAAAGAATTCTTTTAATTTCTCATTTTTATTTGATAGTCCTATTCACCCCCCCTCTAGGACTCTTTTCATTGTAGGACCTCAGGCGCTACCAACTCTCCCAAAACCAATTGGTGTTAGGAAAGGCGCATACCCTAGCCTTATAGTGCATTCAACACACACAAGCGCCCACGGCATTCGATTGTGACTTGGCCCACTTGCCTCCGCCACGGGACAATTGATGGACACCCAACAATCTCCCCCTCAGCAATTGCTCCCGCTGGGAATCGAACCCGTGACCTTGGTTCTGATACCACTTGTAGGACCTCGGGCGCTACCAACTCTCCCAAAACCAATTGGTGTTAGGAAAGGCGCATACCCTAGCCTTATAGTGCATTCAACACACACAAGCGCCCACGGCATTCGATTGTGACTTGGCCCACTTGCCTCCGCCACGGGACAATTGATGGACACCCAACAACTGTCCAGATTGGAATAAGTGTTCTATTTGGAATCAAGTGAGCCTGCATGATTAGAGTGATGATGGGATTGTTGAGGTTGTATTATTAGGGTTCTATGGATCCTTCATGAATTTAATTGAACGTTTTCCTACATTATGTATATTTATAAAAGCAGAGTTTGACATTTGTGTGAAATGTGTGTATATACATATATATATATATAAGAATGCCTGATTATTATGGTTTAGTTTGCATGTATATATAGTATAATAATTCACTCAGTGAGGTCTGACCCCCCTCAATTTTTTTTTTCAGGAGATCCCATATTGTCAGACCTTAGTTGTAGAGTTCCTCGCCGGTGTTCTTCAGTCCCGGCTATTTTATGCAAATGTATATTCTGAACTTTAAATTGCATTCTAAAAACTGCAGTAGTAGTATTATTATATTGGAAGTGTATTATTTTGTTTGGATATTAAATACTCTGAGAATTTGTATTTGAACATTGTACGAATATGTATTCATTTATAAAAGGATTTGGAGCATTTATTTTATATATTGATTCAGAAAAATTTTAATTCGGTCTTACTTTTAATTATTTATTGTATGATTTTATTTTCTTAGGCTTGCTACGGGTTCCGGATTCGAAAGAATTCTCATTCCCTAGCGCCGGTCATGACTCCTAGTTTGGGTCGTAACAAAAGGAGACCAACTGTAAGGTTGGGTGAGCATTCAAAAGCGCATACTTAGTTTCTGAACTCAATCTCTGAGGACAGCTGTTTGGACCCTCTATGAGATTCAATTGCTGTAAAAATATGTCTTGAATCTCATTCAGGTGGCAACTCTCATCTCTGACTTAGGCTATAGCCTATAAGCACTTGTCGTATTTTCTAGTGAACCTTGAGTTCGTACAGTGTTATGGTCGTCAAACATTTAAATGTGCGTTGAACTCCGTTGCCTACACAATGTTTGAGAAAAATTATTGATAGAAAAAAAAAAAGAATATATATTAAAAAAATGGTTTTTTTTTTTTCTTTTCTTTATGGAAGAATATTGGCATATTGTTGAAAGACTTTTATATAATGTTCGCCGCAATTCCTTGAAATGCACCATTTATACGTAAAATCATACAAGTCAACTTATGAGATTTAGTTGAAATCGCAGTTGAATTTTACTAAATTCTTAAAATTTAGCAGATTTATGTATAGGAGGTTATAGAATACATGAGATAATATGAAAAGTGAAGCGACATTGGACGGAAAACTCTCGGCCATGCATGCAAAAGTTTCCCTAAGAATATATTCCAAGGCAAGATTATTATTTTTTTTTTTATGCCATTGGTTAACAAGTCCGGTGGATTACTACAAATTTGTCTATAAATAGAGATAAAGAGTTTCGCATTTTAGAGTCCAGAAATTGAGATATGTATAAGACCGGGAAGAGAGGTCCTGCATGAAGATATATAGTCTCGTTTGGTAGCCAAGGATGACTTGCCTGCAGCCTCAGTTGCACGTTGTTAGTGATCACGGCATGGCAGCAAATTTATCAGGTTTAGGGGTTGTATGTGGTTTTTGTAGGCAGTCTCCTTGGCTAACGAGACAGGCTCTTATCCTTCATGCTGGACTTGCTCTTCTTTTATTTATTCCATTATAAGGCTTTTTTTCGTTATACATGCATGCAATTAGGCTTGATAAAACGTCATGACATGTAATGAATTATAGAAGGATTAAGCGTACTGTGCCACAAGAAGGCTTGGCCCTTAGGCTAAGATGTTGGAGGTTGGGGTAAGTCGAATTATCTTTTTTCTGTTATAAAGCTCATGTTGAAACGAGGCCAAAACTAAATAGAGGATAGGGAAAATTTTCGTACCAACGATCACTTCTGAACTACCAAACCCACATCTTTCCGAGTCTTGATAGGACTAAACAGATTTACAGATCAGGTTATATAGGAATAATCGTCTTGAGGCACTGTAGAGGACATTCAATTCAACTCAACATTATAGACGACATTATGATAGCAGCACCAATTCATTTACTCTTTGAAAATGCAACTGCTAGAACACTTAATAAGAAGGTGAGTTCAGAAATTACAGACTTCAAACTGTCTGAAACACTGTTGATCTGCCAGTCCTAGGAAATATGTTTACAACTAGGCACTGGCAATCACTCTTTACAGTTCCTTGAAGTGATTAAAGACGTCCAATTGTCCACAAAATAAATGATAAGGCACATATTAAGCATATACATTCAGCCAGGCACAATACACAAATAACAGGCTTTATCATTTTTCATTTCATGCAGGTAATGCAAAGCTCTGCTGTGTCCAGTGGGGAGGATCCATCACTGCACAAGGATCCGACTTCTCAAAGTCCGCAACCTACAACAAAACCAGAGTAAACAGTTATAAGCCTTCAAGCTTATTCGAGAATCAGAAATATAAATGGTATAGCAAAGACCAGGAGTAGATGTACTCTTACCTTTTCTTTGCAGCTAGGGCAGTAGTGATATTTATGCCAGAGACAGTCCATTGAAGGGCAAAGAAAGCAACATCCAAGCATAAATGGCATCATACAGCCAACAACAGCTGCTAGACTTGGCTTTGATCTGTATCCCACATTAAAGGGAGAGAATATGGGTCAACTAATATAGAGAGTAGGTCTATGAAGTTAAGAGAATTAAACCAGAACTTAAAGTTGAAAATCAACCATTCTCTGCTCCTACATCCCTCCCCTCAAAGCAATAATTGCACAAGCAATTGTCATGCTAACATCCAGCTCAATATATTGAGCAAAACGCCGGCTTTTACAACAAACATTAAGCATTAAATAGATTCACACGTCCCTTGATTCCATAAAATAGCATGTATAGATTTCAACTGCCTCACACAACAAAGAAAGTGGTCTACAAAGACACATGTATATTCTCCTAAAACCATATTGACAATGCCAACTCAATTAAAGCAATCAAACATAACAAAATCTAATCATGCTCTGAAAGGTATGAAAGTGAAAGGATGTATAAAGAAAATTTTCTTGCTGGAGCAGACATATGATAAAATAGGACCAAAACATACATTAAAAACAGCGCATATAAGATCATTAGCATAAAGAGCAATTTTTGCATTTCAGTATACAACTGTAAGTGTCAATACCCACAAGATCCTCTACACTGGAAAATCACTTAAGCCAATAAAAGCAGAACAAGTTCAATTGCAGCTAATAAATCCCTTCTTCAGCCTTGCAATTGAAGCATGATACTTCTAACTTGTACATCTTGGCAGCATCAGACACAGAAGCCAAAAGCGAAAATAAAAAATGCATTTTGATTCTTCAAAATCACATCTTTATTAATTATTCCCCATGCATGATTTAACATAAAGATGATAACACTCAAAGAAATTCTCTAACCAGGAATCAGAATAGCTTTCAATCAGGCAAGTAAATTGATCAAGATTTACATCAATAAAACCTCAATTTCCTCAAGCAGAGTGTACAGTTATAAACTAATTCACACAAAAACGAGAACCCAATATTTAATTCTTAATACCCCATAAGCAAATGCATAGAAGTCATGAAAATAGGCAAAACCTTAATAGTAACAGTAATCGATAAAGGAAATATTACCTAACAACAGTAAGCCCGGAATTACCACAGAAAACACAATTAAAAGGAGCAGGAGTGTCACGATACATCGTCTGCTGAATCGGAATTCCTTTGGGATCGCCGAATACGGCGTTGGGTGGGATTGCTCCGGCTTGATGGGGGTTCTGACCCACGTAGTAGGGAACTCCGATCGCAGGCTCGTCTTTTTGACCCATTTCGATATTTCTGTTCAAAATCTTGTTGATTGCAGAGGAAATGATTTTAGAAGAAGAAGAAGAAGCAGCAGCAGCAAATAAAGCAAGAATGGAACCGATGGGTTGGGGGAGATATTCTCTTGCGATTTTAACGTTGAAGGCAAGCTGTTATCTATTCAATAGATTTGAATTGAAATTGAGCCAAAAGGTCGCTTTCTTTCTAGACAATTGACTGTGACGATTGCCACCAACTGGGAACTTTCTTCCTTTCTTGCTATCTCCTCCCAATCCCCCCACCTTCTAAATTAATTTTTAATTTTTTAGGGACTTAATTAATTGTAAATAGGATATATATTTTTTAAATAAATTAATTCTCTACTATGACAAATTAGTTTTATTAAAGTGAAATTTTGATATCCTAAAAAGTTTTTTTACTCTCAAATTGAAATTTAATTTTATTCATCTTTAATTAAAAAGTTAATTTGATATCAAATTTTGTTATTTTTATGGATGTGGAATTGAATTAGCTGAAATTTCAATGATGTCAATTTGAAAATTAGCATAGTTTAGCATCTAGAATCCTTTGTGAAAGCAGAAGCAGAGATTGAATAGTCATACCTTACTCGTTATAATATAACATATTAGACAATAGTAAGGTTGTAAAGAAACATAAACAACTAGGGATGTAATAAAAATTTATTTACATTTATATATTAAAAATTATTTTATAAACGAATTGAATTTAAATTATATAAAATTCAGCTCATAAATTTTACAAAGACTCATAAATTTAATTTTAAATATATAATATATAAATTTTTATTGTAAAAAAATATATTCATGATTTTTATTAGATACGTTATACATTATTTAGTAAATAATTTATTTTTAATTTATAATTTTAAATTATAATTTATATTATTTAAAATTTTTTTAAACTCATAAACAATTAGTAAGCACTAAATGGTGTAGTGAATTTATTTTAAACTCAGCTTAATTATAAACAAATTAAATTCAAACTAATCTCATTCGACTCTATTACACCCGTTCACAATAGGCCATCGACATCAATCTTTTGGTGTGCTCTTCCATTCCACTTCCAATCTTATTATTATTATTTTAGGGCAGGCCGGATCAGCCCTGAACATTTGGGCTATAAATGAAAATAAATTTACAATTGCCAAAATGGCTATGTTCCTATCAGACGAGACCAGACAGATCCATAGGCAGGCTTCTGAAAACGGTCCAATTCAGGTACATTTATACGCAACCCAATGGGCTAAAATCATTTTTATTAGGCTACCACAAATCAAGGAGAAAATGATAGACTTTTGAGATGACAAGGCTGCTGTGGTTCCGATGTTTTCTGTGCTGGCATCAGGCTTACAAACACAGCATTTTATGTGTTGAAATTCTGCCGTGCTTCAACATCCCAAGCCCCAAGGGGACAAAAATTACAGTTCAAAAACAGAAGGGGCATAAAAATTTAGTGTGCCCTATCAAGCAAATAGCACCCACCCCCTCATTATATATATATGTAAGTCTGGTAACCATTTAAACACAGCCAATCAATCATAAATAGAAGTATAAACAAACTAAGATACATTGAGTTTTCACAGGTTGAAAGTTGATTTGTTTATAATTAAGCCAAATTTGAATTGAGTTATTTATATCACTTATTATTTAAGAATTATTCATGAACTTGTATGAGTTTAAAAAAACTTTAAAAGTAAAAACTATAAATTAAAGTTATTCATGAATAAATTTAAAATAAGTTATTACCTAAATAAATTTTAATATATTTAACAAAAATTATAATTTTATTTAATAGCTATATTAAATAATTTACATTTTTAATTTTTTTTACATTATTATGAATATAAGTGTATATATTATATATTATATCAAATTACCAATTTACTAAAATTATGATATAACTTTCAAAATTTTATTCAAATTTGCTCATAAGTAAAGTTTTATTCATAAAATAATGAGTTTTAATATATAAATTTGTACTGAGAAGAATTTTAAGGCGATACAAACTTCTATTATTAATTTTTATGTTACTCTTTGGACAAAATTTCTTATTTCGCCACTCTCATCAATATGAAAAAATAAATTGTGGGAGAATATAAAACCAATTAAATTAATATTTAGAACTTAGAAGTTAGAAACATTAAAAAAGAGAGACTATGAGAAATAGTTAAGAGGAGCGAGCACTAGACACTAGTCTATGTTCCCATCATGCGCAATCTCCAAACCATCGCTTATTGTGCACAGAATGAATCGGGAAACCAATCCAGCATGCCCTACACTGCACATTTCAAAAGAACAAAAATAATAATAACAATAATAATAATAATAATAATAAACATAAAATAATTTTATATTACATGACATTCTTTTGAAATTTGATATGAAGGAAAAATAATAATAATAATAATATATACATGTTTGTCCCAACCTAGGCCAAGGCCAAAGAGTCACAGCTAGCTAAGGTGGGCAAGGGCTGTGCAGAAGGGAATATTAATGCAGGCTCACTGCACATATACACCCACAAAAAAGCAAGAGAGAAAAGGAATTTTGTCAGCGACTGACATCTCCTCAGAATAGATTCCCTCTCTTGCCACAAATCACTTATTATTATTATTCTTTTTATTATTATTGTACTACTCCTACACACTATTCATTGCTTTTTATTTTTATTTTTTTTTTGTTGTGTATTTTTCTCATTTGGGTGCAACCATACCTCACTTGTATATATATATTTTTTAATAATTAGTATGGGGTAAAATTCTACTCTCTATTAAATATTTAATCATTTAATAGGATATTTTACTATCCATTCTAAGTGAACTTTTTTTAATCAGTTTTAGTGTAATTCAATTTGATAAGAGAACAATAATTAATTAATGTGCAGTATATGAAATGTATTTATGAGGTTATAATACAGAAAAATAAAAGTTATATATATTTGATGTTGTGATGCAGGCAGCGGCTACCCCAATACATTCGGCATCTGCAGTCTTATTTACATGCTTGTTTGCTTCTTGTTTGTCCATTTCTACTGTGATTCTTCAATTCTATGTATATATGTATCTTGATGAATTTGTGATCACCGGATGATTACAGAATGGAAATAAAAGAGACCTTCGCTTTCAAGTTTCAAGTCCCTATCCTTGAGATTTAAGTTCGCATTTTTTTTTGAGAAGGGGGTGGTTGGGGATTTGACTTCGTATTTATATATTTGTCCACTATTGCATCACATGAACATTTTTATCCATATACGTTATCCGCCCATATATATATAGGTCAAAACAAAGTTTAATAAAATGGGTTATGATTCATGAAACCATATCTTCTCATAATCAGGGTTTGGTGATCCTACTGGTTATTAATATTAATGAGTGATTAAATAGAAATATTATGCTGCTACTAAATGTTGGAATTAGTTAACAAAAACTGTTTTTATTTAAATAATATTTTAAATTTGAATTGTGATAAATATAAGTGTTAAATTTATTATCCTTATACTCTAATTGAATTAAATAAAATTAATTAGAGTTCACTATCCTATATAAACTATATTATAATCCCTAAAGCAAATTATGGGTGACACCATTTTTGAATTAAAATATTTGGACAAAAACTTCGGAACATATTTTAATTATAGAAGTGTTGATATTTTCAACAATTTGTTGGAATGTTAGAGCACACCTAATTATGATTTAAAAAAAGAAAAATAGTTGTACGTACGTGCTTTGCATCAAGCAATTAGCAACGTAGGTAAGTAGGTTGCGGAAACACGTCGACTTTTAAATGCTTTTGTTATTTTTTAGCTTGACTTTTTTTTTCCTTTTTCTGGCCAATAACTTTTTTTTTCTTCAATTCAAAATGTGTTATAAACAGCTTGTGAATATTATCTATTTTGATATTTCAGGATCTTATGATTTTAAAACGCGTCTATAAATAAAGGTTTTAGGTCCTGTTTATAAGCACGGATACAATCCCGTATGCGAGCGATGTGGAAACTTCAAGTTCACAACATACCCTCCCATCGCGAGCATCGTACTGATAACGTTTTATAAACAGTTTATGGATATTATCCATTTTGGTACTTCAGGACCTCACGACTTTAAAACGTGTCTACAAGTAAAGACTTCAGACCTTACTTATAAACACGCACACAATTTCATGTGCGAGCGATGTGAAAACTTCAGGTTCACAACAAAATGATGTTTGTTTTAAAATGAAATTGATGACAATATGTTATGTGCATTACAATTGAATCATCACTTTGAAAAACTGCAACTTGCGAACAATGCCACCGTGAACTTATTTAGTTTTTGCTTAATACATTCACAATTAAGGTTTTTTTTAGATTTTACTTTTAATTTATAAATTCATCATTTTATTATTTTAATTTATTAAAAATACCATTTATAAATATGTACTATCCAGTTTAAATGTCTGTATAGTTCGACTTCAATTTATAAAAAAAACTATTTAGACATTTAAAATAATACAAAAAGTGTTGATAAATTTTATTTTTTAATAAATTTAAATGTCTAATAAATAATTATTTTATAAAATGATAAGGTGAACTAAAAAATGTCAATTAATGTAGAAGGTTGTAAATGTATTAGGCCTCCATTGAGGAATGAACTCAACCACACCCAACATCTTTTTATATTTTTTAATAAACTAAAAAAAAAAAAAGATCGATGCCCCCTTATTTTTAAAATCCAATTTTATTTGTTGCTCAATCGCTTACTAATAAGTATTTACAAATGAATTTTGATTGAGTTGTGAAATTTTTAATAATTTTTAACAAATAAAGAGAATTATACTATGACAATTTGATATTAAACCTTTAGCTGAGAAAATTTTTATTATTTAACTACTCAATTTTAAATTAGTATATAATTACAAGTACCTCAATTGAGGATTCAAATATATATATATATATATATACACACACACGTGCGGAGGGAACATACAAAATTTTCACTTAATATTATATAAAAATTAGATAATTAAGTCATTTATTAATAAAAATGACTTAATAATTATATTTTCTATTCTAATTAAGTGAACTTGATAAAAATTAATTATATATTTAAGAAATATTGAAGTAATATCATATAATTATTCAAATAAAATATTAGTAAAATTGTAATGAATTATAACTATAGTAAGTTAATATCAAATTGTTATATAAATAACACTATTATTATTTTCAAAAATTTTATGTAATAATAATAATAATAATAATAATAATATGTTTAATTATTTATTTACTATATATCACGAGTCAAATAAATTTTTTATTCACATGCAAAACACGTGGTTGTTTACTAGTCTATAATATATATAAATGTATGAAAGGGGAGGGGGGACAGACACAATTACGAAACAATCGTCACATATTATTATATAAAAATTGGATAATTTAGTCATTTACTAATTAAAAAAATTAAATTAATTAAAATATAATTTTAATGTTGTAATATCCCGAGTTTTAAATAATTTTAAACTGCATCGAGATATGCAGTGTTAATAATTTTAATATATATTTAATATATATTTATGATTATTTAATTAGTTTGTTATTTATTAAAGTCATTTTTTAATTATTTTTCCTATTTTTAAATCCTTTACGTAAAATTTTCCTGAGATTTATATTTTTGAAAAAATAAAACCTAAATAATTATTTATTTATTTATTTATTTACGCTAGCTCATTTTATTAAATCACATGTCATCATGCATGATTATATTTTGCATATTAATATATATATATATATATATATATATATATATATATATATATATATATATATATATAAAGTTATTAAATTTACAAAAATTGCCATCCACCCCTAAACCTCCATTCTCGACGTCCCTTCCCCTTCTCACCACTGCGCAACGCCGTTCCCTCACCGTCACTATGCTTCCCGGTGTGCCACCACCATTTCCAGCAGCTCAGCCACCCTCTTCCACCCTCTCTGGTGCCGGTGAACACTGCTAAACCCAGGAGAGGCCGAAATCGATCCTAGCTCCGATCGATGACTTTTCGGCCACCATTTCAAGCCCCACCGGTCTCTATCTCTTCCTTGAGCTCCAATGAGTGCCTTTTCAAGATTTTTTTCACTTGAAATGGTCTAGATTTTCCTAGGTTTTGATTTATCATTTTCGGCCATTTAGGGTTTTTGATTTTTTTGAGCTTTGATTTGAATGATTCAAGAAAACTTCCTTCACAAACATTAATCCTAGTAGCTTAATCTAGCTCCCTGAATTTTTTTGGAATTTTTGGGAATTATTTTAATTTTTGTGATTTTTTAATTATTTTATTAATATTTTCTAATTTTCGAAATTTAATTAAATAAATTATGAAATTATGTTTTATGGTGTTTATAGGTGTTGAAATTCATTTTATAAATTTATTTTTAATTTTTGTGAATTTTATATTATTATTTTGAATTTATTTAGTTTATGTAACTTTGGGAAAATTAGGTTAATTATGTGTTTTATTGAAATTTATTGGTTAATTGAGTATATTTATTGATATTATTGAATTATATATTGAGAAATTTAATTTTGAGTAATTATACTATTTTTGGGGAATTTTTGATTAATTTTAGGGAATTTACATAACTAGGGGTATTTTGGTAATTTGGCACTAAATTGGCTAAAAATATAATTAAATTGGTTTTAATAGTGATTTAAGGTATAAAAATGATTTTTACAAATTATTTAGTATTTTTAACTAATTAAAACTATTTTTCGTAAATTATTTTTAAATTATATATAATATATGATTTTTCTAAAATAAATGAGTTTTTATTGATTTTTAGTATGTTTTAGGGTTAATGATGTAATTTGGATTTATAAAATGTATTTTGGTCAATATTTATGATTTTTTTTAGAATTACCGATTTTTAATAATATTTTATTAAAATTAGGGTTTTTATGCATTTATCGGTAAAATAAATATTTTTAGCATTTGAATATCTAATTTGCTATATTTTGAGTATTAAAGGGTATTTTTGGCATTTTTAATGTGTTCTGTAATTATCTTGTGAATTGTGAACCTCGGTCTGTGAAATTGTAGTTTAGAGTCCAACCGAGGGATTGTGACTATGTTTATTCTTAAAGTGTGTTTCTTTATAAGATTGGCTCTACTCTTTGAGTAGAGAGATGTCCATTTTACAGGGGAGGTTCTGCCGGATTTTCGATAGAATTCTCATAAAACGTGATGTTCAGTCGAATTCCTATTCTAATTCTGTGTCTAAGATTCTAGATCGAGTCTTTAGAATTTCGATAGATTTATTCTAATGTCGTGTTGTCATTTGTTTGTTTAGTTGCACTGAGACCGAGGTCTAGTGGACCAGGCCTGTCGGACTCGTCTCGTGGAGCGCAATAACAGTGAGTTGTTATTTTATATATACATGTTTTAGGATGCATGTTTTTAGAATGTATGATTTATTTTAGTAAATTATGCATAAATGATTTAATTATTGCTTTGGTTTATTTTTGGTATATAATTGGTATATTTTTGGTATATTTTAAATTATATGCATGTTTTATTATGAATTTATACTTAAAATGTTTTTAAGTATACTTATAGTTTATTTCTAGTTTTTAATGTTATGTTTTCCTTTGAACTACTGCAATGAATTAGGTTTGAGTATGTCTTGATAAGTAATCTTTGCTTTAGTTTTTTGCGTTATTCCTCCATTGTCTATTTTGTCTGAATCCTTCTATTTGTCTTTTCAAAATGAGGAGGCGGGCACTTGTCACTCCACCGGTCATTGAGGTTGAGGATGATGAGTCCTTTCAGGATGAGGTTTTACCTCTTAAGCCGCCAGTTAGATGCAGAGATCGTGGCAGAGGTAGACCTCAAGCAGCGGCAAGTCACCGTAGGTAGAGAGAGATACAGGATGAGGAGCCTGTAGTGTATGATTATGAGGATGTTCCTGTACCTCTAGTTGTTCTGCTTGTTCAGCCTTCCTATCAGCAAGGTATGTTTGACCCTGAGGCAGCTCTGTTCTATGCCAGAGTTGGCAGGATTACTTTTGATGGGATGTCTGATCCTCTATATTTTCTACATGTGATTGAGACTAAGACTTGGACTGCTTACACCGAGTACCAGCGGATCATGATCGTCGAGCTTTCTATTGAGTGACTAGCCCTGGACTAGTTTATTCAGATGATTCAGCCATATATGATGATGATGACCTGGGCTCAGTTCAGAGAGCAATTTATGCTGAGATTTTGCCTAGAGCCACTCTGCATGAGTTATCGTCTCTGGTTGACCAGCATTTCACGTGGTGATATATCTGTTAAGGAGTACACCCGAGAGTTCCTCCGGCTAGGTAGATATGCAGAGGATCTGATGCGAGACTAATACTTCGCAGTTACTACCTATGTCACCAGATTAGGTTCTACATTTACTGGTATGCCTAAATAGACCTTACTCTGGAGTCAGTGATAGAGTTGGCCAAGGAGATTGAGCTGAGGCTAGTCAGGTAGGGAGCTATGCCTGATTATTACCAGTTGGGTGTTCAGTCAGGTAGATTTCAAACTACTCTGTACTCGAGTTTTCAGATTGGATCGAGTAGTCAGCAGAGAGGTCCAGCTCAGCAGAGTCAAAGACAGCAGCAGTAGGTACATTGGAGCAGTAGACATGGCCATGGAGGTCAGCGTAGACCATTTAGACTCGGATCAGGTGCTTCGAGCAGTAGCAGTGGATATAGTTCCGGGTCAGCTGCCAGTGTATGCCAGACATGCGACTGAGTCCATCAGGGATCGTGTTACATGACACCACTGACATGCTTCAGATATGGGCAGACAGGACATTATACCATATCGTGTCCTTATTTCGGGTATCAACAGCTGTAGATTCTATGATTTCCACAGCAGTCGATTGCTAGTGCTGCACCCGTTCCTTTTCAGTTACCTCCAACCCAGTATCAAAGTTCCACTTAGCTTGTTCCCCTGTAGGGTCATGGTAGAGGTGCCAGAGGTGTTGGCCAGGCTTCTACCAACCAGCAGGGAGGTCGAGGATAGGCTAGAGTCTTTCATCTCACTCAGCAGAATGCTCAGGCATCTAATGCAATCATGGCAGGTATTGTTTTTATGTGTTACCTAGATGTATGGGTTCTATTTGATCCGGGTGCCACGCATTCGTTCGTTTCTCCTATTTTTGCTTCCACGTCTTATTGGCAAGCTTTGAGGATGGCTTTTCCTTTGTTTGTCTCCACTCCTCTAAGTGATTCTTTAGACACCGATATTGTTCTTTCTGGTTGTCCAGTTCTCATGGGAGATAGAGAATTATTCGCTGATTTGATTCTGTTGGATGTGATGGAGTTTGATGTTATTCTGGGTATGGATTAGTTATCTCAGCACTATGCTGTAGTGGATTATCGGAGTAAAGAGGTGACTTTCAGAATTCCTGGTGAAGAAGAATTTAAGTTTGTGGGTGATAGGAGTTCAGCACCTCAGAATCTCATTTTTACTATTACGGCCAGGAAGTTGCTGAGGAAAGATTGTCAGGGATATTTGGCATTGGTCAGGGATACTTCAGTGGAGAAGTTGTCACTCACAGATGTTCCTATTGCCTATGAGTTTCCTGATGTTTTTCCAGAGGAGTTGCCAGGTTTACCACCTCATAGAGAGATTGAGTTCTGTATAGATGTGGTTCCAGGTACTACTCCTATATCTATGCCACCCTATAGAATGGCTCCTACGGAGTTGAAAGAGTTGAAGGAGCAGTTGCAAGAGTTATTGGATAAAGGTTTCATTAGACCTAGTGTTTCTCTTTGGGGTGCACCAGTCCTGTTTGTGAAGAAAAAGGATGGTACCCTGAGACTGTGCATTGACTATAGAGAGCTGAACAAGGTGACAGTGAAGAACAAGTATCCTCTTCCAAGGATAGATGACTTATTTGATCAGTTATAGGGTGCACAGTTCTTTTCTAAGATTGATCTAAGGTTGGGTTATTGACCACAACTTTAGTGTTAGCTTTGCCTAATGGTGTAGACAAGTTCACAGTTTATTGTGATGCCTCTAGAGTTGGCCTTGGTTATGTGTTGATGCAGAATGGTAGGGTGATAGCCTATGCTTCAAGGCAGTTGAAAAAGCATGAGTAGAACTATCCTACACATGACCTAAAGATGGCTGCAATGATCTTTGCTCTCAAGATCTGGAGACATTATTTGTATGGGGTTACTTATGAGATTTTTACTGATTACAAGAGCCTTAAGTACATTTTTCAGCAGAGACATATGAATATGAGGCAGAGGAGATGGTTGGAATTGTTGAAAGATTATGATTATGAGATTTTATATCATCCAGGCAAGGCTAATATAGTAGCAGATGCCTTGAGTAGGAAGTTCTCAGGCAGTCTTGCTCATATCAGTGTTGAGAGGAGACCATTGATCCAGGAGTTGTATCTGTTGGTAGATCAAGGTCTAATGATGAAGCTTAGTAGGTCAGGTGGACTGCTTGCTCAGTTTAAGGTGCGATATATACTGAGAGATAGGATTAAGGCAGCTCAAAGCTGAGATCCTATTCTAAAAGAGCTTGTAGAGAATGTTCGAGTAGGGAAGTTCACTGATTTCACACTTGATGATGATGGTGTATTGTGAATCAGTGGTAGATTGTGTGTTCCTGATGTGGATAATTTGAGAGAAGAGATTTTAGAGGAAGCACATTCTACAGCCTATAGTGTACATCCAGGTGTCACTAAGATGTACCACAGTATCAGAGATTTGTACTGGTGGGATGGACTGAAGAAGGATATCGTTGATTATGTTGCTAAGTGCTTAACATGTCAGCAAGTGAAAGCTGAACATCAAAAGCCTTCTGGGAAGCTTCAGCCTCTTCCTATTCCCAAGTGGAAGTAGGAAAGGATAGCTATGGATTTTATGGTTGTTTTATCTCATTCTAAGGATGGATATAATTCCATTTGGGTGATTATAGACAGGTTGACTAAGTTTACGCATTTCTTGCCTGTGAAAGCCACTTATTCTGTAACTAGATTGGCGAAGCTGTATGTGAAGCATATTGTGTGCCTTCATAGAGTACCTATGTCCATTGTGTCAAACAGAGGTTCAGTATTTACCTCACATTTTTTGTAGAAGTTCCAGGAAGCGATGGGCACTAGGTTGGACTTCAATATTGCTTTTCATCTTTAGACAGATGGTCAGTTTGAGAAGATGATCCAGACACTGGAAGATATGTTGAGGATGTGTGTCTTGGATTTGGGAGGTAGTTGGGATGATCATTTGCCACTCATAGAGTTTGCATATAATAACAGCTACCATAGCAGTATTGGCATGGCACCATACGAGGTACTGTATGGAAGGAAATGTAGATCCCCTCTGAGTTGGGATAAGATTGGTGAGAGAGCTTTGACTGGACCTGAGATGGTTTAGGATGCTACAAAGAAAGTCGGTATGATTAAGCACATATTAGAGACCACAGTTAGCAGGCAGAAGAACTATATGGATCCTAAGTGTAGAGAAGTAGAATTTCAAGTTGGAGACTTTGTTTTTCTGAAGGTGTCTCCAATGTAGGGTGTTATGAGATTTGGCGAAAAGGGTAAGTTAGCACTGACATATATTGAACCATTCGAGATTTTGGAGAGAGTTGGCACTATTGCATATCGGTTGGCTTTGCCTCCGAGTATGTCTCAAGTGCATCCGGTATTTCATATCTTGATGCTGAGGAAGTATGTCTCAGACCCTTCACACGTGTTGTAGCCCAACAGCGTAGAAGTGAATGAAGATCTGACGTTTATGGAAGAACCTGTGGCGATCGTTGATTATCAAGTTCGATAGTTGCGTTCAAAACAAATTCCGATGGTCAAGGTTCTATGGTGTAGCAACAGAGTTGAGGAGCATACGTGGAAGACTGAAGCTGAGATGCGAGCTTCTTACTCGTATCTCTTCCCTTCTTGATCTTGTAATTTTCTTTTTTTGGAATTTGGGGACGAATTCTTATAAGGGGGGAAGACTGATATCCCAAGTTTTAAATCATTTTAAACTGCGTCAGGATATGCAGTGTTAATAATTTTAATATATATTTAATATATATTTATGATTATTTAATTAGTTTGTTATTTATTAAAGTCATTTTTTAATTATTTTTACTATTTTTAAGTCCTTTACGTAAAATTTTCCCGAGATTTACATTTTTGGGAAAATAAAACCTAAATAATTATTTATTTGTTTACGTTAGCTTGTTTTATTAAATCGCATGTCATCATGCATGATTATATTTTGCATATTAATATATATATATATATATATATATATATATATATATATATATATATATATATATATATATATATATATATATATATATAAAAAGTTATTAAATTTATAAAAATTGCCATCCACCCCTAAACCTCCATTCTCGACGTCCCTTCCCCCTCTCACCACTACGCAACGTTGTTCCCTCACCGTTACTGTGCTTCCTGGTGTGCCACCACCATTTCCAGTAGCTCAGCCACCCTCTCCAGCACCGATGAACGCTGCTAAACCCGAGAGAGGCCGAAATCGATCCTAGCTCCGATCGACGACCTCCCGGTAACCATTTCGAGCCTCACCGATCTTTATCTTTTCCTTGAGCTCCAGTGAGTACATTTCCAAGCTTTGTTTCACTTGAAATGGTCTAGATTTCCCTAGGTTTTGATTTATCATTTTCGGCCATTTAGGGTTTTTAATTTTTTTGAGCTTCGATTTGAATGATTCAAGCAAACTTCCTTCATAAACATTGATCTTAGTAGCTTAATCTAGCTCTATGAATTTTTGTGGAATTTTTGGGAATTATTTTAATTTTTGTGAATTTTTATTATTTTTTTAATATTTTCTAATTTTTGAAATTTAATTAAATAAATTATGAAATTTTATTTTATTGTGTTTATAGGTGTTGAAATGCATTTTAGAAATTTATTTGTAATTTTTGTGAATTTTATATTATTATTTTGAATTTATTTAGTTTATGTAACTTTGGGAAAATTAGGTTAATTATGTGTTTTATTGAAATTTATTGGTTAATTGATTATATTTATTGATATTATTGAATTATATTTTGAGAAATTTAATTTTGAGTAATTATACTATTTTTGGTGAATTTTTTATTAATTTTAGGGAATTTACTTAACTAGGGGTATTTTGGTAATTTGGCACTAAATTGGTTGAAAATATAATTAAATTGGTTTTAATAGTGATTTAAGGTATAAAAATGATTTTTACAAATTATTTAGTATTTTTAACTGATTAAAACTATTTTTCGTAAATTATTTTAAATTATATATAATATATGATTTTTCTAAAATAAATGAGTTTTTATTGATTTTTAGTATGTTTTAGGGTTAATGATGTAATTTGGATTTATAAAATGTATTTTGATCAATATTTATGAATTTGTTTAGAATTATCGATTTTTAATAATATTTTATTAAAATTAGGGTTTTTATGCATTTATCGGTAAAATAAATATTTTTAGCGTTTGAATATCTAATTTGCTATATTTTGAGTATTAAAGAGTATTTTTGTCATTTTTAATGTGTTCTGTAATTATCTTGTGACTTGTGAACCTCGGTTGGTGAAATTGTAGTTTAGAGTCCAACCGAGGGATTGTGAACTGTGTTTATTCTTGAAGTGTGTTTCTTTGCATAACCGACTATACTCTTTGAGTGGAGAGATGTCCATTTTACAAGGGAGGTTCTGCAGGATTTTCGGTAAAATTCTCGTAAAACGTGATGTCCGGTCGAATTCCTATTCTAATTATGTGTCTAAGATTCTAGATCGAGTCTTTAGAATTCCGATAGATTTATTCTAATGTCGTGTTGTCATTTGTTTGTTTAGTTGTGCCGAGACCGAGGTCTAGTGGACCAGGCTCGTCAGACTCGTCTCATGGAGCGCAATAACAGTGAGTTGTTATTTTATATATACGTGTTTTAGGATGCATGTTTTTAGAATTGTATGATTTATTTTGGTAAATTATGCATAAATGATTTAATTATTGCTTTGGTTTATTTTTGATATATGATTGGTATATTTTTGGTATATTTTAAATTATATGCATGTTTTATTATGAATTTATACTTAAAATGTTTTTAAGTATACTTATAGTTTATTTCTAGTTTATTTTGTAAATAAATTGAATTTATTCGACATGTATATACTCGAAATATACCTGGTTTATTTTTGATATATTTCTAGTATATATATGGTTTATGTTGTTATTTTATTTAATATCATGCATCATTTATTTTATGAATATATGTTTTATATAATAATGAAGGATATCAATAGAACGTGCTACCTAGTGGGCAGCACTAGGACCGAGTACATATCAGTACGCCAATAGCATTTAGGCTTTATTACTAACCTATTTGTGGATTATGATCGGATTGATTTATTTGATGTGTGATGTGATTGAGAGTGTGATTGCTGGAGCTCGGTTGACCAAGTGTCTCGGGGCCAATCACACTGATAGTCGGACTGTTGGAGCTCGGTTGATTTAGTGTCTCAGGGCCAGTCTACTGTCCAAATGGAACAAGTGAAATTATTTGGAATAAGTGAGTCTATATGGCTAGAGTGTTTTCTAACACTGTTGATGTTGCGATTTTCTAGGGTTCTATTTGATCCTTCATATATGGATGTATTTCTTAATATTTATATAAAATAGATTTTGTTACATCTGTGTGTTTTTGCTTGTATATATATTTATTATATATATTGTTGAATGTGTGCATTGTCTTTTAGCTATACATGTATATATATTTGTCACGACCCAAAATAGGGGCCATGACCGGCACTAGGGAACGGGAATTCTTTCGAATCCGGAACCCGTAGCAAGCCTAAAAATAAAATAAAATATGCAATAGTAATAATAACAATATCAAACTTGCAACGGAAATAAAAATCATAAATATAATAATAACATTTCCATCAACTGGATTCAATTCAAATCTCATCTCATCACATATATAAAATCTTTTTAATACAAATCCAGTTCTCAAATAATACAATATCTCACATAAATAAAATACATAAAATCCCATAATTAATTTACAACTACTGCAGTGTCTAGATTATAAAAATAAGACTCAAGTAAGCAGTTTACACAAAGAAGCCGGGGTGGAAGAAATCTAGCGTATAGGCCTGCTACTGAGGTCTGAAGATGTTGACTCTCCTGAAAAATGGTCAACAGAGGGGAGTCAGACCTCACTGAGTGAATTACTATAATATATATACATACACACTAAGTGACAATGCATACAATCAATAGTATATATATAATATGTATATATATACATGCAAATTCACACAAATGCAGAAAAATCATTTTTATATATTTTTATTGAAAATCATCGTTTATGAAGGATCACATAGAACCCTATGATATCGAAACCTCGGAAACAGTGTTAGACAACACCCTAGCCATACAGGCTCACTTAATCCAAATATATCCACTTATTCCATTTAGACAGTAGACTAGCCCTGAGACACTAAGTCAACCGAGCTCCAGCAGTCTGACTGCCAGTGTGATTGGCCCCGAGACACTTGGTCAACCGAGCTCCAGCAATCACACCTCCAAACCACATCTCACACATCAATAATCACATTTAATCAATATCCACAAATAGATTAGTAATATAGCCTAAATACTATAGGCGTACCGGTACGTACTCGGTCCTAGTGCTGCCTACTAGGTAGCACGTTCTATTGATATCCTTCATTAATAAATATAAAACATTCATTCACAAATAAATGATGCATGAATTTAAATAAAATAAAATATAAACCATATATATATTGGAAATATACCAAAAGTAAACCGGGTATATTTCGAGTGTATATATGTCAAATGAATCCAATCAAATTATAAATTAAGCTAGAAATATATTTAAAAACGTTTTAAATATAATTTATTAACAAAACATGCATATAATTTAATATATACCAAAAATAAACCAAAATAAACTAAATATAAACTTAAGAAATAATCAAATTATTTATGCAGATTTAATCAGAATAAAACATGCATTTCTAAATCATGCATCCTAAGCATATATATATATAGTATAGTAACTCACCCTAGTGCGCTCCACGAGACGGGTCCGACGGGCCTGGTCCACTAGCCCTCGGTCTCGGCGCAACTAAACAAGCAATAGATAACCGACATTAGAATAAACCTAACAGAAATCCTAGAATTCGATCTAGAGTATTAAACACAGAATTGAGATTAGGGTTCGACCGGACATCACGTTTTACGAAAATTCTATCGAAATTCGACAGAACCTCCCCTGTAAAATGGACATCTCTCTACTCAAAAGAGTAGAGCCGACCCTACAAGGAAATACACTTCGAAAAACTACACAAGGCACAATCAAAATCCCACGGTCGGACTCCAAACTACAGTCCACCGACCGGGGTCCACAAATCACAGAACAATTCAGAAATACCAAAAATATCCTTAAAACCAAAAAATAAATTTTATAGGTAGAAATTACATAATTAACCTTTAAACACAGTAAAAACCGATAAAAACTCATTTTATTAGAAAAATCGTATTTTATATATATAATTGAAAATAATTCACGAAAAATAGTTTTAATTAGTTAAAAATACCAAATAATTTGTAGAAATCATTTTTATACCTTAAATAACTATTAAAACCAATTAAATTACATTTTTAGACAATTTTGTATAAAATTACCAAAATACCCCTATATATATAAATATACTATAATTACTTCAAAATTCACCAAAAATTATAAAATTATCCAAAATTAATTTTCTCAACATATTTATCAATAATATTAATAATTAAACTCAATTAACCAATTAAATTCAATTAAAAACATAATTAACCCTAATTTCCCAAAATTACATAAACTTCAATAATTCAAAATAAATACTTAGAAATTCATAAAAATTCCAAATAAATTCCTATAATTCATTTAAACACCTAATTTAACCATAAAACACAATTTAATAATTTAAATAATTAATTTCCGAAAATTATAAAATAATATTAAATATTCAAAAATACCCAAAAATCCAAGAAATCTCGAAAAATTCCACAAAAATTCACACATGTATATTAAGCTACTAGGATCAACATTTGTTAAGGGAGTTTCCATGAATCAATCAATTCAAAGCTCAAAAAAATCAAAAACCCTAATATGGCCGAATTCGAAAAATCGAAACCTAAGCAATTCTAGACCATTTAAGCTCAAACCAAAGCTAGAATCACACTCACCGGAGCTCAAGGAGAAGAAAGAGACTAGCGGTGTCAAAATCGGTGGCTGGAATCGTCGTGATCGACGGTGAAGAGAAGTTCGGCTTCTCCGGTCAAAACCGACTTCCAAGCGCCGGAATCCGCTGCTACAAGAGGCGAGGAAGGCTGGAGAAGGTGGTGGCACACCGGATGGCACACCAACGGTGAGAAAACGGTGTGACAGGTGTCTGGACGGCGAAGGGAATGGTCGGGGAAAAAGAAGCTCACTCGGGGGCAAATGTGTAATTTTCCAAAGTTTTGGTTTTTTGATATATTTTATATATATATATATATATATAGATTATACTATATATTAAAATAATATTAAATCACACACATTAAATATACACCACACACATAAAAATTTAATATTTTAATAATTTAATAATAAATAAAATAATTAAATAACAATAAATTAATAAACAAATAATAAAATATTAGGGTAATATATATTAAACCCTAATTAAATAAATATCGCACACATACACGGTGTTTAGTAATTTAAAAATACATATGAGTTCATGCAAGTCTGAAAATATATTTAAGATAATTAATAATAAATTATTTACGTGAAAATTTTCCCGAAAATGCAAGTCCCGGGAAAATTTTACGTAAAGCACTGTAAATATACACAATAATTAAAATAGGTTTTAAATACATATCAACTCATAAAAATATCATATAATATACATATGGAAATTATTAACACTGCATATCCCGGTACAGTGTAAAAATATTTTAAAAAACACGGGATATTACAATATTATAACAATTCACTCAGTGAGGTCTGGCTCCCCTCCGTTGACTATTTTTCAGGAGAGTCTACGTCTTCAGACCTCAGTAGCAGACCTATACGCCGGATTTCTTCTGCCCCGGCTTTACTATGTAAACTACTTACTTAATTTTATTTTTATAATCTAGACACTACAGTAGTTGTAGTCAGTTGGGATATTTATGTACTATGATTTTATAAGATTTGTATTATAAATATTTAAACTGAGATTTGTATTTAAAAGATATTATTTATATATGAGATGAGTTGTTTATTTAAATCCATTGGTGGATTATTATTTTATTATTTATGAAATTTATTTCTGCTACGAGTGATTTTATTTATGTTATTATTATTATTGCATGTTTTTATTTATTTTAAGGCTTGCTACGGGTTTCGGATTTGAAAAAATTTCCGTTCCCTAGCGCCAATCATGACCCCTGTTTTGGGTCATGACAAATGTGATTGAAAGTCTATTTTCTATTTTAATTAGATTAACTTCTATTTTATCTCTAATAAAAATTAATTAACTAAATATAATTCTAATTTAATTAAAAGTATGTTTTCTATTTTAATTAGGTTAACTTCTATTTTATATCTAATAAAAATTAATTTAATTAAAATATAATTTTAATATAATTGAAAGTATGTATTCTATTTTATCTGTAGCAAAGTTAAATTAAATTAAATTAATATTATCACGACCCAAATTAGGAGTCATGACCGGCGCTAGGGAACAGAAATTCTTTTGAATCCAAAACCTGTAGCAAGCCTTAGAAAATAAAAGCATGCAATAAATAAATAAAAATGCACCATAATTAAAATCTAAATCAATATAAAAATAAAATACTTGATGTCATATCATAAAATAAAAATATTTCATACAATATCTAGAGAAAGGTCTCTGACATTAAAACCACATTCTACATATACAAAGTTGTACTACTACTACTACTGTAGTTTTTTAGAATACAATAAAAGTCAGATAAGTAATTTACATAGACTAGCTGGAGTTGAAGAAATTCGACAGATGAGCCTACTATTGAGGTCTAAGAAAGAAGAATCTCCTGTAAAATAAATAACTAAGGGGAGTCAGACCTCACTGAGTGAATTATTATATTATATATACATGCACCTCCTAATGTCATATGCAATCAAGAATCAGTATATATATAAATAGACATTTCACACAGATGCTGAAATCACTTTTATGTATAATAAATGCTGAAAAATATTTATTTTAATGAAGGATCAAATAGAACCCTAATTAATCGCAACCTCAATAAAAAATACCTCTCTAGCCATACAGGCTCACTTAATTCCAAATTAATTCTCTAATTCCATTTTGGATAGTAGACTGCCTTGAGACACTAAGTCAACCGAGCTCCAGCAGTCTCACTATCAGTGTAATTGGCCTCGAGACACTAGATCAATCGAGCTCCAGCAACCACACTATTCAATCACATCAATCTCAAAATTAAACAATCAAATAAATGTCACCTCAAGTGATTCAAAACTCAACTCTAAATCTATCACACCGGTACGTACACGGTCCTAGTGTTGCCCACTAAGTAGCACGTTTTATCAATATCCTTCAAGTAAAGTTCAATATACATATGGGAAAATAACTAATGCATAATTAAACATATTAACATTCATAAAAATGAAATAAACTATATATATACCAAAAATATACCGAAAATATACTAAGTATATTTCAAGTATATATATATGCTAAATAAATCCAAAATCAACCATAAATATACCAAATATAAACCATGAATATACAAAAGAAATATATTAATTGTATATTGAAATTATATCATGCATTTATATTGAAATATACCAAAAATATACCTAACATATACTAAAACATTTAATAAAACAATTCAGGAATAAATACATATTAAAAACATAAATATTCAATATCATGCATCCTATATGCAGTATATATAAAAGATAATAACTCACAATTCTACGCTCCTCGAGACTGGCTCGACGGGCCCGATCTAATAGGCCTCGGTTTTGGCGCAACTAGAAAATAAATAATAATAACAATCAGAATAAATATAACTTATACTTCTAAAGAAGACTAGATCTAGGGAATATGAAACCTAGAAAAATATGAAAATTCATAATCGACCCGAGGTCATGTTTTACGAGAATTCTGTCAAAAATTCGACAGAACCTCTTCTATAAAATGGACATCTCTCTGCTAAAAAGTAGAGCCGATCCTGCAAGAAAAATACACTTTTAAAACAGATAACTCAACACCTCGGGTTTGGACCCCGAACAACACAATTCCCAACCAAGGTTCACAAATTCACCAAAAATACATTTAAAATAATAAATATATTAAAAATTAATAAATTCCATAAATATCCTCAAAATACCAAAATATAATATATTTAAACAATAAAACACCAAATACAATTATTTTCACAATAATTAAATAAAAATCTCAAATAATAATATAATATTAATAAAAATCCAAAATTTTCAATAATTCAATATAAAATAGTAAAAATTCACTTTTATATATTCAAATAGCTTAAATAGCCTAAATATGTATTAAAAGTAATTAAAAACCCATTAAATCACCAAAATAGTAAATAATATATTATTTGAATATAATTTTTGAAAATTAGTATTAATTAGTTAAAAATAGTAAATAATTTGTAAAAATCATTTTAATACCCTAAATAATTCTAAAATCATCTAAAATATATTATTTAACTATAATTTTCACAAAATTACCCAATTAGCCCAATAATACCAAATATACATAATATAATTAATATTCTCAAAAATTATATAAATTCACCAAAAATCATTTTAATAATTCTAAAATTATTAACTCAAATTATCAACACCAATTCAACTAAATTCTCAACAAAAATAATTAATTAACATAATTATCAAAAATTCAGTATTTAATATTAACCTAATAAAAAATTAACCAAAATTCAAATTAATTCAAAAAATTCACAAAAAATATATTTGAGAATCTTGAGCTACAAAAAATAACATTTCTTAAGCAAGTTTTCATGAATCAACCTAAATCAAGTTCAAAAAAATTCAAGAACCCTAAAACACATAAACTAAAAATTGAAGATATCTAAAAATCTAGAGGTATTGAGCTCAAACGGAGCTCAGAAATGGACTCATCAGATGAAAAGCTTTCAAACAAGACCAGTCCGATGAGTTGAGGAGGCCAGAATCCTCACAGGCGACGAGAAGCTCAAGTTTTGGTCTCTCTGCGTTTTTCGATGATCCAGGCAGTTCTAAAGGTGGCGGACGACAGCTATAGGGAAGGGGAAGCAACAGCGGTTGTCGGTGGTAGTTGAGGCGATCCGGCGATGGCAGTTAGAAGTGACAAAAAGTGAAGAAGAAGAAGAAGAAGAAAAAGAAAAAGAAGAAAAAGAAGACTACCCGATTTGACTTTTATATATATATATTTTAAAAATTATTAAATTATTAAAATGTCCTTCACTCAAATTAATAATAAAATAATAATAATAATAATAATAATAATAATAATAATAATAATAATAATAATAATGATAATAATAATAATAATAATAATAATAATGATAATAATAATAATAATAATAATAATAATAATAATAATAATAATAATAATTATTATTATTATTATTATTATTATTATTATTATTATTATTAACTTAAAATTGTCAATTAATCTCACGTAAAATAAATTATTTTTACGTAAATAATTTCTCAGAATAAAATATGTAAATATTATGTCACGACCTAAAACAGGGGCTATGACCGGTGCTGGGAAATGAGAATTCGAATCCGGAACCCGTAGCAAGCTTTAAAAAAAATATAAAAGTATGTAATAATAATAAAATAAATAAAATATCTCACTGCAGAAATTAAAATCTCATAAGTAATAATATAACTCATCCACTGATTTAATAACACAAATCCATCTCATATATATAAAATCTTCAATACAAATTCTCAGTTTCAACTTTTGAAATTTTGAATCTCAAACATATATAATACATACAGATCACTGAAATAACTACTGCAGTATCTAGAATACAAAATAATCTCAAGTAAGCAGTTTACACAATAAGGCCGGAGCGGAAGAAATCCGATGTAAAGGTCTGCTACTGAGGTCTGAGGATGAAGGCTCTCTTGAAAAATGTCAACAGAGGGGAGTCAAACCTCACTGAGTGAATTGTTATAATATATATACATGCATAGCTAAATGACAAATGCACACATTCAATAGTATATATAATAAGTATATATATACTAGCAAATACACACGGATGCAGCAAAAATCATTTTATATAATACTAAAAATAATAACCGTTTATGAAGGATCAAATAGAACCCTAAATTATTGCAACCTCAAACAGTGTTAGACAACACTCTAGCCATACAGGCTTACTTATTTTAAATAAATTCACTTATTCCATTTGGACAGTAGATTGGCCCCAAGACACGAAGTCAACTGAGCTCCAGCAGTCTGACTGTCATGTGATTGGCCCCGAGACACTTGGTCAACCGAGCTCCAGTAATCACACCCTCAAATCATATCTCATATCAATTAAATCAATCTAATCAATATCCACAATAGGTTAGTAATTTAACCTAAATTCTATCATCGTACCGGTACGTACTCGGTCCTAGTGCTACCAACTAGGTAGCACGTTTTATTGATATCCTTCATTTAAAATAAACCCATACATTCGTAAAATAAATGATGCATGATATTAATTAAAATAACAATATAAACCATATATATACTAGAAATATACTAAAAATAAACCAAGTATATTTCGAGTATATATATGTCAAACAAAATCAGTTTAATTACAAGATAAATCAGAAATAAACTATATATATACTTAAAACAATCTAAGTATAAATCATGGATAAAACATGTATTTAATTCAACATATACAAAAAAACATACCTAAGGTATACCTAAGCATTTATTAAATCATTTATGCATAATTCATGAAATTTAAACATACATTTCTAAAAACATGCATCCTAATACACGTATATATAAAATAATAACTCATAGTTATGCGCTCCACGAGATGGGTTCGACGGGCCTGGTCTACTAAGCCTCGGTCTGGGCACAACTAGACAAATAAACGACAACACGAAATCAGAATAAATCTAACAAAATTCTAGAGACTCGATCTAAAATACCGGATACAAACTAAGAATAGGGATTTGACTGGATGTCACGTTTTACGAGAATCCTACCAAAAATTCGACAGAATCTCCCCTGTAAAACGGACATCTCTCTACTTAGAAAGTAGAGCCGATCCTGCAAGAAAACACACTTCGAGTATAGATAGCCACACAACCCCTCGGTTGAACTCCCAAACTACGATTCTACCGATCGAGGTTCACAATTCATGAGATATACACAGAATACATTAAAATTCCAAAAAAATAATGAAAATACCCTTTATATACCAAAATATAGCAATTTAGGTATTTAAACACTAAAAATAATTATTTTACCGATAATTATATAAAACCCTAATTTTAATATAATATTATTAAAAATAAAAAATTCTTGATAAATTCATAAATATTAACCGAAATTAATTTTATAAATCCAATTTACATAATTAGCCCAAAAACATATTAAAAATCAATAAAAACTCATTTATTTACAAAAATAGTATATTATATATAATTTGAAAATAATTTTCAAAAATAGTTTTAATTAGTTAAAAATACTAAATATTTTGTAAAAATCATTTTTATACCTCAAATAATTATTAAAACCAATTTAATTAAATTTTCAACCAAATTATTACCAAATTACGAAAATACCCCTAATATATATAAATTCACATAATATACAATAATTATTCAAAACTTCATTAAAAATTACAAAAAAATCACAAAAATTACAAATTAAATTCTAAAATTAATTTTAACCTCTATAAACACCATAAATCATAATTTCACAAATTATTTAATTAATTTACGAAAATTAGAAAATATTAATAAAATAATAAAAAATTTACAAAAATCAAAATAAATTCCAAAAATTCCACAAAAATTCCAGGATGTAGAATAAGCTACTAGAAGCAACTTTTGTAAAAGGAATTAAGCTTGAATCATCAAGATTGAAGTTCAAAAAAATCGAGAAGCAAAAGAGGCCGAATTGAAAACCAAACTTAAATCCTTACCAATTCGAGTTTTCAAGCTTCCAGGAGCTTAGAATCAACTTCTATGGAGTTCTAGGAGCAAAACCACATCGGAGTCATCAAGAACGGTGGCCGGACGAGGGAGAACGAAACTAATGGAGGTTTCGGGTTTCTGGCTAAACAACGCCGAAAATGGTGGAAGAAGGTGGTGGAGCAGCTAAGGGAGGTAGTGGCACGTCGGCAAGCATAGTGACGGAGAGGGAAATGACGGTTTGCACAGTAAGGGTGAGGGAGGGCGTCGAGCGTGGGTGGTTAGGGGCGATGGAATGAATGGTAAATTTGATAACTCAATATATATATATATATATATATATATATATATATATATATATATATATATATATATATATATATATATATATATATATATATATATATATGAATATATAATCATGCATGGAATCATGCAATTTAATCAAATGGACTAACGTAAATAAATAAATATTTATTTAGGTTTTATTTTTCCAAAATTGTAATTCTCAGGAAAATTTTACGTAGAAAACTTAAAATAATTAAAAATAACTTTAGTAATTAACAAATTAATTAAATATTCAAATATATTTATTAAATTTATTAATATTGCCTATCCCGATGTAGTATAAAAACATTTTAAAATATTGCCTATCCCGATGTAGTATAAATACATATTTTCAGCAGTTAACAATAATAATATATGAATAAAATTTAAAATTATTAATACTGCATATCCCGAAATAATATTATTTAATTTAAAATACTGGGTCTTTATAAATGTGTAATTCTAATTTAATTGAAAGTGTATTTTCATAGTCTAATTATGTTAACTTCTATTTTATCTCTAATAAACATGAAATTAATTAACACATAATTCTAATTTAATTGAAAGTATGATTCTTATTTTAATTATATAATTCGTTTGAAAGTATATTGTTTGTAATAAAAGTAGTGTAATTATCATTTTTAGATATTTTTATAAAATTTAATAAAAAGAGCTAAAATTAAATAATTAATATTTGTCAATTAATTATTAGTTGAACTTAAAAAATTACATTAAATTAATTTTTGAGTAAGTAAATGTCACGACCCAAAACTAGGAGTCATGACCGGCACTAGAGAATGAGAATTCTTTTAAATCCGGAACCCGTAGCAAGCCTTAGAAAAAATAAAAACATGCATTACATAAATAAAAGCACGACTGAATTAAATTTTTTTGAATCAAAATACAAAAATAAATGCTCAATATCTTTTCATAAAGAAATATATATTCATACAATGTTCAAATACAATTCAAAGATGTCATGACCCAAAATAGGGGCCATGACCGGCACTAGGGAACAGGAATTCTTTCAAATCCAGAACCCGTAGCAAGCCTTAAAAATAAAATAAAAATATGCAATAATAATATTAACAACGCTCAATATCATAGCCTTGTTTTTGCATAAGGTGGAATTGTTATAATTCATATGAAGACTAAAAGAGAAGAAATTCTTAAATATGATAGAACCAGAAAGCTCTTCTGTTCCCTCTTCTACTCCCTCTGTAATATGTGATTATAAGTATGTGCCAACTAAGTCTGTTGCTGTTACCCTATCAGCCCCCATCAACCAAACCACCCAGAAAAAGACTGATTACTTGTATGAATTTACTTACCTTCCTGAAGATCAAAAGATTGAAGAATCAAAGGTTTTCCCCTGTTGAACCCTTATGATGCCTTTTCAAAATCCAAAATAAACTGGAAACAATCTTTTAAAGCCCTTGTAAACTGACCCACTTCTTCTATAAAAGAATATATTCAAGCCTCCAACTTTGATCAACACCATATACCAGCCTCTCAGACAGAACAATTCGTGACCTTAGAAATTCCTCCAGAATTTCTAAGAACTTGGCTTAACTAGGGATACACTCACATCCACTTTGGAGCTATAAGGTTAGGACTCTCCTACCATGGCAGAACAGGGCAACCTGTTTTCTCTAGGATCGCTCTTTTGGATTCTAGATATAAACAGTATCAACATGCTGTAATTGGGACCGTAGAGACATCCTTAAATGCTGGCTCAGTATTCTTTACATTTTTCCCAAATTATAATCTGGCCCTTTCTGATCCCCATGCCTTGACAACTTTAAAAGTCCAACTCCAGATCCTTGGTGTTGAACAAATCTCCATAGCCAAAGTAGCCACCCTTCACTACCAAATTGTTTACCGTCTCCAAAACCATGCTATCAACTTATCACTACCTTGTGTCCAAAATGATGTTTTGTTCATAAAATCAGACTCTCATAATACTCCCACATGCATTCACACACCTAAACAACTTTCTAGGAATGATTTGTTAAAATTATTCCCAGAAAAGTGGATCACCAATTATGAGAAGTTGCATGAGATAGTGGAGCCAATTCAAAGTACAGACCCTGTGCATATCAAAAGATCTGATGGATCAGTTGATACAATCTTTAGGAGAAAATAAGAGACTCCTATGGGTTTTAATACACAGTTCATGATCAATCCTTGGGATCCAGAAGATAACATGCCTGTAGCCTCTTTTGATAATTCTGGAAGACCAATCTATGCTTTTAAGAGTGATGGTCACTGTTATTTTGATTATTATGATTGTGATGATTATTATACTGCATCCTACTTTGATGATGATGAGAAGAAAAAGAAAAAGAAGAAATCTCCAGGAAAATATAGTGAAAAGGAATTCAGAAGAAGATATGAAGATGGAGATTCAAGCATCTGCACTCTGGGACAACCTTCAGGAAAATATGATTATCTTGTATCATATTCTCCTCCTGCTTGGTATAAACCACAAACTACTCAAAATATTCCTCCTGAACCTTGCAAGCCTCAAATACCTCCTTCCCAACCGAAACCTAAGGCAGCTCCTCTCCCATGTTACAAAAAAGCTTTGAAATGGGTAAGAAAAGAAAACTCAACCAAGATTCAAAAGCCAAGTCTTTACCCCAAATCTGTATGTTCCAACCCACAGACTTTCCTCCTTTAACCAAAGAAACAAAAAACCAAATTACCATGCAACCTTTTATCCTGGAATCAAACATTGCTGATGCAGATGGTAGACCTAGACAAACAACTCCGGCTGAAGCAGTAGTCAATTGGTAGACACAGAATGCTTGTGCTCAAAATAAAAAACTGAAGCTTATTGAAGAAAAGATTGATGGAGTTGTTGAACATATGAATCAAGCTAAAAAAAAGTTCCAGGCCTTTGAGAAACGAATGACAGCAGTTCATGTAGAATTACAAAGGCAGATAGAGATGAAGCACCAGGAACTTATGCGAATCATCAACAACAAAGGCACATTGAATAGCATTCAAATGAAAGAAACAGAAATTTTAAACTTGAAAGCCCAGGTTGACCAACTTGAAAAAGATCTTAAAAGAAAGAAAGAAGAGTTGTCCTCACAAACCTCTTCAAAATCATTCTCTCCAGATCCTTTGGGTCTTTTGTACAACCCTTATTCAATTCCCAGTTCACCATACACAGCCTCTTCCACCCAATCTTTATTTCCTGCACCAATAACCCCCTTGAATATTCCTCCAAATTTTCAAGGATTTAAATCCTCATTAAAAACCCCCTCTCAAACACAGTCCTCTGATGAAACAATAGTAAAAAAAAGGAAAAACAGTCCATTTCTCTCAAACTGAGAAACCTAAAACAACACCTTCTGAATCACTACCTAAAAATACCTTACCAACCTCATCACCAAAAGAGTCAGAACACCCTCTAATGATGGTGAATCCTATCTCTTCCTTTTTGGAAAAATGTGCTGAATATGTCATGCCCAGCTTTTCAGTTGGATCTGATTCAAAGGAAAGTTCATCTTCTGAATCTTCAGAAAGTGACACTGATTCAGATTATGAAATACCCTACCAATTGATGGCTGATGATGCTACATCTTCTAGAGGACCTCAAGTTGAAGAAGTTGATGATCCGAAAGAAGAATTTGAATAGCCAAGAACACCACAGCCAAATACACAGATAAATTTTCAAAGAAAATCTGGAACTTACTTTACCCTGGATGATGTTCCTCCTTCACAATATAGGAATAGATTTCTGGAATTTAGAGCATGGATAGCTGGACAAATGCTTATTCTTGGAGCAGAAATCAGGGTTGTTATTGAAACATTTCTTGTAAAAATGGTAGGAAGGCTAGGAAACTGGTATGCTTTTGTGAATGCCTATGCTAGAACCCAGTTGATGGATGCCACTTCACCAGAAGATTTTCTAGGACTCTTGCATTATGAGTTCTTAGGAAAATGGGATGATGATCTTGAAGTTGCACGAAAGGAGTATTACTAGATGAAATGTTGTTCACTACAAAGAAAAGATCTAGAAAGACATTTCCAAAATATGTCTATTAGATTTTACCTGTTAGGAGGCACTGCAAGTCCTGATTTAAAACAAGCCTTTTTGGCTTCTATTCCCGAGATCCTTGCCTCTCGAAATGTTTTCAATCCTTCAATAATCAAATTATAAAGTTGGAGATGTGCCAATGGGACATTTGTATCAAATCATGATTCAGGCTCACACCCAATTATGTGATCAAAGGAAGATGATTAAACTTATCTGGGCAGTAGGAAGAATCCTTTAGGAAAACTTTCATATGATAGGCCTGATTTACAGATCAAATGCAAAGATGCTGATGTTTGTGTTTGTCCATCAAAGAAGAAGAAACATTTCTTCAAACTGAAGAAAGAAAGGGAAAAGATCCAAGTTTAAGAAGTGGAAGTATTACAAGAAGAAAAAGTTCCGTGGCAAGAAAAAAACTGACAGATGCTACATCTGTGGGAAAAAAGGTCATTTCGTAAAAAATTGCCCTTCAAAAACAAAGAAGACTGAGCAAATGATTTCAACAAATTCAGTAGATCACTAAAGTAGACTTGAATGATGCTGATCTTGAGTCTCTCTTTTCAGAAGAAGAAGAGGCTTCACCAGAATATGTTTTTGCTATAGGCCAAGAGACAGACTCAAAAATTTCCAGCTCTGAAACAAAGTCCTGGAATGACAAGTTCTTAATTGGTGGTGATAATAGAGACATGATAGCCCTAACTCATGAAAAACATCCAATACCTTTGTTCTTATCCAAATTTACCCAACCAGTTATTCCAAAACCCATAAAACTTGTAGCCTTAATCGACACTGGAGCCAAAACTACCATTCTCAACCCAAAAGCCTTGCCTAAAGAATGTTGGAAACATCATTCTGAGTCTTTCTTACAGCTAATGGAGAATTACTTGAAACTGGCCTTAAAACCAGACACCCAATAAAGATCCAATTCTTTCCAAATTGTTACACCTGGACACATGTTCTTGGATCTTCTTTACCCGGAAAAGATATTGTCATTGGGCTTTTATGTCTATTGGAAGATGAAAGACTTGAGAATTCTTCCCAATGGACTCAAGTTCAAGAAATATTTTCAACCATTCACCAATATTTCATCTATCCTTTTTGTTGACCAAACTTTTTCTCAACAAACCTTCAAATTATTCATGAGTTCTTATTAAAAGAATGCAGTGCTCAGTCTCATACAGAGTTTCTTCAGAAATGCTCATCCCCATTGTGGAAAAATGAGGAGTTCTTCATCTCCTTACCTTTCAAACAAAATGAAGATGTCAACCCAACAAAGGCAACTCATCCAGGAATGACTCCCTCTGATCTTAGATTGGCAATCGAAAAATGCAACCAATTGGAAGACCAAGGTCTAGTTGGTCCCACAAATCAGAATGGGCATGCCAAGCTTTTTATGTAAACAAAAGATCAGAATAAGTTCATGGGAAAGAAAAGATTGGTGATCGACTATCAGCCTTTGAATTTCTTCCTTAGGGATGACAAATTCCCTTTGCCAAAAATTTCCTTCATTATTTGCATTTTTGGTGGAGCTAAAATCTTTTCAAAGTTTGATTTGAAGGCTGGATTTTGGCAACTTGGAATCAAAAAAGGAAGACAGATACAAAACGGGCTTTTGTATTCCAAATAGACACTATCAATGGAATGTGCTGCCTTTTGGACTCAAAGTAGCCCCATCACTGTTCCAACGGGCTATGATCAAAATCTTTGAGCCCATCCTCTCCAGCGCTCTTATTTATATTGATGATATTCTTTTATTTTCTACAGATATAAAAGCCCATGAGAAACTGCTCTAACAGTTTTCTAATCTTGTACGACATTATGGTGTTATGCTTTCACCTACCAAAATGTTCATTGGCCAAACAGAAATAGATTTTTCTTAGAATGAGATTCAAAGAAGGGAAGTATCTTCCAGGTCCTCATGTTGCAACAAAACTGGATAAATTTCCAAAAGAAAATCTTTCTGTCAAACAAATTAGACAAGTTCTTGGCATTATCAACTATCTCAGGGATTTTATTCCTCACTTGACAAAGAAGACCACCCCTCTCAGAGCTCTTCTAAGAAAGAATCCTCCACCATGGTCCGTAGAACAAACAGAAGCTCTTGAATAACTCAAATTTTGCACAAAAAATCTTTCTGATCTCCAGATTCCCTCCACAGGAAAAAGAATCCTTCAAACAGATGCAAGCGATCAATTTTAGGGAGCTATTCTTTTAGAAGAGGATGACAATAAGAAAAAAAGGATTTATGCTCATGCTAGTGGAAAGTTCGCAGATGGAGAATGCCATTATCACTCAACCTTTTAAAGAAGTCTTAGCAGTTAAATATGGCATAAAAAAGTTTGAATTCCATCTAATTGGTCATCATTTCAAAGTTGTGATGGACTGCTCATCATTTCCAAAAATGCTTGAATTCAAAGGAAAAACTCTGCCCCATCCTCAACTTCTCAGAATGAAAGAATGGTTCAGTAAGTATGACTTTGAAATAGAACACATCAAAGGAGAGGATAACCTGTTACCAGATCTTTTAAGCAGACCACCTGTCTCTTGTGAAAAATCCTTTCAGCTAAAAGTTCTTCCCATGCTATACATGTACCAAACTATTAATGCCAACTTTCTTGAAAAAGGTATTCCTCCATCCTTACCCGTCACACATTTCCATGACCATCCTTAATCAAAAGGCAAGAACTCAAATTTTTGAACTTCAATCCAGACTAATCAGAAAATATGGGTCAGATTTCTTTCACAAATAAGGCTTTCATCCTATCTATCCTTTCACCTGCATTTTCAGCTTCCTAAACCAAAGTCCTGGAAACCAATTTTATTGGCCTCCTGAATTGTTAATCCTGTTTTGGTATCTTTGTCATCTATACTGGATCTCATTTGATCTTCAACCATTAAAGCTTACAAGGTATATCAGCCTGCTTGAGAAGAATGATGGTTTGAATCCACTTTTGTTAACATTTCTCAAATGTTCCAGAATTTTTCAAGATGGAAATCCTATTTGACAAATGAAGCTTATACTTAACAGGTGGCACCCCCTCTCGAATGTCATACTATCATCACCCTCAAAAGAACTTTCTTTAAAGCTAAAGGTGTTTTTATTGATGTACCATGCTTTAATATCTATGGGACTTATAGACACTCAATGATGCACTATATTACCATAGATACCACGGATCCTTCACCATGGAGAGAGTTTCAAAGGACACATGTTCGAGAAAAATGGTATTATCCCAAAGGAGATATGGCCAAAGATATCTGATGATGCCCCATGGGAAATATTTCCTTCTGAATATAGGAAACAGCTGTTAGCAGACAAAGAATATTGGGAAAAGACACAAAGGACTACATCAATCTCGTCCCACATGCAAATTGATGAACCTTATCAAGCCAGCTCATCTGATCCTTATCAAGCCAGCTCATCTGATCCTTATCAAGATAGCTCATCTGATCCTTATCAAGACAGCTCATCTGATCCTTATCAAGCCAGCTCATCTGTAGAACAGATATGGTTAAACTCTTTCAAATCAAATAATTTAGAGGACCCATGTATGCCAATAGTAGGACACTCACAGGATCCTGATGAAGACTTTTACCATAGTGAAGACAGTGCTGAAGACAAGAATCTATCTCTAAGTCACGAGCCAATTTGTCACAAGTGGTTGTAATTTAAAGTTGTTACTTTTATCAGTGGATATCTATCCACATTTTTCTATTTATTTATGGTTATTTGTTTGCTTGTAGGCCTTCTTGTATCTTAGCTCCTTCTCTATATAAGGAGCATTCTGTCTCAGTTGAAAGGCAGAACCCCTCTTGTAAAAATCTTTAGAAGCTAAATAAACCATGGCCTTTTAAAAGTCTTTCTTCTTCTCTAGTAGTTAGATTATGAATTATAATTATTCCACCTATCTAAATTAAGGAGTATGCTCTGTACTTGCCTCTATGAAGGATCTGGTACATCAAAAACTTAATTAAGAAGATGATCCAGTAACCAACTCTATTAGGATTATAATTTATAGTTGTATAGATTATAAAAAGGGGACAGACTGTCTGGCCGAAAATTGGTTGTGTGATGCTATAAGTACGGCTTTGGCTAGTCTATGATATAATCTGTATAGCTATGAAATATAATTTTAATGGAGCTCTAGAAATAATTAAATAATAATCCACCACGAAATTTAAATCAACAACTCATTATATATATAAATAAACTTTTAATATAATCCAATTCAAGTCCTTAAAATATACAACTCACACAATATAATACATAACCCTTTAACAATTTTACAACTACTACAATGTTTAGATCATAAAATAAAACTCAGATAAGCAGTTTACATAGCGAAGCCGGGGCGGAAGAAATCCGACATATGGGTCTGCTACTGAGGTCTGAAGACGATGACTCTCCTGAAAAATAGTCAACGGAGGGGAGTCAAACCTCACTGAGTGAATTATTATAATATATATACATGCATAACTAAATGGCAATGCACACAGTCAATAGTGTATATAATAAATATATATACAAGCAAGTACACACATATGCAGCAAAATCATTTTTATATATTTTCTGAAAATCACTGTTTATGAAGGATCAAATAGAACCCTAGAAAATTGCAACCTCAAACAGTGTTAGACAACACTCTAGCCATACAGGCTCACTTATTCCAAATATATTCACTTGTTCCATTTGGACAGTAGATTGGCCCTGAGACACTAAGTCAACCGAGCTCCAGCAATCTGACTGTCAGTGTGATTAACCCCGAGACACTTAGTCAACCGAGCTCTAGCAATCACACTCCCAAATCACATCACACATCAAATCAAATCAATTAAATCAATATCCACAAATGGTTAGTAATATAGCCTAAATGTAGTCAGCATATCGGTACATACTCGGTCCTAGTGCTGCCCACTAGGTAGAATATTCTATTGATATCCTTCATTTTAAATATAAAACATACCTTCATAAAAATAAATGATGCATGTAACTGAATAAAATCTCAACATAAACCATATATATATTAGAAATATACCAAAAATAAACCAGGTATATTCCGAGTATATATACATTAAATAAACCCAATTAAATTACAAAATAAACTAAAAATATATTTAAAAATAGTTTAAGCATAAATCATTAATAAAATATGCATATAGTTTAAAATATACCGAAAATAAACCAAAAGTTGTAATATCCCATGTTTTTAAATATTATAATACTGCATCGGGATATGCAGTGTTAATAATTTTTGTATATATTTATGATATTTCATGAGTTCCTATTTAATTAAAATTGATTTTTAATTGTTTTATATTATTTTAAACACTTTACGTAAAATTTTCCCAGGACTTGCATTTTTGGGAAAATTGATACGTAAATAATTTAATATTAATTATTTTAAACAATTTTACGGACTTGCATGAACTCATATATATTTTTAAAGTACTAAATAACGTATATATGTATATTTATTTATTTAACTAGGGTTTAATTAATTATCCTAATATTTTATTATTTATTAATTAGTTTTAATATTATTTAATTATTTTTAGTCTAGAAATTATTAAAAATATTAAATTATATGTGTGTGGTGTATATTTAATGTGTGTGAGTTTATATTATTTTAATATATAGTGTAAAAGTATATATATATACATATACATTTAATATTATACAAAAATATAAAGTTTGATTAATTTACGGTTTTGCCATTCTCCCCTCTTCTCCCTCCCGATCGCTTCCATCGCCGTTCTGCCGCCTGTCATCCCATTTTCTCACCGTCGGTGTGCCTCCCAGCGTGCCACCTCCTTCCTCCAGCTGTTCTGCTGCTAGCAGAGTCCATTTTCGGCGTCAGAGGAGCTTGATATCGTCGGAAAGCCGAAATTCATTCTCACTGTCGTTCACGGCGTTTTCGGCCACCATTTTTGACACCGCCAGTCTCTTTCTTCTCCTTGAGCTCTAGTGTGTGTGATTCCAAGCTTTGTTTCACTTAAAATGGTCTTGATTTGCTTAGGTTTCGATTTTGGTAATTCAACCATTTTAGGGTTCTTGATTTTTTTTGAACTTTGAATTGATTGATTCATGAAAAATTTCTTCACAAATGTTATTCCGCTTAGCTTAATCTACATGTGTGAATTTTTTTATAATTTTTGGAAATTATTTTGATTTTTGGGTATTTTTGAATATTTTATTATTATTTTCTAATTTCCAAAAATTAATTAAATTAATTATGAAATTGTGTTTTATGGTAATTATAGGTGTTGAAATGAATTATAGAAATTTATTTGGAATTTTTTGAATTTTTATGTATTTATTTTGAATTTAATTAGTTTATGTAATTTTTGAAAAATAGGTTTAATTGTGTTTTTAATTGAAATTAATTAGTTAATTGAGTTTAATTATTGATATTATTGATAAATATGTTGATAAAATTAATTTTGTGCAATTATATTATTTTTGGTGAATTTTTGCATTAATTTTAGTATATTTATATATATAAGGGCATTTTGGTAATTTTACCCTAGATTGGCTAAAAATGTAATTAAATTGGTTTTAATAGTTATTTAAGGTATAAAAATGATTTCTACAAATTATTTAGTATTTTTAACTAATTAAAACTATTTTTCGTAAATTATTTTCAATTATATATATAATATATGATTTTTCTAATAAAATGAGTTTTTATCGATTTTTACTGTGTTTTAGGGTTAATTATGTAATTTCTACTTATAAAATGTATTTCTATGATATAAGGGTATTTTTGGTATTTTTATATTGTTATGTGAATTGTGGACCCCGGTTGGTAAACTGTAGTTTGGAGTCCGACTGAGGGGTTGTGGATGTGTTTCTGTGTCTATTTTTTAAAGTGTGTTTCTTTGCAGGGCTGGCTCTACTCTTTGAGTAGAGAGATGTTCATTTTACAGGGGAGGTTCTATCGGATTTTCGATAGAATTCTCGTAAAACGTGATATCCGGTCAAACCCTAATTTTGATTCTATGTCCAATATTCTAGATTGAGTTTTTAGGATTTTTTGTTAGGTTTATTATGATGTCTGTTATTTTTGTATGTTTAGTTGCACCGAGACCGAGGCCTAGTGGACCAGGCCTATCGGACCCATTTCGAGGAGCGCACTAAGTGTGAGTTGCTATTCTATATATATATATATGCTTTAGGGTGCATGATTTAGAAATGTATGTTTTATTTTGATTAATTATGCATAAATAATTCAATTAGTATTTAATTTTATTTTTAGTTTATTTTGGTTTATCTTTAGTTTATTTTCGGTATATTTTAAATTATATGCATGTTTTGCTAATAAATTAGGTTTAAAATATTTTTGAATATATTTCCAATTTATTTTATAATCTATCTGGATTTCTTTGACGTATATATACTCGAAATATACCTGGTTTATTTTTGGTATATTTCTGGTATATATATATGGTTTATGTTGCTATTTTATTTAAATTCATGCATCATTTATTTTTATGAATGTATGTTTTATATTTCAATGAAGGATATCAATAGAATGTGCTACCTAGTGGGCAGCACTAAGATCGAGTACGTACCAATACGCTAATAGCATTTAGGTTATATTACTAACCATTTGTGGATATTGATTGGATATGATTATTTGATGTGTGAGATATGATTTGGGAGTGTGATTGCTGGAGCTCGGTTGACCAAGTGTCTTAGGGCCAATCACACTGACAGTAAGACTGCTGGAGTTCGATTGACTTAGTGTCTCGGGGCCAATCTACTGTCCAAATGGATCAAGTGATTATATTTGGATAAGTGAGCCTGTATGGGTAGAGTGTTGTCTAACACTATTTTCGAGGTTGCGATATTCTAGGGTTATATTTGATCCTTCATAACCAGTGGTTTTCAAACAAAATATATAAAAATGATTTTATTGCATATGTATGTAGTTGCTTGTATACATACATATTATATATATATTGTTGACTGTATGCATTGTCATTTAGTATGCATGTATATATATTATAGTAATTCACTCAGTGAGGTCTGACTCCTCTTCGTTGACTATTTTTTCAGGAGAGTCATCGTCTTCAGACCTCAGTAGCAGGCCTGTACGCCGGACTTCTTCCGCCCCGGCTTTATTATGTAAACTGCTCACTTGAGTTTTATTTTATGATCTAGACACTGCAGTAGTCGTAAAATTGTTAAGAGATATTGTATATTTGTGTATGAGTTATGTATTTTAAGAATTTGAACTGGATTGTATTAAAAAAGTTTATTTATATATGAGATGAGAATTTGATTTAAATCCCCTGATGGTGGATTATTATTTTGATATTTATGATTTTATTTTACTGCACAGTATTTTATTTAAATGTGTTGTTATTATTATTATTGCATGTTTTATTTTATTTTAGGCTTGCTACGGGTTTCAGATTAAAAAGAATTCTCGTTCCCTAGCGCCGGTCATGGCCCCTGTTTTGGGTCGTGACAAAGAAAACTTAAATACTAATTAAATCATTATGCATATTTATCAAAATAAACCATACATTTCTAAAATCATGCATCCTAGAACATATATATATAAAATAAGAACTCACTGTTTATTGCGCTCCTCGAGATGGGTCCGACGGGCTTGGTCCACTAGGCCTCAGTCTCGGCGCAACTAAACAAACAAATGACAACAGAAAATCAAAATAAATCTAACAGAATTCCAAAGACTCGATCTAGAATCTTAGACATGGAATCAGAATAGGAATTCGACCGGATATCACGTTTTACGAGAATTCTACCAAAAATCTGACAAAACCTCCCCTGTAAAATGGACATCTCTCTACTCAAAGAGTAGAGCCGGCCCTGCAAAGAAACACACTTCGAAAATAGACACATAATTCACAACCACAATCCCTTAGTTGGACTCCAAACTACAATTCACCGACCGAGGTCCACAATCCATGGAACACTACAGAAATACCGAAAATGCCCTTTAATAATAAAAATACATTTTATCAATCCAAATTACTTAATTACCCCTAAAACACATTAAAAAAAAGATAAAAACTCATTTATTTAGAAAAATCATATATTATATATATAATTTGAAAATAATTTACGAAAAATAGTTTTAATTAGTTAAAAATACTAAATAATTTGTAGAAATCATTTTTATACCCTAAATAACTATTAAAACCGATTTAATTACATTTTTAGCCAATTTAGTATAAAATTACCAAAATACCCCTATATATATATAAATTTACTAAAATTACTCAAAAATTCACCAAAAATAATATAATTGCACAAAATTAATTTTCTCAACATATATTTCAATAATATCAATAAATATACTCAATTAACCAATTAATTTCAATTAAACACATAATTAACCCTATTTTTCAAAATTACATAAACTTAATAAATTCCAAATAAATATATAAAAATTCAAAAAAATTACAAATAAATTTCTATAATTCATTTCAACACCTATAATCACCATAAAACACAATTTCATAATTTAATTAATTAATTTTTGAAAATTAGAAAATAATAGTAAAATAATAAAAAATACCCAAAAATCAAAATAAATTCCAAAAATTCCAAAAAAATTACAACATATAGATTGAGCTTCCAGGATCAAATTTTGTGAAGGAAGTTTTCATGAATCAATCAAATTGAAGCTAAAAAAATTCAAAAACCCTAAATGGTCGAAATTGAAAACTAGACAAAAACCTTACCAAATTGAGTTTTAAGCTTAAAGGAAGCTTAGAATCATCTTCTATGGTGTCTGAGGAGTTCAACGGCACCGGAATGATAGGTTTTAGCACCGAAAATGTGAGGTACGGTGTAAGAAGCAACTCTCGGCCAAATCAAGTTTCTCAACTTCACCGACGCTGGAGAGGGTGGTGGCGGAGCTGCTGGAGGAAGAGGGTGGACGTTCGGGAGGCACACCGACGGTAGTCGGTCAGAGTTACAGCGGGATGGTAAGGGTGTGGGACAATCAGGCGATGGTGATGAAGGTTAGGGGCAAATTAAGAAAAGTATATATATATATATAAATATATATATAATTAAAAGTAATTAATAAACCCTAAAATTATTAAATATATATGCATGTATATGTATGTATTTTAATACGACCATTAAAATAGTGCATGGACTCATGCAAATTCATAAATCTATTTAAAATAATTAATATTAAATTATTCACGTGTCAATTTCCATAAAAATACAATTCCCAGGAAAATTTTATGTAAAATACTTAAAATAATATAAAATAATTAAAATTAGCTTTAAACAGATAACAAATTCATAAATATATCATAAATATATACAAAATTATTAACACTGAATATCCCGATGCAGTATAAAAATATTTAAAAACTCGGGATATTACAGTCTTCCCCCCTTATAAAAAATATATATACACACATTTCACACAAATATCAAACTTTGCTTTTATAAATATAATAAATGCAGAAAACATTTATTTTAATACATGAAGGATCAAATAAAACCCTATTAATCGCAACCTCAATCAATCATATCATCACTCTAGCCATACAAGCTCACTTAAATCCAAATAGATCACTTATTCCATTCTGGACAGTAGACTGGCCCCAAGATACTAAGTCAACCGAGCCCCAATAGTCTGACTGTCAGTGTGATTGGCCCCACGACACTTAGTCAACCGACCTCTAACAATCACACCATCAATCATATCACATCTTGTCATGACCCAAAACAGGGCCATGATCGGTGCTAGGGAATGGGAATTCTTTTGAATCCGGAACCCGTAGCAAGCCTTAAAATAAATAAAAACATGCAATAATAATAATAACGTAAATAAAATCACTCACAACGGAAGTAAATTTCATAAATAAAATAAGTATAATCCACTAACTCGTTTAAATAAACAACCTCATCTCATATATAAATAATCTTTTAATACAAATCTCAGTTCAAATGTTTAAAATACAAATCTCATACAAACATAATACATAAGTTTCACAACTGACTACAACTACTGCAGTATCTAGATTATAAAATAAAGTCAAGTGAGTAGTTTACATAGTAAAGTCGGGGTAGAAGAAATCCGGCGTAAGGGTCTGCTATTGAGGTCTGAAGACGAAGACTCTCTTGAAAAATAGTCAACATAGGGGAGTCAGACCTCACTGAGTGAATTGATATAATATATATAGACACATAGCTAAATGACAAATGCACACATTCAATAGTATATATTATTAATATATATACATGCAAAATCACATAGATATAGCAAAATCATTTATATAAATACTAAAAATAATATTTGATTATGAAGGATCAAATAGAACCCTAGAAAATTGCAACCTCAAACAGTGTTAGACAACACTCTAGCCATATAGGCTCACTTATTCCAAATAAATTCACTTGTTCCATTTGGACAGTAGACTGGCCCCGACACACTAAGTCAACCGAGCTCCGGCAGTTTGACTATCAGTGTGATTGGCCCCGAGACACTTGGTTAACCGAGCTCCAAAAATCACACTCCCAAATCATATCTCACATTATAAATAAATCAATCCGATCAATATCCATAAATAGGTTAGAAATTTAACCTACAGTCCATCATCATACCAGTACGTACTCAGTCCTAGTGCTGCCCACTAGGTAGCACGTTCTATTGATATCCTTCATTATTATATAAAACATACATTCATAAAATAAATGATGCATGATATTAAATAAAATAGCAACATAAACCATATATATACTAGAAATATACCAAAAATAAACAAAGTACATTTTGAGTATATATACGTCAAATAAATTCAATTTAATTATAAAATAACTAGAAATAAACTATAAATATACTTAAAAACATTTTAAGAATAATTTATTAATAAAACATGCATATAATTTAAAACATACCAAAACTATACCAAAAATAAACCTAAGCAATTATTAAACCATATATGCATATTTTATACAAATAAATCATACATTTCTAAAACATGCAATCCTAATACAAGTATATATAGAATAACAACTTATAGTTATTGCGCTCCTCAAGACGGGTTTGACGGGCCTAGTCCACTAGGCCTCGGTCTCAACGCAACTAAACAAATAAATGACAATAAGAAATTAGAATAAATCTATCAACATTCTAGAGACTCGATTTAAGAATATCGGACACAAAATCAGAATAAGAATTCGACCAGACATCACGTTTTACGAGAATTCTATCAAAAATCTAGCAGAACCTCCCCTGTAAAATGGACATCTCTCTACTCAAAAAGTAGAGCCGGTCCTATAAAGAAATACACTTCGAAAATATACAGCCACAAAATCCCTCGGTCGAACTCCCAAACTACAATTCCACCGACCGAGGTTCATAATTCACGAGATAACACAAAACACATTTAAAATGCCAAAAATACCCTTTAATTCTCAAAATATAACAGATTAGGTATTTAAAACACTGAAAATAATTTTTTATCCGATAATTACAATAAAACCCTAATTTAAATAAAATATTATTAAAAATTGATAATTCTTAATAAATACATAAATATTGACCAAAATACATTTTATAAATCCAAATTACATACTTAACCCTAAAACATATTAAAAATCGATAAAACTCATTTATTTACAAAAATAGTATATTATATATAATTTGAAAATAATTTACGAAAAAATAGTTTTAATTAGTTAAAAATACTAAATAATTTGTAGAAATCATTCTTATACCTCAAATAACTATTAAAACTATCACGACCCAAAACAGGGGCCATGACCGGTGTTAGGGAACGAGAATTCTTTCGAATCCGGAACCCGTAGCAAGCCTAAAAATAAAATAAAACATGCAATAGTAATAACAATATATAATGCAGCGGAAATAATTATCATAAATATCACAACAACATATGTACCAACTGGATTTAAATCAAATCCTCATCACTACATACATATAAAATATTTTAATACAAATCCAGTTCAAATATAATACAACATCTCTTTAAATATTTAATGACTACTGCAGTGTCTAGATAAAATAAACATAAGACTCAGGGAAGCAGTTTACACAAAGAAGCCGGGGCGGAAGAAATCCGACGTACAGGCCTGCTACTGAGGTCTGAAGATGTTGACTCTCTTGAAAAATTAGTCAACGGAGGGGAGTCAGACCTCACTGAGTGAATTACTATAATGTATATACATGCATACTAAATGACAATGCATACAATCAACAGTATATATCTAATATGTATATATACATGCAATTACACACAGATGCAATAAAATCATTTTATATATATTTCATTGAAAATCGTTTATGAAGGATCGTATAGAACCCTAGAATATCGCAACCTCGAAAACAATGTTAGACAACACTCTAACCTTACAGGCTCACTTATTCCAAAATATTCACTTATTCCATTTAGACAGTAGACTGGCCCCGAGACACTAAGTCAACCGAGCTCCAGCAGTCTGACTGCAGTGTGATTGGCCCCGAGACACTTGATCAACCGAGCTCTAGCAATCACACCCCCAAATCACATCTCACACATCAAATAATCATAATCAATCAATATCCATTAATAGGTTAGTAATATAGCCTAAATACTATAGGCGTACCGGTACATACTCGGTCCTAGTGCTGCCCACTAGGTAGCACGTTCTATTGATATCCTTCATTAATAAATATAAAACATCCATTCATAATAAATGATGCATAAAATTAAATAAAATACCAATATAAACCATATATATACCAGAAATATACCAAAAGTAAACCAGGTATATTTCGAGTATATATACGTCAAATGAATCCAATTAAATCATAAATTAAGCTAGAAATATATTTAAAAACATTTTAAATATAATTTATTAACAAAACATGCATATAATCTAATATATACCAAAAATAAACCAAAAATATACTTAAATACAAATCACATTATTTATGCATTTTAATCAAAATAAAACATATATTTCTAAATCATGCATCCTAAAGCATATATATATAGTATAGTAACTCACAAATTAGTGCGCTCCACGAGATGGGTCCGATGGGCCTGGTCCACTACCCCTCGGTCTCGGCGCAACTAAACAAACAATAACGACAGAAATCAGAATAATCCTAATAGAAATCCTAGAATTTGATCTAGAATATTAAACACAGAATTGAGATTAGGGTTCGACCGGATATCACGTTTTACGAGAATTCTATAAAAAATTCAACAGAACCTCCCCTGTAAAACGGATATCTCTCTACTCAAAGAGTAGAGCCAACCCTGCAAAGAAACACACTTTGAAAAACAAGCTCAACACTCAACCACAACCCCTCGGTCGGACTCTAGACTACAATCTACCGATCGGGGTCCACAATCACAGAACAATTCAGAAATACCAAAAATACCCTTATAACATAGAAATACATTTTATAATTAGAAATTACATAATTAACCTTAAAACACTGTAAAAATTGATAAAAACTCATTTTATTAGTAAAACCGTATATTATATATATAATTGAAAATAATTCACGAAAAATAGTTTTAATTAGTTAAAAATACTAAATAATTTGTAGAAATAATTTTTATACCTTAAATAACTATTAAAACCAATTAAATTACATTTTTAGCCAATTTAGGGTAAAATTACCAAAATACCCCTATATATATATAAATATATTAAAATTACTTCAAAAATTCACCAAAAATAGTATAATTATCCAAAATTAATTTTATCAACATATTTATCAATAATATCAATAATTAAACTCAATTAACCAATTAATTTCAATTAAAAACACAATTAACCTAATTTTCCCAAAATTACATAAACTCAAATAATTCAAAATAAATACTTAGAAATTCATAAAAATTCCAAATAAATTCCTATAATTCATTTCAACACCTAATTTAACCATAAAATAAAATTTCATAATTTATTTAATTAATTTCCAAAAATTAGAAAATAATATTAAAATATTCAAAAATACCCAAAAATCAAAATAATCTCCAAAAATTCCAAAAAAATTCATACATGTAGAATAAACTACTAGAATCAACATTTGTGAAGGGATTTTTCATGACTCAATCAATTCAAAGCTCAAAAAAATAAAAAACCCTAATATGGTCGAATTCGAAAATTCGAAACCTAAACAAATCAAGACCATTTCAGTTCAAACCAAAGCTAGAATCACACTCATCAGAGCTCAAGGAGAAGAAAGAGACCAGCGGTGTCTAAAATGGTGGCAGAAATCATGGTCGACGGCGAGGAGAGGAAGTTTCGGCCAAATGGGGAAAATGGGAGCTAACCGGTGCCGGAGAAGGAGCTTGGGGCGGCAGAGCAGCTGGCTGAGGAAGGTGGAGCTGCTGGTGGCACACCGACGGTAGGGGAACGACAGTTGCAGCAATGGTGGGTGATCGGGCACGGGAAGGAAGAAGAGAAGGGAAGAAGAAAAGAAAAGAAAAGAAAAAGAAAAGAAAAAGAAAAAGAAAAGAAAAGAAAAAGAAAAAATAAAATAATAAAAAAATAATTTTAATAAAATATTAAAAAAAATTCACATTCACACACTTAATATTTAATATTTTAAAATTTAATATTAATTAAAAATAATTAAATAACAATAAAATAATTAATTAATTAGTAAAATATTAGGGTAATATATTAAACCCTAATTAAATAAATATTTACACGCATAGGCTTTGTTTATTATTTTAAAAATACGTATGAGTTCATGCAAGTCCGTAAATATATTTAAAATAATTAATAATAAAATATTTACGTGAAAATTTCTCCAAAAATAAAAGTCTCGGGAAAATTTTACGTAAAGCATTGTAAATAAGACACAATAATTAAAACAGATTTTAAATACTTATCAACCTCGTAAAAATATCGTAATATATATACAAAAATTATTAACACTGTATATCCCGGTACAGTATTAAAATATTTAAAAACACGAGATATTACAGTCTTCCCCCCTTACAAGAATTCGTCCCCGAATTCTAGAAAGAAAAGATTACAGAATCAGGAAGGAAAGAGATACGGGTAAGAAGCTCGTATCTCAGCTTCAGTCTCCCACATATGCTTCTCAACTCTATCACTACGCCACAGAACCTTGACCATCGGAATCTGCTTCGATCGCAACTGTCGAACTTGATAATCTACGATCACCACAGGTTCTTCCACAAACGTCAAATCTTCACTCACTTCTACACTGTCAGGCTGCAACACGTGTGAAGGGTCTGAGATATACTTCCTCAACATCGAGATATGAAATACTGGATGCACCTATGACATACTCAGAGGAAAATCCAACCGATATGCAACAGTGCCAACGCTCTCCAGAATCTCAAACGGTCCAATATACCTTGGTGCTAACTTACCCTTCCTGCCAAATCTCATCACACCCTTCATCGGAGATACCTTCAGAAAAATGAAATCTCCAACCTGAAACTCCACATCTCAAACGAAGACGATAGCTCAAACGAAGAGGCTCTGGATATAATCTCCTCAAAAATCGCTCTCGAAACTGAGCCCAGGTCATCGTCATCATGTAAGGCTGGATCATATGAATGAACCAATCTAGGGCTGGTCCCTCGACACACAACTCGATGATCATGATCCGCTGGTACTCGGTATGAGCAGTCTGAGTCCGAGTCTCAATCACGTGCAGAAAATCTAACGGATTGGAAGTACCGTCAAAAGCAATCCTGCCAACTCGGGCATAGAACAAAGCTACCTCAGGGTCAGACATAACTTGCTGATAGGCAGGCTGAACAGGCTGAATGACTGGAGGAACAGGAATATCAAACTCAGGCTCAATAGTCTCCTCGTCCTGTAACTCTCTCTACCTACGGCGACCTGCCGCTCCTCGAGGTCTACCTCTGCCACGACCTTTACGTCTAACTGGCTGCTCAGGAGGTAAAACCTCATCCTGAAAAGACTCATCATCCTCGACCTCAACGACGGGTGGAGCGACACGCGCTCGCCTCCTCATACTGAAAAGATAAATGGAAAGATTCAGAAAAAACAAACAATGGAGGAATAACGCAGAAAACTAAGCAAGGAATACTCATCAAGACATACTCGAACCTAATTCAATGCAGTAGTTCAACAGAAAACACAACTTGAAAACTAGGGCCACGACTCACATAATTAAGCCCTGACACAGAACTCCGCTCTGATACCAACTTTGTCACGACCCAAAATAGGGGCCATCACTGGCGCTAGGGAACGGGAATTCTTTCAAATCCGGAACCCGTAGCAAGCCTAAAAATAAAATAAAACATGTAATAATAATAATAACAATATCAAATGCAACAAAAATGAAAATCATAAGTATCACAATAGTATTTTCACCAATTGGATTTAAATTAAATCTCATCTCATATATATAAATCTTTTGATACAAATCCAGTTCACATAATACAATATCTCACATAAATAAAATACATAAAATCCCATAATTTAATTTACCACTACTGCAGTGTCTAAATTATAAAAATAAGACTCAAGTAAGCAGTTTACATAAAGAAGCCGGGGCGGAAGAAATCCGGCATACAGGCCTACTACAGACTGACTGAATCCATTGAGATTTGTAATTTTCTAGGTTTAATTGGTTATCATAGGAAATCTGAATAGAATTCTCTAGAATTACAGCTCCTATGACCTGTATAACTCAGAAGAATGGAAGATTGTGTGAACAGATGTTTGTTAGAAAAACTTCCAAGTACTAATGAAGACTGATTGATCTGAGGGTTACGTGAACTTTAGAGAATAAGACCTGATATCATTACAACATTTCATCATATCATCATAGCATCTCCTTACATCATTTCATCACGACATTTCATTCTAGCATTTCATCATAACATTTCATTATATCATCTCATCATGACATTCATCATAGCATGTCATCATGGCATATCACCATAGAATGATCTGTTGATAGGAGATGCCCAAGTTAATGATACAGGGTTGATGTTGTAATCTGAGAAAGGGATTCTATATAAGCTGTGGAAATGAACTTGTAGTGTACATCCAAATGGTTACCAAGAATTATCATAGTATTCAGGATCAGTACTAGTGGGTTGGATTATAAAAGGATGTGACTAATTGTATTTCTAAGTGTTAAAATTGCCAGTCGGTGAAAGCTGAACATCAGAAGTCTTCTGGGAAGTTTCGATCTCTTTTGAATTTGGGTGGAAATGAAAGAGAATTGTGATAATTTTTGTGGTTGGTTACCTCGTTCGAAGGGTGAATATGATTCCGTTGGAATGGTTGTAGACAAATTGACAAAGTCAGCTAATTTTTGGCCAGTGGAAGCCACTTATTCAGTAGCTAAGAGGGCTAAGCTGCATATGAAACATATTGTGTGCCTGCATGGACTACCTATGTCCATTGTATATGGTAAAGGTACAGTGTTTACCTTTCGATTTTGGCAGAGATTATGGAGAGTAATAGACACCTGATTGGATTTCAATACTGCTTTTCATCCTCAGATAGATGACGGTCTGAGAGGACGATCCAGACACTAAATAGTATGTTGAAGATGTGTGTTTTGGATCTAGAAGGTAGCTAGGTTAATTATATGCTACTTATAGAATTCGTTTATAATAACAGCTACCATAGCAGTATTGGAATGACACCACCTGAAGCTTTTATGGAAAGAAGTCTTAATTAGATATGAGATGGTTCAGAATACAATGAAGAAGTTGTTGTGATCAGAAGAGTGATATGGATCCTAGATGCAGAGATATGGAGTTTCAGATCGATGACTGTAATTTTGAAGATGTCTTAAAAAAATGGTGTGATGACACTTGTTGAACAATAAAGAATTGAATGAAGATCTGAAGTTTGAGAAGGAATCAGTTGAGATTGTAAATTATCAAGCTCGATAGTTATGTTCGAATTAGATTCAGATGATCAAGGTTCCGTGATGTGGCAATAAAGTGAAAGAGCTTACATGAAAGACTGAAGTTGAGATATGAGCTTCTTACCCGTATCTCTTTCTTTCTTGATCTTGTAATTTTCTTTTTGGAATTCGGGGACGAATTCTTGTAAGGGGGGAAGACTGTAATATCCCGAATTTTTAAATATTTTTATACTGCATCGGGATATGCAGTGTTAATAATTTTTATATATATATTTATGATATTTTATGAGTTTGTTGTTTGTTTAAAGCTAATTTTAATTATTTTATATTATTTTAAGTACTTTACGTAAAATTTTCTTGGAAATTATATTTTCGGGGAAATTGACACGTAAATAATTTAATACTATTTATTTTGACTAGTTTTATGAATTTGCATGAACTCATATATAATTTTAAAGTGCTAAAATAAAATGTATATATGTGTATTTATTTAAATTAATTAGAGCTTAATTAATTTCCTTAATTTTATTATTTAATTCTTGTATTAATTAATTTTAAGCTTATAAATTATTAAACATATTAAATTATGTGTGTGGTGTATATTTAATGTGTGTGAAATTTTATATTATTATAATATATAGTGTAAATATATATATATATATACATATATACATAATTTTTTTATCAAAAAATCAAAACTTCCATTTATTTACAGTTTTGCCCCTCCTTTATCTTCTTCCTCCCAAAACGTTTTCCACCATTTCCAGCCACTTTCAAGCTGGTTTTCTTACTGTTACTATGCCCCTCAGCCTTCCTCTTCCACCTCCAGCCATTTCCACCACCTGAAACACTCTTTTCCGACGAGTTTTGGTCGGATTTTCTTCAAGGAGCCAAAAATCAACTTAGCTCCGACCAAATACTTTCCGGCCACCAAATTTGCTGCCGTCGGTCTCTATATTCTCCTTGAGCTCTGGTGAGTGTGATTCCAAGTTTTTTTTCACTTGATTTGGTCTAGAATTGCTTAGGTTTCAATTTCTTTAAATCAGCCATTTTGGGTTTCGAATTTTTTTTAGCTCCAATTTGATTGATTCATGAAAACTTCCTTCACAAACTTTGTTCCTAGAAGCTTAATCTACATGCTGTAATTTTTTTAGAATTTTTAGAATTTATTTTAATTTTTGTGAATTTTTTATTATTTTCTAATTTTCGAAAATTAATTAATTAAATTATGAAATTGTGTTTTATGGTGATTATAGGAGTTTAAATGAATTATATAAATTTATTTGTAATTTTTGTGAATTTTTATGTATTTATTTGGAATTTATTAAGTTTATGTAGTTTTGAAAAATAGGGTTGATTATGTTTTTAATTGAAATAAATTGGTAAATTGAGTATATTTATTGATATTATTGAATTATATGTTGAGAAATTAATTTTTGAGTAATTATATAATTTTTGGTGAATTTTTGAACATTTATAGTGAATATATATATATATAGGGGTATTTTGGTAATTTTACACTAAATTGGTTAAAAATGTAATTAAATTGGTTTTAATAGTTATTTAGGGTATAAAAATGATTTCTGCAAATTTTTAGTATTTTTAACTAATTAAAACTATTTTTCGTAAATTATTTTCAAATTATATATAATATACTATTTTTCTAAAAAAATGAGTTTTTATTGATTTTTAGTATGTTTTAGGGTTAATTACGTAATTTGGATTTATAAAATGTATTTTTATTATATAAGGGCATTTTCGGTATTTTATAAATATTCTGTGAATTGTGAACCTTGGTCGGTGAATTATAGTTTGGAGTCCGACCGAGGGATTTTGGTTGTAATCCTGTGTTTATTCCGAAGTGTATTTCTTTGCAGGACCAGCTCTACTCTTTGAGTAGAGAGATGTCTGTTTTATAGGGGAGGTTCTGCCGGATTTTTGGTAGAATTCTTGTAAAACGTGATATCCGGTCAAATTCCCATTCTAAATCTGTGTCTAAAATTCTAGATCGAGTCTTTAGAATTTTTGTTAAATTTATTCTGATTTCATGTTGTCATTTGTTTGTCTAGCTGCGCCGAGACCGAGGCCTAACGGATCAGGCCCGCCGAGTTTGTCTCGTGGAGTGCTAACATGTGAGTTATTATACTGTATATATATGCACTGCATATAGGGTGCATTATTTAGAATTTTTCATTTTCATTGTATGTTTAAAAAAATGATTTAAATTATAATATTTTTGGTATATCTAGGGTTGCATTCTTATATATATGCATAATAAATAATTATGCATGTTGGTTTGATATATGCACATTAAACAATTAGGTTTAGGTTTAATACATTTGAGTAATATACACATGTTTTAAAATGTACACTTAGACATAATTATTTTATTAAATGATTAGTATACTAGTAGATTTTATGTTTATTCTTAAATAATTGCATGTTAAATTATAAACCTACACTTAAATTATTTTTAAGTTTATTTGTGGTATATTTTTTATTTATTTCCGAATAAATAAATGTTTTATTATTAAATTAAACCTAACACATTAGTGGTATATTTAGGGTTTATTTTTGATATATGCATGCTAGATAATTAGGTTTATTTTTAGTATATTTGTGAATATATGTTAAACAAAAACACGTATTTAAATGAATATTTATACATAAATGGTTTATTAAATGATTTGAGTACTTAGGGTATATCTTTTGCATATTTAAGTATATTTTTAAGATAATGCATGTTATATTATTGTTGCTCATTTAAATTGTTTTTAACTATATTAATGATTTATCTTTAGTTTATTTCATATTTTATTTGACTATATATATATATATATATATATATATATATATATATATACCTGAAATATACTGGGTATATTTTTGGTATATATATATATGGTTAGTTTTACTATTATGAATATTGTTCTACATTAATTATTTTTCGAATGAATGATTTATTCGAAGTGAAGGATATCAATGGAACGTGCTTCCTAGTGGGCAGCACTAGGACCGTATACGTACCGGTACGATAGATAAGGATTGAGTGAGAGTTAAAATTGGGTGATTATAATTGATTTAATTGATTTGACTAAGATTAATGGTATGTTAGATAGTGTGATTGCGGGGCCAATCACACTGACAGTCAGACTGCTGGAGCTCGGTTGACTTAGTGTCTCGGGGCCAGTCTACTGTCCATAAGTGAATTGAATGATCTATTGGGTTGATTGAGATGTGAGGTGATAGATAGTGTGATTGCTGGAGCTCGATTGACCAAGTGTCTCGGGGCCAATCACACTGACAGCCAGACTGTTGGAGCTCGGTAGACTTAGTGTCTCGGGGCCAATCTGCTGTCCAGATTGGAATAAGTGTTCTATTTGGAATCAAGTGAGCCTGTATGGCTAGAGTGATGATGGGATTATTTGAGGTTGTTATTATTTAGGGTTCTATGGATCCTCCATAAATTAAAACAAACGTTTTCTACATTTAGTATATTTATAAAAGCAGAGTTTGACATTCGTGTGAATTGTGTGTATATACATACATATATAATAATGCCTGATTGTTATGGTTTAGTTTGCATGTATATATAGTATAATAATTCACTCAGTGAGATCTGACCCCCCTCAATTATTTTTTTCAGGAGATTCCATATCGTCAGACTTTAGTTGTAGAGTTCCTCGTCGGTGTTCTTCAGTCCCGGCTATTTTATGCAAATGTATATTTTGAACTTTGAATTGTATTCTAGAAACTGCAGTAGTAATGTTATTATATTGGAAGTGTATTATTTTGTTTGGATATTATATACTCTGAGAATTTGTATTTGAATATTGTACGAATATGTATTTATTTATAAAAGGATTTGGAGTATTTATTTTATATATTGATTCAGAAAAAATTTTAATTTGGTCGTACTTTTATATAATTCTTGCATGATTTTATTTTCTAAGGCTTGCTACGGGTTCTAGATTCGAAAGAATTCCCGTTCCCTAGCACCGGTCATGACTCCTTGTTTGGGTCGTGACATATATACATACACACTAAATGACAATGCATACAATCAACAGTATATATATATCTAATATATATACAGGCAATTACACACAGATGCAATAAAATCATTTTATATATATTTATTAAAAATCACAGTTTATGAAGGATCAAATAGAACCCTATGATATCGAAACCTCAATCAGTGTTAGACAACACTCTAGCCATACAGGCTCACTTAATCCAAATATATCCACTTAATCCATTTAGACAGTAGACTGGCCTCGAGACACTAAGTCAACCGAGCTCCAGCAGTCTGACTGCCAGTGTGATTGGCCCCGAGACACTTGGTCAACCGAGCTCCAGCAATCACACCCCCAAATCATATCTCACATCAGATAATCATATTTAATCAATATCCATAAATGGTTAGTAATATAGCCTAAATGCTATAGGCATACCGGTACGTACTCGATCCTAGTGCTGCCCACTAGGTAGCACGTTCTATTGATATCCTTCATTAATAAATATAAAACATCCATTCATAATAAATGATGCATAAAATTAAATAAAATAACAATATAAACCATATATATACCGGAAATATACCAAAAGTAAACCAGGTATATTTTGAGTATATATACGTCAAATAAATCCAGTTAAATTACAAAATAAACTAGAGATATATTTGAAAACATTTTAAACACAGTCATTAATAAAACATGCATATAATTTAATATATATACAAAAAAATAAACCAAAAATTTACTTAAATACAAATCACATTATTTATGCATTTTAATCAAAATAAAACATATATTTATAAATCATGCATCCTAAAGCATATATATATAGTATAGTAACTCACAAATTAGTGCGCTCCACGAGATGGGTCCGACGGACCTGGTCCACTAGCCCTCGGTCTCGGCGCAACTAAACAAACAATAACGATAGAAATCAGAATAACCCTAACAGAAATACTAGAATTCGATCTAGAATATTAAACATAGAATTGAGATTAGGGTTCGACCGAATATCACGTTTTACGAGAATTCTATCAAAAATTCGACAGAACCTCCCCTGTAAAATGGACATCTCTCTACTCAAAGAGTAGAGCTGACCCTACAAAGAAACACACTTCGAAAATAAATGTAAAATTACATTCACAACCCCTTGGTCGGACTCCAAACTATAGTCTACCGACCGGGGTCCACAATCACAGAATAATTCAGAAATACCAAAAATACCCTTATAACATAGAAATACATTTTATAATTAGAAATTACGTAATTAACCTTAAAACACTGTAAAAATCGATAAAAACTCATTTTATTAGTAAAATCGTATATTATATATATAATTGAAAATAATTCACGAAAAATAGTTTTAATTAGTTAAAAATACTAAATAATTTGTAGAAATCATTTTTATACCTTAAATAACTATTACAACCAATTGAATTACATTTTTAGCCAATTTAGGGTAAAATTACCAAAATACCCCTATATATATAAATATACTAAAATTACTTCAAAAATTCACCAAAAATAGTATAATTATCCAAAATTAATTTTCTCAACATATTTATCATTAATATCAATAATTAAACTCAATTTACCACTTAATTTCAAATAAAAACACATTTAACCTAATTTTCCCAAAATTACATAAACTCAAATAATTCAAAATAAATACTTAGAAATTCATAAAAATTCCAAATAAATTCCTATAATTCATTTCAACACCTAATTTAACCATAAAACACAATTCATAATTTATTTAATTAATTTCCGAAAATTAGAAAATAATATTAAAATATTCAAAAATATCCAAAAATCAAAATAATCTCCAAAAATTCCAAAAAAATTCATACACGTAGATTAAGCTACCAGGATTAACATTTGTGAAGGGAGTTTTCATGAATCAATCAATTAGAAGATCAAAAAAATCAAAAATCCCTAATATGGCCAAAATGGAAAATTCGAAACCTAAGCAAATCAAGATCATTTCAGCTCAAACCAAAGCTAGAATCACACTCACCGGAGCTCAAGGAGAAGAAAGAGACTGATGGTGTCAAAAACAGTGGCCGAAATCGTGATCGACGGCGAGGAGAGGAAGTTTCGGCCAAATGGGAAAAATAGGAGCTAACCGGTGCCGGGGAAGGAGCTTGGGGCGGCGGAGCAGCTGGCTGAGGAAGGTGGAGCTACTGGCGGCACATCGACAGTAGGGGAACGACAGTTGCAGTGGTGGTGGGTGATCGGGCACGGGGAGGAAGAAGAGAAGGGAAGAAGAAAAGAAAAGAAGAGGAAAGAAAAGAAAAAGAAAAAGAAAAGATAAAATAAAAAAAAATAATTTTAATAAAATATTTGAAAAAAATCACATCCACACACTTAATATTTAATATTTTAAAATTTAATATTAATTAAAAATAATTAAATAACAATAAAATAATTAATTAATTAGTAAAATATTAGGGTAATATATTAAACCCTAATTAAATAAATATTTACACGCATAGGCTTTGTTTAGTATTTTAAAAATACGTATGAGTTCATGCAAGTCCGTAAATATATTTAAAATAATTAATAATAAAATATTTACGTGAAAATTTCCCCAAATATAAAAGTCTTGGGAAAATTTTACGTAAAGCACTGTAAATAAGATACAATAATTAAAACAGATTTTAAATACTTATTAACCTCGTAAAAATATCTTAATATATATACAAAAATTATTAACACTGTATATCCCGGTACAGTATTAAAATATTTAAAAACACGGGATATTACAGTCTTCCCCCTTTACAAGAATTCGTCCCCAAATTCCAGAAAGAAAAGATTACAGAATCAGGAAGGAAAGAGATACGGGTAAGAAGCTCGCATCTCAGCTTCAGTCTCCCACGTATGCTCCTCAACTCTATCGCTACGCCACAGAACCTTGACCATCGGAATCTGCTTCGAACGCAACTGTCAAACTTGAAAATCAACGATCGCCATAGGTTCTTCCACAAACGTCAAATCTTCACTTACTTCTACACTGTCGGGTTGCAACACGTGTGAAGGGTCTGAGATATACTTCCTCAACATCGAAATATGAAATACTGGATGCACTTGTGACATACTCAGAGGCAAATCCAACCGATATGCAACAGTGCCAACTCTCTCCCTAAAATCTCAAACGGTTCAATATACCTCGGTGCTAACTTACCCTTCCTGCCAAATCTCATCACACCCTTCATCGGAGATACCTTCAGAAAAATGAAATCTCCAACCTGAAACTCCACATCTTTGCGCCTAGGATCCGCATAACTCTTATGTCTGCTAACTGCGGTCTCTAATCTTCACTTAATCACGGCGACTTTCTCTACAGCATCTTGAACCATCTCAGGTCTAGTCAAAGCTCTCTCACCAATCTCATCCCAACTCAAAGGGGATCTACACTTCCTTCCATATAATGCCTCATACGGTGCCATACCAATACTGCTATGGTAGCTGTTATTATATGCAAACTCAATGAGTGGCAATTGATCATCCCAGCTACCTCCCAAATCCAGGACACACATCCTCAACATGTCTTCCAGTGTCTGGATCATCCTCTCAGACTGACCATCTGTCTGAGGATGAAAAGCAGTACTGAAATCCAACCTAGTGCCCATCACTTCCTGCAACTTCTGCCAAAAACGAGAAGTAAACACTAAACCTCTATCTGACATAATGGACACAGGACTCCATGAAGGCATACAATATGCTTCACATATAGCTTCGCCAATCTAGCTACAGAATAGGTGGCTTTCACAGGCAAGAAATGTGCAGACTTCGTCAACCTGTCTACAATCACCCAGATGGAATCGTATCCATCCTTCGAACGAGGTAATCCAACCACAAAATCCATAGCTATCCTTTCCCACTTCCACTCGGGAATAGGAAGAGGCTGAAGCTTCCCAGAAGGCTTCTGATGTTCGGCTTTCACTTGTTGACACGTCAGACATTTAGCAACATAATCAACGACATCTATCTTTAATTCGTCCCACCAGTATAAATCTCTAATACTGTGGTACATCTTAGTAATGTCCGGACGAACGCTGTAGGCTGTAGAATGTGCTTCCTCTAAAATCTCCTCTCTCAAATCATCCACATCAGGAACACATAATCTACCACTGATCCACAACACACCATTATCATCGAGTGTGAAATCAGTGAACTTCCCTGCTCTGACATTCTCTGCAAGCTCTTCTAGAATAGGATCTCGGCTCTGAGCTACTTTAATCCTATCCCTCAGTACAAATCGCACCTTAAACTGAGTTAGCAGTCCACTTGATCTACTAATCTTCATCATCAGACCTTGATCCACCAACAGATGAAATTCCTGGATCAATGGTCTCCTCTCAACACCGATGTGAGCAAGACTACTTGAGGACTTCTTACTCAAGGCATCTGCTACCACATTAGCTTTACCTGGATGATATAGAATCTCGCAATCATAATCCTTCAACAGTTCCAACCATCTCCTCTGCCTCAGATTCAGATCTCGCTGCTGGAAAATGTACTTAAGGCTCTTGTGATCAGTAAATATCTCACAAGTCACCCCGTACAGATAATGTCTCCAAATCTTCAAAGTAAAGATTACTGCAGCCATCTCAAGATCATGTGTGGGATAGTTCTGCTCATGCTTCTTCAACTACCTCAAAGCATAGGCTATCACCCTTCCATTCTGCATCAACACACAACCAAGACCAATTCTAGAGGCATCACAGTAAACTGTGAACTTATCCACACTATTAGGCAAAGCTAACACTGGCGCTGTGGTCAACTTCTCCTTCAATAATTGAAAATTGTTCTCACAAGCTTCTGACCACTCGAACCTAACATTCTTCTGAGTCAAGCGAGTCATAGGGGTTGCAATTCTAGAAAAATCCTGCATAAACCACCTATAATACCCGGCTAAACCCAGAAAACTCCGAATCTCTATAACAGAAGTAGGTCTAGGCCACTCAGACACTGTCTCAATCTTTTGTGGATCAACCTGAATACCTTCTTTAGACACTACGTGTCCAAGAAAAGAAACACTCTTCATCCGAAAATCACACTTCGAGAATTTAGCATAAAGCTAATGATCTTTTAGTGTTTTTAGTACAATCCTCAAGTGATATACATGCTCCTCCATACTCTTTGAATAAACCAGTATATCATCGATGAAGACTACCATAAACTGATCCACATACGGTCTGAATACCCTGTTCATCAGGTCCATAAAAGTTGTTGGTGCATTAGTCAAACTAAAAGACATCACCAGAAACTCATAATGGCCATATCTAGTGCGGAATGCTGTCTTAGGAATATCAGATTCACTAATCCGCAGCTGATGATAACCCGACCTCAAGTCAATCTTAGAAAAGAACTGTGCACCCTGTAACTGATCAAACAAGTCATCTATCCTTGGGAGAGGATACTTGTTCTTCATTGTCACCTTATTCAGCTCTCTGTAGTCAATGCACAGTCTCAGGGTACCATCCTTCTTCTTCATAAACAGGACTGGTGCACCCCAAGGAGAAACACTAGGTCTGATAAAACCCTTATTTAACAACTCTTGCAACTGCTCCTTTAACTCTCTCAACTCTACAGGAGCCATTCTATAGGGTGGCATAGATATAGGAGTAGTACCTGGAACCACATCTATACAGAACTCAATCTCTCTATGAGGTGGTAAACCTGGAAACTCCTCGGGAAAAACATCAGGAAACTCACAAGCAACAGGAACATCTGTGAGTGATAACTTCTCCGCTGAAGTATCCCTGACCAATGCCAAATATCCCTGACAACACTTCTTCAACAACTTCCTAGCCGTAATAGTAGAAATAAGATTCTGAGGTACTGAACTCCTATCACCCACAAACTTAAAATCTCCTTCATTAGGAATTTTAAAAGTCACCTCTTTATTCCTGCAATCTACCATGGCATAGTGCTGAGATAATCAATCCATTCCCAGAATAACATCAAACTCCATCACATCTAATAGAATCAAATCAGCGTGTAATTCTCTACCTCCCACGAGAACTGGATAACCAGAAACAACAATATCGATATCCAAGGAATCGCTCAGAGGAGTGGCAACAGATAAAGGAAAAGCCATCCTCGAAGTTTGCCAACAAGATTTGGAAGCAAAAACGGGAGAAACAAATGAATGCGTGGCACCCGGATCAAACAAAACCCATGCATCCAGGTAACAAATAAAAAAAATACCTGCCACGACTGCATTAGATGCCTGAGCATCCTGCTGAGTGAGATGGAAGACTCTGGCCTGACCTCGACCTCCCTGCTGACTGGTAGAAGCCTGGCCAACACCTCTGGCACCTCCTCTAGTACCTCTACCATGACTCTGCTGTGGAACAAGCTGAGTGGAACTCTAATGCTGAGCTGGTGGTAACTGAAATGGCATGAGTGCAGCACTAGCAATCGACTGCTGTGGGAATCATGGAATCTGCTGCTGCTGATACCCGGAGTAAGGACACGATCTAGCAAAATGTCCTGTCTGCCCGCATCTGAAGCATGTCAGTGGTGTCAGATAACACGATCCCTGATGGACTCTACCGTAAGTCTGGCAAACACTGGCCGCTGATCCAGAACTACGACCACTGCTACTGCTCGAAGCACCTGATCCAAATCTGAACGATCTACGCTGACCTCCACGGCCATGTCTACTGCTTTGATGCACTCGCTGCTGCTGTCTCTGACTCTGCTGAGTCGGACCTCACTGCTGACTACTCGAACCAACATGAAAACTAGAGTACGGAGTAGCCTGCAATCCACTCGACTGAACTCCCAGTCGGTAATAATCAGGCATCGCTCCCTGCCTAACTAGCCTCAGCTTAATCTCCTTGGCTAACTCAATCATAGACTCCAGAGTAAGGCCCGTTGTAGGCATACCAGTAAAAGCTGAACCCAAACCAATAACGTATGTAGTGATTGCAAAGTACTGATCAGATCCTCTGCATATCTACCCAGACGAAGAAACTATCGGGTGTACTCCTCTATAGATCGATCTCCATAAGAAATACTGGTCAAACGAAGACGATAGCTCAAACGAAGAGGCTCTGGATAGAATCTCCTCAAAAATCGCTCTTGAAACTGAGCCCAGGTCATCGTCATCATGTAAGGCTGGATCATCTGAATGAACCAATCTAGGGTTGGTCCCTCGACAGACAACTCGACGATCATGATCCGCTGGTACTCAGTATGAGCAGTCCGAGTCCGAGTCTCAATCGCGTGTAGAAAATCTAACGGATCGAAAGTACCGTCAAAAGTAATCCTGCCAACTCGGGCATAGAACAAAGCTGCCTCAGGGTCAGACATACCCTGCTGATAGGCAGGCTGAACGACTGGAGGAACAGGAACATCAAACTCAGGCTCAATAGGCTCCTCATCCTGTAACTCTCTCTGCCTACAGCGACCTGCCGCTCCTCGAGGTCTACCTCTGCCACGACCTCTACGTCTAACTGGCTGCTCAGGAGGTAAAACCTCATCCTGAAAAGACTCATCATCCTCGGCCTCAACGACCAGTGGAGCAACACGCGCTCGCCTCCTCATACTGAAAAGAAAAACAAAAAGATTCAGACAAAACAGACAACGGAGGAATAACGCAGAAAACTAAGCAAGGAATACTCATCAAGACATACTCGAACCTAATTCATTGCGGTAGTTCAACAGAAAACACAACTTGAAAACTAGGGCCACGACTCACATAATTAAGCCGTGACACAGAACTCCGCTCTGATACCAACTTTGTCACGACCCAAAACAGGGGCCATGACCGGCGCTAGGGAACGGAAATTCTTTCGAATCCAGAACCCGTCGCAAGCCTAAAAATAAAATAAAACATGTAATAATAATAATAACAATAACAAATGCAGCGAAAATGAAAATCATAAGTATCACAATAGTATTTTCACCAACTGGATTTAAATTAAATCTCATCTCATATATAGAAATCTTTTGATACAAATCCAGTTCACATAATACAATATCTCACATAAATAAAATACATAAAATCCCATAATTTAATTTATCACTACTGCAGTGTCTAGATCATAAAAATAAGACTCAAGTAAGCAGTTTACACAAAGAAGCCGGGGCGGAAGAAATCCGGTGTACAGGCCTGCTACTGAGGTCTGAAGATGTTGACTCTCCTGAAAAATAGTCAACGGAGGGGAGTCAGACCTCACTGAGTGAATTACTATAATATATATACATACACACTAAATGACAATGCATACAATCAACAGTATATATATATCTAATATATATACATGCAATTACACACAGATGCAATAAAATCATTTTATATATATTTGTTAAAAATCACAGTTTATGAAGGATCAAATAGAACCCTATGATATCGAAACTTCAATCAGTGTTAGACAACACTCTAGCCATACAGGCTCACTTAATCCAAATATATCCACTTAATCCATTTAGACAGAAGACTGGCCCTGAGACACTAAGTCAACCGAGCTCCAGCAGTCTGACTGCCAGTTTGATTGGCCCCGAGACACTTGGTCAACCGAGCTCCAGCAATCACACCCCCAAATCATATCTCACATCAGATAATCATATTTAATCAATATCCACAAATGGTTAGTAATATAGCCTAAATGCTATAGGCATACCGGTACGTACTCGGTTCTAGTGTTGCCCACTAGGTAGCACGTTCTATTGATATCCTTCATTAATAAATATAAAACATCCATTCATAATAAATGATGCATAAAATTAAATAAAATAACAATATAAACCATATATATACTGAAAATATACCAAAATTAAATTAGGTATATTTCGAGTATATATACGTCAAATAAATCCAGTTAAATTACAAAATAAACTAGAGATATATTTGAAAATATTTTAAACACAGTTCATTAATAAAACATGCATATAATTTAATATATATACAAAAAATAAACCAAAAATTTACTTAAATACAAATCACATTATTTATGCATTTTAATCAAAATAAAACATATATTTATAAATTATGCATCCTAAAGCACATTTATATAGTATAGTAACTCACAAATTAGTGCGCTCCACGAGATGGGTCCGACGGGGCTGGTCCACTAGCCCTTGGTCTCGGCGCAACTAAACAAACAATAACGACAGAAATCAGAATAACCCTAACAGAAATCCTAGAATTCGATCTAGAATATTAAACACAGAATTGAGATTAGGGTTCGACCGGATATCACGTTTTACGAGAATTCTACTAAAAATTCGGCAGAACCTCCCTTGTAAAATGGACATCTCTCTACTCAAAGAGTAGAGCCGACCCTGCAAAGAAACACACTTCGAAAATAAATATAAAATTACATTCATAACCCTTCGATCGGACTCCAAACTACAGTCTACCGACCGGGGTCCACAATCACAGAACAATTCAGAAATATCAAAAATACCCTTATAACATAAAAATACATTTTATAATTAGAAATTACATAATTAACCTTAAAAACACTGTAAAAATCGATAAAAACTCATTTTATTAGTAAAACCGTATATTATATATATAATTGAAAATAATTCACGAAAAATAGTTTTAATTAGTTTAAAATAATAAATAATTTGTAGAAATCATTTTTATACCTTAAATAACTATTAAAACCAATTGAATTACATTTTTAACCAATTTAGGGTAAAATTACCAAAATACCCCTATATATATAAATATACTAAAATTACTTAAAAAATTCACCAAAAATAGTATAATTATTCAAAATTAATTTTCTCAACATATTTATCAATAATATCAATAATTAAACTCAATTTACCACTTAATTTCAAATAAAAACACATTTAACCTAATTTTCCCAAAATTACATAAACTCAAATAATTCAAAATAAATACTTAGAAATTCATAAAAATTCCAAATAAATTCCTATAATTCATTTCAACACCTAATTTAACCATAAAACATAATTTCATAATTTATTTAATTAATTTCCAAAAATTAGAAAATAATATTAAAATATTCAAAAATATCCAAAAATCAAAATAATCTCCAAAAATTCCAAAAAAAATCATACATGTAGATTAAGCTACTAGGATCAACATTTGTGAAGGGATTTTTCATGAATCAATCAATTAGAAGCTCAAAAAAATCAGAAATCCCTAATATTGGCAAAAATGGAAAATTCGAAACCTAGGCAAATCAAGACCATTTCAGCTCAAACCAAAGCTAGAATCACACTCATCGGAGCTCAAGGAGAAGAAAGAGACTGGTGGTGTCAAAAACGATGGCCGAAATCGTGATAGACGGCGAGGAGAGGAAGTTTCGGCCAAATGGGGAAAATGGGAGCTAACCGGCGCCGGGGAAGGAGCTTGGGGTGGCGGAGCAGCTGGCTGAGGAAGGTGGAGCTGCTGGCGACACATCGATGGTAGGGGAACGACAGTTGCAGCGGTGGTGGGTGATCGGGCACGGGAAGGAAGAAGAGAAGGGAAGAAGAAAAGAAAAGAAAAGGAAAGAAAAGAAAAAGAAAAGATAAAATAAATAAAAAATAATAATTTTAATAAAATGTTTGAAAAAAATCACATCCACACACTTAATATTTAATATTTTAAAATTTAATATTAATTAAAAATAATTAAACAACAATAAAATAATTAACTAATTAGTAAAATATTAGGGTAATATATTAAACCCTAATTAAATAAATATTTACACGCATAGGCTTTGTTTAGTATTTTAAAAATACGTATGAGTTCATGCAAGTCCGTAAATATATTTAAAATAATTAATAATAAAATATTTACGTGAAAATTTCCTCGAATATAAAAGTCTCGGGAAAATTTTACGTAAAGCACTGTAAATAAGACACAATAATTAAAACAGATTTTAAATACTTATCAACCTCGTAAAAATATCGTAATATATATACAAAAATTATTAACACTGTATATCCCGGTACAGTATTAAAATATTTAAAAACACGGAATATTACAGTATCAGAGACTTATACTGGTGGGATGGATTGAAGAAGGATGTCGCTGATTATGTTGCTAAGTGTCTAACGTGTCAGCAAGTGAAAGCTGAACATCAGAAGCCTTCTGGGAAGCTTCAGCCTCTTCCTATACCCGAGTGGAAGTGGGAAAGGATAGCTATGGATTTGGTGGTAGGTTTACCTCATTCTACGGATGGATACGATTCCATCTGGGTGATTGTAGACAGATTGACCAAGTCTGCACATTTCTTGCCTGTGAAAGCCACTTATTCTGTAGCTAGATTGGCAAAGTTATATGTGAAGTATATCGTATGCCTTCATGGAGTACATGTGTCCATTGTGTCAGATAGAGGTTCAGTGTTTACCTCTCGTTTTTGGCAGAAGTTGCAGGAAGCGATGGGCACTAGGTTAGACTTCAGTACTGCTTTTCATCCTCAGATAGATGGTCAGTCTGAGAGGACGATTCAGACATTGGAAGATATGTTGAGGATGTGTGTCCTGGATTTAGGAGGTAGCTGGGATGATCATTTGCCACTTGTTGAGTTTACATATAATGACAGCTACCATAGCAGTATTAGCATGGCACCATATGAGGCGTTATATGGAAGGAAGTGTAGATCCCCTTTGAATTGGGATGAGATTGGTGAGAGAGCGTTGACTGGACTTGAGATGGTTCAGGATGCTGCAGAGAAATTCACCGTGATCAAGCGCAGATTAGAGACCGCAGTTAGCAGGCAGAAGAGTTATGCGGATCCTAGGCGCAGAGATGTGGAGTTTCAGGTCGGAGATTTTATTTTTCTTAAGGTATCTCCGATGAAGGGTGTGATGAGATTTGGTAGGAAGGGTAAGTTAGCATCGAGATATATTGGGCCGTATGAGATTCTGGAAAGAGTTGGCACTATTGTATATCGGTTGGATTTGCCTCCGAATATGTCACAGGTGCATCCAGTATTTCATATCTCGATGTTGAGGAAGTATATCGCAGACTCTTCATAAATGTTGCAGCCCGACAGTGTAGAAGTGAGTGAAGATTTGACGTTTATGGAAGAACCTGTGGCGATTATTAATTATCAAGTTCGACAGTTGCGTTCGAAACAGATTCCGATGGTTAAGGTTCTGTGGCGTAGCGATGGAGTCGAGGAGCATACGTGGGAGACTGAAGCTGAGATGCGAGCTTCTTACCCGTATCTCTTTCTTTCCTGATCCTGTAATCTTTTCTTTCTGGAATTCGAGGATAAATTCTTGTAAGGGGGGAAGACTGTAATATCCCGTATTTTTAAATATTTTTATACTGCATCGGGATATGCAGTGTTAATAATTTTTGTATATATTATGATATTTTTACGAGTTGATATGTATTTAAAATATATTTTAATTATTGTGTATTATTTAAAGTGTTTTACGTAAAATTTTTCCGGGACTTGCATTTTCGGGAAAATTTCCACGTAAATAATTTATTATTAATTATTTTAAATAGATTTGCGGACTTGCATGAACTCATACATATTTTTAAAATACTAAATAAAATATATATGTGTATTTATTTAATCAATTAGGGTTTAATTAATTACCCTAATATTATATTATTTATTTATTAGTTTATTGTTATTTAATTATTTTATTTAGTATTAAATTATTTAAAATATTAAATTATATGTGTGTGGTGTATATTTAATATGTGTAATTTAATATTATTTTAATATATAGTATAAAGTATATATATATACATATATATAGTTAAAAATCAAAATTTTTGCCAAATTACCGAATTGCCCCTCCCTCTTCTTTCTTCTCTCCTGACGCCTACCCTCACTGCGCCTCCCGTTCCACCTCGCCGGACCGCCTTTCGCTGCCACCAGCTGCCGCCAACCTCCTCCTCCTTCCTTCCTCTTCCTCTCCGATGTGACCAGACCGCCGGAAGCCCGCTGGAACGCCCGGAATTCGCGATGGCAGCAAGTTGAGCTCTTCGCCGTCGACCACGATTTCGGCCACAATTTCATGCACCGCTAGTCTTCATCGACTCCTTGAGCTCTGGTGGTCCCTATTCTAAGCTCCTTTTGGCCTGAAATCAAGTGGTTGATGAGGTTTGAGCTAAATCTTCAATTCGGCCATTTTAGGGTTTTTGATTTTTTGAACTTAGAATTGTTTGATTCATGAAAAGTACCTTAACAAATGTTGTTTCCCTTAGATTAATCTACATTTTTGAATTTTTGTATAATTTTTGGAGATTATTTTGATTTTTGGGTATTTTTGAATATTTTAATATTATTTTCTAATTTTGGGAATTTAATTAATTAAATAATGAAATTGTGTTTTATGATAAATATAGGTGTTGAAATGAATTATAGAAATTTATTTGGAATTTTTATGAATTTCTATGTATTTATTTTGAATTTAATTAGTTTATGGAATTTTTGAAAAATTAGGTTAATTATGTTTTTAATTGAAATTAATTGGTTAATTTAGTTTAATTATTGATATTAATGATAAATATGTTGAGAAAATTAGTTTTGGACAATTATATAATTTTTGGTGACTTTTTGAAGTAATTTTAGTATATTTATATATATAGGGGTATTTTGGTAATTTTACCCTTAATTGACTAAAAATGTAATATAATTGGTTTTAATAGTTATTTAAGGTATAAAAATGATTTCTACAAATTATTTAGTATTTTTAACAAATTAAAACTATTTTTCGTGAATTATTTTCAATTATATACATAATATACGGTTTTACTAATAAAATGAGTTTTTATCGGTTTTTACTGTGTTTTAAGGCTAATCATGTAATTTCTATTTATAAAATGTATTTCTATGTTATAAGGGTATTTTTGGTATTTCTATATTGTTCTGTGATTGTGGACCTCGGTCGGTAGACTGTAGTTTGGAGTCCGACCGAGGGGTTATGAATGAGTTGTTGAGCTTGTTTTTCGAAGTGTGTTTCTTTACAGGGTTGGCTCTACTCTTTGAGTACAGAGATGTCCATTTTACAGGGGAGGTTCTACTGAATTTTCGATAGAATTCTTGTAAAACGTGATGTCCGGTCGAACCCTAATTTCAATTCTGTGTTTAATATTCTAGATCGAGTTCTAGGATTTTTTTTGTTAGGTTTATTCTAATTTCTGTCGTTATTGTTTGTTTAGTTGCGCCGAGACCGAGGGCTAGTGGACCAAGCCTGTCGGACCCATCTCGTGGAGCGCACTAAGTGTGAGTTACTATTTTATATATATGTGCTTTAGGATGCATGATTTTAGAAATATATGTTTCATTTTGATTAAATATGCATAAATAATTTGGTTAGTACCTAAGTTTATTTTTAGTTTACTTTTGGTTTATTTTTGGTATATATTAAATTATATGCATGTTTTATAAATAAATTATGTTTAAAATGTTTTTAAATATATTTCTAGCTTAATTTGTAATTTGATTGGATTTATTTGACGTATATATACTCGAAATATACCTGGTTTACTTTTGGTATATTTCCAGTATATATATGGTTTATATTGTTATGTTATTTAAATTCATGTATCATTTATTAGTGAATTGAATGATCTACTAGGTTGATTGAGATGTGAGGTAGATAGTGTGATTGCTGGAGCTCGGTTGACCAAGTGTCTCGGGGCCAATCACACTGACAGTCAGACTGCTGGAGCTCAGTTGACTTAGTGTCTCGGGGCCAGTCTACTGTCCAAATGGATTAAGTGAACATAATTGGAATAAGTGAGCCTGTATGGCTAGAGTGTTGTCTAACACTATTTTCGAGGTTACGATATTATAGGGTTCTATTTGATCCTTCATAAATGATGATTTTCAGTAAAATATATATAAAATGATTTTACAGCATCTGTATGTATTTGTCTGTATATATACATATTAGATATATATTGTTGATTGTATGCATTATCATTTAGTGTGCATGTATATATATTATAGTAATTCACTCAGTGAGGTCTGACTCCCCTCCGTTGACTAACTTTTCAGGAGAGTCTTCTTCTTCAGACCTCAGTAGCAGGCCTGTATGCCGGATTTCTTCCGCCCTGGCTTCTTTGTGTAAACTGCTTCTCTGAGTCTTGAGTTTTATTTTATCAGTAGTCATTAAATTATTAAAGAGATGTTGTATTATATTTGAAAAAGAGTTTATATATATATGAGATGCGTATTTAATTTAAATCCAGTTGGTGGAAATGTTATTGTGATATTTATGATTTTTATTTCCGCTGCATTATATATTGTTATTATTATTGCATATTTTATTTTATTTTTAGGCTTGCTACGGGTTCCGGATTTGAAAGAATTTTCGTTCCCTAGCGCCGGTCATGACCCCTGTTTTAGGTCGTGACAATAAATAACCTATTTTATTTCCAAAATAATATATAATATATTATTTGAAAACAATTTTTGAAAAAAAAAACAGTATTAATTAGTTAAAAAATAGTGATTAATTTGTAGAATCATTTTAATACCTTACATAATTATAAAATCAACTAAAACATAATATTTAACTATAATTAACATAAAATTACACATTTTTCCCTATAGTATAAAATATCTAATACTTTAAATAATTTCCTCAAAAATTATAAAATCATTAAAATTATTTAATCAGCATGTATCATACTAATATCAACCAAAACACATATTTAACCAATAATTTCAACAAAAATACTTATTTAACTTAGTAATTCAAAATACAAATAAGTTATATAAAATTCCATAAAAGTTATATAAATTCATAAAAATTATTTTATCAACAAATAACATTCTAATATCAACTAAAACACACAATTAAACTCTAATTTCAACCAAAAATACACATTTAACTCAATATCCAAACTTTACATAATCTATAAATATTTCTAAAAACTACACAATATTCTTAAAAATTAATTTCTCAACACAAAAATTAATAACAATATATAATAACAATAATTTAACCAAATTCATAATTTAATTAATTAATTAACGAAAATTCATTTTTAATTATTAAAATGTTTAATAATTAAAGAAAAAATCAAACAAAATCAGAAAAATAAATAAAAAATATCTATGAGTAGATTAAGATGCATAGATCATCATTTCTAAAATAAATTATCAAACATCCATTAAACTCAAGCTAAAAAAAATTCAAAAGAATTTGACATGAACTAAAAATATGCAAAAACTCACCATGAACTAAGTTTGAGCTCAAATCATGGCTAAAATCATCTTCTTCGAAGCTTATTAAAGAGTCAAACTAACCAAGAAATGTCAACTCTTACCATCGGGAAGTCATCGGTGATCATTGGGCCATGCTGCTACTTCTGTCACTTCCGGCGAGAAGAAGATGAGAAGGAAAAGAGTTGATGGCAAGGTTCAGGGGTGGCAGAAGGTGGCTTAGTAGTCTGAGCAGGAGCTGGGAATTTACGGAAAGAAAAGAAGAAAAAAATAAAAGGGAAGAAGACAAGCAACGAAAAGAAGAAGAGAAAGAAAGGAGGTTGACCGACCAAAAAGACCTTTCTGCCCCTTAACATATATATATATATATATATATATATATATATATATATATATATATATATATAGGTACACACATGCACAATAATATACACAATATAAAATTAACAACAATTAAAATTAATACTATTAATAAAATAATGTTCATAGTAATATTAAACAATAAAAATAATACTAATGATAATAATAATGAAAATAATAACCATGATAATAAATACACACATAAAATAACGCTTACATAAGCAATTAAAAATAAATAATGATGATAACAATACAAATAATATAATTTATTAAAAATAATAATATCCATAATACTAATAATAACAAAATCAATAATGTCGGTTGATAAAAATAATAATGTACATAAATTAATATTATTAAAATATTAACATCTGAAATAATAAATTTTATGTAATATCCCGGATTTTTAAATATTTTTAAATTGCATCGGGATATGTAGTGTTAATAATTTTAATAAATATATTTGATTATTTAATTAGTTTGTTAATTATTAAAGTTATTTTTAATTATTTTAAGTTTCTTACGTAAAATTTTCCCGAGAATTGTATTTTTGGAAAAATTAAACCTAAATAAATATTTATTATTTACATTAGTCTGTTCTATATAATTGCATGATTCCATGCATGATCATATATATATATATATATATATATATATATAGTTTAGCTAATTTACAAAACGTGCCACTCCCTTTCTCCCTCACAAACTCGACGCCTTCCTCCATTTCCACCGTTACAAGTCCCATTTCCTCACCGTCGATGTGCCACCTTGAGCTCCGCCCTTCCCAGACAGTAGCTCTGCCACCTTCTCTTCTCTTCTCTTCTCTGACGCCATTTCACCCTGTTTTGATCGAGAAGCCAAAATTTGAAGTCATCATTGATCAAGCACTTTCCGACCACCAAATTCAATGCCACCGGTCTCTATCTTATCCTTGAGCTCCAGTGAGTCCATTTCCAAGCTTTTTTTCACTTGAAACGGTCTAGATTTCCCTAGGTTTCGATTTATCATTTTCGGCCATTTAGGGTTTTTAATTTTTTTTAAGCTTTGATTTGAATGATTCATGAAAACTACCTTCACAAACATTGATACTTGTAGCTTAATATACCTCTATGAATTTTTGGGAATTATTTTGATTTTTGTGAATTTTTAATTATTTTATTAATATTTTCTAATTTTCAAAAATTAATTAATTAAATTATGAAATTGTGTTTTATGGTGTTTATAGGTGTTAAAATGAATTTTATAAATTTATTTGTAATTTTTTTGAATTTTATATAATTATTTGGAATTTATTTAGTCCATGTAATTTTGGGAAAATTAGGTTAATTATGTGTTTTAGTGAAATTAATTAGTCAATTGAGTATATTTATTGATATTATTGAATTATATGTTGAGAAAATTAATTGATTAATTATACTATTTTTGGTGAATTTTTGATTAATTTTAGTGAATTTACGAAACTAGGGGTATTTTGGTAATTTGACACTAAATTGGCTAAAAATGTAATGAAATTGGTTTTAATAGTTATTTAAGGTATAAAAATGATTTCTACAAATTATTTAGTATTTTTAACTAATTAAAACTATTTTTCGTAAATTATTTTCAAATTATATATATAATATATGATTTTTCTAGATAAATGAGTTTTTATCGATTTTTAGTAAGTTTTAGGGTTAATTATGTAATTTGGATTTATAAAAGGTATTTTGGTCAATATTTAGGAATTTATTGAGAATTACCGATTTTTAATAATATTTTATTAAAATTAGGGTTTTTGTGTATTTATCGGTTAAATAAATATTTTTAGCGTTTGAATATCTAAATTTGCTATATTTTGAGTATTTAAGGGCATTTTGGTATTTTTTAGTATTTTTGTAATTATTCTGTGAATTGTGAACCTCGGTCGGTGAATTGTAGTTTGGAGTCCGATCGAGGGATTGTGAATTGTGTTCTACGTATATTCGAAGTGTATTTCTTTGCAGGACCGACTCTACTCTTTTAGTAGAGTGATATCCATTTTACAGGGGAGGTTTTACCGAATTTTTGGTAGAATTCTCATAAAACTTGATGTCCGGTCGAATTCTGATTCTAATTCTGTGTCTAAGATTCTAGATTGAGTCCTTAGAATTTTCATTAGAATTATTCTGATTTTCTGTTATCATTTGTTTGTTTAGTTGCACCAAGACAGAGGCCTAGTGGACCAGACCTGTTAGACCCGTCTCGAGGAGCGCAGTAACATTGAGTTGTTATTTTATATATATGTGTTTTAGGATGCATGTTTTAGAAATGTATGTTTTATTTTATAAAATATGCATATATGGTTTAATAATTACTTAGGTTTATTTTGGTATATTTTAAACTATATGCATGTTTTCTTAATGAATTATACTTAAAATGTTTTTAGGTATATTTATGGTTTATTTCTAGTTTATTTTGTAATTAAATTGAATTTATTTGACGTATATATACTTGAAATATACCTGGTTTATTTTTTGGTATATTTCTAGTATATATATGGTTTATGTTGTCATTTTATTCAATATCATGCATCATTTGTTTTATGATTGTATGTTTTATATAATAATAAAGGATATCAATAGAACGTGCTACCTAGTGGGCAGCACTAGGACCGAGTACGTATCAGTACATTGATAGCATTTAGGCTTTATTACTAACCTATTTGTGGATATTGATTGGATTGATTTTTATGATGTGTGATGTGATTGGGAGTGTGATTGCTGGAGCTCGGTTGACCAAGCGTCTCGGGGCCAATCACATTGATAGTCAGACTGCTGGAGCTCGGTTGACTTAGTGTCTCGGGGCCAGTCTACTATCCAAATGGAACAAGTGAATTTATTTGGAATAAGTGAGCTTGGATGGCTAGAGTGTTGTCTAACACTGTTTAAGGTTGCGATTTTCTAGGGTTTTATTTGATCCTTCATAATCGAATATTATTTTCAGTATTTATATAAATGATTTTGCTATATCTATGTGATTTTACCTGTATATATATTTGTTATATATACTATTGAATGTGTGCATTTGTCATTTAGCTATGCATGTATATATATTATAACAATTCACTCATTGAGGTCTGACTCTCCTCCATTGACTATTTTTTAGGAGAGTCATCGTCTTCAGACCTCAGTAGCAGACCCATATGTCGGATTTCTTTCGCCCTGGCTTTACTATGTAAATTGCTTACCTAGCTTTTTTTTTATAATCTAGACACTGCAATAGTTGTAGACAGTTGTGAGACTTATGTATTACATTATGTTTGTAAGAAATTTGTATTTAAAGATATTATTTATATGAGATGAGTTGTTTATTTAAATCCATTGGTGGATTATTACTTTATTTTATTTATGATTTTATTTCTAATGCAAAATATGTTATTTATGTTATTATTATTATTGCATATTTTATATTATTTTTAGGCTTGTTACGGGTTCCGGATTCGAAAGAATTCTCGTTCCCTAGCGTCGGTCTTGGCCCCTATTTTGGGTCGTGACAAAGTTGGTATCAGAGCAGAGTTCTATGTCAGGGCTTAGTTATGTGAGTTGTGGCCCTAGTTTTCAAAGTTGTGTTTTCTTTTGGAAATTACTGTCGAGAATTAGGTTCGAGTATTTCTTGATGAGTATTCCTTGCTTTAGTTTTCTACGTTATTCCTCCATTGTCTATTTTTTCTGAACTCTTCTATTTGTCTTTTCAGAATGAGGAGGCGAGCGTGTGTCGCTCCACCGATTGTTGAGGCCGAGGATGATGAGCCCTTTCAGGATGAGGTTTTACCTCCTGAACTGCCAGCTAGGCGTAAAGGTCGTGGCAGAGGTAGACCTCGAGGAGCAGCAGGTCACCGTAGACAAAGAGAGATACAGGATGAGGAGCCTGTAGAGCCTGAGTATGAGGATATTTCTATACCTCTAATTATTCCGTCTGTTCAACCTGCTTATCAGCAGGGTATGTCTAACCCTAAGGCAGCTCTGTTTTATGCCAGAGTTGGCAGGATCGCTTTTGATGGGACTTTCGATCCTCTGGATTTTATGCATGCGATCGAGACTAAGACTCGGACTGCTCACACCGAGTACTAGCAGATTATGGTCGTCGAGCTTTCTATTGAGGGACCAGCCCTGGACTGGTTTATTTAGATGATTCAGCCGTACATGATGACAATGACCTGGGCTCAATTCAGAGAATGGTTTATAAGGAGATTCTGTCCAGAGTCGCTTCGCATGAGTTATCATCTTAGATTGACTAGTATATCTCACGGTGATCGATCAGTAGAGGAGTATACCCAAGAGTTTCTTTAGCTGGGTAGATATGCAGAGGATTTGATGTGAGACCAGTATTTCATAGTCACTACCTATGTCACCGGATTAGGTTTAGCATTTGCTGGTATGCCTACAACGGGCCTTACTCTGGAGTCTGTTATTGAGTTGGCTAAGGAGATTGAGCTGAGGCTAGTCAGGCAGGGAGCTATGCTTGATTATTACCGGCTAGGTGTTCAGTCGAGTGGATTTCAGACTACTCCATACTCGAGTTTTTAGATTGGATCGAGTAGTCAGCAGAGAGGTCCAGCCCAGCAGACTCAGAGACAGCAGTAGTGGGTATATCAGAGTAGTAGACATGGCCGTGGAGGTCAGCGTAAACCATTTAGACTCGGGTTAGGTGCTTTGAGCAACAGCAGTGGACATAGTTCTAGGTCAGTTGCCAGTGTTTGCCAGAACTGCGGTAGAGTCCATCAGGGACCGTGTTACCTGACACCACTGACATGTTTCAGATGCGGGCAGATAGGACATTATGCTAGATCATGTCCTTATTCCGAGTATCAGCAGCCGCAGATTCCATGATTTCCCCAGTAGTCAATTGTTAGTGTTGCACCTATTCCATTTCAGTTGCCTCTAGCCCAGCATCAGAGTTCCACTTAGCTTGTTCCCCAGCAGGGTCATGGTAGAGCTGCCAAAGGTTTTGGCCAGGCTTCTACCAGCCAGTAGGGAGGTCGAGGATAGGCCAGAGTCTTCCATCTCACTCATTAGGATGCTCAAGCATCTAATGCAGTCATGGCAGGTATCATTTCTATCTGTTACCTAGATGCATGGGTTTTGTTTGATTCGGGTGCCACACATTCATTCGTTTCTCCTGTTTTTGCTTCCAAGTCTTATTGGCAAGCTTCGAGGATGAATTTTCCTTTGTCTATTGCCACTCCTCTAAGTGATTCTTTAGACACCAATGTTGTTCTTTCTGGTTTTCCAGTTCTCGTGGGAGATAGAGAATTATCTGCTGATTTGATTTTATTGGATGTGATGGAATTTGATGTTATTCTGGGAATGGATTGGTTATCTCAGCACTATGCCATGGTGGATTGTCAGAGTAAAGAGGTGACTTTCTGAATTCCTGATGAAGAAGAATTTAAGTTTATGGGTGATAGGAGTTCAGCACCTTAGAATCTTATTTCTGCTATTATGGTTAGGAATTTGCTAAGGAAAGGTTGTCATGGATATTTAGCATTGGTCAGGGATACTTCAGTGGAGAAATTGTCACTCACAGATGTTCCTGTTGCTTGTGAGTTTCCTGATGTTTTTCCTGAGGAGTTGCTAGGTTTACCACCTCACAGAGAGATTGAGTTCTATATAGATGTGGTTCTAGGTACTACTCCTATATCTATGCCACCCTACATAATGGCTCCTGCAGAGTTGAAAGAGTTGAAGGAGTAGTTGTGAGAATTGTTAGATAAGGGTTTCATTAGACCTAGTGTTTCTCCTTGGGGTGCACCAGTCCTGTTTATGAAAAAGAAGGATGGTACCTTGAGACTGTGCATTGACTACAAAGAGCTGAATAAGGCGACAATGAAGAACAAGTATCCTCTCCCGAGGATAGATGACTTGTTTGATCAACTACAGGGTGCACAGTTCTTTTCCAAGATTGATCCGAGGTCGGGTTATCATCATCTGCCGATTAGTGAAGCCGATGTTCCTAAAATGGCATTCCACACTCGATATGGCCATTATGAGTTTCTAGTGATGTCTTTTGGCTTGACTAATGCACCAGCAGCTTTTATAGACCTGATGAATAGAGTATTCAGACCATATGTGGATCAGTTTGTGGTAGTCTTCATCGATGATATACTGGTTTATTTGAGGAGTATGGAGGAGCATGTATATCACTTAAGGACAGTACTATAGACATTGAGAGAGCATCAACTTTATGCTAAATTCTTGAAGTGTGATTTCTGGATGGAGAGTGTTTCTTTTCTTGGACACGTGGTGTTTAAAGAGGGTATCCAGGTTGATCCACAAAAGATTGAGGCAGTGTCTGAGTGGCCTAGACCGACTTCTGTTACTGAGATTCAGAGTTTTCTAGGTTTAGTCGGGTACTATAGGAGGTTTATGCAGGATTTTTCCAGAATTACAGCCCCTATGACTCGCTTGACTCAAAAGAATGTAAGATTTGAGTGGTCAGAAGCTTGTGAGAATAGTTTTCAACTGTTTAAGGAGAAGTTGACCACAACTCTAGTGCTAGCTTTGCCTAATGGTGTGGAAAAGTTCACAGTTTATTGTGATGCCTCTAGAGTTGGCATTGGTTATGTGTTGATGTAGAATGGTAGGGTAATAGCCTATGCTTTGAGGCAGTTAAAAAAGCATGATCAAAACTATCCTACACATGACCTTGAGATGGCTGCAGTGATATTTGCTCTCAAGATCTGGAGACATTATCTGTACGGGGTGACTTGTGAGATTTTTACTGATCACAAGAGCCTTAAGTACATTGCCAGCAGAGAGATCTGAATCTGAGGCAGAGGAGATGGTTGTAATTGTTGAAAGATTATGACTGTGAGATTTTATATCATCTGAGCAAGGCTAATGTAGTAGTAGATGCCTTGAGTAGGAAGTTCTCAGACAGTCTTGCTCACATCAGTGTTGAGAGGAGACCGTTGATCCAAGAGTTGCATCTGTTGGTGGATCAAGGTCTGATGATGAAGATTAGTAGGTCAGGTGGACTGCTAGCTCAGTTTAGGTGCGATTTGTACTGAGGGATAGGATTAAGGCAGCTCAGAGCTGAGATCCTATTCTAGAAGAGCTTGCAGAGAATGTTCGAGCAGGGAAGTTCACTGATTTCACACTCGATGATGATGGTGTGTTGTGGATCAGTGGTAGATTGTGTGTTCCTGATGTGGATGATTTGAGAGAAGAGATCCTAGAGGAAGCACATTCTACAGCTTATAGCATACATCCGGGTGTCACTAAGATGTACCACAGTATCAGAGATTTGTACTGGTGGGACGGACTGAAGAAGGATGTCACTGATTATGTTGCTAAGTGCTTAACGTGTCAGCAAGTGAAAGCTGAACATTAGAAGCCTTCTGGGAAGCTTCAGCCTCTTCCTATTCCCGAGTGGAAGTGGGAAAGGATAGCTATGGATTTTGTGGTTGGTTTACCTCATTCTAAGGATGGATATGATTCCATCTGGGTGATTGTGGACAGGTTGACTAAGTCTGCACATTTCTTACCTGTGAAAGCCATTTATTCTGTAACTAGATTGGAGAAGCTATATGTGAAGCATATTGTGTGCCTTCATGGAGAACCTGTGTCCATTATGTCGGATAGAGGTTCAGTGTTTACCTCACGCTTTTGGCAGAAGTTACAGGAAGCGATGGGCACTAGGTTGGATTTTAGTACTACTTTTCATCCTCAAAAAGATGGTCAGTCTGAGAGGATGATTCAGACACTGGAAGATATGTTGAGGATGTGTGTTTTGGATTTGGGAGGTAGCTGGGATGATCATTTGCCACTCATAGAGTTTTCATATAATAACAGCTACCATAGCAGTATTGGCATAGTACCGTATGAGGCGTTGTATGGGAGAAAGTGTAGATCCCCTCTGAGTTGGGATGAGAGTGGTGAGAGAGCTTTAACTGGACCTGAGATGGTTCAGGATGCTGCAGAGAAAGTCACCGTGATCAAGCACAAGTTAGAGACCACAGTTAGCAGACAAAAGAGCTATGCAAAACCTAGGCATAGGGATATAGAGTTTCAGGTTGGAGACTTTGTTTTTCTGAAGGTATATTTGATGAAGGGTGTTATGAGATTTGGTAGGAAGGGTAAGTTAGCACTGAGATATATAGGACCGTTTAAGGTTCTAGAGAGAGTTGGCACTGTTGCATATCGGTTGGCTTTGCCTCTGAGTATGTCATAAGTGCATCCGGTGTTTCATATCTCGATGTTGAGGAAGTACATCTTAGACCCTTCACACATGTTACAGCTTGACAGTGTAGAAGTGAATGAAGATTTGACATTTGTGGAAGAACCTGTGGCGATCATTGATTACTAAGTTCGACAGTTGCTGTTGAAGGAAATTCTGATAGTCAAGGTTTTATGGCGTAGCAACAGAGTTGAGGAGCATACGTGGGAGATTGAGGCTGAGATGCGAGCTTCTTACCCGTATCTCTTCCCTTCTTGATTTTGTAATCTTCTTTTTCTAGAATTCAGGGACAAATTCTTATAAGGGGGAAGATTGTAATATCTTGGATTTTTAAATATTTTTAAACTGTATCGAGATATGCAATGTTAATAATTTTAATAAATATATTTGATTATTTAATTAGTTTATTAAATATTAAAGTTATTTTTAATTATTTTAAGTTTCTTACGTAAAATTTTTCTGAGAATTATATTTTTGGGAAAATTAAACCTAAATAAATATTTATTATTTACGTTAGTCCGTTTTATATAATTTCATGATTCCATGCATGATCATATTATCATATTAATATATATATACATATACATGCATATATATATATAAGTTTAACTAATTTACAAAACGTGCCACTCCCCTTCTCCCTCATAAACCTGACGCCTTCCTCCATTTCCATTGCTGCAAGTCCCATTTCCTCACAGTTGGTGTGCCACCCTGAGCTCCACCCTTCCCAGCCAACAGCTCTGCCACCCTCTCTTCTCTTCTCCGGCACCGTTTCACCCTGTTTTGACCGAGAAGCCGAAATTTGAAGTCATCGTCGATCAAGCACTTTTCGGCCACCAAATTTGAAGTCACTAGTCTCTATCTTCTCCTTGAGCACTGGTGAGTCCATTTCCAAGCTTTGTTTCACTTGAAACGGTCTAGATTTCCTTAGGTTTCGATTTATCATTTTCGGCCATTTAGGGTTTTTGATTTTTTTGACCTTTGATTTGAATGATTCATGTAAACTCCCTTAACAAACATTGATCCTTGTAGCTTAATTTACCTCTTTGAATTTTTGTAGAATTTTTGGGAATTATTTTGATTTTTGTGAATTTTTGATTATTTTATTAATATTTTCTAATTTTTAAAAATTAATTAATTAAATTATGAAATTGTGTTTTATGGTGTTTATAGGTGTTAAAATGAATTTTAGAAATTTATTTGTAATTTTTGTGAATTTTATATAATTATTTGGAATTTATTTAGTTCATGTAATTTTGGGAAAATTAGGTTAATTATGTGTTTTAATGAAATTAATTAGTTAATTGAGTATATTTATTGATATTATTGAATTATATGTTGAGAAAATTAATTTTGAGTAATTATACTATTTTTGGTGAATTTTTGATTAATTTTAGTGAATTTACGAAACTAGGGGTATTTTGGTAATTTGACATTAAATTGGCTAAAAATATAATTAAATTGGTTTTAATAGTTATTTAAGGTATAAAAATGATTTTTACAAATTATTTAGTATTTTTAACTAATTAAAACTATTTTTCATAACTTATTTTCAAATTATATATATAATATACGATTTTTCTAAATAAATGAGTTTTTATCGATTTTTAGTAAGTTTTAGGGTTAATTATGTAATTTGGATTTATAAAAGGTATTTTGGTCAATATTTAGGAATTTATTGAGAATTATCGATTTTTAATAATATTTTATTAAAATTAGGGTTTTTGTGTATTTATTGGTTAAATAAATATTTTTAGCGTTTGAATATCTAAATTTGCTATATTTTGAGTATTTAAGGGCATTTTGGTATTTTTAGGTATTTTTGTAATTATTCTGTGAATTATGAACCTCGGTCGGTGAATTGTAGTTTGGAGTCCGACTGAGGGATTGTGAATTGTGTTCTGCGTATATTCAAAGTGTATTTCTTTGCAGGACCGACTCTACTCTTTGAGTAGAGAGATTTCCATTTTACAGGGGAGGTTCTACTAGATTTTCGGTAGAATTCTCATAAAACTTGATGTTCGATCGAATTCTGATTCTAATTTTATGTCTAAGATTCTAGATCGAGTCCTTAGAATTTTCATTAGAATTATTCTAATTTTCTGTTATCATTTGTCTGTTTAGTTGCACCGAGACTGAGGCCTAGTGGACCAGACCCGTCAGACTCGTCTCGAGGAGCGTAGTAACAGTGAGTTATTATTTTATATATACGTGTTTTAGGATGCATATTTTAGAAACGTATGTTTTATTTTATAAAATATGCATATATGGTTTAATAATTACTTAGGTTTATTTTGGTATATTTTAAACTATATGCATGTTTTCTTAATGAATTATACTTAAAATGTTTTTAGGTATATTTATGGTTTATTTCTAGTTTATTTTGTAATTAAATTGAATTTATTTGACGTATATATACTCGAAATATACCTGGTTTATTTTTTGGTATATTTCTAGTATATATATGGTTTATGTTGTCATTTTATTCAATATCATGCATCATTTGTTTTATGATTGTATGTTTTATATAATAATGAAGGATATCAATAGAACGTGCTACCTAGTGAGCAGCACTAGGACTGAGAACGTATCGGTATGTCGATAGCATTTAGGCTTTATTACTAACCTATTTGTGGATATTGATTGGATTGATTTTTATGATGTGTGATGTGATTGAGAGTATAATTGCTGGAGCTCGATTGACCAAGTGTCTCGGGGCCAATCACACTGATAGTTAGACTGCTAGAGCTCGGTTGACTTAGTGTCTCAGGGCTAGTCTACTACTGTCCAAATGGAATAAGTGAATTTATTTGGAATAAGTGAGCCTGAATGGCTAGAGTGTTGTCTAACATTGTTTTGAGGTTGCGATCATTTTTTGTTCTATTTGATCCTTCATATACGGATGTATTTCTAATATTTATATAAAATGATTTTATTGTATCTGTGTGATTTTGCATGTATATATAGTTATCATATATATACTATTGAATGTGTGCATTGCCATTTAGTTATGCATGTATATATATTATAACGATTCATTCAGTGGGGTCTGACTCCCCTTCGTTGACTATTTTTCAGGAGAGTCATCGTCTTTAGACCTTAGTAGTAGATCCATACGTCGGATTTCTTTTGCCCCGGCTTTATTATGTAAACTGCTTACCTAAGCTTTATTTTATAATCTAGACATTGTAGTAGTTGTAGATAGTTGTAAGACTTATATATTACATTATGTTTGTAAGAAATTTGTATTTAAAGATATTATTTATATGAGATGAGTTATTTATTTAAATCCATTGGTGGATTATTACTTTATTTTATTTATGATTTTGTTTCTGATGCAAAATATGCTATTTATGTTATTATTATTATTGCATGTTTTATATTATTTTTAGGCTTGCTACGAGTTTCGGATTTCAAAGAATTCCCGTTCCCTAGCGCCGGTCATGACCCCTGTTTTGGGTCGTGACATTTTAAAATAAAATATTTACATTGAAAATAATATTTAAACATAAAATAATAAGTATTAATCATAAAATAGCAAAATAAATAAATTTAACTTTTAAATTTTATTAACATTGCATATCTCATTATTTAATAAAATAATTTAAAAATCAGGGTTATTATAGTAAAATTATTAATATTAAAAATATTGAAAAAATTTAAAATTTGTAATAAATTATAACTATATTAAGTTAATATTAAATTGCTAAATAAATAACATTGTTACAATTTTTAAAACTTTATTTAATAATAATAATATGTTTAATTAATTATTTACTATATCACGAGTCTAATAAAATTTTTGTTCATGTGTGAAATAAGTGGGTGTTTACTAATATAAATAAATGTACCAAGGGGGATGGACAAAATTACGAAATAGTCTTTACTCATTACTATATAAAAATTGGATAATTTAGTCATTTACTAATAAAAATTAAATTAAATTAATTAAAATATAATTTTAATGTGATTGAAAGTTTATTTTCTATTTTAATTAGGTTAACTTCTATTTTATCTTTAATAAAAATTAAATTAACTAAATATAATTCTAATTTAATTAAAAGCATATTTCTTATTTGAAAGTATGTATTCTATTTTATCTATAATAAAATAAAATAAAATAAATATATAATTCTAATTTAATTAAAAATATATTTTCATAATTTAATTATGTTAACTTCTATTTTATCTCTAATAAATATAAAATTAATTAACATATAATTCTAATTTAAATATTTTTATAAAATTTAACAAAAAAAAGTTAAAATTAAATTAATTAATATTTATCAATTAATTGTTATTGCTAAATAAATAACATTATTATAATTTTTAAAATCTTATTTAATAATAATAATATATTTAATTATTTATTTATTATATAATACGAATCTAATAAATTTTTTATTCACGTGTTATTATATATATATATATATATATATATATATATATATATATATATATATATATATATGTATGTATAAAGGAATGTCTCCAATTAAAAAGCTTATAAAATACATATAAAATATGATAAGCAACTTTTTCAAAAGCCATACAAAACTGTCCAAGAAAATTCCGGCATTCTTTTTGGCAACCGCAACCGCAACCGCAACCGCAACCTCCGCGTTTTAACCGGAGATCTTTCTCTCTTTTCTAACCCGTCACCCTATTTACCTTCTTTTCTATATTACTTTCGTAATCACGCGCCATGTTCTGCGAGTGAGATAACCTCATTCAAAAACTAAAATTTGGGACAAATCAGCCCAAACTATCCCACAGTAATTGGTTGGTGCCGGGATACGTCGGGTCCACTCAGGAGTTTCTTATAAATATTCCCACGCGCAGTTTCAAGCGACTGAAATTTAAAGAAATTGTGTATTTCTTTTCTCTGCCCATTAATAATCTCTTTTTATTCCATTCAACAACTTCAACATTTTTTATTTTTTCTCTCCATCTCTCAATCCCTATCTTTTTTTTAACGTTTGTGTTTATCAGTTTGTTAAAAAGATTGTAATTAGCTGAAAGGAGGAGGAGGAAGAAGAAGAAGAAGAAGAAGAAGAAGAAGAAGTGATGACAGCTCCAAATATGGCTGCCATAACTGCATCTTTAGAAAGGTCTCTTCAAAACTGCTCACTAAATCATCATCAAAGTAGGGGAGTTTTGGGGGGACAAGGGGAGAGGTCATCAAGTTCAGATGATGCAGATTTTGGAGGTGGAGGAGGAGGAGCTGTAGCAGCAGCTGCACAACAGCAAGAAGAGGAGCAAATTCATCATACTAATTTACCCTTTAATACAAATACTTCTTCTTCTTCTTCTGACACTGCTTTGGAGCTCAACTCTCATCTCTGTCTTCCTTACCATTGGGAACAATGTCTTGATTTAAAGGTACCCTTTTAAAAAAAGTCTCTTTTTTTGGTCTGTTGTATCATCAATAAATGCAGATCTTTTGTTACTTTCTGAGGAAATTTATGTCTTTTGTTCTTGAATGCCCCTTTAGCTTGTTTTACTGTCTTGTTATTAATAATATTTCTCAGATTAAGAATAGGGTTTTTATTCACCTGAAGGGAAAAAAAAAAAAAGCCCTAAAAAGGTAATAGCATTTTCTCCTTTTTGGTTCAACTTTCTCGGTCTGAAAAATCCAGCTTTGACTACTGAACCAATGTTGCTTCTTTGATGTGTAAATGTTGCTAAAGTTTGATTTTCCTGGTTGCCATGCCTTTTTTATATGACAGTTTGTTCATGACCATGAAACTAGTGCTAGTTCTTCTCCACTAAACCATTAAGATTATGATAATTGAATAGAAAGCTCAAAAATATAATCTTTTCAATTGCTTATTTGTAATTGTTTTCAGAGTCATATATATAGAAGTCAGCAGTGAGTAGTGTTTGCTGCTTAGTTTGATATAATAATATATTGGTGTATTGATTAATTTTGTAGACAGGGGAGGTTTACTACATAAACTGGAGGAATGGAATGAAAGCAAGAGAAGATCCAAGACTAACACAAGAATACAATGAAGATTATTACTCAGAAGATGACAGCTCATGTGACAGTGAAGAGTCATCATCAGAATCTTCACCCCCATCTTCTTCAAGAGAGCATTATAACGATAGAGTGCTGCAGCAGCAGAAAGAGGATCATGTGCTGGTTGTAGCTGGTTGCAAGAGCTGCCTTATGTACTTCATGGTACCAAAACAAGTTGAAGATTGCCCCAAATGTAATGGCCAACTTCTCCACTTTGATAGATCTGAAAATGGCTCTCCCTGAATCCCAAATATTTGTTTTGTCTTCTACTCCTTGTTTTCTTTTTGGGTTCTTGGCCCTTTTTAATTTTATGGTTTTAGTTTTTCAAAGAACTCATTTGTGCTTCTGAGAGAATTTTTTTTTTTTGGTTCATGTGTGGAATGATCATGAAATGCGTGACAAATGGGTTATATATTAGTTTTCTATTATTCGTTCCTCCATCTCCATCGATTCCACCATATATTTTTTTCTTTTTTACTGCTCTTTTTTCACATTTGTTTCTTGTAGTTGTAGCTGCTACATTTTTTGTCTTTTGTTTTGGGTTTATTAAGGGTGCCATTGAAGTAGCCGTTCGAGGTGAGTATTCCTGGCTTAGGGATGATAGTGGCAGTAGTATGGAATGGTCAATTCATAACAAAAGAATAATATTTGGAAATGATTGGGACGTGTAGCTTCCTTTCTCAGTTTCCTTATTTCTTAATGTCTTGTTTAATTAATCTATTTGTTATTGATTGAGATACTTAATCCATGTTCTTTTAAAAAAATGGCTGCAAATTGCCCTTTTTCACCCCTTTCTTTTATTTTTCTACCATTATTTATTGTTTATAGCTACACCTCAGAATCAAACCAGCTTGGGTTCATGGTGCACGATGCATTAATGGTTTTGTTGAATGTGTTGTTGATCACATGCATTAATGGTTTTGTTTAATGCGTTGTTGATCACATTCGTGTTATTTATTAGACATATTTATGTCTGGATATGATTTGAATTTTCTTTTAACTTTGAATTAGTCTCTAAAGAATTTCTGTTTAGAAAATGTATTTTGTTTTGTGAATTTAATATTAAAATTTAGAGTCTATTCGGTTAAATTATTTCTCATGAATCTAATCAAAATCACAAAAACTTAGAGAACCTATCATCAGTCCATGTACAGAGCCAGTCATTGACGTGGGATCTTAGGCCGTAAATAATGGTTTTGAATATAAAGGATGAATTAATTCGAAGACACGTTTTTGAAACAGATACATACGAGAGATTAATAGTCCTGAACTATACTAATATTTGTCCATTTTGTGTTTAGTCAACTGCTTGTACAATCACAATTCTGATGCTTATAATAATAGAGATGACTCATGATTGCCTTGTTGAATTGTTCATCACCGCACCAACTTTTTCTTCAATAATCGTATTTCCCACTTTCTGTCAAGTCTTTGCTTCTTTTACTATTATTCTTAGCGATTAGTCACCCATTTATCAATTGCATAAAATCACAAGTCAACAATCAACAATTGATTTCCATGTTCTTATCAAATTATTCATATAATCTAGACACCTTTTTTTTTTTAACACATAATCTAAACATTAATTACTTTGTGTCATTATATTACTTTAATTGGTAATTGAAAGTAAAATAGATTTGGATGCACATAGAGAAGGGAAATAATAGCTATCATAAGGTAAAATGTGAATAGAACAGTCATTACTATTTGACTTTCTCTATTTTGGTGAATTCAAGTAAAAATTGATAAAGGTAAAGATCTATAATTTTGATTTTGTGTGTTTTATTTTTTTTCTTCCTTTTCATATGCATGAGGTAACATATATTAGTGTTATATGTAAAGAATCATGGTTACTTTTTTAACATTAAAGTCATTTTTAAAATGGTGAGATATCCATGACAATTAATTGATCGACGACTTTCTCTTCATTGACAATGGAAATTAGAAAGTGAGGAAAGTAACTATGGAAAAGAAAAAATTATCTGTACCTTCAAAAACGATAATAGTGCTATTGGTGGAGGTGCGGTTCCTAGTGTGTATAAGACATATATCTAGCTATAGACTCCTTCGAAGATGACATTTTATGGACATCCTACAGCCACCGCACACCGTAGAGAATACAGCAATGAAAATAAAAAGTCGAATGTGAAGGATAATGTTAGTAAATCAAATTTGTTGAATTTGAATTAATTCAATTTGATTTAGACAGGATTAACGTAATTACATGCATCATAATTCAAATTTAAAATATAAGTTACAATGAAATAATTCATGCTATTGTTAATTGATCACAGGGATTGTTGATTAAGAATATAATTTTTTTTGGCCACATTAATTAAGTGTGATTATCTTTTTCCATGGCAAGTGCAAAGTGTATACATCATATATCTATATTACGTGTTTCTACTAATGTAAAGGGTCAATTTCTCAAATATATTTATTAACAAGTTAAAAATGGGAAAAAAAAAAAGCAGAAGCAGGGTTCGCATGCAAAAAGAGTGACATATTAATGTACAATAGTTTGGACTGAGCTAGGATGGTGAGGTCCTTCGTCCTGAAAGATTCGATCTTGCAGAAAATTTTTTAAAATATATATGCAAAGTTATCATATATATATATAAGAAGATACCTTCAAAAATGAAGAATAGAGAGAAGATTAGTTGTTGGTGAATTAATGGATGAAAAAGAAAGATGATGAATGAATATAAAATAATAGGTCAATGGGTACCTTTTCTTTTGCTGTTTTTTTTTTCTTTTTGACAGAAAGGAATCTATGCAGTGAGGTCTAAAAAGGGTGTTTTTTTGCAGTTAGCACTACTTAGAAATAGAATAGAAATGTAAAATTAAAGGGAAAGACAAAGAAAAGACATAGTTAGTCAGTCAGTCATCAATTGGTTAATATGTATATATAGTGAAATATGCAATTTCATTGCTAGAGAAACGCGGGAGGGCAATACAACTAGAGATTTGAAATTTCAGAAGTGACCAAAATGGAGCTATATGATACGAAGGGTTGTGAGTAAGGGAATCTCAATCTGTTATGAGTTTGTCTGTTTCAGTAACATTGTGTTTTTGTGTCTTTCTTCCACTTTGCATCTTATCTACCTACACTACACTTCATTAATTCTCTACGTCCTACTTTTTTACTTTGTCCATTCTCACTCAGCTGAGGGGATCCATTTTCTTATCCCCTTGCAACAGATGACCCACTAAACATTAGTTCAGTAGTCTCCCATAATGGCTATAAAATTTTGAGTTCAAATTCTAATTAAAGTTTAACTAGAGCTAATTCCGGTTTGTTGTTAGAAAAATTCTAATTAAAGCTAATTTTAAAAGTTAAAGTTTATCGTTAAACCTAATGCACTTAATGTTTTCTTCCTACTTTGTGTAAACTTAATGAGCTTAAAAATAATATTAACTCCTTTCAAAAGCATATTGAAATATAAAGTTTGAATACTATTGTTAATGATTTATATAAGTTATTTTATTTCATTTAAAAAAGAATAAGGTCAAATTTTTGCCTACATCAAATGATTTATATTTTAGGATAAAATATGTAACACATTAATCAAGTATTTTATATTTAATCAATAAAAATGAAATATGTATCTTTTTATTATAAATTCTATGATATGGTATATCCAATGTAGGCAAGCTATCATTGGCCAAGTTGATTCCGCATTTGGAGAGGATTTCAAGAGTTAGTAACTAATTATTCCAGACTGTGATTACGCCAATCCATGTGCACAAAATTACAGTAAACAACGTTAACTTTTTTTTTTTGTTTTGTTTTTTTCTAAGAAAATTATAGCAAACAACGGTAATTAAGGGTCACAAGGCTAGAAATAAAATATAGCAAACAACGTTAATTAAGGATCATCATAAGGCTAGGAAAAAAAAAAGTATAGCAAGCAACGTTAATTAAGGATCATAAGGCTGTGGGCGGTTAAAGAAGCAATCATTGTTGGTACTTGACGATATCAGGTCATTAGAGCCATTTTGACAATTTCCACTACTAGAAGTGTAAGAACTGCCGGGTTCATCTAGCTACCTAATTCAACACTGAAAATTAAATAAATAAATATAATCCATATATATATATATATATATTTATTTATTTATCATTAGGATAGTGGCCTAATGGTTGAGTGGTCGTTATGCTTGTTTGAGAGGAGCAAGTCGCAACCACAATTGGATGGCCGGACACTGGTGCGTGCAATTCGTTAATTATTTCATGTATTTGCAGAATTATAGTCCTCCTCTGGCAGTAGCATCCAGGCCCATTATTCATAGTCGCCAGATTCTCCATTCAAACTGCTAAAGCCAAGCCCTGTAACATTATTCAAGGCCCCTCACATCCCCCCTCCCCCATCCATGTTCATAAAAAATTATTGCTTTAAAAAAAGTGCGCGCTGAAACGACATGGATTTAACAGTTTGATGAATACTAAATTTAACTGAAAAACAAACACATCGAGACATGTTCCAGATATCTAACATCCACTCATCCACCCACCACTTGAGGAATATTACCATATTACTATTTTGCTGTCTGTTCAACTTCAATCACCTATATATCCCGATGGGTTTTTTTTAACTGACAAATGAGTTTCGTATTAAAAACATAAAAGTTATAGTTGTAGATATTCACTTGAATGTAATGTTTTTGATTCAATTCCATTTTTGCATAAAGTTTATAAAGCCCAAGACATAAGTGCATCTCTCCTAGGTTCAGATAACAGGGTCATGCTTTGGTTGGATATATGAACTCTGAAATTTGCATTGGATATCTCTCTATATAAAATATATAATAATCAGGTGCATGAATTTTTGCACGTCATTTTTAATGACGTGGCACTTTGCAAGCTGAAGAGGTACCTTGTATTCTTGCTTTCATTCAGGTGGTTCATTTTCATTTTCTATCGATTTATTTATTTCATTTATAACATGGGAAAATGAAGTGATTTGAAACTAATACAAAGAAATCAGTGGGAATGAAAAGGGAAATGAAGAGTGACAAGAAGAGAAGAAAGGGACACGAAGGTCAAGACATGAACGCAGCAGTTTAATGTTTTTAACATGAAATCTCTGTTTCTTTGCCTCTGTTTGCTAATTCTATTCAGCACTGATCTCTTAGCTTTGCCGCCACTGTTCAATCTCTCCGTTGCTCCATCCCTCGCTGGAGTCACGGTGTTGATTGGCTGTCTCCGGTCGCACGTCAGCTTCTCCTGTAATCGAACGGTTTCAACGAAAGATCGCCACTATGGTTATAATCCATTAACCTTTCTCATTCTCATTCTTCTCAGTTTTTATATTGTCTATTCCAGGTTAGATCATATCCCTCTGATCAACGCTTCAATGAAGCCAACCATGTTCCTTTTAATGCTAATAAAGTTGGTTCCTTATTCACAGGTAAATTCAAGATATACCCTTTTTATTTTGTGTTTTAGTTTTTCTTTCCTTTGACTTTCTACTTGAACGGACACCTGCATGCTTCTTCAATTCATTGATGGTTCTTGGTGCTGGATACCTAAATCAATTTTTTGTGGGCAAGAGCATATTGTAGTTCTTGGTTGAACTAAAAATTTGTGAGAAAAGCAAAAAATATCTATATGAAAGTGATGGAAAGCAGAAAAGAGTTCAACTGCTTTATCAATATTAATAAACATTTTTCCAGTTAACAATCTTGATGATGGTTGCGTTATGCACATCTTCAACTTCTTATCTCCAATTTCAGGTCTCTCTCGCTTTTTTCATGTTCAAGAAGTCTGTATCTTTGTGTGTGTGTGGCCCTAATTGAATGAAAATTGGATTCTTATTCTACTCTATCATCGTATTGCCATTGTTCGTATCTACTGTAAGAGGATTGAGCTTGTACGATTCAATTTGTTGCATTTCGTAGTTCTTCCTTGATCACAAGCAGTAACGTCATGGGCAGGACTATCATTTGGGAAAGAAAACCACTTCTGCTCTAGCACTTACAGGAATATTGGTAATGCAAATTGGCAACGCATAATTATATAAGGCTTTTATGCTTTTCTTAAGAGATGTAATAACATTTAATGAATGATTATGAAATCTTTTGATTTTGTAATTAGGTGTTTCTAGGGTTAAGAAGTATGGTAGAATTCATCAATATGAATTTTCTCTTTCTCCAGCTGATATATCTTTGTGGGTAGAAGCTATTTAGTTTAGAAACTATTTAGTTTAGAAAAATTATGGTAAAGTTAATTGCCCATTTTCATCTACATAGTTTGATTTTGCTGATTATGATGGTTCACTAAATATTAGGGGCATGCAAGCCTTTCAAATTAACTAAACTGAAAATTGAACTAACCCAATTCAGTTCAGTTTGTTTGAATAAAAATTTTAATTTTTTTAAACGTTCGGTTTGATTTTCTACTCAAAAATTTCGGTTAATCAAATTTTAATATTTTTTATTTTTAAATATTATAATAATGTAATAAAGATTAATATTTTTAAAGATTTCAGTTATTTTTGTCAGTTCGGTTTTTATTTTAAAAATTTGATTATTTCGATTAAATTTTTCAATTTGATTCGGTCAAAAAATAGCCCAAAACCAATCGAACCGATTGATTGCACACCCTAACTCAATATGGCCCTTTTTGTGACATTTGGTATTAGGACTGTCTAAAGTTTTGATATTAGCTTTTACTATTTTTTTTTTCAATGTGTTATATTAAGCTATTAATTTGAGCATTTGAATTGATTAATGGGTTTTGATGAATTTTATTGTAAGTTTTGGAATCTCTTAAAGCTTAGAACAGTTTATTATTTAGCTTTTCAAATTATGTTGTTGCTCAAGTGTCATGGTATTTTTTAAAATGCTGTAATATATTTGTTTGCATTCGTTTGATCATTTGTTTTGGCAATCAAATATTTCCTTTTTTCCTGTCCACTATTAACTACAATTTGGTTGTGCATAATCAAATTTTATTTTTTTCTAAAATGCAATTTTCTTTCCTATTTATTCTTATAAACCTAACATTCCTTTTTTTTTTTTTTTGCAATATTTAGATCATCAAAAGAAAGTTTAGGTTTCAGGGTGATCTGAGTGCTAAAGAAACTATGGATAAATGGTGGATTAATTTATGCAGGTATTTGCCTATATTGGTAGTTGTGAATCTGCATCAAATAAATTATTATTTCTTTTATGATGTTCTTTCTCTTGCAACTTCCATCTGAAACAAGGTATTTGTATTGTTTTTTCTGAGCCTTACAATGTCACATTTTACAAATAAACTTTTAACAACGACTATGTTGAATTTTGCACCTAATAAATGAAGAAAATATTTTGCCTTAATTTTTAGAGATTAATGTGTCCTTTGTTTTTCAGGTTACGTATCAAGGAGTAGAAGTATTAAAGAGAGAAAAAGAAAAAACTTTGGTCAAGTTTTCAAATACTGAAAGGACACTAGTTGAAGAAAAAAATAGAGGAAACAAGCTTGAGGAGGATAATGCTAAATTGTGTCGTGCCCTTGAGTAGGTATATTTACTTTATATCATTATTTTTGAGACCCTAAAAGAATAGCGGTTTTTAGGTGGTTTGGTTTAAATAGTACTTCCACAGAATACTACTTAGGTTAATTTTCAAAAGGCTTTTGATAATTTGAAATGTGATCTTTTAGGAAGATTACCAAAGATACACTTGGTTGTTATTATGTTAGATTAAAGGGGAGAGGAGCCCATGGGGATCAATCCTATACAGTTGCACCATTTTGGTAGGTGTTTGACTTCTTTCCTTTTGCTTTAGGTGATCAATTCTCAATTAGATTTCCTTTTGCTTTAGGTCCTTTCAATCGCGAAACTCGACACCAGAGATCAATTCTCAATTAGATTTCCATCATAGGGGTTTTAATTGCATGCGTGCACAATTGTATCCCAAAATTGGGTGCTTATAGTTGCCCCCCCTTTATTGCTATTTACTTGACAAATTGCGGTAAAATAATAGTAGCACATAATTTCAAAAGAAAGAATCATTGTGTCCTAATTGACCTACTGATGCTTAAGTTGTTGAGCAATTTTAAGCAAGATGCTATATTTAATATGTTTCACTATATTTCCTATGAAATGTCTAGTGAAACTTATGCATTTCATTATATTCCCTTTGGGACGTCTAGCGAGTCATGATTTGAAAACATGCTATAGTTCCTGTGGAACGCTTAGTAATAATACCATAACTATTGTGTAGTGTCTGGTGGACTACATTATATTCCCTTTAGGACATCTAATGACAATGGATTTCGTTATATTCCCCGTGGAATGTTTTAATAAAATGAATGCAATGATTCTCATTATATTCCCTATGAGACAACTAGCAAGCCTTGATTTGAAAGAAGTGTTATTGTTCTCATGGAATATCTAACAATTCAATGATTTAAAATTTTGCTATATTCCCCGAGGGACGTTTAGCGATTCATGATTTGAAAAATGTATTATAGTTCTGTCACGACCCAAACCGGGAGTCATGACTGACACTAAGGAACGAGAATTCTTTCAAATATGGAACTCGTAGCAAGCCTTAAAAATAAAAACGCATGCAATAAATAAATAAAATACACCAGAATTAAAATTTAAATCGATAAAAAAATAAAAACTTAATGTCATTTCATAAAATAAAAATATTCTAAAAAATTATATAAATTCACTAAAATTTATTTTAATAATTCTAAAATTATTAACTCAAATTAATAACACTAATTTAATTAATTTTCATTAAAACTAATTAATTAACATAATTATAAAAAATTCAATATTTAATATTAAAATAATAAAAAATTACCCATAATTTAAATTAATTTAAAAAAATAAACAAAAATTATTTTTAGGAAGGTTAAGTTGCTATAAACAACATTTGTAAAAGCAAGAATCCATGAATCAATCAATATCAAGTTAAAAAAAAAAAAAACCCTAAAACACATAAACTAAAAATTGAAGATAACTTAAAATCAAAGGAGATTGAGCTCAAACGGAGCTGAGAATTGAACTCACCGAAGCTTGGAGGTTCGAACAAGACCGGAGCAATGAGATTTGGTGGCCGAAATTAGAGTTGCTGGCGTGAAGCTCCCGTCACGACCCAAACTAGGAGTCATGACCGACACTAGGGAACGAGAATTCTTTCGAATCCGGAACCCATAGCAAGCCTAAGAAAATAAAATCATACAATAAATAAATAAAAAGTATGATATAATTAAAATTTTTGAATCAATATATAAAATAAATTCTCCAAATCCTTTCATAAATGTATACATATTCGTACAGTGTTCAAATATAATTTTTCAGAGTATACAATATCAAAATAATATAATACTCTTCCGATACAATAACACTACTACTGTAATTTCTAGAATACAAATCAGAGTTCAGAATATACATTTGCATAAAATAGCCGAGACTGAAGAACACCGACGAGGAACTCTACAACTAAGGTATGATGATATGGGATCTCTTGAAAAATAATAATTGAGGGGGTCAGACCTCACTGAGTGAATTATTATACTATATATACATGCAAACTAAACCATAAAAATCAGGCATTTTTATATATATATGTATATACACACATTTCACACGAATGCCAAACTCTGCCTTTATAAATATACTAAATGTAGAAAATGTTTGTTTCAATTCATGAAGGATCCATAGAACCCTAAATAATAGCAACCTCAAACAATCGTATCATCACTCTAGCCATACAGGCTCACTTGATTCCAAATAGAACACTTATTCCAATTTGGACAACAGACTGGCCTCGAGACACTAAGTTGATCGAGCTCTAGTTGTCTGACTGTCAGTGTGATTGGCCTCGAGACACTTGGTCAACCAAGCTCCAACAATCACACTATTTATCACCTCACATCTCAATCAACCCAATAGATCATTCAATTCACTTATGGGCAGTAGACTGGCCCCGAGACACTAAGTCAACCGAGCTCCAGCAGTCTGACTGTCAGTGTGATTGACCCTGCAATCACACTATCTAACATACCATTAATCTTAGTCAAATCAATTAAATCAATTATAATCACCCAAAATTAACTCTCACTCAACCCTATTCTTTCGCACCGGTATGTACACGGTTCTAGTGCTGCCCACTAAGAAACACGTTCTATTGATATCCTTCATTTAAATAAATCATTCATTCGGAAAATAATTAATGTAGAACAATATTCATAATAGTAAAACCAACCATATATATATATATATACCAAAAATATACCTAAAATATACATAGTATATTTCGGATACATATATATATATGTCAAATAAAATATGAAATAAACTCAAGATAAATCATTAATATGGTTAAAAAAAATAATTTAAATGAGTAACAATAATATAACATGCATTTTCTTAAAAATATACTTAAATATACAAAAGATATACCCTAAGTGCACAAATCATTTAATAAAACATTTATGTATAAATATTCATTTAAATATGTGTTTGGGTTTAACATATATTCACAAATATACTAAAAATAAACCTAATTATCTAGCATGCATATATGAAAAATAAACCCTAAATATACCACTAATGTGTTAGGTTTAATTTAATAATAAAACAAGTATTTATTTGGAAATAATTCAAAATATACCAAAAATAAACTTAAAAATAATTTAAGTGTAGGGTTTATAATATAACATGCAATTATTTAAGAATAAACCTAAATTATACTAATCATTTAATAAAATAATTATGGTTCAATGAACATTTAAATCATGTATAAATATTAAATTATAACAAACATAAACCTAAATATCTAACATACATATATAAAAAATAATATACAAACAATGTATATAGAAAATATGGTTGGTTTATATATACCAATGATATATTAAATGTATATAGAAAATATACAAACATTTATATATCAAGATATACTAAAAATAAACCGAAAATATACTAAATCATATTATAATTAAATTACTGTTCAAACATATAATGAAAATAAAAATCCTAAGTCATGCATCCTATATGCAATGCATATATATACAGTATAATAACTCACATGTTAGCGCTCCACGAGACAAACTCGGTGGGCCTGATCTGTTAGGCCTCGGTCTCGGCGCAACTAAACAAACAAATGGCAACATGAATCAGAATAAGTCTATCAACATTCTAGAGACTCACTCTGAGAATATTAGACACAGAATTAGAATAAGAATTTGACCGGATATCACGTTTTACGAGAATTCTACCAAAAATCCGGTAGAACCTCGCTGTAAAACGGACATATCTCTACTCAAAAAGTAGAGCCGGTCCTGCAAAGAAATACACTTCGAAATAACACCAAATTCACAGCCACAATCCCTCAGTTGGATTCCAAACTACAATTCACCGACCGAGGTTTACAATTCACAGAATAATTATAAAATACCGAAAATGCCCTTTATAATAAAAATACATTTTATAAATCCAAATTACATAATTAACCCTAAAACACGTTAAAAACCGATAAAAACTCATTTATTTAGAAAAATCGTATATTATATATATAATTTGAAAATAATTTACGAAAAATAGTTTTAATTAGTTAAAAATACTAGATAATTTGTAGAAATCATTTTTATACCCTAAATAACTATTAAAACCAATTTAATTACATTTTTAGCCAATTTAGTGTAAAATTACCAAAATACCCCTATATATATAAATTTACTAAAATAAATCCAAAAATTCACCAAAAATAATATAATTACTCAAAATTAATTTTCTCAACATATAATTCAATAATATCAATAAATATACTCAATTTACCAATTTATTTCAATTAAACACATAATTAACCCTATTTTTCAAAATTACATAAACTTAATAAATCCCAAATAAATATATAAAAATTCACAAAAATTACAAATAAATTTATATAATTCATTTCAACTCCTATAATCACCATAAAATACAATTTCATAATTTAATTAATTAATTTTTGAAAATTAGAAAATATTAATAAAATAATAAAAAATTCACAAAAATTAAAATAAATTCCAAAAATTCTACAAAAATTATAACATGTAGATTAAGCTTCCAGGAACAAAGTTTGTGAAGGAAGTTTTCATGAATCAATCAAATTGAAGCTAAAAAAAATTTGAAACCCAAAATGGCTGAAATGAAGAAATTGAAACCTAAGCAATTCTAGACCAAATCAAGTGAAACAAAGCTTGGAATCACACTCACCAGAACTCAAGGAGAAGATAGAGACTAATGATATAAAAAACGGTGGTTGAAAATGGCTTGATCGGAGTTGAGATGAAATTCGGCCTCTACTTGATTTTCTGGCCAAAACACACCGGAAAAGGGAGCTTTAGATTGTGGAAATGGCTGGAGGTGGAGGACAAAGGCTGAGGGGCATAGTAACAGCAAGAAAACCAGCTTGAAAATGGCTAGAAATGGAAGAAAAACTGATCGGGGAAGAAATGAAGACGACAATGGTAAAACGGTAATTTCTGCAAACTTTTGTTTTTTGTTATAAAATTATATATATATATATATATATATATATATATATATATATATATATATATATATATATATATATATATATATATATATATATATATATATATGTCCACCTTATATAATAGTAATACATATATTCCCATATACAAATAATACTCACCACATAAATATTTTATTATATTTAATAATTTATACACTTAAAATTAATTAATTAATACAAAAATTAAATAATAAAACTAAGGAAATTAATTAAGCTCTAATTAATTTAAATAAATACACATATATACATTTTATTTTAGTACTTTAAAATTATATATGAGTTCATGCAAATTCATAAAACTAGTCAAAATAAATAGTATTAAATTATTTATGTGTCAATTTTTCCGAAAATATAATTCCCGAGAAAATTTTATGTAAAGTACTTAAAATAATATAAAATAATTGAAATTAGCTTTAAACAAATAACAACTCTTAAAATATCATAAATATATACAAAAATTATTAACATTACATATCTCGATGCAGTATAAAAATATTTAAAAACTCGGGATATTACAGTCTTCCCCCTTTACAAGAATTCATCCCTAAATTCCAGAAAGAATATTTACAAGATCAAGAAAGGAAGAGATGCGGGTAAGAAGCTCATATCTCAACTTCAGTCTCCCACATAAGCTCTTCCACGTTGTTGCTTCACCACAGCATCCTGATCATTTGGATCTAGTTCGAACATAACTATCGAGCTTGATAATTTACAATCTCAACTAATTCCTTCTCAGACTTCAGATCTTCATTCAGTTCTATATTGTTCAACTGTAACATGTGCGAAGTGTCCAAAATACACTCTCTTAAAATCGAGACATGGAACATTGGATGCATATGAAATAGATTTGGAGGCAAAGCCAATTAATATGCAATCTTACCACGTCTCATTACACCACTTTTCAGAGACATCTTTAGAATTATAGTCTTCGATCTGAAACTCCATATCTCTGCGTCTAGGATCCACATTGCTCTTATGATCACAACAACTTTCTCCACTGCATTCTGAACCATCTCATACCTAATTAAGACTTCTTTCCATAAAAGCCTTATGTGGTGTCATTCTAATATTGCTATGGTAGTTGTTATTATAAGCGAATTCTACAAGTAGCATATAGTCGACCCAGCTACCTCCCAGATCCAAAACACACATCTTCAACATATTATTTAGTGTCTGGATCGTCCTCTCAGACTATCATCTGTCTGAGGATGAAAAGCAGTATTGAAATCCAACTAGGTGTCTATTACTCCCCACAATCTCTACCAAAATTGAAAGGTAAACACTGTACCTTTACCATATACAATGGACACAGGTAGTCCACGCAGGCACACAATATGCTTCATATGCAGCTTAGCCCACTTAGCTACTGAATAAGTGGCTTTCATTGGCCAAATTAGCTGACTTGGTTAATTTGTCTATAGTCATTCCAACAGAATCATATTCACCCTTCGAACGAGGTAACCAACCATAAAAATCATAGCTATTTTTTCTTATTTCCACCCAAATTCAAAAGAGATCAAAACTTCCTAAAAAACTTTTGATGTTCAGCTTTCATCGGCTGGCAAATTAAACACTTAGAAATACAATCAGTCACATCCTTCTATAATCCAACCCATTAGTACTGATCCTGAATACTGTGATAATTCTTGGTAACCATCTGGATGTACACTGCAAGTTCATTTCCACAGCTTATATAGAATCCCTTCCTCAGATTACAATATAAACCCTGTATCATTAACTTGGGCATCTCCTATCAGCAGATCATTCTATGGTGATATGTCATAATGACATGCTATGATGAATGTCATGATGAGATGATATAATGAAATGTTATGATGAAATGCTAGAATGAAATGTCATGATGAAATGCTGTAATGAGATGCTATGATGATATGATGAAATGCTATAATGATATCAGGTCTTATCCTCTAAAGTTCACGTAACCCTCAGATTAATCAGTCTTCTTAAGCACTTGGAAGTTGTTCTAACAAACATTTGTTCACACAATCTTCCCATTCTTCTGAGTTATGCGGGTCATAAGAGCTGCAATTCTAGAGAATTCTGTTCAGATTTCCTATGATACCCAATTAAACCCAGAAAATTACAGATCTCAATGGATTCAGTTAGTCTGGGCCGCTCAGATGCTGTTTCTATCTTTTATGGATAAACTCGAATTCTATCTTTAAATGCCACACTTCTAAGAAAAATAACACTCTCCACCCAATGATCACACTTCCTGAATTCAGCATAAAGCTGACATTCTCTTAATGTCTGTAGTATGATCCTCAAGTGATATATGTGCCCTTTCATTCACTTCGAATACACTAGTATATCATTAATGAAAACTACTACAAACTGATCCACAACTAATGATAACCCGACTTTAAATAAATTTTAAAAAAGAATTGTGCACCCTGTAGCTGATCAGATAGGTCATCTATCCTCAGAAGAGGATACTTGTCCTTGACTGTTACCCTGTTCATCTCTCTGCAGTCAATGCATAGTTTAAGGGTACCATCTTTCTTCCTTACAACAGGACTAGTGCACCCCAAAGAGAAACATAAGGTCTGACAAAACCTTGGTTATACAGCTCTCGCAATTGCTCCTATAGCTCTGCAAGAGTCATTCTGTAGGGCTACGTTGAAATAGGAGTTATATCAGGAACCACATCAATACAGAATTCAATCTCTGTAAGTTGGTAAACCTTGTAACTCACAGGCAATTAATATATTTGGGAGAGACAATTTCTCCACTGAAGTATACTCAACTAAAGCCAGATATTCCTGACAACCCTTTCATATCTCATCAACATTAATTACACCCAAAAGACTGAATTCACAATAACTCTCTGAATCTCAATTCTCGATTCAGATGCCAATATATTAAGCTTAATCCTGTAACACATAATTCTACCAGTCTCCTATTATACTGTATTACATCTTCAGCATGACGTATTAGATTGAAGAGTTTACAGGTAATCTTCTCAACTGATTGCTCTTCCCTTACTCTGTATAATAGCTGATATACGTAATTATCCTTCCTTAAAGGTGGATGGAAGTATCTTAGAAATACACCTTTAACTCAAATTATGTGTTGCAGTTAAAACTGACAGCTTGCCATAAGGAATACAAGAGTGCTTCATCTTCATTAGACATTTTCCAATTCCACCGTCAACGCATATTCAAACAACTATCAAACTTGATTAAATGCTATGAAGCTTTTATTAGTCTTAGCTATCGTAGTCACAATTGTTGCAAGTTAAAGTTCAAAGGAATGCTTATACTGCTTACAATGACTACTTTAACCTTAAGTTATAGTTGCCTCTGACTTACCCCTATACCAAATAGGTGTAGTAGGGCAGAAACTGTAACCACAACCTCAACTTGAAAAGACTGATTATCAATATTGTCTCTATAGAAGAAACAATTCACATTCACCATGCTGAAAAGATATAGAAGCTCAACAGGATTCAGAATATGGAATATCTACAGAATTGACATATCCCGAGTTCTTAATTGAAAAAGAAATTACATCTGCTAAACGATTGAAGGTATCAGCACTGCACCCTGTGAATCTCCTATTGCAAAAGCAACATCATCACAATACTAAGCCACCAGCTCCTCATACAGTTGTTCCCGCTATCAACAATGATCATCAGGCCTTCTAAATCCATCTCTACCCCTACGCCTATAGGATGCATAGGGGGTAGAACCTCATGCTCAGAAGATCAACTATCATCGATCTCATCGATCAATGGAGTGACTCACGCTCAAGGCAATCAGCAAGGAGCAAAAACAAACAAATAGTTCAAACAATCATAACATCATCAGACACCCTAACAGTTATGTGGAATTCCTAATGCAAGGAAGACTTTTCAAAGACATGACCGAACCTAATTCACTGCAGTAGTTTAACAGAAAACACAACTTTGAAAACTAGGGCCACAATTCAAACAACTAAGCCCTGACACAGAACTCAGCTATAATACCAACTTTGTCACGACCCAAACTAGGAGTCATGATCGGCGCTAGGTAACGGGAATTCTTTCAAATCCGAAACCCGTAGAAAGCCTAAGAAAATAAAATCATACAATAAATAAATAAAAAGTACTATATAATTAAAATTTTTTGAATCAATATATAAAATAAATTCTCCAAATCCTTTCATAAATGTATACATATTCGTACAGTGTTCAAATACAATTTTTCAGAGTATACAATATCAAAATAATATAATACTCTTCCGATACAATAACACTACTACTGCAACTTCTAGAATACAAATCAGAGTTCAGAATATACATTTGCATAAAATAGCCGGGACTGAAGAACACCGGCGAGGAACTCTACAACTAAGGTCTGACGATATGGGATCTCTTGAAAAAAAATAATTGAGGGGGGTCAGACCTCACTGAGTGAATTATTATACTATATATACATGCAAACTAAACCATAACAATCAGACATTTATATATATATATATATATATATATATATATATATATATATATATATATATATATGTATATACACACATTTCACACGAATGCCAAACTCTGCCTTTATAAATATACTAAATGTAGAAAACGTTTGTTTCAATTCATGAAGGATCCATAGAACCCTAAATAATAGCAACCTCAAACAATCCCATCATCACTCTAGCCATACAGGCTCACTTGATTCCAAATAGAACACTTATTCCAATCTGGACAGTAGACTGGCCCCGAGACACTAAGTCGACCGAGCTCCAGCAGTTTGGTTGTCAGTGTGATTGGCCCCGAGACACTTGGTCAACCAAGCTCCAGCAATCACCCTATCTATCACCTCACATCTCAATCAACCCAATAGATCATTCAATTCATATATGGGCAATAGACTGGCCCCAAGACACTAAGTCAACCGAGCTCTAGCAGTCTGACTGTCAGTGTGATTGGCCCGCAATCATATTATCTAACATATCATTAATCTTAGTCAAATCAATTAAATCAATTATAATCATCCAAAATTAACTCTCACTCAACCCTATTCTTTCGCGCTAATACGTACACGGTCCTAATGTTGCCCACTAGGAAACACGTTCTATTAATATCCTTCATTTAAATAAATCATTCATTCGAAAAATAATTAATGTAGAACAATATTCATAATAATAAAACCAACCATATATATATATATATATACCAAAAATATATCTAAAATATACCCAGTATATTTCGGATACATATATATATATGTCAAATAAAATATGAAATAAACTAAAGATAAATCATTAATATGGTTAAAAAAACAATTTAAATGATTGACAATAATATAACATGCATTTTCTTAAAAATATACTTAAATATACAAAAGATATACCCTAAATACACAAATCATTTAATAAAACATTTATGTATAAATATTCATTTAAATATGTGTTTGGGTTTAACATATATTCATAAATATACTAAAAATAAACCTAATTATCTAGCATGCATATGTCAAAAATAAACCCTAAATATACCACTGATGTGTTAGGTTTAATTTAATAATAAAACATGTATTTATTTAGAAATAATTCAAAATATACCAAAAATAAACTTAAAAATAATTTAAGTGTAGGTTTATAATATAGCATGCAATTATTTAAGAATAAACCTAAATTATACTAATCATTTAATAAAATAATTATGGTTCGATGCACATTTAAATCATGTATAAATATTAAATTATAACAAACATAAACCTAAATATCTAACATACATATATAAAAAATAAACTCTAAATATACCAATGATATATTAAATGTATATAAAAAATATATAAACATTTATATATCAAGATATACTAAAAATAAACCGAAAATATACCAAATCGTATTATAATTAAATTACTGTTTAAACATATAATGAAAATAAAAATCCGAAGTCATGCATCCTATATGCAATGCATATATATACAGTATAATAACTCACATGTTAGCGCTCCACGAGACAAACTCGGTGGGCCTGATCCGTTAGGTCTCGGTCTCGGCGCAACTAAACAAACAAATGACAACATGAATCAAAATAAGTCTATCAACATTCTAGAGACTCACTCTGAGAATATTAGACACAGAATTGGAATAAGAATTCAACCGGACATCACGTTTTACGAGAATTTTATCAAAAATCCGACAGAACCTCGCTGTAAAATGGACATCTCTCTACTCAAAGAGTAGAGCCGGTCCTGCAAATAAATACACTTCGGAATAACACCAAATTCACAACCATAATCCTTCAGTCGAACTCCAAACTACAATTCACCGACCGAGGTTCAAAATTCACAGAATAATTATAAAATTTCGAAAATGCCCTTATATAATAAAAATATATTTTATAAATCCAAATTATGAAATTAACCCTAAAACACGTTAAAAACAGATAATAACTCATTTATTTAGAAAAATCGTATATTATATATATAATTTGAAAATAATTTATGGAAAATAGTTTTAATTAGTTAAAAATACTAGATAATTTATAGAAATCATTTTTATACCCTAAATAACTATTAAAACCAATTTAATTACATTTTTAGCCAATTTAGTGTAAAATTACCAAAATACCCCTATATATATAAATTTACTAAAATAAATCCAAAAATTCACCAAAAATAATATAATTACTCAAAATTAATTTTCTCAACATATAATTCAATAATATCAATAAATATACTCAATTTACCAATTTATTTCAATTAAACACATAATTAACCCTATTTTTCAAAATTACATAAACTTAATAAATCCCAAATAAATATATAAAAATTCAAAAAAATTACAAATAAATTTATATAATTCATTTCAACTCCTATAATCACCATAAAATACAATTTCATAATTTAATTAATTAATTTTTGAAAATTAGAAAATATTAATAAAATAATAAAAAATTCACAAAAATTAAAATAAATTCCAAAAATTCTACAAAAATTACAGCATGTAGATTAAGCTTCCAAGAACAATGTTTATGGAGGAATTTTTCATGAATCAATCAAATTGAAGCTAAAAAAATTTGAAACCCAAAATGGCTGAAATGAAGAAATTGAAACCTAAGCAATTCTAGACCAAATCAAGTGAAAAAAAGCTTGGAATCACACTCAACAAAACTCAAGGAGAAGATAGAGACCCACAGTGTCGAAAACGGTGGTCGAAAATGGCTTGATCGGAGTTGAGATGAAATTCGGCCTCTACTTGATTTTCTGGCCAAAACACACCGGAAAAGGGAGCTTTAGGTGGTGGAAATGGATGAAGGTGGAGGACGAAGGCTGAGGGGCATAGTGACAGCAAGAAAATCAGCTTGAAAATGGCTGGAAATGGAAGAAAAACTGATTGGGGAAGAAATGAAGAAGACAATGGCAAAATAGTAATTTCTACAAACTTTTGTTTTTTGTTATAAAATAATGTATATATGTATATATATATATATGTCCACCTCATATTATAGTAATACATATATTGCCACACACAAATAATACTCACCACACAAATATTTTATTATATTTAATAATTTATACACTTAAAATTAATTAATTAATACAAAAATTAAATAATAAAATTAAGGAAATTAATTAAGCTCTAATTAATTTAAATAAATACACATATATACATTTTATTTTAGGACTTTAAAATTATATATGAATTCATGCAAATTCATAAAACTAGTCAAAATAAATATTATTAAATTATTTACGTGTCAATTTTTTCGAAAATATAATTTTCGGGAAAATTTTATGTAAAGTACTTAAAATAATATAAAATAATTAAAATTAACTTTAAACAAATAAAAACTCTTAAAATATCATAAATATATACACAAATTATTAACACTACATATCCTGATGTAGTACAAAAATATTTAAAAACTCGGGATATTACAGCTCCTCTTATTGTTGTTGCTGTTTTACGTGGTTTCGGTGGCTACTGACGCGTCCTGGCATGACGGAAGGGAAGGAGGAAGTGAGGGGAGTCAATAGTGGCTGTTGGTGGTGGTCATGGTTGGTCATCCTGCGAGCTGGGTTGCACAGTGACAACTTTGGGAGAAAACGGAAGGAACCTTTGACTCGATTTTTTACTTTTTTTTAGGAAAATACTAAAATGCCCCTTTATCCAAATTAACAATAATAATAATAATAATAATAATAATAATAATAATAATAATAATAATAATAATAGTAATAATAGTAATAATGATAATAATAATGACAACAACAACAACAACAACAATAATAATAATAATAATAATAATAATAATAATAATAATAATAATAATAATAATAATAATAATAATAAACCGACACTAGGGAACAAGAATTCTTTTGAATTCGGAACCCGTAGCAAGTTTTAAAATAAATAAAAGCATGCAATAATAATAATATAAATAAAATAACTCGCAGCGGAAATAAATCTCATAAATAAAATAAAATAATAATCCGCCTATATATTTAATAATACAAATCCATCTCTTATAAATATAGATAATCTTTTAATACAATCTCAGTTCAAATCTTAAAAATACATGTCTCATACAAACATAATACATAAATCTCACAACTGACTACAACTACTGCAGTGTCTAGATTATAAAATAAAGTCAAGTGAGCAGTTTACATAGTAAAGTCGGGGCAGAAGCGATCCGACGTATGGTTCTGCTCCTGAGGTCTGAAGACGAAGATCCTCCTAAAAAATAGTCAATGGAGGGGAGTCAGACCTCACTGAGTGAATTGTTATAATATATATACATGCATAGCTAAATGACAAATGCACACATTCAATAGTATATATAATAAATATATATACAGGCAAAATCACACAGATGTAGCAAAATCATTATATATATATATATATATATACTGAAAATAACATTCATTTATGAAGGATCAAATAGAACCATAGATGATCGCAACCTCAAACAGTGTTAGAAAACACTTTAGCCATATGGGCTCACTTATTCCAAATAAATTCACTTGTTCCATTTAGACAGTAAACTGGCCTCGAGACACTAAGTAAACCGAGCTCCAGCAGTCTAACTATCAGTGTGATTGGTCCGAAACACTTGGTCAACCGAGCTCCAGCAATCACACTCTCAAATCACATCACACATCAAATAAATCAATCTAATCAATATCCACAAATAGGTTAGTAATATAACCTAAATTCTATTGTCGTACTGGTACGTACTCGGTCCTAGTGTTGCCCATTAGGTAGCACGTTCTATTGATATCCTTCATTTAAATATAAAACATACATTCATAAAATAAATGATGCATGATATTAAATAAAATAGCAACATAAACCATATATATACTAAAAATATACCAAAAATAAACCAACTATATTTCGAGTATATATATGTTGAATAAATTCAATTTAATTATAAAATAAACTATAAATATACTTAAAAACATTTTAAGAATAATTCATTAATAAAACATGCATATAATTTAAAATATACAAAAAATATACCAATATAGTTGTTCTCACAAGGTCATGTGTAGATAATTTTGCTCATTCTTCTTCAACTGCCTCGAAGCATAGGTTATCACCCTACCATTCTGCATCAACACACAACCAAGGCCAACTCTAGAGGCATCACAATACACTGTGAACTTGTCCATACTATTAAGCAAAGCTAACACTGGAGCTATGGTCAACTGCTCCTTCAGCAATTGAAAGTTGTTCTCACAAGCTTTTGACCAGTCAAATCTTACATTCTTCTGAGTCAAGTGAGTTATAGGGGCTGCAATTATGGAAAAATCCTATACAAACCTCCTATAATACCTGGCTAAACCCAAAAAACTCTGAATCTCTGTAACAGAAGTCGGTCTAGGCCACTCAGACACTGCCTCGATCTTATGTGGATCAATATAGATACCTTCTTTAGACACCATGTGTCCAAGAAAAGAAACACTCTCCAACTAGAAATTACACTTCGAGAATTTAGCATAAAGTAGATGTTCTCTCAGTGTCTGTAGCATAGTCCTCAAGTGATACACATGCTCCTCCATACTCCTCGAATATACCAGTATATCATTGATGAAGACTACCATAAACTAATCCACATACGATCTGAATACCCTGTTCATCAAGTCCATAAAAGCTGCTGGTGCGTTAGTCAAGCCAAAAGACATCACTAGAAACTCATAATGACCATATCGAGTGCATAATGCTGTTTTAAGAATATCAGCTTCACTAATCCGCAGTTGATGATAACCCGACTCAGATCAATCTTAGAAAAGAACTGTTCACCCTGTAGCTGATCAAACAAGTCATCTATCCTCAGGAGAGGATACTTATTCTTCACTGTCATCTTGTTCATCTCTTTGTAGTCAATGCACAGTCTCAAGGTACCATCATTCTTCTTCACAAACAGGACTGGTGCACCCCAAGGAGAAACACTGGGTCTAATGAAACCCTTGTCTAACAACTCTTGCAACTGCTCCTTCAACTCTTTCAACTCTGCAAGAGCTATTATGTAGGGTGGCATAGATATAGGAGTAGTACCTGGGACCATATCTATACAGAACTCAATCTCTTTGTGAGGTGGTAAACTTGACAACTGCTCAGGAAAAACATCAGGAAAATCATAGGCAACAGGAACATCTGTGAGTGATAACTTCTCCACTGAAGTATCCCTGACCAATGCCAAATATCCCTGATAACCTTTCCTCAGCAACTTCCTAGTCGTAATAGCAGAAATAAGATTATGAGGTGCTGAACTCCTATCACCCATAAACTTAAATTCTTCTTCATCAAGAATTTTGAAAGTCACCTCTTTACTTTAACAATCCACCATGGTATAGTGCTGAGATAACCAATCCATACCCAGAATGACATCAAACTCCATCACATCTAACATAATCAAATCAACACATAATTCTCTATCTCCCATGAGAATTGGACAACCAGAAAGAATAATATCGGTGTCCAAAGAATCATTTAGAGGAGTGGCGACAGACAAGGGAAAAGCCATCCTCGAAGCTTGCCAACAAGACTTGAAAGCAAAAACAGGAGAAACAAATGAATGCGTGGCACCCGGATCAAACAAAATACATAAATCTCATAACTAACTACAACTACTGCAGTGTCTAGATTATAAAATAAAGTCAAGTGAGCAATTTACATAGTAAAGTCGGGGCAGAAGAAATTCAGCGTATGGTTCTGCTACTGAGGTCTGAAGACGAAGACTCTCCTGAAAAATAGTAAATGGAGGGGAGTCAGACCTCATTGAGTGAATTGTTATAATATATATACATGCATAGCTAAATGAAAAATACACACATTCAATAGTATATATAATAAATATATATATAGGCAAAATCACATAGATGTAGCAAAATCATTTTATATATATACTGAAAATAACATCCGTTTAGGAAGGATCAAATAGAACCCTAGATGATCGCAACCTCAAATAGTGTTAGACAACACTCTAGCCATATGGGCTCACTTATTCCAAATAAATTTACTTGTTCCATTTAGACAATAGACTGGCCCCGAGACACTAAGTCAATCGAGCTCCAACAGTCTGACTGTCAATGTGATTGGCCCCGAGACACTTGGTCAACCGAGCTCCAGCAATCACACTCTCAAATCATATCACACATCAAATAAATCAATCCGATCAATATCCATAAATAGGTTAGTAATATAACCTAAATTCTATCATCGTATCGGCATGTACTCGGTCCTAGTACTGGCCACTAGGTAGCACATTCTATTGATATCCTTCATTTAAATATAAAACATACATTCATAAAATAAATGATGCATGATTTTAAATAAAATAGCAACATAAACTATATATATACTAGAAATATACCAAAAATAAACCAACTATATTTTAAGTATATATATGTCGAATAAATTCAATTTAATTATAAAATAAACTATAAATATACTTAAAAACATTTTAAGAGTAATTCATTAATAAATCATGCATATAATTTAAAATATACCAATAACAAACCTAAGCAATAATTAACCCATTTATGCATAATTTATAAAATAAATCATACATTTCTAAAACATGCAATCCTAATACAAGTATATATAGAATACCAACTCATAGTTACTGCACTCCTCGAGACGGGTCCAATGGGCCTGGTCCATTAGGCCTATGTCTCGGCCCAACTAAACAAACAAATGACAATATGAAATTAAAATAGATTTAACGTAATACTAGAGACTCGATCTAAAAATATCGGACACAAAAAATCAAAATAAGAATTTGACCGGATATCACGTTTTATGAGAATTCTACCTAAAATCCGACAGAACCTCCCCTGTAAAACGAATATCTCTCTACTCAAAGAATAGAGCCGGTCCTACAAAGAAACAAACTTCAAAATATACAGCCACAAAATCCCTCGATCGAACTTCCAAACTACAATTCTACCGATCGAGGTTCACAATTCACGAGATAATACAGAACTCATGAAAATGCCATAATTACCAAAATTGCCCTTTATATATCAAAGTATAGCAAACTAGGTATTTAAAACACTAAAAATAATCATTTATCCGATAATTACAATAAACCCTCATTTAAATAAAATATTATTAAAAATCGATAATTCTCGATAAATTCATAAATATTAACCAAATTCATTTTATAAATCCAAATTACATAATTAACCCTAAAACATATTAAAAATCGATAAAAACTCATTTATTTAGAAACAAAGTATATTATATATAATTTGAAAATAATTTATGAAAAATAGTTTTAATTAGTTAAAAATACTAAATAATTTGTAGAAATCATTTTTATACTTCAAATAACTATTAAAACCAATTTAATTATATTTTAGCCAATTTAGTGCCAAATTATCAAAATACCCTAATATATATAAATTCACTATAATTATTCAAAAATTCACTAAAATAATATAATTACTCAAAAATTAATTCTCAACATATAATTCAATAATTTCAATATTTATACTCAATAAACCAATTAATTTCAATAAAACACATAATCAACCTAATTTTCTAAAAATCACATAAACTAAATTAATGCATAATAATTATATAAAAATCATAAAAGTTAAAAATAAATTTCTAAAATTCATTTAACACCTATAAACACCATAAATCACAATTTCATAATTTATTTAATTAATTTACGAAAATTAGAAAATATTAATAAAATAATAAAAAATTCACAAAAATTAAAATAATTCCCAAAAATTCCACAAAAATTACCACATGTATATTGAGCCAATAGAATCAATCTTTGTGAAATAAGTTTGCTTGAATCATTGAAATGGAAGCTCAAAAATTCAAGAACTCAAGTTGGCCGAAAATGAAAATTCAAAACCTAGGGAAATCTAGACCAAATTAAGTGAAACAAAGCTTGGAAATGGACTCACTGGAGCTCAAGGAAGAGATAGAGACCAGTGGCACTCAAAACAGTGGCCGGAATGTTGTGATCGGAGCTAGCATCCACTTTCGGCTTCTTAAAGAAAATTTGGCTAAACAATGCCGAAAATGGAAGCTTGGTGCAGCGGAGAAAGCTGAAAGGGAAGGTGGCACGTCGAGAAGCACACCGATAGGGAGAAAATGGCATGACAGATGCCAAAAATGGTGAGGGGTGATCGGGGATGAAGGAGGAGAAGATAATGGCAATCTTGTAAATTTGGCAAACTTTATATTAAATATATATATTATATATATATATATATATATATATATATATATATATATATATATATATATATATATATATATATATATATATATATTATATGTATATATGTATATATATATCTATCTTTATATTATTTTAATATATAATATTATATGCACAATAAATATTCACCACACACCTATTTTATAATATATATATACACATTTAATTAATATTTAAATTATATAATTTAATATAATTTAACTAAAATAAACCCTAATTTAATTTAAATGCATGTATATGTATATATTTTATTTGATAATTAAAAATCATGCATGGATTCATGCAAATTCATAAAACCACTTAAAATAATTAATATTTATTTATTTACGTTTTAATTTCCCCAAAACTAAAACTTTCGGAAAAATTTTACGTAAAGGACTTAAAATAATTAAAAATGACTTTAATAAATGATAACTAATTAAATAATCATAAATATATACTAAAATTATTAACACTGCATATCCCGATGCAGTTTAAAATTATTTAAAAATTCAGAATAATAATAATAATAATAATAATAATAATAATAATAATAATAATAATACTATTTAAATAATAGAAATGATAATAACTTTAATGCATATAAATAATAAAATCCCTAAAATAAATTATTTTACATAAATAAAATTCTTAGAATAAAATAAATAAATAATATTAAAAAATAATAATAGTTATATATAAATTAAATTTAAAATTTTATTAACACTGCATATCTCAAAATAGTTTAATATTATTTAAAATACAGAGTCATTATAATCTTCCTTCCTTATAAGAATTTGTCCTCGAATTCAAAGAAAAGAATAGAAACAATAATCATTACGGAAAGAGATAAGGATAAGAAGCTCGCATCTTAGCTTCCGTCTCCTAAGTGTGCTCCTCCACGTTGTTGCTTCGCCACAACACCTTGACTATCGAAATCTGTTTCGAACACAATCGACGAACTTGATAGTTTACTATTGCAATTGGTTCTTCCTCGTACGTCAGGTCTTTATTCACTTCCACATTATCAAGTTGCAACACGTGTGAAGGGTCCAAAATATACTTCCTCAGCATCAAGATATGGAGCACTATATGCACTTGAGACAAATTCGGAGGCAAAGCCAATCGATATGCAACTGTGCCCACTCTCTCCAAAATCTTGAACGATCCAATATATCTCGGTGCTATCTTCCCCTTCTTGCCAAATCTCATCACACCCTTCATCGAAGACGCTTTCAAGAACACATCGTCTCCAACCTGAAACTCGACATCTCTACGTCTCGAATCTACATAGCTCTTTTGTTTGCTAGCTGCGGTCTCTAATCTCCTTTTGATCATAGCAACCTTCTTAGCGGCATCCTGAACCATCTCAGGTCTAGTCAACGCTCTCTCTTCAATCTCATCCCAACTTAGAGGGGATCTACACTTTCTTCCATATAAAGCCTCATAAAGTGCCATCCCAATACTGCTATGGTAGTTGTTATTATATGCAAACTCCACAAGTGGCAAATGATCACCCCAGCTACCTCCCAAATCCAATACATACATCCTTAACATATCTTCAAGTGTCTAGATTGTCCTCACAGACTAACCATTTGTCTGAGGGTGAAAAGCAGTACTGAAATCAAGCCTGGTGCCCATCACTTCCTGTAACTTTTTCCAAAAATGAGAGGTAAACATTGAACCTCTATCAGATATAATGGACACAGGTACTCCATGAAGGCACACAATATACTTAATATACAGCTTCGCCAATTTAACTACAGAATAGGTGGCTTTCATAGGCAAGAAATGAGCAGACTTGGTCAACCTATCCACAATCACCCAGATGAAATCGTATCCATCCTTAGAATGAGGTAACCCATCCATAAAATCCATAAAAACTCTCTCCTATTTCCACTCAGGGATAGGAAGTGGCTCAAGCTTCCCAAAAGGCTTATGATGTTCAACTTTCACTTGCTAACACGTCAAGCACTTAGCAATAAAATTAGCTACATCCTTCCTCAGTCCATCCTACTAGTACAAGTCTCTGATACTATGGTACATCTTAGTGACACCCAGATGTACGCTGTAGGCTATAGAATGCGCTTCCTCAAGGATCTCTTCTCTCAAATTATCCACATCAGGAACGCACAACCTACCATTAATCCACAGAACACCTTCATCATTAAGTGTGAAACTAGTGAACTTCCTTGCACGAATATTCTCTGTAAGCTTTACTAGAATAAGATCTCGGCCCTGACCTACCTTAATCTTATCTTTCAGCATTGATCGAACTCTAAACAGAGCTAACAATCCACCAGATCTACTCATCTTTATCATCAGAACTTGATCCACTAACTGGTGCAACTGTTGGATCAACGCTCTCCTCTCCACACTGGTGTGAGCAAGACTACCTGAGGACTTCCTACTCAAGGCATCTGCTACCACATTAGCCTTGCCCGGATGATAAAGAATCTTGTAATCATAGTCCTTAAGGAGATCTAACCATCTCCTCTGCCTCAGATTTAGATTTCTCTATTGAAAAATGTATTTAAGGCTCTTATGATCAATGAAAATCTCACAAGTCACCCTAATGTCTCCAAATCTTAAGAGCAAAGATCACTGCAGCCATCTCTAGGTCATGGGTAGGATAATTCTATTCATGCTTCTTCAACTGCCTTAAAGCATAAGCTATCACCCTACCATTCTGCATCAACACACAACCTAGGCCAACTCTAGAGGCATCACAATACACCGTGAATTTATCTACTCCATTAGGTAAAGCTAAAACTGAAGCTGTGTTCAAATTCTCCTTCAGCAACTGGAAACTATTCTCACAAGCATCTGACCACTCAAACTTCATATTCTTCTGAGTCAAGAAAGTTATAAGAGCTGTAATTTTTGAAAAATCCTACACAAATCTCCTATAATACCAAGCTAAACCCAAAAAATCTAAAAAAATATGAATCTCTATGACTGTCGTCGGTCTGGGCCACTTAGATACTACCTTGATCTTCTATGTATCAACCTAGATACCATCTTTAAACACTATGTGTCCAAGGAATGCAACACTCTCCAACCATAAATCACACTTTGAGAATTTAGCATAAAGTTAATGTTCTCTCAATGTATGTAGTACAGTCCTCAAGTGATATATGTGCTCCTCCATACTCTTCGAATATACCAGTATATCATCAATAAAGACTACTATAAGCTGATCCATAAACATTTTGAATACCATGTTCATTAGATCCATGAAAGCAGCTGGTGCATTAATCAACCCAAATGACATCACCAGAAACTCATAGTGGCCATATCAAGTGTGGAATGTCGTTTTAGGAACATTGGCTTCACTGATATACAATCGATGATAACCTGACCTCAAATCAATCTTAGAAAAGAATTGTGCACCCTGAAGCTGATCAAACAAATCTTTATCCTTGGGTGAGGATACTTATTCTTCATTGTCACTTGATTAAGCTCTCTATAGTTTATGCACAGTCTTAGGGTACCATCTTTCTTCTTTATAAACAGGACTGGTGTAACTTAAGGAGAAACATTGGGTCTGATAAAACCCTTATCTAATAATTCTTACAACTGCTCCTTCAACTCTGCAGGAGCCATTCTGTAGGGCATCATTGAAATAGGAGTAGTGCTTGGAACCACATCTATATAAAACTCAATCTCTCTATGAGGTGGTAAACCTGGCAACTCCTCAGGAAAAACATCAAGAAACTCATAGGCAATAGGAACATCTATGAGTGACAACTTCACCATTGAAGTATCCCTGACTAATGCTAAATATCCCTGACAACCCTTCCTTAGCATCTTCCTAGCCATGATAGCGGAGAAGAGATTATGAGGTGCAGAACTCTTATCACCAACAAACTTAAACTCTTCTTCATCTGGAATTCTAAAAATCACCTCTTTACTCTGACAATCCATAATAACATAGTGCTGAGACAACCAATCCATAACTAGAATCACATCAAATTCCATCACATCCAACAATACTAATTCTGTTGGTAATTCTCTGCCTCCGATAAGCACTGGACAACTAGAAAGAACAATGTCGGTGTCTAATGAATTGCTTAGAGGAGTGGTGATAGACAAAAGAAAAGCCATCCTCGAAGCTTGCTAACATGACTTTAAAGTAAAAATAGGGGATACAATTCAAGTAACAGACATGAATAATACTTAAAATAATGACATTAAATGCCTGAGCATCCTCCTGAGTGAGGTGGAAAACCCTGGCCTAACCTCAACCTCCCTGTTAACTGGTAGAAGCCTAGCCAAAACCTCTGGCACCTCCTCGGGTACCTCTACCATGCCCCTGCTGGGCTACAATCTAAGTCAAACTCGAATGCTGAGTTGGAGGCAACTAAAAAGGAGTTAGTGCTGCACTGGCAATCGATTGCTATAGAAACTGTTGTGGCTGAAATCCAGAATATAGGCATGATCTGGAAAAATGTCCCGTTTGTTCGCATCTAAATTATGTCAACGATGCCATATAATAGGGTCCCTGATGGACTCTACCACAAGTCTGACAAGCGCTGACTGCTGATCCTGTGCTGCCATATCTCGAACTCTGACCACTACTGCTACTAGAAGCACTTGACCTAAATATGATAGGTCTACGAGGTCCAACATGGCCATGTCTGCTACTCCTATATATTCTCTGCTACTGCCTCTGGCTCTGCTATATGGAGCCTCTCTGCTAATTACTGGAACTAATATGGAAAGTCAAATATGGAGTAGTCTGGAATCCTCTTGATTGAATACCCAACTGATAGTAATAAGGCATAGCTCCTTGCTTGACTAGCCTCAACTCTATCTCGTTGGCCAACTCTATCACCAACTTTAGAGTAAGGTCCGCAATAGGCATCCTAGTGAATGCAGAACCCAAACTAGTGATACATTATGAAAATAACATACAGGTCTTGTATTAAATCCTTTGTATATCTGTCAAGTTAGAGAAACTCTCTAGTGTAATCCTCGACAGATCTATCACCTCCGGTGATGCTTATCAATTGAAGTCTAAAACTCATCCAGAGTGGCTTTGGACAGAATCTCCTCATAAATCTCTCTCTGAACTGAGCCCAAGTCATCGTAGTCATGTACGGCTAAATCACCTGAACGAATGAATCTAGGGCTGGTCCCTCAATAGAAAACTCGACCATCATGATTTGCTGGTACTTGGTGTGAGCAGTTCGAGTCCTTATCTTAATAGCATGCAGAAAGTCTAACAGATCTGACGTCCCATCAAATGCTATCCTACAGACTCTGGCATAGAATAGTGCTACCTTAGGGTTAGACATACCCTGTTGATAGGCAAGGTGTATCGGTGGTGCAATTGGAGGTATCATAGTTTCCTCATATTCTGGCTCTATAGGTTCCTTATCTTGTAGCTCTCTCTGTCTACGGCAACCTGTCGCTCCTCAAGGTTTACCTTTACCTCGACCTCTGCACCTAGCTGGTGGCTCAGGAAGTAGAACCTTATCCTGAAAGGACTCATCATCCGCAGCCTTAATGATCGGTGGAGTGACACGCGCTCGCCTCCTCATTCTGAAAAGATAAAACCAAAAAGATTAAGATAAAACAGACAATCTAACGGTTACGCGAAATACTAAATTAAGAAAAACTTATCAAAGACATACTTAAACCTAATTAACTGCAGTAGTTTCAAAGAAAACACAACTTTGAAGACCTAGGTCCATAACACTAATAACCTAGGGCTTTGATACCAACTTTGTCATGACCGGTGCTAGGGAACGGGAGTTCTTTCGAATTCAGAACTCGTAGCAAGCCTTAAAAATAAAAATGCATGCAATAAATAAATAAAATACACCAGAATTAAAATTTAAATCGATATAAAAATAAACACTTAATGTCATTTCATAAAATAAAAATATTCTAAAAAATTATATAAATTCACTAAAAATTATTTTAATAATTCTAAAATTATTAACTCAAATTAATAATACTAATTTAACTAAATTTTCATTAAAACCAATTAATTAACATAATTATCAAAAATTCAATATTTAATATTAAAATAATAAAAAAATTACCCATAATTCAAATTAATTCAAAAAAATAAACAAAAATTATATTTAGGAAGATTAAGTTGCCATAAACAACATTTGTAAAGCAAGAATCCATGAATCAATCAATATCAAGTTAAAAAAAATAAAACCCTAAAACATATAAACTAAAAATTGAAGATAACTCAAAATCAAAGGAGATTGAGTTCAAATGGAACTCAGAATCGAATTGATTGAAGCTTGGAGGTTCAAACAAGATCAAAGAGATGAGATTTAGTGGCCGAAATTGGAGTCGTCAGCGTGAAGCTCCTCTTGCTGTTGTTGCTGTTTCTGGCCGTTCCGACGGCTACTGACATGTCCTAGCATGACGGAAGGGAAAGAGGAGGTGAGGGGAGTCAACGGTGGCTGGTGGTGGTCGTGGTTGTCAGTTTGATAAGTTGGGTTGCATAGTGACAATTTCAGGAGAAAACGGAAGGAAGAAGAAGAAAAGAAAAAAAAAGTGAGGGGGCTGACCTTTGACTCGATTTTTGACCTTTTTTTAGGAAAAGACTAAAATGGCCCTCTATCCAAATTAAAAATAATAAAAAATAATAATAACAATGATGATGATGATGATGAATAATAATAATAATAATAATAACAACTTCAATGCATATAATAATAACTTTAATGCATACAATAATAGAAATGATAATAACTTTAATGCATATAAATAATAAAACCCCTAAAATAAATTATTTTACGCAAACAAAATTCTTAGAATAAAATAAATAAATAATAGTACTATATAAATAAAATTTAAAATTTTATTAACACTACATATCTTAAAATAGTTTAATATTATTTAAAATACAAGATCATTATAAGTTCTTATGGAATGTCTAGCAATGATACTATACATACTATGTAGTGTCTAGTAAACTGCACTATATTCCCTTTGGGACGTCTAGTGATACTAAATTTTATTGTATTCCTTATGGGACGTTCAACAAAATGAATGCGATGACACTCGCTATATTCCTTATGGGACATCTAGTGAGCTTTGAAAATGGTATTGTAGTTCCTTTGGAACGTCTAACAATTTAAGATCCTCTACATTCCCAATGGGATGTCTAGCAACATCACCATAACTACCATGTAGTGTCTAGTGGTAAAAAATCTGAAAAAGGTCATGTTATAACCGTTATTGAAGCATATAACATGTCATGTCATGACTATTGTGCAGCACATAACATGATAATTTTTGAAAATTTGTGTAACATGAAAAGAATTTTGAAATCTTTTGATTTAAAATTATGCACGTAAAAATGTAAAATTACATTCCGTAATTATATTCTGCATTCTGTACTTAACAAAAAAAAAGAAAAAGAAATTCAGAATTTAAATACAGATACAATTAGTAATGATTCATTTATTGATGACATGAGTTGAACAAATTATTTAGGAATTAAATCCTAATTAAAATGCAATTATGGATGAAATTACAAAGAAAAACTTGATTTTTAAATGCATGCATAGTCAAGGGACCAAAATGGATATTTTTAATTTATAAGAAGCTTCCCTCCTTATTTTCGATGCTATTCTTTCATTTCCCTCTCCATTTCTTTCTTCTTTCTTTAATTTTCTTCTTTTAATTTCTTGCTCATTTGAAGTCCGATTCACAATTTGTCGGATCTTATGGCTGACCCACAACATAGGCTACATAGACGAGCAAAGATTTTAGTTGATTTAGCCATTATGCCTCTCTGTTTTCCTTGAAACAATCTTAGACTCCGAGAAGGTTCTACTGTGCTTCCTCTGACTCACCTTCACCTTCATAGGTGCACAGATATGGGCAATGAAGTAACACTTCCTCACTTCTGTTTATTCCTTTAAAAATTTATTCATACAGTGTCACGACCCAACTCAGGAGTCATGATCGGTGTTAGGGAACGAGAATTCTTTCTAATCTGCAACCTGTAGTAAGCCTTAAAAGAATAAAAGCATGCAATAAATAAATAAAATACACCAAAATAAAAATCTTAAATCAATATAATAATAAAAACTTCTATCATATCATAAAATAAAATATTCATACAATATTCAAATACAACTCTCTATTACAAATAACTCAACTACAACAAAAATAATACTACTGCAGTTTCTAGATTACAAATTAGATTCTAAATATACATTTACATAAAATAGCTAGGATGGAAGAACATCGACGAAGAGATCTACTATTAAGGTATGACAATATAAGATCTCCTAAAAAAGTAATTGAGGGGGGCATCAGACCTTACTAAGTAAATTATTATATTATATATACATGTATCTCCTAATGTTATATGCAATCAATCATCAGTATATATAATATATATATATATAGGCATTTCACACAAATGTTGAAATCACTTTATATATAAATGCTAAAAAACATTTATTTTATTGAAGGATCAAATAAAACCCTATTTAAATCACAACCTCAATCAATAATAACTCTCTAGCCATACAGGCTCACTTAATTCCAAATTAATTCACTTATTCCATTATGGACAATAGACTAACCTTAAGACACTAAGTCAACTGACCTCCAGTCTCACTGTCAGTGTGATTGGCCCTAAGAAACTAAGTCAACCGAGCTCCAACAACCACACTATTCAATCACCTCAATCTGAAATCAATCAATCAAACATATATCACCTCAAGTGATTCACAACTCAACCCTTAATGTATTACACTGGTACGTACATGGTCCTAGTGCTACCTATTAGGTAGCACGTTCTATTGATATCCTTCAATTAAAATTAAACATACATACGGGAAAATAAATAATGCATAATAACATTCATAATAACAAAATAAACTATATATATACCAAAAATATACCTAAAATAAACTAAGTATATTTCAAGTATATATATGATAAATAAATTTGAAATCAACCATAAAAATTTGCCAAATAAAAATCAATAACATACCAAAAACATGCTAAATATATATAAAAAATATAACATGCATTTATTTTGAAATATGTCAAACATATACTAAAAATATACCTAACATATACTAAACATTTAATAAAATAATTCATGAATATTCTAAATCATGCATCCTAAAGGCGATGTATATATAGTATAATAACTCATAAGTTTGCGCTTCTCGAGATTGGCTCAACGAGCCCGGTCCAATAGGCCTTGGTCTCGACGCAACTAGAAAATAAATAATAATAAATTAGAATAAATTTCTAACTAAATATTCTAAGAATTCTAAAAGAAAAATCTAACGAAGAATTGGAAACTTAGACGAACATAGAATTTTAAGATCGACCCGATGTCACGTTTTACGAGAATTCTATCAAAAAATTGACAGAACCTCCTCAGTAAAATGAGCATCTCTTTACAATAGTTGAGCCGATCCTGCAAGAAAAACACACTTCTAAAATCCATAAGGCTTAACACATCGGGTTGGGACCCAATCTCCACAAATTTCCAATCGAGGTTCACAAATCACAATCAACAATATTAAATAGTAAGATAATAAAAATCATCAAAAATTCATAAAAATATTAAAAAACCTTTATTTTCCAACTAAAACATAAAATTCTAGTTTTTAAATAATATTTGATAATAAAATTCATAAATGGAATAAAATTCCCATTTTACAATTAAATTAGCATAAATTACAAATAATGTTTAAAATTACCATTTTACATCATAACAATAATAAAACACCCATTTAAGCTCAAAATAATAAATAAATTTATTATTTACATAATATTCCAAAATTATCACAAATTAACTAATAAAATCTCAAATATTATTTAATATTAATAAAATCCAATTTTTCAAATAATTGACCTAAAATAGTTAAATTCAATTAACTATGTAAATAGTTTAATTATATATTAAAACTAGTTTAAAACCCATTTTATCACCAAAATAGTAAATAATCTACTATTTGAATATAATTTTCAAAAATTAGTATTAATTAGTTGAAAATAGTAAATAATTTGTACAAAATAATTTTAATACCAATTATTATTTTGAAATCATTTAAAACATATAATTTAACCATAATTTCAACAAAAACTCATAATTAACCTATCTAATAAAAAATGGCATAATACTAACTAATTCCTCAAAAATTTATATAAAATCACAAATTATTTTAGATAGGTTCACAAATTTATATAAAATAATTTTATTAACACATATTATTCTAACATTATTTAAAATATATAATTAAACAATATTTCAACAAAAATACAAATCTAACATAAAATTCCAATATATACAGAATACAAAAATATTTCTAAAAATTATACAAAATATCCAAAAATTATTTTCTCAATACTAAAATTACTAATATGCAATAATAACACTAAATTAACTAAATTTCCAACCAAAGTAACTAATTAACATAATTATCAAAAATTCATTTTTAATTATTAAAGTATTCAATAATTAACCAAAAATTAAATAAAATCAGAAAAATGAACTAAAAATACATGAGTAGATAGGTCTACATTTCAAAAAGAATTTATCAAGAATTAACCAAACTCAAGCTAAAAAAAATAAAAATGAAAATAAGTCATAAACAAAAATCAAACAAAACTCACAATCGGATGAGTTTGAGCTTGAATCAAGCTTAGAATCATCTTCTCCATAGCTCAAGGAGTTGATCTATCTGAAGAACACGAGCTCTCATCGTTAGGAATGTCTTTGGCAATGTGAAGGTTCTGCTACTGCCATTGCTCTTTCTGTCACATTTTCCAGCGGCTCTAGAGGAAGACAATGAAAAAGAAGGGAGGAGGAGGTGATGGCGGAGGAAGGAGGATAGACAGTAGAGGCTGGTCGCAACCGATAGTGGAGGATGAAGTTGCACAGTGATAGGAAGGGAGCAGGATAGAATGGGGAGGAAAGTGATGGTTATATATATATATATATATATATTGGTACACACCCATGTCACACACATGCACTAACAATATAACTATTATAATATTAACAATTGAAATTAATAACATTAATAAAATAGTTGAATAATAAAAATAATATTCATAATAATATCAAACAACAACAACAATAATAATGTTCTTAAAATAATAATATTAATAATAACACTATTAAAAATGACATCAATAATATGAACCTTAATATTTAAATAATAAACTTCTAAAAATATATGTTACATAGAAAATGCATTTAACGTAAAATGACAATTATTAATCATAAATAGTAATAATAATAATAAATAAATAAAACTTTTAAATTTTATTAACACTGCAAATCTCGAATATATTTTGAATAATAAAAAAGAATACCAGGTCATGACAATCTCCCCTCCTTATAGGAATTCGTCCTCGAATTCAAAGAAAAGAATAGATACAAGAATCAACGAGGATAAAGATATGGTAAGCGACTCACATCTCAGCTTCAGTCTCCCAAGTATGCTCGTCCACATTGTTGCTTCGCCACAACACCTTGACTATCGGAATCTGCTTTGAACGCAACTGGTGAACTTGATGATCAACTATCATGATTGGTTCCTCCTCATAGGTCAAATCTTCATTCACTTCTACATTATTAGGTTGTAACACGTGTGAAGGGTCCGAAATATACTTCCTTAGCATCAAGATTTGGAACACTATATTGCACTTGAGACAAATTTGGAGGCAAAGACAATCGATATGCAACCATGCCAAATCTCATCACACCTTTCTTTGGAGACACCTTAAGAAATACATAATCTCCAACTTGAAACTCCATATTTCTATGTCTTGGATCCGCATAGCTCTTTTGCCTGCTAGTTGCAGTCTCTAATCTCCTTCTAATCACAATAACTTTTTCTGCTACGTCCTAGACAATCTCAGGTCCAGTCAAAGCTCTCTCTCCTATCTCATCCCAATACAAAGGAGATCAACACTTCCTTCTATACAGAGTTTCATATGGGGCCATTTCAATACCGCTATGGTAGTTGTTATTGTAAGAAAATTCTACCAATGGTAGATAATCATCCTAATTACCTCCAAGATCCATTACACACATTCTCAATATATCTTCAAGTGTTTGGATCATCCTCTCAGACTGACCATCTGTCTGAGGAAGAAAAGCATTATTGAAATCAAGCCTAGTGCCCATTGCTTCTTGCAACTTCTACCAAAATCGAGAGGTAATCACCGAACCTCTATCAAATATAATGGACACAGGTACTCCATGAAGGCACATAATATGCTTAACATACAACTTTGCTAATTTAGCTACAGAATAAGTGGCTTTCACAAGCAAGAAATGTGCAGACTTAGTTAACTTATCCATAATCACCCAGATTGAATCGTATCCATCCTTTGAATAAGGTAATCCAACTATAAAATCCATAGCAATCCTTCCCACTTCCACTCAGGAATAGGAAGAGGTTAAAGCTTCCTATAAGGCTTCTGATGTTCAGCTTCCACCTACCGACAAGTTAAGCATTTGGAAACATAATCAGCTACATCTTTCTTCAATCCATCCCATAAGTACAAATCTCTTATATTATGGTACAACTTAGTAACACCTGAATGTACACTGTAGGCTGTAGAATGTGCTTCCTTAAGGATTTCTTCTCTTAGTTTATCCACATCTGGAATGCATAATATACCACTGATCCATAAAACACCTTCAACATCAAGTGTGAAATCAGTGAACTTCCCTGCATGAACACTCTCTTCAAGTTCTACTAGAATAGGATCTCGGCTCTGAGCTACCTTAATCCTATCTCTCAACACAGATCGAACCTTGAATTGAGCTAGCATTCCACCTGATCTACTCATCTTCATCATTAGACTCTGATCCAATAACTCATGCAACTCTTGGATCAACGGTCTCCTCTCCACATTGATGTGAGCAAGACTACTTGAGGACTTCCTACTTAAGGCATCTGCTACCACATTAGCCTTGCCTGGATGATAAAAGATCTTATAGTCATAATCTTTCAGGAGCTCTAACCATCTCCTATGCCTCAGATTTAAATCTCTTTACTGAAAAATGTACTTAAGGCTCTTGTAATCAGTAAAAATCTCACAAGTCACCCCGTACAGATAATGTCTCCAAATCTTGAGAATAAAGATTACTACAACCATCTCTAGGTCATGGGTAAGATAATTTTGTTCATGCTTCTTCAACTACCTTGAAGCATAAGCTATCACCCTACCATTCTACATCAACACACAATCTAGGCCAACTCTAGAGGCATCACAATACACCATGAACTTATCTTCTCCATTAGGCAAAGCCAAAACTAGAGCTGTGGTCAACTTCTGCTTCAGTAACTGAAAATTATTCTCATAAGCATTTGACCACACAAACTTCACGTTCTTTTGAGTCAAGTGAGTCATAGGAGCTGCAATTCTAGAAAAATCTTGCACAAATCTCCTATAATACCCAACTAAACCTAGAAAACTATGAATCTCCATAACTTTCATTAGTCTAAGCCACTCAGACACTGTCTCGATCTTCTGTGGATCAACCTGGATACCATCTTTAGACACCACATGTCTAAGAAATGCAACACTCTCCAATTAGAAATCATACTTCGAGAATTTAGCATAAAGCTGATGTTCTCTCAATGTCTTTAGTATTGATCTCAAGTGATATACGTGCTCTTCTGTACTCTTCTAATACACCAGTATATCATCAATGAAGACTACAGACTGATCCATATATGATCTGAATACACTAATCATCAGATCCATGAAAACAGCTGGTGCATTAGTCAACCTAAATGACATTACTAGAAACTCATAGTGGCCATATCGAGTGCGTAATGCCATTTTAGGAACATCGACTTCACTGATCCACAATTGATGGTAACCCGACCTCAAATCAATTTTAGAAAAGAACTGTGCACCCTGAAGCTTATCAAATAAATCATCTATCCTCAAGAGAGGATACTTATTCTTCACTATCACATTATTTAGTTCTTTAAAATCCATGCACAGTCTGAGTGTACCATCCTTCTTCTTCATAAATTGGACTGGTGCACCCTAAGGAGAAATACTGGGTCTAGTAAAACCCCTGTCTAACAGATCTTGCAACTGCTCCTTCAAGTCCTTCAACTCAGTAGGAGCCATTCTGTAGGGTTGCATCGAAATAGGAGCTATATCAAAAACCACATCGATACAAAATTCAATCTTTCTGTGAGGTGGTAAACCCGGTAACTCATTAAGAAAAACATTAGGAAACTTACAAGCAACAGGAACATCTGTGAGAGAAAACTTCTCCACTGAAGTATCCCTGACTAGATCCAAGTATCCCTGATAACCTTTCCTCAACATCTTCATAGTAGTGATAATGGAGATAAGATTATGAGGTGTAGAACTCTTGTCACCCACAAATCTAAATTCTTCTTCATCAGGAATTATGAAAATCACCTCTTTACTCCGACAATTAATCACTGTATAGTGCTAAAATAACCAATCCATTCTCCATATCACATCAAGATCAATTACACCCAAAAGACTAAATTCATGAATAATTCTTTGAATTTTAGTCCTAAATTTAGATGCCAATACATATTAAACTTAATCCTATAACATACTATTCTACTAGTCTCCTTTTATACTGTATCACATCTATAGTATGACGTGACAGATTGAAGAGTTCATAGGTATTCTTCTTAACTGATCGCTCTTCTCTTACTCTATGCAATAACAGTCATAGGTAATTATCCCTTCATGAATTGAAGTATCTTAGAAGTCACTCTTTAACTCTAATCATGTTACAATAGTCACATTAAACTAATTTAACTGTATGTACAATCTTACTTTACAGTCAAAACTGATAACTTCGCCATTAAAGAGTACAAAAGTGATTCGTCTTCATTAGACATCTTCTAATTCCTTCATCAAAGCATATTCAAAATAATTATCATGCTTGACTAAGTGCTAACAAGTCCTCATTAACCCTGGCTATCCTAGCCATAAATGCTGCAAGTTCGAGTTCACCTCACTTGAAAAGATATGGAAATTAATAAGATTTAAAACATAGAATATATGTAGAATTGACGTATCCAGAGTTCTCTGTTGAAATAAAGATTGCATCTGCTGTCCAACCGAAGGTATCGACACTGAACCCTGCGGAACTCCTGTTGTATGAGCAACATCATCGTAACGTTGAGCCACAGGCTCCTCATTTTATTTCCCCTGCTATCTGTAGTGATCATTTGGCCCTCTAAAACCATCTCTACCCCTAAGCCTAACTGGCTACATGATGGGTAGAACCTCATCCTTAAGAGACTTTCTATCATCGGTCTTATTGACTAATAAAGTGACTCATGCTCATGACATTTAGAAAAAAACAAAAATAAAATAAGTAATTCAAATAATCATAGACAACCAGACATCCTAACGGATATGCAAAATTCCTAAAGCAAGGAAAACTTTTCAAAGACATGATCGAACCTAATTTAATTGCAGTAGTTCCAAAGAAAACATAACTCGATAACCTAGGTCACAACACTAAACCTACGTTTTGATACCAAATTTGTCACAACCTAATCCGGGAGTCACGACCGGCGTTAGGGAATGGGAATTCTTTTAAATCTGGAACCTGTAGCAAGCCTGAAAAGAATAAAAGCATTCAATAAATAAATAAAATACACCAGAATAAAAATCTTAAATCAATATAATAATAAAAACTTATGTCATATCATAAAATAAAATATTCATACAATATTCAAATACAACTCTTTGATACAAATAACTTAACTACAACAATAGTACTACTATTGTAGTTTCTAGATTACAAATCAGAGTCTAAATATACATTTACATAAAATAGCCGGGACGGAAGAACATCGATGAAGAGCTCTACTACTAAGGTCTGTCAATACAAGATCTCCTTAGAAAAAATAATTGAGGGGGGTTAGACCTCACTGAGTGAATTGTTAGATTATGTACACATGCATCTCCTAATGTCATATGCAATTAATCATCAGTATATATAATATATACATACAGACATTTCACACAGATGCTGAAATCACTTTATATATAAATGCTGAAAAACATTTGTTTTATTGAAGGATCAAATAGAACCCTATTTAAATCACAACCTCAATCAATAATAACTCTCTAGCCATACAGGCTCACTTTCTTCCAAATTAATTCACTTATTCCATTATGGACAATAGACTAGCCTCGAGACACTAAGTTAACCGAGCTCCAATAACCTCACTATTCAATCACCTCAATCTTAAATCAATCAATCAAACATATATCACCTCAAGTGATTCATAACTCAACCCTTAATCTATCGCAATGGTACGTACATGGTCCTAGTGCTGCCCACTAGGTAGCACGTTTTATTAATATCCTTCAATTAAAATTAAACATACATATAGGAAAATAAATAATGCATTGTCACTACCCAAACTGGGGGCTATAGCTAGCGTTAGGGAATGAGAATTCTTTCAAATCTGGAACTCGTAGCAAGCCTTAAAAGAATTAAACATGCAATAATAAAATAAAATAAATAAATATGCATCATAATTAAAATCTCAAACCAATATAATAAAAATAATCTCTTTCATATCATAACATAAAATATATTAATAATATTCAGAGAAAGGCCTTTGAATTAATAAAATATATTATTACAATATACAGTAAATATAAAATACAACTCACTACTGATACAAAATATGACTACTGCAGTTTTCTAGAGTACAATATAAAATTAAGTAGATAATTTACATAAATGAGCCGAGGCGGAAGAAATTTGGCGGATGGGTTTGCTGTTGAGGTCTGAAGCAGAAGACTCTCCTGTAAAAATATCAACTGAGCGGTGTCAGACCTCACTGAGTGAATTGTTATAATATATATACATGCATCTCCTATATGTCAAATGCAATCAAACATTTGTATATAATAAATATATATACAAGCATTTTACACAGATGCTGAAAATCACTTATATAATAATACTGAAAAACATAAGTTTATGAAGGATCAAATAGAACCTTATTTAATCGCAACCTCAATCAATAATAACATCACTCTAGCCATATAGGCTCACTTAATTCCAAATCAATTCACTTATTCCATATGGACAGTAGACTGGCCTTGAGACACTAAGTCAACCGAGCTCCAGCAGTCTGACTGTCAGTATGATTGGCCCCGAGACACTTAGTCAATCGAGCTCCAGCAATCACACTATCAATCATATCACATCTCAATCAAATCAATCACATCATTCTCAATTAAATCATAATACCACCAATGATTCTCACTCAACCCTAAATCTATCGCACCGGTACGTACACGGTCCTAGTGCTGCCCACTAGATAGCACGTTCTATCGATATCCTTCATTTAAAATAAATTATACATATGGAAAAATAAATAATAAAGAATGACATTCATAATAGCAAAAATAAACCATATATATACTAGAAATATACCTAAAATAAACTAAGTATATTTCAAGTATATATATATCAAATAAATTCAAATCAAACATGAAATATACCAAAAATAAACCATATATATACTTAAAACAATTTAAGTATAAATCGATAGTATAACATGCTTTCATTTTAAAATAAACTAAAAATATACCTAAAGTATACTAAACATTCGATAAAACAATTTATGAATAAATACAATTTCAAAACATGTATACTCTAAAACATACAACCTAAATGCGATATATAAAATAACAACTCACAAGTTTGCGCTCCTTGAGACTGGTTTGATGAGCCCGGTACAATAGGTCTTGATCTCGGCGCAACTAAACAAATAAAATAATAATAGAAATCAGAATGAATCTAACTCAAGCTCTATAGAGACTCGATCTAAAATTTAAGAACATAGATAGACACAGAATTTAAAATTGACCTGATGTCACATTTTACAAGAATTCTACCAAAAATTCAGCAGGATCTCCTCTGTAAAATGGATATCTTTCTACTAAAAAGTAGAGTCGGTCATGCAAGAAAAATGCACTTCAAAAACCAAAATTCATACAACCCTTGGTTTGGATCCCGAACTACACAATTCGCCAACCGAGGTCCACAATTTCACCAAAAAATCCAAATAATATAATAAATATATTTAAAATCAATAAATGCCATAAATATCCTCAAAATATTAAAATATTACATATTTAATACTAAAACACGAAATATACTTAATTTCACAATAATTACATAAAAATCCTAAAATAATATTATAATATTATTAAAAATCTAATTTCTCGAGAATTCAATATAAATTAATAAAAATTCACTTTATATATTCAAATAACTAAAATAGCCTAAATACATATTAAAAATTACTAAAAACCCATTTTATTATCAAAATAATACATAATATATTATTTGAAAACAATTTTCGTAAATTAGTATTAACTAGTTAAAAATAGTAAATAATTTGTAAAAATCATTTTAATACCTTAAATAATTATAAAATCAACTAAAACATACTATTTAATTATAATCTTAACAAAATTACATATTTAACCCTATAATACAAAAATACACATAATATACTAATATTACTTAAAAATTCTATAAAAATTATATAAATGCATAAAAATTATTTTCTCAACATATATATTACTAATATCAACTAAAACACATTATTAAACAATAATTTCAACAAAAACTCAACTTTAACCTAATTTTCTAATATTGACGTAAACTAAAAATATTTATAAAAATTACATAAAAATCACAAAAATTATTATCTCAACACTAAATTAATAACAATTTATAATAACACTAAATATACCAAATTTATAATTTAATAAATTAATTTACGAAAATTCAAGAAATAATATTAAAATATTCAAAAATTCACAAAAATTAAAATAAATTCCAAAAATTCAAGAAAAAAAATATAGACATGTAGATTAACCTACCAAGATCAACTTTTGTGAAGGAAGTTTGTGTTAATCATCAAGATCAAGCTTAAAAAGAAATTGGAAAACCCTAAAACTCAAAAACTAAAATTCAACAAAACTCAAGAAATGGATGATTAAAGCTCAAACCAAGCTTGGATTCGTGCTCACTGGAGTTTAATGGTTTGAACAGCACCGAAAACTTAAAGAATGGTGGCTAAAAGAGGGAGAAACAAGGAGGAGCTTTAACTTGTTGCTGCTGCCATTTCTGCAACATTGACGACGCTCTGACGTGCAGATGACAATGGGAAGGCTGGAGAAGAAGGTGGTGGCCGATCGAAAGTAAGGGAGGCACACGGACGGGCTATGCTCGGGACAGTGCGGGGAGGGAAGGTATTTTGCGTTTATGTTTTTGTTTACTGTGTTTTGTTTGAATGTATATATGAATATATGTATATATTACTTTATATTAAAACTATATAATATAATATTATTATATATTAAATCATTCTCACCACAAAATAATATCTACACACACATATATATATAAACACACATACACATATATTGATAATCACAAACCCTAATTATAATGTATAACTATAATATATAAAATAACATTTACTTAAACAATAAATAATAATAATACCAATAATGTAACTTAATAAATTAATAATATTGAAATATAATGCACATAAATTAATGTTATTAAAATAATGCTATTCAAAAATAATAAATATAAACCATGCAAATTAAACGTCCAAATAGTATATTTACGTAAAAAAAAATCTGATTAAACATAAAATAATAGTAATTAATCACAAAATAGTAAAATAATTAAATTTGACTTTTAAAATTTATTAACACTGCATATCTCGTTATAAAATAAAATAATTTAAAAATTAGGGTTATAACATCCATAATAACATTCGTAATAACAACATAAACCATATATATACCAGAAATATACCTAAAATAAACTAAGTATATTTTAAGTATATATATGATAAATAAATTTGAAATCAGCCATAAAAATATGCCAAATAAAAAATCAATAACATACGAAAAACATGCTAAATATAACATGCATTTATTTTGAAATATATCAAACATATAAAAAAAATATAGCTAACATATACTAAACATTTAATAAAATAATTCATGAATATTCTAAATCATGCATCCTAAAGGCGATGTATATATAGTATAATAACTCACAAGTTTGCACTCCTCGAGATTGGCTCAATGAGCCTAGTCTAATAGGCCTCAGTTTCGGCATAACTAGAAAATAAATAATAATAAATCAGAATAAATTTCTAACTGAATATTCTAAGAATTTCTAAAAGAAGACTCTAACAAAGGATTGGAAACTCATACGAACACAAAATTTCAGGATCGACCCAATGTCATGTTTTACGAGAATTCTATCAAAAAATTGTTAGAACGTCCTCAGTAAAATGAGCATCTCTCTACAATGGTAGAGCTAATCTTACAAGAAAAACACACTTCTAGAATCCATAAAACTCAACACATCGGGTTGGGACCCAAACTCCACAAATTTCCAACCGAGGTTCACAAATCACAACCAACAATATTAAATAGTAAGATAATAAAAATCATAAAAACTCCATAAAAATATTAAAACCCTTTATTTTCCAACTAAAACATAAAATTCTAGTTTTTAAATAATATTTGATAATAAAATTCACATATGGAATAAAATTCCCATTTTACAATTAAATTAGCATAAATTACAAATAATATTTAAAATTACCATTTTACATCATAATAATAATAAAACACCCATTTAAGCTCAAAATAATAAATAAATTTATTATTTACATAATATTCCAAAATTATCACAAATTAACTAATAAAATCTCAAATATTATATAATATTAATAAAAACCAATTTTTCAAATAATTGACCTAAAATAGTTAAATTCATAATTGACTACGTAAATAGTTTAATTAATAAAACTAGTTTAAAACCCATTTTATCACCAAAATAGTAAATAATCTACTATTTGAATATAATTTTCAAAAATTAGTATTAATTAGTTGAAAATAGTAAATAATTTGTAAAAAATCATTTTAATACCAATTATTATTTCAAAATCATTTGAAACATATAATTTAACCATAATTTCAACAAAGACTCATAATTAACCTATCTAATAAAAAATGGCATAATACTAACTAATTCCTTAAAAATTTATATAAAATCACAAAAATAATTTTATCAACACATATTATTCTAACATTATTTAAAACATATAATTAAACAACATTTCAACAAAAATACAAATCTAACATAAAATTCCAATATATACATAATACAAAAATATTTCTAAAAATTATACAAAATATCCAAAAATTATTTTCTCAATACTAAAATTACTAATATACAATAATAACACTAAATTAACTAAATTTCCAACCAAAATAACTAATTAACATAATTATCTAAAATTCATTTTTAATTATTAAAATATTCAATAATTAACCAAAAGTCAAATAAAATCAGAAAAATAAATGAAAAATACCTGAGTAGATAGATCAACATTTCAAAAAGAATTTATCAAGAATTAACCAAACTCAAGCTAAAAAAAAATAAAAATGAAAATAAGTCATAAACAAAAATCAAACAAAACTCACAATCGGATGAGTTTGAGCTTGAACCAAGCTTAGAATCATCTTCTTCGTAGGTTAAGGAGTTGATTGTGTCACGACCCAAAACAGGGGCTATGACCGGCGCTAGGAAACGAGAATTCTTTCGAATCTGGAACCCGTAGCAAGCCTAAAAATAAAATAAACATGCAATAATAATAACAACAACACTCAATCCAATGGAAATAAAATCATAAGTATCAAAATAATATTCCACCACGGGATTTAAATCAAATCCATATCTCATATATATAAATAAATCCGTTAATACAAGTTTCAGTTCAAATATTTAAAGTACATATCTCACGACTTTATACAACTACTGCAGTGTCTAGATTATAAAAATAAAACTCAAGACTCAGATAAGCAGTTTACATAAAGAAGCCGGGGCGGAAGAAATCCGGCGTACATGCCTGCTACTGAGGTCTGAAGATGAAAACTCTCTTGAAAAATGATCAACAGAGAGGAGTCAGACCTCACTGAGTGAATTACTATAATATATATACATGCATACTAAATGCCAATGCACACAATCAAAAGTATATATATAAAATGTATATATATACAAGCAAATACACACAAATGCAATAAAATCATTTTATATATATTTATTGAAAATCACCATTTCTGAAGGATCTAATAGAACCTTAGAATATCGCAACCTCGAAATAGGGTTAGACAACACTCTAGCCATACAAGCTCACTTATTCCATTATATTCACTTGTTCCATTTGGACAGTAGACTGGCCGCGAGACGCTAAGTCAACCGAGCTCCAACAGTCTAACCGTCAGTGTGATTGGCCCCGAGACACTTGGTCAACCGAGCTCCAGGAATCACACTCCTAAATCATATCTCACACATCAAATAATCATATCCAATCAATATCCACTAGGTAGCACGTTCTATTGATATCCTTCATTATAATTATAAAACATACATTCATAAAATAAATGATGCAAGAATTTGAAATAAACAACAACATAAACCATATATATACTAGAAATATACCAAAAGTAAACCAGGTATATTTCGAGTATATATACTTCAAATAAATCCAATATATTTGCAAAATAAATTAGAAATATATTTCAAAATATTTTAAGTATAAATGTTAAATAAAGCATGCAAATAATTTATAATATACTAAAAATAAACAAAAAATAAACTAAAAATAAACTAAAAATAAACTTAAATACTAATTGAGTTATTTATGCATATTTAATCAAAATAAAACATACATTTCTAAATCATGCACCCTAAACATATATATATAAAATAGTAACTCACACTTAGTACGCTCCTCGAGATGGGTCCAACGGGCCTAGTCCACTAGGCCTCGATCTCGGTGCAACTAAACAAACAATAATAATAGACATCAGAATAAACCTAATAGAAAATCCTAGAAACTCGATCTAGAATATTAGACACAGAATCAAAATTAGGATTTGATCGGACATCACATTTTACGAGAATTCTACCGAAAATCCGGCAGAACCTCCCCTGTAAAATGGACATCTCTCTACTCAAAGAGTAGAGCTGGCCCTGCAAAGAAACACACTTTGAAAAACAAACACAGAAACGCATCCACAACCCCTCGGTCGGACTCCAAACTACAGTTTACCGATCGGGGTCCATAATTCACAGAATAATATAAAAATACCAAAAATACCCTTATATACTAAAAACACATTTAATAAGTAGAAATTACGTAATTAACCCTAAAACACATTAAAAACCAACAAAAACTCATTTATTTAGAAAAATCGTATAATATAAATATAATTGAAAATAATTCACGAAAAATAGTTTTAATTAGTTAAAAATACTAAATAAATTGTAGAAATCATTTTTATACCTTAAATAACTATTTAAACCAATTTAATTACATTTTTAGTCAATTTAGGGTAAAATTACCAAAATACCCCTATATATATAAATATACTAAAATTACTCCAAAAATTCACCAAAAATAGTATAATTATCCAGAAATTAATTTTCTCAACATATTTATCAATAATATCAATAATTAAACTCAATTAACTAATTAATTTAATTAAAAACATAATTAACCCTATTTTCCAAAATTACATAAACCTAAATAAATTCAAAATAAATACATAGAAATTCATAAAAATTCCAAATAAATTTAGATAATTCATTTCAAAAAGAATTTATCAAGAATTAACCAAACTCAAGCTAAAAAAAAATAAAAACGAAAATAAGTCATAAACAAAAATCAAACAAAACTCACAATCAGATGAGTTTGAGCTTGAACCAAGCTTAGAATCATCTTCTTCGTAGGTTAAGGAGTTGATTGTGTCACGACCCAAAACAGGGGCCATGACCGGCGCTAGGGAATGGGAATTCTTTCGAATCTGGAACCCGTAGCAAGCCTAAAAATAAAATAAACATGCAATAATAATAACAACAATACTCAATCCAGTGGAAATAAAATCATAAGTATCAAAATAATATTCCACCACGGGATTTAAATCAAATCCATATCTCATATATATAAATAAATCCGTTAATACAAGTTTCAGTTCAAATATTTAAAGTACATATCTCACGACTTTATACAACTACTGCAGTGTCTAGATTATAAAAATAAAACTCAAGACTCAGATAAGCAGTTTACATAAAGAAGCCGGGGCGGAAGAAATCCGGTGTACATGCCTGCTACTGAGGTCTGAAGACGAAAACTCTCCTGAAAAATGGTCAACAGAGAGGAGTCAGACCTCACTAAGTGAATTACTATAATATATATACATGCATACTAAATGCCAATGCACACAATCAAAAGTATATATATAAAATGTATATATATACAAGCAAATACACACAAATGCAATAAAATCATTTTATATATATTTATTGAAAATCACCATTTCTGAAGGATCTAATAGAACCTTAGAATATCGCAACCTCGAAATAGGGTTAGACAACACTCTAGCCATACAAGCTCACTTATTCCATTATATTCACTTGTTCCATTTGGACAGTAGACTGGCCGCGAGACGCTAAGTCAACCGAGCTCCAGCAGTCTAACCGTCAGTGTGATTGGCCCCGAGACACTTGGTCAACCGAGCTCCAGGAATCACACTCCTAAATCATATCTCACACATCAAATAATCATATCCAATCAATATCCACTAGGTAGCACGTTCTATTGATATCCTTCATTATAATTATAAAACATACATTCATAAAATAAATGATGCAAGAATTTGAAATAAACAACATAAACCATATATATACTAGAAATATACCAAAAGTAAACCAGGTATATTTCGAGTATATATACTTTAAATAAATCCAATATATTTGCAAAATAAACTAGAAATATATTTCAAAACATTTTAAGTATAAATGTTAAATAAAGCATGCAAATAATTTATAATATACTAAAAATAAACCAAAAATAAACTAAAAATAAACTTAAATACTAATTGAGTTATTTATGCATATTTAATCAAAATAAAACATACATTTCTAAATCATGCACCCTAAACATATATATATAAAATAGTAACTCACACTTAGTGCGCTCCTCGAGATGGGTCCAACGGGCTTGGTCCACTAGGCCTCGATCTCGGCGCAACTAAACAAAAAATAATAATAGACATCAGAATAAACCTAATAGAAAATCCTAGAAACTCGATCTAGAATATTAGACACAGAATCAAAATTAGGATTTGATCGGATATCACATTTTACGAGAATTCTATCAAAAATCCGGCAGAACCTCCCCTGTAAAATGGACATCTCTCTACTCAAAGAGTAGAGCTGGCCCTGCAAAGAAACACACTTTGAAAAACAAACACAGAAACACATCCACAACCCCTCGGTCGGACTCCAAACTACAGTTTACCGATCGGGGTCCACAATTCACAGAATAATATAAAAATACCAAAAATACCCTTATATACTAAAAACACATTTAATAAGTAGAAATTACGTAATTAACCCTAAAACACATTAAAAACCAACAAAAACTCATTTATTTAGAAAAATCGTATAATATAAATATAATTGAAAATAATTCACGAAAAATAGTTTTAATTAGTTAAAATTACTAAATAAATTGTAGAAATCATTTTTATACCTTAAATCACTATTTAAACCAGTTTAATTACATTTTTAGTCAATTTAGGGTAAAATTACCAAAATACCCCTATATATATAAATATACTAAAATTACTCCAAAAATTCACCAAAAATAGTATAATTATCCAAAATTTAATTTTCTCAACATATTTATCAATAATATCAATAATTAAACTCAATTAACTAATTAATTTTAATTAAAAACACAATTAACCCTATTTTCGAAAATTACATAAACCTAAATAAATTCAAAATAAATACATAGAAATTCATAAAAATTCCAATTAAATTTAGATAATTCATTTAAACACTTATATTTATCATAAAACATATTTTTATAATTTAATTAATTAATTTTCGAAAATTAGAAAATAATACTAAAATATTCAAAAATACCCAAAAATCAAAATAATTCCCAAAAATTCTAAAAAAATTCACACATGTAGATTAAGCTAAGGGGAACAACATTTGTTAAGGGATTTTTCATGAATCAATCAATTCAAAGTTCAAAAAAAATCAAGAACCTTAAAATGGTCGAATTACCAAAATCGAAACCTAAGCAAATCAAGACCATTTTAAGTGAAACAAACCTTGGAATCACACTCACCGGAGCTCAAGGAGAAGAAAGAGACTGGCGGTGTCAAAAATGGTGGCCGAAAATGCCGTGATCGACGGTGAGAATGAATTTGACTTCCCGAGCTTATTCCGGCCAAACCTCGACGGAATAGGGCGCTGCTGGTGGCGAGGATGGCTGGGGAAGGAGGTGGCATGCCGGGAGGCACACTCATGGTGAGAAAATGGGATGGCAACGGCCGGAACAATGATGGGGGCGATCAAGAGTGAGGGAGAAGGATGGATGGCATAACCGTAATTAACTTAAACTTTAATTTTTGTTTAATATTAAATGTATATGTGTATATATATATACTTTACACTATATATTAAAATAATATAAAATCACACATTAAATATACACCACACACATATAATTTAATATTTTAAAATTTAATACACCTAAAAATAATTAAAACTAATAATAAATAATAAAATATTAGGGTAATTAATTAAACCCTAATTAAATAAATAAATACACATATACACGTTATTTAGTACTTTAAAAATATATATGAGTTCATGCAAATAGGGAAATCTATTTAAAATAATTAAAAATAAATAATTTACGTGTCAATTTTCCCAAAAATGCAAGTTCCGGGAAAATTTTACGTAAATTACTTAAAATAATATAAAACAATTACAAAATCAATTTTAATTAGATAACAACTCATGAAATATCATAAATATATACAAAAATTATTAACACTGCATATCCTGATGCAGTATTAAAATATTTAAAAAATACGGAATATTACAGATTGTCACGACCCAAAACAGGGGCCATGACCGGCGCTAGGGAACATGAATTCTTTCGAATCTGGAACCCATAGCAAGCCTTAAAATAAAATAAAAACATGCAATATATAAATAACAACATAAATAAAATATTTTACAGCGGAATAAATCTCATGAATAAAATAAAATAATAATCCGCTAGTAGATTTAAATAGACAAACTCATCTCATATATAAATAATCTTTTAATACAAATCTTAGTTCAAATGTTTAAAATACATATCTCACAACTGACTACAACTATTGCAGTGTCTAGATTATAAAATAAAGTCAAGTGAGCAGTTTACATAGCAAAGCCGGGGCAGAAGAAATCTGGCATATGGGTCTGCTATTGAGGTCTGAAGACATAGACTCTCTTGAAAAAAATAATCAACGGAGGGGAGTCAGACCTCACTGAGTGAATTGTTATAATATATATACATGCATAACTAAATGACAAATGCACACATTCAATAGTATATATAATAAATATATATACAGGAAAAATCACACAGATGCAGGAAAACCATTTTATATACATATTAAGAAAATACGTCCGTATATGAAGGATCAAATATGTAATATCCCGTGTTTTTAAAATATATTTACACTGTACCGGGATATGCAGTGTCAATAATTTCTGTATATTATATGATATTTTTATGAGTTGATATGTATTTAAAACCTATTTTAACTACTGTGTATTATTTTCAGTGTTTTACGTAAAATTTTCCCGGGACTTGCATTTTCGGGGAAATTTTCACGTAAACAATGTAATATTAATTATTTTAAATATATTTACGGACTTGCATGAACTCATACATATTTTTAAATTATTAAAAAAAGCCTGTGTGTGTATATTTAAGTAATTAGGGTTTATTATTACCCTAATATTTTATTAATTATTTATTTGTTTAATTGTTATTTAATTAATTTTATTTAGTATAAATTATTAAAATATTAATATTTTTATGTGTGTGGTGTATATTTGATGTGTGTAATTTAATATTATTTTAATATATAGTATAAAGTATATATATATACATATATTTCTCAAAAATCAAAAAGTTTGGAAAATTACCATTTTGCCCCCGACTTCTTCTTCTTCCTCCCGATTCTCCCTTCTCCATTTCCGATCGCTGCCATGCCGTTCCTTCACCGTGGGTGTGCCGTCCAGTGTGCCACCATCTTCCCCGACCAATTTCGTCGCCTGAGGAGGCCGTTTCCGGCGTCTGGAGATCGATTTTGGCCGGAGAAGCCGAAAATCGATCCACCGTCGATCACGCCGATTCCGGCCACCGTTTTCGACACCGCCAGTCTCTTTCTTCTCCTTGAGCTCCGGTGAGTGTGATTCTAGCTTTGGTTTGAGCTAAAATGGTCTAGAATTGCTTAGGTTTCGATTTTGTCAATTTCGGCCTATTAGGGTTTTCGATTTTTTTGAGCTTCTAATTGGATGATTCATGGAAACTCCCTTCACAAATGTTGTTCCTAGTAGTTTAGTCTACATGTATGAATTTTTGTAGAATTTTTGGAGGTTGTTTGGATTTTTGGGTATTTTTGAATATTTTAATATTATTTTCTAATTTTCGGAAATTAATTATTTAAATTATGAAATTGGAGTTTATGGTTAAATTAGGTGTTGAAATGAATTATAGGAATTTATTTGGAATTTTTATGAATTTCTAAGTATTTATTTTGAATTATTAAAGTTTATGGAATTTTGGAAAAATTAGGTTAAATGTGTTTTTAATTGAATTGAATTGGTTAATTGTGTTTAATTATTAATATTATTGATAAATATGTTGAGAAAATTAATTTTGGATAATTTTATTATTTTTGGTGAATTTTTGAAGTAATTTAAGTATATTTATATATATAGGGGTATTTTGGTAATTTTACCCTAAATTGGCTAAAAATGTAATTTAATTGGTTTTAATATTTATTTAAGGTATAAAAATGATTTCTAAAAAATATTTGGTATTTTTAACTAATTAAAACTATTTTTCGTGAATTATTTTCAATTATATATATAATATACGGTTTTTCTAATAAAATGAGTTTTAATCGGTTTTTATAGTGTTTCAAGGTCAATTATGTAATTTTTATCTATAAAATGTATTTCTGTGATTTAAGGATATTTTTGGTATATCTGGAATCATTCTGTGTTTGTGGACCCCGGTCGGTGGACTGTAGTTTGGAGTCCGACCGTGGGATTTTGATTGTGTTGAGCTCGTTTTTCGAAGTGTATTTTCTTTGCAGGGTCGGCTCTACTCTTTTGAGTAGAGAGATGTCCGTTTTAAAGGGGAGGTTCTGCCGGATTTTCGGTAGAATTCTCGTAAAATGTGATGTCCGGTCGAACCCTAATTCTATTTCCGTATTTTAATACTCTAGATTGAATTCTAGGATTTCTGTTAGGTTTATTCTGATGTCGATTATTTATTGCTTGTTTAGTTGCGCCGAGACCGAGGGCTAGTGGACCAGGCCCGTCGGACCTGTCTCGTGGAGCGCATTAGGTGAGTTACTATATTATATATATATATGCTTAGGGTGCATGATTTAGCAATGCATGTTTTATGTTGATTAAATATGCATAAATAATTTGATTATTTCTTAAGTTTAAATTAAGTATATTTTTGGTTTATTTTTGGTATATAATAAATTATATGCATATTTTGTGAATAAAATATATTTAAAATGTTTTTAAATATATTTCCAGCTTAATTTATAATTTGATTGAATGTATTTGACATATATATACTTGAAATATACTTGGTTTACTTTTGGTATATTTCCGGTATATATATGGTTTATATTGTTATTTCATTTATATTCATGCATCATTTATTTTTGTGAATGAATGTTTTATATTTAAGAATGAAGGATATCAATAGAACGTGCTACCTAGTGGGCAGCACTAGGACCGAGTACGTACCGGTACGCCTATAGTATTTAGGCTATAATACTAACTTATTTGTGGATATTGATTTGATATGATTATTGATATGTGTGAGATGTGGTTTGGGTGTGATTGTTGGAGCTCGGTTGACCAAGTGTCTCGGGGCCAATCACACTGGCAGTCAGACTGCTGGAGCTCGGTTGACTTAGTGTCTCGGGGCCAGTCTACTGTCCATATGGATTAAGTGGATATATTTGGATTAAGTGAGCCTGTATGGCTTAAGTGTTGTTTAACACTATTTTCTGAGGTTGCGATATTCTAGGGTTCTATGTGATCCTTTATAAAAGATGATTTTCAATAAAACATATAAAAAAATGATTTTCTGCATTTGTGTGTATTTGCCTGTATATATATTAGATATATATATACTGTTGACTGTATGCATTATCACTTAGTGTGTATGTATATATATTATAGTAATTCACTCAGTGAGGTCTGACTCCCCTCCGTTGACTATTTTTCAGGAGAGTCAACTTCCTCAGACCTTAGTAGCAGGTCGATACGCCGGATTTCTTCCGCCCCGGCTTCTTTATGTAAATTGTCTACTTGAGTCTTATTTATTTTATCTAGACACTGCAGTAGTTGTGAATTAAAGTATTGGATTTCATGTATTTTATTTTAAAGAGATGTATTATGTTGAAACTGGATTTGTATTAAAGAGATTTTATGTATGTGATGAGATTTGATTCAAATCCAGTGATAAAGTGTTATCATTATATTTATGATTTTTTTTTATTTCCGCTGCATATTATATGTTTATTGTTATTATTGCATGATTTATTTTATTTTTAGGCTTGCTACGGGTTCCGGATTCGAAAGAATTCCCGTTCCCTAGCGCCGGTCATGGCCCCTGTTTTGGGTCGTGACAAAATAGAACCCTAGAAAATCGCAACCTCAAACAGTGTTAGACAACATTCTAGCCATATAGGCTCACTTATTCCAAATAAATTCACTTGTTCCATTTGGACAATATACTGGCCCCGAGACACTAAGTCAACCGGGCTCCAGTAGTCTGACTGTCAGTGTGATTGGCCCCGAGACACTTGGTCAACCGAGCTCCAGCAATCACACTCCCAAATCACATCACACATCAAATAAATCAATCTGATCATAATCCACAAATAGGTTAATAATAAAGCCTAAATGCTATCGGCATATCGGTACGTACTTGGTCTTAGTGCTGCCCACTAGGTAGCACGTTCTATTGATATCCTTCATTATTATATAAAACATACATTCATAAAATAAATGATGCTTGATATTAAATAAAATAGCAACATAAACCATATATATACTAAAAATATACCAGAAATAAACCAAGTATATCTCGACTATATATACGTCAAATAAATTCAATTTAGTTATGAAATAATTCAGAAATATACTTAAAATCATTTTGAGAATAATTTATTAATAAAACATGCATATAATTTAAAATATACCAAAAATATACTGAAAATATACCAAAAATAAACCCAAGACATAATTAAACTATTCATGCATAATTTATAAAATAAGTCATACATTTTCTAAAATCATGCAACCTAGAACATGTATATATAAAATAACAACTCACTGTTATTGCGCTCCTTGAGACGGATCTGACGGGCCTGGTCCACTAAGCCTCGGTCTAGGAGCAACTAAACAAACAAATGATAACACGACATTAGAATAAATCTATCTGAATTCTAAAGACTCAATCTAGAATCTTAGACACAGAATTAGAATATGAATTCGACCAGACATCACGTTTTACGAGAATTCTACCAAAAATTCGACAGAACATCCCTTGTAAATGGACATCTCTCTACTCAAAGAGTAGAGCTGGTCCTGCAAAGAAACACACTTCAAGAATAAATACAGTCCACAATCCCTTAGTTGGGCTCCAAACTACAACTTCACCGACTGAGGTCCACATTTCCCGAAATAATCCAAAACACATGAAAAATACCAAAAATGCCCTTCAATACTCAAAATATAGTAATTTAGATATTCAAATGCTAAAAATATTTATTTTGCCGATAAATACATAGAAACCCTAATTTTAATAAAATATTATTAAAAATCGGTAATTCTCAATAAATTCATAAATATTGACCAAAATACATTTTATAAATCCAAATTTCATAATTAACCTTAAAACATATTAAAAATCGATAAAAACTCATTTATTTTGAAAAATCGTATATTATATATAATTTGAAAATAATTTACGAAAAATAGTTTTAATTAGTTAAAAATACTAAATAATTTGTAGAAATCATTTTTATACCTCAAATAACTAGTAAAACCAATTTAATTATATATTTAGCCAATTTAGTGCCAAATTACCAAAATACACCTAGTTATGTAAATTCCCTAAAATTAATAAAAAATTCACCAAAAATAGTATAATTACTCAAAATTAAATTTCTCAACATATAATTCAATAATATCAACAAATATACTTAATTAACCAATAAATTTCAATAAAACATATAATTAACCTAATTTTCCAAAAATTGCATAAACTAAATAAATTCATAATAATTATATAAAAATCACAAAAATTACAAATAAATTTTTAAAATGCATTTCAACACCTATAAACACCATAAAACACAATTTCATAATTTAATTAATTAATTTTCGAAAATTAGAAAATATTAATAAAATAATAAAAAATTCACAAAAATCAAAATAATTCCCAAAAATTCCATAAAAATTCACAGAGCTAGATTCAACTACTAGGATCAATTTTTGTGAAGGAAGTTTGCATGAATCAACCAAATCGAAGCTCAAAAAAATTAAAAACCCTAGTAGGCCGAAAATGAAAACTAGCTAAAAACCTTACCAAATCGAGTTTTAAGCTAAAAGGAAGCTTGGAATCGTCTTCTATGGAGTCTAGGGAGTTCAACGGCACCAGAATCACAGGATTTGGCGGTAAAAAACGTGAGGTACGGTGGAAGAAGCAACTCTTGGCCAAATTGAGTTTCTCAGCTTCACCGGTGCCAGAGAGGGTGGAAGAGAGTGGCGAAGCTGCTGGAGGAAGAGGGTGGATGTCCGGGAGGCACATCGACTGTAGTCGGTCAGAGTTGCAGCGGGATGGTGAGGAGATGGTGTCGGGGAAGAAGGTTGGGGATGAGGGCATGGATTGTAAATTTGCAAAGTATATATATATATATATATATATATATATATATATATATATATATATAACAAAACTTTAAAAATTTATATTAAAATATACTAATATTATAACTAAAAAAAATCCACACCACAAATAATAAATATATACATATACATATACATACACATACATCATACATGATTATATTAATAAAACTATAATATATACATAGTTAAATAATAATAAACCCTAAAAATGTTAAATTTATATATATGCATGTATATGTATATATATTAATATACAAAATACAATCATGTATGATGACATGCGATTTAATAAAATGAGCTAGCGTAAATAAATAAATAATTATTTAGGTTTTATTTTCCCAAAAATGTAAATCTCGGGAAAATTTTACGTAAAGGACTTAAAATAATTAAAAATAATTAAAATGACTTAATAAATAATAAAATCATTAAATAATCATAAATATATATAAAAATTATTAACACTGCATATCCCGATGCAGTTTAAAATTATTTAAAAACTCGGGATATTACATTGATCAAGCTAAAGAACACAAGCTCTCGCGGTCAGGAATGTCTCCAGTGACGTGAAGGTTCTGGTTTTGCCGTTGCTCATGCTGTCACATTTTCCAGCCGCTCTAGAGGAAGACGATAAAGAAGAAGGGAGGAGGAGGTGATGGTAGAGGAAGGAGGATGGACAGAAAAGGTTGGCGGCGACCGAATGGTTTCCTGTAAATTTATATATATATATATATATATATAGGTACACACACATGCACTAACAATATAACTATTATAATATTAACAATTGAAATTAATAATATTAATAAAATAGTTGAATAATAAAAATAATATTCATAATAATATCAAACAAAAAAATAATAATAATGTTCTTAAAATAATAATATTAATAATAACACTATTAAAAATGACATCAATAATATTAACCCTAATATTTAAATAATAAACTTCTAAAAGTATATTTTACGTAGAAAATACATTTAACATAAAATGACAATTATTAATCATAAATAATAATAATAAATAAATAAAAATTTTAAATTTTCTTAACACTGCAAATCTCGAATATATTTTGAATAATAAAAAAATATCGGGTCATAACATACAGTTAGTAATCAAAATTAATTTCAAAATGTAAATTAGTGTGTATATTGTTGAAATTGGATTAAAAATCAATAAAAAATGCATGAAAAATTTAAATTTAACTCGGGAACATAGGATTTCAGTTGAATGGCTGACTGAAAGTCTAAAAATCAGAGTCGGAAGTCAAAAAATCGATCGACATTTGTGCAATGTCGATCGGCATTAGACAATGCCAATCGGCTTTGTAGAATGCCGATCGACATTCTATTTTTTCGATCTCTAACAATTTTTTTTATTTTTTATTTATTATTATGCTCAATTGTTCTTGAAATACTCCCAATGGTTGATGAAGTTCACGGGCTATTTTTTTATAGCTCATGAATTATTCCACGAGTTACCAGGGAATGTTTCATAGCTGGTCTAGGCCTCTAGGTTTAGACGATTTATCTCTAGGCTTATGATTGCTCGAGGGAGGTTTGATAACAATTCTTTATTCACACTGATTGAGTAGTGGATGGATACCACCCATATGTTCCATACTTGTGTAGGCGAGTTGACTATTTTGCCTATGAGTTTTTCTGCAATCATTGGGATCACCTTCAGAGGGACTCCCATTTCCTTTGACATCAGTTACTGCAGTCTTCTTGAGAATGCACAGAGTCATTTGTGCAAGACTTAATTGGATTTGTCCCAACATGGAAGAACCGGAAGAACATTGTTCTTTCATTATTGGTTGAGGGATTTAGATGTCTTCCCACCACCACACCTTGTCAGATTGCTCATAAGGCGAGGTGCTTCCTCCTAATCTTGCTTGGCATGACCCTCTTTTGTGAGACTAGTCATGAGGTCAGCACTGCCCTTCTCAGCCCTCTTCGATACTTAGATCGAGTTATCAACCTCGACTGAGGATCTATAACGTTGGCTTATTTATATTACAGATTGGACACTATATGTGGAGGCACTATTACTATATGCAACTTTTGGCATGTACTCCATATGAGTCTATCCCCTTTTCATTTCTCTTCTTCTCTTTTCCTTTTCTTTCTTTTTGCTAACTTGTTCTCTCTTTCAGATTTGGAGCATAGAGATTGGGCTGATTCATGGCTTCATGGCTATTAGCTATGACATGAGTCTCCCCCTGATGTATAGATGAGGTTCTTCCCACCTAGCAAGTGTCAGGAATACTCTGTAGATGTACTGCGATCAGCTAAACACCATCGAGTGGGACCTAGTAAGAAAATAAAATCATTAGTACTTTATAACTTAATACAAGTTAAACTCAATTAATCTAAATTTTACAGTTATATTTTGATTGGTTGGTGACGTCCAACGATATAATTTTATGGATATCACAGTACAACTTAAGGGGATGAGGGTTTTGCTCCCTGGTTATGGCTGTTAGATGTGGTGTTTGGGAGAGCAAGTATATCGGTGGCTTTTTAGACCTTCCCAATGCCATATTCCTGTTGTTGTCCCTAGCTCGATGCTTTACAGTTCTCATTTGACGAGTTCAAAGTTAAGAGAGGCATTGAAGGGATATGATGCCACTATTTTTCTTGAGCGATCTCACCATTATTGGCAGTTCATTCGTGAGAACCTCTTGGAGCAGGTTCTTATTGATCAGACTGAGGTAACTTTTAATCATATCTCTTCTGGAGTTTTTCAAATCACTTATTTTTTCTCATAATTTGCTTTTCATAGATTAAAGGGGTTCACTCCCCTGTTGATGAAATGATGGAGGAGGCGGTTGGGATTGATAAGGGGTTTGAGATTGTGCAGGTGAGTGAGGCTACTCCTGAGATTGAGATTGCACCTGAGGTCCTCGGGCCCAGTCTTGGCCATGCTCAGTGCACTCAGTATATTGGGAACAACCATGAGGGAGCTTTTACTAATGCTATTTTTAGTGATGTTCTTCTTCCTAACAGATCCATGCTCTATTAGGCTCCTGCTGTTTAGGCTCTAGTTGAGTAGTAGATACATTTTGGTGATGTTCAGCTCCCTAGCAGATACTTCTCATGTGAGTTTGTCTAACTTATTTCTTGTATTACTTGTACACTAGGTATTGATGTTAGTACAACTTTATAAAATAGGTCCCCCAGACACAGGCAGAGTATTTGCATGGACTCACCTTGTATCAGAGGTTATTTACCATGCAGGTCACAAATAGTTATCGAGTAAGCATATACACTTATTATGCATATGTATGCAAGGAATGCATATGATATGATATTTCCTATATGTGCAAAGTTATTCTAAGGATCTAGAGTAGGAGATTAAGATGTTTCATCGACGGTTTGCTGACTCAGTCCTTGATCCCTACAGTGCTAGTACTTCATCTGCTAGACCTCTAAATACTTATCATCGTGATGACCTTAGTAGAGGATAGAGCCCATGGTTTGATTCTAGAGCTCGAGATGACTAATTTTAGGCTATTTTCTATTTTGTAGTTAGGACAAGCTATCTGTTGTACTGCTTTATTTCAAACTTCCCTTTCTTGAAATTAGACTTGGATGAACAGATGATCCTACATGAATTAATTTATTTTTTATTTTTTTAGGATAAACATATATTTATCTTTTAATCATCATCTAAACTTTGGATAAATATAATATATATATATATATATATATATATATATATATATATATATATATCTTATTATCCACTATCCAATCTTTGATAGATTTTATCTCTTTTCTCCTATCCTTATCTAATAATTAAGAAAAGGCAATCTGAATCCTATTCAACTTCAATCTCCACCCTTATATAAGATTCTGAAAGGAAAACTTGTATATATATATATATATATATATATATATATATATATATATATATATATATATATATCTTATTATCCACTATCCAATCATTGATAGATCTTATCTCTTATCTCCCATCCTTATCTAATTATCAAGAAAAAGGCAATTTGAATCCTATTCAACTTCAATCTCCACCTTTATATAAGATTCTAAAAGGAAAACTTGTCTTATCATTCTTTTCTTTCCTCTTTTCATCATGACTCAAGATTCCCTCCACTTGATGAAGAAATTTCTTAAGAGCCTTAATGGTGACGATTGGAACAAGCTTCAACCCTTCCATGTCTATATATCTTTTATTATCCACAATCCAATCTTTGATATATCGTATCTCTTATCTCCCATCCTTATCTAATTATTAGGAAAAGGCAATCTGAATACTATTTAACTTTAATCTCCACCTTTATATAAGATTCTGAAAGGAAAACTTGTCTTATCATTCTTTTCTTTCCTCTTTTCATTATGACTCAAGCTTCCTTCCACTTGATGAAGAAATTTCTCAAGAGCCTTAATGCTAATGATTGGAACAAGCTTCAACCCTTCCATGTCAAGCCCTTGAAGTCTCTTTAATATCTGAAGATAAATGACAACTTATTGCATGTTGCTACAAGTTTTTAGAGTCCAAAAGACCATGTCTTCATATTCAATGGTCAAGAACTATGTCCCTTGATTGAAGAATTTACTGTAATTTTGGGATATCTATTTGATTCTACTACTATTATTAGCCTGCCCGATTTAGGTATGCAATTCCCAACCAAACTCATTGCTTCTTCGATATGCCCCCATTTCCATCTTCTTGCACATAACTTTGAAACTATCAGTTTGCCTTCTTTAAACACTATATGTGAGACCAAGGATAGGATAGTATTGTATGGATAAGAAATGTTGCCTTTTTCCTCTATGCTCAGTTCTTATTGGTCTCTAACCATGGAGATGTTGATACCAAGATTATGGGTATCTTAGAATAAGTAATGGATGGGGCTGTCCCGATGCCCATTATTCTTGCTGAGACCATTATTGGGTTGGACAACTTCAAGACCCACCGTCGTCTTTTGAGCAATTTACTTCTTCTTCAGGTGTGTATTTTTTTTACCGTAACTTTTCCCTAAGTTGCCCTTTTGGTTTTCAACTTAGTAGGTTTGTTGTAACTTTTGCCTAAGCTGCCCTTTTCAGGTTTTTAACTTAGTGGGCTTCTCATTTATTTCTTTTTTCCTTTCAGATTTGGTTGTAAGAGAAATTGAGCTTGCTTGTTGTGCCTACCAATCCTTTATCTTATCAGCCTCATCGATTATAGTCTCAACCCTTAAAGTAGACCATTGGATTGATTAGATGAGGGGCATCACTGATATTAAGATTACATGGGTTTGCCCTTAGTGTAGGCTGAAGTTTATGACTCTTGATTTATATGATCATTGTGTTCCCATCCTAGGCTTGCACTTTTCGACCTTCATTTCCCCTTCACATCTTCATTTCCCCATAATTCATTATTACTGTACGACCTAATTTTGAAGGATTCCCTCTTAGATAGGACTTTCTGGATAAGGTCAGGGACTTATGGCCTCACAGGACTTTTGAGTGTAATATATCCTTGAATGCTGATAGAGCTATTGATGATAACTACAATACTTGGGTCATAAGCCAACCGGATTTTCCAAATACAAGAGGACTTGAGTTTTACATGATGAGTCTTAGAAGAGAAAACATAGGCGCCATTAGAACAAAATGGTCTCATAGAGCTAGTCTTAATCTTTTATATTCTGTTTTCCTTTCTAGTGTTTACGTATTATAAATAAGATAGAACATACAATGTCATAACAAAATTTCAATTTCAATAAGATTCATTAATTTGGGAAAAAATGAGTACATTCGCTACATCACATGGCATAACTTCTGTTATCAACTAGTCCTTTCAAATTTTCTAACTGAATATTTTTCGCTCAAATTTTATTTCCCTAATTTTGCCTGACCAGCCCTTTGTGGCTTTTCTAATCAACGGGACCTCTTTTTATTTTATTTTATTCCCTAATTTTTGCTTGCCAGCCCTTTGCGAGTTTTCTTAATAGTGGGAATGTCCTAATTTTTGCCTGACTAGCCTTTTTAGGTTTTCTATTCAGTGAACTTTTATTTTCTTTATACTACTTTTATTTATTTTTATATATAGTATTTCTTGAGGTGATCCAAGTTAACAGGCTCCATGAACTCATTCCCTTTAAGATCATATATCTTGGTAGCTCCTTTTGGCAGAATTGACTTGACTAAGTATGGTCCTTCCTAGTTTGGTTTGAACTTTCCTCTTGGATTGAACACACTTTGGATTGTTTTAGTACCATATCCCTAACTTTTATCTTCCCTTGTCAAGACCCAAAACAGGGGGCCATGACCGGCACTCGGGAATGGGAATTTTTTTGAATCTGGAACCCGTAGCAAGCCTTAAAAATAAAATAAAAGCATGCAATAATAATAACATAAATAAAATAACTCATAGCGAAAATAAATATCATAAATAAAATAAATGATAATCCACCGACAAATTTAATAATACAAATCCATCTCTTATAAGTATAAATAATCTTTTAATACAATCTCAGCTCAAATCTTTAAAATACATATCTCATACAAACATAGTACATAAATCTCACAACTGACTACAACTACTGCAATGTCTAGATCATAAACTAAAATCAAGTGAGCAGTTTATATAGTAAAGCCAGGGCAGATGAAATTCTGCGTAAGGGTCTGCTACTGAGGTCTGAAGACAAAGACTCTCCTGAAAAATAGTTAACGGAGGGGAGTCAGACCTCACTGAGTGAATTGTTATAATATATATACATGCATAACTAAATGCCAATGCACACATTCAATAGTATATATAATAAATATATATACAGGCAAACACATATATGTAGCAAAATCATTTTATATATATATATATATATATATATACACTGAAAATAACATCCGTTTATGAAGGATCAAATAGAACCCTAGAAAATCGCAACCTCAAACAGTGTTGGACAACACTCTAGCCATACAGGCTCACTTATTCCAAATAAATTCTTTTGTTCCATTTGGACAGTAGACTGGCCCCGAGACACTAAGTCAACCGAGCTCCATCAGTCTGACTATCAGTGTGATTGGCCCCGAGACACTTGGTAAACCGAGCTCCAACAATCACACTCTCAAATCATATCTCACATCAAATAAATCAATCTAATCAATATCCACAAATAGGTTAGTAATACAACCTAAAATCTATCGTCGTACTGGTACGTATTCGGTCTTAGTGCTGCCCACTAGGTAGCACGTTCTATTGATATCCTTCATTTAAAAATAAATCCATACATTCATAAAATAAATGATGCATGACATTAATTAAAATAATAATATAAACCATATATATACTAGAAATATACCAAAAATAAACCAGGTATATTTTGAGTATATATACGTCGAATAAATTCAATTTAATTATAAAATAAACTATAAATATACTTAAAAATATTTTAAGAATAATTCATTAATAAAACATGCATATAATTTAAAATATACAAAAAATATACCAACAATATACCAAAAATAAACCTAAGCAATAATTAACCTATTTATGCATAATTTATAAAATAAATCATACATTTCTAAAATCATGCATCCTAATACAAGTATATATAGAATAACAACTCACAGTTATTGCACACCTCGAGATGGGTCTGACGGGCTTGGTCCACTAGGCCTCCGTCTTGGCACAACTAAACAAACAAATGACAATACGACATTAGAATAAGTCTATCGAAATCCCTAGAGACTCAATCTAAGAATATCGGACACAAAATCAGAATAGGAATTCGACCGGACATCACGTTTTATGAGAATTCTATCAGAAATTCAGTAGAAATCCCCTGTAAAATAGACATCTCTCTACTTAAAGAGTAGAGCCGATCTTGCAAAGAAACACACTTCGAAAATATACCGCCACACAATCCCTCGGTTGGACTTCTAAACTACAATACCACCGACTGAGGTTCATAATTGACGAGATATGCACATAACACATTTAAATTCCAAAAATATCAAAAATGCTCTTTTTAATCAAAATTTAGCAAATTAGATATTTAAAACATTGAAAATAATTATTTTATCGATAATTACAATAAAACCCTAATTTTAATAAAATATTATTAAAAATTGATAATTCTCAATAAATTCATAAATATTAGCCAAAATACATTTTATAAATCCAAATTACATAATTAACCCTAAAACATATTATAAATCGATAAAAACTCATTTATTTAGAAAAATAGTATATTAAATATAATTTAAAAATAATTTACGAAAAATAGTTTTAATTAGTTAAAAATACAAAATAATTTGTAGAAATCATTTTTATATCTCAAATAACTATTAAAACCAATTTAATTATATATTTAGCCAATTTAGTATCAAATTACCAAAATACCCCTACTATATATAAATTCACTATAATTGTTCAAAAATTCACCAAAAATAGTATAATTACTTAAAAATTAATTTCTTAACATATAATTCAATAAAATCCATAATTATACTCAATTAACCAATTAATTTCAATAAAATACATAATTAACCTAATTTTCTAAAAATCACAAAAACTAATTAAATTCACAATAATTATATAAAAATCATAAAAATTACAAATAAATTCCTAAAATGCATTTAAACACCTATAAACACCACAAATCACAATTTCATAATTTAATTAATTAATTTACAAAAATTAGAAAATATTATTGAAATAATTAAAAATTCACAAAAAATCAAAATAATTCCCAAAAATCACACAAAAATTCATAGAGGTAGATTAAGCTAAGGGGAACAACATTTGTTAAGGCACTTTTCATTAATCATAAGGAAAAAGCTCAAAAAAAAAAATAAAAAATAAAAATGGTTGAAATGAAGAAATCGAAAAACAATGAAAATGGAGTAGTTAGAGCTCAAACTGAAGTTTGGATCGAGTTCACCGGAGCTTGAGGAGCTCAAGGACACTGGAATCATGAAGAATGATGGCCGGAGGTGGAAGAATGAAGTGAAATATGAGTTTCGGGTTTCCGGCCAATATCAAGCCAAATGGCGCCGAAGAAGGAGGTAGTAGGCGGCGGAGGAAGCTAGAAATAAAGGTGGCATGCCAGGAAGTGCAATGACGGTGAAAGAACGGCATCACAGTGGCCGAAATGCATGAAGATCGATCGAGGAAGAAGGAGGATCGGGTGGCAGTTTCGTAAATTTTGCAAACTTTATATTTAGGTATATATTATATGTGTATGTATGTATGTATATATATATATATATATATATATATATATATATCTATATATCTATAGTTTATATTATTTTAATATATAATATTATATGCATAATAAATATTCACCACACACATATTTAATAATAATTCTATACATATACATATATACACACATTTCATTATTATTTAAAACTATATAATATAATATAATTTAATTAAAATAAACCCTAATTTAATTTAAATATGCATATATGCATGTTGTCACGACCCAAACTAGGAGTCATGACCGGCGCTAGGGAACGAGAATTCATTTGAATCCAGAACCCGTAGCAAGCCTAAGAAAATAAAATCATGCAATAAATAAATAAAAGCATGACCAAATTAAAATTTTTCTGAATCAATATATAAAATAAATACTCTAATCCTTTTATAAAGGAATACATAGTCGTACAATGTTTAAATACAAATTCTCAGAGTATTTAATATCCAAAAAAAATAATACACTTCCAATATAATAACATTACTACTGCAGTTTCTAGAATACAATTTAAAGTTCAAAATATACATTTGTATAAAATAGCCGGGACTGAAGAACACCGAACGAGGAACTCTACAACTAAGGTCTGACGATATGGGATCTCTTGAAAAAAATAATTGAGGGGGGGTCAAACCTCACTGAGTGAATTATTATACTATATATACATGCAAACTAAACCATAACAATCAGACATTCTTATTTATATATGTATATACACACATTTCACACGAATGCCAAACTTTGCTTTTATAAATATACTAAATGTAGAAAACGTTTGTTTTAATTTATGAAGGATCCATAGAACCCTAAATAATAACAACCTCAAACAATCCCATCATCACTTTAGCCATACAGGCTCACTAGATTCCAAATAGAACACTTATTCTAATCTGGACAGTAGACTGGCCCCGAGACACTAAGTCGACTGAGCTCCAGCAGTTTGACTGTCAGTGTGATTGGCCCTGAGACACTTGGTCAACCGAGCTCTAGCAATCACACTATCTATCACCTTACATCTCAATCAACCCAATAGATCATTCAATTCACTTATGGACAGTAGAATGGTCCCGAGACACTAAGTCAATCGAGCTCCAGCAGTCTAGCTATCAGTGTGATTGGCCCCGCAATCACACTATCTAACATACCATTAATCTTAGTCAAATCAATTAAATCAATTATAATCACCCAATTTTAACTCTCACTCAATCCTTATCTATCGTACCGGTACGTACACAATCCTAGTGCTGCCCACTAGGAAGCACGTTCTATTGATATCCTTCACTTAAAATAAGTCATTCATTCTGAAAATAATTAATATAAAATGATTTTCAAAATAATAAAATCAACATATATATATATATATATATATATATATATATATATATATATATATATATATATATGAATTATACTAAAGGTAAACCATTAATATAGTTAAAAACAATTAAGTGTGTACCAATAGTATAACATGCACTTACTTAAAAATATACTTAAACATACAAAAGATATACCCTAATCACACAAATCATCTAATAAAACAATTATGCACAGATATTCATATAAAACATACATATGTACTAAAACATGCATTTTAGGTTTACATATATTGGCAAATAAACCTTAAGTATACCACTAATGTGTTAAGTTTGGATTAAATGATAAAACATGCATTTATTTGGAAATATATCAAAATATACCAAAAATAAACTAAAAAAAATAATTAAGTATAAATCAATAATATGACATACAATTATTTAAGAATATACCTAAAATATACTAAAAATATACCTAAAGTATTATAATCATTTAATAAAATAATCATGAATAAATATACATTTAAAATGTGTATTTAATTTTGACATATATCCAAATATACTAAAAATAAACCGAAATATATCAAATCATATTATAAATTAAATTACTGTTTAAAACATATAATAAAAATGAAAAATCCTAAATCATGTATTCTATATGCAATGCATATATATAGAGTATAATAACTCACTAGTGTGCGCTCCTCGAGACAGACTATCACGACCCAAAACAGGGGCCATGACCAGCGCTAAGGAACGGGAATTCTTTCGAATCCGGAACCCGTAGCAAGCCTAAAAAAAATAAATCATGCAATAATAACAATAACCACATAATATATATGCAGCGGAAATAAAAATCGTAAATATAATAATAACATTCTCATCACTGGATTTAAATCAAATCTCAACTCATCACATATATAAAATCTTTCAATACAAATCCAGTTTCAATATAATACATCTCTTTAAATAAAATACATGAAATCCCACCTTAATTCACAACTACTGCAATGTCTAGATTATATACAAATAAGACTCAAGTAAATAATTTACACAAAGAAGCCGGGGCGGAAGAAATCCGGCGTATCGACCTGCTACTGAGGTTTGAAGATGTTGACTCTCCTGAAAAATAGTCAACGGAGGGGAGTTAGACCTCACTGAGTGAATTACAATAATATATATACATACACACTAAGTGATAATGCATACAATCAACAATATATATATATCTAATATATATACAGGCAAATACACACAGATGCAATAAAATCATTTTATATATTTTATTGAAAATCATTTTTTATGAAGGATCACATAGAACCCTAAAATATCGCAACCTGGAAAACAGTGTTAGACAACACTCTAGCCATACAGGCTCACTTATCCAAATATATCCACTTAATCCATTTAGACAGTAGACTGGCCCCGAGACACTAAGTCAACCGAGCTCCAGCAGTCTGACTGCCAGTGTGATTGGCCCCGAGACACTTGGTCAACCGAGCTCCAGCAATCACACCTCCAAACCATATCTCACACATATCAATAATCATATTCAATCAATATCCACAAATGGTTAGTAATATAGCCTAAAGCTATAGGCGTACCGGTACGTACTCGGTCTTAGTACTGCCCACTAGGTAGCACGTTCTATTGATATCCTTCATTAATAAATATAAAACATCCATTCACAAATAAATGATGCATGAATTTAAATAAAATAACAATATAAACCATATATATACTAGAAATATACCAAAAATAAACCAGGTATATTTCGAGTATATATACGTCAAATAAATCCAATCAAATTGTGAAATAAGCTAGAAATATATTTAGAAACATTTTAAATATATTTTATTTACAAAACATGCATATGATTTAATATATACCAAAAATAAACCAAAAATATACTTAAATACAAATCACGTTATTTATGCAATTTAATCAAAATAAAACGTATATTTCTAAAATCATGCATCCTAAGGCATATATATATAGTATAGTAACTCACAAATCAGTGCGCTCCACGAGATTGGTCCGACGAGCCTGGTCCACTAGCCCTCGATCTCGACGTAACTAAACAAGCAATAACGACAGACATTAGAATAAACCTAACAGAAAATCCTAGAATTTGATCTAGAGTATTAAACACAGAATCATAAATTAGGGTTCGACTGGATATCACGTTTTACGAGAATTCTACCAAAAATATGGCAGAACCTCCCCTGTAAAATGGACATCTCTCTACTCAAAAGAGTAGAGCCGACCCTGCAAGGAAATACACTTCGAAAAACTACACAAAGCATAATCAAAATCCCACGGTCGGACTCCAAACTATAGTCCACCGACCGGGGTCCACAATCACAGAACAATTCCAAATAATACCAAAAATACCCTTAAAACCTAAAAATACATTTTATACATAGAAATTACATAATTAACCTTAAAACACATTAAAAACCAATAAAAACTCATTTTATTAATAAAATCGTATATTATATATATAATTGAAAATAATTCACGAAAAATAGTTTTAATTAGTTAAAAATACCAAGTAATTTGTAGAAATCATTTTTATACCTTAAATAACTATTAAAACCACTTAAATTACATTTTTAGCCAATTTAGGGTAAAATTACCAAAATACCCCTATATATATAAATATACTATAATTACTTCAAAAATTCACCAAAAATTATACAATTATCCAAAATTAATTTTCTCAACATATTTATCAATAATATCAATAATTAAACTCAATTAACCAATTAATTTCAATTAAAAACATAATTAACCCTAATTTCCCAAATTTACATAAACTTCAATAATCCAAAATAAATACTTAGAAATTCATAAAAATTCCAAATAAATTCCTATAATTCATTTCAACACCTAATTTAACCATAAAACACAATTTCATAATTTAAATAATTAATTTCCGAAAATTAGAAAATAATATTAAATATTCAAAAATACCCACAAATCCAAAAAATCTCCAAAAATTCCACAAAAATTCATACATGTAGATTAAGATACTAGGAACAACATTTGTGAAGGGAGTTTTCATGAATCAATCAATTCGAAGCTTAAAAAAATCAAAATTCCTAATATGGCCGAATTTGAAAAATCGAAACCTAAGCAATTCTAGACCATTTTAGCTCAAACCAAAGCTAGAATCACACTCACCAGAGCTCAAGGAGAAGAAAGAGACTGGCGGTGTCAAAAATGGTGGCCAAAATCTGAAGAAACGGCAAGGAGAAGATTTCGGCCAAAAATGGAAAACTAGCTCGCTGGCGCAGGAGAAGGAAGCTGCTGACGGCGGGGAACGACTGGGAACGATGGTGGCAAGCTGGGAGGCACACTGAAGGTAGGTGATCAGCGTGACAAACGGTGGTGAGGGGTGGTCGGGTGCACGGGAGGGAAGAAGAAGAAGAAGAAGAAGAAGAAAAAAGAAAAAGAAAGAAAAGAAAAAGAAAGAAAAAGAAAGAAAGAAACAAAAAGAAAAAAGAAAAAGAAAAAGAAATAATAATAAAAAATATAATAATTTAATAAAATATTTAGAAAAATTTGCATCCACACACTTTATATTTTAATAATTTAATAATAAATAAAATAATAAATTAATAAACAAATAATAAAATATTAGGGTAATATATTAAACCCTAATTAAATAAATATACACACACATAGGCTTTATTTAGTAATTTAAAAATACGCATGAGTTCATGCAAGTCCAAAAATATATTTAAAATAATTAATAATAAAATATTTATATGAAAATTTCCCCAAAAATGCAAGTCCCGGGAAAATTTTACGTAAAGTACTATAAATAATACATAATAATTAAAATAGGTTTTAAATACATAACAACTCATAAAAATATCGTAATATATATTCAAAAATTATTAACATTGTATATCTCGGTACAGTGTAAAAATATTTTAAAAACACGGGATATTACAGTCTTCCCCCCTTACAAGAATTCGTCCCCGAATTCCAAAAAAACAGGATCAAGAAGGAAAGAGATACGAGTAAGAAGCTCGCATCTCAACTTCAGTCTCCCACGTATGCTCCTCAACTCTGTCGCTACGCCACAAAACCTTGACCATCGGAATTTGCTTCGATCGCAACTGTCAAACTTGAAAATCAACGATCGCCACAGGTTCTTCCACAAACATCAAATCTTCACTCACTTCCACATTGTCAGGTCGCAACACGTGTGAAGGGTCTGAGATATACTTCCTCAACATCGAGATATGAAACACTGGATGCACTTGTGACATACTCGGAGGCAAATCCAACCGATATGCAACAGTGCCAACTCTCTCCAAAATCTCAAACGGTCTAATATATCTCGGTGCTAACTTACCCTTCCTGCCAAATCTCATCACACCCTTCATCGGAGATACTTTCAGAAAAACAAAATCTCCAACTTGAAACTCCACATCTCTGCGCCTAGGATCCGCATAACTCTTCTGTCTGCTAACTGCGGTCTCTAATCTGTGCTTAATCACGACGACTTTCTCTGCAGTATCCTGAACCATCTCAGGTCCAGTCAAAGCTCTCTCACCAATCTCATCCCAACTCATAGGGGATCTACACTTCCTTCCATACAATGCCTCATACGGTGCCATACTAATACTGCTATGGTACCTGTTATTATATGCAAACTCAATAAGTGTCAAATGATCATCCCAGCTACCTCCCAAATCCAGGACACACATCCTCAACACATCTTCCAGTGTCTGGATTGTCCTCTCAGATTGACCATCTGTCTGAGGATGAAAAGAAGTACTAAAATCCAACCTAGTGCCCATCGCTTCCTGTAACTTCTGCTAAAAACGAGAAGTAAACACCGAACCTCTGTCTGACACAATGGACACAAGTACTCCATGAAGGCACACAATATGCTTCACATACAACTTCGCTAATCTAGCAACTGAATAAGTGGCTTTCACAGGCAAGAAATGTGTAGACTTCATCAATCTGTCTACAATCACCCAGATGGAATCGTATCCATCCTTCGAACGAGGTAAACCGACCACAAAATCCATAGCTATCCTTTCCCACTTCCACTCGGGAATAGGAAGAGGCTGAAGCTTCCCAGAAGGCTTCTGATGTTCAGCTTTCACTTGCTGACACGTCAAACACTTCGCAACATAATCAGCGACATCCTTCTTCAATCCATCCCACCAGTATAGATCTCTGATACTGTGGTATATCTTAGTAATGCCCGGATGAACGTTGTAGGCTGTAGAATGTGCTTCCTCTAGAATCTCCTCTCTCAAATTATCCACATCAGGAACACACAATCTACCACTGATCCACAACACACCATCATCATCGAGTGTGAAATCAGTGAACTTCCCTGCTCGAACATTCTCTTCAAGCTCTTCTAGAATAGGATCTCGGCTCTGAGCTGCTTTAATCCTATCCCTTAGTACAGATTGTACTTTGAACTGAGCTAGCAGTCCACCTGATCTACTAATCTTCATCATCAGACCTTGATCCACCAACAGATGCAACTCCTGGATCAATGGTCTCCTCTCAACACCGATGTGAGCAAGACTGCCCGAGGACTTCCTACTCAAGGCATCTGCTACCACATTAGCTTTACCCGGATGATATAGAATCTCACAGTCGTAATCCTTCAACAATTCCAACCCTCTTCTCTGCCTCAGATTCAAATCTCGCTGCTGGAAAATGTACTTAAGGCTTTTGTGATAAGTAAATATCTCACAAGTCACCCCGTACAGATAATGTCTCCAGATCTTCAAAGCAAAGATCACTGCAGCCATCTCAAGATCATATGTGGGATAGTTCTGTTCATGCTTCTTCAACTGCCTCGAAGCATAGGCTATCACCCTTCCATTTTGCATCAACACACAACCAAGACCAATTCTAGAGGCATCATAGTAAACTGTGAACTTATCCACACTATTAGGCAAAGCTAACACTGGCGCTGTGGTCAACTTCTCCTTCAACAATTGAAAACTATTCTCACACACTTCTAACCACTCGAATCTAACATTCTTCTGAGTCAAGCGAGTCATAGGGGATGCAATTCTGGAAAAATCCTGCACAAACCGCCTATAATACTCGGCTAAACCCAGAAAACTTCGAATCTCTATAACAGAAGTAGGTCTAGGCCATTCAGACACTGCCTCAATCTTCTATGGATCAACATAAATACCTTCTTTAGACACCACGTGTCTAAGAAAAGAAACACTCTCCATCCAGAAATCACACTTCGAGAATTTAGCATAAAGCTGATGATCTCTCAGTGTCTGCAATACAATCCTCAAGTGATATACATGCTCTTCCATACTCCTTGAATAAACCAGTATATCATCAATGAAGACTACCACAAACTGATCCACATACGGTCTGAATACCCCGTTCATCAAGTCCATAAAAGCTGCTGGTGCATTAGTCAAACCAAAAGTCATCACCAGAAACTCATAATGGCCATATCTAATACGGAACGCTGTCTTAGGAATATCAGATTCAGTAATCCGCAACTGATGATAACCCGACCTCAAGTCAACCTTAGAAAAGAACTGTGCACCCTGTAGCTGATCAAACAAATCATCTATCCTCGGGAGAGGATACTTGTTCTTCACTGTCACCTTATTCAGCTCTCTGTAGTCAATGCACAGTCTCAAGGTACCATCCTTCTTTTTCACAAATAGGACTGGTGCACCCCAAGGAGAAACACTAGGTCTAATGAAACCTTTATCCAACAACTCTTGCAACTGCTCCTTCAACTCTCTCAACTCTGCAGGAGCCATACGATAGGGTGGCATAGATATAGGAGTAGTACCTGGAACCACATCTATACAGAACTCAATCTCTCTATGAGGTGGTAAACCTGGCAACTCCTCGGGAAAAACATCAGGAAACTCATGAGCAATAGGAACATCTGTGAGTGACAACTTCTCCATTGACGTATCCCTGACCAATGCCAAATATCCCTGGCAACCCTTCTTCAACAACTTCCTAACCATAATAGCAGAAATAAGATTCTGAGGTGCTGAACTCCTATCACCCACAAATTTAAACTCTACTTCGTTAGGAATTCTAAACGTCACCTCTTTATTCCTGCAATCTACCACGACATAGTGCTGAGATAACCAATCCATTCCCAGAATAACATCAAACTCCATCACATCCAACAGAATCAAATCAGCGGGTAATTCTCTATCTCCTACGAGAACTGGAAAACCAGAAAGAACAATATCGACGTCCAAAGAATCGCTCAGAGGAGTAGCAACAGTTAAAGGAATAGCCATCCTCGAAGCTTGCCAACAAGATTTAGAAGCCAAAACAGGAGAAACAAACGAATGCATGGCACCCAGATCAAATAAAACCCAAGCATCCAGGTAACAAATAGAAACAATACCTGCCATGACTGTATTAGATGCCTGAGCATCCTGCTGAGTAAGATGAAAGACTCTGGCCTGACCTCGACCTCCCTGTTGACTGGTAGAAGCCTGGCCAACACCTCTGGCACCTCCTTTAGTACCTCTACCATGACTCTGCTATGGAACAAACTGAGTGGAACTCTGATGCTGGGCTGGTGGTAACTGAAATGGCATGGGTGCAGCACTAGCAATCGACTGCTATGGGAATCGCAAAATCTGCTGCTGCTGATATCCGGAGTAAGGACACGATCTGGCAAGATGTCCTGTCTGCCCGCATCTGAAGCATGTCAGCGGTGTCAGATAACACGGTCCCTGATGGACTCTACCACAAGTTTGGCAAACGGTGGCAGCTGATCCAAAACTACGACCACTGCTGCTGCTTGAAGCACCTGACCTAAATCTAAATGATCTACGCTGACCTCCACGGCCATGTCTACTGCTCCGATGCACTCGCTGCTACTGTCTCTGACTCTGCTGAGTCGGACCTCGCTGCTGACTACTCAAACCAACGTGAAAACTTGAATACGGAGTAGCCTGCAATCCACTCGACTGAACTCCTAGCTAGTAATAATCAGGCATTGCTCCCTGCCTAACTAATCTCAACTCAATCTCCTTAGCCAACTCAATCACAGACTCAAGAGTAAGGCCTGCTATAGGCATACCAGTAAAAGTTGAACCCAAACCAGTAACATATGTAGTAACCGCGAAATACTGATCTCGCATCAGATCCTCTGCATATCTACCCAGACGAAGAAACTCTCAGGTATACTCCTCTACAGATCGATCTCCACGAGAAATACTGGTAAAACGAAGACGATAGCTCAAACGAAGAGGCTCTGGACAAAATCTCCTCATAAATCGCTCTCGAAACTGAGCCCAGGTCATCGTCATCATGTAGGGCTGAATCATCTGAATAAACCAATCTAAAGCTAGTCCCTCGATAGATAACTCAACGATCATGATTCGCTGGTACTCAGTATGAGCAGTTCGAGTCCTAGTCTCAATCGCATGCAGAAAATCTAACGGATCAGAAGTACCATCAAAAGCAATCCTGCCAACTCGGGCATAGAACAAAAGCTGCCTCAGGGTCAGACATACCCTGCTGATAGGCAGGCTGAATAACTGGAGGAATAGGAACATCAAACTCAGGCTCTACAGGCTCCTCGTCCTGTAACTCTCTCTGCCTACGGCGACCTGCCGCTCCTCGAGGTCTACCTCTGCCATGACCTCTACGTCTAACTAGCTGCTCAAGAGGTAAAACCTCATCCTAAAAAGACTCATCATCCTCAGCCTCAACGACCGGTGGAGCGACACGTGCTCGCCTCCTCATTCTGAAAAGATAAACGGAAAGATTCAGACAAAACAGACAACGGAGGAATAACGATGAAAACTACAGTAAGGAATACTTATCAAGACATACTCGAACCTAATTCACTGCAGTAGTTCAACAGAAAACACAACTCGAAAACTAGGGCCACAACTCACAAAACTAAGCCCTGACACAGAACTCCGCTCTGATACTAACTTTGTCACGACCCAAAACAGGGGCCATGATCGATGCTAGGGAATAGGAATTCTTTCGAATCCGGAACCCGCAGCAAGCCTAAAAAAAATAAATCATGCAATAATAACAATAACCACATAATATATATGCAGCGGAAATAAAAATCGTAAATATAATAATAACATTCTCATCACTGGATTTAAATCAAATCTCAACTCATCACATATATAAAATCTTTCAATACAAATCCAGTTTCAATATAATACATCTCTTTAAATAAAATACATGAAATCCCACCTTAATTCACAACTACTGCAATGTCTAGATTATATACAAATAAGACTCAAGTAAATAATTTACACAAAGAAGCCGGGGCGGAAGAAATCCGGCGTATCGACCTGCTACTGAGGTTTGAAGATGTTGACTCTCTTGAAAAATAGTCAACGGAGGGGAGTTAGACCTCACTGAGTGAATTACTATAATATATATACATACACACTAAGTGATAATGCATACAATCAACAGTATATATATATCTAATATATATACAGGCAAATACACACAGATGCAATAAAATCATTTTATATATTTTATTGAAAATCATTTTTTATGAAGGATCACATAGAACCCTAAAATATCGTAACCTGGAAAACAGTGTTAGACAACACTCTAGCCATACAGGCTCACTTATCCAAATATATCCACTTAATCCATTTAGACAGTAGACTGGCCCCGAGACACTAAGTCAATCGAGCTCCAGCAGTCTGACTGCCAGTGTGATTGGCCCCGAGACACTTGGTCAACCGAGCTCCAACAATCACACCTCCAAACCATATCTCACACATATCAATAATCATATTCAATCAATATCCACAAATGGTTAGTAATATAGCCTAAAGCTATAGGCGTACCGATACGTACTCGATCCTAGTGCTGCCCACTAGGTAGCACGTTCTATTGATATCCTTCATTAATAAATATAAAACATCCATTCACAAATAAATGATGCATGAATTTAAATAAAATAACAATATAAACCATATATATACTAGAAATATACCAAAAATAAACCAGGTATATTTCGAGTATGTATACGTCGAATAAATCCAATTAAATTGTGAAATAAGCTAGAAATATATTTAGAAACATTTTAAATATATTTTATTTACAAAACATGCATATGATTTAATATATACCAAAAATAAACCAAAAATATACTTAATTACAAATCACGTTATTTATGCAATTTAATCAAAATAAAACGTATATTTCTAAAATCATGCATCATAAGACATATATATATAGTATAGTAACTCACAAATCAGTGCGCTCCACAAGACGGGTCCGACGGGCCTGGTCCACTAGCCCTCGGTCTCGGCGTAACTAAACAAGCAATAACGATAGACATTAGAATAAACCTACCAGAAAATCCTAGAATTTGATCTAGAGTATTAAACACAGAATCAGAAATTAGGGTTCAACTGGATATCACGTTTTACGAGAATTCTATCGAAAATCTGGTAGAACCTCCCCTGTAAAATGGACATCTCTCTACTCAAAAGGGTAGAGCCGACCCTGCAAGGAAATGCACTTCGAAAAACTACACAAAGCACAATCAAAATCCCACGGTCGGACTCCAAACTACAGTCCACCGACCGGGGTCCACAATCACAGAACAATTCCAAATAATACCAAAAATACCCTTAAAACCTAAAAATACATTTTATACATAGAAATTACATAATTAACCTTAAAACACATTAAAAACCAATAAAAACTCATTTTATTAATAAAATCGTATATTATATATATAATTGAAAATAATTCACGAAAAATAGTTTTAATTAGTTAAAAATACCAAATAATTTGTAGAAATCATTTTTATACCTTAAATAACTATTAAAACCACTTAAATTACATTTTCAGCCAATTTAGCGTAAAATTACCAAAATACCCCTATATATATAAATATACTATAATTACTTCAAAAATTCACCAAAAATTATACAATTATCCAAAATTAATTTTCTCAACATATTTATCAATAATATCAATAATTAAACTCAATTAACCAATTAATTTCAATTAACAACATAATTAACCCTAATTTCCCAAATTTACATAAACTTCAATAATCCAAAATAAACACTTAGAAATTCATAAAAATTCCAAATAAATTCCTATAATTCATTTCAACACTTAATTTAACCATAAAACACAATTTCATAATTTAAATAATTAATTTCCGAAAATTAGAAAATAATATTAAATATTCAAAAATACCCAAAAATCCAAAAAATTCCACAAAAATTCATACATGTAGATTAAGATACTAGGAACAACATTTATGAAGGGATTTTTCATTAATCAATCAATTCGAAGCTCAAAATAATCAAAAACCCTAATATGGTTGAATTCAAAAAATCGAAACCTAAGCAATTCTAGACCATTTTATCTCAAACCAAAGCTAGAATCACACTCACCGGAGCTCAAGGAGAAGAAAGAGACCGATGGTGTCGAAAATGGTGGCCAAAATCGAAAGAAATGGCGAGGAGAAGATTTCGGCCAAAAATGGAAAACTAGCTCGCCGGCGCCGGAGAAGGAAGCTGCTGGCGGCGGGGAACGGCTGGGAACGACGGTGGCAAGCCGGGAGGCACACCGATGGTAGGTGATCGGCGTGACAGACAGTGGTGAGGGGTGGTCGGGCGCACGGGAAGGAAGAAGAAGAAAAAAAAAGAAAAAGAAAGAAAAGAAAAAGAAAGAAAGAAACAAAAAGGAAAAAGAAAAAGAAAAATAAATAATAATAAAAAATATAATAATTTAATAATAAATAAAATAATTAAATAATAATAAATAAATAAATAATAAAATATTAGGGTAATATATTAAACCCTAATTAAATAAATATACACACACATAGGCTTTATTTAGTAATTTAAAAATACGCATGAGTTCATGCAAGTCCTAAAATATATTTAAAATAATTAATAATAAAATATTTACGTAAAAATTTTCCCGAAAATGCAAGTCCCGGGAAAATTTTACGTAAAGTACTGTAAATAATACATAATAATTAAAATAGGTTTTAAATACATAACAACTCATAAAAATATCGTAATATATATTCAAAAATTATTAACACTGTATATCCCGGTACAGTGTAAAAATATTTTAAAAACACGGGATATTACACAGACTCAACGGGCCTGGTCTGTTAGGCCTCGGTCCCAGCGCAGCTAGAAAGATAAAGTAAAAATAACCGTTAGAATAAACTTCTAACTCTATACTTCTAGAATTGCTATAGACATATTCAATCAAGAATTCAGAATTAGACTCGGACCGGTTGTCACATTTTACGAGAAATCTACCAAAATTTTGACAGAGTCTCCTCTGTAAAACGGACATCTCCCTACAAAAGTAGGGCCGATCCTGCACAGAAAACACACTTCAGCAATATACGGTCTCATAACCCCTCGGTCGGACTCCCAAACTACAATTCTACCGCCCGAGGTTCACAATTCACGAGATAATTACAGAATACATAAAAATTCCAGAAATACCAAAAATACCTTTGAATAACCAAAATATAGCAATTGAATATTTAAAACGCTGAAAATAATTATTTACCCAATAATTTCAATAAAATCCTAATTGTGATAAAATATCATTAAAAATTAACAATTCTCGATAATTTCATTAATATTGACCAAAATACATTTTAAAGCTCCAAATTACACAATTAACCCTAAAATATATTAAAAATCGATAAAAACTTATTTATTTTAAAAAAAAATAGTAGGTTATATAAAATTTGAAAATGATTTTTTTTTTGAAAAAATATAGTATTAAATAGTTGAAAATAGTAAATAATTTATAAAAGTCATTTTTATACTTCAAATAATTATTAAACCAATTAAATTTAATATTTTTCTAAAATCACTACTAAATTACCAAAATGCCCCTAATATACATAAATACTCATAAAGTAATAATAATATTCAAAAATTCAATAAAAATTATGTAATTACTCAAAATTTATTTCTTCAACATATTATTCACTAAAATCAACAAATACACCTAATTAACCAATAATTTCTATAAAAATACATGTTTAATCTATTAATCCCAAAATACAAATACCCTATATAAAATTTCATAAAATTATATAAATTCATAAAAATTATTTTATAAATAAATAACATTTTAATATCAACTCAAACACACAATTAACCTTTAAATTCATCCAAAATACTCATTTAATTCAATACTTCAAAATTTACATAAACTACAAATATTTCTGAAAATTATATAATAATTCTCAAAAATTAATTTCTCAACATTATAATTACTAACAATTTGTAACAACAATAATTTAACCAAATTCGTAATTAAAATAATTAATTAACAAAAATTTTAATAATTAATAATTAAGTATAAAATAAAAAAATACCCATAAATAAAATAAATTTAAAAAAAATAACCAAAAATATAATTGAAAAGCTTAAATCTCACACATCATTGTTTCAAAAAGAAATCCACACAAATTATACTCATTCAAGCTAAAAAAATTAAAAACGAAAATAAGTTACAAACAAAACATTAAACAAAACTCACCCTCTAATGGATTTGAGCTCAAATCATGCTTGGAATCATCATCTATGGAGCTTAAGGAATCGAACAAGCTAAGGAACACAACTCTCACCATCTGGAAGTCACCGACGATGTCTGTTCCCTGAGGTTGTCGCTGCTGCTTCTGCGTGCTGTCCATTGACAGCTTCTGCAGCTCTTCAATGGCAATGGCGATGAGAAGGAGAAGATGATGGTGCTGGTAATGGTTGAGCAATCATGAGGAAGAAGAAGAAGAAGCATAGTGATGAAGGAGGGCTGAAAAAATTCGAGAAGAAATAACTCTGCTTTCTTTCTTTCTTTTTTTTTAATACATATATATATATATATATTAAACTATAATCTTATAATATAATATATAATAACTTTAGTTTAATTGAATCCCTACCACAATAATAGTCATATATATATATATATACATACACATAATATCTCAGACACACATAAAAATAAACACATAAAATTTATTTAAAAATAACAATAATAATAACCATAGCTATTAAATGATTAATAATACAAATAATAATATATATTTAATAAAATAAATAATAAATAATAATAACAAAAATAGTAATAATAACTCACATAAATAACAATGAAAATAATAACATTAATAATAATAGTGGAATACTTCCAAAATATTAATAATACATAAATCATCAAGTAATAGAATAATATTAATGCTTAAAAAAAATTATATTAAAAATAGTATTAAAATATTCATGCACTAAATTAGCATTATTAAAACCATAGTATTCAAAAATAATAACTTTACACAATGGAATTTAAACGTTCAAAATAATTTATTTACGTAGAAAATTCAATTAACATACAATAATGATAATAAGTCACAAAATAGTAAAATAACTAAATATAACTTTTAAACTTTATTAATACTCCATATCTCATTATTTAATAAAATAAATTGAAAACAAGGATTATTACACATGTATACGTATATATTTTATTTGACACTTAAAAATCATGCATGGACTCATGCAAATTCATAAAATCGTCTAAAATAATTAATATTTATTTATTTACATCTTAATTTCCCCGGAAATAAAACTCTCGAAAAAATTTTACATAAAGGACTTAAAATAATTAAAATAATTACAAATGACTTTAATAAATAAAAAAATAATTAAATAACCATAAATATATATTAAAATTATTAACATTGTATATCCCGATGTAATTTAAAATTATTTAAAAACTTAGGATATTACATCCCTGGCTTTACCTTCTTATTAAATGCCCTTGCTATCCTCTTCTGGTATATCTGGGTATGAAACAAAGCATTCATCCTTTTCTCATCTAGAGACACCAGATGATTATATATTTTTTGTGCCCATTCACTCTTGGGAATTTTGGCCTCCATAACTAATTTTAGAGACTTGATCTCAATTTCTTTTGGCAAAACTGCTTTACAGCCGTACACTAGGAATAACAGAGTTTGGCATGTGGTAGTTCTGGTTGTAGTTCTGTATCCCCATAAGGAAAATGGAAGAAACTTAGACCAATCCTTGTAAGTTTTAACCATATTAGAGAGGATTTTCTTGATATTTTTATTTGCTGCTTCCACTGCTCCATTAGCCTAAGGTCGATATGGTAAAGACTTATAATGCTTGATCCTATACTTCTACAATAACTCTGCCATTTTTGCCTGAAACTGAACCCCATTGCCTATTACTACATGATGTGGAACCCCATATTTGTAAATAAGATTCTTCTTAATGAACCAGGCCATCTGTTTTGCCCTTAGAGTACTAAAAGATTAAGCCTCTACCCATCTAGAGAAGTAATCAATTGCCACAACTATGTACTTATGCCCATTCGATGTTGTTGGCCTTATTTCTCCAATGATATAAATCCCCCATGCCATAAAAGGCCAAGGAGATGATAAAATATTCAGCACCATTGGAGGAAGGTGGTTAAGGTTCCCACAGATTTGACACTGATGGCATTGTCTCACGGTTCTAATAAAATCCTTTTCCATGCTTATCTAGAAAAAAATTAAAATTTAAGTACAGACACAATTAATAATAATTAATTTATTGATGACATGAGTTAAATGAATTAATTTACAAATCAAATCCTAATTAAAATGCAATTTTGGATGAAATTGCAAAGAATAAATTTGATTTTGAATGCATGCATTATCAATGGACCAAAATGGACATTTTTCAATTATAAGAAGCTTCCCCCTTATTTTTTATTCTTTTCTTTCATTTCCCTCTCCATTTCTTTCTTTTTTTTCTTTGATTTTTTTCTTTTGATTTCTTACTCATATGAAGTCCAATTCACGATCTGTTGGATCCTATGACTGACCTACAACATAGGCTACACAGAGGAGTAGAGATTCTAGCTGATCCAGCCATTGTGCCTCTCCATTTTCCTCAAAACAACCTTGGACTTCTAGAAGGTTCTACTGTGCTTCCTTTGACTCGCCTTCACCTTCATGACGTAACATTCCATCATTTTTATTTATTTCTACAAAAATTTATCCATACAATTACTAATCAAAACTACATTTTAGAATGTAAATTAGTGTGTATATTATTGAAATTAGATTAAAAATCATTTAAAAATGCCTAAAAAGTTTAAATTTAACCCGGGAACATAGGATTTCAGTTTAATGGCTGACCAAAAGTCTAAAAATTGGAGTCGAAAGTCCAAAAATTGATCAACATTTATGCAATGCCGATCGATATTACACAATGCTGATTGGCATTGTGGAATGCCAATCGACATTCTACTTTGTCGATATATATATATATATATATTAAAATTTTTTAAATTAATTATTATTTCTCCCTTGGAATTCTCCTAGCGATCGATGAAATTCACGGGATATTTTCATATAGCTCGTGAATTATTTCACAGGTTTCCAGAGAATGTGGCGTAGTTGGTGTGGGCCTCCGGGTTTAGACGATTTATTGTTGGGCTTCCGGTAGCTCAAGGGAGGTCCAATCACTATTCTTTATTTACACTGATTGAGCGGTGGATGGACACTATCCATATGGTCCGTACTCGTGTAGGCGAGTTAACCATTTTGCCTATGAGTTTTTCTACGATCATCGGGATTACGTTCAAAGGGACTCCTATTTCTTTCAATATCTGCTATTGCAGTTTCGCTGAGCATGCACATAGTTAGTATGTGCAAGATTTGATCGAGTTCACTCTAACATGGAATAATCGGAAGAATGTTCTTCTTTCATCATTAATTGAGGGATTTAGATGCCTTCCTACCACCACTCCTCGTCAGATTACCCATAAGATGAGGTGTCTCCTTCTGATATTGCTTGGCATGACCCTCTTTTACGAGACTGGTCATGAGGTCAGCATTGCCCTTCTTGGCCCTCTTCGAGACTTAGACCACGTTGTCACCCTTGATTGGGGATCTACTATATTGGCTTATTTGTATTATAGATTGGACACTATCTGTAGAGGCACTGTCATCATATGTGGCTTTTGGCATGTCCTGCATGTGCATCTGTCCTCTTTTCATTTCTCTTCTTCTATTTTCCTTTTCTTTCTTTTTGTTGACTTATTCTCTCTTTCAAATATGGAGCATAGAGATTGGGATGATTCGTGGCTTTGAGGCTATTAGCTTTGACAGGAGTCTCCCTTGATGCAGTGATGGGTCTCTTCCCGTCTAGCAAGTGTCAGGAATACTCTGCAGACTTACTACGATCAGTTAAACACCGTTGAGTGGGACTTAATAAGAAAGCAAAATCATTAGTACTTTATGACTTAATACAAATTAAAATTAATTAATCCTGATTTTGCAGATATATTTTGATTCGCTGAAGGGAGCTAATGACATCCAGTGATATGATTTCATGGATGCCATAGTACGACTTAAGGAGATAAGGGTTCTGCTCCCTGGTTATGGCTATCAAATGTGGTATTTGGGAGAGTGGGTGTATTGGTGGTGCTCTAGACCTTCCCAACGATGTATTCCTATTATTGTCCCTACTCAATGCTTTATAGTTCTAGGCTAATCGGTTTAAAGGGAGGCATTATAGGGTTATGGCACTATAATTTTTCTGGAGTGGTCCCGTCATTACTGGTAGTTTTTCATGAGAACCTCTTGGAGCAAGTTCCTATTGATTAGGCTAAGGTAACTTCTGATCATTTCTTTTCTAAAACTCTCTAATCACTTACTCTTTTCTCATAGTTTACTTTTCACAGATTGAGGAGTTTCGCTCCCCTGCTAATGAAGTGATGGAGGAGGCGGTTGGGGCTGATTAAGGGTTTGAGATTGCCCTTAAGCCTAAGATTGCACTTGAGGTCCCCGGGCCTAGTCCTGGTCATGCACAGCGCACTCAACATGTTAGGACCAGTTGTGAGGGAGCTTGTACATGTGCTATTTTTGGCGATGTTCCCCTTTCTGATAGATCCATGCTCTATTGGGCTCCTATTGTTTAGGCTCTAGTTGAGCAACATATACATTTCGGTGATGTTCAACTCCCCAACTTTTCTCTAGTAGATACTTCTCATGTGAGTTTGTCTGACTTATTTCTTATATTACTTGTACACTTGGTATTAATGTTGGTAGAAATTTACAAAATAGGTCCCCCGGACATCGGTAGAGTATTTGCATGGACTTGCCTCGTGTTAGAGGTTATTTACCATGCAGGTCACAAATAGTTAGCGGGTAAGCATATACACTTATTATGAAAATGTATGCATAGTATGCATGGAATGCATATGATATGATGTTTCCTATATGTGTAGAGTTTTTTTATAGATTTGGAGTGGGAGAACGAGATGTTTTATCGACAGCTTGCAGACTTAGGCCTTGACCTTTATAGTGATGGTACTTCATTTACTAGACCTCCAGATACCTATCATCGTGATGACCCTAGTAAAGGATGGAGCCCATGGCCTGATTTTGGAGCTTGGGATGACTGATTCTAGGCTATTTTTTGTTTTGTAGTTAGGACAAGCTGTCTTTTGTAGTGGTCTATTTTAAACTTCCCTTTCCTAAAATTAGACTTGGATGAACAAATGATCCTAAGTGAGTTAATTGAATTTTTTTTACCCTAAAATTTGCCTAATTTGCCCTTTTGGGTTTTCAACTTAGCAAGTTTCCCTAACTTTTGCCTAAGCTGTTATAAGCACCTAATTTTGTGATGCAATTATGCATAGTGCAATGAAAGCCTCTATGATGAAAAATTAATCGAGAAATTGATCTTTAGCGTTGAAATTTAAGATTTTAAGGACTAAATTGTAATGTCTTTTGGACTTAATTGTAAAATTATGATTTAGAAGTGTTTTTTTAAAATAGTGATTTTAGGCAAATGCCAAGCGGCATTTGCTTAATGTTGATCGGCATTACGTAATATTTTCAATTTTTCAGTATATTCGGTCATTTTTTTAGTATTTTTCTATTCACTGAATGGTTGAAAATTAATTTTGAATATTTTCTTAAAAGATAATTATGGTTTTACGTGTTCAAAATGCGTAAAAATTTTTAAAAATTGAGAGATAGCGTCGGTTCCTAGAATGGAGGAAGTCCATTCATAAGTCTCTGCTTTAAAAAGCTAGAGACTGCATGATTGAGGCCCCGACTCCTAACTACGTAGAAACCTTAAAAGTACGCTTTTTTTTTCAAAAGTCCAGAAATCAATAAACACAAAGTTAATTCTCAAAATGGTGACAATCTTAATCTGAGGGGCCATCCAAGAGCATATGCACAACATCTCATTTCTATTTTCTCTTGTCTTTTGATTTTCTTTTTAATTTAATTTGGTTTAATTATTATTTGACTTCCTTTTTAATTTAATTTCCTTTAATTGTTATTTTGTTATTTTACTCATTTGGCTAATGTGATTTCTGTGTGTTTTTTTTTGTATTTTCCTTTTGGAATCCAATTGGAGATTGATAAGGCCACTAGCAGATATCCAAAAATCAAATAGAAGATCCATGGAATGCCATGGATTCTAAACTGTGATTAGATTTTAGGGTTTGATGTTTCTACGTTCATTATTTTTTTTATGTGTTAATTAATTTAGGTTTGTAATTAATTTTAATTTCTAGTACGTAGAATATTGTAATAACCCTAGTAATGGGAATAGTAAAATTTTACTTTTCTGCTTTTAGAATGGATTAGTAATTAGGGTTTCACTGTGTAAAAATCAATTAAAATCAATAATGGTTGTAGATTAATTTAGGGTTGCATGTAAATTGATTTAGGCTTTTAGAAAATCACTAAAATGTATGTTTGATATATTTTTTGTGTTTTATTTGTTTTGGGCTTGTTTTTTATGTTTATATTCTTTTGGGCCCCAAACCCACGTTAGGTCTAAACCCATTTAAAAAATAGGCTTAAAAAATGGTTTATGTTAATTAATTAAAATCAATTTAGGCCCATTAGGTTAATTTAGACTTAGGCTCATTTTTTAACTAAAATTAATTTAGACTTAGCTCAGCCCATTTAATTTCATTTCCGTTAAAATAAATAGACTTAGGCCTACATTTCACTTAAAATAAAATCAAGTCAGACTAGGCCCACTTATAAAATCCAATTTCCTTAAAAATTATAGATTTAGGCCCACCTTTAGATAATTAAAATCAATAGACTTAAGCTCCCTAACTAATAACAATGTAGGTCCACCTTTATTTCATTTTCATTTGTAAATAAAAATTGTAAATCTAGCTAACTTTCAATAAAATTAACCTAGTTTAGACTTAGGGATGATGCGCTTGAATGCATTTTTTATGTGTGATTTTATTGACTAGATTCCCTAGGGTTAGATGGATGTTCAAATAGGGTTTAATAAAATTGCATGTAATTAGAGAATGAAGTAATAATTTATAAAGTAATTCTAAATGAACATGAGACTAAGAGAAGTTAGTATTCCGTTCCCAAAATCTCTTGGTTGTGGTGCTAGCTTTCTTTTAAAGAATCAAGTACCACCTTTCGATTTGTCACAGTTATTACACTGGGTGGTGACTCCTCATCTCCACGCCATGTCTTTATGGCAATGGTTAGTGTGTTCTCTAGGGCCTTGAGCCCAAATAGTATCGCAGTTGCTAAAATCTTTGACGCGCACTAAACCTTACCGTCTATAGCTGCCCTTTCAGGTTTTCAACTTAGCGGGCTTCTTATTTTTACTTTTCAAATCTGGGTTGTGATATAAGCTACAGAGCCACCCAGATTTTCTAGATACAAGAGGATTCAAGCTTTACATGATTAATCTCAAAGGAAGAAGAAATAGAGGCATGACTGAAGTAAAATGGTCTCATAGAGCTGATTTTAAGCTTTTATGTTTTGTTTTCCTTTCTGGTACTTATGCATTATAAATAAGATAGAACATGTAATGTCATAACAAAATTTCAATTTCAATAAGATTCATTAATTAGGGAAAAAAATGAGTACATTTGCTACATCACATGACAAAACTTCTGTTATCAGCTAGTCCTTTCGAATTTTCTAACTGAATAATTTTTGCACATATTTTATTTCCTTAACTTTTGCCTGACTAGCCCTTTACAAGTTTTCTAATTAGTGGGACCTTTTTCTTTTATTGATTCCCTAATTTTTTCTTGCCAGCCCTTTGTGGGTTTTCTGAACAATGGAAATGTCCTAATTTTTGCATGACTAGCCTTTTCAAGTTTTCTAGTCATCAGACTTCTATTTTATTTATACTACTTTTATTTATTTTTATAGATAGTATTTCTTGAGGTGATCCAGGGTAACAGGCTCCATGAACTCATTCCCTTCAAGATCAGATATCTTGGCGACTCCTTTTAGCAGAACTGACTTGACAAAGTATAGTCCTTCCCAGTTTGGTCTGAACTTTCCTCTTGGATCGAACACCACTGCTTTGGATTGTTTTAGTATCATATCCCTAGCTTTTATCTTCCCTAAATTTTCCTTCTTATTAAATGCCCTTGCTATCCTCTTATGGTATATATGGGTATAAAACAAATCATTCATCCTCTTCTCATCTAGAGACACCAGATGATAATATCTTTTCCGTGCCCATTCACTCTCGGGTGTTTTGGCCTCTATAACTACTCTTAGAGACTTTATCTCAGTTTCTATTAGCAAAACTACTTCACAGCCATACACCAGGGAGAATGGAGTTTGGCCTGTGGTAGTTTTGGTTGTAGTTTTGTATCCCCACAAGGCAAAAGGAAGAATCTTAGACTAATCCTTATAAGTTTTAACCATTTTAGATAGAATTTTCTTTATATTTTTATTTATTGCTTCCACTGCTCCATTAGCCTGAGGTTAATATGGTGAAGACTTATAATGCTGGTTCCCATACTTCTACAATAACTCTACCATTTCTGCTTGAAATTGAACCCCATCATCTATCACTACATGATGTGGAACCCCATATCTTCAAATGAGATTCTTCTTGATAAATCAGGCCATCTATTTTGCCTTTGGAGCATTAAGAGACTCAGCCTCTACCCATCTAGAGTAGTAATCAATTGCCATAATTATGTACTTATGCCCATTCGATGCAATTGGCCTTATTTCTCTTAAGATATTAATCCCCCATGCTACAAAATGCTAAGGAGATGATAAACTATTTAGCATCGTTGGAGGAAGGTGGTTAAGGTTCCTATAGATCTGACACTGATGGCATTGTCTCATGGTTCTACAATCCTTTTCCATGCTCATCTAATATTACCCCTGTCTGATTATCTTATTTGCTAGGGTTATTCCATTCATGTTAGAACCGCAAGCTCCTGCATGAACCTTTTTCATCACCTCTTCCACTTCATCTTTCTTGAGACATCTAAGCTGCATTCCATTCAGTATTCTCTTAGACAACACCCCATTGTGACTTGCAAAATTATGTGCAAGAACACATAGGGCATATCTTTCTTTTGAAGTGTCTTTATCTGGATATTTTCCTTCCTTAATGAACTTCTAAACATCATAAAACCATGACTTCTTTTAAGGCCATATCTAAATTCCCATGATCTGCTCACCCCTATAATATGGAGCCTTTGATTTCATAATCACTAATGGCCTCATAGTTAACCCAATCACACTATCCCACATTGAAAAGAGTGTTAACAATGCATCTGCCATCTGATTGTCATCTCTTGATAGATGGATAAAGAGACACTTGGTGAAATTCTTTGTTAAAGCTTTCAAATAGCAGACGTAGGGTTTCATCTTTTCCTCTTTCACTTCCCATTCCTCATTAGCTTGGCTGATAACCAACATAGAATCCCTATATACTAACAAGTCCTTTGCTCCAGCTGTGATCGCTTCTACTCCATGAATGCACGCTTCATACTCAGCCATATTATTGGTTACTTTGAAATCTAGCTTCTTGGCCATTGGTACAGTTTCTCTCTTTGGCATGACAAGGATCACTCTTAACCTGGCTCCTTTGTTGTTTACTGCACCATCAAAATAAAGCTAGCATTCCTGATGCTCTAAAATTACTAGATTCTCATCTAGGAATTCTAGGCTCCATTCTTCATTGCCCTCTACTATATTTTGAGTTAGGAATTTTGCTACTACCCTTCCCTTAATAACCTTTATGGTAATATACTCTATATTAAATTTAGTCAAGAGAATGAGCCATTGAGACATCCTTCCAGTAAGAGCAGGTGCCTGCAGTAAGTATCTTAAGGGGTCTATTTTTGAAATGGCCTGAAACCTATAAGACTGAAAGTAATGCCTCAATTTCCTTGTTGCCCAGATCATTATCAAACATGTCTTTTCCACCAAATCATACTTTTCTTCACACAATAGGAACTTCGTACTAAGGTAATACACTACATGCTCTATCCCATCCAGCCCTTCTTATGCTAACATTGCCCCTATTGCCTTTTCTTCTAGAGCCAAATATAGGATCAAGGGTTTACCTAGCCTCGGTGGTTTAAGTACAAGTGGATTAGTGAGATACTCTTTTATCTTATTAAAGGCTCTTTGACAGTCATCATTCCACTCTACAGGTTGATCTTTTCTCAGAAGCTTGAAGATTGGGTCATAAATATTAGTAAGCCTTGCAATGAACCTACTAATATATTGTAACCTGCCTATGAACCCTCTCACATCTTTTTCTATCCTTGCTACTGACTATATGCCCCAACAACTTCCTTGAAGTAACTCTAAAAACGCATTTCTTCGGGTTGAGTCTTAAATTATACCTCTCAATGCATGCTAAGAATTTTTCCAATGCTTCAAAATGCCCCTCTTATTTCTAACTTAACCATCATATTGTCTACATATACTTGCACTTCCTTATACATCATGTCATGGAAAAGAGTGGTGGCTGCCCTTTGATATGTTGCACCTGCATGCTTCAACTCAAAAGGCATAACCTTCTAGTAATACATCCCCTATTCCATGATGAAAGCTATCTTGATCTTATCTATAACTTCCATCATTATCTAATTATACCCAGAGAGCCCATCCATGAAGGAGTACATCGCACTATCCATTATCACATCAATATGAGGTAAAGGGAAGTCATCCTTTGGACACGCTTTATTTAAATCCCTAAAATCAACACACATTCACACCTTACCATCTTTCTTGGGTACCGAGACTATGTTTGCTAGCCATTGGGGATAATCTACTACCTCTAAAAAGTTGGCCTGAATTTGTTTAACAATTTCTTCTCTTATTTTTTCAGTCCATTTTGATCTCAGCCTGCACAATTTCTATTTAACTAGTTTTATTTTTAGATGAGTTGGAATGTGATGCTCTACAATGTCCCTATCTAAACCTGGCATGTCCTCATAGGTCCAAGAAAATACTACTTTTCTTTTTGTTAGTATTTTCTTAAAATTTTCCTTCTCTTCAGGAGTTACATCATGTGATATAAAAATGTTCTTTGGATTAACATTCGTGCCCATGTTAAGTGAATCAAATTGAATTGAATTAATGTCAAACATGCATGAATGATCAAAATTATAATGCACATAACTATCAGGATGCATATCACACGAGTAAGTAAAACCAGTGTTCATATCATTGACCAAAGGAAAAACACAATTTTCATCCTCATAGAGATGAGGCGTTATTACATCAGTTTTGATATAAAAAATATTAGTAAAGCTATCACTAAAAAGAGTAGCTAAATCCTAGGGTGGCTCCTCTTTAGGTGGCAGACTCAACAGCTCTTTGACAGTAGCATCCCACATTCTTCCAGCTACTCGCTTTATCACTTCTTCTTTATTGCTATTGACTAAGTTTTCAATAATTTGATCCTTGAAAATCTCAAACCTAAGAACATTTTTGCCAGCAACATTAATGGAATCCTTAGCACTCAGTCTCCTGGCTTGATAAAATTCTTATTTAGCAGCCCAACTCTCCCTAGGGGCTTATTTCTCTAGGCCTTTTGCTTCTTTCTTGCCCTTTTACTGGTAGATCCTATCTCAGCACACCCTAATCCTTTAGTGTCATTTTGACTTTTGAATTTCAATAGCTTAGGACTTCTTTGCTCATTCTTGCCTAGCCCCTGTCCAGGTTGGTAATTCATGCTCTTCAAATATCCCAACAATTTGAAAACCAGGAGGAACACACACTTGTTTCTATTTTTCCAGTATGGCAGCCATAACTGCATTGGTTCCTACTTTGATTGTCACTACATCTCCTTCATGAGGGAATTTTATCTTTTAGTGCATAGTCAAGGGTACCCTTTTTAGAGCATAGAACTATGGTCTTCTTAATAACAAGGCATAAGTCACTGGTATAGCCAGGACAGTAAACTCAATGGTTGATTCCATAGGTCATGTTTTAGCTAGAGCTTGGAATGTCCCCTCCACATTCCTAATACTGTTATCATAGGCTCTGATTATGAGGTTTGAATCTGTCAAGTCTTTAGCTTTAAAACCTAAGTTAGGTAAGATCTTTAAGGGGCATATATTAATGGTAGAACCATTGCAAAGTTGGTTCTTTTTCCCTTTTACTTCAGTTGGGATAAATAGTGCCTTGTTATGATTTCTTCCTTCTAAAGGCAAGTCATCATCTGAGAAGGTTATCATCCCATATTTATTTTCTATAACCTTTTCTACCATAGCCTCGAGTGTAGCTACTATTTCAATGTTCATGTTTGATAGAGCTTTCACCAGAGCTTTTCTATGGCTACCTGAGTGCATCAATAGTTTCCAAATACTGACATTTGCCTTAGCCTTCTTCAACGGTTCCAGAATCAGGTCTTCCTTTTCTCTTTCTTCTATTTCTGCATCATCTGTCTCTTTTCTTTATGCAACTCTCTCAATCTTCTTTTTTGTTGCCTTGTAATTCCTCCCCCTTTTAGTGACATGATTCACTTTAGGGTCATCACTCCACACATCCAGACCAGCAGGACTCTTTTCATCAGAGTCATACTAGATGTCTACAACTCTTATGATTCTATCCCTCTTTTAGTCCTTCCATACTTCTATTGTGCACATTTCCTTTCCCTCCATGCTAAGCTTTCCTAGATGTGCTCTTAGTAATTCCTCAATCCCCTGTTTGGCAGTTAGAGATTCCTTATTCTCTTTTTTTGTTGGCCCATCACTAAATTCATCACCCCATCCTGAGGGCATAATCCCCTCAAGAGGTATATCACTGGAACAGGCTTTGAATAGAACACCTTATAATCAAATTTTCCTAAGGGCTGCCTTAATAAATCCTCAAATTTTGGTTGTTCTGGAGTTTTGGATTCTTTCTTATCATTAAACTCATCACCCTATCTTGAGGGCACAATTGATTTAATTGGGATATCTGCAGAAGGTGGTTTGGAATAGAACACGTTATAGTCAAATTTCCTTAAGGGCTACCCCAGTAAATCCTCAACTCCTTTAGAGGCATTAGGAGATTCTCTATTAGTTGTAAGGTTTAGGTTTTCAAAGGAGTTTAGCACTTCTTCTTTGCTCATTCCTGAGTTAATCATCATGGTGGCTGGTGGTGGAACATTTCAGTAGTCAGGGAAAGGATTATTTCTAGTGTTTGGGTTAGAGTTGGATTTTTTAAGGTATGTGATTTTTTTGGAGTCTATTAGGTTTTGGATCTCATGTTTCAGGTGAATATAGGTGTCTGTAGAGTGGCCAGCTACTTAGTGAAACTTATAGTAGCTATTAGGGTCGTAGCCTAGGGCATTTAGGTTAGGTGGTTTGGAGAAGGTTAAGGGATGGAGTAAGCCTTTTTGGATCAATCGTTCTAAGACTTTGGAGAGTGGTTGGCTCAAGTTAGAGAATCTCTAGGGTTGTTGAACTGTGCACACCTCCATAACTAGTCTGGTACTTCCCTGTTGTGTGCCCCCAGTTGGGTAGTTTCGGGTTCTAGTGCCTCTAGAGTTTCTTTTCTTATCATTTTTAATCTCTTCTACTTGCAGACCATCATCATACAGGTCTATAAAAGTTTTGGAGTTCATCATTTGAAACCTCTCGACCAGAGTAGGTGACACATTCTGAACTATCATCCTAACCTAATCCTTCTCGACCAGATTATTCTTCATTAGCCCTGCTTTATTCATGAATCTAGTAAGGAAATCAAAGAAAGATTCATTGGGTTTCTGTTTTATCAGTTCTAAATCTCTGATGGACACTGCCAACCGAGTGTTATAGTTATATTATCTTAAAAAGGTAGTACATAGTTCTTTTTAGTCAGCTCTCATAGATTTTTCTAGCCCATTATACCAGTTTACAGCCATTCCCTCTACGGATAACACAAACAACTTAGTAATCACTGCTAATAGTACTTTAGTAGTGCTCATGGTTATTGTATACTGGCTAAGATGAATCCTCATATCTCCTCTCCCATTAAATTTCTACAGCTGTGGCATCTTAAACTTATCAGGCAATCTATCATCTTCCATCTGTAGCATGTCATAGAAGTCAAATGAATACCCCATGCCTTGTCCCTTGATCAGCTCTTCCATCTTGGACATCTTTTAGGTCAGTGCTCGCATCTGCTTGGACTCGTGGTCATGTACTAGTTCAAGGGATTCTTTCTTTGCCTTCTTTACCATGTAATTCTTGACATCCTCTAGCTTCACATTGATAGCAGGTGGGTTTCTAGCAATAGGTTGCCCCCCAGCATTATTGGTAGTAGGTACAACATCTATAGTAGCAGCAGTAGATAATTGTTCAATTACAGGTGGTGGTATGACAGCAGTAGGTTGCATCAGTCCAAATAGTGCTTGTCTTAACTCATTTTACATCATAGCCCTCATGTCATCTATCAGAGCTCCCTTGATGTCTTCTAAGGTCCAGTTCCTTTGTCGTTGTTCAATTTGTTCAAATTTAGGTGAAGTTGGTTTAGCTTTCAAGTAAATTGGGTTGATAAGGCTTCTTTCCAGTCTATCCAGTTTGTTCAGGATTTCCTTTGCTAAGGCTTTAGGACTCTGACTTGTTCTTCGTAGTCTGCCATCTAGTCATCCCCAAATATGAGAAGACCTCGATGTATCTATGATGGCTATAAAACAAGGTGTTAGTATGATGAATGAGATGCATGTATGCATGATGCATGTGCTATGCAACAAGTACCAAGTATCAATCCAGTGTATAACATACATCCTTCTAACCTTATTCCTCCTACACATATGTTTAATGGCGAGTCTCTTATCCTAGGATTTTTGGTCTTGGTCTTAATATCAATGGGGGATATTGAGGATCGACATGCATGCTAAATCTCTTTTAAAGTAGTAATGCATAGAAATAACATTTCTAGGTATAAAGGTCTAGCCCAATCCTCATTACCCCAAGGGGCTTCAAAAGTATGGGCCTGGGCTTTTATAAATAGAAATACCTCATGGTAATAAGCATAGAAATAGCATTTCTAAGTATAAAGGTCTAGCCCAATCTTTATTGGCCCAAGTGGGCTTCAAAAGTATAGGCCTAGGCTTTTCTAGATAGAAATACCTCATGGAAAAAATCATACAAGCAATTTTTAGCAGATCCTAGGGGAGGTAACTAAGCCATTATATGTGGTTAGAGTTTGGTGAAAAGTCAAGGTTCCCATAGTAAGATGCCCTCTTTTAAGACTTGAGTTACAGGCCAAGGTCAAAGGGGCTTAACATCCTTTGCAAACTCGAGAGAAGACTACCCCCTTTAGGACTTGGGTTACATACTCTGGTCAGATGAGCCCAGTAATCTCTCTTGAATCAGTTAAGGCTAAAAGTGATGGTTAGCAAATCTATAACCCAATGAAGCTAGTGGAATCATGGCATCATAAACCAATGTCATCGGGTAATAGGGACATGCAGAATGAATGCAAAGAATAAAATAATAATCAATAAAATAATTCTAAAGAACACAAGTAGAATCAGTATCTCTTATCCCCAGTGGAGTCACCACTGTAGATAGTGGGGTTTAGCATGTGCCTAAGATTTTAGCAACTGCGACACTGTTTGGGCTCAGGGCCCTAGGGAACACACTACTATGTCATACAGACATAGTGTAGAGATGTAATAACTGGGACAAATTGAAAGGTGGTACTCGATTCTCTAAAAGAAAGCTAGCACCACAACTAGGAGATTTTGGGAATGGAATTCTAACTTCTCTTAGTCTCGTGTTCATTTAGAATTACTTTATGAATTACTATCTTATTGTCTAATTATATGCAATTTTATTTAAACCCAAATTAAACATCCATCTAACCTAAGAAATGCAACAGGTCATAAAATTACATGTAAAAAAATGCAAACAAAAAGTAGCGTCTCTAAGTCTAAATTAGGTTAATTTTTAAAAGTTAGCTAATTCTACATATTTTTATTTAGAAGTGAATTGGACTAGAGATGAGCTTACATTTTAATTGAATTAGTGGATCTAAATCTACTTGTATTAATTAACTTAGGGAATAGGCCTATTGTTTACAAATTTTAAAGAAGAAATTATATTATTAAGTGGGCTTAAGTCTAATTTAATTTTAACTCAAATAAAAATGGAGCCTAAGCCTATTTATTTTTTAAAAAATGAAATTAATGGGTTGAGCTAAGTCTAAATTAATTTTAGTTAACCTAAAAATAGGCCTAAGTCTAAATTAATCTAATTGGGCCTAAATTGATTTTAAAATTAATTAAACCTAAAAATCCAATTAAAAGCATATTTATTAAATGGGTTAGAACCTAAAGTGGGCTTAGGGCCCAAAGAGAATAAAAACATACAAACAAGCCCAAACAACAAATGAAAGCAAATAATGAATAAAAAACATACATTCAGTGGTTTCTAACCTAATTTAATTGCATGCAACCTAAATTAATCTAGACCTATCATTGTTTTTAATTGATTTTTACCCAATTGAACCTAAATTACTAATCAATTTTAGTGCAGAAAATGTAAAATTCTACTATTTTCCACTATTAGGGCTATTACAAACTACTGTGCAGAAATTAAAATCAAATTAATTAGAACCCAAAACAAAAGCAAATTAAAAGGATGCAAAAATCATAAATCCTAAATCCTACAGGGGTTTTACAGATCTTAATCCATGACATTCCATGGATTCTTCAATGTAGTCATGTCATGACCTAAATTGGGAGTCATGATCGGTGCTAGGGAACGAGAATTCTTTTGAATCCGAAACCTGTAGCAAGCCTTAGAAAATAAAATCATGCAATATATAAATAAGATACACCAAAATTAAAATCTTAAATTGATATAAAAATAAATACTTATGTCATATCATAAAATAAATATATTCGCATACAATATTCAGAGAAAGATCTCTGACATTAAAACCATTCTACAAATACAAACAACAACAACTACTATAGTTTTCTAGAATATAATAAAAGGTTTGGATAAGCAATTTACATAAACTAGCCAGGGCTAAAGAAATTCGACGGATGGACCTACTAATGAGGTATGAGGAAGAAGAATCTCTTGTAAAATAAATAATTGAGGGGAGTCAAACCTCATTGAGTGAATTATTATATTATATATACATGCACCTCCTAATTTCATATACATTCAATCATCTGTATATATAATAAATATATACAAGTATTTCACATAGATGCTGAAATCACTTTATATATGATAAATGCTGGAAAAACATTCATTTTAGTGAAGGATCAAATAGAACCCTATTTAATCGCAACCTTAATAAAAAACATCTCTTTAGCCATACAGGCTCACTTAATTCCAAAATTAATTCTCTTATTCCATATTAGACAGTAGACTGGCCCTAAGACACTAATTCAATTGAGCTCCAGCAGTCTGACTGTCAATGTGATTGGCCCCGAGACACTAGGTCAACTAAGCTCCTACAACCACACTATTCAATCACATCAATCTCAAATCAATCAATCAAATCAAAGTCACCTCAAGTGATTTATAGCTCAACCTTAAATCTATCCCACTAGAATGTACATGGTCCTAGTGCTGCCCATTAGGTAGCACATTTTATCGATATCCTTTAAATAAAATTCAATATACATATGGAAAATAAATAATGCATATTTAAACATAATAACATTCATAACAATGGAATAAACCATATATATACTAGAAATATACTGAAAAAATACTAAGTATATTTCAAGTATATATATGCTAAATAAATCCAAAATCAACCATAAATATATCAAATATAAACCATGAATATACCAAAAATATATTAAGTGTATATGAAAATATAACATGCATATATGTTGAGACATACTAAAAATATACCTAACATATACTAAAACATTTAATAAAACAAGTCATGGATAAATACATATTAAAAACATAAATATTCAAAATCATGCATCCTATATGCAATGTATATATAAGATAATAACTCATAATGCTACGCTCTACAAGACTAGCTCGATGAGCCCGGTCCAATAGGCCTCGATCTCGACACAATTAGAAAAATAAAATAATAATAACAATCAGAATAAATCTAACTTATACTTCTAAAAGAGACTCAATCCAAGAATGCGAAACTCAGACAAAACATGGAAACTCAGGATCAACCCGATGTCATGTTTTACAAGAATTCTATCAAAAATTTGACAGAACCTCCTCTGTAAAATGGACATCTCTCTACTAAAAAGTAAAGCTGATCATATAAGAAAAACACACTTATAACACAAAAAACTCAACACCTTCGGTTGGGACCTCGAATTGCATGATTTCCCAACCGAGGTTCATAAATTCACCAAAAATACAAATAAAATAATAAATATATTAAAAATCATTAAATTCCATAAATATACGTAAAATGTCAAAATATAATATATTTAAGCAATAAAACACCGAATACCATTATTTTCAGAATAATTAACTAAAAATCTCAAATAATAATACAATATTAATAAACATCCAATTTTTCAATAATTCCACTTAAAATAGTAAAAATTCACTTTAATATATTCAAATAGCTTAAATAGCGTAAATATATAATAAAAATAATCAAAAACCCATTTAATCACCAAATTAGTAAATAATACATTATTTGAAAATAATTTTCAAAAATTAGTATTAATTAGTTAAAAATAGTAAATAATTTATAAAAATCATTTTAATACCTTGAATAATTCTAAAACCATTTAAAACATATTATTTAGCTATAACTATCACAAAATTATACAATTAACTCAATACTTCAAAATATACATAATATAATTAATATTCCTAAAAATTATATAAATTCACCAAAAATTATTTTAAATATTCTAAAATTATTAACTCACATTTCAAACACAAATTCCACTAAAATTCCATTAAAAGTAATTAATTAACATAATTATCAAATATTCAATATTTAATATTAAAATAATAAAAAAATTAACCAAAATTCAAACTAATTCAAAAAAATATATTTGAGAAGCTTGAGCTATAATAAACAACAATTCTTAAGCAAGTTTCCATGAATCAAACATTATCAAGCTCAAAAAAATCAAAAACCCTAAATCACATAAACTAAAAATTGAAGATATCTAAAAATCTAGAAGATTTGAGCTCAAACAGAGCTCAGAAATGGACTCACCGGATTAAGGACGTTCAAAAGAGACCGGTCCGACGAGTTAGGGTGGCTGAAAGCTCATCGGTAAGAGGAAGCTCCCACTTTCGGCTTCTTCTCTGTTCGACGGTTCTAATGACTTTTCGGTGGCTCTGCTGGCGATGGACAACAACTAGAGGAAGAGGGAAGTGGTGGCAGTCGATGGTTGCAGCTAGGCGGCTCCGGTAGTGGCTAGATGGTGAGTGATCGAGAGAGGGAAGAAGAAGAAGAAGGAGAAGGAAAGAAGGTTTAACTCAAAAATTTCTGCTTTTGACCTTTTTTTAATTATAAAATTATTAAAATGCCCTCCATCAGATTTAATAATAATAATAATAATAATAATAATAATAATAATAATAATAATAATAATAATAATAATAATAATTATTATTATTATTATTATTATTATTATTATTATTATTATTATTATTATTATTATTATTAACAATATTAATCCCACGTAAATAATTCCTTAAAATAAAATACGTAAATAATATTAGCAATTAACAATAATAATATACGAATAAAATTTAAAATTATTAATACTGCATATCCCAAAATAATATTATTTTATTTAAAATATTGGGTCTTTACAAGTCACTACCAAAATCTTATATCACCACCCTCACCTCTAGAGTACCACAGAACATCAATCAAAATAAAAAAAAATAAAAAAAAAATTAATCAGTAATGAATCAATCAAAAAATAAAACAAAGAAATTAAATCAAAATAAAAGAGAAAAAAAGAGTAGAAGATGTTGTGCAAATGCTGTTTGAATGCCCCTCAGATTGAGATTGTCACCATTTTGAGATTGACTTTGGTGTTTTTTTCCTAATTCTCTGGACTTTAAAAGCAAAGAATGTATTTTTTATTAATTTGACACCTGCAGTGGAAGGTTTGTGTTTTTCAATTCACTCCCTTTTTGTAGTAGCTAATTAGGGTTTGTATTCTTTCTTGTTTTATCGCAGTTTTTTTTATAGGGTTTTCTCGCAACTTTTTTCCCCCCTTCACAGACTTTGTCTCTTGACTTTTAAAGCCTAGCCTAGCAACCCCAGCTCCTATGGTCACGTAGGGAAGTTGCGCAATAGTTGGGAGTGAGATCATGAGTCTCTCAGGAGTTTGCATTTTATTTTTCAAATTTTCAAAATCAAGATAATGAGATGTGAGTGATAGGGTTTGTAGACACCCAATTTCAAGATGATGAGTTATGGATGTGACAAAGGACTCCAATGATGAAAATGTCATGAATGGGTCTTCAATACATGAACTTTGAAACTTCAGAGGTTTGATTGCATTTTTCAAAGAAAGGATTTTATGTTTTCATGGACTAAATTGTAATGCTTTTTAAGGACCTAATTGCAAAACTTAAATTCTTTCAAGGACCTTTTTATAATTAAAAAAATTGGTCAGAATTTTATAATTCTGATTGGAATTACACTAATTTTGATCAAAATTACATAATTTTGGTCGGAATTAGACCTCTTCCGCCCGTTCTTGAATTTTTTAGAAAAAATCTTTCTCTTGAGTCATGATTAGTTTGAAATTCTCCTAACATTATTTTGATAATGTTTTTAAGAAAATAGAAGTCTTTTATGAATTAATTTATAATTAGGGTTTGAAGATGTCTCACTATATAAGGAGTGTTTTGGCTCTTGAAAAGAGGAAGCGAAGGAGAAAAGAAGAGAAAAGCAAAGAAAAAAAACAATAAGGAAAACAAAAAAATAAAGAGGAAAAAGAGAAAAGAAAAAAGAAAGAAATGGACGAAAGAGGGGAAGAAAAGAAAGAAAAAGAGTATTGCATTCTCTGTAAAAAAAATTTTGCTTAATTGATTAATTAAGGATCTTTAGAGAATTTTCAAAGAATAATATTTGAAGACCTATCAAGAATGGTGATTTTACAAAATCTGAGGAGTACTCCATTAAAATCATCCATAAGCATCATCTTCTCCTTATTTTATTTTTATTTGATTTATTTATTTATTTTATTGATTTTTAATTTAATTTTATTATTATTATAATTTATTTACTAATCATAATTTTTGCTCTCTTTTATGGTGATTATAGAGGACTAAACTCATGAGAAGTCCATGGTATACCATGGATGAGAATTTGTAAATTTAGTTTTTAGGTTTTTTTTTATTTATGTTTTTTTGGGGTTGTATTAGTTATTTTTATTATTATTTTCAATAGATTATTGTAATAGCCCCAATAGTGGGAATAGTGGAATTATATGTGTGATTGCATGTTTATGTTAATTAATTGGTTAGTAAAATTAGGGTTTTAATTGGGTAATTGATTAAAATCAATGGTGGAAGTAGATTAATTTAGGATTGCATGTTAATTAAAATTAGGATTTTAGACGGAATTAATTTAATTAGTTGTTTAATATTTTATTTAATTGTTTTGATATGTTTTATTTGTTTTGGGCTTGTTTATTTATTTTATGTGTTTTTGGGCCTTAAGCCCATATTAGATTCTAATTCACTTAAAAATAAATTTAGATTCATTTAGGTTAATTAATTAAAATGTATTTTAGGCCCATAATTAATTAGATTTTTTAGGTTAGAGATAACTTAGGTCCATCTAGTTAATTAGACATAGACCCACTTAATTTAATTTAATTAATTAGACTTATCCCATTTAATTTAAACCTTTTTTCATAACTTGTAGATTTAAGATCACCTTAGAATTAAAATATGTAGAATTAGGCTCACTAATTTAAATATTTTCATAATTTGTAGATTTAGGCCCATTTTTAGAATTAAAATAAATAGACTTAGGTTCATTTAATTAAAATTAAAAGGCCCATTAGTCTTCAGGCTCACTTGTAAATTAAAACATATAGATTTAGCTCATTTAATTGAATTAATGTAGATTAGACAAACTTAGGGATTATATGTTTGAATGAATGCATTATTTACTTGTATTTTCTTGATTGGTTTGCCTTGGAGTTAATTGTTAGAATAAGGGTTTATATGAAATTACATGTAAATAGAGGATAATATAGTAATTCATAAAGTAATTCTAAATGAACATGAGACTGAAAGGAGTTGGTATTCTGTATCTAGAATCTCCTGGTTGTGGTGCTAACTTTCTTTTAGGGAATCAAGTACCACCTTTTCAATTTGTCCTAATTATTACCCTAGGTGGCGACTCTTCATCTCCACGCCATGTCTTTATGATAGTGATTTGTGTGTTCTCCAGAGCCCTGAGCTTAAATAGTGTCACGGTTGCTAAAATCTTGGACACGCGTTAAACCTCACCGTCTATAGGGTTTTGAAAAATCAAAGACCCAGTACACGCAAGGACACGTGGTGTCTTGGACCAATGAAAAATTAAAAAAGATGAAATTAAAGTAAAAATAACTTTTTACCAAAAATTGGCATTCCAAAATGCTGATTTTCATCCCGTAATGCCGATTGGCATTGCCTAATACCGATTGGCATTACATAATGCCGATTGACATTATGTAATGCAAATCGGCATTAAATGTCAGCCAACCAATTTTCATTTTTAAAAATTAAATTACAAAAAAATCCTTGGAAGTTTCTAATTTTAGCAATCAAATCCCTAAAAAACCAATTTTTTAATTATCCACAAAACATTGTAATTTAGTCCTTTAAATCACAAAACTCGACACTATAGATCAATTCTCGATTATATTTTCATCATAGGGGCTTTCGTCCCATGCGTGCACAATTGCATCCCAAAATTTGGTACTTACAAGTACACAACTTGACCATTCTATCACAAGAATAGCCCTTTCCAACAAATACACCATTTCGGGATAATATTAATTATCTCAACTCATTAACCAATTTGATACCTGATTTGCATAATAAATCTCCACTAATAAGATTTCTACTTGTATAAGGAATATGGAGTACATTGGTAAGAATCACTTTCTTGTCCAAAGTAAATACAAGATCAACAATTCCAATTCCATGTACTTTGGACCTCTTTTTCATTTCCCATTGAAATTTATTGTCCATCATTAACTTCTTTATAAGTCTTGAAGAGAGATTTATCATAGCAAACGTGGACTGCATCATATATATCATACCACCAACCAGAAAATCTTGCCTTACATTGCATTAACTTCACTAATGATAGCAATAATGTCATTGTAATATCCCGTGTTTTTAAAATATTTTTTTTACACTGTACCGGGATATACAGTGTCAATAATTTTTGAATATATATTACGATATTTTTATGAGTTGTTATGTATTTTAAACCTATTTTAATTACTGTCTATTATTTTCAGTGTTTTACGTAAAATTTTCCCGAGACTTGCATTTCCGGGGAAATTTTCACGTAAACAATGTATTATTAATTATTTTAAATGTATTTACGGACTTGCATGAACTCATACATATTTTTAAATTATTAAATAAAGCCTGTGTGTATATTTATTTAATTAGGATTTATTATTTCCCTAATATTTTATTAAGTATTTAGTTGTTTTATTGTTATTTAATTAATTTTATTTAGTATAAATTATTAAAATATTAATATTTTGATGTGTGTGGTGTATATTTGATGTGTGTAATTTAATATTATTTTAATATATAGTATAAAGTATATATATATACATATATACATCAAAAATCAAAAGAATTGCCAAATTACACATTTGCCCCCTCCCTCTCCTTCTTCTCTCCTGATCGACAACCATCACTGCGCCTCCCATTCCAGTACGCTGGACCGCCCCTCGCCACCACCAACTGCCGCCAACCTCCTTCCCCTTCCTTCCTCTTCCTCTCCGACGTGACCAGGCCGTCGGAAGCCCGCTGGAACGCCCGGAATCCGCCATGGCAGCAAGTTGAGCTTTTTACCGTCGATGACGATTCCGGCCACCATTTCGTGCACCGCCGGTCTTCATCGACTCCTTGAGCTCCGGTGATTCCAATTCTAAGCTCCTTTCGGCCTGAAATCAAGTGGATTTTGAGGTTTGAGCTAAAACTCAATTCGGTCACATTAGGGTTTTCGATTTTTTTGAGCTTCGAATTGATTGATTCATGGAAACTTCCTTCACAAATATTGTTCCTAGTAGCTTAATATACATGTATGAATTTTTTTAGAATTTTTGGAGATTTTTTGGATTTTTGGGTATTTTTGAATATTTTAATATTATTTTCTAATTTTCGGAAATTAATTATTTAAATTATGAAATTGTGTTTTATGGTTAAATTAGGTGTTGAAATGAATTATAAGAAATTATTTAGAATTTTTATGAATTTCTAAGTATTTATTTTTAATTATTTGAGTTTATGTGAATTTGAGAAAATTAGGTTAAATGTGTTTTTATTTGAATTTAATTGGTTAATTGGGTTTAATTGTTAATATTATTGATAAATATGTTGAGAAAATTAATTTTGGATAATTGTATGATTTTTGGTGAATTTTTGAAGTAATTTAGGTATATTTATATATATAGGGGTATTTTGGTAATTTTACCCTAAATTGTCTAAAAATGTAATTTAATTGGTTTTAATATTTATTTAAGGTATAAAAATGATTTCTACAAAATATTTGGTATTTTTAACTAATTAAAACTATTTTTCATGAATTATTTTCAATTATAAATAAAATATACGATTTTTCTAATAAAATGAGTTTTAATCGGTTTTTATAGTGTTTCAAGGTCAATTATGTAATTTTTACCTATAAAATGTATTTTTGTGATTTAAGGATATTTTTGGTATTCTCGGAATTATTCTGTGTTTGTGAACCCCGGTCGGTAGACTGTAGTCTGGAGTCCGACCGAGGGGTTGTGAATGAGATGTGGTGTTTATTTTCGAAGTGTATTTTCTTTGCAGGGTCGGCTCTACTCTTTTGAGTAGAGAGATGTCCGTTTTACAGGGGAGGTTCTATCGGATTTTCGGTAGAATTCTCGTAAAACGTGATGTCCAGTCGAACCCTAATTCTGTTTCCGTATTTTAATACTCTAGATTGAATTCTAGGATTTCTATTAGGGTTACTCTGATATCGGTTATTTATTTCTTGTTTAGTTGCACCGAGACCGAGGGCTAGTGGACCAGGCCCGTCGGACCTGTCTCGTGGAGCGCACTAGGTGAGTTACTATACTATATATATATGCTTAGGATGCATGATTTAGAAATATATGTTTTATTTTGATTAAAAATGCATAAACATTATGATTTGTATTTAAGTATATTTTTGGTTTATTTTTGGTATATAATAAATTATATACATGTTTTATTAATAAAATATATTTAAAATGTTTTAAATATATTTTTAGTTTAATTTATGATTTTGATTGGATTTATTTGATATATATATACTCGAAATATACCTGGTTTATGTTTGGTATATTTCCGGTATATATATGGTTTATATTGTTATTTCATTTATATTCATGCATCATTTATTTTTGTGAATGAATGTTTTATATTTAAGAATGAAGGATATCAATAGAACGTGCTACCTAGTGGGCAGCACTAGGACCGAGTACGTACCGGTACGCCTATAGTATTTAGGCTATAATACTAACTTATTTGTGGATATTGATTTGATGTGATATTGATATGTGTGAGATGTGGTTTGTGGGTGTGATTGCTGGAGCTCGGTTGACCAAGTGTCTCGGGGCCAATCACACTGGCAGTCAGACTGCTGGAGCTCGGTTGACTTAGTGTCTCGGGGCCAGTCTACTGTCTAAATGGATTAAGTGGATATATTTGGAATAAGTGAGCCTGTGTGGCTAGAGTGTTGTTTAACACTATTTTCTGAGGTTGCGATATTCTAGGGTTCTATGTGATCCTTCATAAATTGGGATTTTTCAGTAAAATATATAAAAATGATTTTTCTGCATCTGTATGAATTTGCCTGTATATATACATATTATATATATACTGTTGACTGTATGCATTATCACTTAGTGTGTATGTATATATATTATAGTAATTCACTCAGTGAGGTCTGACTCCCCTCCGTTGACTATTTTTCAAGAGAGTCAACTTCTTCAGACCTCAGTAGCAGGTCGATACGCCGGATTTCTTCCGCCCCGGCTTCTTTATGTAAACTGTCTACTTGAGTCTTATTTATTTTATCTAGACACTGCAGTAGTTGTGAATTAAAGTATTGGATTTCATGTACTTTATTTTAAGGAGATGTATTATATTGAAACTGGATTTGTATTAAAGAGATTATACATTTATGTGATGAGATGAGTTTTGAATTAATCCAGTTGATATGGATGATATTATGATATTATGATTTTTATTTTCCGCTGCATATATATTATATGGTTATTTTTATGGCATGCTTTATTTTATTTTTAGGCTTGCTACGGGTTCCGGATTCGAAAGAATTCCCGTTCCCTAGCGCCGGTCATGGCCCCTATTTTGGGTCGTGACAGTCATCACTTTAGTTTAAGACATTGACTTTTGGTTGTTAGGTTTTTCTTAGCATAATGACCGGGTTTTCCATAAACAAAACAACCCCTTTTATTGGACTTCTTGAACTTTCCTTGTTCCTTTTTAGGACCAAGAAAATTTCCTTGATTTTGTTTGCCTTTGTTTGGTGTATTTAAAGGATTATTCACCACATTTACTTTGTTATTATTGTCATAAGAATTTTTATTCTTATCTGTCACTTTCAATTCCTCCTCGATTCAAAGATGTTTTTGTAATTTTTCTAAGGAATAATCCTTAGTATCATAAAGAAATTTTTTCCTATAACTTTTCCAAAATGAAGGCAATTTAGCAATAATTGCACCACTTAAAAAGGTTAAGGAATTAAAATCTTCATAACCTTCAATTGATTTACTAGTACTTGTAATTCATGTACTTGTTACAAAATAGGCATATCATCATTAAACTTATACTCAAAATACTTAGAGATGAGAAACTTTTTCATACCTGCTTCCTTGGCTTTGTACTTGAAATCCAATGCAGTCCAAATTTCTAAAGCAGATTTTTCATTTGTGTAAAGATCATATAATTTATTGGACAAGGCATTAAAAATTTGGCCTCTACACATAATTTCATCTTCCTCCCTTTTCTTTCTTAAGGCTATCACTGTTTCAATATCATTATTAGTTGGTGAATGTTATAACCTAATATTTTTATAAATTATTAAATTAATTTTTGAGATATGCAATGTTAATAAATATTTTATTAAATTGTTATGTTATGATTATTTTCTGTAATTTAATTAAATTCTAGTGTTGGTATTTATTTTATTTTATTATGGTATCAATATTAAATCAAGATTTAAAAATTTAATTTACTGTTATATATTATTTATTTATTTAATAATGTTATTATGGTTACTAATTATGAATAGTATTAATTTAGTGTATTTTAAATATTTTAATATTTTATGGTGGATTTAATTAGAAAGTAAATAATTAATTATATATTGTTTTGTCTTTTTCCTCTTTATTAATATATATATATATATATATATATATATATAAAGAAAATCTTTTCCCCTTTTTCCCATATCGAGTGCGGAATGCCATTTTAGGAACATCGGCCTCACTAATCCGCAATTGATGATAACTCGACCTCAAGTCAATTTTAGAAAAGAACTATGCACCATGAAGTTGATCAAACAGATCATCTATCCTTAGAAGAGGATACTTGTTCTTCACTGTCACTTATTCAGCTCTCAACAATCAATGCACAGTCTCAGTGTACCATCCTTCTTCTTCACAAACAGGATTGGTGCACCCCAAGGAGAAACACTAAGTTTGATGAAACCCTTATCTAACAAATCATGCAACTGCTCCTTCAACTCTTTCAAATCTACAAGAGCCATTCTGTAAGGCGACATCAAAATAGGAGTGGTGCTTGAAACCACATCTATATAGAACTTAATCTCTTTGTGAGGTGGTAAACCTAGAAACTCCTCAGGAAAAACGTAAGGAAACTCATAGGCAATAGGAACAACAGTGCGTGATAACTTCTCTACAGAAGTATCTCTGATAAGTGCCAAGTATCCTTGATAACCCTTCCTTAGCATCTTCTTAGCCGTGATAGTGGAGATGAGGTTCTGAGGTGTAGAATACTTATCACCCATAAACTTAAATTCTTCTTCATCCGAAATTCTGAAAATCACCTCTTTACTCCAATAATCTACAAAGGCATAGTGCCGAGACAGCCAATCCATACCAAGGATCATATCTAATAACACCAACTCCGCTGGTAGTTCTCTGCCCCTAACTAACACTAGATAACTTAAAAGAACAACGTTTGTGTCTAATGAATTGCTTAGAGGAGTGGCGATAGACAAAGGAAAATCCATCTTGGAAGCTTGCCAACATGACTTTGAAGCAAAAATAGGGGACATAAAAGAATGTGTAGCACCCGAATCAACCAAAACCTAAGCATCCAAGTAACAGAATGGAATAATACTTGCAACAATGGCATTAGATGCCTAAGCATCCTACTAAATGAGGTGGAAAACTCTAGCCTAACCTCGACCTCCCTGTTGATTGGTGGAAGCCTGACCAAAACCTTTGGCACCCCCTTTGGTACCTCTGCCATGCCTATGCTGGGCAACAATCTGAGTTGTACTCGGATACTTAGCTGGTGGAAACTAAAAAGGTGCTAGAGTTGCACTGGCAATAGACTATTATGAAAACTACTACGGCTAAAAACCAAAATATGGGCATGATCTAGCAAAATGCCCTGTCTATCCACATAGAAAACATGTCAGCGGCGCCATGTAACAGTGTCCCTGATGGACTCTACCGTAAGTCTCCATAAAATGCCTTCATCGTCAAGTGTGAAATTAGTGAACTTCCTTGCATGAACATTCTTTATAAGCTCTGTTAGAATAGGATCTCAGCCCTGAGCTACCTTAATCCTATCTCTCAACACTGATTAGACTTTGAACTGAGCTAACAGTCCTCCTGATCTGCTAAATCGGACCTTGATCCACCAACTCATGTAACTTTTAGATTAAAGGTCTCCTCTCCACACTAATATGAGAAAGACTACCTGAGGACTTCCTACTCAAGGCATATGTTACCACATTAGCCTTGCTAGGATGATAAAGAATCTCATAGTCATATTCCTTCAGGAGTTTTAATTATCTCCTCTACCTCAGATTCAAATCTCTCTATTGAAAAATGTACTTAAGGCTCTTATGATTAGCAAAAATCTCACAAGTCACCCCATACAAATAATGCCTCCAAATCTTGTGAGAAAAGATCACTACGACCATCTCTAGGTCATAAGTAGGATAATTTTGTTCATGCCTCTTCAACTGCCTCATAACATAAGCTATCACCCTACCATTCTACATCAACATATAACCTAGGCCAATTCTAGAGGCATCACAATACACAGTGAACTTATCTACTCCATTAAGCAAAGCTAAAACTGGAGTTGTGGTCAACTTCTCCTTCAACAATTGAAAACTATTCTTGCAAGCATCTGACCACACAAACATCATATTCTTATAAGTTAAGCGAGTCATAGGAGCTGTAATCCTAGAAAAATCCTGCACAAATCACCTATAATAACTAGCCAAACCTAGAAAACTACAAATCTCTGTGACTGTCGTTGGTCTAGGCCACTCAAATACTACCTCTATCTTTTATGGATCAACTTGAATACCATCTTTAAACACAACGTGTCCAAGGAATGCAACACTCTCTAACCAGAAATCACACTTTGAGAATTTGGCATAAAGTTGATGTTCTATCAGTGTTTGCAGTACAATCCTCAAGTGATGTACATGCTCCTATATACTCTTCAAATACACCAGTATATCATCAATGAAGACTACTACAAACTAATCCACAAACGGTCTGAATACCCTGTTCATTAGATCCATAAAAGTAGCTGGTGCATTAGTCAACCTGAATAACATTACCAAAAACTCATATTGGCCATATCGAGTGTGGAATGCCATTTTAGGAACATCAGCCTCACTGATCCGCAACTGATGATAACCCCACCTCAAGTCAATCTTAGAAAAGAACTGTGCACCCTGAAGCTTATCAAATAGATCATCTATCTTCGGGAGAGGATACTTGTTCTTCACTATCACCTTATTCAGCTCTCTGTAATCAATGCATAGTCTTAGGGTACCATCCTTCTTCTTCACAAGCAAGACTGGTGCATCCCAAAGAGAACCACTGGGTCTGATGAAACCCTTATCTAACAAATCCTGTAACTGTTCCTTAAACTCTTTCAACTCTATAAGAGCCATTCTGTAAGGTGGCATTAAAATAGAAGTGGTGCCTGGAACCATATCTATATAGAACTCAATCTCTCTGTGAGGTGGTAAACTTGGCAACTCCTCAGGAAAAACATTAGGAAACTCACAGGAAATAGGAATAAATGTGAGTGACAACTTCTCCATAGAAGTATCTCTAACAAGTGCCAAGTATCCCTAACAACCTTTCCTCAGCATCTTCCTAACCGTAATAGTGGAGATGAGATTTTGAGGCGCAGAACTCTTACCACCCACAAACTTACTCTGACAATCCATAACAGTATAGTGCTAAGACAACCAATCCATACCTAAAATCACATCGAACTGCATCACATCTAACAACACCAATTTCACCAGTAGTTCTCTACCTCCGATAAATATTAGACAACCAGAAAGAACAATGTCGATGTCCAACAAATCGCTTAGAGGAGTAGCGATAGACAAAGGAAAAGCCATCCTCGAAGCTTGTAAACATGACTTCGAAGCAAAAACAGGGGAAATGAGTGTGTAGCACCTAGATCAATCAATACTCTAGCATCCAAGTAACATATTACAATAATACCTACAACAATGACATTAGATGCCTGAGCATCCTACTGAGTAAGGTGGAAAACCTTGGCCTGACCTCAACCTCCCTGCTGACTGGTGGAAGCCTGGCTAAAACCTCTGGCACCTCCTCTAGTACCTTTTTTGGTTAATAATTTGTGTTGAGCTCGGATACTGAGCTGGAGGCAACTGAAATGGTGCTAGTGCTACACTGGCAATCGACTGCTATGAGTACTGCTATTGATAACCAAAGTAAGGACACGCTCTAGAAAAATGTCCTATCTGTTCGCATTGAAAACATGCTCCTAGAGCCATGTAGTATAGTCTTTGATGGACTCTCCCATACATCTAATAAGCACTGGTTGTTGATCTTGTACTGCCGCAACCAAACTCAGACCACTACTACTACTAGAAGCACCTGACCTAAATCTAATAGGTCTATGAGGTCCAGCATGGCCATGTCTGCTACTCCTATGTACTCTCTGTTGCTACCTCTGACTCTGTTGTATTGAGCCTCTATGCTGACTATTGGAACCAATCTAAAAAGTGAAATATGGAGTAATCTAGAATCCTCCTGACTAAACACCTAACTGATAATAATTAGGCATAGCTCATTGCCTGACTAGTCTCAACTCTATCTTTATGGCCAACTCTATCACTAACTCTAGAGTAAGGCCCGCAGTAGGCATCCCAGCAAAAGCAGAACCTAAACCAGTGACATAAGTCATGACAATAAAATACTGGTCTCATATTAGATCCTCTACATATCTACCAATTCGAAGAAACTCTCTGGTGTCCTCAATAGATCTATCACCTTTAGTGATGCTAGTCAATCTGAGCCTATAGCTCATCTATAGTGGCTCTGGACAGAATCTCCTTATAAATCTCTCTCAAAACTGTGCCTAGGTCATCATCATCATGTACGATTGAATCACTAAAATGAACCAATCTAGGGCTAGTCCCTCTACAGACAACTCAAAAATCATGATCCATTAGTACTCGGTGTGAGTAGTCTGAGTCCTCATCTCAATAATGTATAAAAAGTCTAACAGATCTGACGTCCTATCAAAGACTATCCTACCGACTCTGGCATAAAATAATGATGCCTCAAGGTCAGACATACCCTGCTGATAGGTAGGCTATAACAGTGGTGCAACTGAAGGTATCTCAGCTTCCTCATACTCTAGCTCTACAGGTTCCTCATCCTGTAACTCTCTCTATCTATAGTGACCTGCCGCTCCTCGAGGTCTACCTCTATCTCGGCCTCTATGCCTCACTGGCGGCTCAAGAGGTAAAACCTCATCTTGAAAGGACTCATCATCCTTAGCCTCAATGACTGGTGGAGTGACACGTGGTCGTCTCCTCATTCTGAAAAGATAAAAACTAGCACAATTCAGACAAAATAGATAACAAATAGAAAACCTAACGATTACGTAAAAAACTAAATCAAGGAAATCGAACCTAATTCACTATAGTAGTTCAAAGAAAATAAGACTCTGAAAACCTAAGTCCACAATATTAATAACCTAGGGCTCTGATGCCAACTTTATCATGACCCAAAACCGAGAGTCATGACAAACACTAAGGAATAGGAATCTTTCGAATCCGGAACCCGTAGCAAGCCTTAAAAATAAAATCAAATACAATAAATAGATAAAATATGCCAAAATTAAAATTTAAATCGATATAAAAATAAATACTCAAATGTCATTTTATAAAATAAAAATATATTCATATAATATTCTAAGATAGGTCTCTTACTAAAATAACTTTCTACTGATACAATACACTACTATTGTATTTTTCTAGAATACAATACAATTTTAGATAAATAAATTACATAATCTAGTCGGGGCTGAAGACGTTCGGCATAGAGGTATACTACTGAGGTATGGCAATGAGGAATCTCCTGAAAAAAATATTGAGGGGGATCAGACCTCATTGAGTGAATTATTATAATATATACATGCAATCTAAGTTATATACAGTCAAGCATCAGTATATATATAAATATATACAAGCATTTCATACAGATGCTAAAATCCATTTTTATATATATAATAAATGATAAAACATTTATTTAAATGAAGGATCAAATAGAACCCTAATATTTGCAACCTCAATCAAAACATCATACTAACCACACAGGCTCACTTAATTCAAAAGTAATTCTCTTATTCCATTTTGGATAGTAGACTAGCCCCAAAACACTAAGTCAACCAAGCTCCCGTAGTCTCACTGTCAATGTGATTGGCCCTGAGACACTAGGTCAACCGAGCTCCTGCAATCACACTAGTCAATCACATCAATTCTCAATAATCGATCAATCATATGTCACCTTAAGTGATTTAATAATTCAACCTTAAAATCTATCACACCAGTACGTATAAGGTCCTAGTATAGCCCACTAGGTAGCACGTTCTATCAATATCCTTCATATAAAATCACATATATATATTGGAAATAATAAAATGCATCATTTAAAACATAATGGCATTCATTTAAAAATAATAGACCACTTATATACTAAACATATACCAAAAATATACCAAATAAATATGCAAAATATATGTCAAATATACTAATTATATACCAAAACATACTAATATATATACAAAAGATATACTGAAAGTATATCTAGCATATATGTCTCATATATAGCAATTATACTAAAAATAAACCAAAAGTATATCAAATTATTTAATAAAATAATTCAAGTTTAAATGCATTATGGAAATATGAAAGTTCATATTCATGCATCCTTTATACAATGCATATATAAAACTATAACTCACAAGTTTGCACTCCTTGAGACTGACTCGATGGGCCTGGTCCAATAGGCCTTGATTTTGATGTAGCTAGAAAAATAAATAATCATAAAATCAGAATAAATTCTACATTATACTTCTAAGAATTCTAAAGAAAGACTCAATCTAGGAATTTAAAATTCAATCAAAACAAAAAGACTCAGGATCGACCTGACGTCATGTTTTATAAGAATTCTATCAAAAAATTTGCAGAACTTCCTCTGTAAAATGAACATCTCTCTATTAAAAAGTAGAGCCAATCATGTAAGAAAAATACACTTCTAAATCATAGGTGCTTAACACCTCGGGTTGGGACCCCGAACTACTCAAATTCCCAACCAAGGTTCACTATTCGCAATAAAATAAATATTAAATAATAATATATTAAAAAATCATTAAATTCGATAAATATTCATAAAATATCAAAATATAATATATTTAAACATTAAAAACACTAAATATAAATATTTACACATTAACTAAATAAAATTCCAATTTTATTTCAATTATTTAGCATAAAATAGTAAAATTTACAATTAATTACTCAAATAGTTTAAATATATAGTAAAATTAGTTAAAAATTCATTTAATCACCAAAACAGTAAATAATATTATTATTTGAATAAAATTTTCAAAAATTAGTATAAATTAGTTAAAAATAGTAAATAATTTGTAAAAATTATTTTAATACCCTATAAAATTCTAAAATCATTTAAAACATAATAATTAACTATAATTTTAATAAAAATACACAATTAACTTATATATCCAAAAATCACATAATACTAAAACATTCCCAAAAATTATATAAAATTTCTAAAAATTATTTTCTTACTTCAAAAATTAATAACTTAAATTAATAATACTAATTTAACCAAATTTACATCCAGAATAATTAATTAACATAATTATCAAAAATTCAATTTAAATTATTAAAATATTCAAAAATACCCATAATTCAAAATAATTCAAAAAAAATAAACAAAAATTATATTTTGGAAGATTAAGTTGCCATAAACATCATTATCAAAGAAAAAAATCCATGAATCAAACATAATAATTAAATAAAAATTTGAAACCCTAAAACACATAAATTGATAACTTACTAGAACTCAAAATTAAGGAAGATTGAGCTCAAACAAAGCTCGGAAATGAACTCACTAGTGCTTAAAGATTCAAAAAAGACCAAGAACATAAGCTCACATGGCCAGAAGCACCATCGACAATAATGGAAGCTCACGGTGGTTATCTCGACTTCACGCGATTCCAGCGATAGCGGCTTCAGGCATGGTTAGCAATGGCGAAAAGGAAGGGGAGGAAGAGGGGAGGCAATGGTGGTGAGTAGTGGTGATTGTTGGTGGTCCGACGAGGTGAGGGTGGCACTGGTAGTGGGTTATGGTGGAAGAAAAAGAAGAAGAGGAAGAAGAAAAAGGAAAAGAAAATAAAGAGGTGGGGAAGGCTTTGACCCGAAAGAAATCTTAGCTTTTAGTTTTTTTTTATTATAATTAATACTCTGATATTACAAGGCTTAGTATGGGTTTTCTAACAAAGAAAACATAGTCTAAAGTAGCAAATAATCCACCCTTGTCTCCAAACAAAAATGATAATCCTATAATCATTTTAATATATTGGTTGTTAAGTGTGTCTATCCAAAAATGGTTAACTTTACATGCTTGACCATATTGGTTACAGTTGTCTAAATTTTTTAAAGTGTTCATTTGTTATGTATTTGTGTATGCGAAAGGTTGTTCCGTCATACTGTGTACTTTTATGTCCTTGAGGATGATGTCTTATGGAGTTTTTATCTAAAAATTCTATGATTTTTAAGTATATAGTATTTTCTAAGGCTCCTGTGTCTATAAGGGCAGGAAGAATTATTTCTTTACCCTTAATATTTAGTATTATAGAAACTTGAAGTTTAGTAAAAGATGTCTTATTATAGATTGTAGGTATCTTATGATACACTATTTTTCTAGTTTTAAATTTGGAGATTCTAACGCCATTAAAGGGTGAAATTAAGAGTCTGAAGATTCACCTGGTTCAATGATTTTAATTCATGTACTAGGTGATTTCTCAAATTGTTTTCCTTTCTTAAGTTTTTGAATCTCTTCATTAAGTATTTCGTAGGAGTCTTCTAAAATTTAAAACCTACTTTTTAAAGTATTAAGTCTTTGATTACTTATTCTTGTGTGGGATACATAATTTGTATCTTGTTTAGGAAATGTAATATGAAAATGTTGTTCTAGGCATATTTTACAAATTTCGATCATGCATTTTATACGCTTAGGTCTTACTGTTATATGTGGAAAATGTCTACATTTAAAACAAGGATTGAGATCTGATCCTGCTTTAAAATGTCAGTCATGTATGCAGTTTATTTCAGTATTCTTAGAGTATGAGAACATAAAATTTATGTTTTCATCATCTAAATATGTTATTATGTTTATATCAGTATCTTGTATTTTATCTAATTCTTTTATAAATTGGTTAATAAAAGAATAATCTTTAGGAGTCTTTTCTATTTCCTTATATATATCTTCAGATATTATTAAGTAAATAGACGAGGTGTTTGACATGTCTTCATCAACATGAATTAAATTCATGTTAGTTTGTTTTATAATCTCTGCACTACGTGTGTAGAGATTATGTTTATAAGGGCATTCTTTTGCAAAATGTCCTTCTTTATTACATGCAAAGTAAATGAGTTTGTTTTGATAAGTTTTATTAGTCTTTTGTCTCTTAACATGTTTGTCTTTTTTAAGATAAGGTTTTCTTTTGTCTAATTTCCTAATTTTATAAGATTTTTTCTTAGTCTTTTTAGGTAGTTTTTGAGTCTTTTGTCTATGTCGTTTTTTAGTTTTTTTGTGTATTTAGACTTATATACCTGAGGAGTTTGTATTTTCCTATAATATCCAGAGTTTTGAGTCTTAAGTTGTTTTTGTATAGCAATTGTTATACACTTGTCTTTTAGTACTTGCATTATATGCTATATCCTATATTGTCCCATCCTGTTACTATGTCTAGTGGAATGTCTTTAAGCTTTTCCTTTCATTTATTATGTATTTCTAAGCCTAATTCTCCTGGAAGCTTAGAAAATTGTCTATTTCCTAATTCTTGAGAAAAGTAATTTCCTGAGATAGATGCTAAATACATGTAATCATAAGAAAATTCTTTTATAAGTTCCCATGAATTAAGTTGTAATTGCTCTAAGTCTTTAAATGCTTATTCTTGTTTAATTTTAGAACCTATAATAGTCTCTTGTCCTGTTATCATTCTATGTATAAGCCCAATGAAGTTTAATATGTTTGGTCTTAGGGAAATTATGTGTTAGAGTTCTTCGGGGTTTTCTTGTTTATAAGTTTCCCATGCTCCTCTAACACTTTCTCCTAAGAATGTCTCTTCTTTAGTAATCATATCTTCACCAGTAGTAATATTATAGTCATTTTGTATATATTGTCTTAGAACTAAAGAAGATCATTGCTCTATGTATGTGTCCCATTCCTAGGGGTTTATTTTTGCAATGTTTAAAAGTATTTGATTTCCAAAATAACAATCTTTATCTGGTGTCATTCTTTATCCTATGTTATGTCTTTTAATAGGTGCTACCTCTGGTGGTATTTCAATTGTTCTCTTAGGTGGTATGCCTGCATAGTATGTGGATGTATAAGAGTCTTGTGCACTATATTGTGATGGTGTAGTCCTAGATATAAGGTTTCTCCTAGTTTGTGTTGTTTGTGTAGGATTTAGAGTATTAGACTGTGTGCTAACTTCAGGATTCATTAGTATTTTACTAGGGTCTTCTATATGGATACTTAATGAATCTATGTCTTATTGTATAGTATTTTTATATTGAATAATTTCTTCAATCTTATTAAAAGATGTTTGAAATTCATCAATATAGTCTGAATTATCATTAGTATTAGGTATATAATCATTTGGTTCAATAGCTAAGTTTGCTAATGTCAAATATTCTACTTTTCTAATATTATAGTCTTTGTCTAACCATGACTCATCTAGTTCTAGATCAAAGTATGTAATCCTAGATAAGTACATTTTAATGTATGTCTTTTTTCTTAATGCAGATTCACCCCATACATTTCCTTTAATGAGAATAGGTGAATTTTCATTAAGTTCAGTTTTTATCATCAATTTTGTATGTGATGTTGATTCATCATCTCTGTTTTCATCTTTTATGATAGATTTGCCTTTTTTATAGTCTGTAAATCTAACATTATAGGAGTTGTCTGTATGCTGATAGTATTCAACATTAGTAGTTTTCAATGTTTCATTAACAGGTCTTATATGTCCAAGGTTCCATTCTAAACCTGCTAAAGTTTCAGAGTTTATTTGTCTAGGTGGAATCATTCTGGTTCTTGATGTTGATATAATGTCAATTAGTCCTCTTAAGTTTAATTTATAGGAAGTTGTTATGTTGTACATGGCTTTTCCTATGAATTGTATTTCTAAAATGATGTTGTCACCCATAAAGTCTTAGTAACCTTTAGTAAGTATTTTGATTTTTTTTGTATTTTTTAAAGTTGTTAATTGTCATATTAAAGTCTGGGGCAACATAATTTATACTATCATTATTATTCATGTCTGCTTCCATTATTCCTATAATGGCTTTGTCAAAGTCTGAATGTCTGGTGTCATATAGCATGACAAGTATTTTTGTTCCTATTCCTGCTCAGGCTAGAGTTCTTATTCCTATAATTACTAATCTAAGATATATATAGTTTAATCTTCTGTGAGTCCTTAGTTGGTTACTACCCTCTTGAGAAACTAAAAGGATAATAACTTCCTATCCTTTTGGGCCTAACATTTTGTCTTAAAGTAATAAGAGATGTTCTTCTCATAAGTGTGTCAATATTTCCTTATTGGTATATAGTCCTAAGATTTAAAGTTCTAAGTTGTCTATCAGAAAATATACTAGTATCATTTTCTAAGTCAATAGTCTGTTCTAAAGTTTGTGTAGAATTTTTTCTTCTAAATAACCAAGAAGTCCTATTGTTTAGATTAGATTCTCTAATAGTTCTGGACCTTCCAGTGAAAGGCCTAGTTTTAGTTTGAGTTTGTGTCTTATTATTCATTATGTCTTAGGCTTTCCTATAAATAAAAATTTATTTATTGGTTTTTTGTCAAGTACTATTTTATTTCCTTTGTCTAATGTCTCTATTTTAAGATTACTAAGTCTGGAAGATATAATTTCTAATTCTATTTTAATGTCCAAAGGAGTTCCTGTTATTTTAGAGTCTAATTAGATTTGTCCAAAATCAATCTTATCAAGTCTATGATGTAAATGGGCCAAGAGTGCAATGATTGTATCATTTTGGGCTATTATAATTTTGTCTGGAAGGGCTTGGACCTTAGAATTAGAAGTGTATCCAGTATCAAACAGTGATGAAGAGTCATTATAAATTTGTGTGTATCCAAGAGCTTCTTCATAATAAGTGTTTTTATAACTTTCCATTAATATCTTAAAACAGTCTTTTTAAGGTCTTTAATAATGTCTTTTAATATAAGTATTTGCTCTTCAAAGTGTGTCTTATTAGAATTAATTTGTTGTTCTAATTTTTTAAATATTTTTTTAGTTTGTATCTCAATATCTTTAGGTTTATTTTCTAAGATTGGTTGAGATAAAGTATTAATGTCTTTTTTACTAGGTAAGTTTTCAAATTTTAGTAAGTCAAGTCTTTTATTAAAAATATCTTAAGTATTTTTAAGATAATTGATTTGATTTTTTCAATCTACCAAATTATATTTAGTCTTAATGATATTATTATTAAGTGATTCTATAGTCTCACTAATTTTGTCTAAATTAGTCTTTATAGAATTACCTAATGATATTATTAAGTCTGTAATAGTATTTAAATGAGTCAAAAGAATGTAAATAATGTTTAAATTCTTTTGTATGTCTATAAAAACAAGTATGTTTAGTTTTTTCTGAGGCTATTTGTCACGATCCAAAACAAGGGCCATGACCGGCGCTAGGGAACGGGAATTCTTTCGAATCCAGAACCCGTAGCAAGCCTAAAAATAATAATAAAACATGCAATAGTAATAACAATATATAATGCAGCGGAAATAAAAATCATAAATGTCACAATAAAATTTCCACCAACTGGAATTAAATTAAATACTCATCATTACATATATATAAACTCTTTTTAATACAAATCCAGTTCAAATATAATACAACATCTCTTAAATAATTTAATGACTACTGCAGTGTCTAAATAAAATAAAACTCAAGACTCAGAGAAGCAGTTTACATAAAGAAGCCGGGGCGGAAGAAATCCGGCGTACAGGCCTGCTACTGAGGTCTAAAGATGATAACTCTCTTGAAAAATAATTAGTTAACGGAGGCGAGTTAGACCTCACTGAGTGAATTACTATAATATATATACATGCATACTAAATGACAATGCATACAATCAACAGTATATATCTAATATGTATATATACAGGCAAATACACACAGATGCAATAAAATCATTTTATATATATTTCATTGAAAATCATCATTTATGAAGGATCACATAGAACCCTAGAATATCGCAACCTCAAAACAGTGTTAGACAACACTCTAGCCATATAGGCTCACTTATTCCAATATATGATCACTTGATCCATTTGGATAGTAGACTGGCCCCGAGACACTAAGTCAACCGAGCTACAGCAGTCTGACTGTCAGTGTGATTGGCCCCGAGGCACTTGGTCAACCGAGCTCCAGCAATCATACTCCCAAGTCATATCACACACATCAAATAAATCAAGTCCAATCAATATCCTCAAACTGGTTAGTAATATAGCCTAAATGCTATAAGCGTACCGGTACGTACCCGGTCCTAGTGCTGCCCACTAGGTAGCACGTTCTATTGATATCCTTCAATAATAAATATAAAACATTCATTCACAATTAAATGATGAATGAATTTAAATAAAATAACAATATAAACCATATATATACTAGAAATATACCAAAAGTAAACCAGGTATATTTCGAGTATATATACGTTAAATAAATCCAATCAAATTACAAATTAAGCTAGAAATATATTTAAAAACATTTTAAATATAATTTATTAATAAAACATGCATATAATTTAATATATACCAAAAATAAACCAAAAATATACTTAAATACAAATCACATTATTTATGCATATTTAATCAAAATAAAACATATATTTCTAAAATCATGCATCCTAAACACATATATATAAAATAGTAACTCACACTTAGTGCGCTCCTCGAGATGGGTCTGACGGGCCTGGTCCACTAGGCCTCGATCTCGGCGCAACTAAACAAACAATAACGATAGAAATCAGAATAAACCTAACAGAAAATCCTAGAACTCGATCTAGAATATTAAACATAGAATCGAAATTAGGGTTCGACCGGACATCAAGTTTTACGAGAATTCTACCAAAAATTCTGCAGAACCTCCCCTGTAAAACGGACATCTCTCTACTCAAAGAGTAGAGCCGACCCTGCAAAGAAATACACTTTGAAAAACAAGCACAACAACTCATCCACAACCCCTCGATTGGACTCCAAACTACAGTTTACCGACCGGGGTCCACAATTCACAGAATAATTTTAGAAATACCAAAAATACCCTTATATCATAGAAATTCATTTTATAAGTAAAAATTACATAATTAACCTTTAAACACATTAAAAACCGATAAAAACTCATTTTGTTAGAAAAAGCGTGTATTATATATATAATTAAAAATAATTCACAAAAAATAGTTTTAATTAATTAAAAATACTAAATAATTTATAGAAATCATTTTTATACCTTAAATAACTATTAAAACCAATTATATTACATTTTTAGCCAAATTTGTATAAAATTACCAAAATACCCCTATATATATAAATATACTAAAATTACTTCAAAAATTCACCAAAAATAGTATAATTATCCAAAATTAATTTTCTCAACATATTTATCAATAATATCAATAATTAAACTCAATTAACCAATTAAATTCAATTAAAAACACAATTAACCCTATTTTCTAAAAATTACATAAACCTAAATAATACAAAATAAATACATACAAATTCATAAAAATTCCAAATAAATTTCTATAATTCATTTCAACACCTATATTTATCATAAAACACAATTTCATAATTTAATTAATTAATTTTAGAAAATTAGAAAATAATATTAAAATATTTAAAAATACCCAAAAATCAAAATAATCTTCAAAAATTCTACAAAAATTCACACATGTAGATTAAGCTACTAGGATCAACATTTGTTAAGGGACTTTTCATGAATCAATCAAATTGAAGTTCAAAAAATCAAAAACCCTAAAATGGCCGAATTGAAGATTTAGCTCAAACCTTATCAACCACTTGATTTCAGGCCAAAAGAAGCTTAGAATAGGGACCAACAGAGCTCAAAGAGTCGATGAAGTCCAGCGGTGCATGAAATGGTGGCCGGAATCGTGGTCGATGACGAAGAGCTCAACTTGCTGCCATCACGAATTCCGGGCGTTCCAGCGGGCTTCCGGCGGCCTAGTCACGTCAGAGAGGAAGAGGAAGGAAGGAGGAGGAGGTTGACAGCAGCTGGTGGCGGCGAAAGGAGGTTCGACGAGGTGGAACGGGAGGCGCAGTGAGGGTAGGCGTCGGGAGAGAAGAAGGAAGAGGGAGGGGGCAATTCGATAATTTTCCAAAAGTTTATTTTTTTGACATATTATATGTATATATATATACATTACACTATATAATAAAATAATATTAAATTACACACATTAAATATACACCACACACATATAATTTAATATTTTAAAATTTAATAATAAATAAAAATAATTAAATAACAATAAAACTAATAAATAAATAATAAAATATTAGGGTAATAAATTAAACCCTAATTAAATAAATATATACACACATAGGCTTTATTTAGTAATTTAAAAATACGTATGAGTTCATGCAAGTCCGTAAATCTATTTAAAATAATTAATAGTAATTTGTTTACGTGAAAATTTTCCCGAAAATGTAAGTCCCGGGAAAATTTTACGTAAAGGACTTTAAATAATACATAATAATTAAAATAGGTTTTAAATACACATCAACTTGTAAAAATATCATAATATATATAAAAAAATTATTAACACTGCATATCCCGATGCAGTATTAAAATATTTAATAACACGGGATATTATAGTCTTCCCCCCTTACAAGAATTCATCCCTGAATTCCAGAAAACAGGATCAAGAAGGAAAGAGATACGGGTAAGAAGCTTGCATCTCAACTTCAGTCTCCCACGTATATTCCTCAACTTTGTTGCTACGCCACAGAACCTTGACCATCGGAATCTATTTCGAATGCAACTGTCGAACTTGATAATCAACGATCGCCACAGGTTCTTCCATAAACGTCAAATCTTCACTCACTTCTACACTGTCAGGCTGCAACACGTGTGAAGGGTCTGAGATATACTTCCTCAACATCGAGATATGAAATACTAGATGCACTTACGACATACTCGGAGGCAAATCCAACCAATATGCAACAGTGCCAACTCTCTCCAGAATCTCAAATGGTCCGATATATTTCAGTGCTAACTTACCCTTCCTGCCAAATCTCATAACACCCTTCATCAGAGATACCTTCAGAAAGATAAAATCTTTAACCTGAAACTCCACATCTCTGTGCCTAGGATCCGCATAACTCTTCTGTCTACTAACTGCGGTCTCTAATTTTTGCTTAATCACGGTGACTTTCTCCGCAGCATCCTGAACCATCTCAGGTCCAGTCAAAGCTCTCTCACCAATCTAATCCCAACTCAAAGGGGATCTACACTTCCTTCCATACAACGCCTCATATGGTGCCATGCCAATACTGCTATGGTAGCTGTTATTATATGCAAACTTAACAAGTGGTAAATGATCATCCCAGCTACCTCCCAAATCCAGGACACACATCCTCAACATATCTTCCAATGTCTGGATCGTCCTCTCAGACTGACCATCTGTCTAAGGATGAAAAGCAATATTAAAATCCAACTTAGTGCCCATCGCTTCTTACAACTTCTGCCAAAAATAAGAAGTAAACACCGAACCTCTATCTGACACAATGGACACAGGTACTCCATGAAGGCATACGATATGCTTCACATACAGCTTCGCCAATATAGCTACAGAATAAGTGGCTTTAACAGGTAGGAAATGTGCAGACTTCGTCAACCTTTCTATAATCACCCAGATGGAATCGTATCCATCCTTAGAATGAGGTAATCCAACCACAAAGTCCATAGCTATCCTTTCCCACTTCCACTCGGGAATAGGAAGAGGCTGAAGCTTCCCATAAGGCTTATGATGTTCAGCTTTCACTTGCTGACACGTCAAGCACTTAGCAATATAATCAGCGACATCCTTCTTTAATCCATCCCACCAGTATAAATCTCTGATACTGTGGTACATCTTCGTAACACCTGGATGTACGCTGTAGGCTGTAGAGTGTGCTTCCTCTAGGATCTCTTCTCTCAAATCATCCACATCAGGAACACACAATCTACCACTGATCCACAACACACCATCATCATCATGTGTGAAATCAGTGAACTTCCCTGCTCTGACATTCTCTGTAAGCTCTTCTAGAATAGGATCTCGACTCTGAGCTGCTTTAATCCTATCCATCAGTACAGATCGCACTTTAAACTGAGCTAGCAGTCCACCTGACCTACTGATCTTCATCATCAGACCTTGATCCACCATCAGATGCAACTCTTGGATCAACGGTCTCCCCTCAACACTGATGTGAGCAAGACTTCCTGAGGACTTCCTACTCAAGGCATCTGCTACCACATTAGCTTTACCCGGATGATATAAGATCTCATAGTCATAATCCTTCAACAACTCCAACCATCTCCTCTGCCTTAGATTCATATCTCTCTGCTGGAAAATGTACTTAAGGCTCTTCTATTCAGTAAATATCTCACAAGTCACCCCGTACAGATAATGTCTCTAGATCTTCATAGCAAAGATCATTGCAGCCATCTCAAGGTCATGTGTGGGATAGTTCTGCTCATGCTTCTTCAATTGCCTTGAAGCATAGGCTATCACCCTTCCATTCTGCATCAGCACACAACCAAGGCTAATTCTAGAGGCATCACAATAGACTGTGAACTTGTCCACACTATTAGGCAAAGCTAACACTGGTGCTGTGGTCAACTTTTCCTTTAATAACTGAAAATTGTTCTCACAAGCTTCTGACCACTCGAATCTAACATTCTTATGAGTCAAGCGAGTCATAGGGGCTGCTATTTTGGAAAAATCCTGCACAAACCGCCTATAATACCCAACTAAACCCAGAAAACTTCGAATCTCAGTAACAGAAGTCGGTCTAGGCCACTCAGACACTACCTCAATCTTCTGTGGATCAACCTGGATACCTTCTTTAGAAACCACATGTCCAAGAAAAGAAACACTCTCCATCCAGAAATCACACTTCGAGAATTTAGCATAAAGCTGATGATCTCTCAGTGTCTATAGTACAATCCTCAAATGATATACATGCTCCTCCATACTCCTTGAATAAACCAGTATATCATCATTTAAGACTACCACAAACTGATCCACATATGGTCTGAATACCCTATTCATCAGGTCCATAAAAGCTGCTGGTGCATTAGTCAAACCAAAAGACATCACCAGAAACTCATAATGGCCATATCGAGTGCGGAATGCCGTCTTAGGAACATCGGCTTCACTAATCCGTAGCTGATGATAACCCGACCTTAGATCAATCTTAGAAAAGAACTGTGCACCCTGTAGCTAATCAAACAAGTCATCTATCCTCGAGAGAGGATACTTGTTCTTCACTGTCACCTTGTTCAGCTCTCTGTAGTCAATGCATAGTCTCAGGGTACCATCCTTCTTCTTCACAAATAGGATTGGTGCACCCTAAGGAGAAACACTGGGTCTGATAAAACCCTTATCCAATAACTCTTGCAACAGCTCCTTCAACTCTTTCAACTCTACAGGAGCCATTATGTAGGGTGGCATAAATATAGGAGTAGTACCTGGAACCACATCTATATAGAATTCAATCTCTCTGTGAGGTGGTAAACCTAGCAACTCCTCAGGAAAAATATCAGGAAACTCACAAGCAACAGGGACTTCTGTGAGTGATAACTTCTCCACTAAAGTATCTCTGACCAATGCCAAATATCCCTGACAACCTTTCCTCAACAACTTCCTAGCCGTAATGGCAGAAATAAGATTCTGAGGTGCTGAACTCCTATCACCCACAAACTTAAAATCTTCTTCACCAGGAATTCTGAAAGTTACCTCTTTATTCTGGTAATCTACCACAGCATAGTGCTGAGATAACCAATCCATTCCCAAAATAACATCAAATTCCATCACATCCAACAGAATCAAATCAGCGGGTAATTCTCTATATCCCACGAGAACTGGATAACCAGAAAGAACAATATCGATGTCCAAAGAATCACTCAGAGGAGTGGCAACGGATAAAGGAATAGCCATCCTCGAAGCTTGCCAACAAGATTTAGAAGCAAAAATAGGAGAAACAAACGAATGCGTGGCACCCGGATCAAACAAAACTCATGCATCCAGGTAACAAACAGAAACAATACCTACCACGACTGCATTAGGTGCCTGAGCATCCTGTTGAGTAAGATGGAAGACTTTGGCTTGTCCTCGACCTCCCTACTGACTGGTAGAAGCTTGGCCAACACCTCTGGCACCTCCTCTAGTACCTCTACCACGACTCTACTGTGGAACAAGCTGAGTGGAACTCTGATGCTGAGCTGGTGGTAATTGAAATGGCACGGATGCAGCACTAGCAATCGACTGCTGTGGGAATCGCAGAATCTGCGGCTGTTGATACTCGAAGTAAGGACATGATCTGGCAAAATGTCCTGTCTGCCCGCATCTGAAGCATGTCAGTGGTGTCAGATAACATGGTCCTTGATGGACTCTACCGCAGGTCTGGCAAACACTGGCCGCTGATCCAGAACTACGACCACTGCTGCTGCTCGAAGCACCTGACCCAAATCTGAACGATCTACGCTGACCTCCACGGCCATGTCTACTGCTCCGATGCACTCGCTGCTGCTGCCTCTGACTCTACTGAGTCAGACCTCGTTGTTGACTACTCGAACCAATATGAAAACTCGAGTATGGTGTAGCCTACAATCCACTCGACTGAACTCCCAGCTGGTAATAATCAAGCATCGCTCCCTGCCTAACTAGCCTCAGCTCAATCTCCTTGGCTAACTCTATCATAAATTCTAGAGTAAGGCCTACTGTAGGCATACCAGCAAATGTTGAACCCAAACCAGTGACACATGTAGTGACCGCGAAATACTGGTCTCGCATCAGATCCTCTGCATATCTACCTAGCCGAAGAAACTCTCTGGTGTACTCCTCTACAGATTGATCTCTATGATAAATACTGGTCAATCAGAGACGATAGCTCATACGGAGAGGCTTTGGACAGAATCTCCTCATGAATCACTCTCGAAACTGAGCCCAGGTCATCGTCATCATATAAGGCTGGATCATCTGAATGAACCAATCTAGGGCTAGTCCCTCGACAGACAACTCGACGATCATGATCCGCTGCTACTCGGTGTGAGCAGTTTGAGTCCAAGTCTCGATCGCGTGCAGAAAATCTAACGGATCGGAAGTACCGTCAAATGCAATCCTGCCAACTCGGGCATAGAACAAAGCTGCCTCAGGGTCAGACATACCCTGCTGATAGGCAGGCTGAACAACTGGACGCATAGGAACATCAAACTCAGGCTCAATAGGCTCCTCGTCCTGTAACTCTCTCTGCCTACAGCGACCTGCTGCTCCTCGAGGTCTACCTCTGCCACGACCTCTATGTCTAACTGGCTGCTCATGAGGTAAAACCTCATCCTGAAAAGACTCGTAATCCTCGGCCTCAACGACCGGTGGAGCGACACACGCTCCCCTCCTCATTCTGAAAAGACAAATGGAAAGGTTCAGACAAAATAGACAACAGAGGAATAACGCAGAAAACTAAAGCAAGGAATACTTATCAAGACATACTCGAACCTACTTCATTGTAGTAGTTACCAAAACAAAACACAACTCTGAAAACTAGGGCCACGACTCAAACAACTAAGCCCTGACACAAACTCCGCTCTGATACCAACTTTGTCACGACCCAAAATAGGGGCCATGATCGGCGCTAGGGAATGGGAATTCTTTCGAATCTGGAACCCATAGCAAGCCTAAAAAAATAATAAAACATGCAATAGTAATAACAATATATAATGTAGCGGAAATAAAAATCATAAATGTCACAATAAAATTTCCACCAACTGGAATTAAATTAAATACTCATCATTACATATATATAAAATCTTTTTAATTCAAATCCAGTTCAAATATAATACAACATCTCTTAAATAATTTAATGACTACTGCAGTGTCTAGATAAAATAAAACTCAAGACTCAGAGAAGCAATTTACATAAAGAAGCCGGGGCGAAAGAAATCAGGCATACAGGCCTACTACTAAAGTCTGAAGATGATGACTCTCCTGAAAAATAATTAGTCAACGGAGGGGATCAGACCTCACTGAGTGAATTACTATAATATATATACATGCATACTAAATGACAATGCATACAATCAACAATATATATCTAATATGTATATATACAAGCAAATACACACAGATGCAATAAAATCATTTTATATATATTTCATTGAAAATCATCGTTTATGAAGGATCACATAGAACCCTAGAATATCACAACCTCAAAACAGTGTTAGACAACACTCTAGCCATACAGGCTCACTTATTCCAATATATGATCACTTGATCCATTTGGACAGTAGACTGGCCCCGAGACACTAAGTCAATCGAGCTCCAATAGTCTGACTGTCAGTGTGATTGGCCCCTAGACACTTGGTCAATCGAGCTCCAGTAATCACACTCCCAAGTCATATCACACACATCAAATAAATCAAGTCCAATCAATATCCTCAAACTGGTTAGTAATATAGCCTAAATGCTATAAGCGTATCGGTACGTACTCGGTCCTAGTGCTACCCACTAGGTAGCACGTTCTATTGATATCCTTCAATAATAAATATAAAACATTCATTCACAATTAAATGATGCATGAATTTAAATAAAATAACAATATAAACCATATATATACTGGAAATATACCAAAAGTAAACCAGGTATATTTCGAGAATATATACGTTAAATAAATCCAATTAAATTACAAATTAAGCTAGAAATATATTTAAAAACATTTTAAATATAATTTATTAATAAAACATGCATATAATTTAATATATACAAAAAATAAACCAAAAATAAACTAAAAATATACTTAAATACAAATCACATTATTTATGCATATTTAATCAAAATAAAACATATATTTCTAAAATCATGCATCCTAAACACATATATATAAAATAGTAACTCACACTTAGTGCGCTCCTCGAGATGGGTCTGACGGGCCTAGTCCACTAGGCCTCGGTCTCGGCGCAACTAAACAAACAATAACGACAGAAATCAGAATAAACCTAACAGAAAATCCTAGAACTCGATCTAGAATATTAAACACAGAATCAAAATTAGGGTTCGACCGGACATCACGTTTTACGAGAATTCTACCAAAAATTCAGCAGAACCTCCCCTGTAAAATGGACATCTCTCTACTCAAAGAGTAGAGCCGACCCTGCAAAGAAATACACTTCGAAAAACAAGCACAACAACTCATCCATAACCCCTCGGTCGGACTCCAAACTACAGTCTATCGATCGGGGTCCACAATTCACAGAACAAATTTAGAAATACCAAAAATACCCTTATATCATAGAAATTCATTTTATAAGTAAAAATTACATAATTAACCTTTAAACACATTAAAAATCGATAAAAACTCATTTTGTTAGAAAAAGCGTATATTATGTATATAATTGAAAATAATTCACGAAAAATAGTTTTAATTAATTAAAAATACTAAATAATTTGTAGAAATCATTTTTATACGTTAAATAACTATTAAAACCAATTAAATTACATTTTTAGCCAAATTTGTGTAAAATTACCAAAATACCCCTATATATATAAATATACTAAAATTACTTCAAAAATTCACCACAAATAGTATCCAAAATTAATTTTCTCAACATATTTATCAATAATATCAATAATTAAACTCAATTAACCAATTAAATTCAATTAAAAACACAATTAACCCTATTTTCTAAAAATTACATAAACCTAAATAATTCAAAATAAATACATAAAAATTCATAAAAATTCCAAATAAATTTCTATAATTCATTTCAACACCTATATTTATCATAAAACACAATTTCATAGTTTAATTAATTAATTTTCGAAAATTAGAAAATAATATTAAAATATTCAAAAATACCCAAAAATCAAAATAATCTTCAAAAATTCTACAAAAATTCACACATGTATATTAAGCTACTAGGATCAACATTTTTTAAGGGAATTTTCATGAATCAATCAAATTGAAGTTCAAAAAATCAAAAATCCTAAAATGGCTGAATTGAAGATTTAGCTCAAACCTCATCAACCACTTGATTTCAGGCCAAAAGAAGCTTAGAATAGGGACCAACGAAGCTTAAGGAGTCGATGAAGACCGGCGGTGCGTGAAATGGTGGCCGGAATCATGGTCGACGGTGAAGAGCTCAACTTGCTGCCATCGCGAATTCCGAGCATTCCAGCGGGCTTCCGACAGCCTGGTCACGTCGAAGAGGAAGAGGAAGGAAGGGGGAGGAGGTTGGCGGTAGCTGGTGGTGGCAAAAGGCGGTCCGACGAGGTGGAACGGGAGGCGCAGTGAGGGTAGGCGTCGGGAGAGAAGAAGGAAGAGGGAGGGGGCAATTCGGTAATTTTCCAAAAGTTTATTTTTTTGACATATTATATGTATATATATATATACTTTACACTATATAATAAAATAATATTAAATTACACACATTAAATATACACCACACACATATAATTTAATATTTTAAAATTTAATAATAAATAAAAATAATTAAATAATAATAAAACTAATAAATAAATAATAAAATATTAGGATAATAAATTAAACCCTAATTAAATAAATATATACACACATAGGCTTTATTTAGTAATTTAAAAATATGTATGAGTTCATGCAAGTCCGTAAATCTATTTAAAATAATTAATAGTAATTTATTTACGTGAAAATTTCCCCGAAAATGTAAGTCCCGGGAAATTTTTACGTAAAAGACTTTAAATAATACACAATAATTAAAATAGGTTTTAAATACACATCAACTCGTAAAAAAATCATAATATATATACCAAAATTATTAACACTGCATATCTCGATGCATTATTAAAATATTTAAAAACACGGGATATTACACTATTATAGTATTTTCTTTACTATAGATAGCTAAGTCTAAGTATTCAAAGTTTTTATAGTCTGTGTGGTCCAGTTTTAAATCAGTCTTGCTCTAATACCACAGGGGGTTGGAGGATTCTTTGCCAAAATTTTATTTTTGAAAAGAATACTAGTGCCAAAAAGTTTTAGTGTCTAAAGTTATACAAAAATGTTATGACCTATGTTTTTAAATTATTATATATTGTTTGAGATATGCAGTGTTAATAAAATTTAAAAATTTCATTTATTTATTTTCATTATTTGTGATTATTAATTGTCATTTTATGTTAAAGCATATATTTTATGTAAATATGTATTTTAGAAGTTATTAATTTAATATTAGGGTTTATACTATTAATGTTATTTTTGAAAAGTATTATTTTAATGATATTATTTTTAAGTACTAATATTACTTTATTAATTGACATGATTTTTAGTATTATTTTTATTATTTAATTATTCCATAAATATTGTTTATTTTTATCATTTTTATCATTATTTTTCAAGGTTATTTTATGTATTATTGTGATAAATTAATAGGGTTCGTGTAATTATTTATATGTGTATATATGTGGTGAAATATGTGTGTATAATTGTATCTGTGTGTGTGTATATTATATATTATATAAAGTGTATCTTATATATATGTTGACTAAGTTATATTTTGACCACATGTTTTTAATAATACTTTATATTATAATATTATAATATAATAATATATACATTCATACCTGCACACAATTACACACAAATATATACATAAACACATAAAAACACGTACACATATACACAAAACACAAACCATAAACACACACATACACGCAAACACTTAAACACAGACATAAACACACACTGCAACATACGCAGACCACCGTCACCTCCTCCTCCTTCAGCCACCTCTTCACACGTTTCTGGTGTCTATCAACTCCTCTAGCTCTAATGATCTTGAATTTAAGCTTGGTTTTAGCTCTAACTTGTTTATTTGTAAGTTTTCTTGATTTTCAGTTTTAAGCTTTAGGGTTTTCTAATTTTTTTTAGGTTGATCTTGAATGATTCGGTTATTCTTCCTTCACAAATGTTGTTCCTAGATGTTGAATCTATATGAAAATATTTTTTTATTTTTAGAATTTATTTGAATTTTTGATTATTTTATTATTATTTAATGAATTTTCGTAAATAAATTATTTAAATTATGAATTTGGTTAAATTATTATTATTATAAATTTTTATTAATTTTAGTGTTGAGAAATTAATTTTTGAGAATTTTATATAATTTTTAGGAATATTTTTATATTATGTAAATATTGGAAAATTAGGTTAAAGTTTAGTTTTTGTTGAAATAAATGTTTAATTATATTTTTTAGGTGATAGAATATTATTTGTTGATAAAATAATTTTTTATGATTTTATATAATTTTTGTGGAATATTAAATATATTATGTATATTTTGAATAATTGGGTTAATAGTGTAATTTGTGATAATTATAGTTAAATAATATGTTTTAAATGGTTTTAGAATTATTTGAGGTATTAAAATGATTTTTAAAAATTTTTACTATTTTCAACTAATTACTACTAATTTTTGAAAATTATTTTCAAATAATATATTATTTCTTATTTTGGTAGTAAAATGGGTTTTTATAAATTTTTGTTATATATTTGGGTTATTTAAGTTATTTGGATTTATAAAATGAATTTTTATTATTTTATGTCTAATTATTGGAAATTTTGATTTTTAATAATATTATATCATTATTTGAGATTTTTAATTAATTATTGTGAAAATAATTATTTTTGTTGTTTTATTGTTTAATATATTATATTTCGATATTTTGAGGATATTCGTAGAATTTATTAATTTTTAAAATATTTATTGTTTTAAATGCATTTTTTGTGGATTTGTGAACCCTGGTTGGGAAATTGTGTAGTTTGGGATCCCAACCGAGGGTGTTAAATATTCCGGTTTTAAAAGTTTATTTTTCATGCAGGACTGACTCTACTTTTTAATAAAGAGATGTCCGTTTTACAAAGGAGGTTCTACTAAATTTTCAGTAGAATTCTCGTAAAATGTGACTTCGGGTCGATCCTGAAATTCTATGTTTTTGTCTAAGTTTTTATATTCCTAGATCGAGTCTCTTTAGAAGTATAAATTAAATTTATTCTGATTGGTTATCGTTATTTTATTTTCTAGTTGTACCGAGACCGAGACCTAGTGGACCGGGCTAGTCGAGCCAGTCTCAAGGAGCACAACATTGTGAATTATTATATTATATATATATGCTTTGCATTAGAACGCATGATTTTAAGGTTTTATATTTTTAATTATGTTTTAAATGATTTAATTCATTAAATGATTTAGTATACTTTTGGTTTATTTTTAGTATATTTCGATATATATATGTTGCTTATTTTTAATATACATTTAGTATATCTTTGGCATATTTAGAGTTTATTTTGATATATACATGTTATATAATTTGATATATTTTTTTCATATACTTTCGGTATATTTTCAATATATTCTTGTATATTGTAATATTCCGTGTTTTTAAATATTTTAATACTGTATCGGGATATGCAGTGTTAATAATTTTTGTATATATATATATATATATATATATATATATATATATATATATATATATATATATATATATATATATATATATATTGATATTTTTACGAGTTGATATTTATTTAAAGTTTATTTTAATTGTTTATATTATTTTAAGTGCTTTACGTAAAATTTCCCCGAAGTTACATAAAGCACTTAAAATAATATAAACAATTAAAATAAACTTTAAATAAATATCAACTCGTAAAAATATCAAAGATATATATATATATATATATATATATACAAAAATTATTAACACTGCATATCCCGATGCAGTATTAAAATATTTAAAAGCACGGGATATTACAGTCTTCCCCCCTTATAAGAATTCATCCCTGAATTCCAGAAAGAAAATGATCACAGGACCAAGAAGGGAAGAGATACGGATAAGAAGCTCACATCTCAGCTTCAGTCTCCCACGTATGCTCCTCAACTCTGTTGCTATGCCATAGAACCTTGACCATCGGAATCTGCTTCGACCGCAACTGTCGAACTTGATAGTCCATGATCGCCACAGGTTCTTCCACAAATGTCAAATCTTCACTCACTTCTACACTGTCGGGTTGCAACATGTGTGAAGGGTCTGAGATATACTTCCTCAGCATCGAGATATGAAATACTGGATGCACTTGCGACATACTCGGAGGCAAAGCCAACTGATATGCAACAGTGTCAACTCTCTCTAAAATCTCAAATGGTCTGATATATCTCGGTGCCAACTTACCCTTCCTACCAAATCTCATCATACCTTTCATCAGAGACACCTTCAGAAAAATAAAATCCCCGACCTGAAATTCCACATCTCTGCGCTTAGGATCCGCATAGCTCTTCTGCTTGCTAACTGCGGTCTCTAATCTGCGCTTAATCACGATGACTTTCTCTGCAGCATCCTGAACCATCTCAGGTCCAATCAAAGCTCTCTCACCAATCTCATCCCAACTTAAAGGGGATCTACACTTCCTTCTGTACAACGCCTCATATGGTGCCATACTAATACTGCTATGGTAGCTATTATTATATGCAAACTCTACGAGTGGCAAATGATCATCCCAGCTACCTCCTAAATCCAGGACACACATCCTCAACATATCTTCCAGTGTCTGGATCGTTCTCTCAGACTGACCATCTGTCTGAGGATGAAAAGCAATACTGAAATCCAACCTAGTGCCTATCGCTTCCTGCAACTTCTGATAAAAATGAGAGGTAAACACTGAACCTCTATCTGACACAATAGACACAGGTACTCCATGAAGGCACACAATATGCTTCACGTATAGCTTCGCCAATCTAGCTACAAAATAGGTGGCTTTCACAGGCAAGAAATGTGCAGACTTGGTCAACCTGTCTACAATCAGCCAGATGGAATCATACCCATCCTTAGAACGAGGTAAACCGACCACAAAATCTATAGCTATCCTTTCCTACTTCCACTTGGGAATAGGAAGAGGCTGAAGCTTCCCAAAAGGCTTCTGATGTTCAACTTTCACTTGTTGACATGTCAGGCACTTAGCAACATAATCAGCGATCAGTCCGTCCCACCAGTATAAATCTCTGATACTGTGGTACATCTTAGTGACACCCGGATGTACGCTATAAGCTGTAGAATGTGCTTCCTCTAGGATCTCTTCTCTCAAATCATCCACATCAGGAACACACAATCTACCACTGATCCACAACACACCATCATCATTGAGTGTGAAATCAGTGAACTTCCCTGATCGAACATTCTCTGCTAGCTCTTCTAGAATAGGATCTCGACTCTGAGCTGCTTTAATCCTATCCCTCAGTACATATCGCACTTTAAATTGAGCTATCAATCACCTGACCTACTGATCTTCATCATCAGACCTTGATCCACCAACAGATGCAACTTCTAGATCAACGGTCTCCTCTCAACACTGATGTGAGTAAGACTGCCTGAGGACTTTCTACTCAAGGCATCTGTTACCACATTAGCCTTGCCCGGATGGTTTAATATCTCACAGTCATAATCCTTTAATAATTCCAACCATCTCCTCTGCCTCAGATTCAAATCTCTCTGTTGGAAAATGTACTTAAGGCTCTTTTGATCAGTAAATATCTCACAAGTCACCCCGTACAAATAATGTCTCCAAATCTTGAGAGCAAAGATCACTATAGCCATTTCAAGGTCATGTGTAGGATAGTTATGCTCATGCTTCTTCAACTGTCTCAAAGCATAGGTTATCACCCTTCCATTCTGCATCAACACACAACCAAGGCCAACTCTAGAGGCATCACAATAAACTGTGAACTTATCCACACTATTAGGTAAAGCTAGCACTAGAGCTGTGGTCAATTTCTCCTTCAACAACTGAAAGCTATTCTCACAAGCTTCTGACCACATGAATCTAACATTCTTCTAAGTCAAGCAAGTCATAGGGGCTGCAATTCTAGAAAAATCCTACACAAACCGCCTATAATACCCGGCTAAACCCAGAAAACTCCAAATCTCAGTAACAGAAGTCAGTTTATGCCACTCAAACACTGCTTCAATCTTCTATGGATCAACTTGGATACCCTTTTTAGATACCACATGTCCAAGAAAAGAAACACTCTCCATCTAGAAGTCACACTTCGAGAATTTAGCATAAAGTTGATGATCTCTCAATGTCTGCTGCACAGTCCTCAAATGATATACATGCTCCTCCATGCTCCTCGAATAAACTAGTATATCATCGATGAAGACTACCACAAACTGATCCACATATGGTCTGAATACCCTATTCATAAGATCCAAAAAAGCTACTGGTGCATTAGTCAAACCAAAAAACATTATCAGAAACTCATAGTGGCCATATCGAGTGCAGAATGCCATTTTAGGAATATCAGCTTCACTAATCCGTAACTGATGATAACCCGACCTCAGATCAATCTTGGAAAAGAACTGTGCACCCTGTAGCTGATCAAACAAGTCATCTATCCTCGAGAGAGGATACTTGTTCTTCACTGTTACCTTGTTCAGCTCTCTATAGTTAATACACAATCTCAGGGTACCATCCTTCTTCTTCACAAACAGGACTGGTGCACCCCAAGGAGAAACACTAGGTCTGATGAAACCCTTATTCAATAACTCTTGCAACTGCTCCTTCAACTCTTTCAACTCTGCAGGAGCCATTCTGTAGGGTGGCATAGATATAGGAGTAGTACCTGGAACCACATCTATATAGAATTCAATCTCTCTATGAGTTGGTAAACCTGGCAACTCCTCAGGAAAAACATCAGGAAACTCATAAGCAATAGGAACATCTGTGAGTGACAACTTCTCCACTAAAGTATCCCTAACTAATGCCAAATATCCCTGACATCCTTTCCTCAATAACTTCCTAGCCGTAATAGCATAAATAAGATCTGAGGTGCTGAACCCCTATCACCCACAAACTTAAAATCTTCTTCATTAGGAATTCTGAATGTCACCTCTTTATTCCTACAATCTACCATGGCATAGTGCTGAGATAACCAGTCCATTCCCAGAATAACATCAAACTCCATCACATCCAACAGGATCAAATCAGCGGGTAATTCTCTATCTCCCACGAGACCTGGATAACCAGAAATAACAATATCGGCGTCCAAGGAATCGCTCAGAGGAGTGGCAACAGACAAAGGAAAAGCCATCCTTGATGCTTGCCAACAAGACTTGGAAGCAAAAATGGGAGAAACAAATGAATGTGTGGCACCTGGATCAAATAGAACCCATGCATCCAGGTAACAGATAGAAACAATACCTGCCATGACTGCATTGGATGCCTGAGCATCCAGCTGAGTAAGATGGAAGACTCTAGCCTATCCTTGACCTCCCTACTGGCTGGTAAAAGCCTGGCCAACACCTCTGGCACCTCCTCTAGTACCTCTGCCATGACCCTGTTGTGGAACAAGCTGAGTGGAACTCTGACACTGGGTTAGAGGTAACTGAAATGGTACAGGTGCAACACTAACAATCGATTACTGTGGGAATCACGAAATCTGTGGCTGTTGATACCTGAAGTAAGGACACGATCTAGCATAATGTCTTGTCTGCCCGCAGCTGAAGCATGTCAGTGGTGTCAGGTAACATGGTACCTAATGGACTCTACCGCAGGTCTGGCAAACACTAGTGGCTGATCCATAACTACGACAACTTCTACTGCTCGAAGCACCTGACCCAAATCTGAATGACCTATGCTGACCTCCACGGCCATGTCTACTGCTCTGATGCACTTGCTGCTGCTGCCTCTGACTCTACTGAGTCGGACCTCGCTACTGACTACTTGAACCAACATGAAAACTAGAGTACGGAGTCTACAATCCACTCGACTGAACTCCCAACTGGTAGTAATCAGACATCACTCCCTGCCTAACTAGCCTCAGCTCAATCTCCTTGGCCATCTCTATCATAGACTCCCGAGTAAGGCCTGTTATAGGCATATTAGCAAATGCTAAACCCAATCCGGTGACATATGTAGTGACTGCGAAGTACTGGTCTCGCATCAGATCCTCTGCATATCTACCCAGCCGGAGAAACTCTCGGGTGTACTCCTCTACAGATCGATCACTATGAGAAATGCTGGTCAATCGGAGATGATAACTCATACGGAGAGGCTCTGGGCAGAATCTCCTCATAAACCGCTCTCAAAATTGAGCTCAGGTCATCGTCATCATATAGGGCTGAATCATCTGAATAAACCAATCTAGAGCTGGTCCCTCGATAGACAGCTCAATGATCATAATCTGCTAGTACTCAGTATGAGCATTCCGAGTCTGAGTCTCAATCGCGTGCAGAAAGTCCAACAGATCAGAAGTCCCATCAAATGCAATCCTGCTAACTTTGGCATAGAATAGAGTTACCTCAGGGTCAGACATACCCTGTTGATAGGCAAGCTAAATAAGCTGAACAACTGGAGGTACAGGAACATCAAATTCAGGCTCAACAGGCTCCTCGTCCTGTATCTCTCTCTGCCTACGGCGACTTGTCGCTCCTCAAGGTCTACCTCTGCCATGACCTCCACGTCTAACTGGCTGCTCAGGAGGTAAAACCTCATCCTGAAAAGATTCATCATCCTCAGCCTCAACGACTGGTGGAGTGACACACGCTCACCTCCTCATTCTGAAAAGACAACAGAACGATTCAGACAAAATAGACAATGGAAGAATAACATAGAAAACTAAAGCAAGGAATACTTATCAAGACATACTCGAACCTAATTCATTGTAGTAGTTTCAAAAGAAAACATAACTTGAAAACTAGGGCCACGACTCACACAACTAAGCCCTGACACAGAACTCCGCTCTGATATCAACTTTTTCACGACCCAAAACAGGGGCCATGACCGGCGCTAGGGAACGAGAATTCTTTCGAATCTGGAACCTGTAGCAAGCCTAAAATAAAATAAAACATGCAATAGTAATAATAACAACACAATTAAGTAAAATATTATACAGCGAAATAAAATCATAAATATCAAAATAATATTTCCACCAAATGAAATTAAATCAAATCTCATCTCATATATAAATACACTCTTTTAATACAAATCCAGTTCAAATTCTTAAAATACATAACTCATACAAATATAATACAATATCTTTTAACAATTTCATGACTACTGCAGTGTCTAGATCATAAAATAAAACTCAAGTGAGCAGTTTACATAATAAAGCCGGGGCGGAAGAAATCCGACGTACAGGCTTGCTAGTGAGGTCTAACTCCCCTCCGTTGACTATTTTTCAGAAGAGTCATCTTCATCAGACCTCAGTAGCAGGCCTGTATGCTGAATTTCTTCCGCCTCGACTTTATTATGTAAACTGCTCACTTGAGTTTTATTTTATGATCTAGACACTGTAGTAGTCGTAAAATTGTTAAAAGATATTGTATTATATTTATATGAGTTATGTATTTTAAGAATTTGAACTGGATTTGTATTAAAAGAGTGTATTTATATATGAGATGAGATTTGATTTAATTTCATTTGGTGGAAATATTATTTTGATATTTATGATTTTATTCCGCTGCATAATATTTTACTTAATTGTGTTGTTATTATTACTATTGCATGTTTTATTTTATTCTTGCTACGGGTTCCAGATTCGAAAGAATTCTCGTTCCCTAGCGCTGGTAATGGTCCTTGTTTTGGATCGTGACATATATTGTATGCTACGTTATTTTAATTGAGCATTTTATTATTTTTCGTGAATATACATAATTTTTAATTGAAGGATATCGATAGAACATGCTACCTAGTGGGCAGCACTAGGATTTAGTACGTACCAGTGCAATAGATTATAGGGTTGAATTACTAACTTATTTGAGGTGTCATTTGATTGATTATTTATTGAGATTGATGTGGTTGAGGAGTGTGATTGTGGGAGCTTGGTTGACCTAGTGTCTCGGGACCAATCATATTGACAGTCAGACTGCTGGAGCTCAGTTGACCTAGTGTCTCAGGGCCAATCACACTAACAGTCAGACTACTGGAGCTCGGTTGACTTAGTGTCTTGGGGCCAGTTTACTGTCCAAAATGGAATAAGTGATTTAATTGGAATTAAGTGAGCATGTATGGCTATATATATATTTTTAATTGAGGTTGCAATTTAATTAGGGTTCTATTGATCCTTCATAAATAAATAAATATTTTTTTGCATATATATATATATAATGATTTCAGCATCTGTGTGACTATGCCTGTATATATATTTATTATATATATTGTTGACTGTTTGCATTTAATATTAGGATGCATGTATGTATACTATAATAATTCACTCAATGAGGTCTGACTCCCCTCAGTTGTTGATTTTTCAGGAGAATCTTCCTCCTCAGACCTCAGTAGTAGGCCTATCCACCGGACTTCTTTTGCCCTAGCTAGCCTATGTAAATTATTTACTTGATCTTTATTGTACTCTAGAAAATTACAGTAGTCGCATTTTGCATCAGTAGTGGTTATAGCTTGCATCAGTTGCACGTATCTTTTATCATAGGCTTGTCTCTGAATATTGTGTAAATATTTTATAACATGATATGATAAAAGGATTTATTTTACATATTGATTTATAATTTTATTTCTGTCGTTATTTATATTCATTTATTTTATTTCATTACATGCTTTTATTCTTTTAAAGCTTGCTACGGGTTATAGATTCGAAAGAATTCTCGTTCCCCAACGTCGATCATGACTCTCGGTTTGGGTCATGACAAAAAATATATCTAAAGAAAAGTAGGTGGGGCCTGATGTCAGGTTAAAGTGTATAGATTACTTTACAGTCTTTTAATTATTTTATTCTTTCTCTAGTCATTTCTATATCCCATTTTGTAATAGTGATGTGGTGGTTAAGCCCAGATGTCATTTTATAGCCACTAAAATAAAGAGAGTTTCGTCTAGTGATAAGTCTTAATATTACTCGTCTGATATGTTCTTGATTAATTCATAAGTCTATATTTTGTAAAGTGTGCCTAATGCTTATGAGGAGTTTGAATTAGATTCTAGTGGATTAGGTTCACTAGTAGTCTCTGTAAATTCTTCCCTAAATCGTAAATATGGAATATTAGGGAAATGTCTGATTAAGACATCTAAGGAATCTGCTAAAGCCTGAAAAAAAATTAGTCTTCTAGTTACTTCGTCACAATCATAGTCTAAGTCATGATTTTTAGTATGGTTATTGTCTTCTACGTCTATATAGTACAAAGTTTGTTGTCTAAATTTAGTCAAATTATTAATGTCTTGTAAGTTTAGTAAACAAAAGTTCTCAATGATTTTTTCAATAGTGGTCATGTATAAATAATCATTGTGCATATTAAATGGAAATTTTAAAACAATATCTAACCTTTCAGAGTACTCAGATAAATATTAAAAAGATAATCATTATTCCAAAAATATTTATACTTAAATTTTTAGATGCATTAACCTTAAGCACACAGATAATCAGAGAAAATTAAAAATCCAAATTAAAAACCTTATATAGTAGTCCTAAATATATCATTACAAATTCTTTCCTTGTGAAAATTCCCAGAATTTTCTACCCTTTTATAATACCTTCTATAGAGTACTTTTTTTAGCCTTTCCATATGGTCTTTTCTTCCTCCCAATATAATACTCAGGACTATTATAAGGAACAGAGGAATTTTTTGATATATCTTAAAGAACTATTATCTAAGTTATATTTGATTTAGATTTTCAAGATAATTCATCTTATCAAACAAGAATTCATAAATCAAGAAATTAAAAAATAAACACCTGGAATGAAGAAAACTTTCTCTTATTTATCTTTTCTTCCTAAGGTTAAACCTTAAGGAAGCTAGCCACACATTACAATATTTATGCCAACTACATAAGAGAAGTGGTTTCTTCCTAAATCACTTGATAGTGCAAGGAATGATTTTCTCTTTTATTGCTCTCTATTCGTGAGGAAGTTGGCTTAAGAGACTTCTTTCTATATCTAAAACTAAGAAGTGAATCCTCCTTATATAGGTGGAGGAAGAAGAAAATTTACAAAAGATACCCCTTAGTGGAAGAGCAAAATAGGAAAGTAGAAATTTACAGTCTGTAAGATGCTTTTGTGATAAGCATCAGTACAAGTCTTCATGTGGGTTAGCCCACTGTTAAGTCTTTGTCTTTCTTTTTTGAAATAGTGGAGTGGTCTACCATTTGTCTTCCGCTAGTCTTTAGTTTTTGTTCTTTGAAGTAGTGGAAGGGTCCACTATTTATCTTATGCTTGAATCTTCATTGTCTTTTTCTTCAGATGATAAGGATGTCTTATATGGCTGAGCCTAGTACTTTTTAAGAAGGGATTCATATAACCTAACAAGGGTTATAAATTTAGGAGTTCCTTTGATGAAGAAACTAATGAATCCAAAGTCTAATATCCCTTTAGTAATAAAAAAATTTTCATAATGATTCCCATCATAGAAATTATAGTCATCAATATTAGGATGGTCATTAGTAAAAAAGAAATTATTGGCAAATACTCGAGCTTTCCAATGAATAAGTGCTTTTTCCTATAAGTTTTTAGGAAGAGTCCATGAATAATCATTATGGGAATGTCTTTTAGGTATGTCCAAGTATCGTGGATGTCCATGTGGATGGATCAACATCGTAGAGTAATAAGGCTCTATAGATCCATTAATGTCTTCTGATGGAACATAAATTACTTTTGTATGTACTACTCCAAGTCCAGCTGCTTCAATTAATGGGGTTTCTAATACTTTAGAAATTTTGATAATATTTAAAGCATTAAGAACCTATAAGTCTGTGAGAAGCCCATGTTGGTAAAAAGTTAGAGGGCTTATTTCCAATTCTTTGAACTTTCGTCTAAAAGGAAAATTGTCTAACAAGATGCCACAAGTTGTGAATAAATAAACAAGTTGACAATGGCATGGAGTGTCTTTTCCATAAGAATAAGATGTTTTTTCTGCAAGGAAACCGATGATCATAATAATATATGTATCCATAGTAAATTCCTTCTTTTAATGCAACTGAATTTTTGAATTGGTCTTTATGGTAAAGTTTTAAAAATTCTTATAGAATCATGAATTTAGTCCATAAAGTGCATATCATGTCACCATTCTAACTGTTTAGTGAATATGGAGTGTTATTAAGTTCTTTAATAATCACAATTGGTTCTTTGGAAGTCTTTATGGGCACTGTTTGGTGAGAGTGTTTGAATAGGAAGTGCCTGGTTTGATTATTGATAAGCTGGGTATGTGTTTGGGTCCCTGATATAAGGCTTTTTAAGGAGCTCAAGGGAAGTAAAGTATTTAGTGTTAGGAGGAAGGTAGTCTTGTAAGTCTTTTTGGGCCTCTTTAAAGTCATAAAAGCCTTTAAATCTAGGTGTTTGTAAAGTCTTATCAAATTTGGACATTTGTCTGTGGACTTCAATCCTTCCATTGATTTTAACCCAGTTTTCATATAATCCTGCATATGGTCCATTGTAAAGAACACAGCAAGAATATTTTTTCCCAAGTGGAGTCTGAGAAGTTTGGAAGTAATTGATGAGGGCATTTAGAACTGCCATCTTCTTGAATCCTCCTCTTTCTTCTATAGGAAGATTCTAAATGTTGTCTATCAAACATTATTGAGGACCATTTAGGTCTTATCTTCCTATAAAATTAAAAATGTGTGAGTCTTTAAAGACAAGCAATTCTTGTTATCCAAATGTCATTGTAGAAAGAGTTGCATTTGTCTTAATATAAGCAATGTGCTTTTTAAAACCCATGTCTGATCCAAATGGATAAGTCTTAAAGTCTTTGATATATGCCTTATTCACCAAATCTTATCTAGAAAAGCCTTTAAGGATTTCTTCCTCAATCAGTTGTCCGTTTTGCATTAAGACATATCAAAATATTAGTCTTAATAAGTTGTCTGCAAGAGTATTTTTCTTGTCGTTTATATGTTCAAAAGATAGTTTAATGCCTTTATTAGTGATTAAATTTATAAAATTTAACCATCTATTAGCATTAGTCCTCTTTTCTGTCTATTTATTGTAAAACTTAACAATAGCTTCACAATCAATTCTAATAGTAAATGGTTTTTCATAAATGTATAAATAGAATTTTTCAATTCCATTTATGATAGCAAGTATTGCAAAATCTAGTGAAGTAAGTCCCTTTTCTTTATAGATACCTGAGGAGTATCTACAAATTTGTTCGTCGGTCTTTGGTGAATATTTATGGGGTTTAGCATACAATACTACTCCCTATCCTAATTCACATTCATTAGTCTCTACAATCATGTAGAGGAAGGTTTTGTACACATTTTTTAAGGTCCTGTACAATTTTAACATTTTCATCATTAAAATGTCTCTGTCCTTTAATAGAATTCTTATTGTAAAATGGCCCTATTAGTTTTGATAAATCTTTTATAAAAGGCCTAGTATAGTTTAATAGTCCTAAAAAGGTGTAATAACTCGAGTTTTTAAATTATTTTATTTTAAATTAGGATATGCAGTGTTAATAATTTTAAAATTTTATTTGATTATTTTACTATTTTGTGAACATTTATTATTATCTTTCCATTTAATTAAAATTTTCCACATAAATGTATGTATTAAAGTTTATTATTTCAGGAAATATTATTTTAATAATATTTAATTTGGTGCATAATATTTTAATATTATTATTTTAATAAATTATATTATTTAAATGTATTTTTTGAGTTAATATATATATATGCACATATATAATTAATTAGGGTTTAATATTAATTAAATGTGTGTATGTTATTAATATTAGTGTGTAATATATTAATATATGTGTGTATATTTAGATGTGTGGTGTGTGAATATTGTAAAATATAATAATTTATATTATAATATATAGTTTATTAGATTTTATTATATAGTATTATGATATATATACATAAATAACAAAAACTCACCCTCCCCATCATCTTCTCCCTCCTGATCCTTCACCCTCACAGTCTGTTACTGTAATATCCCGTGTTTTTAAAATATTTTTACACTGTATCGGGATATGCAGTGTCAATGATTTCTGTATTTTATATGATATTTTTACGAGTTAATATGTATTTTAGACCTATTTTAATTATTGTGTATTATTTTCAGTGTTTTACGTAAAATTTTCCCGGGACTTGCATTTCCGGGGAAATTTTCACGTAAATAATGTATTATTAATTATTTTAAATGTATTTACGGACTTGCATGAACTCATGCGTATTTTTAAATTATTAAATAAAGCCTGTGTGTGTATAATTATTTAATTAGGGTTTATTATTATTACCCTAATATTTTATTAAGTATTTATTTGTTTTATTGTTATTTAATTAATTTTATTTAGTATAAATTATTAAAATATTAAATTTTATGTGTGTGGTGTATATTTGATGTGTGTAATTTAATATTATTTTAATATATAGTATAAAGTATATATATATACATATATTTGTCAAAAATCAAAAAGAATTGGAAAATTACACATTTGCCCCCTCCCTCTCCTTCTTCTCTCCCGATCGCTCACCCTCACTGCGCCTCCCATTCCAGCACGCCGGACCGCCCCTCGCCGCCACCAGCTGCCCCCAACCTCCTTCCCCTTCCTTCCTCTTCCTCTCCGACGTGACCAGGCCGTCGGAAGCCCGCTGGAACGCCCGGAATCCGCCATGGCAGCAAGTTGAGCTTTTTGCCGTCGACGACGATTCCGGCCACCATTTCATGCACCGCCGGTCTTCATCGACTCCTTGAGCTCCGATGATTCCAATTCTAAGCTCCTTTCGGCCTGAAATCAAGTGGATTTTGAGGTTTGAGCTAAAACTCAATTCGGTCACATTAGGGTTTTTGATTTTTTTTGAGCTTCGAATTGGATGATTCATGAAAAATTCCTTCACAAATGTTGTTCCTAGTAGCTCAATCTACATGTATGAATTTTTGTAGAATTTTTGGAGATTGTTTGGATTTTTGGGTATTTTTGAATATTTTAATATTATTTTCTAATTTTCGGAAATTAATTATTTAAATTATGAAATTTGAGTTTATGGTTGAATTAGGTGTTGAAATGAATTATAGGAATTTATTTGGAATTTTTATGAATTTCTAAGTATTTATTTTGAATTATTGAAGTTTATGTAATTTTGAGAAATTAGGGTTAAATGTGTTTTTATTTGAATTTAATTGGTTAATTGAGTTTAATTATTGATATTATTGATAAATATGTTGAAAAAATTAATTTTGGATAATTTTATAATTTTTGGTGAATTTTTGAAGTAATTTAAGTATATTTATATATATAGGGGTATTTTGGTAATTTTACCCTAAATTGCCTAAAAATGTAATTTAATTAGTTTTAATAATTATTTAAGGTATAAAAATGATTTCTATAAATTATTTGGTATTTTTAACTAATTAAAACTATTTTTCGTGAATTATTTTTAATTATAAATATAATATACGGTTTTTCTAATAAAATGAGTTTTATCGATTTTTACAGTGTTTTAAAGGTTAATTATGTAATTTCTACCTATGAAATGTATTTCTATGCTATAAGGATATTTTTGGTATTTCTGGAATTATTCTGTGTTTGTGGACCCCGGTCGGTAGACTGTAGTCTGGAGTCCGACCGAGGGGTTGTGAATGAGATGTGGTGTTTATTTTCGAAGTGTATTTCCTTGCAGGGTCGGCTCTACTCTTTTGAGTAGAGAGATGTCCGTTTTACAGGGGAGGTTCTGCCCGATTTTCGGTAGAATTCTCGTAAAACGTGATGTCCAGTCGAACCCTAATTCTGTTTCCGTATTTTAATACTCTAGATTGAATTCTAGGATTTCTGTTAGGTTTATTCTGATGTCGATTATTTATTTCTTGTTTAGTTGTGCCGAGACCGAGGGCTAGTGGACCAGGCCCGTCGGACCTGTCTCGTGGAGCGCATTAGGTGAGTTACTATACTATATATATATGCTTAGGATGCATGATTTAGCAATGCATGTTTTATGTTGATTAAATATGCATAAATAATTTGATTATTTCTTAAGTTTATATTAAGTATATTTTTGGTTTATTTTTGGTATATAATAAATTATATACATGTTTTATTAATAAGATATATTTAAAATGTTTTTAAATATATTTTTAGTTTAATTTATGATTTTGATTGAATTTATTTGATATATATATACTCGAAATATACCTGGTTTATGTTTGGTATATTTCCGGTATATATATGGTTTATATTGTTATTTCATTTATATTCATGCATCATTTATTTTTGTGAATGAATGTTTATTATTTAAGAATGAAGGATATCAATAGAACGTGCTACCTAGTGGGCAGCACTAGGACCGAGTACGTACCGGTACGCCTATAGTATTTAGGCTATATTACTAACTTATTTGTGGATATTGATTTGATTATGATTATTGATATGTGGGAGATATGGTTTGGAGGTGTGATTGCTGGAGCTCGGTTGACCAAGTGTCTCGGGGCCAATCACACTGGCAGTCAGACTGCTGGAGCTCGGTTGACTTAGTGTCTCGGGGCCAGTCTACTGTCTAAATGGATTAAGTGGATATACTTGGAATAAGTGAGCCTATATGGCTAGAGTGTTGTTTAACACTATTTTCTGAGGTTGCGATATTCTAGGGTTCTATGTGATCCTTCATAAAAGATGATTTTCAGATAAATATATAAAAAGGATTTTATTGCATCTGTGTGCAATTGCCTATATATATACATATTATATATACTGTTGATTATATGCATTATCACTTAGTGTGTATGTATATTTATTATAGTAATTCACTCAGTGAGGTCTGACTCCCCTCCGTTGACTATTTTTCAGGAGAGTCAACTTCCTTAGACCTCAGTAGCAGGTCGATACGCCGGATTTCTTCCCCCCCGGCTTCTTTATGTAAACTGTCTACTTGAGTCTTATTTATTTTATTTAGACACTGCAGTAGTTGTGAATTGAAGTATTGGATTTTATGTATTTTATTTTAAAGAAATGTATTATATTGAAACTGGATTTGTATTAAAAGGAATATTATATATGTGATGAGATTTTGATTTAAATCCAGTGGATGAGAATAATATTATGATATTATGATTTTTATTTTCCGCTGTATATTATATGGTTATTGTTATTGCATGATTTATTTTTTTTTTTAGGCTTGCTACGGGTTCCGGATTCGAAAGAATTCCCGTTCCCTAGCGCCGGTCATGGCCCCTGTTTTGGGTCGTGACAGTTACCTCCGATCGTCGGCCATCATTGTGCCTCCCCCTTCAGCTCTCGTCGCTGCCGTCTTCTTCTCCCTTCCCTAGCACCCGGCAGTGACAACAGCTCCCGTTTTGGCCGAAAGTTGCTTCCTCTTTGTTCTCCTCCGTTCAGCCACCAAATCAAGCGTTTCCAGTGGCATTGAACTCGTGGCGCCTCGAGGAGGAAGATTCCAAGCTCCTTCTAACCTGAAAATCCGATTTGGTAAGCTCATTTTTTATTTCAGCCATTCTTGGTTTTTCAATTTTTTCGATAATTTTTGCTTGATTCATGAGAAATTCTTTCACGTTCCCTTTAGCTCAATCTACATCCTTGAGTTTTTGTATAATTTTTGGGGATTATTTTTATTTTTGTGAATTTTTTATTATTTTATTATTTTCGTAAATTAATTAAATAAATTATAAAATTGTGATTTTTTGTGTTATTGGTGGTAATATTAATTTTAGAATTTAATTTATAATTTTTGTGAATATTGTGTAATTTTTAGAATTATTTTTAGTTTATGTTAGTTTTGGAAAAATAGGTTAAATATATATTTTGTTAGTAATTATTGGTTAATTAAGTGTATTTGTTGATTTTAATGAATAATATGTTGAGAAAATAATTTTTGTGTATTTATATAATTTTTATTGAATTTTTGAATATTATTAGTATTTTATGTGTATTTTTAAATATTAGGGGTAATTTGGTAATTTGGTGATAATTTTAGTTAAATATTAAGTTTAATTAGCTTTAATAATTATTTGAGGTATAAAAATGATTTTTACAAATTATTTACTAATTTTAACTAATTAATACTAATTTTTGAAAATTATTTTCAAATTATATATAATATATTATTTTTGTAAATAAATGGATTTTTTTAGTAATTTTTAAAATATGTTTGGACTAATTAAGAAATTTGGTTTTTGTAAAATGAATTTTTATTAAATTATATTGAATTATCGAGAAATTCATATTTTAATAATATTATATTATTATTAGGGTTTTTAAGTAATTATTAAGAAAATAATTACTTTTGGTATTTTAATACTTAAATTGCTATATCTTAATATTTGAAGGGCATTTTTGGTATTTATTGAATTTTTATATATTTAATTGTATTATTGAACCTATGTTGAATTGCGGACCTCAGTTGGGGATTGTTGAAGTTCTGGATCCCAACCGAGGGTTGTGAGAATTTTGTATTCGAAGTGTACTTTTCTTATAGGACTGACTCTACTTTTTAAGTAGAGAGATGTCTATTTTACAGAGGAGGTTCTGCTGAATTTTTGGTAGAATTCTCGTAAAACGTGACATCGGGTCTAATTCCAATTTCGTATTTTTTTATGTTTAGGAATTCTAGATCGAGTCTCTAGAAGCTTAAGTTATATATATTCTAATGTCATGATCATTTTTATTGTTTAGTTGTGTCGAGACCGAGGCCCATTGGCCCAGTCTCGAGGATCGCATCCCTGTGAGTTATTATGATATATATACATTACTTTAGGTTGCATGTTTTAGGATTATATGTTTTAAATGTAAAGTTTTGCATAATTGCTTTATTGAATGTTTAAGTATATTTTAGGTATATTTTTATTATATTATTGGTATATTTTAAATTAATTGCTTGATTTCTTTTGGATTTATATTCAAATTATGTTAAGTATATTATTGGTTGATTTTGAGCATATTTTATGAATTATTTGAGTTGATTTTTCATATATATACCTAAAATATACTTAGTTTATTTTAGGTATATTTCTGATATATATATATATATATGGTTTGTTTGATCCTTTTGAATGGCTTTATACATTATTTTGTTACTTGAATTTATGTTTTATTTTTAATGAAGGATATTGATAGAACATGCTTCCTAGTGGGCAGCACTAGGACCATGTACGTACCGGTGTGATAGATTTAGGGTTGAGTGAGAATCATTTGTGGTATTATGATTTGATTAAGAATGATATGATTGATTTGATTAAGATTGATGTGATTGATGGTATGATTGCTGGAGCTCAGTTGACCAAGTGTCTCGGGGCCAATCACACTGACAATCAGACTGCTGGAGCTCGGTTGGCTTAGTGTCTTAGGGCCAATCTACTGTCCAGTTGGACTAAATGAATTTATTTGGAACTAAGTGGGCCTGTATGGCTAGAGTGATTTTTATTGATACTTGAGGTTGCGATTAAATAGGGTTCTATTTGATCCTTCATAAATTAGTGATTTTCAGTATTAAATATAAAATGATTCTCTTTGCATCTGTGTGTACTTGTCTGTATATATGTATTATATATACTTTTAAGTGTTTGCATTTGACATTTAGTTATTCATGTATATATATTATAATAATTCACTCAGTGAGGTCTGACTCCCCTCAGTTGATGTTTTTACAGGAGAGTCCTCTTCTTCAAACCTCAGCAGTAGGCCTATCCGCCGAATTTCTTCTGCCCCGGTCCTATTATGTAAATTATTTACGTAGTTATTTATTATTGTACTCTAGAAAACTATAGTAGTTATATTATGTATCAGTAGTGAGTTTATGTATTTTGATGTATGAGATTTTAAATTTAGATCTTTAATCTAAATATTGTAATAAATTATTTCATGATATGAAAAGATTATCTATGTATGTTAAATTGAAATTTTATTTACAGCATATTTTAATTATTTATTGTATGTTTTTATTATTTTTAAGGCTTGCTACGGGTTCCGAATTCGAAGGAATTCCTGTTCCCTAACGCCAGTCATGACTCCTAGTTTTGGGTCGTAACAAAAGGCTTGAAGTCTTTTTAATTCCTCAATCTTATCATGAAATTCTAAAATTTTCCTAGTAATATGAGGCTGTAGTTTTATTTTCCTTGACTTATTTCTGAACCAAGGAATTCTATATGTCTTTTATTGAGAACCATTTTCTTTTTAGATATAATCATTCAGTGATTCTCAAATATGTTAAAAACTGTGTGTAAATGTGCAATGTGCTCTTTTTCTAATTTTGAAAAAATCATAATATCATCAAGATACACACAAGTGAAAGTACTACACTATCTAAATGCTTCATCCATCTTTCTTTGAAAGATTGTGGAGCATTCTTAAGTCCAAATGGCATTACAAGCCATTCAAAATGTCCTTTTGGGCAATTAAAAACTGTCCAAGGAATACTGTCTTCATGCATCTTAATTTGCTAGAAACCTGATTTCAAATCAAATTTACTAAAAATTTTTGCATTTTGTTTATGAGTATGTCTTTGTTAGTATTTTATACCCGTCTTCATGTGTATTATCATTAAGTCTTTTGTAATTGAACACCATTATGGATTGTCCTCTTTTTAGTTCTGATTCTTTTTAGACAATAAAGGCAGGTGATCTACGTCTAGAAGTACTTTGTCTAATTACTTATAAATTTAGGAGCTGGTTGATATGCATCTTGCATTCTTCCATTTCCCAATTATTAAATTTAATTTTTCTTACTTTAATGGTTAAATCAGTTTTAATAATGTCTAATTTACAAGTTATTTTGTTTTTTTCCCGATGTCTAGTAGGATTTTCTCCTATAGTTCCAAGTTTTTCTAGACTACTGATAATATTATCTAGCTTTGTATGTTGTTCTAATTTTTTCGAGCTTTAGATAAGTCTACTAAGTCTAATAAGTCTATATCCCTAAGTTCTTCTTATTCAGGGATAAGTTCTTCAGCGTCAATTTCATTTCCTATTAAAAATACCTCTTGTTTGTTTTTACACTATCCCTTAATCTTACAAGTACAATTTTCTATCTCTAAAGTTTTGGAAATAGGTACCTTATATGTTGTTGATTAGTTAAAGTATATATCTATATACACAACACATAGACACACACATGCACACATAATAACTTTAATATTTTAAATAATAACACTCCCAAAATAAATTATTTTACGTAAATAAAACTTTTAGAATGAAATAAATAAATAATATTCACAAATAGTAATAATAATAATAATATATGAATAAAATTTAAAATTTTTATTAACACTGCATATCTCAAAATAATTTTATATTATTTAAAATATGGGGTCATTACAACAACCTCAATCATAATAATCAATGGCCAACAAGTTTAACCAAAACTCCAAGTATTCATTTATCCAACTTAAGGCAGTAGACTGGTCCCGAGTGCACTAGGTCAACCAAGGATCCATAGTCAGCCTATCCAATAACCAACATTTCAATAAAAATTATCAAATTTCAACCTAATTCTATCATACTATTGCGCAATAGTCCTAGCGTAGCTCACTAGGTAGCACGTTCTACTGTTATCCTTCAAATCATTATTACAATTATTAAAAATAATAAAGTGCATGATATAAACAAGTTAGCTGTAATGACCCAATATTTTTAAAAAAATTTTAAATATATATTTTGGGATATGCAGTGTTAATAATATTTTAAATTTCTATTTATTATGATTATTTTATTGAGATTTAAAAGTTAGTTATTGTTAAGTATTATTTATTTGTTTAATAATATTATTATATTATAATTGTTTGTGACTAGTATTCGTTATTTTACGTTAAATATTTTCTTACATAAAGCAGTTATTTGGAAGTTTTATTATTTAAAAATATATTAAAGTTATTATCATTACTACTATTATTATTATTACTATTATTATAATGTTTTTTTATCATTTTAGTGTGCATGTGTGCATGCATGTGTGTGTATTTCTGTTAGTGTGTGTTATGTATATATATATATATATATATATATATATATATATATATATATATATATATATATATATATATATATATATATATATATATATATACACACACACACACACACACACAACACATCACATCACATTGAAGTAAAATCCCCACCTCTCTTTCTTTTCTTCTTTCTTTCCTATTTTTTTACCGTTTTCTTCTCTATTTCTGTCAGCTCGCAGACCACCACCTAAGCCACCACCCGAGCCTCCTTCAACCACTACCTGCCACCCTTGAACTTTGCCATTACCTCTTCATCCTCTCTTCTCCATTTTTGACATCGCTGAGCCTCCATTTTCTCGATTTTTTGGTGTGGAGAGCAGTGTCCTCTTGCAATGTCGGTGACACTTCTAGTGATGAAAGCTTACTGTCCAGGGCTTGATCAACTCATTATGGTATGGGCAAGTTGATTCTTAGGTCACCTTAAGCTAGAAACATCTGGTAACTATTATATCTTCAAGTTTAAGTTTATGTCAATTTTGGTTTTCTATTTTTTTTAAGTGTGATTGCTTGAGTTTTAGGTTAATTGCCTTTAGAAATGTTGTTTAGGGAAGCTTAAGCTTCAAAAATATAATTTTTGTTGAATTTTTGGAATTTGATGAATTTTTAGGTTTGAATTTCCAATGAGTCACCGTTCTGGTGACCCTCGCTGGAAAATTCTTTTATTTTTAATAAATTGTTTGATTTATTTAGAATATAGTTTGTGAAGGAATTATATTGAAATGCTATCTCAATTATTTACTATGAATTTTTTAAAGGTTTATGTTAAAAAACTAATTTTTGGAAAAATTAATAGAAATTGGTGAATTTTGTGTTTTAATTGATATTATTGTTAACTAGTATGCTTTAAGTAATTTTAAAAGAATAATTAGTATTAAAATGATTTTTAGTAATTTTGATTAATTTTTAATAATATTTAGTATTATGTGAATTTTGAAATTATAGGTAAATTATGTATTTTTATTGAAATTATAGTTAAATAATATGTTTTAAATAATTTTGGAATAATAAATAGTATTAAAATAATTTTTATAAATTATTTATTATTTTTAACTAATTAATAGTAATTTTTGAAAATTATATTCAAATAATATATTATTTACTATTTTTGGTGATTAAATGGGTTTTAACTACTTTTCTAATATATTTAAACTATTTGAGTAATTAAATGTAAATTTTACTATTTTATGTTGAATTATTGAAAAATTGGATTTTTATTAATATTATATTATTATTTGAGATTTTTATTTAATTATTGTGAAAATAATTATATTTAGTGTTTTAATGTTTAAATATATTGTATTTTGGTATTTTATGGAATTTAATGATTTTTAATATATTTATTATTTTATTTATATTTTTGGTGAATTATGAACCTTGATTGGGAAATTGTGTAATTCGGGGTCTCAACCCAAGGTGTTGTTCAATCTGTGTGTTAGAAGTGTGTTTTTCTTGCAAGATCAGATCTACTTTTTAGTAGAGAGATGTCTGTTTTACAGAGGAGATTCTATCGAATTTTTGATAGAATTCTCATAAAACGTGACGTTGGGTTAATCCTGAAATTTTGTATTTGTCTAGGTTTTATATTTCTAGATCAAGTCTCTTTTAGAAGTATAAGTTAAAATTTATTCTGATTTATTATTATCATTTATTTTCTAGTTGCGCCGAGACCAAGGCCTATTGGACTAGGCCCATCGAGCCAGTCTCAAGGAGCACAAACTTGTGAGTTATTATCTTATATATGCATTGTATGTAGAATGCATAAAAAAATTAGCATCCATGAATTTTATAATGAAATTGAATAAGAATATTTCTTTAAATGTAAAATATATTTTTTGCATCCTTTTAGTATATTTTCGGTATATTTTAATATACATGCGACGTGTGCATATTTAATATAGCCCTAACATGCAATCGGTATATTTCTGGTTTATTTTGGTATATATGTGGCTTATATATTTGGAATATTTTTAGTATATCTCCAGTGTACAATTGGTATATTTTCTATATATGATGGGTATATTTTGCTATGAGCGGATGCTTTTACATTTAAATTATGCATTTTTATTATTTTTAAAATTATTAAGTTTATATGAAGGATATCGATAGAACGTGATTTCTAGTGAGCCACACTATGACCGTGTACGTACCAGTGCAATAGATTTTAAGGTTGAGTTATAAAATCCCTTGAGGTGACTTTTATTTGATTGATTATTTGAGATTGATGTGATTGAGTAGTGTGGTTATTGGAGCTCGGTTGACCTAGTGTTTCGGGGCCAATCACATTGACAGTGAGACTAATGGAGCTCGATTGACTTAGTGTCTCAGGGCCAGTCTACTGTCCAAAATGGAATAAGAGAATTACTTTGGAATTAAGTGAGCCTGATGGCTAGTGAGATATTTTGATTGAGGTTGCGAATATTTAAGGTTCTATTTGATCCTTCATTTAAACAAATGTTTTATGCATTTATAAATATAAAAGTGGATTTCAGCATTTGTGTGAAATGCCTATATATATATATATATATATATATATATATATATATATATATATATATATATATATATATATATATATATATATATACTGCTGCTTGATTGCATATGACACTAAGAGGTGCATGTATATATATTATAATATTTCACTCAATGACCCCCCTCTGAACCATTTTTTTCAAGAGAGTCTTCTTCGTCAGACTGTAGCAGTAGTACTTTATGCCAATTTTCTTCCGCCTAGCTATTTTATGTAAATTTTATATCTGAATTTTTATTGTATTCTAGAAAATTGTAGTAGTAGTGTTATTGTATTAGTATTGTGTTGTACCAGTTTGAGATTTCTGTATTCAGAATCCTGTATGAATATTTTATTTATGAAATGACGTTTGCATATCTTTTTTTTATTTTTATATTGATTTAAGTTTTAATTATAGTGTATTTTATTTATTTATTGCATGTGTTTTTATTTTTAAGGCTTGCTACGGGTTTCAGATTCAAAATAATTTTCGTTCCTTAGCACTGGTCATGACTCCCGATTTCGGTCGTGACATTAGCATTCATTTAAAGAGGAATATACCAAAATACCAAAAGTAAACTAAATATATACTAAACATATACCAGATATATATGCCACAAATATACCCAAATAAACCATGAATAGACCAAAAATATACTAGGTATATCTATTGAAAATTACAACATGCATAAATATTGCATATATATCAAAATCTACCAAAAATATTCTAAATCATTTAATGACATAAATCATGTTTAAACATATAATGAAAATGTGAAAATCCTTATTCATGCATCCTATATGCAATGCATATATAGAATAATAACTCACAAGTTTGCGCTCCTAAAAACTGACTTGACGAGCCTGATCCAATAGGCCTCAGTCTCGGCACAGCTAGAAAAATAAATATAATGATAATATCAGAATCAATTCTAACTTATACTTCTAAGAATTCTAAAGGAAGACTCGATCTAAGAATTTGTAATATCCCAAGTTTTTTTAAAATATTTTTATACTGCATCGGGATATGCAATGTTAATAATTTTTGTATATATTTATGATATTTTAAGAGTTGTTATTTGTTTAAAGCTAATTTTAATTATTTTAAGTACTTTACGTAAAATTTTCCCGGAAATTGTATTTTCGGGAAAATTGACACGTAAATAATTTAATACTATTTATTTTGACTAGTTTTATGAATTTGCATGAACTCATATATAATTTTAAAGTGCTAAAATAAATTGTATATATGTGTACTTATTTAAATTAATTGGAGCTTAATTAATTTCCTTAATTTTATTATTTAATTTTTGTATTAATTAATTAATTTTAAGTGTATAAATTATTAAATATATTAAAATATTTGTGTGGTGAGTATTGTTTATGTGTGGGAATATATATATTACTATAATATAAAGTGGACATATATATATATATATATATATATATATATATATATATATATATATATATATACAAATTTTAATCAAAAAACAAAAATTTACAGAAATCACAGTTTTGCCCCTCCCTACATCTTCTTCTTCCCAATGCCATTTCCACCATTTCCAGCCACTTTCAAGCTGGTTTTCTTGATGTTACTATGCCCCTCAGCCTTCCTCCTCCACCTCTAGCCATTTTCACCACCTGAAACAGTCTTTTCCAGCGAGTTTTGGCCGGATTTTCATCAAGGAGCCAAAAATCAACTTAGCTCCGACCAAGCACTTTTCGGCCACCAAATTTGATGCCTTTAGTCCCTATCTTCTCCTTGAGCTCTGTTGAGTGTGATTCCAAGCTTTGTTTCACTTGATTTGGTCTAGCATTGCTTAGGTTTCAATTTCTTCAAATCAGCCATTTTGGGTTTCGAATTTTTTTTACCTTCAATTTGATTGATTCATGAAAACTTCCTTCACAAACTTAGTTCCTGGAAGCTTAATATACATGCTATAATTTTTTTTATACTTTTTGGAATTTATTTTAATTTTTGTGAATTTTTTATTATTTTCTAATTTTCAAAAATTAATTAATTAAATTATGAAATTGTGTGTTATGGTGATTATAGGAGTTGAAATGAATTATAGAAATTTATTTATAATTTTTGTGAATTTTTATGTATTTATTTGTAATTTATTAAGTTTATGTAATTTTGAAAAATAGGGTTAATTATGTGTTTAATTGAAATAAATTGGTAAATTGAGTATATTTATTGATATTATTGAAATATATGTTGAGAAAATTAATTTTTAGTAATTATATTATTTTTGGTGAATTTTTGGATTTATTTTAGTAACTTTATATATATAGAGGTATTTTGGTAATTTTACACTAAATTGGCTAAAAATGTAATTAAATTGGTTTTAATAGTTACTTAGGGTATAAAAATGATTTCTGAAAATTTTTAGTACTTTTAACTAATTAAAACTATTTTTCGTAAATTATTTTCAAATTATATATAATATACTATTTTTCTAAATAAATGGGTTTTTATTGATTTTTAGTATGTTTTTGTAATATCCCGAATTTTTAAATATTTTTATACTGCATCGGGATATGCAGTGTTAATAATTTTTGTATATATATTTATGATATTTTATGAGTTTGTTGTTTGTTTAAAGCTAATTTTAATTATTTTATATTATTTTAAGTACTTTACGTAAAATTTTCCTGGAAATTATATTTTCGGGGAAATTGACACGTAAATAAATTAATACTATTTATTTTGACTAGTTTTATGAATTTGCATGAACTCATATATAATTTTAAAGTGCTAAAATAAAATGTATATATGTGTATTTATTTAAATTAATTAGAGCTTAATTAATTTCCTTAATTTTATTATTTAATTTTTGTATTAATTAATTTTAAGTTTATAAATTATTAAACATATTAAAATATAGTGTGTGGTGTGGGAATATTTAAGTTAAAGTTATGTGTATATATATATATATATATATATATATATATATATAGGGTACAAGTAAGTCAACGTGCAAAACCATTCCTTTCTTTCTTTTTTTTTCTTTTCTTTCTTTTCTCTTCTTCTTCTTCTTCTTCTTCTTCTTCCCCTCACTCTCGGTTCCTTCCAACCGGACCACCACCAGGCCGCCCCACCTGCAACCAGCCATCACCATTGCTTCCCCTTCCATCCAGCAGCCACCAGCTGCCACTAGCATTGTCCATCGCCGCCTAGAACGCCGGAAAATGAAGGAGACCGAAGGTGGAGCTTCCTCACGCCGGTGAAGATTCCGGCCACCTTAGGGCGTCGGACTAGACTTTTTTGAAAGCTTTTCATCCGGTGAGTCCATTTCCGAGCTCCGTTTGAGCTCAAAACCTCTAGATTTTTGGATATCTTCAAGTTTTAGTTTATGTATTCTAGGGTTTTTAATTTTTTTGAAGTTGAATTTGTTGGATTCATGCAAACTCCCTTAACAAATGTTTATCCTGGAAGCTTAATCTATATGCTGTAATTTTTTTAGAATTTTTGGAATTTATTTTAATTTTTGTGAATTTTTGATTATTTTATTATTATTTTCTAATTTTCGAAAATTAATTAAATAAATTATAAAATTTTGTTTTATGGTGATTATAGGAGTTGAAATGAATTATAGAAATTTATTTGTAATTTTTGTGAATTTTTATGTATTTATTTGGAATTTATTAAGTTTAGGTAATTTTGAAAAATAGGGTTAATTATGTGTTAAATTGAAATAAATTGGTAAATTGAGTATATTTATTGATATTATTGAATTATATGTTGAGAAATTAATTTTTGAGTAATTATATAATTTTTGATGAATTTTTTTGAACATTTATAGTGAATATATATATAGGGGTATTTTGGTAATTTTACACTAAATTGGTTAAAAATGTAATTAAATTGGTTTTAATAGTTATTTAGGGCATAAAAATGATTTCTGCAAATTTTTAGTATTTTTAACTAATTAAAACTATTTTTCGTAAATTATTTTCAAATTATATATAATATACTATTTTTCTAAATAAATGGGTTTTTATTGATTTTTAGTATGTTTTAGGGTTAATTAAGTAATTTGGATTTATAAAATGTATTTTTATTATATAAGGGCATTTTCTATATTTTATAAATATTCTGTGAATTGTGAACCTCGGTCGGTGAATTGTAGTTTGGAGTCCGACCGAGGGATTTTGATTATAATCCTGTGTTTATTCCGAAGTGTATTTCTTTGCAGGACCGGCTCTACTCTTTGAGTAGAGAGATGTCCGTTTTACAGGGGAGGTTCTACCGGATTTTCGATAGAATTCTCGTAAAACGTGATGTCCGGTCAAATTCCTATTCTAAAGCTGTGTCTAAAATTCTAGATCGAGTCTTTAGAATTTTTGTTAAATTTATTCTGATTTCATGTTGTCATTTGTTTGTCTAGCTGCGCCGAGACCGAGGCCTAACGGATCAGGCCCGCCGAGTTTGTCTCGTGGAGCGCTAACATGTGAGTTATTATACTGTATATATATGCAGTGCATATAGGATGCATGACTTAGGATTTTTTATTTTCATTATATGTTTAAACATTAATTTAATTATAATATGATTTGGTATATTTTCGGTTTATTTTTAGTACATTTTTGATATATGTATGTTAGATATTTAAGTTTATGTTTGTTATAATTTAATATTTATACATGATTTAAATGTGCATCGAACCATAATTATTTTATTAAATGATTAGTATAATTTAGGTTATTCTTAAATAATTGCATGTTAAATTATAAACCTACACTTAAAGTATTTTTAAGTTTATTTTTGGTATATTTTTTATTTATTTCCGAATAAATAAATGTTTTATTATTAAATTAAACCTAACACATTAGTGGTATATTTAGGATTTATTTTTGATATATGCATGCTAGATAATTAGGTTTATTTTTAGTATATTTGTGAATATATGTTAAACAAAAACACGTATTTAAATGAATATTTATACATAAATGGTTTATTAAATGATTTGAGTACTTAGGGTATATCTTTTGCATATTTAAGTATATTTTTAAGATAATGCATGTTATATTATTGTTACTCATTTAAATTGTTTTTAACTATATTAATGATTTATCTTTAGTTTATTTCATATTTTATTTGACTATATATATATATATACCTGAAATATATTGGGTATATTTTAGGTATATTTTTGGTATATATATATATGGTTGGTTTTACTATTATGAATATGGTTCTACATTAATTATTTTTCGAATGAATGATTTATTCGAAGTGAAGGATATCAATAGAACGTGCTTCCTAGTGGGCAGCACTAGGACCGTGTACGTACCGGTACGGTAGATAAGGATTGAGTGAGAGTTAAAATTGGGTGATTATAATTGATTTAATTGATTTGACTAAGATTAATGGTATGTTAGATAGTGTGATTGCTGGAGCTCGGTTGACTAAGTGTCTCGGGGCCAATCACACTGACAGTCAGACTGCTGGAGCTCGGTTGACTTAGTGTCTCGGGGCCAGTTTACTGTCCATAAGTGAATTGAATGATCTATTGGGTTGATTGAGATGTGAGGTGATGGATAGTGTGATTGCTGGAGCTCGGTTGACCAAGTGTCTCGGGGCCAATCACACTGACAGCCAGACTGCTGGAGCTCGGTCGACTTAGTGTCTCGGGGCCAGTCTGCTGTCCAAATTGGAATAAGTGTTCTATTTGGAATCAAGTGAGCCTGTATGGCTAGAGTGATGATGGGATTGTTTGAGGTTGTTATTATTTAGGGTTCTATGGATCCTTCATGAATTAAAACAAACGTTTTCTATATTTATTATATTTATAAAAGCAAAGTTTGGCATTCGTGTGAAATGTGTGTATATACATATATATATAAGAATGTCTGATTGTTATGGTTTAGTTTGCATGTATATATGGTATAATAATTCACTCAGTGAGGTCTGACCCCCCTCAATTATTTTTTTCAGGAGATTCCATATCGTCAGACCTTAGTTATAGAGTTCCTCGCCGGTGTTCTTCAGTCCCGGCTGTTTTATGCAAATGTATATTCTGAACTTTGAGTTGTATTCTAGAAACTGCAGTAGTAGTGTCACTATATTGGAAGTGTATTATTTTGTTTGGATATTAAATACTATGAGAATTTGTATTTGAACATTGTACGAATATGTATTCATTTATAAAAGGATTTGGAGTATTTATTTTATATATTGATTCAGAAAAATTTTAATTTGGTCGTACTTTTATATAATTATTGTATGATTTTATTTTCTAAGGCTTGCTACGGGTTCCGGATTCGAAAGAATTCCCGTTCCCTAGCGCCGGTCATGACTCCTAGTTTGGGTCGTGACAAAGTTGGTATCAGAGCTGAGTTCTGTGTCAGGGCTTAGTTGTTTGAGTTGTGGCCCTAGTTTTCAAAGTTATGTTTTCTGTTAAACTACTGCAGTGAATTAGGTTCGGTCATGTCTTTGAAAAGTCTTCCTTGCATTAGGAATTCTGTGTAACCGTTAGGGTGTCTGTTGATGTTTGTGATTATTTGAACTATTTATTTATTTTTGCTCCTTGTTGATTGCCTTGAGCGTGAATCGCTCCATCGATCGATGAGATCGATGATAGTTGATCTTCTGAGCACGAGGTTCTATCCCCTATGCATCCTGTTAGGCGTAGGGGTAGAGATGGATTTAGAAGGCCTGATGATCACTGTTGACAATAGGAATAACTGAATGAGGAGCTGGTGGCTTAGCATTGCAATGATGTTGCTTCTGTAACAGGATTTTTACAGGATGCGGTGTTGATACCTTCGATTGTTCAGCAGATGTAATTTCTTTTTCAATCGAGAATTTGAGACATGTCAATTCTGCGTATATGCTATATTCTGAATTCTGTTGATTTCTATATCTTTTCAGCGCAGTGAATGTGAATTGTTTCTTCTGCAGAGACAATGTTGATAATCAGTCTTTTCAAGTTCTAGTTGTGGTTATAGTTCCAGCCCTACTACACCTATCTAGTATAGGGGTAGGTTAGAGGCAACTATAACTCAAGGGTTAAGGTAGTCATTGTAAGTAGTACAAGCATTCCTTTTGGACTTGAACGTGCAACAATTGTGGCCAGGATAGCAAGAGATTAATAAAAGCTTGATAGCATTTAATCAAGTTTGACAGTTGTTTGAATATGCTTTGATGGGGGAATTGGAAAATGTCTAATGAAGACGAAGCACTCTTGTACTCTTTATGGCAAGCTATCAGTTCTGACTGCAACACATAATTTGAGTTAAAGGGGGATTTCTAAGATACTTCCATCCACCTTTAAGGAAGGATAATTACTTGTATCAGCTATTGCATAGAGTAAGGGAATAGCAATCAGTTGAGAAGATTATCTCTAAACTCTTCAATCTGATACGTCATGCTGAAGACGTAATACAGTATAAGAGGAGACTGGTGGAATTATATTTTACAGGATTAAGCGTAATATATTGGCATTTAAACATAGAATTAAGACTCAGAGAGTTATTATGAATTCAGTCTTTTGGGTGTAATTAATCTTGATGAGATGTGAAAGGGTTGTCAAGAATATCTGGCTCTAGTTGAGTATACTTCAGTGGAGAAGTTGTCTCTCCCAGATGTTTTAATTGCCTGTGAGTTACCAGGTTTACCAATTTATAGAGATTGAATTCTGTATCGATATGGTTCCTGATATAACTCCTATTTCAACGTAGCCCTACAAAATGACTTTTGCAGAGCTGTAGGAGCAATTACGAGAGCTGTATGACCAAGGTTTTATCAAACCTTATATTTCTCTTCGGGGTGCACTAGTCCTGTTGTAAGGAAGAAGGATGGTACCTTGAAACTATGCATTGACTGCAGAGAGATGAATAGGGTAACAGTGAAGGACAAGTATCCTCTTTTGAGGATAGATGACCTGTCTGATCAGCTACAGAGTGCACAATTCTTTTCAAAAAATTGATTTGAAGTCGGGTTATCATTAGTTATGGATCAATTTATAGTAGTCTTCATTAATGATATACTAATGTATTCGAAGTGAATGAACGGGCACGTATATCACTTGAGGACTATACTACAGACACTAAGAGAATGTCAACTTTATGCTGAATTCGAGAAGTGTGATCATTGGGTGGAGAGTGTTGTTTTTCTTAGAATTGTGGCGTTTAAGGATAGAATTTGAGTTGATCCACAAAAGATCAAAATAACATCTGAGTGGCCCAGACTGACTGAATCCATTGAGATCTGTAATTTTCTGGGTTTAATTGGGTATCATAGGAAATCTGAATAGAATTCTCTAGAATTACAGCTCCTATAACCCCCATAACTCAGAAGAATGGGAAGATTGTGTGAATAGATGTTTGTTAGAACAGCTTCTAAGTACTGAAGAAGACTGATTGATCTGAGGGTTACGTGAACTTTAGAGGATATGACCTGACATCATTACAGCATTTCATCATATCATCATAACATCTCATTACAGCATTTCATCACGACATTTCATTCTAGCATTTCATCATAACATTTCATTAGATCATCTCATCATGACATTCATCATAGCATGTCATCATGACATATCACCATAGAATGACGTGCTGATAGGAGATGCCCAAGTTAATGATACAGGGTTGATGTTGTAATCTGAGAAAGGGATTCTATATAAGCTGTGGAAATGAACTTGCAGTGTACATCCAGATGGTTACCAAGAATTTTCACAGTATTCAGGATCAGTACTAGTGGGTTGGATTATAGAAGGATGTGACTGATTGTATTTCTAAGTGTTAAAATTGCCAGTCGGTGAAAGCTGAATATCAGAAGTCTTCTGGGAAGTTTTGATCTCTTTTGAATTTGGGTGGAAATAAGAGAGAATTGTGATAATTTTGATGGTTGGTTACCTCGTTCGAAGGGTGAATATGATTCCGTTGGAATGATTATAGACAAATTGACCAAGTCAGCTAATTTTTGGCTAGTGGAAGCCACTTATTCAGTAGCTAAGTGGGCTAAGCTGCATATGAAGCATATTGTGTGCCTGCATGGACTACCTGTGTCCATTGTATATGGTAAAGGTACAGTGTTTACCTTTCGATTTTGGCAGAGATTGTGGAAAGTAATAGACACCTGGTTGGATGTCAATACTACTTTTCATCCTCAGACAGATGACAATCTGAGAGGACGATCCAAACACTAAACAGTATGTTGAAGATGTGTGTTTTGGATCTAGAAGGTAGCTAGGTTGATTATATGCTACTTATAGAATTCGCTTATAATAACAGCTACCATAGCAGTATTGGAATGACACCACCTGAAGCTTTTATGGAAAGAAGTCTTAATTAGATATGAGATGGTTCAGAATACAATGAAGAAGTTGCTGTGATCAGAAGAGCGATATGGATCCTAGATGCAGAGATATGGAGTTTCATATTGAAGATTGTAATTCTGAAGATGTCTCCAAAAAGTGGTGTGATGAGACGCGTTGAACAATATAGAACTGAATGAAGACCTGAAGTTTGAGAAGGAATCAGTTGTAATTGTAAATTATCAAGCTCGATAGTTATGTTCGAACTAGATTCAGATGATCAAGATTCCGTGACGTGGCAACAAAGTGAAAGAGCTTACGTAAAACACTGAAGTTGAGATACGAGTTTCTTACCCGTATCTCTTTCTTTCTTGATCTTGTAATTTTCTTTTTGGAATTTGAGGACGAATTCTTGTAAGGGGGGAAGACTGTAATATCTCGAATTTTTAAATATTTTTATACTGCATCGGGATATGCAGTGTTAATAATTTTTGTATATATATTTATGATATTTTATGAGTTTGTTGTTTGTTTAAAGCTAATTTTAATTATTTTATATTATTTTAAGTACTTTACGTAAAATTTTCCTGGAAATTATATTTTCGGGGAAATTGACACGTAAATAAATTAATACTATTTATTTTGACTAGTTTTATGAATTTGCATGAACTCATATATAATTTTAAAGTGCTAAAATAAAATGTATATATGTGTATTTATTTAAATTAATTAGAGCTTAATTAATTTCCTTAATTTTATTATTTAATTTTTGTATTAATTAATTTTAAGTTTATAAATTATTAAACATATTAAAATATAGTGTGTGGTGTGGGAATATTTAAGTTAAAGTTATGTATATATATATATATATATATATATATATATATATATATATAGGGTACAAGTAAGTCAACGTGCAAAACCATTCCTTTCTTTCTTTTTTTTTTCTTTTCTTTCTTTTCTCTTCTTCTTCTTCTTCTTCTTCTTCTTCCCCTCACTCTCGGTTCCTTCCAACCGGACCACCACCAGGCCGCCCCACCTGCAACCAGCCATCACCATTGCTTCCCCTTCCATCCAGCAGCCACCAGCTGCCACTAGCATTGTCCATCGCCGCCTAGAACGCCGAAAAATGAAGGAGACCGAAGGTGGAGCTTCCTCACGCCGGTGAAGATTCCAGCCACCTTAGGGCGTCGGACTAGACTTTTTTGAAAGCTTTTCATCCGGTGAGTCCATTTCCGAGCTCCGTTTGAGCTCAAAACCTCTAGATTTTTGGATATCTTCAAGTTTTAGTTTATGTATTCTAGGGTTTTTAATTTTTTTGAAGTTGAATTTGTTGGATTCATGCAAACTCCCTTAACAAATGTTTATCCTGGAAGCTTAATCTATATGCTGTAATTTTTTTAGAATTTTTGGAATTTATTTTAATTTTTGTGAATTTTTGATTATTTTATTATTATTTTCTAATTTTCGAAAATTAATTAAATAAATTATAAAATTTTGTTTTATAGTGATTATAGGAGTTGAAATGAATTATAGAAATTTATTTGTAATTTTTGTGAATTTTTATGTATTTATTTGGAATTTATTAAGTTTAGGTAATTTTGAAAAATAGGGTTAATTATGTGTTAAATTGAAATAAATTGGTAAATTGAGTATATTTATTGATATTATTGAATTATATGTTGAGAAATTAATTTTTGAGTAATTATATAATTTTTGATGAATTTTTTTGAACATTTATAGTGAATATATATATAGGGGTATTTTGGTAATTTTACACTAAATTGGTTAAAAATGCAATTAAATTGGTTTTAATAGTTATTTAGGGCATAAAAATGATTTCTGCAAATTTTTAGTATTTTTAACTAATTAAAACTATTTTTCGTAAATTATTTTCAAATTATATATAATATACTATTTTTCTAAATAAATGGGTTTTTATTGATTTTTAGTATGTTTTAGGGTTAATTAAGTAATTTGGATTTATAAAATGTATTTTTATTATATAAGGGCATTTTCTATATTTTATAAATATTCTGTGAATTGTGAACCTCGGTCGGTGAATTGTAGTTTGGAGTCCGACCGAGGGATTTTGATTATAATCCTGTGTTTATTCCGAAGTGTATTTCTTTGCAGGACCGGCTCTACTCTTTGAGTAGAGAGATGTCCGTTTTACAGGGGAGGTTCTACCGGATTTTCGATAGAATTCTCGTAAAACGTGATGTCCGGTCAAATTCCTATTCTAAAGCTGTGTCTAAAATTCTAGATCGAGTCTTTAGAATTTTTGTTAAATTTATTCTGATTTCATGTTGTCATTTGTTTGTCTAGCTGCGCCGAGACCGAGGCCTAACGGATCAGGCCCGCCGAGTTTGTCTCGTGGAGCGCTAACATGTGAGTTATTATACTGTATATATATGCAGTGCATATAGGATGCATGACTTAGGATTTTTTATTTTCATTATATGTTTAAACATTAATTTAATTATAATATGATTTGGTATATTTTCGGTTTATTTTTAGTACATTTTTGATATATGTATGTTAGATATTTAAGTTTATGTTTGTTATAATTTAATATTTATACATGATTTAAATGTGCATCGAACCATAATTATTTTATTAAATGATTAGTATAATTTAGGTTATTCTTAAATAATTGCATGTTAAATTATAAACCTACACTTAAAGTATTTTTAAGTTTATTTTTGGTATATTTTTTATTTATTTCCGAATAAATAAATGTTTTATTATTAAATTAAACCTAACACATTAGTGGTATATTTAGGATTTATTTTTGATATATGCATGCTAGATAATTAGGTTTATTTTTAGTATATTTGTGAATATATGTTAAACACAAACACGTATTTAAATGAATATTTATACATAAATGGTTTATTAAATGATTTGAGTACTTAGGGTATATCTTTTGCATATTTAAGTATATTTTTAAGATAATGCATGTTATATTATTGTTACTCATTTAAATTGTTTTTAACTATATTAATGATTTATCTTTAGTTTATTTCATATTTTATTTGACTATATATATATATATACCTGAAATATATTGGGTATATTTTAGGTATATTTTTGGTATATATATATATGGTTGGTTTTACTATTATGAATATGGTTCTACATTAATTATTTTTCGAATGAATGATTTATTCGAAGTGAAGGATATCAATAGAACGTGCTTCCTAGTGGGCAGCACTAGGACCGTGTACGTACCGGTACGGTAGATAAGGATTGAGTGAGAGTTAAAATTGGGTGATTATAATTGATTTAATTGATTTGACTAAGATTAATGGTATGTTAGATAGTGTGATTGCTGGAGCTCGGTTGACTAAGTGTCTCGGGGCCAATCACACTGACAGTCAGACTGCTGGAGCTCGGTTGACTTAGTGTCTCGGGGCCAGTCTACTGTCCATAAGTGAATTGAATGATCTATTGGGTTGATTGAGATGTGAGGTGATGGATAGTGTGATTGTTGGAGCTCGGTTGACCAAGTGTCTCGGGGCCAATCACACTGACAGCCAGACTGCTGGAGCTCGGTCGACTTAGTGTCTCGGGGCCAGTCTGCTGTCCAAATTGGAATAAGTGTTCTATTTGGAATCAAGTGAGCCTGTATGGCTAGAGTGATGATGGGATTGTTTGAGGTTGTTATTATTTAGGGTTCTATGGATCCTTCATGAATTAAAACAAACGTTTTCTATATTTATTATATTTATAAAAGCAAAGTTTGGCATTCGTGTGAAATGTGTGTATATACATATATATATAAGAATGCCTGATTGTTATGGTTTAGTTTGCATGTATATATGGTATAATAATTCACTCAGTGAGGTCTGACCCCCCTCAATTATTTTTTTCAGGAGATTCCATATCGTCAGACCTTAGTTATAGAGTTCCTCGTCGGTGTTCTTCAGTCCCGGCTGTTTTATGCAAATGTATATTCTGAACTTTGAGTTGTATTCTAGAAACTGCAGTAGTAGTGTCACTATATTGGAAGTGTATTATTTTGTTTGGATATTAAATACTATGAGAATTTGTATTTGAACATTGTACGAATATGTATTCATTTATAAAAGGATTTGGAGTATTTATTTTATATATTGATTCAGAAAAATTTTAATTTGGTCGTACTTTTATATAATTATTGTATGATTTTATTTTCTAAGGCTTGCTACGGGTTCCGGATTCGAAAGAATTCCCGTTCCCTAGCGCCGGTCATGACTCCTAGTTTGGGTCGTGACAGTTTTAGGGTTAATTACATAATTTGAATTTATAAAATGTATTTTTATTATATAAGGGCATTTTTGGTATTTTATAAATATTCTGTGAATTGTGAACCTCGATCGGTGAATTGTAGTTTGGAGTCCGATCGAGGGATTTTGGTTGTAATTTTATGTTTATTCCGAAGTGTATTTCTTTGCAAGACCAGCTCTACTCTTTGAGTAGAGAGATGTCCATTTTACAGGGGAGGTTCTGTCAGATTTTTAGTAGAATTCTCGTAAAACGTGATGTCCGGTCAAATTCCTATTCTAATTCTGTGTCTAAAATTCTAGATCGAATCTTTAGAATTTTCGTTAAATTTATTATGATTTCATGTTGTCATTTGTTTGTCTAGCTGCGCCGAGACAGAGGCCTAACGGATTAGGCCCGCCGAGTTTGTCTCGTGGAGCGCTAACATATGAGTTATTATACTGTATATATATGCACTGCATATAGGGTGCATTATTTAGAATTTTTCATTTTCATTGTATGTTTTAAAAATGATTTAAATTATAATATTTTTGGTATATCTAGGGTTGCATTTTTATATATATGCATATTAAATAATTATGCATGTTAGTTTGATATATGCAAATTAAACAAATAGGTTTAGGTTTAATACATTTGAGTAATATACACATGTTTTAAAATGTACACTTAGACATAATTATTTTATTAAATGATTAGTATACCTTAGGTATAGTTTTAGTAGATTTTAGGTTTATTCTTAAATAATTGCATGTTAAATTATAAACCTACACTTAAATTATTTTTAAGTTTATTTTTGGTATATTTTTCATTTATTTCCGAATAAATAAATATTTTATTATTAAATTAAACCTAGCACATTAGTGGTATATTTAAGGTTTATTTTTGATATATGCATGCTAAATAATTAAGTTTATTTTTAGTATATTTGTGAATATACGTTAAACACAAACATGTATTTAAATGAATATTTATACATAAATGTTTTATTAAATGATTTGTGTACTTAGAGTATATCTTTTGCATATTTAAATATATTTTTAAGATAATGCATGTTATATTATTGTTACTCATTTAAATTGTTTTTAACTATTTTAATGATTTATCTTTAGTTTATTTCATATTTTATTTGACATATATATATATATACCTGAAATATACTAGGTATATTTTTGGTATATATATATATGGTTGGTTTTACTATTATGAATATTGTTCTACATTAATTATTTTTCGAATGAATGATTTATTCGAAGTGAAGGATATCAATAGAACGTGCTTCCTAGTGGACAGCACTAGGACCATGTACGTACCGGTATGATAGATAAGGATTGAGTGAGAGTTAAAATTGGGTGATTATAATTGATTTAATTGATTTGACTAAGATTAATGGTATGTTAGATAGTGTGATTGTGAGGCCAATCACACTGACAGTCAGACTGCTGGAGCTCGGTTAACTTAGTGTCTCGGGGTCAGTCTACTGTCCATAAGTGAATTGAATGATCTATTGGGTTGATTGAGATGTGAGGTGAAAAATAGTATGATTTCTGGAGCTCGGTTGACCAAGTGTCTCGGGGCCAATCACACTGACAGTCAGACTGCTGGAGCTTGGTTGACTTAGTGTCTCGGGGCCAGTATGTTGTCCAAATTGGAATAAGTGTTCTATTTGGAATCAAGTGAGCCTGCATGGCTAGAGTGATGATGGGGTTGTTGAGGTTGTTATTATTAGGGTTCTATGGATCCTTCATGAATTTAATCAAACATTTTCTACATGTAGTATATTTATAAAAGCAAAGTTTGGCATTCATGTGAAATGTGTGTATATACATATATATATATATATATATATATATATATATATATATATATATATAAGAATGCTTGATTGTTATGGTTTAGTTTTCATGTATATATAGTATAATAATTCACTCAGTGAGGTCTGACCCCCCTCAATTATTTTTTTAGGAGATCCCATATCGTCAGACCTTAGTTGTAGAGTTCCTCACCGATGTTCTTCAGTCCCGGCTATTTTATGCAAATGTATATTCTGAACTTTGAATTGTATTCTAGAAACTGTAGTAGTAGTGTTATTATATTGGAAGTGTATTATTTTGTTTGGATATTAAATACTTTGAGAATTTGTATTTGAACATTGTACGAATATGTATTCATTTATAAAAGTATTTGGAGTATTTATTTTATATATTGATTTAGAAAAATTTTAATTCGATCGTACTTTTATTTAATTATTTCATGATTTTATTTTCTAAGGCTTGCTACGGGTTCCAGATTCGAAAGAATTCCCATTCCCTAGCGCCGGTCATGACTCCTAGTTTGGGTCGTGACAAAGTTGGTATCAGAGCTGAGTTCTGTGTCAGGGCTTAGTTGTTTGAGTTGTGGCCCTAGTTTTCAAAGTTGTGTTTTTTGTTAAACTACTGTAGTGAATTAGGTTCGGTCATGTCTTTGAAAAGTCTTCCTTGCATTAGGAATTCTGCGTAACTGTTAAGGTGTTTAATGTTGTGATTGTTTGAACTATTTGTTTATTTTTGCTCCTTGTTGATTACCTTGAGCGTGAGTCGCTCCATCGATCGATGAGATCGATAATAGTTGATCTTTTGAGCATGAGGTTCTACCCCCTATATAGCCTATTAGGCGTAGGGGTAGAGATGGATTTAGAAAGCATGATGATCGATGTTGACTGCAAGAATAACTAAATGAGGAGCTGGTGGCTTAGCATTGTAATGATGTTGCTTCTGAAATAGGAGTTTCGCATGATGCGGTGCTGATACCTTCGATCGTTCAGCAGATGTAATTTCTTTTTCAGCCGAGAACTTGAGACATGTCAATTCTGCGTATATTCTATATTCTGAATTCTGTTGAATTCCATATCTTTTCAACGCAGTGAATGTGAATTGTTTCTTCTGTCAAGACAATATTGATAATCAGTCTTTTCAAGTTGAAGTTGTGGTTATAGTTCCAACCCTACTACACCTATCTAGTATAGGGGTAGGTTAGAGGCAACTATAACTCAAGGGTTAAGGTAGTCATTGTAAGCAGTACAAGCATTCCTTTTGGACTTGAACGTGCAACAATTGTGGCCAGGATAGCCAAGATTAATAAGAGCTTGATAGCATTTAGTCAAGTTTGGCAGTTGTTTAATATGCTTTGATGGGGGAATTGGAAAATGTCTAATGAAGACGAAGCACTCTTGTATTCCTTATGGCAAGCTATCAGTTCTGACTGCAACACATAATTTGAGTTAAAGGGAGATTTCTAAGATACTTCCATCCACCTTTAAGGAAGGATAATTACCTGTATCAGCTATTGCACAGAGTAAGGGAAGAGCAATCAGTTTAGAAGATTACCTGTAAACTCTTCAATCTGATACATCGTATTGAAGACGTAATACAGTATAAGAGGAGACTGGTAGAATTATGTGTTATAGGATTAAGCATAATATATTGGCATCTGAATCGAGAATTGAGATTCAGAGAGTTATTGTGATTCAGTCTTTTGGGTGTAATTAATCTTGATGAGATGTGAAAGGGTTATTAAGAATATCTGGCTCTAATTGAGTATACTTCAGTGGAGAAGTTGTCTCTTTCAGATGTATTAATGGCCTGTGAGTTACCGGGTTTACCACCTTACAGAGATTGAATTATGTATCGATGTGGTTCCTGATATAACTCCTATTTCAACGTAGCCCTACAGAATGACTCTTGTAGAGCTGTAGGAGCAATTACAAGAGCTGTATGACCAAGGTTTTGTCAGACCTTATGTTTCTCTTTGGGGTGCACTAGTCCTATTGTAAGGAAGAAGGATGGTACCTTGAAACTGTGCATTGACTGCAGAGAGATGAATAAGGTAACAGTGAAGGACAAGTATCCTCTTTTGAGGATATATGACCTATCTGATCAACTATAGAGTGCATAGTTCTTTTCAAAAATTGATTTGAATTCGGGTTATCATTAGTTGTGGATCAGTTTGTAGTAGTCTTCATTAATGATATACTAGTGTATTCAAAGTGAATGAAAGGGCACGTATATCACTTGAGGACTATACTACAGACACTAAGAGAATGTCAGCTTTATGCTGAATTCAAGAAGTGTGATCATTGGGTGGACAGTTGTTTTTCTTAGAATTATGGCATTTAAAGATAGAATTCGAGTTGATCCACAAAAGATCAAAACAGCATCTGAGTGGCCCAGACTGACTGAATCCATTGAGATCTGTAATTTTTTGGGTTTAATTGGGTATCATAGGAAATCTGAATAGAATTCTCTAGAATTGCAGCTCCTATGACCCGCATAACTCAGAAGAATGGGAAGATTGTGTGAACAAATGTTTGTTAGAATAGCTTCCAAGTATTGAAGAAGACTGATTGATTTGAGGGTTACGTGAACTTTAGAGGATAAGACCTGATATCATTACAGCATTTCATCATATCATCATAGCATCTCATTACAGCATTTCATCACGACATTTCATTCTAGCATTTCATCATAACATTTCATTATATCATCTCATCATGACATTCATCATAGCATTTCATCATGGCATATCACCATAGAATGATTTGCTGATAGGAGATGCCTAAGTTAATGATACAGGGTTGATGTTATAATCTGAGAAAGGGATTCTATATAAGTTATGGAAATGAACTTGCAGTGTACATCTAGATGATTACTAAGAATTATCACAGTATTCAGGATCAGTACTAGTGGGTTGGATTATAAAAGGAGGTAACTGATTGTATTTCTAAGTGTTAAAATTACCAGCCGGTGAAAGCTGAACATCAAAAGTCTTCTGGGAAGTTTCGATCTCTTTTGAATTTGGGTGGAAATAAAAGAGAATTTTGATAATTTTTATGGTTGGTTACCTCATTCGAAGGGTGAATATAATTTTGTTGGAATGACTGTAGACAAATTGACTAAGTCAGCTAATTTTTAGCCAGTGGAAGCCACTTATTCAGTAGCTAAAAGGGCTAAGCTGCATATAAAACATATTGTGTGCCTGCATGGACTACCTGTGTCCATTGTATATGGTAAAGGTACAGTGTTTACCTTTTGATTTTAGCAGAGATTGTGGAGAGTAATAGACACCTGGTTGGATTTCAATACTGCTTTTCATCCTCAGACAGATGACAGTTTGAGAGGATGATCCAGACACTAAACAATATGTTGAAGATGTGTGTTTTGGATCTAGAAGGTAGCTAGGTTGATTATATGCTACTTATAGAATTCGCTTATAATAACAGCTACTATAGCAGCATTGGAATGACACCACCTGAGGCTTTTATGGAAAGAAGTCTTAACTAGATATAAGATGGTTCAAAATACAGTGGAGAAAGTTACTGTGATCAGAAGAGCGATGTGGATCCTAGATGCAGAGATATGGAGTTCCATATCGAAGATTATAATTCTGAAGATGTCTCCGAAAAGTGGTGTGATGAGACGCGTTGAACAATATAGAACTGAATGAAGATCTGAATTTTGAGAAGGAATCAGTTGTGATTGTAAATTATCAAGCTCGATAGTTATGTTCGAACTAGATTCATATGATCAAGGTTCCGTGACATGGCAACAAAGTGAAAGAGCTTACGTAAGAGACTAAAGTTGAGATACGAGCTTCTTACTCGTATCTCTTTCTTTCTTGATTTTGTAATTTTCTTTTGGAATTCGGGGATGAATTCTTGTAAGGAGGGAAGACTGTAATATCCTGAATTTTTTTTAAATATTTTTATACTGCATCGGGATATGCAATGTTAATAATTTTTGATATAATTATGTTATTTTAAGAGTTGTTATTTGTTTAAAGCTAATTTTAATTATTTTATATTATTTTAAGTACTTTACGTAAAATTTTTCCGGAAATTGTATTTTCGAGAAAATTGACACGTAAATAATTTAATACTATTTATTTTGACTAGTTTTATGAATTTGCATGAACTCATATATAATTTTAAAGTGCTAAAATAAAATGTATATATGTGTACTTATTTAAATTAATTGGAGCTTAATTAATTTCCTTAATTTTATTATTTAATTTTTGTATTAATTAATTAATTTTAAGTGTATAAATTATTAAATATATTAAAATATTTGTGTGGTGAGTATTGTTTATGTGTGGGAATATATATATTACTATAATATAAGGTGGACATATATATATATATACATATATATACAAATTTTAATCAAAAAACAAAAATTTACAGAAATTACAATTTTGCCCCTCCCTACATCTTCTTCTTCCCAATGCCATTTCCACCATTTCCAGCCACTTTCAAGCTGGTTTTCTTGCTGTTACTATGCCCCTCAGCCTTCCTCCTCCACCTCTAGCCATTTCCACCACCTGAAACACTCTTTTCCGGTGAGTTTTGGCTGGATTTTCATCAAGGAGCCAAAAATCAACTTAGCTCCGACCAAGCACTTTTCGGCCACCAAATTTGATGCTGTCAGTCTCTATCTTCTCATTGAGCTCTGGTGAGTGTGATTCCAAGCTTTTTTTCACTTGATTTGGTCTAGAATTGCTTAGGTTTCAATTTCTTCAAATCAGCCATTTTGGGTTTCAAATTTTTTTTACCTTCAATTTGATTGATTCATGAAAACTTCCTTCAAAAAATTTGTTTCTAGAAGCTTAATATACACGTTGTAATTTCTTTATAATTTTTGGAATTTATTTTAATTTTTGTGAGTTTTTTATTATTTTATTATTATTATCTAATTTTCGAAAATTAATTAATTAAATTATGAAATTGTGTTTTATGGTGATTATAGGAGTTGAAATGAATTATAGAAATTTATTTGTAATTTTTGTGAATTTTTATGTATTTATTTGTAATTTATTAAGTTTATGTAATTTTGAAAAATAGGGTTAATTATGTGTTTAATTGAAATAAATTGGTAAATTGAGTATATTTATTGATATTATTGAAATATATGTTGAGAAAATTAATTTTAAGTAATTATATTATTTTTGGTGAATTTTTGGATTTATTTTAGTACATTTATATATATAGGGGTATTTTGGTAATTTTACACTAAATTGGATAAAAATGTAATTAAGTTGGTTTTAATAGTTACTTAGGGTATAAAAATGATTTCTGAAATTTTATAGTATTTTTAACTAATTAAAACTATTTTTCGTAAATTATTTTCAAATTATATATAATATACTATTTTTCGAAATAAATGGGTTTTTGTTGATTTTTAGTATGTTTTAGGGTTAATTATGTAATTTGAATTTATAAAATGTATTTTTATTATATAAGGGCATTTTTGGTATCTTATAAATATTCTGTGAATTGTGAACCTCGGTCGGTGAATTGTAGTTTGGAGTCCGACCGAGGGATTTTGGTTGTAATTCTGTGTTTATTCCGAAGTGTATTTCTTTGCAGGACCGGCTCTACTCTTTGAGTAGAGAGATGTCCATTTTACAGGGGAGGTTCTACCAGATTTTCGGTAGAATTCTCGTAAAATGTGATGTCCGGTCAAATTCCTATTCTAATTCTGTGTCTAAAATTCTAGATCGAATCTTTAGAATTTTCGTTAAATTTCTTATGATTTCATGTTGTCATTTGTTTGTCTAACTACGCCGAGACAGAAGCCTAACGGATCAGGCTCATTGAGTTTGTCTCGTGGAGCTGTCACGACCCAAAACAGGGGCCATGACCGGCGCTAGGGAACGGGAATTCTTTCGAATCCGGAACCCGTAGCAAGCCTAAAAATAAAATAAAGCATGCCATAATAACAGTAACAGTATAATATGCAGCGGAAAATAAAAATCATAATATCATAATATTATCCATATCAACTGGATATAAATAAAAATCTCATCCCATACATAAAATCTCTTTAATACAATCCAGTTTCAACATAATATATCTCCTTTAAAATAAAGTACATGAAATCCAATACTTTAATTTACAACTTCTGCAGTGTCTAGATAAAATAAATAAGACTCAAGTAGACAATTTACATAAAGAAGCCGGGGCGGAAGAAATCCGGCGTATCGACCTGCTACTGAGGTCTGAGGAAGTTGACTCTCCTGAAAAATAGTCAACGGAGGGGAGTCAGACCTCACTGAGTGAATTACTATAATATATATACATACACACTAAGTGATAATGCATACAGTCAACAGTATATATATAATATGTATATATACAGGCAAATTCATACAGATGCAGAAAAATCATTTTTATATATTTTACTGAAAAATCCCAGTTTATGAAGGATTACATAGAACCCTAGAATATCGCAACCTCAGAAAATAGTGTTAAACAACACTCTGGCCATACAGGCTCACTTATCCAAATATATCCACTTAATCCATTTGGACAGTAGACTGGCCCCGAGACACTAAGTCAACCGAGCTCCAACAGTCTGACTGCCAGTGTGATTGGCCCCGAGACACTTGGTCAACCGAGCTCCAGCAATCACACCCAAACCACATCTCACATATCAATAATCATAATCAAATCAATATCCACAAATAGTTAGTAATATAGCCTAAAGCTATAGGCGTATCGGTACGTACTCGGTCCTAGTGCTGCCCACTAGGTAGCACGTTCTATTGATATCCTTCATTAATAAATAATAAAACATTCATTCACAAATATAAATGATGCATGAATATAAATGAAATAACAATATAAACCATATATATACCGGAAATATACCAAACATAAACCAGGTATATTTTGAGTATATATATGTCAAATAAATCCAATCAAATCATGAATTAAACTAAAAATATATTTAAAAATATTTTAAATATATTTTATTAATAAAACATGTATATAATTTATTATATACCAAAAATATACTTGAATATAAATCACATTATTTATGCATATTCAGTCAAAATAAAACATGCATTTTCTAAATCATGCATCCTAAGCATATATATATAATATAGTAACTCACCTAATGCGCTCCACGAGACAGGTCCGACGGGCCTGGTCCACTAGCCCTCGGTCTCGGTGCAACTAATCAAGCAATAAATAACCGACATTAGAATAAACCTAACAGAAATCCTAGAATTCAATCTAGAGTATTAAAATACGGAAACAGAATTAGGGTTCGACTGGACATCACGTTTTACGAGAATTCTACCAAAAATTCGACAGAACCTCCCCTGTAAATTGGACATCTCTCTACTCAAAAGAGTAGAGCTGACCCTGCAAAGAAACACACTTCGAAAAACGAGCTCAACACAATCAAAATCCCACGGTCGGACTCCAAACTACAGTCCACCGACTGGGGTCCACAAACACATAATGATTCCAGATATAACAAAAATATCTTTAAATCACAGAAATACATTTTATAAATAAAAATTACATAATTGACCTTGAAACACTATAAAAACCGATTAAAACTCATTTTATTAGAAAAACCGTATATTATATATATAATTGAAAATAATTCCCGAAAAATAGTTTTAATTAGTTAAAAATACCAAATATTTTGTAGAAATCATTTTTATACCTTAAATAAATATTAAAACCAATTAAATTACATTTTTAGACAATTTAGGGTAAAATTACCAAAATACCCCTATATATATAAATATACTTAAATTACTTCAAAAATTCACCAAAAATCATACAATTACCCAAAATTAATTTTCTCAACATATTTATCAATAATATTAATAATTAAACCCAATTAACCAATTAAATTCAAATAAAAACACAATTAACCTAATTTTCCAAAATCACCTAAACTTCAATAATTAAAAATAAATACTTAGAAATTCATAAAAATTCCAAATAAATTCCTATAATTCATTTCAACACCTAATTTAACCATAAACTCCAATTTCATAATTTAAATAATTAATTTCCGAAAATTAGAAAATAATATTAAAATATTCAAAAATACCCAAAAATCCAAAAAATCTCCAAAAATTCTACAAAAATTCATACATGTAGATTAAGCTACTAGGAACAACATTTGTGAAGGAAGTTTCCATGAATCATCCAATTCGAAGCTCAAAAAAATCGAAAACCCTAATAGGCCGAAATTTACAAATCGAAAACTAAGCAATTCTAGACCATTTTAGCTCAAACCAAAGCTAGAATCACACTCACCGGAGCTCAAGGAGAAGAAAGAGACCGGCGGTGTCGAAAACAGTGGCCGGAGGAGGGAGAAACGGCGGTAGCTCGACTTTCGGCCTCCTAAGCTAATTCCGGCCAAACTCGTCGGGAAAGGGGGCTGCTGGCGGCGGGGAACGGCTGGAGACGGAGGTGGCTCACCGAGAGGCACACCGACGGTGAAGGAACGGCAGTTGCAGACGGTGGAGGTGGGTGGTGGTCGTCGGGCGCGGGAAGGAGAAGAAGAAGAAGAAGAAGGAAGCTCGGGGGCAGTTTGGTAATTTTCCAAAAATTTTTGATTTTGATTTATATATGTATATATATATACTTTATACTATATATTAAAATAATATTAAATTACACACATCAAATATACACCACACACATAAAAATATTAATATTTTAATAATTTATACTAAATATAATTAATTAAATAACAATTTAAACAATTAAATACTTAATAAAATATTAGGGAATTAATAAACCCTAATTAAATAAATATACACACACCGACTTTATTTAATAGTTTAAAAATATGTATGAGTTCATGCAAGTCCGTAAATACATCTAAAATAATTAATAATAAATCGTTTACGTGAAAATTTCCCCGAAAATGCAAGTCCCGGGAAAATTTTACGTAAAACACTGTATATAAAACACATTAATTAAAATAGGTCTAAAATACATATGAACTCGTAAAAATATCATATAAAATACAGAAATCATTAACTCTGCATATCCCGGTACTGTGTAAAAATATTTTAAAAACACGGGATATTACAGTCTCCCCCCCTTACAAGAATTCGTCCCCGAATTCCAAAAAACAAGATCAAGAAGGAAAGAGATACGGGTAAGAAGCTCACATCTCAGCTTCAGTCTCCCACGTATGCTCTTCAACTCTGTCGCTACGCCACAAAACCTTGACCATCGGAATCTGCTTCGATCTCAACTGTCGAACTTGAAAATCTACGATCGCCACAGGTTCTTCCACAAACGTCAAATTTTCACTCACTTCTACACTGTCGGGCTGCAACACGTGTGAAGGATCTGAGATATACTTCCTCAACATCGAGATATGAAATACTGGATGCACCTGTGATATACTCAGAGGCAAATCCAACCGATATGCAACAGTGCCAACTCTCTCCAGAATCTCAAACGGTCCAATATACCTCGGTGTTAACTTACCCTTCCTGCCAAATCTCATCACACCCTTCATCGGAGATACTTTTAGAAAAATGAAATCTCCAACCTGAAACTCCACATCTCTGCGCCTAGGAACCGCATAACTCTTCTGTCTGCTAACTGCGGTCTCTAATCTGCGCTTGATCACGGCGACTTTCTCTGCAGCATCTTGAATCATCTCTGGTCCAGTCAAAGCTCTCTCACCAATCTCATCCCAATTCAACGGGGATCTACACTTCCTTCCATACAACGCCAAGTATGGTGCCATGCCAATACTGCTATGGTAGCTGTTATTATATGCAAACTCAACAAGCGACAAATGATCATCCCAGCTACCTCCTAAATCCAAGACACACATCCTCAACATATCTTCCAGTGTCTGGATCGTCCTCTCAGACTGACCATCCGTCTGAGGATGAAAAGCAGTATTGAAATCCAACCTAGTGCCCATCGCTTCCTGCAACTTCTGCCAAAAACGAGAAGTAAACACTGAACCTCTATCTGACACAATGGACACAGGTACTCCATGAAGGCACACAATATGGTTCACATACAACTTCGCCAATCTAGCAACTGAATATGTGGCTTTCACAGGCAAGAAATGTGCAGACTTCGTCAACCTGTCTACAATCACCCATATGGAATCGTATCCATCCTTCGAACGAGGTAAACCGACCACAAAATCCATAGCTATCCTTTCCCACTTCCACTCGGGAATAGGAAGAGGCTGAAGCTTCCCAGAAGGCTTCTGATGTTCGGCTTTCACTTGCTGACACGTCAAGCATTTAGCAACATAATCAGCAACATCCTTCTTCAATCCATCCCACCAGTATAGATCTCTGATACTGTGGTACATCTTAGTAACACCCGGATGAACGCTGTAGGCTGTAGAATGTGCTTCCTCTAAGATCTCTTCTCTCAAATCATCCACATCAGGAACACACAATCTACCACTGATCCACAACACACCATCATCATCAAGTGTGAAATCAGTGAACTTCCCTGCTCTGACATTCTCTACAAGCTCTTCCAGAATAGGATCTCGGCTCTGAGCTGCTTTAATCCTATCCCTCAGTACAGATCGTACTTTAAACTGAGCTAACAATCCACCTGATCTACTGATCTTCATCATCAGACCTTGATCCACCATCAGATGAAATTCCTGGATCAATGGTCTCCTCTCAACACCGATGTGAGCAAGACTACCTGAGGACTTCCTACTCAAGGCATCTGCTACCACATTAGCTTTACCCGGATGGTAAAGAATCTCGCAATCATAATCCTTCAACAGTTCCAACCATCTTCTCTGCCTCAAATTCAAATCTCGCTGCTGGAAAATGTACTTAAGGCTCTTGTGATCAGTAAATATTTCACAAGTCACCCCGTACAGATAATGTCTCCAAATCTTCAAAGCAAAGATCACTACAGCCATCTCAAGATCATGTGTGGGATAGTTCTGCTCATGCTTCTTCAACTGCCTCGAAGCATAGGCTATCACCCTTCCATTCTGCATCAACACACAACCAAGACCAATTCTAGAGGCATCACAGTAAACTGTGAACTTATCTACACTATTAGGCAAAGCTAATACTGGCGCTGTGGTCAACTTCTCCTTCAACAACTGAAAACTATTCTCACAAGCTTCTGACCACTCGAATCTAACATTCTTCTGAGTCAAGCGAGTCATAGGGGCTGCAATCCTGGAAAAATCCTGCACAAACCGCCTATAATACCCGGCTAAACCCAGAAAACTCTGAATCTCCGTAACAGAAGTAGGTCTAGGCCACTCAGATACTGCCTCAACCTTCTGTGGATCAACCTGAATACCTTCTTTAGACACTATGTGTCCAAGAAAAGAAACACTCTCCATCCAGAAATCACACTTCGAGAATTTAGCATAAAGCTGATGATCTCTCAGTGTCTGTAGTACAATCCTCAAGTGATATACATGCTCTTCCATACTCCTCGAATATACTAGTATATCATCAATGAAGACTACTACAAACTGATCCACATACGGTCTGAATACTCTGTTCATCAGATCCATAAAAGCTGCTGGTGCATTAGTCAAACAAAAAGACATCACCAGAAACTCATAATGGCCATATCTAGTGCGGAAAGCTGTCTTAGGAATATCAGCTTCACTAATCCGCAGCTGATGATAACCCGACCTCAAGTCGACCTTAGAAAAGAACTGTGCACCTTGTAACTGATCAAATAAATCATCAATCCTCGGGAGAGGATACTTGTTCTTCACTGTCACCTTATTCAGCTCTCTGTAGTCAATGCACAGTCTCAGGGTACCATCCTTCTTCTTCACAAACAGGACTGGTGCACCCCAAGGAGAAACACTAGGTCTAATAAAATCCTTATCCAACAAATCTTGCAACTGCTCCTTCAACTCTCTCAACTCTGCAGGAGCCATACGATAGGGTGGCATAGATATAGGAGTAGTACCTGGAACCACATCTATACAGAACTCAATCTCTCTATGAGGTGGTAAACCTGGCAACTCCTCGGGAAAAACATCAGGAAACTCACAAGCGACCGGAACATCTGTGAGTGACAACTTCTCCACTGACGTATCCCTAACCAATGCCAAAAACCCCTGACAACCTTTCCTTAACAACTTCCTAGCAGAAATAGCAGAAATAAGATTCTGAGGTGCTGAACTCCTATCACCAACAAACTTAAATTCTACTTCACCAGGAATTCTGAAAATCACCTCCTTATTCTTGCAGTCTACCACGGCGAAGTGCTGAGATAACCAATCCATTCCCAAAATAACATCAAACTCCATCACATCCAACAAAATCAAATCAACGGGTAATTCTCTAACTCCCACGAGAACTGGACAACCAGAAAGAACAATATCGGTGTCTAAGGAATCGGTCAGAGGAGTGGCAACAGACAAAGGAAAAGCCATCCTCGAAGCTTGCCAACAAGATTTAGAAGCAAAAATAGGAGAAACAAACGAATGCGTGGCACCCGGATCAAACAAAACCAAAGCATCCAGGTAACAAACAGAAAGAATATCTGCCACGACTGCATTAGATGCCTGAGCATCCTGCTGAGTCAGATGGAAGACTCTGGCCTGACCTCGACCTCCCTGCTGACTGGTAGAAGCCTGGCCAACACCTCTAGCACCTCCTCTAGTACCTCTACCACGACTCTGCTGTGGAACAAACTGAGTAGAACTTTGATGTTGGGCTGGTGGCAACTGAAATGGCACGGGTGCTGCACTAGCAATCGACTGCTGTGGGAATCGCGGAATCTGTTGCTGCTGATATCCGGAATAAGGACACGATCTAGCAAAATGTCCTGTCTGCCCGCATCTGAAACATGTCAGTGGTGTCAGATAACACGATCCCTGATGGACTCTACCACAAGTCTGACAAACACTGGCCGCTGATCCAGAACTACGACCACTGCTGCTGCTCGAAGCACCTGACCCAAATCTAAATGATCTACGCTGACCTCCACGGCCATGTCTACTACTCCGATGCACTCGCTGCTGCTGTCTCTGACTCTGCTGAGTCGAACCTCGCTGCTGACTACTCGAACCAACATGAAAACTCGAATATGGAGTAGCCTGCGATCCACTCGACTGAACTCCCAACTGGTAGTAATCAGGCATCGCTCCCTGCCTAACTAATCTCAGCTCGATCTCCTTAGCTAGCTCAATCACAGACTCCAGAGTAAGACCTGCTATGGGCATACCAGCAAAAGCTGAACCCAAACCAGTAACATACGTAGTAACAGCGAAATACTGATCTCGCATCAGATCCTCAGCATATCTACCCAAACGAAGAAACTCTCGGGTATACTCCTCTACAGATCGATCTCCATGAGAAATACTGGTCAACCGGAGACGATAACTCAAACGAAGAGGCTCTGGACAAAATCTCCTCATGAATCGCTCTCGAAACTGAGCCCAGGTCATCGTCATCATAAAGGGCTGGATCATCTGAATGAACCAATCTAGAGCTGGTCCCTCAACAGACAACTCGACGATCATGATCCGCTGGTACTCGGTATGAGCAGTCCGAGTCCTAGTCTCAATCGCATGCAGAAAATCTAAAGGATCAGAAGTACCATCAAAAGCAATCCTGCCAACTCTGGCATAGAATAAAGCTGCCTCAGGGTCAGACATACCCTGTTGATAGGCAGGCTGAACAGGCTGAACAACTGGAGGAACAGGAACATCAAACTCAGGCTCAACAGGCTCCTCGTCCTGTAACTCTCTCTGCCTACGGCGACCTGCCGCTCCTCGAGGTCTACCTCTGCCACGACCTCTACGTCTAACTGGCTGCTCAGGAGGTAAAACCTCATCCTGAAAAGACTCATCATCCTCGGCCTCAACGACCGGTGGAGCGACACGCGCTCGCCTCCTCATTCTGAAAAGACAAACGGAAAGATTCAGACAAAACAGACAACGGAGGAATAACGCTGAAAACTACAGCAATGAATACTCATCAAGACATACTCGAACCTAATACACTGCAGTAGTCCAACAGAAAACACAACTTTAAAACTAGGGCCACAACTCACATAACTAAGCCCTGACACAGAACTCCACTCTGATACGAACTTCGCTCTGATACCAACTTTGTCACGACCCAAAACAGGGGCCATGACCGGCGCTAGGGAACGGGAATTCTTTCGAATCCGGAACCCTTAGCAAGCCTAAAAATAAAATAAAGCATGCCATAATAACAGTAACAGTATAATATGCAGCGGAAAATAAAAATCATAATATCATAATATTATCCATATCAACTGGATATAAATAAAAATCTCATCCCATACATAAAATCTCTTTAATACAATCCAGTTTCAACATAATATATCTCCTTTAAAATAAAGTACATGAAATCCAATACTTTAATTTACAACTTCTGCAGTGTCTAGATAAAATAAATAAGACTCAAGTAGACAATTTACATAAAGAAGCCGGGGCGGAAGAAATCCGGCGTATCGACCTGCTACTGAGGTCTGAGGAAGTTGACTCTCCTGAAAAATAGTCAACGGAGGGGAGTCAGACCTCACTGAGTGAATTACTATAATATATATACATACACACTAAGTGATAATGCATACAGTCAACAGTATATATATAATATGTATATATACAGGCAAATTCATACAGATGCAGAAAAATCATTTTTATATATTTTACTGAAAAATCCCAGTTTATGAAGGATTACATAAAACCCTAGAATATCGCAACCTCAGAAAATAGTGTTAAACAACACTCTGGCCATACAGGCTCACTTATCCAAATATATCCACTTAATCCATTTGGACAGTAGACTGGCCCCGAGACACTAAGTCAACCGAGCTCCAGCAGTCTGACTGCCAGTGTGATTGGCCCCGAGACACTTGGTCAACCGAGCTCCAGCAATCACACCCAAACCACATCTCACATATCAATAATCATAATCAAATCAATATCCACAAATAGTTAGTAATATAGCCTAAAGCTATAGGCGTACCGGTACGTACTCGGTCCTAGTGCTGCCCACTAGGTAGCACGTTCTATTGATATCCTTCATTAATAAATAATAAAACATTCATTCACAAATATAAATGATGCATGAATATAAATGAAATAACAATATAAACCATATATATACCGGAAATATACCAAACATAAACCAGGTATATTTTGAGTATATATATGTCAAATAAATCCAATCAAATCATGAATTAAACTAAAAATATATTTAAAAACATTTTAAATATATTTTATTAATAAAACATGTATATAATTTATTATATACCAAAAATATACTTGAATATAAATCACATTATTTATGCATATTCAGTCAAAATAAAACATGCATTTTCTAAATCATGCATCCTAAGCATATATATATAATATAGTAACTCACCTAATGCGCTCCACGAGATAGGTCCGACGGGCCTGGTCCACTAGCCCTCGGTCTCGGCACAACTAATCAAGCAATAAATAACCGACATTAGAATAAACCTAACAGAAATCCTAGAATTCAATCTAGAGTATTAAAATACGGAAACAGAATTAGGGTTCGACTGGACATCACGTTTTACGAGAATTCTATCAAAAATTCGGCAGAACCTCCCCTGTAAAACGGACATCTCTCTACTCAAAAGAGTAGAGCCGACCCTGCAAAGAAACACACTTCGAAAAACGAGCTCAACACAATCAAAATCCCACGGTCGGACTCCAAACTACAGTCCACCGACCGGGGTCCACAAACACAGAATGATTCCAGATATAACAAAAATATCTTTAAATCACAGAAATACATTTTATAAATAAAAATTACATAATTGACCTTGAAACACTATAAAAACCGATTAAAACTCATTTTATTAGAAAAATCGTATATTATATATATAATTGAAAATAATTCCCGAAAAATAGTTTTAATTAGTTAAAAATACCAAATATTTTGTAGAAATCATTTTTATACCTTAAATAAATATTAAAACCAATTAAATTACATTTTTAGACAATTTAGGGTAAAATTACCAAAATACCCCTATATATATAAATATACTTAAATTACTTCAAAAATTCACCAAAAATCATACAATTACCCAAAATTAATTTTCTCAACATATTTATCAATAATATTAATAATTAAACCCAATTAACCAATTAAATTCAAATAAAAACACAATTAACCTAATTTTCCAAAATCACCTAAACTTCAATAATTAAAAATAAATACTTAGAAATTCATAAAAATTCCAAATAAATTCCTATAATTCATTTCAACACCTAATTTAACCATAAACTCCAATTTCATAATTTAAATAATTAATTTCCGAAAATTAAAAAATAATATTAAAATATTCAAAAATACCCAAAAATCCAAAAAATCTCCAAAAATTCTACAAAAATTCATACATGTAGATTAAGCTACTAGGAACAACATTTGTGAAGGAAGTTTCCATGAATCATCCAATTTGAAGCTCAAAAAAATCGAAAACCCTAATAGGCCGAAATTTACAAATCGAAAACTAAGCAATTCTAGACCATTTTAGCTCAAACCAAAGCTAGAATCACACTCACCGGAGCTCAAGGAGAAGAAAGAGACTGGCGGTGTCGAAAATGGTGGCTGGAGGAGGGAGAAACGGCGGTAGCTCGACTTTCGGCCTCCTAAGCTAATTCCGGCCAAACTCGTCGGGAAAGGGGGCTGCTGGCGGCGGGGAACGGCTGGAGACGGAGGTGGCTCACCGAGAGGCACACCGACGGTGAAGGAACGGCAGTTGCAGATGTTGGAGGTGGGTGGTGGTCGTCGGGCGCGGGAAGGAGAAGAAGAAGAAGAAGAAGGAAGCTCAGGGGCAGTTTGGTAATTTTCCAAAAATTTTTGATTTTGATTTATATATGTATATATATATATATACTTTATAGTATATATTAAAATAATATTAAATTACACACATCAAATATACACCACACACATAAAAATATTAATATTTTAATAATTTATACTAAATATAATTAATTAAATAACAATTTAAACAATTAAATACTTAATAAAATATTAGGGAATTAATAAACCCTAATTAAATAAATATACACACACCGACTTTATTTAATAGTTTAAAAATATGTATGAGTTCATGCAAGTCCGTAAATACATCTAAAATAATTAATAATAAATCGTTTATGTGAAAATTTCCCCGAAAATGCAAGTCCCGGGAAAATTTTACGTAAAACACTGTATATAAAACACATTAATTAAAATAGGTCTAAAATACATATGAACTCGTAAAAATATCATATAAAATATAGAAATCATTAACTCTGCATATCCCGGTACTGTGTAAAAATATTTTAAAAACACGGGATATTACAGGAGCGCTAACATGTGAGTTATTATACTGTATATATATGCACTGCATATAGGGTGCATTATTTCGAATTTTTCATTTTCATTGTATGTTTTAAAAATGATTTAAATTATAATATTTTTGGTATATCTAGGGTTGCATTTTTATATATATGCATATTAAATAATTATGCATGTTAGTTTGATATATGCACATTAAACAATTAGGTTTAGGTTTAATACATTTGAGTAATATACACATGTTTTAAAATGTACACTTAGACATAATCATTTTATTAAATGATTAGTATACCTTAGGTATAGTTTTAGTAGATTTTAGGTTTATTCTTAAATAATTGCATGTTAAATTATAAACCTACACTTAAATTATTTTTAAGTTTATTTTTGGTATATTTTTCATTTATTTCCGAATAAATAAATATTTTATTATTAAATTAAACCTAGCACATTAGTGGTATATTTAAGGTTTATTTTTGATATATGCATGCTAGATAATTAAGTTTATTTTTAGTATATTTGTGAATATATGTTAAACACAAACATGAATTTAAATGAATATTTATACATAAATGTTTTATTAAATGATTTGTGTACTTAGAGTATATCTTTTGCATATTTAAATATATTTTTAAGATAATGCATGTTATATTATTGTTACTCATTTAAATTGTTTTTAACTATATTAATGATTTATCTTTAGTTTATTTCATATTTTATTTGACATATATATATATATATATATATATATATGTTTGGTTTTACTATTATGAATGTTGTTCTACATTAATTATTTTCCGAATGAATGATTTATTCGAAGTGAAGGATATCAATAGAACGTGCTTCCTAGTGGGCAGCACTAGGACCGTGTACGTACCGGTACGATAGATAAGGATTGAGTGAGAGTTAAAATTGGGTGATTATAATTTATTTAATTGATTTGACTAAGATTAATGGTATGTTAGATAATGTGATTGCGGGGCCAATCACACTGACAGTCAGACTGCTGGAGCTCGGTTGACTTAGTGTCTCGAGGCCAGTCTACTGTCCATAAGTGAATTGAATGATCTATTGGGTTGATTGAGATGTGAGGTGATAGATAGTGTGATTGTTGGAGCTCGGTTGACCAAGTGTCTCGGGGCCAATCACACTGACAGTCAGACTGCTGGAGCTCGGTTGACTTAGTGTCTCGAGGCCAGTCTACTGTCCAAATTGGAATAAGTGTTCTATTTAGAATCAAGTGAGCCTGCATGGCTAGAGTGATGATGGGGTTGTTGAGATTGTTATTATTAGGGTTCTATGGATCCTTCATGAATTTAATCAAACATTTTCTACATGTAGTATATTTATAAAAGTAAAGTTTGGCATTCGTGTGAAATGTGTGTGTGTATATATATATATATATATATATATATATATATATATATATATATATATATATATATATATATATAAGAATGCCTGATTATTATGGTTTAGTTTGCATGTATATATAGTATAATAATTCACTCAGTGAGGTCTGACACCCCTCAATTATTTTTTTAGGAGATCCCATATCGTCAGACCTTAGTTGTAGAGTTCCTTGTCGGTGTTCTTCAGTCCCGGCTATTTTATGCAAATGTATATTCTGAACTTTGAATTGTATTCTAGAAACTGTAGTAGTAGTGTTATTATATTGGAAGTGTATTATTTTGTTTGGATATTAAATACTCTAAGAATTTGTATTTGAACATTGTACGAATATGTATTCATTTATAAAAGGATTTGGAGTATTTATTTTATATAATGATTCAGAAAAATTTTAATTCGATCGTACTTTTATTTAATTATTGCATGATTTTATTTTCTAAGGCTTGCTACGGGTTCCGGATTCGAAAGAATTACCGTTCCCTAGCGCCGGTTATGACTCCTAGTTTGGGTCGTGACAGAATTCAAAACTCAGTTAAAACACAGAAACTCATGATCGACCCTACATTACATTTTACGAGAATTCTATCGAAAAATCAGCAAAACCTCCCGTCACGACCCAAACTAAGAGTCATAACCGACGCTAGGGAATGAGAATTCTTTCGAATCTAAAACCCGTAGCAAGCCTTAAAAATAAACACATATAATAAATAAATAAATAAAAATATACCAGAATTAAAATTAAATCGATATAAAAATAAATCCTTAACTGTCATATCATAAAATAAAAATATTTTCATACAATATTCAGAGAAAGGTCTCACACTAAAATAACATTCTACAGATACAAAGCACTACTATTTTAATTTTCTAGAATACAATAAAAGTTCAGATAAATGATTTACATAATCTAGCCGGGGCTGAAGAAGTCTGGAGTAGAGGTCTACTATTGAGGTCTGACGACGAGGAATCTCCTAAAAAAAATATTGAGGGGAATTAGACCTCACTGAGTGAATTACTATAATATATATACATGCAATCTAAAACATATCTAGTTAGGCATCATTATATATATATATATATATATATAAATTAGTGGGCCTAATTATATTATGAAGGTATTTAAATTAGTGGGCCTAATTTTACATGTTTTAATTAAATAGTGATCTTAAATCTACAAATTATGAAAAAGAGCTGAAATTAAATGGGCTAAGTCTAAATTAATTGAGTTATGTGGGCCTATGTCTAATTTGACTAAATGAGCCTAAGGATATTTCTAACCTAAAATCTAATTAATTATGGACCCAAAAATATATTTTAATTAATTAAACCTAATTAATTATTAAATAATATGGGCTAAAAGAATTACCTAAACTTAAATAAATAAATCAAGACCTAAAGTGGGCTTAAGGCCCAAAACACATAAAACTAATAAATAAGCTCAAAAATAAATAAAATAAATAAAAAATAATTAAATCAAATCAAATAAATAACTAAATTAATCCTTACTAAAACCCTAATTTTTATTAACATGCAACCTAAATTAATCTACTTCCTCCATTGATTTTAAATGATTACCAAATTGAAACCTAATTTTACTAACCAATTTAAAAAATCATGCAACCACACACATAATTTTATTACTATTTCCACTATTGGGGCTATTACATTAATTCATAAAATAATTAATAAAAAAATAAAAATAAAGAATAAAATAAAAATAAAGACAATAAAAATAAAAAACAAAACCCTAGAAACTAAGTGTCTATAGGGCTTTATCCATAGTCTTTTGTAGATTTCCAATAAAATTCATCTTCCTTATATGATCACCATGTGTTTTCCTCCACAATCACCATAAAAAAATAAAATAATAATTAATGAATAAATCATGATAAAATAAATAGAATAATAAATAAATAAATAAAAGAAAAATAGAAGAATATGGTATGCTTATGGATGATTAGGGTGCTCCTCAGATTTATGATTCACCGTTCTTGATAAGTCTTTGAATCTTTTCTTTAAAAATTCTTCATGAGTCTTTGAATTAATTGATGAATCAAAAGTAATTTTTTGATTAAGAATAAATAAAAGAAAAATAAAATCACAAATTTCTTTCTCTCCTCTCCTTCTTTTCTACGCCCCTCTCCTCTCCCACTTTACTACTTCCATTCCTTTCTTTTTATAGTAGAACTAGGAAGTCTAAACCTAATCCTAATGTGATTCTAATTCCTAAAGTGTATTTAGGAATTTTAAACCAATTAGGAATGAATTAATTAGGAAGTTTAAACCAATTTGGATTGAATTAATTAGGAAGTTTAAACCAATTAAAACACTAAATTGGAAGTAATTTAGAAATAGGAAAATGAAAGAATTCAATTCCGACCGGGATTGTGTAATTTCGATTTGAATTATATAATTCCAATCAGAATTACATAATTTCAGTTGGAATTATAGAATTCCGACGCACTCTTTCTTTCTTTTTTTTTTAAATTTAATTATAAAAAGGCCCCCAAAAAATTTTAAATTTTACAATTAGGTCCTAAAAAGAACTTTGCAATTTAGTCCCTGAAAACATTAAATCCTTCCTTTAAAAGCCCTTAGAATTTTTTTAAGGATTAAGTTTCGAAGACATTTTCAACACTGGAGTCCTTTGTTACATCCATAACATATCATCCCAAAATTAGGTGTCTACAGTTGCCCCCCTTTATCGCTATTTGCTTGATAAATTACGATAAAGCAAAATAGCACCCAATTTCTAAATTGAAAGTTAGGGTACTTACCTGCTCCTTGAAGTCTCTGCTTATGAACTTGCTATACTTAGACGTACAGCATTTCAAATGATATATCATACTCGATCGTATTATCTTAGGTGAATGAACCACATTGTACTCGATCGTACAATATTTGACTATACTCAGACGTATAGCATTAGAAAAAATTACATCATACTCAGTCATATAATTGATTGAGGATGCATTGTACTCGGTCGTACAATGCTGACTACACTCGATCGTATAGTCTGTTTTGATAAGGAACATCATACTCGGTCGTATAATGCTAATTATACTTGGTCATATAATCAATTAAGGATACATTGCACTAGGTCATACAATGTTGACTACACTCGGTCGTATCGTCTGTTTTGATAAGGAACATCATACTCGATCATATGATGCTGATTATACTCGATCGTATAATCGATTGAGGATACATTGCACTCGGTCATACAATGATGACTACACTCGGTCATATAGTTTATTTTAATAAGGAACATCATACTCGGTCATATGATGCTGATTATACTCGGTTGTATAATCGATTGAGGATACATTGCACTCAGTCGTACAATGCTGACTACACTCAGTCGTATAGTCTGTTTTGATAAGAAACATCATACTCGGTCATATGATGCTCACTATTAGCTGCAACCCTTCCCTTGCTCAATTTCAATGCTACAGTCCATAACTGCTCACGATTAGCTGTAACCCTTTCATTGCTCACTGATGATGTTGTAGTCTAAAACTGCTTGTGATTAGCTGCAACCCTTTCATTGCTCACTGATGATACTGCAATCCACAATTGCTTGCGATTAGCTGTAACCCTTTCGTTGCTCATTGACGATGCTGCAATCCACAATTGCTTGCGATTAGCTGCAACCCTTTCATTGCTCACTGACAATGTTACAAATCATAATTGCTCACGATTAGCTACAACCCTTTTGTTGCTCATTGATGATGTTGTAATCCAAAATTGCTCGAGATTAGCTGCAACCCTTTCGTTGCTCACTAACGATGCTGCAATCCACAATTGCTCGTGATTAGCTGCAACCCTTTTTTTGCTCATTGATGATGCTGCAATCCAAAATTACTCACACTGCAATCCTTTCATTGCTCACCTTTGATGATGCTACAGTCCAAAACTGCTTGAAAATTGACTACAATCCTTTCATTGCTCACTTTTGATGATGCTACAATCCATAATTGTTTGCTGATTTTTATCTTTAGTTGCTTGAGTTGAGTCGAATGCTTTGAATTCTTTGTGCTGACTAATTAGCGCTTTTGTTGACTAACTTTGAATTTTGCTGTGTTGATTGACTTTGCAAGTTGAGTATACCCCCTTTTGGATTTGAAATTCCTACAGAATTGTTGAAGTTAGTTTTAACAAGATGAATGTACAAAAGTATATTATTATTTTGAAAATTTATAAGAAAATTCATCACTTTCACGAGATAACATGTACTTAACCAATCTCCTTAATTTTGATCCTCATGACTATCATTTATTTACCATTCACAAAGGGCAGAGGCATCGTTAACCATTTTATGCTAAGATTATATTTTTTTACCAAGTGAAGAGCTTACTTCCACACCTAATTTTAGGGAGAATTTGCTGAACAAAACTCATGAAAAATGAGCATAAAAAGATCAAATTCTAAGTATCAAAATAGCCTTTGAGTTATTTTTATGCTTTCCTTCCTTATCCGAGTATTCCCCCGCCTTTCTTATATTACTCAACGTGGATACCTTTGGAAAGTTCCTTTGGATACTCATACTCATATAGAGCATTGGAGTAAATAAAACACTTTTTGGCATGGTGCTCTTTTAGTATTTCCTTGCCTTTCTTGTATTACTTAGCATGGATACTGCCAGAGGTTTTATGTTGATACTCTTATTCATTTCTGAGCATTGGAGTAAATTATGCTTGCTCTTTTTTCTATTCTCCTCTTAGTATTCCCCCACCTTTCTTATATTACTCAGTGTGGATTCCCCCACCTTTCTCGTATTACTCAGTGTGGATACCGTCAAAGGATTTTATACTCATACTCATTTTTTAGCATTGGGGTAGATTACATGCACATTTGTCATTCATAAGACTGAAATAATACCCTAAAATTCAATCAATTTATACCACAAGTCCACAGATTTTGCCTTTGTATGTTCTTCCCAGCATTTGGGTGCAAAGCAAGCATTAAATTGATTAGAGTTTAGAAATTCTTAGCATAGAACTATCAACAAAACAACTGAATTTTGCGAGGCTAATAAAAGAAAGCCACTAAAATCGAAAGTCATGAGATAAATTTTCGCACATGATCTTGTGAAGTGGATGAATTTCCTTTCAATTTTTGAATTTTCTTAGTGAGGATTTATTTTATTCCAGAATCAAAGGAGATAGAGTTGAACTACTTCCCTTTGGTATTTGCACAGGGTGAGGCTTTAACGAGCGATTGACATTTGCTATCTTGCCCATTCTTATTGATGTATTAGTTCCTTTTCCCTTCTTCATTCTCTTTTATTTTCCCTGCATAAAATACCACAAGTTAGTATGACCTATTTGCTAGTAAAAAAAATTATCAAAATGCAATGTTATCCTTTTGCATCCATCCCTTTCATTGTGGTGATAATGTCTCTGATCACTGGGTCGTGATGCTCCACCATCGAAGTTGTGGCTTTTATCCCATTGATGCTATGGTAGAGGGCTTCATTTTCCCCATATTTCCTATAAAAGAAAAGATTTAGGAGTTAGAGGTTACTATTTCATAATCAAAGAAGTTTTCAGAGTGCATTCATCTCAAGTTTTGAGTGCATTCTTTCCTTTTTAAGGCCAAGCGTAGGTATTACTAGCATATTGAATCTGAGGAGCTTGAGCATCCTATCTAGACTCTTGAAGTTTCCAAGATAATGCTTATTGGTAGTGTCACTTCTCTTATTTTCATTCTTTCAAATGTTTCACATGCAAATACTCTGACTACTTTCCTATTCTTCCAACTCTAATTTCAAATGTTAGTAGTAGAGTATTTTCACAATCTTGTTTAGGCTTAAAGACTTTTATTATAGAAAATAAGTGTTTCATAAAATATGTATGCAAGTGTATGCAAGCTACGTATAATGTGCTTGATCCTAATGGGTCTCTTGTTTGGAACACAGCCACTCATCAATAGCCATGTCAGTTTGAGGATTGAATAATTCGCTGTTGGTTCTTCTAATGTTAAAGCTTTCGATATGATTCATCAGACTAATTACTAGGCTAACAAGTAGTGTCCATGGCTTTACAATAGAGCTTATGATTAACCGATGCACTGTTGAACTTTTCTTTTGTTACTATTAATGATTGAGGTTTTAGCTCTTACACTTTAGCATCCATCTTCGCTCTTTGAATGCTGACACCATTTGCCCCCTGAGTTATATTTTGCCCCCAATTTTTATTTTTATGTGCAAGAGACCCAATTCATCCACTGCTGTTGTTGATTCTTTGACTTTGCAATCTCATGCATTGGAGATGTAAAGGAATGGGCAAACTGACCGAAGCGAGTTTTTAATGATGAAATCATCTGGACTTGCACTTTGAAGAACTCTTGACCAGGATATGAATCTTGATATTGATGCAATGATTGATGATAGTTATAGGACAAGACTTACAATGCAAGTTATTGAGCCATTTGAATTCTCAAGGTGTAAGGGGACCCTAGGCTTATAAGGAAAATTACAAAGGCAACATAACTAAAATAGTGATCTCATAGCTATGATTTTAGCTTTCATTATGTAATGTCTTTCCATTCATATACTTATGCAATATGATAAAGACAAATATACGATATTTGACAAAAATCTCCAATTCAATTTTACCCATTCATTAGGGCAAATATGAGAACATTCATTACATCACATGACACAACTCCTATAATCAATTAATCCTGAATTTTTCTCTCTAATTTTTTACCTTACTGTTCTTTTTCTTTTTTCTCTCTCTTTGTTTTTCTTCTTTTTTTTTATCATTCTTCTTACTTTTCCTCAGATTTTATTCTCTTTATAAATTATGTCATGTGATATAAGACTATTTTTTAAGTTTACATTTGTACCCATACTGAATGAATCTAATTGAATTAAATTTTTGTCAAACATGCAGATGCGATCAATATCACAATGCGTAGTACCATCGAGATGCATATTACATAAGTGAGCATAATCATAATTCATATCATCAATCATTAAAATAAAACAAGTTCTAAAGAAACTAAAATTTTATTTAAAGAAGACAATTTTACTTCCTATTCTAGATGCTAAGGATTCTAAGTCTCATAGTGGTTGTCTTTTAAGTGGCTGAAATAATAGTTATTATTGCATTTTCTTGCAAACTGTCTCCATGACTTCATCTTTCTGTACCTCTACTATGCATGTTTCTTCCTTATCTTGCAGTTTCTCATCATCAAACTCATTACCCCATCTTGTAGGTACAATCAACTCAAAGGGTATGTCAAAAGAAGGTGGTTTATTGTAAAACACCTTATAGTCGAACTTGCTTAAGGGCTAACCTAACAAATCTTTAACTCTTTCCACATCTTTGGGGGCATTAGGAGATTTCTCATTAATTTTAAGGTCTAAGTCCTCAAAGGAGTTTAGCACTTCTTTCTCGCTTACTCCTGAGTTGATCATCATAGTTGTTGGAGATGGCATGTTTCGGTAGTTTGGGAAAGGATTACTTTTGGTGCTCGGGTTTTCAGGATCCGTGATTTTTCTAGAGTCTATGAGGTTTTGGATTTCATGTTTAAGACGGATGCAGTTATCTGTGGAGTGTTGGAGGTTTTAGTGGAATTTACAGTGTTTATTCAGGTTATAGCCTGGGATATTTGGATTTGGTAGGTTTGGAGTAGGTAAAGGTTGAAGTAAGCCCTTTTACATTAGGCACTCTAAGATTTTTGACAAAGGTTGTTTAAAATTTGAGAACCTCCTTGGTTGTTAAATAGTATGGACTCTTACAACCCGGCTAATGCTTCCTTGTTTTATGCCCCCAGTTGGGTAGTTTCTTGCTCCGGTGTTCCCAGTAGCCTTCTTTTTCTCATTTTCGATCTCTTCATCCTATAACCCATCATCATAAAGGTCCATGAACATCTTGGGGTTCATCATTTGTAACCTCTCCACTAGGTTAGGTGACACATTTCGGACTATCATTCTAACCTAGTCCTTCTCTACCAATTTATTCTTCATTATTCCTACCTTATTCATGAACCTAGTTAGAAAATCTAAAAATGATTCATTGGGCTTCTGCTTGGTTAGCTCCAAATCTCTTATAGACACCTCAAGTCTAGTATTGTAGTCGTATTGCTTCAGAAAAGTAGTGCACAACTCCCTCCAATCTGCTCGAATAGACTTCTCTAACCCATGATACCAGTTAACAGCCATTCCTTCCAAGGGCAGTACAAATAGCTTAGTAACCACGGCCAAAGGAGCTTTAGTGTACTCATTGTAGTTTTGTATTGACTAAGATGAATCCTCGGGTCCCTAGTACCATCAAACTTCTGCAGCTGTGGAATTTTGAATTTGTCAGGTAGCCTGTCTTCCTCAAATTGCATTACGTCATCAAAGTCAAAAGGGTATCCTAGGCCTTGTCCCCTCATCAACTCTTCTATCTTAGACATCTTCTGAGTTAATGCCTTCATCTGTCTAGATTCCAGCTCTTGAACTTGCTCAAGTGATTCCTTTTTCACTTTTTTAACCATGTAACTCTCGACATCCTCGAGTTTCATGCCATTATCAATAGATAGTGGACCCATGATAGGTGGGCTAGCCATGGCAGGTGGTGTAGCAGCAACAAGTGGTGGCATCAGTCCCGCTAGAGCTTGTCTTAACTCGTCCTGCATCATCGCTCTCATATCATCCATCAGTGCTCCTTTAACATCTTCTAGGGTCCAGTTTCCTCCCTCTTGTTGTTCCATTCTTTCAGTTCATTCAGGTTGTGTAGCTAGATTAATGGGGCTTTTTTCTAGTCTGCTAAGGATCTCTTTCGTGATCGATTGGGGGCTTGAATCAATTCTCACCACTCTGCCACCTTTCCGACTCCAAACACAGGAAGACCTGGATAAATCTATAATGGCTGTAAGACAATTGGTTAGTATGATGCATGAGATGCATGTATGCATGATGCACATGCTATGCAGCAAGTAGCAAGTAACAAGTTGGGTATACATACATCCTTTTAACCTTATTCCTCATGCACACGTATTCAATGGTGAGTCTCTTTTCCTAGGATTTTTTATCTTGGTCTTAATATCAACAAGGGATATCAGGGATCGACACGTATGCCAAATCTCTTAAAGCAAATAGAAGCATAGAAACAGCATTTCCAGGTGTAAAAGATTAGCCCAATCTTTATTAAACGAGTTTTAAAAGTATGGGCTTGGGCCTTTATAGATAGAAATACCTCATGGCAACATCCACAAGCAATTTGGATAGATCCTAGGGGAAATAACTAAGCCATTATATATGGTTAGGGTCCGGTAACAAGGTCAAGGTTCCCTTAGCAAGATGCTTTCCTTTATGGACTTTGAGTTACAGGCCAAGGTCAGAGGGGCCCAGCATCCTTTGCAAACTCAAGAGAAGACTACCCTCCTTAAGGACTTGGGTTACAGGCTCTGGTCAAATGAGCCCGGTAATCTATCTTGGACCGAGTTAAGGCTAAGAGTGATGGTTAGCCAATCTACAACCCCATGAAGCTAGTGGAATCATGGAATCATAAACCAACGCCATCGATTAATAGGGACATGCAGAATGAATGCAAGAATAAAGTAATAATTAATAAAATAATTCTAAAGAACACAAGTAGAATCAGTATCTTTTAACCTTAGTGGAGTCACCACTGTAGACGACGGAGTTTAGCACGCGTCCAAGATTTTAGCAACCGCAACACTGTTTGAGCACAGGGCTCTAGAGAACACACTAACCACTGTCACAAAGACATGGCATGGAGATGAGGAGTCGCCACCTAGGGTAATAATTGGGACATATCAAAAAGGTGATACTCGATTCCCTAAAAGAAAGCTAGCACCACAACTAGGAGATTCTGGATATGGAATACCAACTTCTTTCAGTCTTGTGTTCATTTAGAATTACTTTATGAATTATTAGTTTATTCTCTATTTACATGCAATTTCATATAAACCCAAAATAATAAACTCCAAGGCAAACTAGTCATGAAATATACAAGTAAATAATGCATTCAATAAATCACATAATCCCTAAGTTAGTCTAATATACATGGATTTTAATTAAATGAGTTAAATGTACATGTTTTAATGTATAAGTCTATTAATTAAATGAACCTAAGTCTATTAATTTTAATAAAAAAAAATGGGCCTAATTTTACATATTATGAAGGTATTTAAATTAGTGGGCCTAATTCTACATGTTTTAATTAAATAGTGATCTTAAATCTACAAATTATGAAAAAGAGCTTAAATTAAATGGGCTAAGTCTAAATTAATTGAGTTACATGGGCCTATGTCTAATTTGACTAAATGAGCCTAAGGATATTTCTAACCTAAAATCTAATTAATTATGGACGTAAAAATATATTTTAATTAATTAAAACTAATTAATTATTAAATAATATGGGCTAAAAGAATTACCTAAACTTAAATAAATAAATCAAGGCCTAAAGTGGGCTTAAGGCACAAAACACATAAAACTAATAAATAAGCTCAAAAACAAATAAAAAAAAACATAAAAAAAACAATTAAATCAAATCAAATAAATAATTAAATTAATCCTTACTATAATCCTAATTTTTATTAACATGCAACCTAAATTAATCTACTTCCTCTATTGATTTTAAATGATTACCAAATTGAAACCTAATTTTACTAACCAATTTAAAAAATCATGCGACCACACACATAATTTTATTACTATTTCCACTATTGGGGTTATTATATTAATTCATAAAATAATTAATAAAAAAATAAAAATAAAGACAATAAAAATAAAAAATAAAATCCTAGAAACTAAGTCTTTACAGGGCTTTATCCATAGTCTTTTGTAGATTTTCAATAAAATTCATCTTCCTTATATGATCACCATGTGTTTTCCTCCACAATCACCATAAAAAAATAAAATAATAATTAATGAATAAATCATGATAAAATAAATAGAATAATAAATAAATAAATAAATAAACAAATAAATAAAAGAAAAATAGAAGAATATGGTATGCTTATGGATGATTAGGGTGCTCCTCAGATTTGTGATTCACCGTTCCTGATAAGTCTTTGAATCTTTTCTTCAAAAATTTTTCACGAGTCTTTGAATTAATTGATGAATCAAAAGTAATTTTTTGATTAAGAATAAATAAAAGAAAAATAAAATCACAATTTTCTTTCTCTCCTCTCCTTCTTTTCTATGCCCTTCTCCTCTCCCTCTCTATTGTTTCCATTCCTTTCTTTTTATAGTAGAACCAAGAAGTCTAACCCTAATCCTAATGTGATTCTAATTCCTAAAGTGTATTTAGGAATTTTAAACCAATTAGGAATGAATTAATTAGGAAGTTTAAACCAATTTGGATTGAATTAATTAGGAAGTTTAAACCAATTAAAACACTAAATTGGAAGTAATTTAGAAATAGGAAAACGGAAGAATTCAATTCCGACCGGGATTGTGTAATTTCGATCAGAATTATGTAATTCCAATCAGAATTACATAACTCCGATCGGAATTATGGAATTCCGACGCACTCTTTCTTTCTTAACATTTAACATTTAATTACAAAAGGGCCCCCAAAAAATTTTAAATTTTACAATTAGGTCCTAAAAAGAACTTTGCGATTTAGTCCTTAAAAACATTAAATCCTTCCTTTAAAAGCCCTTAGAATTTTTTTAAGGATTAAGTTTCGAAGACATTTTCATCACTGGAGTCCTTTGTTACATCCATAACATATCATCCCGAAATTGGGTGTCTACAATATTATTTAACTATAATTTCCACAAAATTACACAATTAACCTATATATACAAAATTCACATAATATAAAAATATTCTCAAAAATTATATAAATTCACAAAAAATTATTTTAATAATTCTAAAATTATTAACTCAAATTAATAACACTAATTTAACTAAATTTTCATTAAAACTAATTAATTAACAAAATTATCAAAATTCATTATTTTAATATTAAAATAATAAAAAATTACCTATAATTCAAAATAATTCAAAAAAAATAAACATTAATTATTTTTAGGAAGATTAAGTTGCCATAAATAACATTGGTATAGCAAGAATCCATGAATCAATCAATATCAAATTCAAAAAATTAAAAACCCTAGAACACATAAACTAAAAATTGAAGATAACTCAAAATCAAAGGAGATTGAGCTCAAACGGAGCTCAGAATTGAACTCACTGATGCTTCGAGGTTCGAACAAGACCAAAGTGATGAGATTTAGTGGTCGGAATTGGAGTCGCCAACGTGGAGCTCCTCCTACTGTCACTATTGATTCTGGGCTTCTAAGCGGTGATCCTCAAGTGACTGACGATAGCTGGAAAGGAAAAGGAGTCGACGGTGGTGAGTGGTTCAAGGTGGCTGACTGTAATAACCTGAGATTTTAAATATTTTTATACTGTATTGGGATATGCAGTATTAATAATTTTAATATATATATTTGACTATTTAATTTTTTTGTTAATAATTAAAGTTAATTTTAAATTAGTTTACGTTTTCTACTTAAAATTTTCCCGAAACTTATATTTTTAGGAAAATAATACCTAAATAATAATTTATTTATTTATGTTAGTTCATTTTATTAAATTGCATGGTTTCATGCATGATTATATTTTGCATATCAATATATATATTGTCACGACCCAAAATAGGGGTCATGACTGGCGCTAGGGAATGGGAATTCGTTCGAATCCAGAACCCATAACAAGCCTTAAAATAAAATAAAACATGCAATAATAATAATAACATAAATAAAGTATTATGCAGCAGAAATAAATTCATAAATGATTAAATAATAATCCACCACGGAATTTAAGTCAACTACTCATCATATATATAAATAAACTTTTAATACAATCCAATTCAAATCCTTAAAATATACAACTCACACAATATAATACATAACCCTTTAACAGTTTTAAAACTACTGCAATGTCTAGATCATAAAATAAAACTCAGATAAGTAGTTTACATAGTGAAGCCGGGGCGGAAGAAATCCGGCGTATGGGTCTGCTACTGAGGTCTGAAGACGATGACTCTCCTGAAAAATAATCAATGGAGGGGAGTCAGACTCATTGAGTGAATTGTTATAATATATATACATGCATACTATATGACAATGCACACAGTCAATAGTATATATAATAAATATATATACAAGCAAATACACACAGATGTAGTAAAATCATTTATTTATATATTTTATTGAAAATCACTGTTTATGAAGGATCAAATAGAACCCTAGCAAAATGCAACCTCAAACAGTGTTAGACAACACTCTAGCCATACAGGCTCACTAATTCCAATATATTCACTTGTTCCATTTGGACAATAGACTGACCCCCAGACACTAAGTCAACCGAGCTCGAGCAGTCTGACTGTTAGTGTGATTGGCCCCGAGACACTTGGTCAACCAAGCTCCAACAATCACACTCCCAAATCATATCACACATCAGATAAATCAATCAATCCAATCAATATCCACAAATAGGTTAGTAATGAAGCCTAAATGCTATCAGCGTACCGGTACGTACTCGGTCCTAGTGCTGCCCATTAGGTAGCACGTTCTAATAATATCCTTCATTTTAAATATAAAACATACATTCATAAAAATAAATGATGCTTGAATTTGAAATAAACAACAACATAAACCATACATATACTAGAAATATACCAAAAGTAAACCAGGTATATTCGAGTATATATACTTCAAATAAATCCAATTAAATTACAAAATAAACTAGAAATATATTCAAAAACTTTTTAAGCATAATTCATTAATAAAACATGTATATAGTTTAAAATATACCGAAAATAAACCAAAAACAAACTTAAATACTAATTAAATCATTTACACATATTTATCAAAATAAACCATACATTTCTAAAACATGCACCCTAAAATACATATATATATAAAATAACAACTCACTATTATTACACTCCTTGAGATGGGTCCAATGGGCCTGGTCCACTAGGCCTCGGTCTCGACGTAACTAAACAAACAAACGACAACAGAAATCAGAATAAATCCAGAATCTCGAACGGTCCAATATATCTCAGTGCCAATTTACCCTTCCTGCCAAATCTCATAACACCCTTCATCGGAGACACCTTCAGAAAAACAAAGTCTCCAACCTGAAACTCCACATCTTTATGCCTAGGATCCATATAGCTCTTCTGCCTGCTAACTATGGTCTCTAATCTGTGTTTAATCACGATGACTTTCTTTGCAGCATCCTGAACCATCTCAGGTCTAGTCAAAGCTCTCTCCCCAATCTCATCCCAACTCAGAGGGGATCTACACTTCCTTCTATACAATGCCTTATACAGTGCCATACCAATACTGCTATGGTAGCTATTATTATAAGCAAACTCAATGAGTGGAAAATGATCATCCCAGCTACCTCCTAAATCCAGGACACACATCCTCAATATATCTTCTAGTGTCTGGATCGTCCTCTCAGACTGGCCATCCGTCTGAGGATGAAAAGTAGTACTGAAGTCCAACCTAGTGCCCATTGCTTCCTGCAACTTCTGTCAAAAATGAGAGGTAAAAACTGAACCTCTATCTGACACAATGGACATAGGTACTCCATGAAGGCACACAATATACTTCACATATAGCTTTGCCAATCTAGCTACATAATAGGTGGCTTTCATAGGTAAGAAATGTGCAGACTTCGTCAACCTATCTACAATCACCCAAATGGAATCGTATCCATCCTTAGAACGAGTGAACCAACCATAAAATCCATAGCTATCCTTTCCCACTTCCACTCGGGAATAGGAAGAGGCTGAAGCTTCCCAAAAGGCTTCTGATGTTTAGCTTTCACTTGCTGACACGTCAGGCACTTAGCAACATAATCAGTGACATCCTTCTTCAGTTCGTCCCACCAGTATAAGTCTCTAATACTATGGTACTTCTTAGTAACACCTGGATGTACGCTATAGGCTATAGAATGTGCATCCTCTAGGATCTCTTCTCTCAAATCATCCACATCAGGAACACACAATCTACCACTGATCCACAACACACCATCCTCATCAAGTGTGAAATCAGTGAACTTCCCTGCTCGAACATTCTCTACAAGCTCTTCTAGAATAGGATCTCAACTCTGAGCTGCTTTAATCCTATCCCTTAGTACAGATCGCACCTTAAATTGAGCTAGTAGTCCACCTGATCTACTAATCTTCATCATCAGACCTTGATACACCAACAGATGCAACTCCTAGATCAATGGTCTCCTCTCAATACTGATGTGAGCAAGACTGCCTGAGGACTTTCTACTCAAGGCATCTGCTACCACATTAGCCTTGCCCGGATGATATAATATCTCACAGTCATAATCCTTCAATAATTCCAACCATCTCCTCTGCCTCAAATTCAGATCTCTCTACTGGAAAATGTACTTAAGGCTCTTGTGATCAGTAAAAATCTCACAAGTCACCCCGTACAGATAATGTCTCCAAATCTTGAGAGCAAAGATCACTGCAGTCATTTCAAGGTCATGTGTAGGATAGTTCTGCTCATGCTTCTTTAACTACCTCAAAGCATAGGCTATCACCTTACCATTCTGCATCAACACACAACCAAGGCCAACTCTAGAGGCATCACAATAAACTGTGAACTTACCCACACTATTAGGCAAAGCTAACACTGGAGCTATGGTCAATTTTTCCTTCAACAACTGAAAACTATTCTCATAAGCTTCTGACCACTCAAATCTAACATTCTTTTGAGTCAAGCGAGTCATAGGGGCTGCAATTCTAGAAAAATCCTTCACAAACTGCCTATAATACCCGGCTAAACCTAGAAAACTTTGAATCTCTATAACAGAAGTCGGTCTAGGCCACTCAGACACTGCCTCAATCTTTTGTGGATCAACCTGGATATCATCTTTAGACACCATGTGTCCAAGAAAAGAAACACTCTCCATCCATAAATCACACTTCGAGAATTTAGCATAAAGCTGATGATCTCTCTATGTTTGTAGTACAGTCCTTAAATGATATACATGCTCCTCCATGCTTCTTGAATAAACCAGTATATCATCGATGAAGACTACCATAAACTGATCCACATACGGTCTGAATACCCTATTCATCAGGTCCATAAAAGTTATTGGTGCATTATTCGAACCAAAAGACATCACCAGAAACTCATAGTGGCCATATCGAGTGAGGAATGTCATTTTAGGAACATCGGCTTCACTGATCTACAGCTGATGATAACCCGACCTCAGATCAATCTTGGAAAAGAACTGTGCACCCTGTAGTTGATCAAATAAGTCATCTATCCTTGGGAGAGGATACTTGTTCTTCATTGTCACCTTATTCAGCTCTCTGTAGTCAATGCACAGTCTCAGGGTACCATCCTTCTTCTTCACAAACAGGACTGGTGCACCCCAAGGAGAAACACTGGGTCTGATGAAACCCTTATCCAATAACTCTTACAACTGCTCCTTAAACTCTTTCAACTCTGCAGGAGCCATTCTATAGGGTGGCATAGATATAGAAGTAGTACCTGGAACCACATCTATAAAGAACTCAATCACTCTGTGAGGTGGTAAACCTGGCAACTCCTTAGGAAAAACATCAGGAAACTCACAAGCAACAAGAACATCTATGAGTGACAACTTCTCCACTGAAGTATCCCTGACTAATGCCAAATATCCCTGACATCCTTTCCTCAACAACTTCCTAGTCGTAATAGCAGAAATAAGATTCTGAGGTGCTGAACTCTTATCACCCACAAACTTAAATTCTTCTTCACCAGAAATTCTAAAAGTCACCTCTTTATTCCAACAATCCACCACAACATAGTGCTAAGATAACTAATCCATACCCAGAATAACATCAAACTCCATCACATCCAACAGAATCAAATCAGTGGGTAATTCTCTATCTCCTACGAGAACTGGACAACCAGAAAGAACAATATCGATGTCTAAAGAATCGCTCAAAGGAGTGGTAACAGATAAAGGAAAAGCCATCCTCGAAGCTTGCCAATAAGACTTGGAAGCAAAAATGGGAGAAACAAACCAATGTGTGGCACCTGGATCAAACAGAACCCATGCTTCCAGGTAATAGACAGAAATAATACCTGCCATGACTGCATTAGATGCCTGAGCATCTTGCTGAGTAAGATGGAAAACTCTGGCCTGTCCTCGACCTCCTTACTGACTGGTGGAAGCCTGGCCAACACCTCTGGTACCTCCTCTAGCACCTTTACCACGACCCTGCTATGGAACAAGTTGAGTGGAACTCTGATGCTGGGCTAGAGGCAATTGAAATGGCACGGTTGCAGCACTGGTAATCGACTGCTGTGGAAATCACAAAATCTATGGCTGTTGATACCCGGAATAGGGACATGATATGGCATAATGTCCTGTCTACCCATATCTGAAGCATGTCAGCGGTGTCAGGTAACACGGTCCCTGATGGACTTTACCGCAGATCTGGCAAACACTAGCAACTGACCTAGAACTACGACCACTGCTACTGCTTGAAGCACCTGACTCGAATATGAATAGTCTATGCTGACCTCCACGGGCATGTCTACTGCTCTAGTGCACTCTACTGCTATCTCTGACTCTGCTGAGTCAGACCTCTCTGTTGACTACTCAAACCAACATGAAAACTTGAATACGGAGTAGTCTGTAATCCACTCGACTGAACACCTAGCTAGTAATAATCAGGCATCGCACCCTGCCTAACCAGCCTCAGCTCAATCTCCTTGGCCAACTCTATCACAGACTCCAGAGTAAGGCCCGCTGTAGGCATACCAATAAATGCAAAACCCAGACCAGTAACATTGGTAGTGACTGCAAAATACTGATCTCGCATCAAATCCTCTACATATTTACCTAGCCAGAGGAACTCTCGGGTATACTCCTCTACTGATCGATCACCACAAGAAATGTTGGTCAACCGAAGATGATAGCTCATGCGGAGAGGCTCTGGGCAGAATCTCCTCATAAATCGCTCTCTGAACTGAGCCTAGGTCATCGTCATCATATAAGGCTGGATCATCTGAATAAACCAGTCCAAAGCTGGTCCCTCAACAGACAGCTCAACGATCATAATCCGTTGGTACTCAGTGTGAGCAGTCCGAGTCCTAGTCTCGATCGCATGTAGAAAATCTAATGGATCGGAAGTCCCATCTAAGGCAATCCCGCCAACTCTGGCATAGAACAGAGCTGCCTTAAGGTCAGACATACCCTGCTGATAGGCAGGCTAAACAGGCTGAACAACTGGAGGTACAGGAATATCCTCATACTCAGGCTCAACAGGCTCCTCATCCTGTATCTCTCTCTGCCTACGGCGACCTGCCACTCCTCGAGGTCTACCTTTGCCATGACCTTTACGTCTAACTAGCGGCTCAGGAGGTAACACTTCATCCAGAAAAGACTCATCATCCTCAGCCTCAATGACCGATGGAGCAACACACACTTACCTCCTCATTCTAAAAAGACAACAGAAAGATTCAGACAAAACAGATAACAGAGGAATAACGCAAAAAACTAAAGCAAGGATTACTTATCAACACATACTCGAACCTAATTCACTGTTGTAGTTTAACAAAAAACACAACACTGAAAACTAGGGCCACGACTCACACAACTAAGGCCCTGACATAGAACTCTGCTCTGATACCAACTTTATCACGATCCAAAATAGGGGCCATGACCGACGCTAGGGAATGGGAATTCTTTTGAATCCGGAACCCGTAGCAAGCCTTAAAATAAAACAAAACATGCAATAATAATAATAACATAATTAAAATAATTTGTAGCGAAAATAAAATCATAAATAATGAAATAATAATCCACCATGGGATTTAAATCAATAACTCATATGATATATATAAATAAACCTTTAATACAAATCCAGTTCAAATATTTAAAGTATATAACTCATAGTAATATAATACAATATCCTTTTTCAATTTTTACAACTACTGTAGTGTTTAGATTAATAAAAAAAACTCAAGTAAGCAGTTTACATAATAAAGCCGAGGCAGAAGAAATCCGACGTACGAGTCTACTATTGAGGTTTGATGACAACGACTCTCCTGAAAAATAGTCAACGGAGGGGAGTCAGACCTCACTGAGTGAATTACTATAATATGTATACATGCATACTAAATGACAATGCACACAGTCAAAAGTATATATAATACGTAAGTATACAAGCAAATACACACAGATACAATAAAATCATTTTTATATATTTTTACTGAAAATCACTGCTTATGAAGGATCAAATAGAACCCTAGAAAAAAGAAACCTCAAAACAATGTTAAACAACACTCTAGCCATACAGACTCACTTATTCCAAATATATTCACTTGTTCCATTTGGACAGTAGAATGGCCCCGAGACACTAAGTCAATCGAGCTCCAGCAGTGTGACTGTCAGTGTGATTAGCCCCGAGACACTTAGTCAACCGAGCTTCAGCAATCATACTCCCAAATCATATCTCACACATCAAATAATCAAATCCAATCAATATCCACAAATGGTTAGTAATATAGCCTAAATGCTATCAGCGTACCGGTACGCACTCGGTCATAGTGCTGCCCACTAGGTAGCACGTTCTATTGATATCCTTCATTAAAATATAAAACATACATTCATAAAAATAAATGATGCATAAATTTAAATAAAATAGCAACATAAACCATATTTATACTAGAAGTATACCAAAAGTAAACCAGACATATTTCGAGTATATATACGTCAAATAAATCCAACTAAATTACAAAATAAACTAGAAATATATTCAAAAACATTTTAAACATAAATGTTTAATAAAGCATGCATATAATTTAAAATATATCAAAAATAAACCAAAAATAAACTTAAGTACTAATTAAATCATTTATGCATATTTAATCAAAATAAAACATATATTTCTAAAATCATGCACCCTAGAGCATATATATATAAAATAACAACTCACTATTATTGCGCTCCTCGAGATGGGTCCGATGGACCTAGTCCACTAGGCCTCGGTCTCGGCGCAACTAAACAAACAAATGACAATAGAAATCAGAATAAATCTAACATAAGTTCTAAAGACTCGATCTAGAATACTAAACACAGAATTAGGATTAAAGCTCGACCGAACGTCACGTTTTATGAGAATTCTACCAAAAATCCGGCAGAACCTCCCCTATAAAATGGACATCTCTCTACTCAAAGAGTAGAGCCGGCCCTGCAAAGAAATACACTTCAAAAATAAACAAAGAATTCACAATCACAATCCCTCGATCGGACTCCAAACTATAAATCACCGACCGAGGTTCACAATTCACAGAATATTCACAAAATATCAAAAATACCCTTACATACTAAAAATACATTTTATAAATTGAAATTATGTAATTAACCCTAAAACAAATAAAAAACTAACGAAAACTTATTTTATCAGAAAAATCGTATATTATATATATAATTGAAAATAATTTATGAAAAATAGTTTTAATTAGTTAAAAATACTAAATAATTTTTAGAAATTATTTTTATACCCTAAATAACTATTAAAACCAATTTAATTACATTTTTAGCCAATTTAGTGTAAAATTACCAAAATACCCCTATATATATAAATTTACTAAAATTAATCCAAAAATTCACCAAAAATAATATAATTGCACAAAATTAATTTTTTCAACATATATTTCAATAATATCAATAAATATACTCAATTAACCAATTAATTTCAATTAACCCTATTTTTCAAAATTACATAAACTAAATAAATTCAAAATAAATACATAAAAATTCACAAAAATTACAAATAAATTCCTATAATTCATTTCAACACCTATATTTACCATAAAACACAATTTCATAATTTAATTAATTAATTTACAAAAATTAGAAAATAATAATAAAATAATCAAAAATACCCAAAAATCAAAATAAAATCCAAAAATTCCAGCATGAAAATTAAGATACTAGGATCAAAGTTTGTGAAGAAAGTTTTCATGAATCAATCAAATTGAAGCTCAAAAAAATCAAGAACCCTAATAGGCCGAAATTGAAAAATTGAAACCTAGGGAAATCTAAACCATTTTAAGTGAAACAAAGTTTGGAATCATACTCACCAGAGCTCAAGGAGAAGATAGAGACCGGCAGTGTCCAAAACGGTGGCCGAAATCGCTGTGATTGACGGTGAGAAGGAGTTTCAAGTTTTCGGCGATTTCGAGCTCCTCTGACGTCGAAAACGGCTGCTGCAGGTGGCGGGGATGGCTGAGGACGAAGGTGGCACGCCTAGAGGCACACCGATGGGAAGAAAATGGCATGACAGGCAGAGGAATGGCGAGGAGGACGATCGGTAGGGAGAAGGAAAAAGACAGGGGCAAAGTTATAATTTTGGCAAACTTTTTTATTTTTAAAAATATATTATGTATATATGTATATATATATACTCACACTATATATTATAATAATATAAACTCTCACACACACATTAAATATATACCACACACATTTTTTAATATATTTAATAATTTACACACTTAAAAATAATTAATTAATATTAAAACTAAATAATAAAAATTAAGGTAATTAATTAAACCCTAGTTTAATTTAAATAAATACATATATACACTTTATTTTAGCACTTTAAAAATATATATGAGTTCATGCAAATTCATAAAACTAGTCAAAATAATTAGTATTAAATTATTTACGTGTCAATTTCCCCGAAAATAAAATTTCCTGAAAAATTTTTATGTAAAGCACTTAAAATAATATAAAACAGTTAAAATTAGTTTTAATTAAATAACAACTCATAAAAATATCATAATTATATACAAAATTATTAACATTGCATATCCCGATGCAGTATAAAAATATTTAAAAACTCAGGATATTACAGTCTTCCCCCCTTACAAGAATTCATCCCCGAATTCCAGAAAAGAATAATTACAAGATCAAAAAGGGAAGAGATATGGGAAAGCAGCTTGCAACTCAGCTTCAGTCTCCCACGTATGCTCCTCAACTCTATTGCTACGCCACAGAACCTTAACCATCGGAATCTACTTCAACCACAACTATTGAACTTGATAATCAATTATCGCCACAGGTTCTTCCACAAATGTCAAATCTTCACTCACTTCTACATTGTCGGGCTGTAACACGTGTGAAGGGTTTGAGATATACTTCCTCAGCATCGAGATATGAAATATCGAATGCACCTGTGACATACTCGGGGGTAAAGCCAACCAATATACAACAGTGCCAACTCTCTCCAGAATCTCGAACAGTCCGATATATCTCGGTGCCAACTTACCCTTCCTGTCAAATCTCATCACACCCTTCATCAGAGACACCTTCAGAAAAACATAGTCTCCAACCTGAAACTCCACATCTCTGCACCTAGGATCCACATAGCTCTTCTGCCTACTAACTACAGTCTCTAATCTGTGCTTAATCACGAGGACTTTCTCTGTAACATCCTGAACCATCTCAGGTCCAGTCAAAGCTCTTTCCCCAATCTTATCCCAACTCAGAGGGGATCTACATTTCCTTCCATACAACACCTCATATGGTGCCATACCAATACTGCTATGGTAGTTGTTATTATATGCAAACTCAATGAGAGGCAAATGATCATCCCAGCTACCTCCCAAATCCATGACACACATCCTCAACATATCTTCCAATGTCTGGATCTTCCTCTCAGACTGACCATATGTTTAAGGATGAAAAGCAGTACTGAAATCCAACCTAGTGCCCATCGCTTCCTGCAACTTCTGCCAAAAATGAGAGGTAAACACTGAACCTCTGTCTTACACAATGGACACAGGTACTCCATGAAGGCACACAATATGCTTCACATATAGCTTCGCCAATTTAACTATAAAATAGGTGGCTTTCACAGGTAAGAAATGTGCAGACTTCATCAACCTGTCTACAATCACCCAGATGGAATCATATCCATCCTTAGAACGAGGTAAACCAACCATAAAATCCATAGCTACCCTTTCCCACTTCCACTCGGGAATAGGAAAAGGCTGAAGCTTCCAAGAAGGCTTCTAATGTTCAGCTTTCACTTGTTGACACGTCAGGCACTTAGCAATATAATCAGCGACATCCTTCTTCAGTACGTCTCACCAGTATAAATCTCTGATATTATGGTACATCTTAGTGACACCCGGATGTACGCTATAAGTTGTAGAATGTGCTTCCTCTAGGATCTCTTCTCTCAAATCATCCACATCAGGAACACACAATCTACCACTGATCCATAACACACCATCATCATCGAGTGTGAAATCAATGAACTTCCCTGCTCGAACATTCTCTACATGCTCTTCTAGAATAGGACCTCAGCTCTGAGCTGCTTTAAATTGAGCTAGCAGTCCACCTAAACTATTGATTTTCATCATCAGACCTTGATCCATTAATAGATGCAACTCCTGGATCAACGGTCTCCTCTCAACACTGATGTGAGCAAAACTGCCTGAGGACTTTCTAATCAAGGCATCTGCTACCACATTAGCCTTGCCCGGATGATATAATATCTCACAGTCATAATCCTTCAACAATTCTAACCATCTCCTCTACCTTAGATTCAGATCTCTCTGCTGGAAAATGTACTTAAGGCTTTTGTGATCAGTAAAAATCTTACAAGTCACCCCGTACAGATAATGTCTCCAAATCTTAAGAGCAAATATCACTACAGCCATTTCAAGGTCATGTGTAGGATAGTTCTGCTCATGCTTCTTCAACTGCCTTGAAGCATAGGCTATCACCCTACCATTTTGCATCAACATATAACCAAGCCCAACTCTAAAGGCATCACAATAAACTATGAACTTGTCCACACTATTAGGCAAAGCTAACATTGGAGCTGTGGTCAATTTCTACTTCAATAACTGGAAACTATTCTCATAAGCTTCTGACCACTCGAATCTAACATTCTTTTGAGTCAAGCGATTCATAGGGGTTGCAATTCTGGAAAAATCTTGTACAAACCGCCTATAATACCTAGCTAAACCTAGAAAACTCTAAATCTCAGTAACATAAGTCAGTCTAGACCACTCAGACACTGCCTCAATCTTCTGTGGATTAACCTGGATACCTTCTTTAGACACCACGTGTCCAAAAAAAGAAACACTCTCCATCTAGAAATGACACTTCAAGACTTTAGCATAAAGGTGATGATCTCTTAGTGTCTGCAGTATAGTCCTCAAGTGATATACATGCTCCTCCACACTCCTCGAATAAACTAGTATATCATCAATGAAGACTACCACAAACTAATCCACATATGGTTTGAATACCCTATTCATCAGGTCCATAAAAGCTGCTGGTGCATTAGTCAAACCAAAAGACATTACCAGAAACTCATAATGGCCATATCGAGTGCGGAATGCCAATTTGGGAACATCGGCTTCACTAATCCGCAGCTGATGATAACCCGACCTCAGATCAATATTGGAAAAGAACTATGCACCCTATAGCTGATCAAACAAGTCATCTATCCTCGGGAGAGGATACTTATTCTTCACTGTCACCTTGTTCAGCTCTCTGTAGTCAATGCACAGTCTCAGGGTACCATCCTTCTTCTTTATAAATAAGAATGGTGCACCCCAAGGAGAAACACTAGGTCTGATGAAACCCTTATCCAACAACTCTTGCAACTGCTCCTTCAACTCTTTCAATTCTGCAGGAGCCATTCTGTAGGGTGGCATAGATATAGGAGTAGTTCCTGGAACCATATCTATACAGAACTCAATCTCTCTGTGAGGTGGTAAACCTAGAAACTCCTCAGGAAAAACATCAGGAAACTCACAGGCAACAGGAACATCTGTGAGTGACAACTTCTCCATTGAAGTATCCCTGACTAATGCCAAATATCCCTGACATCCTTTCCTCAACAACTTCCTAGCCGTAATAGCAGAAATAAGATTTTGAGGTGCTGAACTCCTATCATCCACAAACTTAAATTCTTCTTCATCAGGAATTCTGAAAGTCACCTCTTTATTCCGATAATCCACCACGGCATAGTGTTGAGATAACTAGTCCATACCCAGAATAACATCAAATTCCATCACATTCAACAAAATCAAATTAGCGGGTAATTCTCTATCTCCCACGAGAACTGGACAACCAGAAAGAACAATATCGGTGTCCAAAGAATCGCTCAGAGGAGTGGCAACAGACAAAGGAAAAGCCATCCTCGAAGCTTGCCAACAAAACTTGGAAGCAAAAATAGGAGAAACAAACGAATGCGTGGCACCCGGATCAAACAAAACCCATGCATCCAGGTAATAGATAGAAACAATACCTGCCACGACTACATTGGATACCTGAGCATCCTGCTAAGTAACGTGGAAGACTCTGGCCTATCCTCGACCTCCCTGCTGACTGGTAGAAGCCTAGCCAACACCTCTGGTACCTACTCTAGCACCTCTACCATGACCCTGCTGTGGAACAAGCTGAGTGGAACTCTGATGCTGGGCTGGAGGCAACTGAAATGGTATAGGTGCAGCACTACCAATCGATTGCTATGGAAATCATGGAATCTATGGCTGCTGATACCCGGATAAGGACATGATATGGCATAATGTCCTGTCTGCCTGCATCTAAAGCATATCAGTGGTGTCAGGTAACACGGTCCTTGATGGACTCTACCGCAGGTCTGGCATACACTGGCAGCTGATCCAGAACTATGACCATTGTTGCTGCTTGAAGCACCTAACCTGAATTTGAATGGTCTATGCTGACCTCCACGGCCATGTCTACTGCTTCGATGCACTCACTGTTGTTGCCTCTGGCTCTGCTGAGTCGGACCTCTCTGTTGACTACTCGAACCAACATGAAAACTAGAGTCTGAAGTAGTCTGCAATCCACTCGACTGAACTCCCAGTTGGTAATAATCAGGCATCGCTCCCTGCCTAACTAGCCTCAGCTCAATCTCCTTGGCCAACTCAATCATAGACTCCAGAGTAAGGCCTACTATAGGCATACCAGTAAATGCTGAACCCAATCTGGTAACGTAGGTAGTGACTATGAAATACTGATCTCACATCATATCCTCTGCATATCTACCCAGCCGGAGAAACTCTCAGGTGTACTCCTCTACTGATCGATCACCATAAGAAATGCTGGTCAATCGAAGATGATAGCTCATGTGGAGAGGCTCTGGATAGAATCTCCTCATAAATCGCTCTCAAAATTGAGCCCAGGTCATTATCATCATATAGGGCTGAATCATCTGAATAAACCAGTCCAGGGCTAGTCCCTCAACAGATAGCTCGATGATCATAATTCGCTAGTACTCAGTGTGAGCAGTCCAAGTTCGAGTCTCAATCACGTGAAGAAAGTCTAGCAGATCAAAAGTCCCATCAAACGCAATCTTGCCGACTCTAGCATAAAACAGAGCTGCCTCAGGGTCAGACATACCCTGCTGGTAGGCAGGCTGAACAGGCTGAACAACTTAAGGTACAGGATCCTCAAATTCAGGCTCAACGGGCTCCTCGTCCTGTATCTCTCTCTGCCTACGGTGACCTACCGCTCCTCGAGGTCTACCTCTGCCACGACCTCTGCGTCTAACTGGCTGCACAGGAGGTAAAACCTCATCCTAAAAAGACTCATCATCCTCGGCCTCAACGACCAGTAGAGCGACACACGCTCGCCTCCTCATTTTGAAAAGACAGCAGAACGATTTAGACAAAATAGACAATGGAAGAATAACGGAAAAAACTAAAGCAAGGAATACTTATCAAGACATACTCGAACCTAATTCACTGCAATAGTTCAACAGAAAACACAACTTTGAAAACTAGGGCCATGACTCACACAACTAAGGCCCTGACACATAACTCCGCTCTGATACCAACTTTGTCATGACCCAAAATAAGGGTCATGATCGGCACTAGGGAACGGTAATTCTTTCGAATCCGAAACCCGTAGGAAGCCTTAAAATAAAATAAAACATGCAATAATAATAATAACATAATTAAAATAATTTGTAGCGGAAATAAAATCATAAATAATGAAATAATAATCCACCACGGGATTTAAATCAATAACTCATATGATATATATAAATAAACCTTTAATACAAATCCAGTTCAAATATTTAAAGTATATAACTCATACCAATATAATACAATATCCTTTTTCAATTTTTACAACTACTGCAGTGTCTAGATTAATTAAAAAAAACTCAGGTAAGCAGTTTACATAATAAAGCCGGGGCATAAGAAATTCGGCATACGGGTCTTCTACTGAGGTCTGATGATGACGACTCTCCTGAAAAATAGTCAACGAAGGGGAGTTAGACCTCACTGAGTGAATTACTATAATATATATACATGCATACTAAATGACAATGCACACAGTTAAAAGTATATATAATACGTAAGTATATAAGCAAATACACACAGATTCAATAAAATCATTTTTATATATTTTTACTGAAAATCACTACTTATGAAGGATCAAATAGAACATTAGAAAATCACAACCTCAAAACAGTGTTAAACAACACTCTAGCCATACAGGCTCACTTATTCCAAATATGTTCACTTGTTCCATTTGGACAGTAGACTGGCCCCGAGACACTAAGTCAACCGAGCTCCAACAGTCTGACTATCAGTGTGATTGGCCCCGAGACACTTGGTCAACCAAGCTTCAGCAATCACACTCCCAAATCATATCTCACACATCAAATAATCAAATCCAATCAATATCCACAAATGGTTAGTAATATAGCCTAAATGCTATCAGTGTACCGGTACGTACTCGGTCCTAGTGCTGCCCACTAGGTGGCACGTTCTATTAATATCCTTCATTAAAATATAAAACATACATTCTTAAAAATAAATGATGCATGAATTTAATAAAATAGCAACATAAACCATATATATACTAGAAATATACCAAAAGTAAACCAGGTATATTTCGAGTATATATATGTTAAATAAATCCAACTAAATTACAAAATAAACTAAAAATATATTCAAAAACATTTTAAACATAAATGTTTAATAAAGCATGCATATAATTTTAAATATATCAAAAATAAACCAAAAATAAACCGAAAATAAACTTAAGTACTAATTAAATCATTTATGCATATTTAATCAAAATAAAACCTATATTTCTAAAATCATGCACCCTATAACATATATATATAAAATAACAACTCACTATTATTACGCTCCTTGAGATGGCTCCGATGGACTTGGTCCACTATGCCTCAATCTCGGTGCAAATAAACAAACAAATGACAACATAAATCAAAATAAATCTAACAAAAGTTCTAAAGACTCGATCTAGAATACTAGACACAGAATTAGGATTAGAGTTCGACCGGACATCACATTTTACGAGAATTCTACCAAAAATTCGACAGTTACTCCCCTGTAAAATGGACATCTCTCTACTCAAAGAGTAGAGTCGGCCTTGCAAAGAAATACACTTCAAAAATAAACACAGAATTCACAATCACAATCCCTCGGTCGGACTCCAAACTACAAATCACCGACCGAGGTCCACAATTCACAAAATATTCAAAAAAATACCAAAAATACCCTTATATACTAAAAAAACATTTTATAAATCAAAATTATGTAATTAACCCTAAAACACATTAAAAACTGACGAAAACTTATTTTATTAGAAAAATCGTATATTATATATATAATTGAAAATAATTTATGAAAAATAGTTTTAATTAGTTAAAAATACTAAATAATTTGTAGAAATCATTTTTATATCCTAAATAACTATTAAAACCAATTTAATTACATTTTTAGCCAATTTAGTGTAAAATTAACAAAATACCCCTATATATATAAATTTACTAAAATTAATCCAAAAATTCACCAAAAATAATATAATTGCACAAAATTAATTTTCTCAACATATATTTCAATAATCTCAATTAATATACTCAATTAACCAATTAATTTCAATTAAACACCTAATTAACCCTATTTTACAAAATTACAAAAACTAAATAAATTCAAAATAAATACATAAAAATTCACAAAAATTACAAATAAATTCCTATAATTCATTTAAAAATTCCTATAATTCATTTAAACACCTATATTTACCATAAAACACAATTTCATAATTTAATTAATTAATTTACGAAAATTAGAAAATAATAATAAAATAATCAAAAATTCCCAAAAATCAAAATAAATTCCAAAAATTCCAAAAAAATTCCTGAATGAATATTAAGCTACTAGGATCAAAGTTTGTGAAGGAAGTTTTCATGAATCAATCAAATTGAAGTTCAAAAAAATCAAGAACCCAAATAGGCCGAAATTGAAAAATTAAAACCTAGGAAAATCTAAACCATTTTAAGTGAAAAAAAGCTTGGAATCACACTCACCAGAGCTCAAGGAGAAGATAGAGACTAGCGGTGTCGAAAACGGTGGCCGGAATCGCTATGATTGACGGTGAGAAGGAGTTTCGGGTTTTCGACGATTTCGAGCTCCTCCGACACCAGAAACGGCTGCTGCAGGTGGCGGGGATGGCTGAGGATGAAGGTGGCATGCCTGGAGGCACACCGACAGGAGGAAAACGACATGACAGGCAGAGGAATGGTGAGGAGGACAATCGGGAGGGAGAAGGAAGAAGACAGGGGCAAAGTTGTAATTTTGGCAAACTTTTTGATTTTTAACAATATATTATGTATATATGTATATATATATATACTCACACTATATATTATAATAATATAAACTCTCACACACACATTAAATATATACCACACACATATTTTAATATATTTAATAATTTATACACTTAAAAATAATTAATTAATATTAAAACTAAATAATAAAAATTAGGGTAATTAATTAAACCCTAGTTTAATTTAAATAAATACACATATATACACTTTATTTTAGCACTTTAAAAATATATATAAGTTCATACAAATTCATAAAACTAGCCAAAATAATTAGTATTAAATTATTTATGTGTCAATTTTCCCGAAAATAAAATTCCCGAGAAAATTTTACGTAAAGCACTTAAAATAATATAAAACAGTTAAAATTAGTTTTAATTAAAGAACAACTCATAAAAATATCATAATTATATACAAAATTATTAACACTGCATATCCCGATGTAGTATAAAAATATTTAAAAACTCGAGATATTACATGAGACCTCAGTATGAGGCCTATACGCCGGATTTCTTCCGCCCCGGCCTTATTGTGTAAACTACTTATTTAAGTTTTATTTTGTATTCTAGACACTGCAGTAGTGGTTTCAGTGAGCTATATGTATTATATATAAATGAGATTTAAATTTCAAAAGTTTGAACCAAAAATTTATATTGAAGGATTTTATGTTATATGAGATGGATTTATATTATTAAATGAGTTAATGGATTATTATTTTATTTTTGAGATTTAAATCCGCTACATAATATTTTATTTAATTTAATATATATTGCATGCTTTTATTTGTAAAGGCTTGCTACGGGTTCCGGATTCGAAAGAATTTCTATTCCCTAACGCCCGTCATAGCCCCCTGTTTTGGGTCGTGACACTGACATCTGGCGAGCTTGAGTGGCACTGACAGAGACACGGGAAGAAGAAGAGAGAAAATGGCTTTGACCTGAATTTTTACCCTTTTTTGTAGGAAAAGACTAAAATGTCCCTCTATCCAAATTAACAATAATAATAATAATAATAATAATAATAATAATAATAATAATAATAACAATAATAATAATAACTTTAATGCATTTAAATAATAAAACCCCTAAATAAATTATTTTATGTAAACAAAATTTTTAGAATAAAATAAATAAGTAATACTCACAAATAATAATAGTAATATATAAATAAAATTTAAAATTTTATTAACACTGGATATCTCAAAATAATTTAATACTATTTAAAATACAGGGTCATTACAATCTTCCCTCCTTATAAGAATTCATCCTCAAATTCAAAGAAAAGAACAGAAACAAGAATTATCGAGGAAAGAGGTAAGGGTAAGAAGCTCACATCTCAGCTTCTGTCTCCCAAGTGTGCTCCTCCATGTTGTTGCTTCACCACAACACCTTAACCATCGAAATTTGCTTCGAACGCAATTGACGAACTTGATAGTCTACTATCGCGACTGGTTCTTCCTCGTACGTTAGGTCTTCATTCACTTCCATACTATCAGGCTGCAACACATGTAAAGGGTATGAAATATACTTTCTTAGCATCGAGATATGGAACACTGGATGCACTTAAGACAAATTCGAAGGTAAAGCCAACCGATATACAACCATGCCCACTCTCTCCAAAATCTCAAATGGTCTAATATATCTCGGTGCTAGCTTCCTTTTCTTGCCAAATCTCATCACACCCTTCATCGAAGACACCTTCAGAAACACATAGTCTCCAACCTAGAATTCTACATCTCTATATCTCGGATCCACATAGCTCTTCTGTCTACTAACTGTGGTCTCTAATCTCCTTCTGATCATAGCAACCTTCTCAATGGCATCCTAAACCATCTCAGGTCCAGTCAACACTCTCTCTCTAATCTTATCCTAACTCAGAGGGGATCTACACTTTCTTCTGTACAAAGCCTCATACGGTGCCATCCTAATACTACTATAGTATCTGTTATTATAAGCAAACTCCACAAGGGGAAAATGATCATCCCAACTACCTCCCAGATCTAATACATACATCCTCAACATATCTTCAAGTGTCTAGATCGTTTTCTCAAACTGACCATCTGTCTGAGGGTGAAAAGTAATACTGAAATCAAGCCTGGTGCCCATCGCTTCTTAAAACTTCTGCCAAAAATGAGAGGCAAACACTAAACCTCTATTAGATACAATGGACACAGGTACTCCGTGAAGGTGCACAATATGCTTAACATACATCTTCGCCAATTTAGCTACAGAATAAGTGGCTTTCACAAGCAAGAAATAAGTAGACTTGGTCAACCTATCCACAATCACATAGATGGAATCGTTTCCATCCTTAGAATGAGGTAACCCAACCATAGAATCCATAATAATTCTTTCCCACTTTCACTCAGGAATAGGAAGTGGCTGAAGCTTCCCAGAAGGCTTCTGATGCTCAGCTTTCACTTGCTGACACGTCAAGCACTTAGCAATAAAATCAGCTATATCCTTCCTTAGTCCATCCCACTAGTATAAGTCTTTGATACTATAGTACATCTTAGTGACACCCAGATGTACGTTGTAGGCTATAGAATGTGCTTCCTCAAGGATCTCTTCTCTCAAATTATCCACATCAGGAACGCACAACCTACCACTGATCCATAAAACACCTTCATCATCAAGTGTGAAATTAGTGAACTTCCCTGCATGAATATTCTCTACAAGCTTTGCTAGAATAGGATCTCAGCCTTGACCTGCCTTAATCTTATCTTTTAGCACTGATCGAACTCTAAATTGAGCTAACAATCCACCAGATCTACTCATCTTCATCATTAGACCTTGATCCACTAACTGGTGTAACTCTTGAATCAACAGTCTCCTCTCCATACTGACGTGAGCAAAACTACCTAAGGGCTTCCTACTCAAGGCATATGCTACCACATTAGCCTTACCTGGATGATAAAGAATCTCATAATCATAGTCTTACAGTAGTTCTAACCATCTCCTCTACCTCAGATTTAGATTTCTCTGCTGAAAAATGTACTTAAGGCTTATATGATCTGTGAAAAACTCACAAGTCACCCTGTACAGATAATGTCTCCAAATCTTAAGAGCAAAGATCACTGTAGCCATCTCTAGGTCATAGGTAGGATAATTCTATTCATGCTTCTTTAACTGCCTTGAAGCATAAGCTATCACCCTACCATTCAACATCAACACGCAACCTAGGCCAATTGTAGAGGCATCACAATACACAGTGAATTTATCTACTCTATTAGGAAAAGCTAAAACTGGAGTTGTGGTTAACTTCTCCTTCAACAACTGGAAACTATTCTCACAAGCATCTGACCATTCAAACTTCATATTCTTCTGAGTCAAGTGAGTCATAGGAGCAGTAATTCTAGAAAAATCTTGCACAAATCTCCTATAATACCAAGTTAAACCCAGAAAACTATGAATCTCTATGACTGTCGTCAGTCTAAGCCACTCAAACACTGCCTCTATCTTTTAAGGATCAACTTAGATACCATCTTTAGACACCACGTGTCCAAGGAATGCAACTCTCTCCAATCAGAAATCACACTTCAAGAATTTAGCATAAAGCTGATGTTCTCTCAGTGTTTGCAATACAGTCCTCAAGTGATATATATGCTCCTCCATACTCTTTGAATACACCAGTATATCATCAATGAAGACTACTATAAACTGATCCAAAAATGGTCTGAATACCTTATTCATCAAATCCATGAAAGCAGCTGGTGCATTAGTCAACCCAAATGACATCACCAGAAATTCATAGTGGCCATATCGATTGCGGAATGTCGTTTTAGGAACATCAACCTCATTGATCCGTAACTGATGATAACTCGACCTCAAGTCAATCTTAAAAAAGAATTGTGCACCTTAAAGCTGATCAAACAGATCATTTATCCTTGGGAGAGGTTACTTGTTCTTCATTGTCACCTTGTTCAGTACTTTATAATGTATGTGTAGTCTCAAGGTACCATCTTCTTCCTCACAAATAGAACTGGTGCACCCCAAAGAGAAACATTAGGTTTGATAAAACCCTTATCTAGCAATTCCTACAACTGCTCCTTCAACTCTATAGGAGTGATTCTATAGGGCGACATCAAAATAGGAGTAGCGCCTAGAACCACATCTATACAGAACTCAATCTCTCTATGAGGTGGTAAACCTGACAACTCCTTAGGAAAAACATCAGGAAACTCACAGGCAACAGGAACATCTGTGAGTGATAACTTCTCCATATAAGTATCCCTGACTAATGCCAAATATCCCTGATAACCCTTCTTCAGCATCTTCCTAGCCATAATAGTGGATATGAGATTCTGAGGTGCAGAACTCTTATCACCCATAAACTTAAACTCTTCTTCATCTGAAATTTTGAAAACTACCTCTTCACTCTGACAATCCACAATGGTATAGTGCTGAGATAACCAATCTATACCTAGAATCATATTGAACTCCATCACATCTAACAACACTGATTATGCTGACAATTCTCTACCTCTAACAAACACTGGACAACCAGAAATAGCAACATCGATGTCCAGCGAATTGCTTAGAGGAGTGGTGATAGATAAAGGAAAAGCCATCCTCGAAGCTTGCCAACACGACTTTAAAGCAAAAATAAGGGATACAAAGGAGTGTGTGGCACTCGGATTAAAAAAACCTAAGCATCCAAGTAACAGACAGAAATAATACCTGCAATGACAATATTAGATGCCTGAGCATCCTACTAAGAGAGGTGGAAAACCCTGGCCTGACCTCGACCTCCCTGCTGACTAGTGGAAGCCTGGCCAAAATTTTTGCCTCCTCCTCTAGTACCTTTGCCACGCCCCTACTGGGCTACAATCTGAGTCGAACTTGGATACTGATCTAGAGGTAACTAAAAAGGAGCTGGGGTTGCACTAGCAATTGACTGCTATGGAAACTGTAGAAACTACTATGGTTAAAAACTAGAATATGGGCATGATCTAGCAAAATGTCCCGTCTGTTCGCATCTAAAGCATATCAGCGGTGCCATATAACAGAGTCCCTGATGGACTCTACCACAAGTCTGACAGGTGCTAGCTGCTGATCCTGTGCTACCGTATCTCGAACTCTGACCACTATTGTTGCTAGAAGCACCTGACTCAAATCTGATAGGTCTATGAGGTCTAGCACAACCATGTCTGCTACTCCTATGCACTCTATGCTACTGCCTTTGGCTTTACTGTACTGAGCCTCTCTACTGACTACTGAAACCAATCTAGAAAGTCGAATATGGAGTAGTTTGGAATTCTCCTGACTAAATACCTAACTGATAGTAATTAGGCACAACTCCTTGCCTGACTAGCCTCAGCTCTATCTCCTTGGCCAACTCTATCATCGACTCTAGAGCAAGGCCCGCAGTAGGCATCCCAGCAAATGCAAAACCTATACCAGTGACGTAAGTCTTAACAGTAAAATAATGGTCTCATATCAAATCCTTTACATATCTGCCAAGTCGGAGAAACTCTTTGGTGTAATCTTTGACAAATCTATCACCTCTAGTGATGCTCATCAACTGAAGTCTAAAACTCATACAGAGTGGCTCTGGGCAAAATCTCCTCATAAATCTCTCTCTAAATTATGCCTAAGTCATCATAGTCATGTATGACTGAATCACCTGGACGAACCAATCCAAGGCTAGTCCCTCAATAAATAACTTGACTATCATGATCCATTAGTACTCGGTGTGAACAATTTGAGTCCTCATCTCAATAGTGTGTAGAAAGTCTAACAGATCTGATGTCCTATCAAAAGCTATCCCACCGACTCTGGCATAGAATAGTGCTGCTTCAAGATCAGACATACCTTATTGATAGGCAAGATGTAACGGTGGTGCAACTGGAGGTATCATAACTTTCTCGTATTATAGCTCTATAGGTTCCTCATCTTGTAGCTCTCTTTGTCTATGGTGACCTACTGCTCCTCGAGGTCTACCTCTACCTTTACCTCTATGCCTAGCTGATGGCTTAAGAGGTAAAACCTCATCCTAAAAGGACTCATCATCCTCGGCCTTAATGATCGGTGGAGCAACATATGCTCGCCTCCTCATTCTGAAAAAAAAAACCAAAAAGATTCAAATGAAACAAATAATCTAACGGTTACACGGAATACTAAATCAAGGAAAACCTATTGAAGACATAATCAAACCTAATTAACTGCAGTAGTTCTAAAGAAAACACAACTCTGAAAACCTAGATCCATAACACTAATAACCTAAGGCTTTGATACCAACTTTTTTACAACCCAAACTGGGAGTCATGACCGATGCTAAGGAACAGGAATCATATCGAATCCAGAACCCGTAGCAAGCCTTAAAAATAAAATGCATGCAATAAATAAATAAAAATACACCATAATTAAAATTTAAATTGATATAAAAATAAATACTTAACTTTCATATCAAAAAATAAAAATATTTTCATATAATATTTAGAGAAAGGTCTCACACTAAAATAACATTCTACAGATACAAAGCACTACTACTGCAATTTTCTAGAATACGATAAAAGTTCAGATAAATGATTTACATAATCTAGTCAAGGTTGAAGAAGTCTGGCGTAGAGGTCTACTACTGAGGTTTGACGACGAGGAATCTCCTAAAAAAATATTGAGGGGAATCAAACCTCACTGAGTGAAATACTATAATATACATACATGCAATCTAAAACATATCCAATCAGGCATCAGTATACACACACACACACACACACACACACACATTTCACACAGATGCTAAAATCCACTTTTATATTTATAAATGCAGAAAACACTTATTTAGGTGAAGGATCAAATAGAACCCTAAAACAATCACAACCTCAAACCAATATCTCACTAGCCATATAAGCTTACATAATTCCAAATAAATTCTCTTATTCCATTTTGGACAGTAAACTAGCCCTGAGACACTAATTCAATCAAGCTCTAACAGTCTCACTGTCAGTGTGATTGGCCCCGAGACACTAAGTCAACCGAGCTCCAGCAACCACACTATTCACTCACATCAAATCTCAATAATCAATCAATTAAATTCTCCTCAAATAATTCTCATAATACAGACCCTAAATTCTAATGAACTGGTACGCATGCAGTCCTAGTGTAGCCCACTAAGTAGCACATTATATTGATATCTTTGAATAAAATTGTATATTTATGGAAAATAATTAAATGCATAATTAAACATAATTGACATTCATAACAAAGAAATATAACATATATATACCAGAGATATACCAAAAATATACTAAATATATTTCAAGTATATATATGCTACATATAACCAAAATTAACCATAAATATGCCAAAAAAATATCAAAATCCATATTGAGAAATTATCAAGTAGATACCATTACATATATATATATATATATATATATATATATATATATATATATATATATATATATATATATATATATATATATATATATATATATATATATATATATATATATATATATATATATATATATATATATATATATATATATATATATATATATATATATATATATATCTAAATATACCAAAATATACTAAACCATTTAATTAAATAATTCATATCAAAACATAATTATTTATAGTCATGCACTATATACAATGTATATATAAAATAATAACTCACAAGTTTGCGCTCCTCGAGACTAACTCAACCGGCCTGGTTCAATAGGCCTCGGTCTCGGTACAACTAGAAAATAAATAATAATCAGAATAATCAGAATAAATTTCTAACTTATACTTCTAAGAATTCTAAAGGAGACTCGATCTAAGAATTCAAAACTCAAACAAACACAGAAATTCAGGATCTACTCGATGTTATGTTTTACGAGAATTCTACCAAAAATTTGACAGAACCTCCTCTGTAAAATGGACATCTCTCTACGGATAGTAGAGTTGATCCTGCAAAGAAAACACACTTTTAAAACCATAAAGCTTAACACCTTGGGTTGGGACCTCAAACTGCACTATTTCCCAACTAAGGTTCACAATTCACCAAAAATAAATATAATATAATAAATTCACATAAATATTCATAAAATCCCAAAATATAATATATTTGAACATTAAATCACTAAATATAATTATTTTTACAATAATTAAATAAAAATCTCAAATAATAATATAATATTAATAAAAATCAAAATTTTCAATAATTCCACATAAAATAGTAAAATTCACTTCTATATACTCAAATAGCTTAAATATATATTAAAAGTAATTAAAAATTCATTTAATCGCCAAAATAGTAAATTATATATTATTTAAATATAATTTTCAAAAATTAGTATTAATAAGTTAAAATAGTAAATAATTTATAAAAATCATTTTAATACCCTATATAATTTTAAATCATTTAAAACATATTATTTGACTATAATTTCCACAAAATTACACAATTAACCTATATATTCAAAATTCACATAATATAAAAATAGTCTAAAAAATTATATTAATTCACAAAAAATTATTTTAATAATTCTAAAATTAATAACTCAAATTAATAACACTAATTTAACTAAATTTTCATTAAAGCTAATTAATAATTATCAAATTTCAATATTTTAATACTAAAATAATCAAAAATTACCCATAATTCAAAATAATTAAAAAAAATAAAAATAAAATTATTTTTAGGAAGATTAAGTTGCCATAAACAACATTGGTAAAGGAAGAATCCATGAATCAATCAATATCAAGTTCAAAAAAATTAAAAACCCTAAAACACATAAACTAGAATTTGAAGATAACTCAAAATCAAATGAGATTAAGCTCAAACGGAGCTCAGAATTGAAACTCACCAAAGCTTAGAGGTTTGAACAAGACCAGAGCGATGAGATTTGGTGGTCGGAATTGGATTCGCCGATGTGGAGCTCCTCCTACTGTCGTTGCTGATTCTGGGCTTCCAGGCGATGGTCCTCAGGTGGCTAACAACAGCTAGAAAGGAAGAGGAGTCAACAGTGGTAAGTGGTTGAGGGTGGCTAACGTCCGGTGGGCTTGAGTGGCGCTAATAGAGACACAAGAAGAAGAAGAAAAAAAAAGCGAGAGAGAAAATGGCTTTGACCTGATTTTTTACCCCTTTTTTTTATTAGGAAAAGACTAAAATTTCCCTCTATCCAAATTAACAATAATAATAATAATAATAATAATAATAATAATAATAATAATAATAATAATAATAATAATAATAATAATAATAATAACAATAATAATAATAATAATAATAATAATAATAATAATAATAATAATAATAATAATAATAATAATAACATTTAAATAATAGAAATGATGATAACTTTAATGCATTTAAATAATAAAACCCCTAAATAAATTATTTTACATAAACAAAATTCTTAGAATAAAATAAATAAATAACATTCATAAATAATAATAGTAATATATAAATAAAATTTAAAATTTTATTAACACTGCATATCTCGAAATAGTTTAATATTATTTAAAATATAGGATCATTACAATATATATATATATATATATAGAACAACTTAACCACTTGTTACACACATATATATATACATATATATGTACAACACTGTAATAACCCGATATTTTAAACATTTTATTATGTGTCGGGATAATGCATAATTAATAATTTTAAAATATATATTTGACAATTTAATTATTTTGTTAATAATTAAAGTTAATTTTAAATTATTTTAAGTTTTTACGTAAAATTTTCCCGAAAGTTATATTTTTGGGAAAATAATACCTAAATAATAATTTATTTATTTACGTTCGTTCATTTTATTAAATTGCATGATTTCATGCATAATTATATTTTTCATATATATATAAAACATTAATTAGGGTTTTAATGATTAAATTATGTATATATTATAGTTTTTATTATTATAGGTGATATACATGTATATGTATATGTGTATGTGTATGTGTATATGTTTATTAATATATGGTGTGGGGCCATGACCGGCACTAAGGAACGGAAATTCTTTCAAATCCGAAACCCGTAGCAAGCCTAAAAAAATAAATAAAAACATGCAATAATAATAATAACATAATTAAATAAAATATTATGCAGCGGAATAAAATCATAAATATCAAAATAATATTTTCACCAAATGAAATTAAATCAATATCCTCATCTCATATATAAATAACTTTTTAATACAAATCCAGTTCAAATATTTAAAGTACATATCTCATACAAATATAATACAACAATCTCACAATCGACCATAACTACTACAGTGTCTAAATTAATAAAATAAAACTCAAGTGAGCAGTTTACATAATAAAGCTGGGGCGGAAGAAATCCGACGTAGAGGTTTGCTACTGAGGTTTGATGAAGATGACTCTCCTGAAAAATAGTCAATGGAGGGGAGTCAGACCTCACTGAGTGAATTACTATAATACATGTATACATGCATCCTATATGACAATGCACACAATCAATAGTGTATATAATAAATATATATACAGGCAAATACACACAGATGCAATAAAATCATTTTTATATATATTGTCTGAAAACCACTGGTTATGAAGGATCAAATAGAACCCTAGAAAATCGCAACCTCAAAATAGTGTTAGACAACACTCTAGCCATACAGGCTCACTTATTCCAAATATATTCACTTGTTCCATTTGGACAGTAGACTGGCCTCGAGACACTAAGTCAACTTAGCTCCAACAGTCTAACTGTCAATGTGATTGGCCCCGAGACACTTAGTCAATCGAGCTCCAGCAATCACACTCCCAAATCATATCTCATACATCAAATAATCATATCCAATCAATATCCACAAATGGTTAGTAATATAGCCTAAATGCTATAAGTGTACCGGTACGTACTCGGTTCTAGTGCTGCCCACTAGGTAGCATGTTCTATTGATATCCTTCATTATTAAATATAAAACATACATTCACAAATAAATGATGCATGTATTTAAATAAAATAGCAACATAAACCATATATATACTAGAAATATACCAAAAGTAAACCAGGTATATTTCAAGCATATATACGTCAAATAAATCCAACTAAATTACAAAATCAACTAGAAATATATTCAAAAACATTTTAAACATAATTCATTAATAAAACATACATATAGTTTAAAATATACCAATAATAAACCAAAGTAAAGTAAAAATAAACTTAAGTACTAATTAAACCATTATGCATTTTTAGTCAAAATAAAACATAGATTTCTAAAATCATGCACCCTAGAGCATATATATATATAATAATAGTAACTCACAATTATTGCGTTCCTCGAGATGGGTCCGATGGGCTTGGTCCATTAGGTCTCGGTTTCAGCGCAACTAAACAAATAAAAAAATGACAAGAATCAGAATAAATCTAACAGAAGCTCTAAAGACTCGATCTAGAATACTAGAAACAGAATTACGATTAGAGCTCAACCGGATATCACGTTTTACGAGAATTCTACCAAAAATTCGACAGAACCTCCCCTGTAAAATGGACATCTCTCTACTCAATGAGTAGAGCCGGTCTTGCAAAGAAACACATTTCGAAAATAAACACAAAACGCAACCACAATCCCTCGGTCGGACTCCAAACTACAAATCACCGACCGAGGTCCACAATCACAGAATATTTACAAAATACTGAAAATGCCCTTATATAATAAAAATATATTTTATAAGTAGAAATTACGTAATTAACCCTAAAATATAGTAAAAACCGATAGAAACTCATTTATTTAGAAAAATCGTATATTATATATATAATTGAAAATAATTTACGAAAAATATTTTTAATTAGTTAAAAATACTAAATAATTTATAGAAATCATTTTTATACCCTAAATAACTATTAAAACCAATTTAATTACATTTTTAGCCAATTTAGGGTAAAATTACCAAAATACCCCTATATATATAAATATACTAAAATTAATCCAAAAATTCACCAAAAATAATATAATTACTAAAAAATTAATTTTCTCAACATAAATCTCAATAATACCAATAAATATACTTAATTAACCAATTAATTTCAATTAAACACATAATTAACCCTATTTTCTCAAAATTACATAAATTAAATAAATTCAAAATAAATACATAAAAATTCACAAAAATTACAAATAAATTTCTATAATTCATTTCAACACCTATATTTATCATAAAACACAATTTCATAATTTAATCAATTAATTTTTGAAAATTAGAAAATATTAATAAAATAATAAAAATACCCAAAAATCAAAATAAATTCCAAAAATTCCACAAAAATTCCAACATGAAGATTAAGCTACTAGGATCAAATTTTGTGAAGTAATTTTTCATGAATCAACCAAATTTAAGCTCAAAAAAATTAAGAACCCTAATAGGCCGAAATTGCAAAATCGAAACCTAGGCAAATCTAGACCATTTTAAGTGAAACAAAGCTTGGAATCACACTCACCAAAGCTCAAGGAGAAGATAGAGACCGGCAGTGTCAAAAATGATGACCGGAATCACGTCGATCAACGTTAGCTTCAAGTTTTGGTCTTCCGGCCAAAACAGTCTTCAAACGGCACTGAAGAAGGAAGATGTAATATCCCATGTTTTTAAAATATTTTTACACTGTACTGGGATATACAGTGTTAATAATTTTTGAATATATATTACGATATTTTCACGAGTTGATATGTATTTAAAACCTATTTTAATTATTGTGTATTATTTACAGTGTTTTACGTAAAATTTTCCCGGGACTTGCATTTTCGGGGAAATTTTCACGTAAATATTTTATTATTAATTATTTTAAATATATTTTCGGACTTGCATGAACTCATACATATTTTTAAAATATTAAACACCGTGTATACATATAATTATTTATTTAATTAGGGTTTAGTATTACCCTAATATTATATTAATTATTAATTTATTTTATTATTATTTAATTATTTTTATTTAGTATAAATTATTAAAATATTAAATTTTATGTGTGTGGTGTATATTTAGTGTGTGTAATTTAATATTATTTTATTATATAGTGTTAAGTATATATATATATATACATTAAAAATCAAAAGGATTTGCCAAATTACTATTTAGCCCCTCCATCTCCTTCTTCTCTCCCGATCGTCTACCTTCACTACGCCTCTCGTTCTAGCACGTCGGATCGCCCTTCATCGCCACCAGCTACCGCCAACCTCCTTCCCCTTCCTTCCTCTTCCCCTCCGATGTGACCAGGCCACCGGAAGCCCGCTGGATCGCCCGAAATCCGCCATGGCAGCAAGTTGAGCTTCTTGCCGTCGATGACGATTCCGGCCACCATTTCATCCACCACCGGTCTTCATCGACTCCATGAGCTCCGGTGATTCCAATTCTAAGCTCATTTCGGCCTGAAATCAAGTGGATTTTGAGGTTTGAACTAAAACTCAATTCGGTCATATTAGGGTTTTTGATTTTTTTGAGCTTCAAATTCATTGATTCATGAAAACTCCCTTCATAAATGTTGTTCCTAGTAGCTTAATCTACATGTATGAATTTTTTTTGGTTTTTTGGGTATTTTTGAATATTTAATATTATTTTCTAATTTTCGAAAATTAATTATTTAAATTATGAAATTGTGTTTTATGGTTAATTTAGGTGTTGAAATGAATTATAGGAATTTGTTTCGAATTTTTATGAATTTCTAAGTATTTATTTTGAATTATTGAAGTTTATGGAATTTTGGGAAAATTAGTTTAAATGTGTTTTTATTTGAAATTAATTAGTTAATTGAGTTTAATTATTGATATTATTGATAAATATGTTGAGAAAATTAATTTTGGATAATTATACTATTTTTGGTGAATTTTTGAAGTAATTATAGTATATTTATATATATAGGGGTATTTTGGTAATTTTACACAAAATTGGATAAAAATGTAATTTAATTGGTTTTAATAGTTATTTAAGGTATAAAAATGATTTCTACAAATTATTTAGTATTTTTAACTAATTAAAACTATTTTTCGTGAATTATTTTCAATTATATATATAATATACGGTTTTTCTAATAAAATGAGTTTTTATCGATTTTTATAGTGTTTAAAGGTTAATTATGTAATTTTTACTTATAAAATGAATTTCTATGTTATAAGGGTATTTTTGGTATTATCATAATTATTCTGTGTTTGTGGACCCCGGTCGGTAGATTGTAGTCTGGAGTCCGACCGAGGGGTTGTGGTTGAGTGTTGAGCTTGTTTTTCGAAGTGTGTTTCTTTGTAGGGTCGGCTCTACTCTTTTGAGTAGAGAGATGTCCGTTTTACAGGGGAGGTTCTGTCGAATTTTTGGTAGAATTCTCGTAAAACGTGATGTCCAGTCGAACCCTAATTTCTGATTATGTGTTTAATACTCTAGATCGCATTTTAGGATTTCTGTTAGGGTTATTCTAATGTCTGTCGTTATTTGCTTGTTTAGTTGCACCGAGACCGAGGGCTAGTGGACCAGGCCCGTCGGACCCGTCTCGTGGAGCGCATTAGGTGAGTTACTATTTTATATATATATATGTGTTTAGGGTGCATGATTTAGAAATGCATGTTTTATTTTGATTAAATATGCATAAATAATGTGATTTGTATTTAAGTATATTTTTAGTTTATTTTTGGTTTATTTTTGGTATATATTAAATTATATGCATGTTTTATTAATAAATTATATTTAAAATATTTTTAAATATATTTCTAGCTTAATTTGTAATTTGATTGGATTTGTTTGACGTATATATACTCGAGATATACCTGGTTTACTTTTGGTATATTTTCAGTACATATATGGTTTATATTGTTATTTTATTTAAATTCATGCATCATTTATTTATGAATGAATGCTTTATATTTATTAATGAAGGATATCAATAGAACGTGCTACCTAGTGGGCAGTACTAGGACCGAGTACGTATCGGTACGCCTATAACATTTAGGCTATATTACTAACCATTTATGGATATTGATTGAATGTGATTATTGATATGTGTGAGATATGGTTTGAAGGTGTGATTGCTGGAGCTCGGTTGACCAAGTGTCTCGGGGCCAATCACACTGGCAGTCAGACTGCTGGAGCTCGGTTGACTTAGTGTCTCGGGGCCAGTCTACTGTCTAAATGGATAAGTGAATATATTTGGAATAAGTGAGCCTGTGTGGCTAGAGTGTTGTCTAACACTATTTCTGAGGTTGCGATATTCTAGGGTTCTATGTGATCCTTCATAAAAGATGATTTTCAATAAAATATATAAAATGATTTTATTGCATCTGTGTGTATTTGCCTGTATATATATTAGATATATATATACTGTTGATTGTATGTATTATCACTTAGTGTGTATGTATATATATTATAGTAATTCACTCAGTGAGGTCTGACTCCCCTCCGTTGACTATTTTTCAGGAGAGTCAACATCTTCAGACCTCAGTAACAGGTCAATACGCCGGATTTCTTCCGCCCCGATTTCTTTGTGTAAATTATTTACTTGAGTCTTATTTTTATAATCTAAACACTGCAGTAGTTGTGAATTAAAGTGTGGGATTTCATGTACTTTATTTAAAGAGATGTATTATAATGAAACTGGATTTGTATTGAAAGATTTTATATATATGTGATGAGATGAGATTTGGTTTAAATCCAGTGATGAAAATGTTATTATTATATTTATGACTTTTATTTCCACTGCATATTATATGGTTATTGTTATTATTGCATGATTTATTTTATTTTTAGGCTTGCTACGGGTTTCGGATTCGAAAGAATTCCCATTCCCTAGCGCCGGTCATGGCCCCTGTTTTGGGTCGTGACAAAGTTGGTATCAGAGCGGAGTTTTGTGTCAGGGCTTAGTTATGTAAGCCGTGGCCCTAGTTTTCAGAGTTGTGTTTTCTATTGAACTACTGCAGTGTATTAGGTTCGAGTATGTCTTGATGAGTATTCTTTGCTTAGTTTTCTGCGTTATTCCTCTGTTGTCTGTTCTTTCTGAATCTTTCCATTTGTCTTGTCAGAATGAGGAGGCGAGCGCGTGTCGCTCCACCGATCGTTAAGGCCGAGGATGATGAGTCTTTTCAGGATGAGGTTTTACCTCCTGAGCAGCCAGTTAGACGTAGAGGTCGTGGCAGAGGTAGACCTCGAGGAGCGGCAGGTCGCCGTAGGCAGAGAGAGTTACAGGATTAGGAGCCTGTAGAGCCTGAGTTTGATGTTCCTATGCCTCCAGTTATTCAGCCTGCCTATCAGCAAGGTATGTCTGACCCTGAGGTAGCTTTGTTCTATGCCCGAGTTGGTAGGATTGCGTTTGATGGCACTTTCGATCCATTAGATTTTCTGCATGCGATTGAGACTAGGACTCGGACTGCTCATACCGAGTACCAGCGGATCATGATCGTCGAGTTGTCTGTCGAGGGACCAGCCTTAGATTGGTTCATTCAGATGATTCAGCCTTATATGATGACGATGACGTGGGCTCAGTTTCGAGAGCAATTTATGAGGAGATTTTGTCCAGAGCCTCTTCATTTGAGTTATCATCTCCGTCTGACCAGTATTTCTCGTGGAGATCGATCTGTAGAGGAGTACACCCGAGAGTTTCTTCGTCTGGGTAGATATGCAGAGGATCTGATGCGAGATCAGTATTTCATTGTCACTACCTACGTTACTGGTTTGGGTTCAGCTTTTGCTGGTATGCCTACAGCAGGTCTTACTCTTGAGTCTGTGATTGAGTTGGCTAAGGAGATTAAGCTGAGACTAGTTAGGCAGGGAGCGATGCCTGATTATTACCAGCTAGGAGTTTAGTCGAGTGGATTGCAGGCTACTCCGTATTTGAGTTTTCATGTTGGTTCGAGTAGTCAGCAGCGAGGTCCAACTCAGCAGAGTCAGAGACAGCAGCAGCGAGTGCATCGGAGCAGTAGACATGGTCGTGGAGGTCAGCGTAGATCGTTCAGATTTGGGTCAGGCGCTTCGAGCAGCAGCAGTGGTCGTAGTTCTGGATCAGCGGCCAGTGTTTGCCAGACTTGCGGTAGAGTCCATCAGGGACCGTGTTATCTGACACCGCTGACATGCTTCAGATGCGGGCAGACAGGACATTTTACCAGATCGTGTCCTTATTCCAGGTATCAGCAGCAGCAGATTCCAAGATTCCCACAACAGTCGATTGCTAGTGCTGCACCCGTGCCATTTCAGTTACCACCAGCTCAGCATCAGAGTTCCACTCAGTTTATTCCACAGCAGAGTCGTGGTAGAGGTACTAGAGGAGGTGCCAGAAATGTTGGCCAGGCTTCTACCAGTCAGTAGGGAGGTTGAGATCAGGCCAGAGTTTTCCATCTTACTCAGCAGGATGCTCAGGCATCTAATGCAGTCGTGGCAGGAATTGTTTCTATTTGTTACGTGGATGCTTGGGTTTTGTTTAATCCGGGTGCCACGCATTCGTTTGTTTCTCCTGTTTTTGCTTCTAAATCTTGTTGGCAAGCTTCGAGGATGGTTTTTCCTCTGTCTGTTGCCACTCCTCTTAGCGATTCCTTGGACACCGATATTGTTCTTTCTGGTTGTCCAGTTCTTGTGGGAGATAGAGAATTACCCGCTGATTTGATTCTGTTAGATGTAATGGAGTTTGATGTTATTTTGGGAATGGATTGGTTATCTCAGCACTATGCCATGGTAGATTGCAGGAATAAAGAGGTGATTTTCAGAATTCCTGATGAAGCAGAGTTTAAGTTTGTGGGTGATAGGAGTTCAGCACCTCAAAATCTTATTTCTGCTATTACGGCTAGGAAGTTATTGAAGAAGGGATGTCAGGGATATTTGGCATTAGTCAGGGATACTTCAGTGGAGAAGTTGTCACTCACAGATGTTCCGGTTGCTTGTGAGTTTCCTGATGTTTTTCCCGAGGAGTTGCCAGGTTTACCACCTCACAGAGAGATAGAGTTCTATATAGATGTGGTTCCAGGTACTACTCCTATATCTATGCCACCCTATCGTATGGCTCTTGCAGAGTTAAAATAGTTGAAGGAGCAGTTGCAAGAGTTGTTGGATAAGGGTTTTATCAGACCTAGTGTTTCTCGTTGGGGTGCACCAGTTCTATTTATGAAGAAGAAGGATGGTACCCTGAGACTGTGCATTGACTACAGAGAGCTGAATAAGGTAACAGTGAAGAACAAGTATCCTCTCCCGAGGATAGATGATTTGTTTGATCAGCTACAGGGTGCACAGTTCTTTTCTAAGGTTGACTTAAGGTCAGGTTATCATCAGCTGCGGATTAGTGAAGCTGATATTCCTAAGATAGTGTTCCACACTCGATATGGTCATTATGAGTTTCTGGTGATGTCTTTTGGTTTGACTAATGCACCAGCAGCTTTTATGAACTTGATGAATAGGGTATTCAGACCGTATGTGGATCAGTTTATGGTAGTCTTCATTGATGATATACTAGTATATTCAAGGAGTATGGAGGAGCATGTATATCACTTGAGGATTGTACTACAGACATTGAGAGATCATCAGCTTTATGCTAAATTCTCGAAGTGTGATTTCTGGATGGAGAGTATTTCTTTTCTTAGACATGTAGTGTCTAAAGAAGGTATTCAGGTTGATCCACAGAAGATTGAGGCAGTGTCTGAATGGCCTAGACCTACTTCTGTCACTGAGATTCGAAGTTTTCTGGGTTTAGCCGGGTATTATAGGCGATTTGTGCAGGATTTTTCCAGAATCGCATCCCCTATGACTCGATTGACTCAGAAGAATGTTAGATTCGAGTGGTCAGAAGCTTGTGAGAATAGTTTTCAATTGTTGAAAGAGAAGTTGACCACAACGTCAGTATTAGCTTTGCCTAATAGTGTGGATAAGTTCACAGTTTACTGTGATGCCTCTAGAATTAGTCTTGATTGTGTGTTGATGCATAATGGAAGGGTGATAACTTATGCTTCGAGGCAGTTGAAGAAGCATGAGCAGAACTATCCTACATATGACCTTGAGATGGCTGCAGTGATCTTTGCTTTGAAGATCTAGAGACATTATTTGTACGGGGTGACTTGTGAGATATTTACCGATCACAAGAGCCTTAAGTACATTTTCCAGTAGAGAGATTTGAATTTGAGGTAGAGAAGATGGTTAGAATTATTGAAGGATTATGATTTTGAGATCTTATATCATCCGGGTAAAGCTAATGTGGTAGCAGATGCCTTGAGTAGGAAGTCCTCAGGTAGTCTTGCTCACATCGGTGTTAAGAGGAGACCATTGATCCAGGAATTGCATTTGTTGGTGGATCAAGGTCTGATGATGAAGATTAGTAGATCAGGTGGACTGCTAGCTCAATTTAAAGTGCGATCTGTACTGAGGGATAGGATTAAAGCAACTCAGAGTCGAGATCCTATTCTAGAAGAGCTTGTAGAGAATGTTAGAGCAGGGAAGTTCACTGATTTCACACTCGATGATGATGGTGTGTTGTGGATCAGTGGTAGATTGTGTGTTCCTGATGTGGATGACTTAAGAGAGGAGATTTTAGAGGAAGCACATTCTACAGCTTATAGCATACATCCAGGTATTACTAAGATGTACCAAAATATCAGAGATTTATACTGGTGGGATGGATTGAAGATTGATTATATTGCGAAGTGCTTAACGTGTCAGCAAGTGAAAGCTGAGCATCAAAAGCCTTCTGGGAAGCTTCAGCCTCTTCCTATTCCCAAGTGGAAGTGGGAAAGGATAGCTATGGATTTTGTGGTCGGTTTACCTCGTTCTAAGGATGGATACGATTCCATCTGGGTGATTGTAGATAGGTTGACGAAGTCTGCACATTTCTTGCCTGTGAAAGCCACATATTCAGTTGCTAGGTTGGCGAAGTTGTACGTGAAGCATATTGTGTGCCTTCATGGAGTACCTGTGTCCATTATGTCAGATAGAGGTTCGGTGTTTATTTCTCATTTTTGGCAGAAGTTACAAGAAGTGATGGGCACTAGGTTAGATTTCAGTACTGCTTTTCATCCTCAGACAGATTGTCAGTCTGAGAGGACGATCTAGACACTGGAAGATATGTTGAGGATGTGTGTGTTGGATTTGGGAGGTAGCTGGGATGATCATTTGCCACTTGTTGAGTTTGCATATAATAACAGCTACCATAGCAGGATTGGCATGGCACCATATGAGGCGTTGTATGGAGGGAAGTGTAGATCCCCTTTGAGTTGGGATGAGATTGGTGAGAGAGCTTTGACTGGACCTGAGATGGTTCAGGATGCTGCAGAGAAAGTCATCGTGATTAAGCGTAGATTAGAGACCGCAGTTAATAGACAGAAGAGTTATGCGGATTATAGGCGCAGAGATGTGGAGTTTCAGGTTGGAGATTTCGTTTTTCTGAAAGTTTCTCCGATGAAGGGTGTGATGAGATTTTGTAATATCCCGAATTTTTAAATATTTTTATACTGCATCGGGATATGCAGTGTTAATAATTTTTGTATATATATTTATGATATTTTATGAGTTTGTTGTTTGTTTAAAGTTAATTTTAATTATTTTATATTATTTTAAGTACTTTACGTAAAATTTTCTCGGAAATTATATTTTCGGGGAAATTGACACGTAAATAAATTAATACTATTTATTTTGACTAGTTTTATGAATTTGCATGAACTCATATATAATTTTAAAGTGCTAAAATAAAATGTATATATGTGTATTTATTTAAATTAATTAGAGCTTAATTAATTTCCTTAATTTTATTATTTAATTTTTGTATTAAATAATTTTAAGTTTATAAATTATTAAACATATTAAAATATGTGTGTGGTGTATATTTAATGTGTGTGAGATTTTATATTATTATTATCAATTGTTATTTTAATTGTTAGTGCATGTGTGTGTATGTTTATATATATATATATATATTATAGTGTGTGGTGTGGGAATATTTAAGTTAAAGTTATGTATATATATATATATATATATATATATATATATATATAGGGTACAAGTAAGTCAACGTGCAAAACCATTCCTTTCTTTCTTTTTTTTTTCTTTTCTTTCTTTTCTCTTCTTCTTCTTCTTCTTCTTCCCCTCACTCTCGGTTCCTTCCAACCGGACCACCACCAGGCCGCCCCACCTGCAACCAGCCATCACCATTGCTTCCCCTTCCATCCAGCAGCCACCAGCTGCCACTAGCATTGTCCATCGCCGCCTAGAACGCCGGAAAACGAAGGAGACCGAAGGTGGAGCTTCCTCACGCCGGTGAAGATTTCGGCCACCTTAGGGCGTCGGACTAGACTTTTTTGAAAGCTTTTCGTCCGGTGAGTCCATTTCCGAGCTCCGTTTGAGCTCAAAACCTCTAGATTTTTAGATATCTTCAAGTTTTAGTTTATGTATTCTAGGGTTTCTAATTTTTTTGAAGTTGAATTTGTTGGATTCATGCAAACTCCCTTAACAAATGTTTATCCTGGAAGCTTAATCTATATGCTGTAATTTTTTTAGAATTTTTGGAATTTATTTTAATTTTTGTGAATTTTTGATTATTTTATTATTATTTTCTAATTTTCGAAAATTAATTAAATAAATTATAAAATTTTGTTTTATGGTGATTATAGGAGTTGAAATGAATTATAAAAATTTATTTGTAATTTTTGTGAATTTTTATGTATTTATTTGGAATTTATTAAGTTTATGTAATTTTGAAAAATAGGGTTAATTATGTGTTAAATTGAAACAAATTGGTAAATTGAGTATATTTATTGATATTATTGAATTATATGTTGAGAAATTAATTTTTGACTAATTATATAATTTTTGGTGAATTTTTGAACATTTATAGTGAATATATATATATAGGGGTATTTTGGTAATTTTACACTAAATTGGTTAAAAATGTAATTAAATTGGTTTTAATAGTTATTTAGGGCATAAAAATGATTTCTGCAAATTTTTAGTATTTTTAACTAATTAAAACTATTTTTCGTAAATTATTTTCAAATTATATATAATATATTATTTTTCTAAATAAATGGGTTTTTATTGATTTTTAGTATGTTTTAGGGTTAATTAAGTAATTTGGATTTATAAAATGTATTTTTATTATATAAGGGCATTTTCGATATTTTATAATTATTCTGTGAATTGTGAACCTCGGTCGGTGAATCGTGGTTTGGAGTCCGACCGAGGGATTTTGATTATAATCCTGTGTTTACTCCGAAGTGTATTTCTTTGCAGGACCGGCTCTACTCTTTGAGTAGAGAGATGTCCGTTTTACAGGGGAGGTTCTGTCGGATTTTCGGTAGAATTCTCGTAAAACGTGATGTCCGGTCAAATTCCTATTCTAAAGCTGTGTCTAAAATTCTAGATCGAGTCTTTAGAATTTTTGTTAAATTTATTCTGATTTCATATTGTCATTTGTTGTCTAGCTGCGCCGAGACCGAGGCCTAACAGATCAGGCCGCCGAGTTTGTCTCGTGGAGCGCTAACATGTGAGTTATTATATTGTATATATATGCAGTGCATATAGGATGCATGACTTAGGATTTTTTATTTTCATTATATGTTTAAACATTAATTTAATTATAATATGATTTGGTATATTTTCGGTTTATTTTTAGTACATTTTTGATATATGTATGTTAGATATTTAAGTTTATGTTTGTTATAATTTAATATTTATACATGATTTAAATGTGCATCAAACCATAATTATTTTATTAAATGATTAGTATAATTTAGGTTATTCTTAAATAATTGCATGTTAAATTATAAACCTACACTTAAAGTATTTTTAAGTTTATTTTTGATATATGCATGCTAGATAATTAGGTTTATTTTTAGTATATTTGTGAATATATGTTAAACACAAACACGTATTTAAATGAATATTTATACATAAATGGTTTATTAAATGATTTGAGTACTTAGGGTATATCTTTTGCATATTTAAGTATATTTTTAAGATAATGCATGTTATATTATTGTTACTCATTTAAATTGTTTTTAACTATATTAATGATTTATCTTTAGTTTATTTCATATTTTATTTGACTATATATATATATATATACCTGAAATATACTGGGTATATTTTAGGTATATTTTTGGTATATATATATGGTTGGTTTTACTATTATGAATATGGTTCTACATTAATTATTTTTTCGAATGAATGATTTATTCGAAGTGAAGGATATCAATAGAACGTGCTTCCTAGTGGGCAGCACTAGGACCGTGTACGTACCGGTACGGTAGATAAGGATTGAGTGAGAGTTAAAATTGGGTGATTATAATTGATTTAATTGATTTGACTAAGATTAATGGTATGTTAGATAGTGTGATTGCTGGAGCTCGGTTGACCAAGTGTCTCGGGGCCAATCACACTGACAGTCAGACTGCTGGAGCTCGATTGACTTAGTGTCTCGGGGCCAGTCTACTGTCCATAAGTGAATTGAATGATCTATTGGGTTGATTGAGATGTGAGGTGATGGATAGTGTGATTGCTGGAGCTCGGTTGACCAAGTGTCTCGGGGCCAATCACACTGACAGCCAGACTGCTGGAGCTCGGTCGACTTAGTGTCTCGGGGCCAGTCTGCTGTCCAAATTGGAATAAGTGTTCTATTTGGAATCAAGTGAGCCTGTATGGCTAGAGTGATGATGGGATTGTTTGAGGTTGTTATTATTTAAGGTTCTATGGATCCTTCATGAATTAAAACAAACGTTTTCTACATTTAGTATATTTATAAAAGTAAAGTTTGGCATTCGTGTGAAATGTGTGTATATACATATATATATAAGAATGCCTGATTGTTATGGTTTAGTTTGCATGTATATATAGTATAATAATTCACTCAGTGAGGTCTGACCCCCCTCAATTATTTTTTTTAGGAGATTCCATATTGTCAGACCTTAGTTATAGAGTTCCTCGCCGGTGTTCTTCAGTCCCGGCTGTTTTATGCAAATGTATATTCTGAACTTTGAGTTGTATTCTAGAAACTGCAGTAGTAGTGTCACTATATTGGAAGTGTATTATTTTGTTTGGATATTAAATACTATGAGAATTTGTATTTGAACATTGTACGAATATGTATTCATTTATAAAAGGATTTGGAGTATTTATTTTATATATTGATTCAGAAAAATTTTAATTTGATCGTACTTTTATATAATTATTGTATGATTTTATTTTCTAAGGCTTGCTACGGGTTCCGGATTCGAAAGAATTCCCGTTCCCTAGCGCCGGTCATGACTCCTAGTTTGGGTCGTGACAGATTTGGCAGGAAGAGTAAGTTAGCACCGAGATATATCAGACCGTTTGAGATTCTGGAGAGAGTTGGCATTGTTGTATATCGGTTGGATTTGCCTCCGAGTATGTCACAAGTGCATCCAGTATTTCATATCTCGATGTTAAGGAAGTATATCTCAGACCCTTCTCACATGTTGCAGCCTGACAGTGTAGAAGTGAGTGAAGATTTGACGTTTGTGGAAGAACCTGTGGCGATCGTTGATTATCAAGTTAGACAATTGATGTCACGACCCAAAACAGGGGCCATGACCGGCGCTAGGGAACGGGAATTCTTTCAAATCCGGAACCCGTAGCAAGCCTAAAAATAAAATAAAGCATGCCACAATAACAGTAACAATATAATATGCAGCGGAAATAAAAATCATAACATCATAATATTATTCATATCAACTGGATATAAATAAAAATCTCATCTCATACATAAAATCTCTTTAATACAAATCCAGTTCAACATAATATATCTCTTTAAAATAAAGTTCATAAAATCCAATACTATAATTCACAACTACTGCAGTGTCTAGATAAAATAAATAAGACTCAAGTAGACAATTTACATAAAGAAGCCGGGGCGGAAGAAATCCGGCGTATCGACCTGCTACTGAGGTCTGAGGAAGTTGACTCTCCTGAAAAATAGTCAACGGAGGGGAGTCAGACCTCACTGAGTGAATTACTATAATATATATACATACACACTAAGTGATAATGCATACAGTCAACAATATGTATATATCTAATATATATACAGGCAAATACACACAAATGCAGAAAAATCATTTTTATATATTTTATCTGAAAATCATCTTTTATGAAGGATCACATAGAACCCTAGAATATCGCAACCTCAGAAAATAGTGTTAAACAACACTCTGGCCATACAGGCTCACTTATTCCAAATATATCCACTTAATCCATATGGACAGTAGACTGGCCCCGAGACACTAAGTCAACCGAGCTCCAGCAGTCTGACTGCCAGTGTGATTGGCCCCGAGACACTTGGTCAACCGAGCTCCAGCAATCACACCCAAACCACATCTCACATATCGATAATCATAATCAAATCAATATCCACAAATAGTTAGTAATATAGCCTAAAGCTATAGGCGTACCGGTACGTACTCGGTTCTAATGCTGCCCACTAGGTAGCACGTTCTATTGATATCCTTCATTAATAAATAATAAAACATTCATTCACAAATACATGATGCATGAATTTAAATAAATCAACAATATAAACCATATATATACTGAAAATATACCAAACATAAACCAGGTATATTTTGAGTATATATATATGTCAAATAAATCCAATCAAATCATGAATTAAACTAAAAATATATTTAAAAACATTTTAAATATATTTTATTAATAAAACATGTATATAATTTATTATATACCAAAAATATACCAAAAATATACTTGAATATAAATCACATTATTTATGCATATTTAGTCAAAATAAAACATGCATTTTCTAAATCATGCATCCTAAGCATATATATATAATATAGTAACTCACCTAATGCGCTCCACGAGACAGGTCCGACGGGCCTGGTCCACTAGCCCTCGGTCTCGGCGCAACTAAACAAGCAATAAATAACCGACATTAGAATAAACCTAACAGAAATCCTAGAATTCAATCTAGAGTATTTAACACAGAATCAAAAATTAGGGTTCGACTGGATATCACGTTTTATGAGAATTCTACCAAAAAATCCGACAGAACCTCCCCTGTAAAACGGACATCTCTCTACTCAAAAGAGTAGAGCCGACCCTGCAAAGAAACACACTTCGAAATACAAGCTCAACACAATCAAAATCCCACGGTCGGACTCCAGACTACCGACCGGGATCCACAACACAGAATAATATTTCAGATATACCGAAAATATCCTTAAATCACAGAAATACATTTTATACGTAGAAATTACATAATTGACCTTGAAACACTATAAAAAACCGATTAAAACTCATTTTATTAGAAAAATCGTATATTATATATATAATTGAAAATAATTCACGAAAAATAGTTTTAATTAGTTAAAAATACTAAATATTTTGTAGAAATCATTTTTATACCTTAAATAAATATTAAAACCAATTAAATTACATTTTTAGACAATTTAGGGTAAAATTACCAAAATACCCCTATATATATAAATATACTTAAATTACTTCAAAAATTCACCAAAAATCATACAATTATCCAAAATTAATTTTCTCAACATATTTATCAATAATATCAACATTTAAACTCAATTAACTAATTAAATTCAAATAAAAACACATTTAACCCTAATTTCTCAAAATCACATAAACTCAATTAATTCAAAATAAATACTTAGAAATTCATAAAAATTCCAAATAAATTCCTATAATTCATTTCAACACTCAATTCAACCATAAACTCCAATTTCATAATTTAAATAATTAATTTCCGAAAATTAGAAAATAATATTAAAATATTCAAAAATACCCAAAAATCCAAAAAATCTCCAAAAATTCTACAAAAATTCATACATGTAGATTAAGCTACTAGGAACAACATTTGTGAAGGAATTAAGCATGAATCAATCAAGAACAATTCGAAAAAAATCGAAAACCCTAATAGGCCGAAATTTACAAATCGAAACCTAAGCAATTCTAGACCATTTTAGCTCAAACCAAAGCTAGAATCACACTCACCGGAGCTCAAGGAGAAGAAAGAGACTGGCGATGTCGAAAACGGTGGCCGGAATCGACGTGATCGACGGTGAGTTGATTTTCGGCTTCAGCGGCCAAAATCACTCTCCCGACGCCGAAAACGGCCTCCACAGGCGGCGAAACTGGTCGGGGAAGATGGTGGCACACCGGACGGCACACCCACGGTGAAGGAACGGTGTGACAGGCGCTCGGAACGGCGAGGAACGGTCGGAGAAGAAAGGAAGGGGTCGGGGGCAAAATGGTAATTTTGCAAACTTTTGTGATTTTTGATGTATATATGTATATATATATATATTATACTTTATATTAAAATAATATTAAATTACACACATCAAATATACACCACACACATTAAAATATTAATATTTTAATAATTTATACCAAATAAAATTAATTAAATAACAATTAAAACAATTAAATACTTAATAAAATATTAGGGAATAATAAACCCTAATTAAATAAATATACACACACAGGCTTTATTTAATAATTTAAAAATATGTATGAGTTCATGCAAGTCCGTAAATACATTTAAAATAATTAATAATAAATTGTTTACGTGAAAATTTCTCCGAAAATGCAAGTCCCGGGAAAATTTTACGTAAAACACTGTATATAAAACACAGTAATTAAAATAGGTTTAAAATACATATCAACTCATAAAAATATCGTATATATACATATCCAAAATTATTAATACTGCATATCCCGATACAGTATAAAAACATGTAAAAACACGGGATATTACAATCTTCCCCCCTTACAGGAATTCGTCCCCGAATTCTAAAAAGAAAAGATCAAGAAGGAAAGAGATACGGGTAAGAAGCTCGCATCTCAGCTTCAGTCTCCCACGTATGCTCTTCAACTCTGTCGCTACGCCACAGAACCTTGACCATCGGAATCTGCTTCGATCTCAACTGTCGAACTTGAAAATCTACGATCGCCACAGGTTCTTCCACAAACGTCAAATCTTCAGTCACTTCCACACTGTCAGGCTGCAACACGTGTGAAGGATCCGAGATATACTTCCTCAACATCGAGATATGAAATACTGGATGCACTTGTGACATACTCGGAGGCAAATCCAACCGATATGCAACAGTGCCAATTCTCTCCAAAATCTCAAACGGTCCAATATATCTCGGTGTTAACTTACCCTTCCTGCCAAATCTCATCACACCCTTCATCGGAGATACTTTCAGAAAAACGAAATCTCCAACCTGAAACTCCACATCTCTGCGCCTAGGATCCGCATAACTCTTCTGTCTGTTAACTGCGGTCTCTAATCTACGCTTGACCACGGTGACTTTCTCTGCAGCATCCTGAACCATCTCTGGTCCAGTCAAAGCTCTCTCACCAATCTCATCCCAACTCAACGGGGATCTACACTTCCTTCCATACAACGCCTCATATGGTGCCATGCCAATACTGCTATGGTAGCTGTTATTATATGCAAACTCAACAAGCGACAAATGATCATCCCAGCTACCTCCCAAATCCAAGACACACATCCTCAACATATCTTCCAGTGTCTGGATCGTCCTCTCAGACTGACCGTCTGTCTGAGGATGAAAAGCAGTACTGAAATCCAACCTAGTGCCCATCGCTTCTTGCAACTTCTGCCAAAAACGAGAAGTAAACACCGAACCTCTATCTGACACAATGGACACAGGTACTCCATGAAGGCACACAATATGCTTCACGTACAACTTCGCCAATCTAGCAACTGAATATGTGGCTTTCACAGGCAAGAAATGTGCAGACTTCGTCAACCTGTCTACGATCACCCAGATGGAATCGTATCCATCCTTCGAACGAGGTAAACCGACCATAAAATCCATAGCTATCCTTTCCCACTTCCACTCGGGAATAGGAAGAGGCTGAAGCTTCCCAGAAGGCTTCTGATGTTCGGCTTTCACTTGTTGACACGTCAAGCACTTAGCAACATAATCAGCAACATCCTTCTTCAATCCATCCCACCAGTATAAATCTCTGATACTGTGGTACATCTTAGTAACACCTGGATGAACGCTGTAGGCTGTAGAATGTGCTTCCTCTAAAATCTCTTCTCTCAAGTTATCCACATCAGGAACACACAATCTACCACTGATCCACAACACACCATCATCATCGAGTGTGAAATCAGTGAACTTCCCTGCACTGACATTCTCTGCAAGCTCTTCTAGAATAGGATCTCGGCTCTGAGCTGCTTTAATCCTATCCCTCAGTACAGATCGTACTTTAAACTGAGCTAACAGTCCACCTGATCTACTAATCTTCATCATCAGACCTTGATCCACCATCAGATGCAATTCTTGGATCAATGGTCTCCTCTTAACACCGATGTGAGCAAGACTACCTGAGGACTTCCTACTCAAGGCATCTGCTACCACATTAGCTTTACCCGGATGGTAAAGAATCTCGCAATCATAATCCTTCAACAGTTCCAACCATCTTCTCTGCCTCAAATTCAAATCTCGCTGCTGAAAAATGTACTTAAGGCTCTTGTGATCAGTAAATATCTCACAAGTCACCCCGTACAAATAATGTCTCCAAATCTTCAAAGCAAAGATCACTGCAGCCATCTCCAGATCATGTGTGGGATAGTTCTGCTCATGCTTCTTCAACTGCCTCGAAGCATAGGCTATCACCCTTCCATTCTGCATCAACACACAACCAAGACCAATTCTAGAGGCATCACAGTAAACTGTGAACTTATCCACACTATTAGGCAAAGCTAATACTGGCGCTGTGGTCAACTTCTCCTTCAACAACTGAAAACTATTCTCACAAGCTTCTGACCACTTGAATCTAACATCCTTCTGAGTCAAGCGAGTCATAGGGGTTGCTATCCTGGAAAAATCCTGCACAAACCGCCTATAATACCCGGCTAAACCCAGAAAACTCCGAATCTCAGTAACTGAAGTAGGTCTAGGCCACTCAGATACTGCCTCAACCTTCTGTGGATCAACCTGAATACCTTCTTTAGACACTACGTGTCCAAGAAAAGAAACACTCTCCATCCAGAAATCACACTTCGAGAATTTAGCATAAAGCTGATGATCTCTCAGTGTCTGTAGTACAATCCTCAAGTGATATACATGCTCTTCCATACTCCTCGAATATACTAGTATATCATCAATGAAGACTACTACAAACTGATCCACATACGGTCTGAATACTCTGTTCATCAGATCCATAAAAGCTGCTGGTGCATTAGTCAAACCAAAAGACATCACCAGAAACTCATAATGACCATATCGAGTGCGGAACGCTGTCTTAGGAATATCAGCTTCACTAATCCGCAGCTGATGATAACCCGACCTCAAGTCGACCTTAGAAAAGAACTGTGCACCTTGTAACTGATCAAACAAATCATCTATCCTCGGGAGAGGATACTTGTTCTTCACTATCACCTTATTCAGCTCTCTGTAGTCAATGCACAGTCTCAGGGTACCATCCTTCTTCTTTACAAACAAGACTGGTGCACCCCAAGGGGAAACACTAGGTCTGATAAAATCTTTATCCAACAACTCTTGCAATTGCTCCTTTAACTCTCTCAACTCTGCAGGAGCCATACGATAAGGTGGCATAGATATAGGAGTAGTACCTGGGACCACATCTATACAGAACTCAATCTCTCTGTGAGGTGGTAAACCTGGTAACTCCTTGGGAAAAACATCAGGAAACTCACAAGCAACCGGAACATCTGTGAGTGACAACTTCTCCACTGACGTATCCCTGACCAATGCCAAAAACCCCTGACAACCTTTCTTCAACAACTTCCTAGCTGAAATAGCCGAAATAAGATTCTGAGGTGCTGAACTCCTATCACCAACAAACTTAAATTCTACTTCACCAGGAATTCTGAAAATCACCTCCTTATTCCTGCAATCTACCACGGCAAAGTGCTGAGACAACCAATCCATTCCCAAAATAACATCAAACTCCATCACATCCAACAAAATCAAATCAGTGGGTAATTCTCTATCTCCCACGAGAACTGGACAACCAGAAAGAACAATATCGACGTCCAAGGAATCGCTCAGAGAAGTGGCAACAGACAAAGGAAAAGCCATCCTCGAAGCTTGCCAACAAGATTTAGAAGCAAAAACAGGAGAAATAAACGAATGCGTGGCACCCGGATCAAACAAAACCAAAGCATCCAGGTAGCAAACAGAAAGAATACCTGCCACGACTGCATTAGATGCCTGAGCATCCTGCTGAGTCAGATGGAAGACTCTGGCCTGACCTCGACCTCCCTGCTGACTGGTAGAAGCCTGGCCAACACCTCTAGTACCTCCTCTAGTACCTCTACCATGACTCTGCTGTGGAACAAACTGAGTAGAACTCTGATGCTGGGCTGGTGGTAACTGAAATGGCACGGGTGCTGCACTAGCAATCGACTGCTGTGGGAATCGCGGAATCTGCTGCTGCTGATATCCGGAATAAGGACACGATCTGGCAAAATGTCCTGTCTGTCTGCATCTGAAACATGTTAGTGGTGTCAGATAACACGGTCCCTGATGGACTCTACCACAAGTCTGACAAACACTGGCCGCTGATCCAGAACTACGACCACTGTTGCTGCTCGAAGCACCTGACCCAAATCTGAACGATCTACGCTGACCTCCACGGCCATGTCTACTGCTCCGATGCACTCGCTGCTGCTGTCTCTGACTCTGCTGAGTCGAACCTCGCTGCTGACTACTCGAACCAACATGAAAACTCGAATATGGAGTAGCCTGCAATCCACTCGACTGAACTCCCAACTGGTAATAATCAGGCATCGCTCCCTGCCTAACTAACCTCAGCTCGATCTCCTTAGCTAGCTCAATCACAGACTCGAGAGTAAGACCTGCTGTAGGCATACCAGCAAAAGCTGAACCCAAACCAGTAACATACGTAGTAACAGCAAAATACTGATCTCGCATCAGATCCTCAGCATATCTACCCAGACGAAGAAACTCTTGGGTATACTCCTCTATAGATCGATCTCCACGAGAAATACTGGTCAAACGGAGACGATAGCTCAAACGAAGAGGCTCTGGACAAAATCTCCTCATGAATCGCTCTCGAAACTGAGCCCATGTCATCGTCATCATATAAGGCTGGATCATCTGAATAAACCAATCCAAGGCTGGTCCCTCGACAGATAACTCAACAATCATGATCCTCTGGTACTCGGTATGAGCAGTCCGAGTCCTAGTCTCAATCGCATACAGAAAATCTAAAGGATCAGAAGTACCATCAAAAGCAATCCTGCCAACTCTGGCATAGAACAAAGCTGCCTCAAGGTCAGACATACCCTGCTGATAGGCAGGCTGAACAGGCTGAACAACTGGAGGAACAGGAACATCAAACTCAGGCTCAACAGGCTCCTCGTCCTGTAACTCTCTCTGCCTACGGTGACCTGTCGCTCCTCGAGGTCTACCCCTGCCACGACCTCTACGTCTAACTGGCGGCTCAGGAGGTAAAACCTCATCCTGAAAAGACTCATCATCCTCGGCCTCAACGACCGGTGGAGCGACACGCGCTCGCCTCCTCATTCTGAAAAGACAAACGGAAAGATTCAGACAAAACAGACAACGGAGGAATAACGCTGAAAACTACAGCAAGGAATACTCATCAAGACATACTCGAACCTAATACACTGCAGTAGTCCAACAGAAAACACAACTTTAAAACTAGGGCCACAACTCACATAACTAAGCCCTGACACAGAACTCCACTCTGAAACGAACTTCGCTCTGATACCAACTTTGTCACGACCCAAAACAGGGGCCATGACCGGCGCTAGGGAACGGGAATTCTTTCGAATCTGGAACCCGTAGCAAGCCTAAAAATAAAATAAAGCATGCCACAATAACAGTAACAATATAATATGCAGCGGAAATAAAAATCATAATATCATAATATTATTCATATCAACTGGATATAAATAAAAATCTCATCTCATACATAAAATCTCTTTAATACAAATCCAGTTCAACATAATATATCTCTTTAAAATAAAGTACATAAAATCCAATACTATAATTCATAACTACTGCAGTGTCTAGATAAAATAAATAAGACTCAAGTAGACAATTTACATAAAGAAGCCGGGGCGGAAGAAATCCGGCGTATCGACCTGCTACTGAGGTCTGAGGAAGTTGACTCTCCTGAAAAATAGTCAACGGAGGGGAGTCAGACCTCACTGAGTGAATTACTATAATATATATACATACACACTAAGTGATAATGCATACAGTCAACAGTATATATATATCTAATATATATACAGGCAAATACACACAAATGCAGAAAAATCATTTTTATATATTTTATCTGAAAATCATCTTTTATGAAGGATCACATAGAACCCTAGAATATCGCAACCTCAGAAAATAGTGTTAAACAACACTCTGGCCATACAGGCTCACTTATTCCAAATATATCCACTTAATCCATATGGACAGTAGACTGGCCCCGAGACACTAAGTCAACCGAGCTCCAGCAGTCTGACTGCCAGTGTGATTGGCCCTGAGACACTTGGTCAACCGAGCTCCAGCAATCACACCCAAACCACATCTCACATATTGATAATCATAATCAAATCAATATCCACAAATAGTTAGTAATATAGCCTAAAGCTATAGGCGTACCGGTACGTACTCGGTCCTAGTGCTGCCCACTAGGTAGCACGTTCTATTGATATCCTTCATTAATAAATAATAAAACATTCATTCACAAATACATGATGCATGAATTTAAATAAATCAACAATATAAACCATATATATACTGGAAATATACCAAACATAAACCAGGTATATTTTGAGTATATATATATATGTCAAATAAATCCAATCAAATCATGAATTAAACTAAAAATATATTTAAAAACATTTTAAATATATTTTATTAATAAAACATGTATATAATTTATTATATACCAAAAATATACCAAAAATATACTTGAATATAAATCACATTATTTATGCATATTTAGTCAAAATAAAACATGCATTTTCTAAATCATGCATCCTAAGCATATATATATAATATAGTAACTCACCTAATGCGCTCCACGAGACAGGTCCGACGGGCCTGGTCCACTAGCCCTCGGTCTCGACGCAACTAAACAAGCAATAAATAACCGACATTAGAATAAACCTAACAGAAATCCTAGAATTCAATCTAGAGTATTTAACACAGAATCAAAAATTAGGGTTCGACTGGATATCACGTTTTACGAGAATTCTACCAAAAAATCCGACAGAACCTCCCCTGTAAAACGGACATCTCTCTACTCAAAAGAGTAGAGCCGACCCTGCAAAGAAACACACTTCGAAATACAAGCTCAACACAATCAAAATCCTACGGTCGGACTCCAGACTACCGACCGGGATCCACAACACAGAATAATATTCCAGATATACCAAAAATATCCTTAAATCACAGAAATACATTTTATACGTAGAAATTACATAATTGACCTTGAAACACTATAAAAAACCGATTAAAACTCATTTTATTAGAAAAACCGTATATTATATATATAATTGAAAATAATTCACGAAAAATAGTTTTAATTAGTTAAAAATACTAAATATTTTGTAGAAATCATTTTTATACCTTAAATAAATATTAAAACCAATTAAATTACATTTTTAGACAATTTAGGGTAAAATTACCAAAATACCCCTATATATATAAATATACTTAAATTACTTCAAAAATTCACCAAAAATCATACAATTATCCAAAATTAATTTTCTCAACATATTTATCAATAATATCAACATTTAAACTCAATTAACCAATTAAATTCAAATAAAAACACATTTAACCCTAATTTCTCAAAATCACATAAACTCAATTAATTCAAAATAAATACTTAGAAATTCATAAAAATTCCAAATAAATTCCTATAATTCATTTCAACACTCAATTCAACCATAAACTCCAATTTCATAATTTAAATAATTAATTTCCGAAAATTAGAAAATAATATTAAAATATTCAAAAATACCCAAAAATCCAAAAAATCTCCAAAAATTCTACAAAAATTCATACATGTAGATTAAGCTACTAGGAACAACATTTGTGAAGGAATTAAGCATGAATCAATCAAGAACAATTCAAAAAAAATCGAAAACCCTAATAGGCCGAAATTTACAAATCGAAACCTAAGCAATTCTAGATCATTTTAGCTCAAACCAAAGCTAGAATCACACTCACCGGAGCTCAAGGAGAAGAAAGAGACCGGCGGTGTCGAAAACGGTGGCCGGAATCGGCGTGATCGACGGTGAGTTGATTTTCGGCTTCTCCGGCCAAAATCACTCTCCCGACGCCGAAAACGGCCTCCACAGGCGGCGAAACTGGTCGGGGAAGATGGTGGCACACCGGACGGCACACCCACGGTGAAGGAACGGTGTGACAGGCGCTCGGAACGGCGAGGAACGGTCGGAGAAGAAAGGAAGGGGTCGGGGGCAAAATGGTAATTTTGCAAACTTTTGTGATTTTTGATGTATATATGTATATATATATATATATATTATACTTTATATTAAAATAATATTAAATTACACACATCAAATATACACCACACACATTAAAATATTAATATTTTAATAATTTATACCAAATAAAATTAATTAAATAACAATTAAAACAATTAAATACTTAATAAAATATTAGGGAATAATAAACCCTAATTAAATAAATATACACACACAGGCTTTATTTAATAATTTAAAAATATGTATGAGTTCATGCAAGTCCGTAAATACATTTAAAATAATTAATAATAAATTGTTTACGTGAAAATTTCCCCGAAAATGCAAGTCCCGGGAAAATTTTACATAAAACACTGTATATAAAACACAGTAATTAAAATAGGTTTAAAATACATATCAACTCATAAAAATATCGTATATATACATATCCAAAATTATTAATACTGCATATCCCGATACAGTATAAAAACATGTAAAAACACGGGATATTACAATTGAGTTCGAAACAAATTCCAATGGTCAAGGTTTTGTGGCGTAGCGACAGAGTCGAGGAGCATACGTGGGAGACTGAAGCTGAGATGCGAGCTTCTTACCTGTATCTCTTTCCTTCTTGATCTTGTTTTTTTGGAATTCGGGGACGAATTCTTGTAAGGGGGGAAGACTGTAATATCCCGTGTTTTTAAAATATTTTTACACTGTACCGGGATATACAGTGTTAATAATTTTTGAATATATATTATGATATTTTCACGAGTTGATATGTATTTAAAACCTATTTTAATTATTGTGTATTATTTACAGTGCTTTACGTAAAATTTTCCCGGGACTTACATTTTCGGGGAAATTTTCACGTAAATATTTTATTATTAATTATTTTAAATATATTTTCGGACTTGCATGAACTCATACATATTTTTAAAATATTAAACACCGTGTATACATATAATTATTTATTTAATTAGGGTTTAGTATTACCCTAATATTATATTAATTATTTATTTGTTTTATTGTTATTTAATTATTTTTATTTAGTATAAATTATTAAAATATTAAATTTTATGTGTGTGGTGTATATTTAGTGTGTGTAATTTAATATTATTTTATTATATAGTGTAAAGTATATATATATATATACATATATACATTAAAAATCAAAAGGATTTACCAAATTACCGTTTAGCCCCTCCATCTCCTTCTTTTCTCCCGATCGTCTACCTTCACTGCGCCTCCAGTTCCAGCACATCGGACCGCCCTTCGCCGCCACCAGCTGCCGCCAACCTCCTTCCCCTTCCTTCCTCTTCCCCTCCGACGTGACCAGGCCACCGGAAGCCCGCTGGATCGCCCGGAATCCGCCATGGCAGCAAGTTGAGCTTCTTGCCGTCGACGACGATTTCGGCCACCATTTCGTGCACCGCCGATCTTCATCGACTCCTTGAGCTCCAGTGATTCCAATTCTAAGCTCCTTTCGGCCTGAAATCAAGTGGATTTTGAGGTTTGAGCTAAAACTCAATTCGGTCACATTAGGGTTTTTGATTTTTTTGAGCTTTGAATTGATTGATTCATGAAAACTCCCTTCACAAATGTTGTTCCTAGTAGCTTAATCTACATGTATGAATTTTTGTGGAATTTTTGGAGATTGATTGGATTTTTGGGTATTTTTGAATATTTAATATTATTTTCTAATTTTCGGAAATTAATTATTTAAATTATGAAATTGTGTTTTATGGTTAATTTAGGTGTTGAAATGAATTATAGGAATTTATTTGGAATTTTTATGAATTTCTAAGTATTTACTTTGAATTATTGAAGTTTATGGAATTTTGGGAAAATTAGGTTAAATGTGTTTTTATTTGAAATTAATTAGTTAATTGAGTTTAATTATTGATATTATTGATAAATATGTTGAGAAAATTAATTTTGGATAATTATACTATTTTTGGTGAATTTTTGAAGTAATTATAGTATATTTATATATATAGGGGTATTTTGGTAATTTTACACAAAATTGGATAAAAATGTAATTTAATTGGTTTTAATAGTTATTTAAGGTATAAAAATGATTTCTACAAATTATTTAGTATTTTTAACTAATTAAAACTATTTTTTGTGAATTATTTTCAATTATATATATAATATACGATTTTTCTAATAAAATGAGTTTTTATTAGTTTTTATAGTGTTTAAAGGTTAATTATGTAATTTTTACTTATAAAATGAATTTCTATGTTATAAGGGTATTTTTGGTATTATCAGAATTATTTTGTATTTATGGACCCCGATCGGTGGATTGTAGTCTGGAGTCCGACCGAGGGGTTATGGTTGAGTGTTGAGCTTGTTTTTGGAAGTATATTTCTTTGCAGGGTCGGCTTTACTCTTTTAAGTAGAGAGATGTCCGTTTTACAGGGGAGGTTCTGCCGAATTTTCGGTAGAATTCTCGTAAAACATGATGTCCAGTCGAACCCTAATTTCTGATTCTGTGTTTAATACTCTAGATCGAATTCTAGGATTTCTGTTAGGGTTATTCTAATGTCTGTCGTTATTTGCTTGTTTAGTTGCACCGAGACAGAGGGCTAGTGGACCAGGCCCGTCGAACCCGTCTCGTGGAGCGCATTAGGTGAGTTACTATTTTATATATATATGTGTTTAGGGTGCATGATTTAGAAATGCATGTTTTATTTTGATTAAATATGCATAAATAATGTGATTTGTATTTAAGTATATTTTTAGTTTATTTTTGGTTTATTTTTGGTATATATTAAATTATATGCATGTTTTATTAATAAATTATATTTAAAATATTTTTAAATATATTTCTAGCTTAATTTGTAATTTGATTGGATTTGTTTGACGTATATATACTCGAGATATACCTGGTTTACTTTTGGTATATTTTCAGTATATATATGGTTTATATTGTTATTTTATTTAAATTCATGCATCATTTATTTGTGAATGAATGTTTTATATTTATTAATGAAGGATATCAATAGAACGTGCTACCTAGTGGGCAGTACTAGGACCGAGTACGTACCGGTACGCCTATAGCATTTAGGCTATATTACTAACCATTTATGGATATTGATTGAATGTGATTATTGATATGTGTGAGATATGGTTTGGAGGTGTGATTATTGGAGCTCAGTTGACCAAGTGTCTCGGGGCCAATCACACTGGCAGTCGGACTGCTGGAGCTTGATTGACTTAGTGTCTCGGGGCCAATCTACTGTCTAAATGGATAAGTGAATATATTTGGAATAAGTGAGCATGTGTGGCTAGAGTGTTGTGTAACACTATTTCTGAGGTTGCGATATTCTAGGGTTCTATGTAATCCTTCATAAAAGATGATTTTCAATAAAATATATAAAATGATTTTATTGCATCTGTGTGTATTTACCTGTATATATATTAGATATATATATATTGTTGATTGTATGTATTATCACTTAGTGTGTATGTATATATATTATAGTAATTCACTCAGTGAGGTCTGACTCCCCTCCGTTGACTGTTTTTCAGGAGAGTCAACATCTTCAGACCTCAGTAGCAGGTCGATACGCCGGATTTCTTCCGCCCCGGCTTCTTTGTGTAAATTATTTACTTGAGTCTTATTTTTATAATCTAGACACTGCAGTAGTTGTGAATTAAAGTGTGGGATTTCATGTACTTTATTTAAAGAGATGTATTATATTGAAACTGGATTTGTATTGAAAGATTTTATATATATGTGATGAGATGTGATTTGATTTAAATCCAGTGATGAAAATTTTATTATTATATTTATGACTTTTATTTCCGCTGCATATTATATGGTTATTGTTATTATTGCATGATTTATTTTATTTTTAGGCTTGCTATGGGTTTCAAAAATTCGAAAAAATTCCCGTTCTCTAGCGCCGGTCATGGCCCCTGTTTTGGGTCGTGACAGAAGAGAAGGCAGTGGAGCTGGCTGAGGATGAAGGTGGCATGCCAGGAGGCACACCGACGGTGAAGAAATGGCGTGACAATGACCGGAGGAAGAAGGGGACGATCGGGAAGAGGAAGGAGGAGGGAGGGGCAGTTTGGTAATTTTGGCAAACTTTTGATTTTTTTACTATATATTATGTATATATGTATATATATATACATAATCACACTATATTTTATAATAATATAAACTCCCACACACATTAAATATACTCCACACACATATAATTTAATATATTAATAATTTTATACACTTCAAAATAATTAAATAATATTAAAACTAAATAATAAATAATAAAAATTAGGGTAATTAATTAAACCCTAGTTTAATTTAAATATATACACATATATACACTTTATTTTAGCACTTTAAAAATATATATGAGTTCATGCAAATTCGTAAAATTGTTTAAAATAATTAATACTAAATTATTTACGTGTTAATTTCCTCGAAAATAAAATTCTCGGAAAAATTTTACGTAAAGATACTTAAAATAACATAAAATAATTAAAATAAGCTTTAAATAAATATCAACTCATAAAAATATCATAATTATATACAAAATTATTAACACTGCATATCCCGATGCAGTATAAAAATATTTAAAAACTTGGGATATTACAATAACATCCTGTTTTGGGTCGTGACAAACACATGCACAATACACACACTAATAATAATAAAATAATAACCCTAATTAAAATAACAATAACAATAATAATAATAATAATAATAATAATAATAATAATAATAATAATAATAATAATAATAACAACAACAACAACAACAACAATACTACTATTAAAAATAATAGCAATGATAATGACTTAAATATTTTTAAATAATAAAACTTCCAAAATAAATATTTTTCGTAAATAAAATATTTAGAATAAAACAAATAAATAATATACACAAATAATGATAATATATAAATAAAATTTAAAATTTTATTAACATTGCATACCCCAAAATAATTTAATATTATTTAAAACATCGGGTCGTAACACCATCGCAAAAATTTGTTCCATCAAAACGATCCAAACAAAGAAAGTTTTGATTCATCAATGAAACTTTGTTATTTTTCATCGTCAGACAACAAGAAAAAAATAAAAATTCACTTTTAGATTGTTAGAAAAAAAAAAACAAAGAAAAACAATAACACAAGAAGAAAATAGGCTTGAAACACCATTGATAATCGCTTTCCTAAAATTGCAATTCACCCCACTTCTATTCAAATTGCTTTAGTAAATATGACAAATCTTTATAATTTCTTGCACTTAGCAAATAATGAAAGAAATTTTGTTAGGAATAATAGAAAAATTTTTATTTTGATCTTTCTTATATATTTATTCTCTAATTAACAAAACTATATATAAGAGTAATTAAAAATAAAAAAATAACTACTCAAATTAACTACTATTCAATTCCTGAAGTTACAATTTTTAAATAAGTAATAACTTTTGAAATTTTGTAACATTTCATAAAAAAAACGTATTATTAAATAATTGATTTATATTTAAACAAATAAAATAAATAAATTCTAAGTCCTAGTTGCCCTGAAATTTGACGCGGAATCTAAGAGATGATGCAATGCTTTCTCGAAATTAACAAAGCCCATGAACCAAAATTCATGACCATCCGCAGTAACAATCTGAATATACGTTTCTGGTGGATTTTCTTTTATGATCACTGGGTTAACTGTCCCTATCTTTGCCAACGGTATCATCACCTTGTAGTAGCACCTAGTTTCCCGTCCTGAAGGAGCGATAAAAGAAAGAGGACGGTCGCTGCAAAAAGCTACCCGAGTAGTTGATACGTAAAGTGTTCCAGCAACAGGGCCTGTAGACGTTGAAAGGTAACAGGCAAATGTGCTCTTCAGCTTCTCGTTTGGATCAGTTTCAAAAGTTTGCTTGAACAGCGACTCAAATCCGCCTTCTGAAATTGCTTTGCGGTTAGGTTAATCTTACCCCATGCAGCTTCTGATACAGAAGGTCCCGTTTTAACTGCAAGTTGATGTTTAATTTAGATAAGTCAACAGAACAAAAGAGAAAGCATGCGTATTCAATATTCTAAATTAATTTAATTTGAGTACAGAGCACCATCACTTACGATTGTGCCAGATGTTTCTGGCGATTTCCTCTGCCTTCCTGCTCCAGGTAGTGAAAGCGAGGATAACAGGTTCAAAAGGATTGTTGCTCGGCTTACCTACAGGTGTATGAACAAGGTACGGCTGGTGATAGATTTGATGGTGGTCAGCTGCGTTCCATGAAGCTGCTTTTCGGTTTTCAGGGTGGACTGTTGGGGCTGCTGGTGCTCCTATGTCGTGGGTGCCCCATTTCTTGGTTTCCTCTTCTGATGGTGGTGGTTGGTGAGCCTCAGAATGGTAATGGATTTCCGTCTTTTGTGTTGCGCTTGCCATGGTTAACAGCAGAACCAGATACACAAACACACAAAATCAGTTGCTTTTAGTGGGTTATATATTTATATTTCTATATAATACTATATTTATATTTATATTTTTTTTTCAACTTTTTTTTTATTTTTAAAGTATTATTTTATTTTATTCTCAATATTTTCTTTTTTTTTTACTATATATTTTTTTAAATCCTTTTTTTTTCAAATAAATCATTATGAATTAAATATCTTTAATTATTATTAAACCAAATAATAAATATCTTCAATTGTTGTAACAACAATAAATAAAAAAATTCTCATTTTATATTCTTAAAAAATAAGGAATTAATTTTTTTACTTTAATTTATTTATTAAAATATCTAACTTCTATTAAAAAAAAATATTTAATACTTATTGATCATTAATATATAACAAGTTTACAATTCCTATAACATATTTGTAACATCAACAAAAAAAAGCTGAAAAAATAAAAAAAATCAACAAACCGAAAAAAAAAAACAACTGAAACAACAAAAATCAACAACAATCAACAAAAATTTATGTTGTTAATTGTTGTTGATTTTTGTTATTTTTTATGATTTTTTCATTATTAATGACAAAATTAAGGCCATATGTAATATCCCGTGTTTTTAAAATATTTTTACACTGTATCGGGATATACAGTGTTAATAATTTTTGAATATATATTACGATATTTTCACGAGTTGATATGTATTTAAAATCTATTTTAATTACTGTGTCTTATTTACAGTGCTTTACGTAAAATTTTCCCAGGACTTGCATTTTCGGAGAAATTTTCACGTAAATATTTTTTTATTAATTATTTTAAATATATTTTCGGACTTGCATGAACTCATACATATTTTTAAAATATTAAACACCGTGTATACATATAATTATTTATTTAATTAGGGTTTAGTATTACCCTAATATTATATTAATTATTTATTTGTTTTATTGTTATTTAATTATTTTTATTTAGTATAAATTATTAAAATATTAAATTTTATGTGTGTGGTGTATATTTAATGTGTGTGATTTAATATTATTTTAATATATAGTATAATCTATATATATATATATATACATATACTATATCAAAAAACCAAAACTTTGGAAAATTACCATTTTGCCCCCGAGCCTCCTTCCCCGATTTGCTTCCCTTTGCCGTTCGGAAGCCTATCACGCCGTTTCCTCACCTTTGGTGTGCCGTCCGGTGTACCACCACCTTCCCCAGCCTCTTCCGCCGCCTGTGGTAGCCGTTTCCGGCGCTTGGAAGTCGGTTTTGGCCGCAGAAGCCGAAACTTTGGCCACCGTCGATCACGTCGATTCCGGCCACCATTTTCGACACCGCCAGTCTCTTTCTTCTCCTTGAGCTCCGATGAGTGTGATTCTAGCTTTTTTTTGAGCTGAAATGGTCTAGAATTGCTTAGGTTTCGAATTTTTAATTTCGGTCACATTAGGGTTTTTTATTTTTTTGAGCTTCGAATTGATTGATTCATGAAAAATCCCTTCACAAATGTTGTTCCTAATAGCTTAATATACATGTATGAATTTTTTTGGAATTATTGGAGATTTTTTGGATTTTTGGGTATTTTTGAATATTTAATATTATTTTCTAATTTTCGGAAATTAATTATTTAAATTATGAAATTTTGTTTTATGGTTGAATTAGGTGTTTAAATGAATTATAGGAATTTATTTGGAATTTTTATGAATTTCTAAGTATTTATTTTGAATTATTGAAGTTTATGTAATTTTGGGAAATTAGGGTTAATTATGGTTTTAATTGAATTTAATTGGTTAATTGAGTTTAATTATTAATATTATTGATAAATATGTTGAGAAAATAAATTTTAGATAATTGTATAATTTTTGGTGAATTTTTGAAGTAATTATAGTATATTTATATATATAGGGGTATTTTGGTAATTTTACACAAAATTGGATAAAAATGTAATTTAATTGGTTTTAATAGTTATTTAAGGTATAAAAATGATTTCTACAAATTATTTAGTATATTTAACTAATTAAAACTATTTTTCGTGAATTATTTTCAATTATATATATAATTTACGGTTTTTCTAATAAAATGAGTTTTTATCGGTTTTTATAGTGTTTAAAGGTTAATTATGTAATTTCTACGTATAAAATGTATTTCTATGTTATTAGGGTATTTTTGGTATTTCTGAAATTATTTTGTGATTATGGACCCCGGTCGGTGGACTGTAGTTTGGAGTCCGACCGTGGGATTTTGATTGTGCTCTGTGTAGATTTTCGAAGTGTATTTCCTTGCAGGGTCGGCTCTACTCTTTTGAGTAGAGAGATGTCCATTTTACAGGGGAGGTTCTGCAGAATTTTTGATAGAATTCTCGTAAAATGTGATGTCCAGTCGAACCCTAATTCTATTTCCGTATTTAATACTCTAGATTGAGTTCTAGGATTTCTATTAGGTTTATTCTAATGTCTGTCGTTATTTGTTTGTTTAGTTGCACCGAGATCGAGGGCTAGTGGACCAGGCCCATCGGACCCGTCTCGTGGAGCGCACTAGGTGAGTTACTATACTATATATATATGCTTAGGATGCATGATTTAGAAATATATATTCTATTTCGATTAAAATGCATAAATAATATGATTTGTATTTAAGTATATTTTTGGTTTATTTTTGATATATATTAAATTATATGCATGTTTTGTAAATAAAATATATTTAAAATGTTTTTAAATATATTTCCAACTTAATTTATAATTTGATTGAATTCATTTGACATATATATACTCGAAATATACCTGGTTTACTTTTGGTATATTTCTAGTATATATATGGTTTATGTTGTTATTTTATTGAACTTCATGCATCATTTATTTTTTGTGAATGAATGATTTATATTATTAATGAAGGATATCGATAGAACGTGCTACCTAGTGGGCAACACTAGGACCAAGTACATACCGGTACGCCTATAGTATTTAGGTTATATTACTAACTTATTTGTGGATATTGATTTGATGTGATTATTGATATGTGTGAGATATGGTTTGGAGGTGTGATTGCTGGAGCTCGGTTGACCAAGTGTCTCGGGGCCAATCACACTAGCAGTTAGACTGCTGGAGCTCGGTTGACTTAGTGTCTCGGGGCCAGTCTACTGTCTAAATGGATTAAGTGGATATCTTTGGATTAAGTGAGCCTGTGTGGCTAGAGTGTTGTCTAACACTATTTTTGAGGTTACGATATTCTAGGGTTCTATGTGATCCTTCATAAACGATGATTTTCAGTAAAACATATAAAATGATTTTTTCTGCATCTGTATGAATTTACCTGTATATATATATTAGATATATATAGTGTTGATTATATGCATTGTCACTTAGTGTGTATGTATATATATTATACTAATTGACTCAGTGAGGTCTGACTCCCCTCCGTTGACTATTTTTCAGGGGAGTCAACTTCTTCAGACCTCAATAGCAGGTCGATACGTCGGATTTCTTCCGTCCCGGCTTCTTTGTGTAAACTATTTACTTGAGTCTTATTTTTATAATCTAGACACTGCAGTAGTTGTGAATTAAAGTGTGGGATTTCATGTATTTTATTTAAAGAGATGTATTATATTGAAACTGGATTTGTACTGAAAGATTTATATATATGAGATGAGATTTGATTTAAATCCAGTGATGAGAATGTTATTATTATATTTATGATTTTTATTTTCGCTGCATATATATTACTATTATTGTTATTATTTCATGTTTTATTTTATTTTTAGGCTTGCTACGGGTTCCGGATTCGAAAGAATTCCCGTTCCCTAGCGCCGGTCATGGCCCATATTTTGGGTCGTGACAAAGTTGGTATCAGAGCGAAGTTTTGTGTCAGGGCTTAGTTGTGTGAGTGGTGGCCCTAGTTTTCAGAGTTATGTTTTCTGTTGGACTACTACAGTGAATTAGGTTCGAGTATGTATTGATAAGTATTCCTTGCTTAGTTTTAAGCATTATTCCTCCGTTGTCTGTTTTGTCTGACTCTTTTCGTTTGTCTTTTCATAATGAGGAGGCGAGCGCGTGTTGCTCCACCGATCATTGAGGCCGAGGATGATGAGTTTTTTCAAGATGAGGTTTTACCTCCTGAGCAGCCAGTTAGACGTAGAGATCGTGGTAGAGGTAGACCTCAAGGAGCGACAGGTCGCCGTAGGCAGAGAGAGTTACAGGACGAGGAGCCTGTTGAGCCTAAGTTTGATGTTCTTGTTCCTCCATTTGTTCAGCCTGTTCAGCCTGCCTATCAGCAGGGTATGTCTGACCCTGAGGCAGCTTTGTTCTATGCCCGAGTTGGCAGGATTGCTTTCTATGGTACTTCCAATCCATTAGATTTTCTGCATGCGATTGAGACTAGGACTCGGACTGCTCATACTGAGTATCAGTGGATCATGATCGTTGAGTTGTCTGTCGAGGGACCAACCTTAGATTGGTTCATTCAGATGATCCAGCCTTACATGATGACAATGACATGGGCTCAGTTTTGAGAGCGGTTTATGAGGAGATTTTATCCAGAGCCTCTTCGTTTGAGTTATCATCTTCGTTTGACCAGTATTTCTCATGGAGATCGATCTGTAGAGGAGTATACCCGCGAGTTTCTTCGTCTGGGTAGATATATTGAGGATCTGATGCGAGATCAGTATTTCATGATTACTACATATGTCACTGGTTTGGGTTCAGTTTTTACTAGTATGCCTACAGCAGGCCTTACTCTCGAGTCTGTGATTGAGATGGCTAAGGAGATTGAGTTGAGACTAGTTAGGCAGGGAGCGATGCCTGATTATTACCAGCTAGGAGTTCAGTCGAGTGGATTGCAGGCTACTCCGTATTCGAGTTTTCATGTTGGTTCGAGTAGTCAGCAGCGAGGTCCGACTCAGTAGAGTCAGAGACAGCAGCAGCGAGTGCATCGGAGCAGTAGACATGGTCGTGGAGGTCAGCGTAGATCATTTAGATTTGGGTCAGGTGCTTCGAGCAACAGCAGTGGTCGTAGTTCTAGATCAGCAGCCAGTGTTTGTCAGACTTGTGGTAGAGTCCATCAGGGACCGTGTTATCCGACACCGCTGACATGCTTCAGATGCGGGCAGACAGGACATTTTGCCAGATCGTGTCCTTATTCTGGATATCAGCAGTCGCAGATTCCGCGATTCCCACAGCAATCGATTGCTAGTGCTGCACCCGTGCCATTTCAGTTACCACCAGCTCAACATCATAGTTCCACTCAGTTTATTCCACAGCAGAGTCATGGTAGAGGTACTAGAGGAGGTGCCAGAGGTGTTGGCCAGGCTTCTACCAGTCAGCAGGGAGGTCAAGGTCAGGCCAGAGTTTTCCATCTTACTCAACAGGATGCTCAGGCATCTAATGCAGTCGTGGCAGGTATTGTTTTTGTTTGTTACCTGGATGCTTGGGTTTTGTTTGATCCGGGTGCCACGCATTCGTTTGTTTCTCCTGTTTTTGCTTCTAAATCTTGTTGGCAAGCTTCGAGGATGGCTTTTCCTTTGTCCGTTGCCACTCCTCTGAGCGATTCTTTGGACGTCGATATTGTTCTTTTTGGTTGTCCAGTTCTCATGGGAGATAGAGAATTACCCGCTGATTTGATTTTGTTGGATGTGATGGAGTTTGATGTTATTTTGGGAATGGATTGGTTATCTCAGCACTATGTCATGGTAGATTGCAGGAATAAAGAGGTGACGTTCAGAATTTCTAATGAAGTAGAATTTAAGTTTGTTGGTGATAGGAGTTCAGCACCTCAGAATCTTATTTCTGCTATTACAGCTAGGAAATTGTTGAGGAAAGGATGTCAGGGATATTTGGCATTAGTCAGGGATACTTCAGTGGAGAAGTTGTCACTCACAGATGTTCCTGTTGCTTGTGAGTTTCCTGATGTTTTTCCCAAGGAGTTGCTAGGTTTACCACCTCATAGAGAGATTAAGTTCTGTATAGATGTGGTTCCAGGTACTACTCTTATATCTATGCCACCCTACAGAATGGCTCCTGCAGAGTTGAAAGAGTTGAAGGAGCAGTTGCAAGAGTTATTGGATAAAGGTTTTATCAGACCTAGTGTTTCTCCTTGGGGTACACCAGTCCTGTTTGTGAAGAAGAAGGATGGTACCCTGAGACTGTGCATTGACTACAGAGAGCTGAATAAGGTAACAGTGAAGAACAAGTATCCTCTCCCGAGGATAGATGATTTGTTTGATCAGCTACAGGGTGCACAATTCTTTTCTAAGATTGACTTGAGGTCGGGTTATTATCAGCTACGTATCAGTGAAGCTGATATTCCTAAGACAGCGTTCCGCACTAGATATGGCCATTATGAGTTTTTGGTGATGTCTTTTGGTTTGACTACTGCACCAGCAGCTTTTATGGACCTGATGAATAGAGTATTCAGACCGTATGTGGATCAGTTTGTGGTAGTCTTCATTGATGATATACTGGTTTATTCTAGGGGTATAGAAGAGCATGTATATCATTTGAGGATTGTACTGCAGACATTGAGAGATCATCAGCTTTATGCTAAATTCTCTAAGTGTGATTTCTGGATGGAGAGTGTTTCTTTTCTTGGACACGTGGTGTCTAAAGAAGGTATTCAGGTTGATCCACAGAAGATTGATGCAGTATCAGAGTGGCCTAGACCTACTTCTGTCACTGAGATTCGAAGTTTTCTGGGTTTAGCCGGGTATTATAGGCGGTTTGTGCAGGATTTTTCCAGGATAGCAGCCCCTATGACTCGCTTGACTCAGAAGAATGTTAGATTCGAGTGGTCAGAAGCTTATGAGAATAGTTTTCAGTTGTTGAAGGAGAAGTTGACCACAGCGCCAGTATTAGCTTTGCCTAATAGTATGGATAAGTTCACAGTTTACTGTGATGCCTCTAGAATTGGTCTTGGTTGTGTGTTGATGCAGAATGGAAGGGTGATAGCCTATGCTTCGAGGCAGTTGAAGAAGCATGAGCAGAACTGTAATATCCCGTGTTTTTTTAAAATATTTTTACACTGTACCGGGATATATAGTGTCAATAATTTTGACTGTATATACGATATTTTTATGAGTTGATATGTATTTTAAACCTATTTTAATTACTGTCTATTATTTTCAGTGTCTTACGTAAAATTTTCCCGGGACTTTCATTTTCGGGGAAATTTCCACGTAAACAATGTATTATTAATTATTTTAAATGTATTTACGGGTTTGCATGAACTCATACATATTTTTAAATTATTAAATAAAGCTTGTGTGTGTATATTTATTTAATTAGGGTTTATTATTACCCTAATATTTTATTATTTATTTATTATTATTTGATTATTTTATTTATTATTAAATTATTAAAAATTTATTATTTTATTATTATTTATTTATTAATATTTAATTATTTTAATTTATTTAATTTTTTTTTCTTTTTCTTTTTTTTTCTTTTCCTTTTTCTTTCTTTTTCTTTTCCTTTCTCTTTCCTTTTCTTCTTTTTCTTTTTCTTCTTCTTCTTCTTCTCTTCTTCCCGCGAGCGCCGGCCACATTCCTCACCGCCGTTTCTCCCTCCTCCGGCCATCGTTTTCGACACCGCCGGTCTCTATCTTCTCCTTGAGCTCCGGTGAGTGTTATTCTAGCTTTGGTTTGAGCTAAAATGGTCTAGAATTGCTTAGGTTTTGATTTGAAGTTTTCGGCCTCTTTGAGTTTTTGATTTTTTTGAGCTTCGATTTGGATGATTCATGGAAACTTCCTTCACAAATGTTGTTCCTGGTAGTTTAATCTTCATGTATGAATTTTTACAGAATTTTTGGAGGTTTTTTGGATTTTTGGGTATTTTTGAATATTTTAATATTATTTTCTAATTTTCGGAAATTAATTATTTAAATTATGAAATTGGAGTTTATGGTTGAATTAGGTGTTGAAATGAATTATAGAAATTTATTTGGAATTTTTATGAATTTCTAAGTATTTATTTTTAATTATTGAAGTTTAGGTGATTTTGGAAAATTAAGTTAATTGTGTTTTAAATTGAATTTAATTGGTTAATTGAGTTTAATTATTGATATTATTGATAAATATGTTGAGAAAATTAATTTTGGATAATTGTATGATTTTTGGTGAATTTTTGAAGTAATTTAGGTATATATATATATAGGGGTATTTTGGTAATTTTACCCTAAATTGTCTAAAAATGTAATTTAATTGGTTTTAATATTTATTTTAGGTATAAAAATGATTTCTACAAAATATTTAGTATTTTTAACTAATTAAAACTATTTTTCGGGAATTATTTTCAATTATATATATAATATACGGTTTTTCTAATAAAATGAGTTTTAATCGATTTTTACAGTGTTTCAAGATTTATTATGTAATTTCTACGTATGAAATGTATTTTTATGATTTAAGGATATTTTTAGTATATTTGAATATATATTCTGTGTTTGTGGACCCCGGTCGACAGATTGTAGTCTGGAGTCCGACCGAGGGGTTGTGATTGATTGTGGTGTTTATTTTTGAAGTGTATTTTCTTTGCAGGGTCGGCTCTACTCTTTTGAGTAGAGAGATGTCCGTTTTACAGGGGAGGTTCTGCCGGATTTCCGGTAGAATTCTCGTAAAACGTGATATCCAGTCGAACCCTAATTTCCGATTCTGTGTTGAATACTCTAGATTTAATTCTAGGATTTCTGTTAGGGTTATTCTGATGTCGATTAATTATTTCTTGTTTAGTTGCGCCGAGACCGAGGGTTAGTGGACCAGGCCCGTCGGACCTGTCTCGTGGAGCGCATTAGGTGAGTTACTATATTATATATATATGCTTAGGATGCATGATTTAGAAAATGCATGTTTTATTTTGACTAAATATGCATAAATAACATGATTTATATTCAAGTATATTTTTGGTATATTTTTGGTATATAATAAATTATATACATGTTTTATTAATAAAATATATTTAAAATGTTTTTAAATATATTTTTAGTTTAATTCATGATTTGATTGGATTTATTTGACATATATATACTTAAAATATACCTGGTTTATGTTTGGTATATTTTCGGTATATATATGGTTTATATTGCTATTTCATTTATATCCATGCATCATTTATTTTTGTGAATGAATGTTTTATATTTAAGAATGAAGGATATCAATAGAACGTGCTACCTAGTGGGCAGCACTAGGACCGAGTACGTACCGGTACGCCTATAGCTTTAGGCTATATACTAACTTATTTGTGGATATCGATTTGATTATGATTATTGATATGTGTGAGATGTGGTTTGGGTGTGATTGCTGGAGCTCGGTTGACCAAGTGTCTCGGGGCCAATCACACTGGCAGTCAGACTGCTGGAGCTCGGTTGACTTAGTGTCTCGGGGCCAGTCTACTGTCCATATGGATTAAGTGGATATATTTGGAATCAGTGAGCCTGTATGGCTAGAGTGTTATTTAACACTATTTTTCTGAGGTTGCAATATTCTAGGGTTCTATGTGATCCTTCATAAAAGTTGATTTTCAGACAAAATATATAAAATGATTTTTCTGCATCTGTATGAACTTGCCTGTATATATACATATTACTCATATACTGTTGACTGTATGCATTATCACTTAGAGTGTATGTATATATACTATAGTAATTCACTCAGTGAGGTCTGACTCCCCTCCGTTGACTATTTTTCAGGAGAGTCAACTTCTTCAGACCTCAGTAGCAGGTCAATACGCCGGATTTCTTCCGCCCCGGCTTCTTTATGTAAATTGTATACTTGAGTCTTATTTATTTTATCTAGACACTGCAGTAGTTGTGATTTTCAGTAGTTGTGATTTTCAGTAGTGGTGAATTAAAGTATTTGTTTTAAAGAGATGTATTATAGTAAAACTGGATTTGTATAAAGACTATACATTTATGAGATTATATATGTGATGTGATGAGTTTTGAATTAAATCCAGTTGATATGGATGATATTGTAATATTTATGATTTTTATTTTCCGCTGCATATTATATTTTTATGGTTATTATTGCATATTTATTTTATTTTTAGGCTTGCTACGGGTTCCGGATTCGAAAGAATTCCCGTTCCCTAGCGCCGGTCATGGCCCCTGTTTTGGGTTGTGACAAGAACTATCCGACACATGATCTTGAGATGGCTGCATTGATCTTTGCTTTGAAGATCTGGAGACATTATTTGTACGGGGTGACTTATGAGATATTTACGGATCATAAGAGCCTTAAGTACATTTTCCAACAGCGAGATCTGAATTTGAGGCAGAGGAGATGGTTGGAATTGTTGAAGGATTATGATTGTGAGATCTTATATCATCCGGGTAAAGCTAATGTGGTAGCAGATGCCTTGAGTAGGAAGTCCTCAGGCAGTCTTGCTCATATTAGCGTTGAGAGGAGACCATTGATCTAGGAGTTGCATTTGTTGGTGGATCAAGGTCTGATGATGAAGATTAGTAGATCAAGTGGACTGCTAGCTCAATTTAAAGTGCAATTTGTACTGAGGGATAAGATTAAAGCAGCTCAGAGTCGAGATCCTATTCTAGAAGAGCTTGCAGAGAATGTTCGACCAGGGAAGTTCACTGATTTCACACTCGATGATGATGGTGTGTTGTGGATCAGTGGTAGATTGTGTGTTCCTGACGTGGATGATTTGAGAGAGGAGATTTTAGAGGAAGCACATTCTACAGCTTACAGCGTTCATCCAGGTGTTACTAAGATGTACCATAGTATCAGAGATTTATACTGGTGGGATGGATTGAAGAAGGATGTTGCTAATTATGTTGCGAAGTGTTTGACGTGTCAGCAAGTGAAAGCCGAACATCAGAAGCCTTCTGGGAAGCTTCAGCCTCTTCCTATTCCCGAGTGGAAGTGGGAAAGGATAGCTATGGATTTTGTGGTCGGTTTACCTCGTTCGAAGGATGGATACGATTCCATCTGGGTGATTGTAGATAGGTTGACGAAGTCTGCACATTTCTTGCCTGTAAAAGCCACATATTCAGTTGCTAGATTGGCGAAGTTGTACGTGAAGCATATTGTGTGCCTTCATGGAGTACCTGTGTCCATTGTGTCAGATAGAGGTTCGGTGTTTACTTCTCATTTTTGGTAGAAATTGCAGGAAGCGATGGGCACTAGGTTAGATTTCAGTACTGCTTTTCATCCTCAGACAGATGGTCAGTCTGAGAGGATGATCCAGAAACTGGAAGATATGTTGAGGATGTGTGTCCTGGATTTGGGAGGTAGCTGGGATGATCATTTGCCACTTGTTGAGTTTGCATATAATAACAGCTACCATAGCAGTGTTAGCATGGCACCGTATGAGGCATTGTATGGAAGGAAGTGTAGATCCCCTCTGAGTTGGGATGAGATTGGTGAGAGAGCTTTGACTGGACTTGAGATGATTCAGGATGCTGTAGAGAAAGTCGTCGTGATTAAGCGAAGATTAGAGACCGCAGTTAGCAGACAGAAGAGTTATGCGGATCCTAGGTGCAGAGATATAGAGTTTCAGGTTGGAGATTTTGTTTTTCTGAAAGTATCTCCAATGAAGGGTGTGATGAGATTTGGCAGGAAGGGTAAGTTAGCACCGAGGTATATTGGACCGTTTGAGATTCTGGAGAGAGTTGGCACTGTTGCATATCGGTTGGATTTGCCTCCGAGTATGTCACAAGTGCATCCATTATTTCATATCTCGATGTTGAGGAAGTATATCTCAGACCCTTCACACGTGTTGCAACCTGACAGTGTGGAAGTGAGTGAAGATTTGACGTTTGTGGAAGAACCTGTGGCGATCGTTGATTTTCAAGTTTGATAGTTGCGTTTGAAACAGATTCCGATGGTCAAGGTTTTGTGGCGTAGCGATAGAGTCGAGGAGCATACGTGGGAGACTGAAGCTGAGATGCGAGCTTCTTACCGTATCTTTTTCCTTCTTGATCTTGTTTTTTTGGAATTCGGGGACGAATTTTTATAAGGGGGGAAGACTGTAATATCCCGTGTTTTTAAAATATTTTTACACTGTACCGGGATATATAGTGTTAATAATTTTTGAATATATATTACGATATTTTCACGAGTTGATATGTATTTAAAATCTATTTTAATTACTGTGTCTTATTTACAGTGCTTTACGTAAAATTTTCCCGGGACTTGCATTTTCGGGGAAATTTTCACGTAAATATTTTATTATTAATTATTTTAAATATATTTTCGGACTTGCATGAACTCATACATATTTTTAAAATATTAAACACCGTGTATATATATAATTATTTATTTAATTAGGGTTTAGTATTACCCTAATATTATATTAATTATTTATTTGTTTTATTGTTATTTAATGATTTTTATTTAGTATAAATTATTAAAATATTAAATTTTATGTGTTTGGTGTATATTTAATGTGTGTGATTTAATATTATTTTAATATATAGTATAATCTATATATATATACATATAATATATCAAAAAACCAAAACTTTGGAAAATTATCATTTTACCCCCGAGCCTCCTTCTTCCCCGATTTGCTTCCCTTCGCCATTCGGACGCCTGTCATGTCGTTTCCTCACCGTTGGTGTGCCGTCCGGTGTGCCACCACCTTCCCCAGCCTCTTCTGCCACCTGTGGTAGCCGTTTCCGGCGCTTGGAAGTTGGTTTTGGTCGAAGAAGCCAAAACTTTGGCCACCGTCGATCACGATGATTTCGGCCACCATTTTCGACACCACCAGTCTCTTTCTTCTCCTTGAGCTCCGGTGAGTGTGATTCTAGCTTTGGTTTGAGCTGAAATGGTCTAGAATTGCTTAGGTTTCGAATTTTCAATTTCGGTCACATTAGGGTTTTTGATTTTTTTTAAGCTTCGAATTGATTGATTCATGAAAACTCCCTTCACAAATGTTGTTCCTAGTAGCTTAATCTACATGTATGAATTTTTGTGGAATTTTTGGGTATTTTTGAATATTTAATATTATTTTCTAATTTTCGGAAATTAATTATTTAAATTATGAAATTTTGTTTTATGGTTGAATTAGGTGTTTAAATGAATTATAGGAATTTATTTGGAATTTTTATGAATTTCTAAGTATTTATTTTGAATTATTGAAGTTTATGTAATTTTGGGAAATTAGGGTTAATTATGTTTTTAATTGAATTTAATTGGTTAATTGAGTTTAATTATTAATATTATTGATAAATATGTTGAGAAAATAAATTTTAGATAATTGTATAATTTTTGGTGAATTTTTGAAGTAATTATAGTATATTTATATATATAAGGGTATTTTGGTAATTTTACACAAAATTGGATAAAAATGTAATTTAATTGGTTTTAATAGTTATTTAAGGTATAAAAATGATTTCTACAAATTATTTAGTATTTTTAACTAATTAAAACTATTTTTCGTGAATTATTTTCAATTATATATATAATTTACGGTTTTTCTAATAAAATGAGTCTTTATTGGTTTTTATAGTGTTTAAAGGTTAATTATGTAATTTCTATGTATAAAATGTATTTCTATGTTATTAGGGTATTTTTGGTATTTCTGAAATTATTTTGTGATTGTGGACCCCGGTCGGTAGACTGTAGTTTGGAGTCCGACCGTGGGATTTTGATTGTGCTCTGTGTAGATTTTCGAAGTGTATTTCCTTGCAGGGTTGGCTCTACTCTTTTGAGTAAAGAGATGTCCGTTTTACATGAGAGGTTCTGCCGAATTTTCGATAGAATTCTCGTAAAACGTGATGTCCAGTCGAACCCTAATTCTGTTTCCGTATTTAATACTCTAGATCGAGTTATAGGATTTCTGTTAGGTTTATTCTAATGTCTGTCGTTATTTGTTTGTTTAGTTGCGCCGAGACCGAGGGCTAGTGGACCAGGCCCGTCGGACCCGTCTCGTGGAGCGCACTAGGTGAGTTACTATACTATATATATGTGCTTAGGATGCATGATTTAGAAATATATATTCTATTTCGATTAAAATGCATAAATAATATGATTTGTATTTAAGTATATTTTTGGTTTATTTTTGGTATATATTAAATTATATGCATGTTTTGTAAATAAAATATATTTAAAATGTTTTTAAATATATTTCCAACTTAATTTATAATTTGATTGAATTCATTTGACATATATATACTCGAAATATACCTGGTTTACTTTTGGTATATTTCTAGTATATATATGGTTTATGTTGTTATTTTATTGAACTTCATGCATCATTTATTTTTTGTGAATGAATGATTTATATTATTAATGAAGGATATCGATAGAACGTGCTACCTAGTGGGCAGCACTAGGACCGAGTACGTACCGGTACGCCTATAGTATTTAGGCTATATTACTAACTTATTTGTGGATATTGATTTGATGTGATTATTGATATGTGTGAGATATGGTTTGGAGGTGTGATTGCTGGAGCTCGGTTGACCAAGTGTCTCGAGGCCAATCACACTGGCAGTTAGACTGCTGGAGCTCGGTTGACTTAGTGTCTCGGGGCCAGTCTACTGTCTAAATGGATTAAGTGGATATCTTTGGATTAAGTGAGCCTGTGTGGCTAGAGTGTTGTCTAACACTGTTTTCGAGGTTGCGATATTCTAGGGTTCTATGTGATCCTTCATAAACGATGATTTTCAGTAAAATATATAAAATGATTTTTTCTGCATCTGTGTGAATTTACCTGTATATATATTAGATATATATATACTGTTGATTATATGCATTGTCACTTAGTGTGTATATATATATATTATAATAATTCACTCAGTGAGGTCTGACTCCCCTCCGTTGACTATTTTTCAGGAGAGTCAACTTCTTCAGACCTCAGTAGCAGGTCGATACGCCGGATTTCTTCCGCCCCGGCTTCTTTGTGTAAAATATTTACTTGAGTCTTATTTTTATAATCTAGACACTGCAGTAGTTGTGAATTAAAGTGTGGGATTTCATGTATTTTATTTAAAGAGATGTATTATGTTGAAACTGAATTTGTACTGAAAGATTTATATATATGAGATGAGATTTTGTTTAAATCCAGTGATGAGAATGTTATTATTATATTTATGATTTTTATTTTTGCTGCATATATATTACTGTTATTGTTATTATTGCATGTTTTATTTTATTTTTAGGCTTGCTATGGGTTCCGGATTCGAAAGAATTCCCGTTCCCTAGTGCCGGTCATGGTCCCTGTTTTGGATCGTGACACTATAAATAAAATTTTTATTTTTTATTAATATTAATGATAAAAATAATAATTTTTTTGTATATCTCATAATTTTTATTTTTTTTATTTTTAACAAAAATGAACAAATATAAATAAAGATAAATAACATAAACAATTGAAAATCAACAACTCAAATAACAAAATTAACAAAACCAACAAAAGCAACAAAAAATTGCAATTATTGATTTTTGCTTATTTGTGTTGTTATTTGTTGTTTTTCCAATTTTTTTATCATTAATAATAAAATTAAGATCATAAATATAATTTTTACTCTTATTGGTATCAATAATAAAAATAATAATTTATGTGATAGATTTAAATCAAATAAATACATGCAATCAACTTAAATATTTTTTATAAGTAAATATTCTATTAAAATGTGAGGGAAAAAACCACTCGAGAGAACCTCAAGTGATAAAAGAACCCCTCCCTAAAACTAAGTAGCAGAATTACAAAACTAGCACCAAGAAAAACCAAAAAAAAAAAAAAAAAAACCATCCAAAGAAGAAAATTAAATCAATCTTTCAGCTCAAAACAAGAGCAGACGAAACAAACCAAAACAAAGATACAAACAGCAACACAACAGCACCACAATAGGAGACCCAGCACTAAAAAACACAAAAAAACACCGCCAACCACAAAAGGTCAATAGCCAAAGAAACAAACTCACTTACAACAAAACCAAATCTGATGCAACAAGTGTAAATAAAACCACAACAAATTAGCCAAGACCTAATAGATACAACGCCATACAAAATTCGACGAAAAAGGGAATACAAAAACAACAACCAATACAAAAAGTCCGTACAACAGAATAAAGGCCACGAATAAGGTGAGCACAATTTATGAAAAAATTATAGAAAAAATGAAAAAAAAAAAAAAAAAAAAAAAGAGAGAGAGAGAACACGTGAAATGTCGATCATATTCTCAGAGTTTCAAAAATAGATCAACTACAAGACATAATTGAAAGTGAAAGAGACAATAGAAAAGAAAAAAGCACTGGCCACAAATAAAATTAAATGCGTTAACCAGGCCATGGGTTGAAAATTCACCTACAATATATAGCTTTATTTCTGGGCTCATATCACCTCACAAAAAGAGAAGAAAAGAAGAAGTAGCCCGTTTACAAATATTTTGAGTTTCGATTAGAAAGTTATAGGGTTACCATTTTTCCAAGGTTGAATCTTTTTTATTGTTGTGCACATGAGGGTGAAACTCAAATCTCTTGAAAATTAGAACAGAGGTTATGGGCATATAAAGACTAGTAGTTAGGCCCTGGCCATCTGTCTAGTAACATAAGATTTGAATATTAGTTAGGATAGGTATCTCCCCAATATAAATGTGGTAGGAGGGGCTAATTTTTAATTATAACACATTGCTTTTGTAGTGCGCCAATTCTCGAGAGTGCCAATTGCTAAGAAAAGTTGGTTGGAAATTCCTGCTATGGCCAGCAGTTAGCACCACTACACTCTTTGGCTTTTTCTGTTTACTTAATAGGATCGTAAATTCTCTACAACCTGCAGCTTTACAAATCTTGAAGCTGTAGCCTTTGCAAAAATGAGTTACGAGCGTCTTGACGATGATCATCACCACCACCACCACCACCACCCTCCTCCAGGTAATTAACGTATAATGTTTGTTTTGTTTTCATTTTACTTTGATTTTGATCTTTATGTTTCATGTATGTTATTATTGGGTTTCAGGGCCTCCACCTCCTTATCCTCCACCAGGATATCCACCTCCACCACCTTATCCTCCACCACCACCTTATCAAGACTACTTCTACCGTCCACCCCCGCCTCCTCCTCCGCCTCCACCTCCAACACCTCCTTACTACGAGGACAGACGGCAAGATGACAGTGGCTGCTCTTCATTTCTCAAGGGATGGTATGTAATCTTTAATCTTGAACGTAAAGCTGCAGATGCTTTTATCTGCACTCTTATATTTGTTGCCCAATGTATATGCTACATCTTAGCATTTTACTGCTTGTTGAGCGATTGAATCTAAAACTGATTTTTTATTTTGTTGTTGAATTTCTTCTAATTGATGTCCGTTTGCAATTGCAGTTTGGCTGCACTTTGTTGCTGCTGCGTCCTGGAAGAATGCTGCTTATTTTTCTAGTCACTTGTACTGCTACATGCTTTATGAAACCTTATAACGTGAAATGAACTGTGTCAAACTATATTTCCTCTCCAAACCACACTATTTTATTTTGTTAGTGTCCAATCCTAATCTCCATGGTGTAACACCTTTTGTTACTTAATAGTTATGGAAACTTATTTTGTTTTATATTTAATCTTTAAAAAGTTTAAAATAATATTACTTTTTATAAATTTTATATATGGAATTGAATCATTCACTGTATCTTATTTTTTTTTAGATAAATTAGGTGTTTGTATTGACTGCTTAACATGAGACAATCATTCCCTTTAAAATCGACGAAGACAGGAATCGAACATTTCACCTTAAGATTTTTTCAAAGAAAAATTATCAATTAACTACTCTCTCACTTATTTTTTATCTTGCATCTGATTAGTGTATTTGACATTGGCCCAATTCCTCCACTGGTTATGGTTACTGAACTTTTTGTACGTGTATATTTTATTAATTTGTTCGTTAAAATTTGAAAAAAGAAAAACAATTGATAGATAATCTTTTATCTAATGATTTATCGGCTATAGTAATGTAGATGGGATTAGAGAGATATTAAGATTAGGTAATTATTTATTTGCTATAATCTAGTTGGGGATTAAAGGAAAGCATGTGCACTGCAAATGTGCTTGATCTACTCTCAATAAATAATGAATGAATTGTCTTCAATTCAATTTGTATTGACTAATCTGATGAATTGAAAATTCATTGCTGACTAATCTAAAGAGAAAAATAAACAACTCTGCCTTGAGTTGACACCTGAAGAAGCCAATTTTTATTTTGAAAAATCCCATCCATATTTATCGGTGGAATGATATTAAAAAAAAACACCATTAGATAATCTTCAACAGGGATTTAAGGATTTAATCTCAATTCCAATTGGGGCAAAATTTTCATTTTGTAACCCTAGCATAGCTGGATATGTCGGTTGCTATTTTTCCTCCAATTTCTACTACTAGAAGTGTAAAAACTGCTGGGTTCATCTAGTGTCACTGTCACGACCCAAAACAGGGGCCATGACCGGCGCTAGGGAACGGGAATTCTTTCGAATCCGGAACCCGTAACAAGCCTAAAAATAAAATAAATCATGCTATAATAACAATAATAATATTATATGCAGCGGAAATGGAAATCATAGATATCATAATATCATTTTCATCACTGGATTTAATCAAAATCCCATCTCATAAATATATATAATCTTTAATACAAATCCAGTTTCAACATAATACATCTCTTTAAAAATAAAATACATGAAATCCAATACTTTATTTCACAACTACTGCAGTGTCTAGATAAAATAAATAAGACTCAAGTAGACAATTTACATAAAGAAGCCGAGGCGGAAGAAATCCGGCGTATCGACCTGCTACTGAGGTCTGAGGAAGTTGACTCTCCTGAAAAATAGTCAACGGAGGGGAGTCAGACCTCACTGAGTGAATTACTATAATATATATACATACACACTAAGTGATAATGCATACAGTCAACAGTATATATATAATATGTATATATACAGGCAAATTCATACAGATGCAGAAAAATCATTTTTTTATATATTTTACTGAAAAATCCTAGTTTATGAAGGATCACATAGAACCCTAGAATATCGCAACCTCAGAAATAGTGTTCAACAACACTCAAGCCATACAGGCTCACTTATTCCAAAATATCCACTTAATCCATTTGGACAGTAGACTGGCCCCGAGACACTAAGTCAACCGAGCTCCAGCAGTCTGACTGCCAGTGTGATTGGCCCCGAGACACTTGGTCAACCGAGCTCCAGCAATCACACCCAAACCACATCTCACACATATCAATAATCATATCAAACCAATATCCACAATAAGTTAGTAATATAGCCTAAAGCTATAGGCGTACCGGTACGTACTCGGTCCTAGTGCTGCCCACTAGGTAGCACATTCTATTGATATCCTTCATTCTTAAATATAAAACATTCATTCACAAAAATAAATGATGCATGAATATAAATGAAATAACAATATAAACCATATATATACCGGAAATATACCAAAAGTAAACCAAGTATATTTCAAGTATATATATGTCAAATACATTCAATCAAATTATAAATTAAGCTGGAAATATATTTAAAAACATTTTAAATATATTTTATTCATAAAATATGCATATAATTTATTATATACCAAAAATAAACCAAAAATATACTTAATTTAAACTTAAGAAATAATCAAATTATTTATGCATATTTAATCAACATAAAACATGCATTGCTAAATCATGCATCCTAAGCATATATATATAATATAGTAACTCACCTAATGCGCTCCACGAGACAGGTCCGACGGGCCTGGTCCACTAGCCCTTGGTCTCGGCGCAACTAAACAAGCAATAAATAATCGACATCAGAATAAACCTAACAGAAATCCTAGAATTCAATCTAGAGTATTAAAATACGGAAACAGAATTAGGGTTCGACCGGACATCACGTTTTACGAGAATTCTACCGAAAATCCGACAGAACCTCCCCTGTAAAACGGACATCTCTCTACTCAAAAGAGTAGAGCCGACCCTGCAAAGAAAATACACTTCAAAAAACGAGCTCAACACAATCAAAATCCCACGGTCGGACTCCAAACTACAGTCCACCGACCGGGGTCCACAAACACAGAATGATTCCAGATATACCAAAAATATCCTTAAATCACAGAAATACATTTTATAGATAAAAATTACATAATTGACCTTGAAACACTATAAAAACCGATTAAAACTCATTTTATTAGAAAAATCGTATTTTATATATATAATTGAAAATAATTCATGAAAAATAGTTTTAATTAGTTAAAAATACCAAATATTTTGTAGAAATCATTTTTATACCTTAAATAAATATTAAAACCAATTAAATTACATTTTTAGCCAATTTAGGGTAAAATTACCAAAATACCCCTATATATATAAATATACTTAAATTACTTCAAAAATTCACCAAAAATAATACAATTATCCAAAATTAATTTTCTCAACATATTTATCAATAATATTAATAATTAAACTCAATTAACCAATTAAATTCAATTAAAAACACATTTAACCTAATTTTTCCAAAATTCCATAAACTTTAATAATTCAAAATAAATACTTAGAAATTCATAAAAATTCCACATAAATTCCTATAATTCATTTCAACACCTAATTTAACCATAAAATCCAATTTCATAATTTAAATAATTAATTTCCGAAAATTAGAAAATAATATTAAAATATTCAAAAATACCCAAAAATCCAAACAACCTCCAAAAATTCTACAAAAATTCATACATGAAGATTAAGCTACTAGGAACAACATTTGTGAAGGTAGTTTCCATGAATCATCCAATTCGAAGCTCAAAAAAATCGAAAACCCTAATAGGCCGAAATTGACAAAATCGAAACCTAAGCAATTCTAGACCATTTTAGCTCAAACCAAAGCTAGAATCACACTCACCGGAGCTCAAGGAGAAGAAAGAGACCGGCGGTGTCAAAAACGGTGGCCGGAATCGGCGTGATCGACGGTGGATCGATTTTCGGCTTCTTCGGCCAAAATCGATCTCGAGACGCCGGAAACGGCCTCCTCAGGCGGCGAAATTGGTCAGGGAAGACGGTGGCACACCGGAAGGCACACCCACGGTGAAGGAACGGCACGGCAGCGACCGGAAATGGAGAAGGGAGAATCGGGAGGAAGAAGAAGAAGTCGGGGGCAAAATGGTAATTTTCCAAACTTTTTGATTTTTGACAAATATATGTATATATATATACTTTATACTATATATTAAAATAATATTAAATTACACACATCAAATATACACCACATACATAAAAAATATTAATATTTTAATAATTTATACTAAATAAAATTAATTAAATAACAATTAAACAAATAAATAATTAATAAAATATTAGGGTAATAATAAACCCTAATTACTTAAATATACACACACAGGCTTTATTTAATAATTTAAAAATATGTATGAGTTCATGCAAGTCCGTAAATATATTTAAAATAATTAATATTACATTGTTTACGTGAAAATTTCCCCGAAAATGCAAGTCCCGGGAAAATTTTACGTAAAACACTGAAAATAATACACAGTAGTTAAAATAGGTTTTAAATACATATCAACTCATAAAAATATCATATAATATACAGAAATTATTGACACTGCATATCCCGGTACAATGTAAAAATATTTTAAAAACACGGGATATTACAGTCACGATCCAAAATAAGGGCCATGATCGACGCTAGAGAACGGAAATTCTTTCGAATCCGGAACCCGTAGCAAGCCTAAAAATAAAATAAATCATACAATAATAACAATAACCATATAATATGCAGCGGAAATAAAAATCATAAATATAACAATAACATTTCCATCAACTGGATTTAAATCAAAACTCATCTCATATATATAAATCTCTTAATACAAATCCAGTTTCAATATAATACATCTCTTTAAATAAAATACAAGAAATCCCACATTTTAATTCACAACTACTGCAGTATCTAAATTATAAAAATAAGACTCAAGTAAATAATTGACATAAAGAAGCCGGGGCGGAAGAAATCCGGCGTATCGACCTGCTACTGAGGTCTGAGAATGTTGACTCTCCTGAAAAATTATCAACGGAGGGGAGTCAGACCTCATTGAGTGAATTACTATAATATATATACATACACACTAAGTGACAATGCATACAATCAACAATATATATATAATATGTATATATACAGGCAAATATACACACAGATGCAATAAAATCATTATATATATATATTTTATCTGAAAATCATCTTTTATGAAGGATCACATAGAACCCTAGAATATCGCAACCTCGAAAATAGTGTTAGACAACACTCTAGCCATACAGGCTCACTTATTCCAAATATATCGACTTAATCCATTTAGACAGTAGACTGGCCCCGAGATACTAAGTCAACCGAGCTCCAGCAGTCTGACTGCCAGTGTGATTGGCCCCGAGACACTTGGTCAACCGAGCTCCAGCAATCACACCTCCAAACCACATCTCACATATCAAATAATCATAATCAAATCAATATCCACAAATAGCTAGTAATATAGCCTAAAGACTATAGGCATACCGGTACGTACTCGGTCATAGTGCTGCCCACTAGGTAGCACGTTCTATTGATATCCTTCATTAATAAATATAAAACATTCATTCACAATAATAATTGATGCATGAATTTCAACAAAATAACAACATAAACCATATACATACCGGAAATATACCAAAAGTAAACCAAGTATATTTCGAGTATATATATGTCAAATGAATTCAATCAAATTATAAATTAAGTTGGAAATATATTTAAAAATATTTTAAATATATTTTATTAACAAAACATGTATACAATTTATTATATACCAAAAATAAACTAAAAATAAACCAAAAATATAACTTAAGAAATAATCAAATTATTTATGCATATTTAATCAACACAAAACATGCATTTCTAAATCATGCATCCTAAGCATATATATATAGTATAGTAACTCACCTAGTGCGCTCCACGAGATGGATCCGACGGGCTTGGTTCACTAGCCCTCGGTCTCGGCGCAACTAAACCAACAAATAACGACAGACATTAGAATAACCCTAACAGAAATCCTAGAATTCGATCTAGAGTATTAAACACAGAATCAGAAATTAGGGTTCAACCGGATATCACGTTTTACGAGAATTCTACCGAAAATCCAGCAGAACCTCCCCTATAAAACGGACATCTCTCTACTCAAAAGAGTAGAGCCGACCCTGCAAAGAAACACACTTCGAAAATAAACACCACATTTCATTCACAACCCCTCGGTCGGACTCCAGACTACAGTCCACTGACCGGGGGTCCATAAACACAGAACAATTTTGATAATACCAAAAATACCCTTAAAACCTAAAAATACATTTTATAGATAGAAATTACATAATTAACCTTTAAACACAATAAAAACCGATAAAACTCATTTTTATTAGTAAAACCGTATATTATATATATAATTGAAAATAATTCACGAAAAATAGTTTTAATGTCACGACCCAAAACAGGGGCCATGACCGGCGCTAGGGAACGAGAATTCTTTCGAATCCGGAACCCGTAGCAAGCCTAAAAATAAAATAAATATGCAATAATAACAATAAAAATATAATATGCAGTGGAAAATAAAATCATAAATATTACAATATCATCCATATCAACTGGATTCAATTCAAAACTCATCACATCACATATATAATCTCATAAATGTATAATTTTTATACAAATCCAGTTTCAACATAATATATCTCCTTTAAAACAAATACTTTAATTCACAACTACTGAAAATCACAACTACTGAAAATCACAACTACTGCAGTGTCTAGATAAAATAAATAAGATTCAAGTATACAATTTACATAAAGAAGCCGGGACGGAAGAAATCCAGCGTATCGACCTGCTACTGAGGTCTGAGGAAGTTGACTCTCCTGAAAAATAGTCAACGGAGGGGAGTCAGACCTCACTGAGTGAATTACTATAATATATATACATACACTCTAAGTGATAATGCATACAGTCAACAGTATATGAGTAACATGTATATATACAGGCAATTTCATACAGATGCAGAAAAATCATTTTATATATTTTGTCTGAAAATCAACTTTTATGAAGGATCACATAGAACCCTAGAATATCGCAACCTCAGACAATAGTGTTAAACAACACTCTAGCCATACAGGCTCACTGATTCCAAATATATCCACTTAATCCATATGGACAGTAGACTGGCCCCGAGACACTAAGTCAACCGAGCTCCAGCAGTCTGACTGCCAGTGTGATTGGCCCCGAGACACTTGGTCAACCGAGCTCCAGCAATCACACCCAAACCACAGCTCACATATCAATAATCATAATCAATTCAATATCCACCAATAGTCAGTAATAAAGCCTAAATACTATAGGCGTACCGGTACGTACTCGGTCCTAGTGCTGCCCACTAGGTAGCACGTTCTATTGATATCCTTCATTCTTAAATATAAAACATTCATTCACAAAAATAAATGATGCATGGATATAAATGAAATAGCAATATAAACCATATATATACCGAAAATATACCAAACATAAACCAGGTATATTTTGAGTATATATATGTCAAATAAATCCAATCAAATCATGAATTAAACTAAAAATATATTTAAAAACATTTTAAATATATTTTATTTACAAAACATGTATATAATTTATTATATACCAAAAATATACCAAAAATATACTTAAATACAAATCATAATGTTTATGCATTTTTAATCAAAATAAAACATATATTTCTAAATCATGCATCCTAAGCATGTATACATAGTACAGTAACTCACCTAATGCGCTCCACGAGACAGGTCCGACGGGCCTGGTCCACTAACCCTCGGTCTCGGCGTAACTAAACAAGAAATAATTAATCGACATCAGAATAACCCTAACAGAAATCCTAGAATTCAATCTAGAGTATTCAACACAGAATCGGAAATTAGGGTTCGACTGGATATCACGTTTTACGAGAATTCTATCGAAAATCCGGCAGAACCTCCCCTGTAAAACGGACATCTCTCTACTCAAAAGAGTAGAGCCGACCCTGCAAAGAAAATACACTCTAAAATAAACACCACAATCAATCACAACCCCTCGGTCGGACTCCAGACTACAATCTGTCGACCGGGGTCCACAAACACAGAATATATATTCAAATATACCAAAAATATCCTTAAATCATAAAAATACATTTCATACGTAGAAATTACATAATAAATCTTGAAACACTGTAAAAATCGATTAAAACTCATTTTATTAGAAAAACCGTATATTATATATATAATTGAAAATAATTCCCGGAAAATAGTTTTAATTAGTTAAAAATACTAAATATTTTGTAGAAATCATTTTTATACCTTAAATAAATATTAAAACCAATTAAATTACATTTTTAGACAATTTAGGGTAAAATTACCAAAATACCCCTATATATATATATATACCTAAATTACTTCAAAAATTCACCAAAAATCATACAATTATCCAAAATTAATTTTCTCAACATATTTATCAATAATATCAATAATTAAACTCAATTAACCAATTAAATTCAATTTAAAACACAATTAACTTAATTTTCCAAAATCACCTAAACTTCAGTAATTAAAAATAAATACTTGGAAATTCATAAAAATTCCAAATAAATTCCTATAATTCATTTCAACACCTAATTCAACCATAAACTCCAATTTCATAATTTAAATAATTAATTTCCGAAAATTAGAAAATAATATTAAAATATTCAAAAATACCCAAAAATCCAAACAACCTCCAAAAATTCTGTAAAAATTCATACATGAAGATTAAGCTACCAGGAACAACATTTGTGAAGGAAGTTTCCATGAATCATCCAAATCGAAGCTCAAAAAAATCAAAAACCAAAAGAGGCCGAAAACTTCAAATCAAAACCTAAGCAATTCTAGACCATTTTAGCTCAAACCAAAGTTAGAATAACACTCACCGGAGCTCAAGGAGAAGATAGAGACCGGCGGTGTCGAAAACGGTGGCCGGAGGAGGGAGAAACGGCGGTGAGAAGAATGGTGGTCGGCGCCCGCGGGAAGAAGAAGAAGAAGAAGAAGAAAAAGAAAAAGAAAGAAAAAGGAAAGAGAAAGAAAAAGAAAAAGGAAAGAGAAAGAAAAAGAAAAAGAAAGAAAAAGGAAAAGAAAAAAAAAGAAAAAAAAAAAATAAAATAAAATAATTAAATATTAATAAATAATTAATAATAAAATAATAAATTTTAATAATTTAATAATAAATAAAATAATCAAATAATAATAAATAAATAATAAAATATTAGGGTAATAATAAACCCTAATTAAATAAATATACACACACAGGCTTAATTTAATAATTTAAAAATATGTATGAGTTCATGCAAACCCGTAAATACATTTAAAATAATTAATAATACATTGTTTACGTGGAAATTTCCCCGAAAATGAAAGTCCCGGGAAAATTTTACGTAAAATACTGAAAATAATAGACAGTAATTAAAATAGGTTTAAAATACATATCAACTCATAAAAATATCACATATATAGTCAAAATTATTGACACTGCATATCCCGGTACAGTGTAAAAATATTTTTAAAAAAAACACGGGATATTACAGTCTTCCCCCCTTACAAGAATTCATCCCCGAATTCCAAAAAGAAGATTACAGAATCAGGAAGGAAAGAGATACGGGTAAGAAGCTCGCATCTCAGCTTCAGTCTCCCACGTATGCTCTTCAACTCTGTCGCTACGCCACAAAACCTTGACCATCGGAATCTGCTTCGATCGCAACTGTCGAACTTGAAAATCAACGATCGCCACAGGTTCTTCCACAAACGTCAAATCTTCACTCACTTCTACACTGTCAGGTTGCAACACATGTGAAGGATCTGAGATATACTTCCTCAACATCGAGATATGAAATACTGGATGCACCTGTGACATACTCGGAGGCAAATCCAACCGATATGCAACAGTGCCAACTCTCTCCAGAATCTCAAACGGTCCAATATATCTCGGTGCTAACTTACCCTTCCTGCCAAATCTCATCACACCCTTCATCGGAGATACTTTCAGAAAAACGAAATCTCCAACCTGAAACTCCACATCTCTGCGCCTAGGATCCGCATAACTCTTCTGTCTACTAACTGCGGTCTCTAATCTACGCTTGATCACGGCGACTTTCTCTGCAGCATCTTGAACCATCTCTGGTCCAGTCAAAGCTCTCTCACCAATCTCATCCCAACTCAACGGGGATCTACACTTCCTTCCATACAACGCCAAGTATGGTGCCATGCCAATACTGCTATGGTAGCTGTTATTATATGCAAACTCAACAAGCGACAAATGATCATCCCAGCTACCTCTCAAATCCAAGACACACATCCTCAACATATCTTCCAGTGTCTGGATCGTCCTCTCAGACTGACCATCTGTCTGAGGATGAAAAGCAGTACTGAAATCCAACCTAGTGCCCATCGCTTCCTGCAACTTCTGCCAAAAACGAGAAGTGAACACTGAACCTCTGTCTGACACAATGGACACAGGTACTCCATGAAGGCATACAATATGCTTCACGTACAACTTCGCCAATCTAGCAACTGAATATGTGGCTTTCACAGGCAAGAAATGTGCAGACTTCGTCAATCTGTCTACAATCACCCAGATGGAATCGTATCCATCCTTCGAACGAGGTAAACCGATCACAAAATCCATAGCTATCCTTTCCCATTTCCACTCGGGAATAGGAAGAGGCTGAAGCTTCCCAGAAGGCTTCTGATGTTCGGCTTTCACTTGCTGACACGTCAAGCACTTAGCAACATAATCAGCAACATCCTTCTTCAATCCATCCCACCAGTATAAATCTCTGATACTGTGGTACATCTTAGTAACACCAGGATGAACGCTGTAAGCTGTAGAATGTGCTTCCTCTAGGATCTCTTCTCTCAAATCATCCACATCTGGAACACACAATCTATCACTGATCCACAACACACCATCATCATCGAGTGTGAAATCAGTGAACTTCCCTACTCTGACATTCTCTGCAAGCTCTTCCAGAATAGGATCTCGGCTCTGAGCTGCTTTAATCCTATCCCTTAGTACAGATCGTACTTTAAACTGAGCTAACAGTCCACCTGATCTACTGATCTTCATCATCAGACCTTGATCCACCATCAAATGCAATTCCTGGATCAATGGTCTCCTCTCTACACCGATATGAGCAAGACTACCTGAGGACTTCCTACTCAAGGCATCTGCTACCACATTAGCTTTACCCGGATGGTAAAGAATCTCGCAATCATAATCCTTCAACAGTTCCAACCATCTTCTCTGCCTCAAATTCAAATCTCGCTGCTGGAAAATGTACTTAAGGCTCTTGTGATCAGTAAATATCTCACAAGTCACCCCGTACAAATAATGTCTCCAAATCTTCAAAGCAAAGATCACTGCAGCCATCTCTAGATCATGTGTAGGATAGTTCTGCTCATGCTTCTTCAACTGCCTCGAAGCATAGGCTATCACCCTTCCATTCTGCATCAACACACAACCAAGACCAATTCTAGAGGCATCATAGTAAACTGTGAACTTATCCACACTATTAGGCAAAGCTAATACTGGCGCTGTGGTCAACTTCTCCTTCAACAACTGAAAACTATTCTCACAAGCTTCTGACCACTCGAATCTAACATTCTTCTGAGTCAAGCGAGTCATAGGGGCTGCTATCCTGGAAAAATCCTGCACAAACCGCCTATAATACCCGGCTAAACCCAGAAAACTCCGAATCTTAGTAACTGAAGTAGGTTTAGGCCACTCAGATACTGCCTCAACCTTCTGTGGATCAACCTGAATACCTTCTTTAGACACTACGTGTCCAAGAAAAGAAACACTCTCCATCCAGAAATCACACTTCGAGAATTTAGCATAAAGCTGATGATCTCTCAGTGTCTGTAGTACAATCCTCAAATGATATACGTGCTCTTCCATACTCCTCGAATATACCAGTATATCATCAATGAAGACTACCACAAACTGATCCACATACGGTCGGAATACTCTGTTCATCAGGTCCATAAAAGCTGCTGGTGCATTAGTCAAACCAAAAGACATCACCAGAAACTCAAAATGGCCATATCGAGTGCGGAATGCTGTCTTAGGAATATCGGATTCACTGATCCGCAGCTGATGATAACCCGACCTCAAGTCGACCTTAGAAAAGAACTGTGCACCTTGTAACTGATCAAATAAATCATCAATCCTCGGGAGAGGATACTTGTTCTTCACTGTCACCTTATTCAGCTCTCTATAGTCAATGCACAGTCTCAGGGTACCATCCTTCTTCTTCACAAACAAGACTGGTGCACCCCAAGGGGAAACACTAGGTCTGATAAAACCTTTATCCAACAACTCTTGCAATTGCTCCTTTAACTCTCTCAACTCTGCAGGAGCCATACGATAGGGTGGCATAGATATAGGAGTAATACCTGGAACCACATCTATACAGAACTCAATCTCTCTGTGAGGTGGTAAACCTGGCAACTCCTCGGGAAAAACATCAGGAAACTCACAAACAACAGGAACATCTGTGAGTGACAACTTCTCCACTGACGTATCCCTAACCAATGCCAAAAACCCCTGACAACCTTTCCTCAACAACTTCCTAGCTGAAATAACAGAAATAAGATTCTGAGGTGCTGAACTCCTATCACCAACAAACTTAAATTCTACTTCACCAGGAATTCTGAAAATCACCTCCTTATTCCTGCAATCAACCACGGCATAATACTGGGATAACCAATCCATTCCCAAAATAACATCGAACTCCATCACATCCAACAAAATCAAATCGGCGGGTAATTCTCTATCTCCCACGAGAACTGGACAACCAGAAAGAACAATATCGACGTCCAAAGAATCACTCAGAGGAGTGGCAACAGACAAAGGAAAAGCCATCCTCGAAGCTTGCCAACAAGATTTAGAAGCAAAAATGGGAGAAACAAACGAATGCGTGGCACCCGGATCAAACAAAACCAAAGCATCCAGGTAACAAACAGAAAGAATACCTGCCACGACTGCATTAGATGCCTGAGCATCCTGCTGAGTCAGATGGAAAACTCTCGCCTGGCCTCGACCTCCCTGCTGACTGGTAGAAGCCTGGCCAACACCTCTAGCACCTCCTCTAGTACCTCTACCACGACTCTGCTGTGGAACAAACTGAGTAGAACTCTGATGCTGAGCTGGCGGCAACTGAAATGGCACGGGTGTTGCACTAGCAATCGACTGCTGTGGGAATCGCGGAATCTGCTGCTGCTGATACCCAGAATAAGGACACGATCTGGCAAAATATCCTATCTGCCCGCATCTGAAACATGTCAGTGGTGTCAGATAACACGGTCCCTGATGGACTCTACCACAAGTCTGACAAACACTGGCCGCTGATCCAGAACTACGACCACTGCTGCTGCTCGAAGCACCTGACCCAAATCTGAATGATCTACGCTGACCTCCACGACCATGTCTACTGCTCCGATGCACTCGCTGCTGCTGTCTCTGACTCTGCTGAGTCGAACCTCGCTGCTGACTACTCGAACCAACATGAAAACTCGAATACGGAGTAGCCTGCAATCCACTCGACTGAACTCCCAACTGGTAATAATCAGGCATCGCTCCCTGCCTAACTAACCTCAGCTCAATCTCCTTAGGTAGCTCAATCACAGACTCGAGAGTAAGACCTGCTGTAGGCATACCAGCAAAAGTTGAACCCAAACCAGTAACGTACGTAGTAACAGCGAAATACTGATCTCGCATCAGATCCTCAGCATATTTACCCAGACGAAGGAACTCTCGGGTATACTCCTCTACTGATCGATCTCCACGAGAAATACTGGTCAAACGGAGACGATAGCTCAAACGAAGAGGCTCTGGACAAAATCTCCTCATGAATCGCTCTCGAAACTGAGCCCAGGTCATCGTCATCATATAAGGCTGGATCATCTGAATAAACCAATATAAAGCTGATCCCTCGACAGACAACTCAACAATCATGATCCTCTGGTACTCAGTATGAGCAGTCCGAGTCCTAGTCTCAATCGCATGCAGAAAATCTAAAGGATCAGAAGTACCATCAAACGTAATCCTGCCAACTCTGGCATAGAACAAAGCTGCCTCAGGGTCAGACATACCCTGCTGATAGGCAGGCTGAACAGGCTGAACAACTGGAGGAACAGGAACATCAAACTCAGGCTCAACAGGCTCCTCGTCCTGTAACTCTCTCTGCCTACGGCGACCTGCCGCTCCTCGAGGTCTACCTCTGCCACGACCTCTACGTCTAACTGGCTGCTCAGGAGGTAAAACCTCGTCCTGAAAAGACTCATCATCCTCGACCTCAACGACTGGTGGAGCGACATGCGCTCGCCTCCTCATTCTGAAAAGACAAACGAAAAGATTCAGACAAAACAGACAACGGAGGAATAACGCTGAAAACTACAGCAAGGAATACTCATCAAGACATACTCGAACCTAATACATTGCAGTAGTCCAACAGAAAACACAACTTTAAAACTAGGGCCACAACTCACAAAACTAAGCCCTGACACAGAACTCCACTCTGAAACGAACTTCGCTCTGATACCAACTTTGTCACGACCTAAAACAGGGGCCATGACCGGCGCTAGGGAACGGGAATTCTTTCGAATCCGGAACCCGTAGCAAGCCTAAAAATAAAATAAATATGCAATAATAACAATAAAAATATAATATGCAGCGGAAAATAAAATCATAAATATTACAATATCATCCATATCAACTGGATTCAATTCAAAACTCATCACATCACATATATAATCTCATAAATGTATAATTTTTATACAAATCCAGTTTCAACATAATATATCTCCTTTAAAACAAATACTTTAATTCACAACTACTGAAAATCACAACTACTGAAAATCACAACTACTGCAGTGTCTAGATAAAATAAATAAGACTCAAGTATACAATTTACATAAAGAAGCTGGGGCGGAAGAAATCCGGCGTATCGACCTGCTACTGAGGTCTGAGGAAGTTGACTCTCCTGAAAAATAGTCAACGGAGGGGAGTCAGACCTCACTGAGTGAATTACTATAATATATATACATACACTCTAAGTGATAATGCATACAGTCAACAGTATATGAGTAATATGTATATATACAGGCAATTTCATACAGATGCAGAAAAATCATTTTATATATTTTGTCTGAAAATCAACTTTTATGAAGGATCACATAGAACCCTAGAATATCGCAACCTCAGACAATAGTGTTAAACAACACTCTAGCCATACAGGCTCACTGATTCCAAATATATCCACTTAATCCATATGGACAGTAGACTGACCCCGAGACACTAAGTCAACCGAGCTCCAGCAGTCTGACTGCCAGTGTGATTGGCCCCGAGACACTTGGTCAACCGAGCTCCAGCAATCACACCCCAAACCATATCTCACACATATCGATAATCATATCAAATCAATATCCATAAATAATTTAATAATATAGCCTAAAGCTATAGGCGTACCGGTACGTACTCGGTCCTAGTGCTGCCCACTAGGTAGCACGTTCTATTGATATCCTTCATTCTTAAATATAAAACATTCATTCACAAAAATAAATGATGCATGGATATAAATGAAATAGCAATATAAACCATATATATACCGAAAATATACCAAACATAAACCAGGTATATTTTGAGTATATATATGTCAAATAAATCCAATCAAATCATGAATTAAACTAAAAATATATTTAAAAACATTTTAAATATATTTTATTTACAAAACATGTATATAATTTATTATATACCAAAAATATACCAAAAATATACTTAAATACAAATCATAATGTTTATGCATTTTTAATCAAAATAAAACATATATTTCTAAATCATGCATCCTAAGCATGTATACATAGTACAGTAACTCACCTAATGCGCTCCACGAGACAGGTCCGACGGGCCTGGTCCACTAACCCTCGGTCTCGGCGCAACTAAACAAGAAATAATTAATCGACATCAGAATAACCCTAACAGAAATCCTAGAATTCAATCTAGAGTATTCAACACAGAATCGGAAATTAGGGTTCGACTGGATATCACGTTTTACGAGAATTCTACCGAAAATCCGGCAGAACCTCCCCTGTAAAACGGACATCTCTCTACTCAAAAGAGTAGAGCCGACCCTGCAAAGAAAATACACTCTAAAATAAACACCACAATCAATCACAACCCCTCGGTCGGACTCCAGACTACAATCTGTCGACCGGGGGTCCACAAACACAGAATATATATTCAAATATACCAAAAATATCCTTAAATCATAAAAATACATTTCATACGTAGAAATTACATAATAAATCTTGAAACACTGTAAAAATCGATTAAAACTCATTTTATTAGAAAAACCGTATATTATATATATAATTGAAAATAATTCCCGGAAAATAGTTTTAATTAGTTAAAAATACTAAATATTTTGTAGAAATCATTTTTATACCTTAAATAAATATTAAAACCAATTAAATTACATTTTTAGACAATTTAGGGTAAAATTATCAAAATACCCCTATATATATATATATACCTAAATTACTTCAAAAATTCACCAAAAATCATACAATTATCCAAAATTAATTTTCTCAACATATTTATCAATAATATCAATAATTAAACTCAATTAACCAATTAAATTCAATTTAAAACACAATTAACTTAATTTTCCAAAATCACCTAAACTTCAGTAATTAAAAATAAATACTTGGAAATTCATAAAAATTCCAAATAAATTCCTATAATTCATTTCAACACCTAATTCAACCATAAACTCCAATTTCATAATTTAAATAATTAATTTCCGAAAATTAGAAAATAATATTAAAATATTCAAAAATACCCAAAAATCCAAACAACCTCCAAAAATTCTGTAAAAATTCATACATGAAGATTAAGCTACCAGGAACAACATTTGTGAAGGAAGTTTCCATGAATCATCCAAATCGAAGCTCAAAAAAATCAAAAACCAAAAGAGGCCGAAAACTTCAAATCAAAACCTAAGCAATTCTAGACCATTTTAGCTCAAACCAAAGCTAGAATAACACTCACCGGAGCTCAAGGAGAAGATAGAGACCGGCGGGTGTCGAAAACGGTGGCCGGAGGAGGGAGAAACGGCGGTGAGAAGAATGGTGGTCGGCGCCCGCGGGAAGAAGAAGAAGAAGAAGAAGAAAAAGAAAAAGAAAGAAAAAGGAAAGAGAAAGAAAAAGAAAAAGAAAGAAAAAGGAAAAGAAAAAAAAAGAAAAAAAATAAAATAAATTAAAATAATTAAATATTAATAAATAATTAATAATAAAATAATAAATTTTAATAATTTAATAATAAATAAAATAATCAAATAATAATAAATAAATAATAAAATATTAGGGTAATAATAAACCCTAATTAAATAAATATACACACACGCTTAATTTAATAATTTAAAAATATGTATGAGTTCATGCAAACCCGTAAATACATTTAAAATAATTAATAATACATTGTTTACGTGGAAATTTCCCCGAAAATGAAAGTCCCGGGAAAATTTTACGTAAAATACTGAAAATAATAGACAGTAATTAAAATAGGTTTAAAATACATATCAACTCATAAAAATATCACATATATAGTCAAAATTATTGACACTGCATATCCCGGTACAGTGTAAAAATATTTTTAAAAAAAACACGGGATATTACATTTAATTAGTTAAAAATACTAAATAATTTGTAGAAATCATTTTTATACCTTAAATAACTTTTAAAACTAATTAAATTACATTTTTAGCCAATTTAGGGTAAAATTACCAAAATACCCCTATATATATAAATATACTAAAATTACTTCAAAAATTCACCAAAAATTAATCAATTATCCAAAATTAATTTTCTCAACATATTTTTCAATAATATCAATAATTAAACTCAATTACCCAATTAATTTCAAATAAAAACACATTTAACCTAATTTTCCCAAAATTCCATAAACTTCAATATTTCAAAATAAATACTTAGAAATTCATAAAAATTCCAAAAAAATTCCTATAATTCATTTCAATACCTAATTTAACCATAAAACACAATTTCATAATTTAAATAATTAATTTCCGAAAATTAGAAAATAATATTAAATATTCAAAAATACCCAAAAATCCAAAAAATCTCCAAAAATTCCACAAAAATTCATACATGTAGATTAAGTTACTAGGATCAATATTTGTGAAGGGAGTTTCCATGAATCAATCAATTTGAAGCTCAAAAAAAATCGAAAACCCTAATGTGATCAAATTGAGTTTTAGCTCAAACCTCAAAATCCACTTGATTTCAGGCCGAAAGGAGCTTAGAATTGGAATCACCGGAGCTCAAGGAGTCGATGAAGACCGACGGTGCACGAAATGGTGGCCGGAATCGTCGTCGATGGCGAGAAGCTCCACTTGCTGCCATGGCGGATTCCGGGCGATCCAGCGGGCTTCTGGTGGCCTGGTCACGTCGGAGGGGAAGAGGAAGGAAGGGGAAGGAGGTTGGCGGCAGCTGGTGGCGGCAAAGGGCGGTTCGGCGTGCTGGAACGGGAGGCGCAGTGAAGGTAGACGATCGGGAGAGAAGAAGGAGAGGGAGGGGCTAAACGGTAATTTAACAAATCCTTTTGATTTTTAATGTATATATGTATATATATATACTTTACACTATATAATAAAATAATATTATATTATACACATTAAATATACACCACACACATAAAATTTAATATTTTAATAATTTATACTAAATAAAAATAATTAAATAACAATAAAACTAATAAATAATTAATAAAATATTAGGGTAATACTAAACCCTAATTAAATAAATATTGCACACATAGGCTTTATTTAGTATTTTAAAAATACGTATGAGTTCATGCAAGTCCTAAAATATATTTAAAATAATTAATAATAAATTATTTACGTGAAAATTTCTCCGAAAATGCAAGTCCCAGAAAAATTTTACGTAAAGTACTGTAAATAATACACAGTAATTAAAATATATTTAAATACATATCAACTCGTGAAAATATCATAATATATATTAAAAAATTATTAACATTGCATATCCCGATACAATATAAAAATATTTTAAAAATACGAGATATTACATCTAGCTACCTAATTCAACACTGAAAAATAATTAAATAAATATAATCCACATATATATCTATATTTATCATTAGGCTAGTGGCCTAATGGTTGAGTGGTCGTCATACTTGTTTGAGAGGAGCAAGTCGCAACCACAATTGGATGGCCGGACTGGTGCGTGTAATTCGTTAATTATTTCATGTGTTTGCAGAATTATAGTCCTCCTCTAGCACTACCATCCAGGCCCATTATTCATAGAGCCACAACAACATGGATGTCCTTCGCCAGATTCTCCATTCAAACTGCTAAAGCCAAGCCCTGTACCATTATTCATGGCCCCCTCCATCCCCTCTCTCCCATCCATGTTCATCATAAATTATTGCTTTAAAAAAAGTGCACACTGAAACGACATGGATTTAACAGTTTGATGAATAGTAAATTTAAATGAAAAACAAACACATCTACACATGTTCCAGATATCTAACATCCAGTCATCCACCCACCACTTGAGGAATATTAGTATATTACTATTTTGCTGTCTGCTCAACTTCAATCACCTATATGTCCCGATGGGTGTTTTTTTTAACTGACAAATGAGTTTCATATTTAAAACATAAAAGTTATAGTTGTAGATACTCACTTGAATGTAATGTTTTTTATTCAATTCCATTTTTGCACGAAGTTAGTTTATGGCAATATCAAGCCCCAGACACAAGTGGGTCTCTCCTAGGCTAAGAAAACAGGGGCCTAGTTTGGTTGGGATATGTGGACTCTGGAATTGATATTTTCTCCGACTTTCAGATTATGAAGCATTGGCCCTTTTCACTAAGTTCTTGCATTCTATTTCTATCTTCGTGTCACAGATAGATGGCTTGCTGAACATAGAGAATTAGAAGAAATACTAAACAAAATGAGCTTCTTAATCAAAATCTGAAACTTACTGCGTATTGTATCAACAATACTGAAGTAAACAAAAACTAAAATAGCCAAACAATCAAATACATAGCTGAACAACAAGCCAAAAACGAAAGGTGTATGTCATGTCCTATCTTATACTTTACATCGAACAAACAAGTGAAAACCAAAATCTAGTTCCAGTTAAGCTGCAGTCCCAGTTGTCCTGAAATTTGACGCAGAATCTAAGAGATGATGCAATGCTTTCTCGAAATTAACAAAGCCCATGAACCAAAATTCATGGCCATCAGCAGTAACAATCTGAATATACTTTTCTGGTGGATTTTCTTTCATGATCACTGGGTTAACTGTCCCTGTCTTTGCCAACGGTATCATTACCTTGTAGTAGCACCAAGTTTCCTGTCCTGAAGGAGCGATAAAAGAAAGAGGACGGTCGCTGCAGAAAGCTACCCGAGTAGTTGATACGTAAAGTGTTCCAGCAACAGGGCCTGTAGACGTTGAAAGGTAACAGGCAAATGTGCTCTTCAGCTTCTCGTTTGGATCAGTTTCAAAAGTTTGCTTGAACAGCGACTCAAATCCGCCTTCTGAAATTGCTTTTGCGGTCAGGTTAATCTTACCCCATGCAGCTTCTGATACAGAAGGTCCCGCTTTAACTGCAAGTTGATGTTTAATTTAGATAAGTCAACAGAACAAAAGAGAAAGCATGCGTATTCAATATTCTAAATTAATTTAATTTGAGTACAGAGCATCATCACTTACGATTGTGCCAGATGCTTCTGGCGATTTCCTCTGCCTTCCTGCTCCAGGTAGTGAAAGCGTGGATAACAGGTTCAAAAGGATTGTTGCTCGGCTTATCTACAGGTGTATGAACAAGGTACGGCTGGTGATAGATTTGATGGTGGTCAGCTGCGTACCATGAAGCTGCTTTTCGGTTGTCAGGGTGGACTGTTGGGGCTGCAGGTGCTCCCATGACGTGGGTGCCCCATTTCTTGGTTTCCTCTTCTGATGGTGGTAGTTGGTGAGCCTCAGAGTGGTCATGGATTTTCGTCTCTTGTGTTGCGCTTGCCATGGTTAACAGCAGAACCAGATATACGAACACACAAAATCAGTTGCTTTTAGTGGGTTGAAGTTGGACTCTCTTTTCAGGTTGATTAACTGACTGATACCGAATTGTTCGTTCCTTATCCATGTATAGAGAAAGATAAACTCGTCCAAGATTTTCGTTTTATGCACACGGTTTCATTTTCTTCGCGATGAAGAATTCTGTGGAAATCTTTGCGTAGCTTCTAGAATTGTGAGGTAGCGCCTGATGAAAGACACTTGGTCTAAGTTAACGGTATGGTCGGCTTGCGGATTTGTTGAGGTTTTGACATCAAATACAATATGATATGTTATAGCTTTTTTTTTGGGCTCGTTTCATCACACAAAGAAAAGTAGAGACCAACATGTAGCCTATAAAAGAGCCCATTACAAATATTTTGAGTCTCGATTAGGAAGTTGTCGGGTTACCATTCATCCAAAGTTGAATCTTTTTGGTTCACACTTTGAATCATGAGAATGAAACTCAAATCTCTTGAAAATTTAGAACAGAGGTTATGGGCATACAAAGACTAGTAGTTGGGCACTGGCCACCTGTCTAGTAACATAAGATTTGAACGTTAGTTAGGATAGGAATCTCCCCACTATAAATGTGGTTGGAGGGGCTAATTTTCAATTGTAAAACTGCTTTTGCAATGCGCTACTTCTCGAAAAGTGCCAATTGCTGAGAAAAGTTGGTGAGAAACTTCCTGCTAAGGCCAACAGTTAGCACCACTACACTCTTTTTCTGTTCGCTTAATAGGATCGTAAATTCTCTACAACCTGCATCTTTACACATCCTGAAGCTATAATAGGCCTTGCAAAATGAGTTACGAGCGTCTTGATAATCATCATCACCACCACCACCCTCCTCCAGGTAATCAACGTATCATATTTGGTTTGTTTTCATTTTACTTTGATTTTGATTTTTATGTTTCATGTATGTCATAATTGGGTTTCAGGGCCTCCACCTCCTTATCCTCAACCAGGATATCCACCTCCACCACCTTACCCTCCACCACCACCTTATCAAGACTACTTCTACCCTCCACCCCCGCCTCCTCCTCCGCCTCCACCTCCTTACTACGAGGACAGACGGCAAGATGACAGTGGCTGCTCTTCATTTCTCAAGGGATGGTATGTAATCTTTAATCTTGAACGTAAAGCCGCAGATGCTTTTATCGGCACTCTTATATTTGTTGCCCAATATATATGCTACAACTTAGCATTCTACTGCTTGTTGAGTGATTGAATCTAAATTGATTTTTTATTTTGTTGTTGAATTTCTTCTAATTAATGTCCGTTTGCAATTGCAGTTTGGCTGCACTTTGTTGCTGCTGCGCACTGGAAGAATGCTGCTTATTATTCTAGTCACACGAAAATTTACGAAATAAAATCTCATAAAATATATTAGCTAATGTTTTATTAATAAAAAAGAGCTGAAAATTAATAAAAGAAAAAAGAAAAAAATTTTAAAAAGAAAGGAATATATATTTTTTCATAGAATAAATATATAAATATGTACACGGACATACATCTTTTTAAATGGACCTATTTTAAATTTATTTTTTTTAATATTTTTTGTGACAATTTTATACAAAAGAATAAATCATTAAAATTATGTGATGGTTCTTTGATAACATTTCCTTTGACTTCTCATCAACCAAACAATATCATGAAAATAAAAATCACAACAATACCTAATAGAAAAAATTAGTTTAATGATATTACTAACTTTAACTATTTTATTTATAGCATTATATAATTTGTATTTATTTTAGTCTATTGAAATAAAATAAATAAATATTTAGAAATAATGGTAAAGTTATTAAAAAAAAGAACAAATAAAAATTTAAAAAAAAGGGAAAGAAAAAATAAAAAGAAATTATATTTTAGTATAAAATGTCAAAATATTTATAAAATAAAATTTTTAAAAAATATATTGGGTAATGCTTCAATAATAAAAAAAAATATCAAGAAAAAAATGAGAAAATAAAAATCTGGGAAAAGAGGAAAAAATAAAGAGAAATGAAAAAATAAAGAGAAAAAATAAAAAATAAAGAAAAATGAAAATAAAAAGAATAAAAATAAAAAAGAATGTAAAGCGCAAAAAATAAAAATAAAAAAGATTGAAAAATAAAGTAAAAGTAAAAGAAAGAAAAGGCACGCCTGTAATTGGACAAATTTTATAATTTATAAGAAGAATGAATATTTAGTTGATAACAATTGAAAAGTGTTTTTTTTCTTTTAAATCCTTATGTTTAATCCACTTTCTATAAATTGCATGTTTCATATAATAATATATATATATATATATATATATATATATATATATATATCTCCCTTTAATTGCAGTCATGCTTCTTTTTTCCTTTTACTTTATTTTTATTTTTTCCTTTTCTTTTTATTTTTCTTTTGTTCTTTTTTTTTTTTATTTCTTTCCTTCTTTTTTTCCTTTTCCTCTTTTTTCAAAATTTTTATTTTCTTCCTTTTTTCTTCTTTTGTAATAATCCAAATTTTTAAACTATTTTATTTTAAAATAAGATATACAGAGCTAATAATTTTAAAACAATTATTGATTATTTTATTATCTTGTGAATTATTATCATTATTATTTTAAGTTTAATTAACATTTTCTATGTAAATGTATGTATTTAAATTCATTATTTCGGGAAATATTATTTTATTGATATTTAATTTGATGCATAATATTTTAATATGAATATTTTAATGAATCACATTGTGTGAATGTATTTCATGAGTTTATATATATATATATATATATATATATATATATATATATATATATATATATATATATATATATATATATATATATATATATATATATATGTACACATATATAATTAATTAGGGTTTAATATTAATTAAATGTGTATATTATTAATATTAGTGTGTAATATATTAATATATGTGTGTATATATATATATGTGTGTACATTTAAGTGTGTGGTGTGTGAATGTTGTAAAATATAATAGTGTATATTATAATATATAGTTTATTAGATTTTATTATATAGTATTATGAAAATATATACATAAAACATAAAAACCCCTCTCCCTCTCTCCTTCTTCCCCGATCACCCTCCCCTCACCATCTGCCGTCCGTTTCTTCTCCGTTCAAAGTGCCTCCCCGCCTTCCGCCACCTGCCAGCTAGCTCTGTCGCCTTCAGCCTCTGTAATATCCCGTATTTTTAAATATTTTAATACTGTATCGGGATATGCAGTGTTAATAATTTTTGTATATTTATTTATGATATTTCATGAGTTGCTATTTGTCACGACCCAAAACAGGGGCCATGACCGGCGCTAGGGAACGGGAATTCTTTCGAATCCGGAACCCGTAGCAAGCCTAAAAATAAAATAAAAATGCAATAACAACCATAAAAATATAATATGCAGCGGAAAATAAAATCATAAATATTACAATATCATCCATAACAACTGGATATAATTCAAAACTCATCACATCACATATATAATCTCATAAATGTATAATCTTTAAACAAATCCAGTTTTAACATAATACATCTCTTTAAAACAAATACATAAAATCCAATACTTTAATTTACAACTACTGCAGTGTCTAGATAAAATCAATAAGACTCAAGTAGACAATTTACATAAAGAAGCCGGGGCGGAAGAAATCCGGCGTATCGACCTGCTACTGAGGTCTGAGGAAGTTGACTCTCCTGAAAAATAGTCAACGGAGGGGAGTCAGACCTCACTGAGTGAATTACTATAATATATATATATACACTCTAAGTGATAATGCATACAGTCAACAGTATATGAGTAATATGTATATATACAGGCAAGTTCATACAGATGCAGAAAAATCATTTTATATATTTTGTCTGAAAATCAACTTTTATGAAGGATCACATAGAACCCTAGAATATCGCAACCTCAGAAAAATAGTGTTAAACAACACTCTAGCCATACAGGCTCACTAATTCCAAATATATCCACTTAATCCATATGGACAGTAGACTGGCCCCGAGACACTAAGTCAACCGAGCTCCAGCAGTCTGACTGCCAGTGTGATTGGCCCCGAGACACTTGGTCAACCGAGCTCCAGCAATCACACCCAAACCACAGCTCACATATCAATAATCATAATCAATTCAATATCCACCAATAGTCAGTAATAAAGCCTAAATACTATAGGCGTACCGGTACGTACTCGGTCCTAGTGCTGCCCACTAGGTAGCACGTTCTATTGATATCCTTCATTCTTAAATATAAAACATTCATTCACAAAAATAAATGATGCATGGATATAAATGAAATAGCAATATAAACCATATATATACCGAAAATATACCAAACATAAACCAGGTATAGTTTGAGTATATATATGTCAAATAAATCCAATCAAATCATGAATTAAACTAAAAATATATTTAAAAACATTTTAAATATATTTTATTATTAAAACATGTATATAATTTATTATATACCAAAAATATACCAAAAATATACTTGAATATAAATCATGTTATTTATGCATATTTAGTCAAAATAAAACATGCATTTTCTAAATCATGCGTCCTAAGCATATATATATAATATAGTAACTCACCTAATGCGCTCCACGAGACGGGTCCGACGGGCCTGGTCCACTAACCCTCGGTCTCGGCGCAACTAAACAAGAAATAATTAATCGACATCAGAATAACCCTAACAGAAATCCTAGAATTAAATCTAGAGTATTCAACACGGAATCGGAAATTAGGGTTCGACTGGATATCACGTTTTACGAGAATTCTACCGAAAATCCGGCAGAACCTCCCCTGTAAAACGGACATCTCTCTACTCAAAAGAGTAGAGCCGACCCTGCAAAGAAAATACACTTCAAAAATAAACACCACAATCAATCACAACCCCTCGGTCGGGCTCCAGACTACAATCTGTCGACCGGGGTCCACAAACACAGAATATATATTCAAATATACCAAAAATATCCTTAAATCATAAAAATACATTTCATACGTAGAAATTACATAATAAATCTTGAAACACTGTAAAAATCGATTAAAACTCATTTTATTTGAAAAACCGTATATTATATATATAATTGAAAATAATTCTCGGAAAATAGTTTTAATTAGTTAAAAATACTAAATATTTTGTAGAAATCATTTTTATACCTTAAATAAATATTAAAACCAATTAAATTACATTTTTAGACAATTTAGGGTAAAATTACCAAAATACCCCTATATATATATATATACCTAAATTACTTCAAAAATTCAACAAAAATCATACAATTATCCAAAATTAATTTTCTCAACATATTTATCAATAATATCAATAATTAAACTCAATTAACCAATTAAATCCAATTTAAAACACAATTAACTTAATTTTCCAAAATCACCTAAACTTCAATAATTAAAAATAAATACTTAGAAATTCATAAAAATTCCAAATAAATTCCTATAATTCATTTCAACACCTAATTCAACCATAAACTCCAATTTCATAATTTAAATAATTAATTTCCGAAAATTAGAAAATAATATTAAAATATTCAAAAATACCCAAAAATCCAAACAATCTCCAAAAATTCTACAAAAATTCATACATGAAGATTAAGCTACCAGGAACAACATTTGTGAAGGAAGTTTCCATGAATCATCCAAATTAAAGCTCAAAAAAATCGAAAACCAAAAGTGGCCGAAATATTCAACTCAAAACCTAAGCAATTCTAGACCATTTTAGCTCAAACCAAAGCTAGAATAACACTCACCGGAGCTCAAGGAGAAGATAGAGACCGGCGGGTGTCGAAAACGGTGGTCGGATGAGGGAGAAACGACGGTGGGAAGAAATGGTGGTCCGGCGGCACCCACGGGAAGAAGAAGAAGAAGAAGAAGAAAAAGAAAAAGAAAGAAAAGGAAGGAAAAAGAAAAAGAAAAAGAAAGAAAAAGGAAAAGAAAAAAAAAAGAAAAAAAAATAAAATAAATTAAAATAATTAAATATTAATAAATAATAAATTTTAATAATTTAATAATAAATAAAATAATCAAATAATAATAAATAAATAATAAAATATTAGGGTAATAATAAACCCTAATTAAATAAATATACACACACAAGCTTTATTTATTAATTTAAAAATATGTATGAGTTCATGCAAACCCGTAAATACCTTTAACATAATTAATAATAAATTGTTTACGTGAAAATTTCCCCGAAAATGAAAGTCCCGGGAAAATTTTACGTAAAATACTGAAAATAATAGACAATAATTAAAATAGGTTTAAAATACATATCAACTCATAAAAATATCGTATATACAGTCAAAATTATTGACACTGCATATCCCGGTACAGTGTAAAAATATTTTTAAAAACACGGGATATTACACTATTTAATTAAAATTGATTTTAATTGTTTTATATTATTTTAAGCACTTTACGTAAAATTTTCCCGGGACTTGCATTTTCGGGAAAATTGACACGTAAATTATTTTTTAATAATTATTTTAAATAGATTTCCATATTTGCATGAACTCATATGTACTTTTAAAGTACTAAATAACGTATGTGTATTTATTTATTTAACTAGGGTTTAATTAATTACCCTAATATTTTATTATTTATTATTAGTTTTAATATTATTTAATTATTTTTAGGTGTATTAAATTTTAAAATATTAAATTATATGTGTGTGGTGTATATTTAATGTGTGTGATTTTATATTATTTTAATATATAGTGTAAAGTATATATATATATATATATATATATATATATATATATATATATATATATATATATATATATATATATATATATATATACATATACATTTAATATTAAACAAAAATTAAAGTTTGAGTTATTTACAATTGTGCCATCCATCCTCCTCCCTCACTCCCTATCGCTCCCATCACTGTTCCAGTCGCTGCCATCCCATTTTCTCACTGTCGGTGTGCCTCCCGGCGTGCCACCTCCTTCCCCAGCCTTCCCCGTCGCCAGCAGCACCCTATTCCATCGTGGTTTGGTCGGAATAAGCTCGAGAAGCCAAATTCATTCTCACTGTTGATCACGGCGTTTCCGACCACCATTTTTTACACCACCGGCCTCTTTCTTCTCCTTGAGCTCTGGTGAGTGTGATTCCAAGATTTTTTTCACTTAAAATGGTCTTGATTTGCTTAGGTTTCGATTTTGGTAACTCGGCCATTTTAGGGTTCTTGATTTTTTTGAACTTTGAATTGATTGATTCATGAAAAATCCCTTAAAAAATTTTGTTCCCCTTAGCTTAATATACATTTTTGAATTTTTTTAGAATTTTTGGGAATTATTTTGATTTTTGGGTATTTTTGAATATTTTAGTATTATTTTCTAATTTTCGAAAATTAATTAAATAAATTATGAAATTGTGTTTTATGATAAATATAGGTGTTTAAATGAATTATAGAAATTTATTTGGAATTTTTATGAATTTCTATGTATTTATTTTGAATTTAATTAGTTTATGTAATTTTTGAAAAATAGGGTTAATTGTGTTTTTAATTGAAATTAATTAGTTAATTGAGTTTAATTATTGATATTATTGATAAATATTTTGAGAAAATTAATTTTGTGCAATTATATTATTTTTGGTGAATTTTTGGAGTAATTTTAGTATATTTATATATATATAGGGGTATTTTGATAATTTTACCCTAAATTGACTAAAAATGTAATTAAATTGGTTGTAATAGTTATTTAAGGTATAAAAATGATTTCTAAAAATTATTTAGTATTTTTAACTAATTAGAACTATTTTTTGTAAATTATTTTCAATTATATATATAATATATGATTTTTCTAATAAAATGAGTTTTTTATCGGTTTTTACTGTGTTTTAGGGTTAATTATGTAATTTCTACTTATAAAATGTATTTCTATGATATAAGGGTATTTTTGGTATTTTTGTATTGTTCTGTGAATTGTGGACCCCGATCGGTAGACTGTAGTTTGGAGTCCGACCGAGGGGTTGTGGATGTGTTTTCGTGTTTGTTTTTTGAAGTGTGTTTCTTTGCAGGGCCGGCTCTACTCTTTGAGTAGAGAGATGTCCATTTTACAGGGGAGGTTCTACCAAATTTTTAGTAGAATTCTCGTAAAACGTGATATCCGGTCAAACCCTAATTATGATTTTGTGACTAATATTCTAGATCAAGTTTCTAGGATTTTTTGTTAGGTTTATTCTGATGTCTGTTATTTTTATATGTTTAGTTACGTCGAGACCGAGGCCTAGTGGACCAGGCCTGTCGGACCCATCTCGAGGAGCGCACTAATTGTGAGTTACTATTCTATATATATATGTTTTAGGGTGCATGATTTAGAAATGTATGCTTTATTTGGATTAAATATGCATAAATAATTCAATTAGTATTTAAGTTTATTTTTGATATATTTTGAATTATATGCATGCTTTATTAGACATTTATGTTCAAAATATTTTTAAATATATATTTAGTTTATTTTACGATTTAATTGGATTTATTTGACGTATATATATACTTGAAATATACCTGGTTTACTTTTGGTATATTTTTAGTATATATATGGTTTATGCTGCTATTTTATTCAATTCATGCATCATTTACTTTTATGAATGTATGCCTTATATTTCAATGAAGGATATCAATAGAATGTGCTACCTAGTGAGCAGCACTAGGACTGAGTACGTACCGGTACGCTTATAGCATTTAGGCTATATTACTAACCACCTGTGGATATTGATTGAATTTGATTAATTGATGTGTGAGAAAAGATTTGGGAGTGTGATTGCTGGAGCTCGGTTGACCAAGTGTCTCGGGGCCAATCACACTGACAGTCAGACTGTTGGAGCTCGGTTGACTTAATGTCTCTGGGCCAGTCTACTGTCCAAATGGATCAAGTGATTATATTTGGAATAAGTGAGCCTGTATGGCTAGAGTGTTATCTAACACTATTTTCGAGGTTACGATATTGTAGGGTTCTATTTGATCCTTCATAAACTGTGATTTTCAATAAAAATATATAAAATGATTTTTATTGCATCTGTGTGTATTTGCTTGTATACATACATATTATATATACTTTTGATTGTGTGCATTGACATTTAGTATGCATGTATATATATTATAGTAATTCACTCAGTGAGGTCTGACTCCCCTCCGTCGACTATTTTTTAGGAGAGTCATCGTCTTCAGACCTCAGTAGCAGGTCTGTACGTTGGATTTCTTTCGCCCTGGCTTCTTTATGTAAACTGCTAACTTGAGTTTTATTTTTATAATCTAGACACTGCAGTAGTTGTAAATAAGTTTGTGGGTTTTATGTATTATATTTGTGTGAGTTATGTATTTTAAGAATTTAAACTGAAACTTGTATTAAAGAGTTTATTTATATATATGAGATGAGGATTTGATTTAAATCCCGTGGTGGATTATTATTTTTATATTTATGATTTTATTTCGCTGCATAATATTTTACTTACTTGTGTTATTATTATTTTTATTGCATGTTTTATTTTATTTTAGGCTTGTTACAGGTTTCGGATTCGAAAGAATTCCCGTTCCCTAGTGCCAGTCATGGCCCCTGTTTTGGGTCATGACAAAGTTGGTAACAGAGCGGAGTTCTGTGTTAGGGCTTAGTTGTGTGAGTCGTGGCCCTAGTTTTCAAAGTTGTGTTTTCTTTTGGTAACCACTGCAGTGAATTAGGTTCGAATATGTCTTGATGAGTATTCCTTGCTTTAGTTTTCTGTGTTATTCTTCCATTGTCTGTTTTGTTTGAATCATTCTATTGTCTTTTCAGAATGAGGAGGTGAGCGCGTGTCACTCCAATGGTCGTTGAGGCCGAGGATGATGAGTCTTTTCAGGATGAGGTTTTACCTTCTGAGCAGCCAGTTAGATGCAGAGGTCGTGGCAGAGGTAGACCTCGAGGAGCGGCAGGTCACCGTAGGCAGAGAGAGTTATAGGATGAGGAGCCTGTTGAGCTTGAATTTGATGCTCTTGTGCCTCCAATTGTTCAGCATGTTCAGCCTACCTATCAACAAGGTATATTTAACCCTGAGGCAGCTTTGTTTTATGCCAGAGTTGGCAGGATTGCGTTTGATAGGACTTTCGATCCGTTAGACTTTCTGCATGCGATTGAGACTCGGACTCGGACTGCTCACACCGAGTATCAGCGGATCATGATCGTCGAGTTATCTATTGAGGGACCAACCTTAGACTGGTTTATTTAGATGATCCAGCCCTATATAATGACGATGACCTGGACTCAGTTCAGAGAGCAGTTTATGAGGAGATTCTTCCAGAGCCTCTCCGTATGAGTTATCGTCTTCGAATGACCAGCATTTCTTATGGTGATCAATCAGTAAAGGAGTACACCCGAGAGTTTCTTCGGCTGGGTAGATATGCAGAGGATCTGATGTGAGACCAGTATTTCGTAGTCACTACATATGTCACCAGATTGGGTTCAGCATTTGTTGGTATGCTTACAGCAGGCCTTACTCTAGAGTCTGTGATTGAGTTGGCCAAGGAGCTTGAGCTGAGGCTAGTTAGGCAGGGAGCGATGCCTGATTTTTACCAGCTGGGAGTTCAGTCAAGTGGATTGCAAACTACTCCATATTCGAGTTTTTATGTTAGTTCGAGTAGTCAGCAGCGAAGTCCGACTCAACAGAGTCTGAGGCAGCAGCAGCGAGTGCATCAGAGCAGTAGACATGGCCATGGAGGTCATCGTAGGCCATTCAGATTCGGGTCAGGTGCTTCGAGCAGCAGTAGTGGTCGTAGTTCTGGATCAGCTGCCAGTGTTTGCCAGACCTACGATAGAGTCCATCAAGGATCGTGTTATCTGACACCACTGACATGTTTCAGATGCGGGCAGACATGACATTTTGCCAAATCGTGTCCTTACTCCGGGTATCAACAGTCGCAGATTCCGTGATTCCCATAGCAGTTGATTGCTAGTGCTGCACCCGTGCCATTTCAGTTAACTCTAGCCCAGCATCAGAGTTCCACTCAGCTTGTTCCACAGCAGAGTCGCGGTAGAGGTACTAGAGGAGGTCCTAGAGGTGTTGGCCAGGCTTCTACCAGTCAGCAGGGAGGTCGAGGACAGGCTAGAGTCTTCCACCTTACTCAGAAGGATGCTTAGGCATCCAATGCAGTCGTGGCAGGTATTGTTTCTGTCTGTTACCTGGATGCATGGGTTTTGTTTGATCTGAGTGTCACACATTCGTTTGTTTCTCCCATTTTTGCTTCTAAGTCTTGTTGGCAAGCTTTGAGGATGGCTTTTCCTTTGTCTGTTGCCACTCCTCTGAGCGATTCCTTGGACACCGATATTATTCTTTCTGGTTGTCCAGTTCTCATAGGAGGTAGAGAATTACCCGCTGATTTGATCCTGTTGGATGTGATGGAGTTTGATGTTATTCTAGGAATGGACTGGTTATCTCAGCATTATGCCATGGTAAAATGCAGGAATAAAGAGGTGACTTTCATAATTCCTAATGAAGAAGATTTTAAGTTTGTGGGTGATAGGAGTTCCGCACCTCAGAATCTTATTTCTGCTATTACGGCTAGGAAGTTATTGAGGAAAGGATGTCAGGGATATTTGGCATTAGTCAGGGATACTTCAGTGGAGAAGTTATCACTCACAGATGTTCCTGTTGCTTGTGAGTTTCCTGATGTTTTTCCCGAGGAGTTGCCAGGTTTACCACTTCACAAAGAGATTGAATTCTGTATAGATGTGGTTCTAGGTACTACTCCTATATCTATGCCACCCTACAGAATGACTCCTGTAGAGTTGAAAGAGTTGAAGAAGCAGTTGCAAGAATTGGATAAAGGTTTTATCAGACCCAGTGTTTCTCCTTGGGGTGCACCAGTCCTATTTGTGAAGAAGAAGGATGGTACCCTGAGACTGTGCATTAACTACAGAGAGCTGAATAAGGTGACAGTGAAGAACAAGTATCCTCTTCCGAGGATAGATGACTTGTTTGATCAGCTACAGGGTGCACAGTTCTTTTCTAAGATTGACTTGAGGTCGGGTTATCATCAGCTGCAGATTAGTGAAGCCGATGTTCCTAAAATGACATTCTGCACTAGATATGGCCATTATGAGTTTCTGGTGATGTCTTTTGGTTTGACTAATACACCAGCAGCTTTTATGGATCTGATGAACAGGGTATTGATACCATATGTGGATTAGTTTATAGTAGTCTTCATTGATGATATACTGGTATATTCAAGGAGTATGGAGGAGCATGTATATCACTTGAGGATTGTACTACAGACATTGAGAGATCATCATCTTTATGCTAAATTCTCGAAGTGTGATTTTTGGATGGAGAGTGTTTCTTTTCTTGGACACGTGGTGTCTAAAGAAGGTATCCAGGTTGATCCACAGAAGATTGAAACAGTGTCTGAGTGGCCTAGACTGACTTCTGTTACTGAGATTCGAAGTTTTCTAGGTTTAGCCGGGTATTATAGGCGGTTTATGTAGGATTTTTCTAGAATTGCAGCCCCTATGACTCGCTTGACTCAGAAGGATGTTAAATTCGAGTGGTCAAAAGCTTGTGAGAACATTTTCCAGTTATTGAAGGAGAAATTGACCACCGCACCAGTGTTAGCTTTGCCTAATAGTGTAGACAAGTTCACAGTTTATTGTGATGCCTCTAGAGTTGGCCTTGGTTGTGTGCTGATGCAAAATGGAAGGGTGATAGCCTATGCTTCAAGGCAGTTGAAGAAGCATAAGCAGAACTATACTACACATGATCTTGAGATGGCTACAGTGATCTTTGCTTTGAAGATTTGGAGACATTATTTGTATGGGGTGACTTGTGAGATATTTACTGATCACAAGAGCCTTAAGTACATTTTCCAATAGAGAGATCTGAATCTGAGGCAGAGGAGATGGTTATAAATGTTGAAGGATTATGACTGTGAGATATTATATCATCCGGGCAAGGCTAATGTAATAGCAGATGCCTTGAGTAGAACGTTCTATTGATATCCTTTATTTATATATAAAACATACATTCATAAAATCAATGATGCATGGTATTAAATGAAATAGCAACATAAATTATATATATACTAGAAATATACCAAAAATAAACCAGGTATATTTCGAGTATATATATGTCAAATAAATTCAATTTAATTACAAAATAAAATAGAAATAAACCATAAATATACCTAAAAATATTTGAAGTATAATTCATTAATAAAACATGCATATAGTTTAAAATATACCAAAAATATACCAAAATAAACCTAAGTAATTATTAAACTATGTATGCATATTTTATAAAATAAAACATACATTTCTAAAAAAACATGCATCCTAGAACACGTATATATAAAATAACAACTCATTGTTATTGCGCTCCTCGATACGGGTTCGACGGGCCTGGTCCACCAGACCTTGGTCTCGGCGCAACTAAACAAACAAACAAATGATAACACAACATTAGAATAAATCTAGCAGAAATTCTAAAGATTCGGTCTAGAATCCGAATCTTAGACATATAATTAGAATAGGAAATTTGACCAGACATCACGTTTTACAAGAATTCTACTGAAAATCGGATAGAACCTCCTCGATAAAATGAAAATCTCTCTACTCAAAGAGTAGAGCCGGTCCTGCAAAGAAACACACTTCAAGAATAAACACAAAATACAATCCCTCAGTCGGACTCCAAATTACAATTCACCAACCGAAAATGCCCTTTAATACTAAAAATAAATTTTATAAGTCCAAATTACGTAATTAACCCTAAAACTTACTAAAAATCGATAAAAACTCATTTATTTAGAAAAATCGTATATTATATATAATTTGAAAATAATTTATGAAAAATAGTTTTAATTAGTTAAAAATACTAAATAATTTTTAGAAATCATTTTTATACCTCAAATAACTATTAAAACCAATTTAATTATATTTTTAGCCAATTTAGTGTCAAATTACTAAAATACCCCTAGTTTCATAAATTAACTAAAATTAATCCAAAAAATTCACCAAAAATAGTATAATTACTCAAAATTAATTTTCTCAACATATAATTCAATAATATCAATAAGTATACTCAATTAACCAATTAATTTCACTAAAACACATAATTAACCTAATTTTCCCAAAATTACATAAGCTAAATAAATTCCAAATAATTATATAAAATTCACAAAAATTACAAATAAATTTCTAAAATGCATTTCAACACCTATAAACACCATAAAACACAATTTCATAATTTAATTAATTAATTTTCAAAAATTAGAAAATATTAATAAAAAAATTCACAAAAATCAAAATAATTCCCAAAAATTCTACAAAAATTCACAAAGCTAGATTAAGCTTCTAGGATCAATTTTTGTGAAGGAAGATTGCATGAATCAACCAAATTGAAGCTCAAAAATTTCAAAAACCCTAAATGGCCGAAAATGTAAAATCAAAATCTAGGGAAATCTAGACCATTTCAAGTGAAACAAAGCTTGGAAATGAACTCACTGGAGCTCAAGGAGAAGATAGAGACTGGTGGCATTCAAAATGGTGGTTGGAAAGTCGACAATCGACGAAGGAAGCAACTTTCAGCAATTCTTGGAAAATTCGGCCAAAACACGCCGAAGAAGGGAGTTAGGGGTGGCGAGAAGGGCTGGAGGTGGAGGAGGAAGGCTAAGAGGCACACCGATGGTGAGAAATCAACTTGACAGATGCCAGAACGGGGAAGAAACGATCGGGGAAGAAGGAGATGTAGTTAATGGCAATTCTATAATTAATGTAAACTTTATTTTTTGAGTATATATGTATATGTATATCCTAATTTATATTATATTAATATTTAATATAATATGCACAATAAATATGCACCACACACACATTTTAATAATATATACACATATATACATATATACACTGTAATATCCCGTGTTTTTAAATATTTTTACACTGTACCGGGATATGCAGTGTTAATAATTTCCATATGTATATTATATGAAATTTTTACGAGTTGATGTGTATTTAAAACCTATTTTAATTATTGTGTCTTATTTACAGTGCTTTACGTAAAATTTTCCCGGGACTTGCATTTTCGGGGAAATTTTCACGTAAATAATTTATTATTAATTATTTTAAATATATTTTCGGATTTGCATGAACTCATACGTATTTTTAAAATACTAAATAAAGCTTATGTGTGTATATATTTATTTAATTAGGGTTTAGTATTTTATCCTAATATTTTATTAATTAATTAATTATTTTATTGTTATTTAAATTATTTTTAATTAATATTAAATTTTAAAATATTAAATATTAAGTGTGTGGATGTGATTTTTTTCAAATATTTTATTAAAATTATTTTTTTTATTTTTTTCTTTTTCTTTTTCTTTTTCTTTTTCTTCTTCTTCCTTCTTCCTTCCCCGTGCCCAACCACTCCCTCACCATCAACCACCGCTGCAACTGCCGTTCCCCTACCGTCGGTGTGCCTCTCGGCTTGCCACCGTCTTCCTCAGCTGTTCCCCGCCGCCAGCAGCCTCCTTCCCCAGCACCGGCAGTCTCTTTTCTTCCATTTTGGCCGAAATTCTTCTCCACGCCGTTCACCAACTTTTTGGCCACCATTTTCGACACCGTCGGTCTCTTTCTTCTCCTTGAGCTCCGATGAGTGTGATTCTAGCTTTTTTTTGAGCTTAAATGGTCTTGATTTGCTTAGGTTTCGAATTTTCGAATTCGGCCATATTAGGGTTTTTGATTTTTTTGAGCATTTAATTGATTGATTCATGAAAACACCCTTCACAAATGTTGATCCTAGTATCTTAATATACATGCATGATTTTTTGTGGAATTTTTGGAGATTATTTGGATTTTTGGGTATTTTTGAATATTTTAATATTATTTTCTAATTTTCGGAAATTAATTAAATAAATTATGAAATTGTGTTTTATGGTTAAATTAGGTGTTTAAATGAATTATAGGAATTTATTTGGAATTTTTATGAATTTCTAAGTATTTATTTTGAATTATTTGAGTTTATGTAAATTTGGGAAATTAGGGTTAATTATGTTTTTAATTGAAATTAATTGGATAATTGAGTTTAATTATTAATATTATTGATAAATATGTTGAGAAAATTAATTTTGGATAATTATACTATTTTTGGTGAATTTTTGAATGAATTTTAGTATATTTATATATATAGGGGTATTTTGGTAATTTTACACAAAATTGGCTAAAAATGTAATTTAATTGGTTTTAATAGTTATTTAGGGTATAAAAATGATTTTTATAAATTATTTGGTATTTTTAACTAATTAAAACTATTTTTCGTGAATTATTTTCAATTATATATATAATATACGATTTTACTAATAAAATGAGTTTTTATCGATTTTTACTGTGTTTAAAGGTTAATTATGTAATTTTTACCTATAAAATGTACTTCTGTGATTTAAGGGTATTTTTGATATTTCCTGAATTATTCTGTGTTTGTGGACCCCGGTCGGTAAACTGTAGTTTGGAGTCCGACCGAGGGGTTATGAATGAGATGTGGTGTTTATTTTCGAAGTATGTTTCTTTGCAGGGTCGGCTCTACTCTTTGAGTAGAGAGATGTCCATTTTACAGGGGAGGTTTTGCCGAATTTTCTGTAGAATTCTCGTAAAACGTGATGTCCGATCAAACCCTAATTCTATTTCTGTGATTAATATTCTAGATCGAGTTCTAGGATTTTCTATTAGGTTTATTCTAATGTCGGTTATTTATTGTTTGTTTAGTTGCACCGAGACCGAGGGCTAGTGGACCAGGCCCGTCGGACCCATCTCGTGGAGCGCACTAGGGTGAGTTACTATTTTATATATATATGCTTAGGATGCATGATTTAGAAATATATGTTTTATCTTAATTAAAAATGCATAAATAATGTGATATGTATTCAAGTATATTTTTGGTTTATAATAAATTTTATACATGTTTTGTTAATAAATTATATTTAAAATGTTTTTAAATATATTTCTAATTTAAATTGTAATTTAATTGGATTTATTTGGCGTATATATACTCGAAATATATCTAGTTTACTTTTGGTATATTTCCGGTATATATATATGGTTTATATTGTTATTTTATTTAATTTTATGCATCATTTATTATGAATGAATGTTTTATAATTATTAATGAAGGATATCGATAGAACGTGCTACCTAGTGGGCAGCACTAGGACCGAGTACGTACCGGTGCGCTTATAGCAGATAGGCTATACTACTAACCGTTTGTGGATATTGATGGAATATGATTATTTGATGTGTGAGATGTGATTTGGGTGTGATTGTTGGAGCTCGGTTGACCAAGTGTCTCGGGGCTAATCACACTGACAGTCAGACTGCTGAAGCTCGGTCAACTTAGTGTCTCGGGGCCAGTCTACTGTCTAAATGGATTAAGTGGATATATTTGGATTAAGTGAGCCTGTATGGCTAGAGTGTTGTCTAACACTGATTGAGGTTTCGATATCATAGGGTTCTATTTGATCCTTCATAAAAGATGGTTTTCAATGAAATATATAAAATGATTTTATTGCATCTGTGTGTATTTGCTTGTATATATACATATTAGATATATATTGTTGACTGTATGCATTATCATTTAGTGTGTATGTATATATATTATAGTAATTCACTCAGTGAGGTCTGACTCCCCTCCGTTGATAATTTTTCAGGAGAGTCAACATCTTCAGACCTCAGTAGCAGGCCTGTACGTCGGATTTCTTCCGCCCCGGCTTCTTTGTGTAAACCGCTTACTTGAGTCTTATTTTTATAATCTAGACACTGTAGTAGTTGTAAATTAATTTATGGGATTTTATGTATTTTATTCATGTGAGATATTATATTATGTGAACTGGATTTGTATTTAAAGATTTATAAATATGAGATGAGATTTAATTTGAATCCAGTTGATGAAAATAATATTGTGATATTTATGATTTTCATTTCCGCTGCATTATATATTGCTACTATTATTGCATGTTTTATTTTATTTTTAGGCTTGCTACGGGTTCCGGATTCGAAAGAATTCCCGTTACCTAGCGCCGGTCATGGCCCCTGTTTTGGGTCGTGACATACACACTTAATTAATTAATATTAAAACTATATATTATAATTTAATTCAATTAAATAAATCCTAATTTAACTTTAAATGCATGCATAAACATGTATTTTATTGACACTTTATAATCACGCATGAGCTCATGAAAATTCATAAAACTGTTTAAAATAATTAATATTTAATTATCTACGTTTTAATTTCCCCGAAAATAGAACTCTTGGGAAAATTTTACGTAAAAGAATTAAAATAATTAAAAATGACTTTAATAAATAATAAACTAATTAAATAATCATAAATATATATATAAATTATTAACACTGCATATCCCGATACAGTTTAAAATTATTTAAAAACTCAGGATATTACAGTCTTCCCCCCTTACAAGAATTCATCCCCGAATTCCAGAAAAGAATAATTACAGGATTAAGAAGGGAAGAGATATGGGTAAGAAGCTTGCATCTCAGCTTCAGTCTCCCATTTATGCTCCTCAACTCTGTTGCTACGCCACAGAACCTTGACCATCAGAATCTGTTTCGATCGCAACTGTCGAACTTGATAATCAATTATCGCCACAGGTTCTTCCACAAACGTCAAATCTTCGTTCACTTCTACGTTGTCGGGCTGCAACACGTGTGAAGAGTTTGAGACATATTTCCTTAGCATCGAGATATGAAATACCGGATGCACTTGAGACATACTCGGAGGCAAAGCCAATCGATATGCAACCATGCTAACTCTTTCCAAAATCTCGAACGGTCCAATATATCTCGGTGCTAACTTACCCTTTCTGCCAAATCTCATAACACCCTTCATCGGAGATACCTTCAGAAAACAAAGTCTCCAACTTAAAATTCTACGTCTCTACTCCTAGGATCCACATAACTCTTCTGCTTGCTAACTGTAGTCTCTAATCTATGCTTAATTACAACGACTTTCTCTACAGCATCCTGAACCATCTTAGGTCCAGTCAAAGCTCTCTCCCCAATCTCATCCCAACTCAGAGGGGATCTACACTTCCTTCCAACAACGCCTTATATGGTGCCATGACAATACTGCTATGGTAGCTTTTATTATAGGAAAACTCTACGAGTGGCAAATGATCATCCCAGCTACCTCCCAAATCCAAAACACACATCCTTAACATATCTTCCAGTGTCTGGATCGTCCTCTCAGACTGACCATCTGTTTGAGGATGAAAAGTAGTACTGAAATCCAACCTAGTGCCCATTGCTTCCTGTAACTTCTGCCAAAAATGTGAGGTAAACACTGAACCTCTATCTGACACAATGGACACAAGTACTCCATGAGGGCACACAATATGCTTCACATACAGTTTCGCCAATCTAGCTACAAAATAGGTGGCTTTCACAGGTAAGAAATGTGCAGACTTAGTCAACCTGTCTACAATCACCCAGATGGAATTATATCCATCCTTAGAACGAGGTAAACTGTAATATCCCGTGTTTTTAAAAATATTTTTACACTGTACCGGGATATGCAGTGTTAATAAATTTTGAATATATATGTGATATTTTTACGAGTTAATATGTATTTAAAACCTATTTTAATTACTGTACATTATTTTCAGTGTTTTATGTAAAATTTTCCCGAGACTTGCATTTTCGGGGAAATTTTCACGTAAACAATGTATTATTAATTATTTTAAATGTATTTACGGACTTGCATGAACTCATACATATTTTTAAATTATTAAATAAAGCCTGTGTGTGTATAATTATTTAATTAGGGTTTATTATTACCCTAATATTTTATTAAGTATTTATTTGTTTTATTGTTATTTAATTAATTTTATTTAGTATAAAGTATTAAAATATTAATATTTTATGTGTGTGGTGTATATTTGATGTGTGTAATTTAATATTATTTTAATATATAGTATAAAGTATATATATATACATATATTTGTCAAAAATCAAAAAGTTTGGAAAATTACCATTTTGCCCCCAACTTCTTCTTCTTCCTCCCGATTCTCCCTTCTCCATTTTCGGTCCCTGCCGTGTCATTCCTTCACCGTGGGTGTGCCGTCCGGTGTGCCACCGTCTTCCCCGACCAATTTCGCCGCCTGAGGAGGCCGTTTCCGGCGTCTGGAAGTCAATTTTGGCCGGAGAAGCCGAAAATCGATCCACCGTCGATCACACCGATTCCGGCCACCGTTTTCGACACCGCTGGTCTCTTTCTTCTCCTTGAGCTCCAGTGAGTGTGATTCTAGCTTTGGTTTGAGCTAAAATGGTTTAGATTTGCTTAGGTTTCGAATTTTCAATTTCGGCCTATTAGGGTTTTTGATTTTTTTGAGCTTCGAATTGGATGATTCATGAAAACTCCCTTGACAAATGTTGTTTCGAGTAGCTCAATCTACATGTATGAATTTTTGTAGAATTTTTCGAGATTGTTTGGATTTTTGGGTATTTTTGAATATTTTAATATTATTTTCTAATTTTCGGAAATTAATTATTTAAATTATGAAATTGGAGTTTATGGTTAAATTAGGTGTTGAAATGAATTATAGGAATTTATTTGGAATTTTTATGAATTTCCAAGTATTTATTTTGAATTATTGAAGTTTATGTGATTTTGAGAAATTAGGTTAAATGTGTTTTTATTTGAATTTAATTGGTTAATTGAGTTTAATTATTGATATTATTGATAAATATGTTGAGAAAATTAATTTTGGATAATTGTATGATTTTTGGTGAATTTTTGAAGTAATTTAAGTATATTTATATATATAGGGGTATTTTGGTAATTTTACCCTAAATTGTCTAAAAATGTAATTTAATTGGTTTTATTAGTTATTTAAGGTATAAAAATGATTTCTACAAAATAGTTGGTATTTTTAACTAATTAAAACTATTTTTCGTGAATTATTTTCAATTATAAATATAATATACGGTTTTTCTAATAAAATGAGTTTTATCGGTTTTTACAGTGTTTTAAGGGTTAATTATGTAATTTCTACCTATGAAAATGTATTTCTGTGATTTAAGGATATTTTTGGTATATTTGAATTATGTTCTGTGTTTGTGGACCCCGGTCGGTGGACTGTAGTTTGGAGTCCGACCGTGGGATTTTGATTGTGTTGAGCTTGTTTTTCGAAGTGTATTTTCTTTGCAGGGTCGGCTCTACTCTTTTGAGTAGAGAGATGTCCATTTTACAGGGGAGGTTCTGCCGGATTTTTGATAGAATTCTCGTAAAACGTGATGTCCAGTCGAACCCTAATTCTGTTTCCGTATTTAAATACTCTAGATTGAATTCTAAGATTTCTATTAGGTTTATTCTGATGTCGATTATTTATTGCTTGTTTAGTTGCGCCGAGATCGAGGGCTAGTGGACCAGGCCCGTCGGACCTGTCTCGTGGAGCGCATTAGGTGAGTTACTATACTATATATATATGCTTAGGATGCATGATTTAGAAATGCATGTTTTATGTTGATTAAATATGCATAAATAATTTGATTATTTCTTAAGTTTACATTAAGTATATTTTTGGTTTATTTTTGGTATATAATAAATTATATACTTGTTTTATTAATAAAATATATTTAAAATGTTTTTAAATATATTTTTAGTTGAATTTATGATTTTGATTGGATTTATTTGATATATATATACTCGAAATATACCTGATTTACTTTTGGTATATTTCCGGTATGTATATGGTTTATGTTGTTATTTTGTTGAAATTCATGCATCAATTATTATTGTGAATGAATGTTTTATATTTATTAATGAAGGATATCAATAGAACGTGCTACCTAGTGGGCAGCACTATGACCGAGTACGTACCGGTACGCCTATAGTCTTTAGGCTATATTACTAGCTATTTGTGGATATTGATTTGATTATGATTATTTGATATGTGAGATGTGGTTTGGAGGTGTGATTGCTGGAGCTCGGTTGACCAAGTGTCTCGGGGCCAATCACACTGGCAGTCAGACTGCTGGAGCTCGGTTGACTTAGTGTCTCGGGGCCAGTCTACTGTCCAAATGGATTAAGTGGATATATATTGGAATAAGTGAGCCTGTATGGCCAGAGTGTTGTTTAACACTATTTTCTGAGGTTGCGATATTCTAGGGTTCTATGTGATCCTTCATAAAAGATGATTTTCAATAAAACATATAAAAATGATTTTCTGCATTTGTGTGTATTTGCCTGTATATATATTAGATATATATATATATTGTTGATTGTATGCATTATCATTTAGTGTGTATGTATATATATTATAGTAATTCACTCAGTGAGGTCTGACTCCCCTCCGTTGACTATTTTTCAGGAGAGTCAACTTCTTCAGACCTCAGTAGCAGGTCGATACGCCGGATTTCTTCTGCTCCGGCTTCTTTATGTAAATTATATACTTGAGTCTTATTTATTTTATCTAGACACTGCAGTAGTTGTGAAATAAAGTATTGGATTTCATGTATTTTATTTTAAAGAGATGTATTATATTGAAACTGGATTTGTATTAAAGATTATATCTATGTGATGAGTTTTGAATTAAATCCAGTTGATATGGATGATATTATGATTTTTTATTTCCGCTGCATTTATTATATGATTATTGTTATGGCATGCTTTATTTTATTTTTAGGCTTGCTACGGGTTCCGGATTCGAAAGAATTCCCGTTCCCTAGCGCCGGTCATGGCCCCTGTTTTGGGTCGTGACATAAACCAACCACAAAATCCATAGTTATCCTTTCCTACTTCCACTCGGGAATAGGAAGAGGCTGAAGCTTCCCAGAAGGTTTTTGATGTTCAGCTTTTACTTGCTGACACGTCAAGTACTTAGCAACATAATCAGCAACATCCTTCTTCAATCTATCCTACCAGTATAAATCTCTGATATTGTAGTACATCTTAGTGACACCCGGATGTACGCTATAAGCTGTAGAATGTGCTTCCTCTAGGATCTCTTCTCTCAAATCATCCACATTAGGAACACACAATCTACCACTGATCCACAACACACCATCATCATTGAGTGTGAAATCAGTGAACTTCCCTGCTCGAAGATTCTCTGCAAGCTCCTCTAGAATAGGATCTCGGCTCTGAGCTGCCTTAATCCTATCTCTCAGTATAGATCGCACCTTAAACTGAGCTAACAGTCCACTTGACCTACTGATCTTCATCATCAGACCTTGATCCACCAACAGATGCAACTCTAGGATCAACGGTCTCCTCTCTACACTGATATGAGCAAGACTGCCTGAGGACTTCCTACTCAAGGCATATGCTACAACATTAGCCTTACCTGGATGATATAAAATCTCACAGTCATAATCCTTCAATAGTTCCAACCATCTCCTCTGCCTCAGATTCAGATCTCTCTGCTGAAAAATGTACTTAAGGCTCTTGTGATTAGTAAAAATCTCACAAGTCACCCCATACAGATAATGTCTCCAAATTTTGAGAGCAAAGATCACTGCAACCATCTCTAGGTCATGTGTAGGATAGTTCTACTCATGCTTTTTCAACTGCCTCGAAGCATAGGCTATCACCCTACCATTTTGCATCAACACACAACCAAGGCAAACTCTAGAGGCATCACAATAAACTGTGAACTTGTCCACACTATTAGGCAAAGCTAACATTGGGGTTGTGGTCAATTTCTCCTTCAATAACTGAAAACTGTTCTCATAAGCTTCTGACCACTCAAAATTTACATTCTTCTGAGTCAAGTGAGTCATAGGGGCTGCAATTCTAGAAAAATCCTATACAAACCTCCTATAATACCCGGCTAAACCTAGAAAACTGTGAATCTCAGTAACAAAAGTCAATCTAGGCCACTCAGACATTGCCTCAATCTTCTGTGGATCAACCTGGATACCTTCTTTAGACACCACGTATCCAAGAAAAGAAACACTCTCCATCCAAAAATCACACTTCGAGAATTTAGCATAAAGCTGATGTTCTCTCAATATCTGTAGTATAGTCCTCAAGTGATATACATACTCTTCCATATTCCTCGAATATACCAGTATATCATCGATGAAGACTACCACAAACTAATCCATATATGGTCTGAATATTCTGTTCATCAAGTCCATAAAAGATGGTGGTGTGTTAGTCAAGCCAAAAGACATCACCAGAAACTCATAATGGCCATATTGAGTGTGGAATGCCATTTTAGGAACATCAGCTTCACTGATCTACAACTGATGATAATCCGACCTCATATCAATCTTAGATCAAACAAGTCATCTATCCTCAGGAGAGGATACTTGTTCTTCACCGTCACCTTGTTCAGCTCTCTGTAATGAATGCACTGTCTCAGGGTACCATCCTTCTTCTTTACAAACAAGACTGGTGCACCCCAAGGAGAAACACTGGGTCTGATAAAACCCTTATCCAATAACTCTTGCAACTGCTCCTTTAACTCTTTCAAATCTGCAAGAGCCATTCTATAGGGTGGCATAGATATAGGAGTAGTACTTGGAACCACATCTATACAGAACTCAATCTCTCTGTGAGGTGGTAAACCTGGCAACTCCTCAGGAAAAAAATCAGGAAACTCACAGGCAATAAGAACATCCATGAGTGACAACTTCTCCACTGAAGTATCCCTGACTAATGCCAAATATCCTTGACAACCTTCCCTCAGTAACTTCCTAGCCGTAATAGCAGAAATAAGATTTTGAGGTGCCGAACTCCTATCACCCACAAATTTAAATTCTTCTTCATCAGGAATTCTGAAAGTCACCTCTTTACTCTAACAATCCACCATAGTATAGTGCTGAGATAACCAATCCATACCTAGAATAACATTAAAATCCATCACATCCAAAAGAATCAAATCAGTAGATAATTCTCTATCTCCCATGAGAACTGGATAACCAGAAAGAACAATATCGGTGTCTAAGGAATCACTTAGAGGAGTGGCAACAGATAAAGGAAAAGCCATCCTCAAACTTGCCAATAAGACTTGAAAGCAAAAGTAGGAGAAATAAATAAATGTGTGGCACCCGAATCAAATAGAACCCATGCATCCAGGTAACAGACAGAAATAATACCTGCCATGATTGCATTAGATGCCTAAGCATCTTGCTGATAAGATGAAAAACTTTAGCCTGTCCTCAACCTCCCTGCTGGCTGGTAGAAGCTTGGCCAACACCTCTGGCACCTCTACCATGACCTTACTGTGGAACAAGCTGAGTGGAACTCTGATGCTGGGCTTGAGGCAACTGAAATGGAATGGGTGCAGCACTAGCAATCGACTGTTATGGAAATCATGGAATCTGTGACTGTTGATACCTAGAATAAGGATATGATCTAGCATAATGTCCTGTCTACCCACATCTAAAGCATTTCAACGGTGTTAGGTAACATGGTCCCTGATGGACTCTACCGCAGGTCTGGTAAACACTGGCAGCTGACCCGGAACTACGACCACTGCTACTGCTCGAAGCACCTGACTCGAGTCTAAATGGTTTACGCTGACCTCCATAGCCATGTCTACTGCTCTGATGTACTCACTGCTGTTGTCTCTGACTCTGCTGAGCCGGACGTCTCTGCTGATTACTCGAACTAATATGAAAACTCGAATAGGAAGTAGTATGAAATCCACTCAACTGAACACCCAGCTGGTAATAATCAGGCGTAGCTCCCTGCCTGACTAGCCTCAGCTTAATCTCCTTGGCCAACTCAATAACAAACTCCAGAGTAAGGCCTACTACAGGCATACCAGTAAATGCAAAACCCAAACTAGTAACGTAAGTAGTAACTATGAAATACTGGTCTCGCATCAGATCCTCTGCATATCTACCCAACCGGAGGAACTCTTGGGTATACTCCGCTATTGATCGATCACCATGAGATATACTAGTCAACCAGAGATGATAACTCATGCGAAGCGGCTCTGGACAGAATCTCCTTATAAATCGCTCTCTGAACTGAGCCCAGGTCATCGTCATCATATACGATTGGATCATCTAAATGAACCAGTCCAGGGCTGGTCCCTCAACAGATAGCTTGACGATCATGATCCACTGGTACTCGGTGTGAGCAGTTTGAGTCCTAGTCTTAATCGCATGTAGAAAATCTAGAGGATCAAAAGTCCCATCAAAAGAAATCCTGCCAACTCTAGCATAGAACAGAGTTGCCTCAGGGTCAAATGTACCCTGCTGATAGGCAGGCTGAATAGGCAAAACAATTAAAGGTACAGGAACATCCTTTACTCAGGCTCTACAGGCTCCTCATCCTATATCTTTTTCTATCTACAGTGACTTGCTACTTCTCGAGGTCTACCTCTGCCATGACCTTTGTGTCTAACTGGCGACTCAGGAGGTAAAACCTCATCTTGAAAGGACTCATCATCCTCGGCCTCAATGACCGGTGGAGCGACACACACTCGCCTCCTCATTCTGAAAAGACAAACAGAATGATTCAGACAAAACAGATAATGGAGGAATGATGCAAAAAACTAAAGCAAGGAATACAAATCTCAAGGAATACTAAATCAATTTCTCATCTCATATATATAAATCTTTTAATACAAATCCAGTTCAAATATAATACAACATCTATTTAACAGTTTAATGACTACTGCAGTGTCTAGATAAAATAAAACTCGAGACTCATATAAGCAGTTTACATAAAGAAGTCGGGCTAAAAGAAATCCGACATACAGGCCTGCTACTGAGGTCTGAAGATGATGACTCTCCTGAAAAATAGTCAAAGGAGGGGAGTCAGACCTCACTGAGTGAATTACTATAATATATATACATGCATACTAAATACCAATGCACACAGTCAATAACATATATATAATATGTATGTATACAAGCAAATACACACAGATGCAATAAAATCATTTTATATATATTTCATTGAAAATCATCGTTTATGAAGGATCACATAGAACCCTAGAATATCGCAACCTCAAAAACAGTGTTAGACAACACTCTAGCCATACATGCTCACTTATTTCCAAAATATTCACTTATTCCATTTGGACAGTAGACTGGCCTCGAGACACTAAGTCAACCGAGCTCCAGTAGTCTGACTACCAGTGTGATTGGCCCCGAGACATTTGGTCAACTGAGCTCCAGCAATCACACCTCCAAACCATATCTCACACATCAAATAATCATAACCAATCAATATCTACAAATATGTTAGTAATATAGCCTAAATGCTATAAGCGTACCGGTACGTACTCGGTCCTAGTGCTGCCCACTAGGTAGCACGATCTATTGATATCCTTCATTATTAAATATAAAACATTCATTCACAAATAAATGACGCATGAATTTAAATAACATAACAATATAAACCATATATATATACTGGAAATATACCAAAAGTAAACCAGGTATATTTCGAGTATATATACGTCAAATAAATCCAATCAAATTACAAATTAAGCTAGATATATATTTAAAAACATTTCAAATATAATTTATTAATAAAACATGCATATAATTTAATATATACCAAAAATAAACAAAAATTAAACTAAAAATATACTTAAATACAAATCACATTATTTATGCATATTTAATCAAAATAAAACATATATTTCTAAAATCATGCATCCTAAACACATATATATAAAATAGTAACTCACACTTAGTGCGCTCCACGAGATAGGTCCAATGGGCCTGGTCCACTAGGCCTCGGTCTCGGCGCAACTAAACAAACAATAACGACAAGAATCAGAATAAATAGAACATAAGTTCTAAGGACTCATTCTAGATTACTAGACACAGAATTAGAAATCAGGATTCGACTGGACATCACATTTTACGAGAATTCTACCAAAAATTCGGCAGAACCTCCCCTGCAAAATGGACATCTCTCTACTCAAAGAGTAGAGCCGGCCCTGCAAAGAAACAGACTTTGAAAAATAGGCACAATAACTCATCCACAATCCCTCGGTCGGACTCCAAACTACAGTCTACTGACCGAAGTCCACAATTCACAAAATAATATAAACAGAAATATATTTTATACATAGAAATTACGTAATTACCCTTAAAACACATTAAAAACCGATAAAACTCATTTTATTTAGAAAAATCATATATTATATATATAATTGAAAATAATTCATGAAAATTAGTTTTAATTAGTTAAAAATACTAAATAATTTCTAGAAATCATTTTTATACATTAAATAACTATTAAAACCAATTTAATTATATTTTTAGTCAATTTCGTGTAAAATTACCAAAATGCCCCTATATATATAAATATACTAAAATTACTTCAAAAATTCACCAAAAATAGTATAATTATCCAAAATTAATTTTCTCAACATATTTATCAATAATATCAATATTTAAACTCAATTAACCGATTAATTTCAATTAAAAAGACAATTAACCCTAATTTTCCAAAAATTACATAAACAAATTAAATTCAAAATAAATACATATAAATTCATAAAAATTCCAAATAAATGTCTATAATTCATTCCAACACCTATATTTATCAGAAAACACAATTTCATAATTTAATTAATTAATTTCCGAAAATTATAAAATAATAATAAAATATTCAAAATACCCAGAAATCAAAATAATTCCCAAAAATTCTACAAAAATTCACACATGTAGATTAAGCTACTAGGATCAACATTTGTTAAGGGAATTTTCATGAATCAATCATTTGAAGCTCAAAAAAATTCGAAAATCATTTATGGCCGAAATTGAAAAATTGAGAAAAACCTTACCAAATCAGGTTTTAAGCTTAAACAAAGCTTGGAATCATCTTCTATGGCCTCAGGGGAGTCCAACAACACTGGAATGAAGGAATTTGGTGGCCAGAATAGTAAGTTATGAAGAAAATGGGACTTTCGGCCAAAAATGGAAGGAAAGGAGTTGGTCGGCGCCGAGGAAGACGACCGGAGTGGCGGAGCTGCTGAAGAAGATGGCGACATGCAGGGGAGGCACTCTGATGGCCTGTGATCGGAAGTAGCAACAGTGAGGGTTGATGGAGGAGGGTCGGGGAGAAGAAGGAAACCGAAGGAAAAAAGAAAAGAAAAAGAAAGAAAGAAAAAGGAAAAGAAAAAGAAAAGAAAAGAAAAAGAAAAAAATAATATAAAAATAATATGGTATGTTAATAAAATATTTGGAAAAATCACACACCACTCAAAATATTTTAATAATTTATATACTACATGAAAATAATTAAATAACAATAAACCAAATAAATAAATAATAAAATAATAAAATATTAGGGTGATAAATTAAACCCTAATTAAATACATATATACACACATAGGCTTTATTTAGTATTTTAAAAATATGTATGAGTTCATGCAAGTCCGAAAATCTATTCAAAATAATTAATAATAAATTATTTACATGAAAATTTCCCCGAAAATGCAAGTCCCGGGAAAATTTTACGTAAAGCACTTAAATAATAATAAACAATTAAAAATTCAATTTTAATTAAATAAAAGCTCATAAAATATCAATATCATATTTAAAAATTATTAACACTGTATATCCCGATAGAGTGTAAAAATATTTAAAAACACGGGATATTACAGTCTTCCCCCCTTACAAGAATTCGTCCCCGAATTCCAGAAAGAAAATGATCACAAAATCAAGAAGGGAAGAGATACAGGTAAGAAGCTCACATCTTAGCTTCAGTCTCCCACGTATGCTCCTCAACTCTGTTGCTACGCCACAGAACCTTGACCATCGGAATCTGCTTCGACCGCAACTGTCGAATTTGATAAACAACGATCGCCACAGGTTCTTCCACAAACGTTAAATTTTCACTCACTTCTACACTGTCAGGCTGCAACACGTGAGAAGGGTCTAAGATATACTTCCTCAGCATCGAGATATGAAATACTAGATGCACCTGTGACATACTCAGAGGCAAATCCAACCGATATGCAACAGTGCCAACTCTCTTCAAAATCTCAAACGGTCCGATATATCTCGGTGCTAACTTACCCTTCCTGCCAAATCTCATCACAACCTTCATCGGAGATACCTTCAGAAAAATGAAATCTCCAACCTGAAACTCCACATCTCTACGCCTAGGATCCGCATAGCTCTTCTATCTACTAATTGCGGTCTCTAATCTGCGCTTGATCACGACGACTTTCTCTGCAGCATCCTGAACCATCTCAGGTCCAGTTAAAGCTCTCTCACCAATCTCATCCCAACTCAACGGGGATCTACACTTCCTTCCATACAACGCCTTATATGGTGCCATGCCAATATTGCTATGGTATCTGTTATTATATGCAAACTCTACGAGTGGCAAATGATCATCCCAACTACCTCCCAAATCCAGAAAACACATCCTCAACATATCTTCCAATGTCTGGATCGTCCTCTCAGATTGACCATCTGTCTGAGGATGAAAAGTAGTACTAAAGTCTAACCTAGTGCCCATCGCTTCCTGTAACTTCTGCCAAAAATGAGAAGTAAACACCGAACCTCTATCTGACACAATGGACACAGGTACTCCATGAAGGCATACAATATGCTTCACATACAGCTTCGCCAATCTAGCTACAGAATAAGTGGCTTTCACAGGCAAAAAAATGTGCAGACTTCATCAACCTATCTACAATCACCCAGATGGAATCGTATCCATCCTTAGAACGAGGTAAACCGACCACAAAATCCATAGCTATCCTTTCCCACTTCCACTCGGGAATAGGAAGAGGCTGAAGCTTCCCAGAAGGCTTCTGATGCTCAGCTTTCACTTGCTGACACGTCAAACACTTATCAACATAATTAGCGACATCCTTCTTTAATCCATCCCACCAGTATAAATCTCCAATACTGTGGCACATTTTAGTAATGCCCGGATGAACGCTGTAGGCTGTAGAATGTGCTTCCTCTAGGATCTCTTCTCTCAAATCATCCACATCAAGAACACACAATCTACCACTGATCCACAACACACCATCATCATCGAGTGTGAAATCAGTGAACTTCCCTGCTTGAACATTCTCTGTAAGCTCTTTTAGAATAGGATCTCGGCTCTGAGCTGCTTTAATCCTATCCCTCAGTACAGATCGCACCTTAAATTGAGCTAGCAATCCACCTGATCTACTGATCTTCATCATCAGACCTTGATCGACCAACAGATGCAACTCCTGGATCAACGGTCTCCTCTCAACACTGATGTGAGCAAGACTGTCTGAGGACTTTCTACTCAAGGCATCTGCTACCACATTAGCTTTACCCGGATGATATAAAATCTCACAGTCATAATCCTTCAATAATTCTAACCATCTCCTCTGCCTTAGATTCAGATCTCTCTGCTGGAAAATGTACTTAAGGCTCTTGTGATCAGTAAATATCTCACAAGTCACCTCGTACAAATAATGTCTCCAAATCTTCAAAGCAAAGATCACTACAGCCATTTCAAGGTCATGTGTGGGATAGTTATGCTCATGCTTCTTCAACTGCCTTGAAGCATAGACTATCACCCTTCCATTCTGCATCAACACACAACCAAGGCCAATTCTAGAGGCATCACAATAAACTGTGAACTTGTCCATACAATTAGGCAAAGCTAACACTGGCGCTGTGGTCAATTTCTCCTTCAACAACTGAAAACTGTTCTCACAAGCCTTTGACCACTCGAATTTAACATTCTTCTAAGTCAAGCGAGTCATAGGGGCTGTTATTTTGGAAAAATCCTACACAAACCGCCTATAATACCTGGCTAAACCCAGAAAACTCTGAATCTCAGTAATAGAAGTCGGCCTAGGCTCAGACACTGCTTCAATCTTCTGTGGATCAACCTGGATACCTTCTTTAGACACCACATGTCCAAGAAAAGAAACACTCTCCATCCAGAAATCGCACTTCGAGAATTTAGCATAAAGCTGATGATCTCTCAGTGTCTGTAGTACAATCCTCAAGTGATATACTTGTTCCTCCATACTCCTTGAATAAACCAGTATATGATCGATGAAGACTACCATAAACTGATCCACATACGGTCTGAATACCCTATTCATCAGGTCCATAAAAGCTACTGGTGCATTAGTCAAACCAAAAGACATCACTAGAAACTCATAATGGCCATAACGAGTACGGAATGCCGTTTTAGGAACATCAGCTTCACTAATCCGCAACTGATGATAACCCGACCTCAAGTCAATCTTAGAAAAGAACTGTGCACCCTGTAGCTGGTTAAACAAATCTTCTATCCTCGGGAGAGGATACTTGTTCTTCATTGTCACCTTGTTCGGCTCTCTGTAGTCAATGCACAGTCTCAGGGTACCATCCTCCTTCTTCACAAATAGGACTGGTGCACCCCAAGGAGAAACACTGGGTCTGATAAAACCCTTATCCAATAACTCTTGCAACTGCTCCTTCAACTCTTTCAACTCTGCATGAGCCATTCTATAGGGTGGCATAGATATAGGAGTAGTACCTGGAACCACATCTATACAGAACTCAATCTCTCTGTGAGGTGGTAAACCTGGCAACTCCTCGGGAAAAACATCAGGAAACTCACAAGCAACAGGAACATCTGTGAGTGACAACTTCTCCACTGAAGTATCCCTGACTAATGCCAAATATCCCTGACATCCTTTCTTCAATAACTTCCTAGCTGTAATAGCTAAGATTCTGAGGTGCTGAACTCCTATCACCCACAAACTTAAAATCTTCTTCATCAAGAATTCTGAACGTCACCTCTTTATTCCTGCAATCTACCACGTCATAGTACTGAGATAACCAATCCATTCCCAAAAAAATATCAAACTCCATCACATCCAACAGAATCAAATCAGCGAGTAATTCTCTATCTCCCATGAGAATTGGACAACCGAAAGAACAATATCGGTGTCCAAAGAATCGCTCAAAGGAGTGATAAAGGAAAAGCCATCCTCGAAGCTTGCCAATAAGATTTAGAAGCAAAAACAGGAGAAACAAATGAATGCGTGGCACCCAGATCAAACAAAACCCATGCATCCAGGTAACAAACAGAAACATTACCTGCCACGACTGTATTAGATGCCTGAGCATCCTACTGAGTGAGATGGAAAACTCTGGCCTATCCTCGACCTCCCTACTGACTGGTAGAAGCCTGGCCAGCACCTCTGGCACCTCCTCTAGCATCTCTACCATGATTCTGCTATGGAACAAGCTTAGTGGAACTCTGATGCTGAGCTGGTGGTAACTGAAATGGCACGGTGCAACATTAGTAATCGACTGCTGTAGGAATCGCAGAATCTACAGCTGCTGATACCCGGAGTAAGGACACGATCTGGCAAAATGTCCTGTCTGCTCACATCTGAAGCATGTCAGTGGTGTCAGATAACACGGTCCCTGATGGACTCTACCACAAGTATGACAAACACTGGCAGCTGATCCAGAACTATGACCACTACTGCTGCTCAAAGCACCTGACCCAAATCTGAATGGTCTACGCTGACCTCCACGGCTATGTCTACTGCTCCGATGCACTCACTGCTGCTGCCTCTGACTCTGCTGAGTCAGACCTCGCTGCTGACTACTCGAACCAACATGAAAACTCGAATATGGTGTAGTCTGCAATCCACTCGACTGAACTCCTAGCTAGTAGTATTCAAGCATCGCTCCCTGCCTAACTAGCCTCAGCTCAATCTCCTTGGCTAACTCTACCACAGACTCTATAGTAAGGCCTCCTATAGGCATACCAGCAAATGCTGAACCCAAACCAGTAACGTAGGTAGTGATCATAAAATACTGATCTCGCATCAGATCCTCTGCATATCTACCCAGTCGAAGGAACTCTTGGGTGTACTCCTCTACAGATCGATCACCATGAGAAATACTGGTCAGTCGGAGATGATAGCTCATACGGAGAGGCTCTGAACAGAATCTCCTCATAAATCACTCTCAAAACTGAGCCCAGGTCATCGTCATCATGTAGGGCTGGATCATCTGAATAAACCAATCTAGGGTGGTCCCTCTACAGACAACTCGATGATCATGATTTGCTAGTACTCGGTGTGAGCAGTCCGAGCCCGAGTCTCGATCGCGTGCAGAAAGTCTAACGGATCAGAAGTACCATCAAACGCAATCCTGCCAACTCGGGCATAGAACAAAGTTGCCTCAGGGTCAGACATACCCTGCTGATAGGCAGGTTGAACAGGTTGAACAACTGGAGGCACAGGAACATCAAACTCAAGCTCAACAGGCTCCTCATCCTGTAACTCTCTCTACCTATGACGACCTGTCGCTCCTCGAGGTTTTCCTTTGCCATGACCTCTACGTCTAACTGGCTGCTCAGGAGGTAAAACCTCATCCTGAAAAGACTCAACATCCTCGGCCTCAACGACTGGTGGAGCGACACGCGCTCGCCTCCTCATTTTGAAAGGACAAACGGAAAGATTCAGACAACACAGACAACGGAGGAATAACATAGAAAACTAAAGCAAGAAATACTTATCAAGACATACTCAAACCTAATTCACTGCAGTAGTTACCAAAAGAAAACACAACTTGAAAACTAGGGCCACAACTCGCACAACTAAGCCCTGACACAGAACTCCGCTCTGATACCAACTTTGTCATGACCCAATACAGGGGCCATGACCGGCGCTAGGGAACGGGAATTCTTTCGAATTCGAAACCCGTAGCAAGCCTAAAAATAAAATAAACATACAATAATAATAACAACAGCTCTTAATGCAGCGGAAATAAAATTATAAGTATCAAAATAATATTCCACCACCAGGGAATTTAAATCAATTTCTCATCTCATATATATAAATCTTTTAATACAAATCCAGTTCAAATATAATACAACATCTCTTTAACAGTTTAATGACTACTGTAGTGTCTAGATAAAATAAAACTCAAGACTCAGATAAGCAGTTTACATAAAGAAGTCGGGGTGGAAGAAATCCGGCGTATAGGCCTGCTACTGAGGTCTGAAGATGATGACTCTCTTGAAAAATAGTTAACGGAGGGGAGTCAGACCTCACTGAGTGAATTACTATAATATATATACATGCATACTAAATGCCAATGCACACAGTCAATAATATATATATAATATGTATGTATACAAGCAAATACACACAGATGCAATAAAATCATTTTATATATATTTCATTGAAAATCATCGTTTATAAAGGATCACATAGAACCATAGAATATCGCAACCTCAAAAACAGTGTTAGACAACACTCTAGCCATACAGGCTCACTTATTTCCAAAATATTCACTTATTCCATTTGGATAGTAGACTGACCCTAGACACTAAGTCAACCGAGCTCCAACAGTCTGACTGCCAGTGTGATTGGCCTCGAGACACTTGGTCAACCGAGCTCCAACAATCACATCTCCAAACCATATCTCACATATCAAATAATCATAACCAATCAATATCTACAAATATGTTAGTAACATAGCCTAAATGCTATAAGCGTACCGGTACGTACTCGGTCTTAGTGCTGCCCACTAGGTAGCACGTTCTATTGATATCCTTCATTATTAAATATAAAACATTCATTCACAAATAAATGACGCATGAATTTAAATAACATAACAATATAAACCATATATATATATATTGGAAATATACCAAAAGTAAACCAGGTATATTTCGAGTATATATACGTCAAATAAATCCAATCAAATTACAAATTAAGCTAGAAATATATTTAAAAACATTTCAAATATAATTTATTAATAAAACATGCAAATAATTTAATATGTACCAAAAATAAATCAAAAATAAACTAAAAATATACTTAAATACAAATCACATTATTTATGCATATTTAATCAAAATAAAACATATATTTCTAAAATCATGCATCCTAAACACATATATATAAAATAGTAACTCACACTTAGTGCGCTCCACGAGATAGGTCCGATGGGCCTGGTCCACTAGGCCTCGGTCTCGGCGCAACTAAACAAACAATAACGACAAGAATCAGAATAAATAGAACATAAGTTCTAAGGACTCATTCTAGATTACTAGACACAGAATTAGAAATCAGGATTCGACCGGACATCACGTTTTACGAGAATTCTATCAAAAATTCAGCATAACCTCCCCTGTAAAATGGACATCTCTCTACTCAAAGAGTAGAGCCGGCCCTACAAAGAAATAGACTTCAAAAAATAGGCACAACAACTCATCCACAATCCCTCGGTCAGACTCCAAACTACAGTCTACTGACCGAAGTCCACAATTCACAAAATAATATAAAAATACCAAAAATACCCTTATATCACAGAAATATATTTTATACATAGAAATTACGTAATTACCCTTAAAACACATTAAAAACCGATAAAACCCATTTTATTTAGAAAAATCATATATTATATATATAATTGAAAATAATTCATGAAAATTAGTTTTAATTAGTTAAAAATACTAAATAATTTGTAGAAATCATTTTTATACCTTAAATAACTATTAAAACTAATTTAATTATATTTTTAGTCAATTTCGTGTAAAATTACCAAAATGCCCATATATATATAAATATACTAAAATTACTTCAAAAATTCACCAAAAATAGTATAATTATCCAAAGTTAATTTTCTCAACATATTTATCAATAATATCAATATTTAAACTCAATTAACCAATTAATTTCAATTAAAAACACAATTAACCCTACTTTTCCAATAATTACATAAACTAATTAAATTCAAAATAAATACATAGAAATTCATAAAAATTCCAAATAAATTTCTATAATTCATTTCAAAACCTATATTTATCATAAAACACAATTTCATAATTTAATTAATTAATTTCTGAAAATTAGAAAATAATAATAAAATATTCAAAAATACCCAAAAATCAAAATAATTCCCAAAAATTCTACAAAAATTCACACATGTAGATTAAGCTACTAGGATCAACATTTTTTAAGGGACTTTTCATGAATCAATCATTTGAAGCTCAAAAAAATTCAAAAATCATTTATGGCCAATATTAAAAAATTGAGAAAAACCTTACCAAATCAAGTTTTAAGCTTAAACAAAGCTTGGAATCATCTTCTATGGCCTCAGGGGAGTACAAAAACACCAGAATGAAGGAATTTGGTGGCCGGAATAGTAAGTTGTGAAGAAAATGGGACTGTTGGCCAAAAATGGAAGGAAAGGAGTTGGCCGGCGCTGGGGAAGACGACCGGAGCGGCGGAGCTGCTGAAGAAGACGACGATAGGTAAGGGAGGCACTCTGACGGCTGGTGATCAGAAGTAGCAGCGGTGAGGGTTGATGGAGGAGGGTCGGGGAGAAGAAGGAAACCGAAGGAAAAAAGAAAAGAAAAAGAAAGAAAGAAAAAGGAAAAGAAAAAGAAAAGAAAAGAAAAAGAAAAAGAAAAAGAAAAGAAAAGAAAAAGAAAAAGAAAAAAATAATATAAAAATAATATGGTATGTTAATAAAATATTTGGAAAAATCACACACGACTCAAAATATTTTAATAATTTATATACTACATGAAAATAATTAAATAACAATAAGCCAAATAAATAAATAATAAAATAATAAAATATTAGGGTGATAAATTAAACCCTAATTAAATAAATATATACACACATAGGCTTTATTTAGTATTTTAAAAATATGTATGAATTCATGCAAGTCCGAAAATCTATTCAAAATAATTAATAATAAATTATTTACGTGAAAATTTCTCCGAAAATGCAAGTCCCGGGAAAATTTTATGTAAAGCACTTAAATAATAATAAACAATTAAAAATTCAATTTTAATTAAATAAAAGCTCATAAAATATCAATATCATATTTAAAAAATATTAACACTGTATATCCTGATACAGTGTAAAAATGTTTAAAAACACGGGATATTACAATTTCGAGTATATATGTCAAATAAATTCAATTTAATTACAAAATAAACTAGAAATAAACCATAAATATACCTAAAATTTTTTTAAGTATAATTCATTAATAAAACATGCATATAGTTTAAAATATACCAAAAATATACCACTCATATACCAAAAAATATACCAAAATAAACCTAAGTAATTATTAAACTATGTAAGCATATTTTATAAAATAAAACATACATTTCTAAAAAAAACATGCATCCTAGAACACGTATATATAAAATAACAACTCACTGTTATTGCACTCCTCGAGATGGGTCCGATGGGCCTGGTCCACTAGGCCTCGATCTCGGCGCAACTAAACAAACAAATGATAACACGACATTAGAATAAATCTAGCAAAAATTCTAAGGACTCGGTCTAGAATCTTAGACACAGAATTAGAATAGGAAATTCGATTGGACATCACTGTCACGACCCAAAACAGGGGCCGTGACCGGCGCTAGGGAACGGGAATTCTTTCGAATCCGGAACCCGTAGCAAGCCTAAAAATAAAATAAATCATGCAATAACAATAACCACATAATATGCAGCGGAAAATAAAAATCATAATATCATGATATTACCCATATCAACTGGATTTAAATCAAAACTCATCTCCTCACATATATAAAATCTCTTTAATACAAATCCTAGTTTCAATATAATACATCTCTTTAAAATAAAATACATGAAATCCAACACTTATATTCACAACTACTGCAGTGTCTAGATAAAATAAATAAGACTCAAGTAGACAGTTTACATAAAGAAGCCGGGGCGGAAGAAATCCGGCGTATCGACCTGCTACTGAGGTCTGAGGAAGTTGACTCTCCTGAAAAATAGTCAACGGAGGGGAGTCAGACCTCACTGAGTGAATTACTATAATATATATATATACACACTAAGTGATAATGCATACAGTCAAAAGTATATATAATATATATATATACAGGCAATTACACACAGATGCAGTAAAATCATTTTTATATACTTTATCTGAAAATCACAGTTTATGAAGGATCACATAGAACCCTAGAATATCGCAACCTCAAAAATAGTGTTAAACAACACTCTGGCCATACAGGCTCACTTAATCTAAAGATATCCACTTAATCCATTTAGACAGTAGACTGGCCCCGAGACACTAAGTCAACCGAGCTCCAGCAGTCTGACTGCCAGTGTGATTGGCCCCGAGACACTTGGTCAACCGAGCTCCAGCAATCACACCCAAATCACATCTCACACATAACAATAATCATAATCAAATCAATATCCACAAATAGTTAGTAATATAGCCTAAAGCTATAGGCGTACCGGTACGTACTCGGTCCTAGTGCTGCCCACTAGGTAGCACGTTCTATTGATATCCTTCATCATTAATAATGTAAAACATTCATTCACAAAAATAAATGATGCATGAATGTAAATGAAATAACAATATAATCCATATATATACCGAAAATATACCAAAAGTAAACCAGGTATATTTCGAGTATATATATATCAAATACATTCAATCAAATTATAAATTAAGCTGGAAATATATTTAAAAACATTTTAAATATATTTTATTCACAAAATATGCATATAATTTAGTATATACCAAAAATAAACCAAAAATATACTTAAATACAAATCACATTATTTATGCATTTTAATCAAAGTAAAACATATATTTCTAAATCATGCATCCTAAGCATATATATATAGTATAGTAACTCACCTAATGCGCTCCACGAGACAGGTCCGACGGGCCTGGTCCACTAGCCCTCGGTCTCGGCGCAACTAAACAAGAAATAAATAATTGACATCAGAATAAATCCTAACAGAAATCCTAGAATTCAATCTAGAGTATTTAACACAGAATCAAAAATTAGGGTTCGACTGGATATCACGTTTTACGAGAATTCTACCGAAAATCCGGCAGAACCTCCCCTGTAAAACGGACATCTCTCTACTCAAAAGAGTAGAGCCGACCCTGCAAAGAAACACACTTCGAAAAACGAGCTCAACACAATCAAAATCCCACGGTCGGACTCCAAACTACAGTCCACCGACCAGGATCCACAAACACAGAATAATTCCGAGAATACCAAAAATATCCTTAAATCACAGAAATACATTTTCATAGGTAGAAATTACATAATTAACCTTAAAACACTGTAAAAAACCGATTAAAACTCATTTTTTTAGAAAAACCGTATATTATATATATAATTGAAAATAATTTACGAAAAATAGTTTTAATTAGTTAAAAATACCAAATATTTTGTAGAAATCATTTTTATACCTTAAATAAATATTAAAACCAATTAAATTACATTTTTAGACAATTTAGGGTAAAATTACCAAAATACCCCTATATATATAAATATACCTAAATTACTTCAAAAATTCATCAAAAATTATACAATTATCCAAAATTAATTTTCTCAACATATTTATCAATAATATTAATAGTTAAACTCAATTAACCAATTAAATTCAATTTAAAACACAATTAACCTAATTTTCCAAAATCACCTAAACTTCAATAATTAAAAATAAATACTTAGAAATTCATAAAAATTCCAAATAAATTCCTATAATTCATTTCAACACCTAATTTAACCATAAACTCCAATTTCATAATTTAAATAATTAATTTCCGAAAATTAGAAAATAATATTAAAATATTAAAAAATACCCAAAAATCCAAACAATCTCCAAAAATTCTACAAAAATTCACACATGAATATTAAGCTACTAGGAACAACATTTGTGAAGGAAGTTTCCATGAATCAATCAATTCAAAGCTCAAAAAAATTGAAAACCCTAAGAGGCCGAAATTTACAAATCGAAAACTAAGCAATTCTAGACCATTTCAGCTCAAACCAAAGCTAGAATCACACTCACCGGAGCTCAAGGAGAAGAAAGAGACTGGCGGTGTCGAAAACGGTGGCCGGAATCGGCGTGATCGACGGTGGATCGATTTTCGGCTTCTCCGGCCAAAATCGATCTCCCGACGCCGGAAACGGCCTCCTCAGGCGGCGAAATTGGTCGGGGGAAGATGGTGGCACACCGGACGGCACACCCACGGTGAAGGAACGGCACGGCAGTGACCGGAAATGGAGAAGGGGAGAATCGGAGAAGAAGAAGAGGACTCGGGGGCAAATATGTAATTTTCCAAACTTTTTGATTTTTGACAAATATATGTATATATATATACTTTATACTATATATTAAAATAATATTAAATTACACACATCAAATATACACACACACATAAAATATTAATATTTTAATAATTTATACTAAATAAAATTAATTAAATAACAATGAAAACAATTAAATACTTAATAAAATATTAGGGTAATAATAAACCCTAATTAAATAAATATACACACACAGTCTTTATTTAATAATTTAAAAATATGTATGAGTTCATGCAAGTCCGTAAATACATCTAAAATAATTAATAATAAATTGTTTACGTGAAAATTTCCCCAGAAATGCAAGTCCCGGGAAAATTTTACGTAAAACACTGTAAATAATATACCGTAATTAAAATAGGTTTTAAATACATATTAACTCGTAAAAATATCATATAATGTACAGAAATTATTAACACTGCATATCCCGGTACAGTGTGAAAATATTTTAAAAAAACACAGGATATTACAATCACGTTTTACGAGAATTCTACTGAAAATCGGGCAAAACCTCCCTTGTAAAAACGGACATCTCTCTACTCAAAGAGTAGAGCCGGGTACTGTAAAGAAACACACTTTAGGAATAAACATAGAACACAATCCCTCGGTCGGACTCCAAACTACAATTCACCGACCGAGGTTCACAATTCACAGAATAATTACAAAAATACCAAAAATGCCCTTTAATACTAAAAATACATTTTATAAGTCCAAATTACGTAATTAACCCTAAAACTTACTAAAAATCGATAAAAACTCATTTATTTAGAAAAATCATATATTATATATAATTTGAAAATAATTTACGAAAATAGTTTTAATTAGTTAAAAATACTAAATAATTTTTAGAAATCATTTTTATACCTCAAATAACTATTAAAACTAATTTAATTATATTTTTAGCCAATTTAGTGTCAAATTACTAAAATACCCCTAGTTTCGTAAATTCACTAAAATTAATCAAAAAAATTCACCAAAAAATAGTATAATTACTCAAAATTAATTTTCTCAACATATAATTAAATAATATCAATAAATATACTCAATTAAACAATTAATTTCACTAAAACACATAATTAACCTAATTTTCCCAAAATTACATAAACTAAATAAATTCCAAATAATTATATAAGATTCACAAAAATTACAAATAAATTTCTAAAATGAATTTGAACACCTATAAACACCATAAAACACAATTTCATAATTTAATTAATTAATTTTCGAAAATTAGAAAATATTAATAAAATAATCAAAAATTCACAAAAATCAAAATAATTCCCAAAAATTCTAAAAAAATTCAAAAAGCTATATTAAACTTCTAGGATTAATGTTTTTGAAGGAAGATTGCATGAATCAACCAATTGAAGCTCAAAAATTTTGAAAATCCTAAATGGCCAAAAATGTAAAATCGAAACCTAGGGAAATCTAGACCATTTCAAGTGAAACAAAGCTTGGAAATGAACTCACCGAAGCTCAAGGAGAAGATAGAGACCAGTGGCATTCAAAATGGTGGCAGGAAAGTCGACGATCGGTGAAGGAAGCAACTTTCAGCAATTCTTGGAAAATCCAACCAAAACATGCCGAAGAAGGGAGCTAGGGGCGGCAGGAAGGGCTGGAGGTGGAGGAGGAAGGCTGAGAGGCACATCGACGGTGAGAAATCAACTTGACAGACGCCAGAACAGGGAAGAAACGATCAGGGAAGAAGGAGATGTAGTTGATGGCAATTATGTAATTAATGTAAACTTTATTTTTTGATAATGATTTTATATGTATATATGTATATGTATATCCTACTTTATATTATATTAATATTTAATATAATATACACAATAAATATGCACCACACACAAATTTTAATAATATATACATATATACACACTTAATTAATTAATATTAAAACTATATATTATAATTTAATTCAATTAAATAAACCCTAATTTAACTGTAAATGCATGCATAAGCATGTATTTTATTGACACTTTAGAATCACACATGAGCTCATGCAAATTCATAAAACTGCTTAAAATAATTAATATTTAATTATCTACATTTTAATTTCTTCGGAAATAGAATTCTCGGAAAAATTTTATGTAAAAGACTTAAAATAATTACAAATAACTTTAATAAATAATAAACTAATTAAATAATAATAAATATATATATAAATTATTAACACTGCATATCTTGATGCTGTTTAAAATTATTTAAAAACTCGGGATATTACACTTATCCTCTTCCCTGACCACCAGTGAGTATGTTTCTAAGCTTGATTTCGTCCGGTTTGGTCTAGATTTTGGTGGTGAGCAATTTTAAGTTTCGGTCACCTAGAGTTTTTCAATTTTTCTAGGCTTGATTCTCTGTGATTCACACTTAATGCCTTAACTGTAATATCTCATGTTTTTAAAATATTTTAAACTGCATCGGGATATGCAATGTTAATAATTTTGTATATGATTATGTTATTTTATAAGTTTGTTATTTAATTAAAACTAATTTTTAGTTGTTTTATATTATTTTAAGTATTTTACGTAAAATTTTCCCAAAAAATTATATTTTCGGGGAAATTGACACGTAAATAATTTAATATTAATTATTTTAGATAGATTTCTGAATTTGCATGAGTTCATGCACTATTTTAACTATCATATTAAGATACATATATAAACATGCATATATATATTCATATATTTAATAATTTTAGGGTTTAGTAATTATTTTAATTTTGTATGTATATATTATATAGTTGTTATTTAATTAACATGTGTATATGTATATATATATTGTTTATTTTAAACATGTGGTGTGTGATTTTTATAAGTATTATATTAATATATTATAATATAAATTATTAAATTTATTATTATTATTATAATATATATATATATATACACACACACACACACAAAAACACAATTTTTTCCCTATTTTCCCTTCTTCTTCCCCAACACTACCCCTCCTTTCACCCTCACTGTCCGTTTCTTCTCCGACCAGAGCACCTCCAGCCTTCTGCCATCGACCACCTCCTCGCCAGCAAGCTTCGTCGTCCCTGTCATCTTCCCCGACACCGGCCAAGTCCATTTCCACCATTGTTGGCCGAAATTCAAGCTTTTCACCGTTCTTCCTCCTCCGGCCATTATTCTTCACGATTCTAGTGTCCTTGAGCTCCTCAAGCTTCGGTGAACTTGATCCAAGCTTCGGTTTAAGCTCTAACTTCCTCAATTTTTCTGTTTTTCAATTTTTCTATTTCGGCCATATGGACTTTTTGAATTTTTTTGAGCTTTTCCCTTGTGATTCATGAAAAGTACCTTAACAAACGTTTCTCCCCTTAGCTCAATATACCTACTTGAATTTTTTTAGAATTTTTGGAATTTATTTTGATTTTGGGTATTTTATTATTATTTTATTATTATTTTCTAATTTTCAAAAATTAATTAATTAAATTATGAAATTGTGTTTTATGGTAATTATAGGTGTTGAAATGAATTATAGGAATTTATTTGTAATTTTTATGAATTTTTATGTATTTATTTTGAATTTATTTAGTTTATGTAATTTTGAGAAAATAGGGTTAATTATGTGTTTAATTGAAATAAATTGGTAAATTGAGTATATTTATTGATATTATTGAAATATACATTGAGAAAATTAATTTTTGTGCAATTATATTATTTTTGGTGAATTTTTGGATTAATTTTAGTATATTTATATATATAGGGGTATTTTGGTAATTTTATATGAAATTGGATAAAATGTAATTAAATTGGTTTTAATAGTTATTTAGGGTATGAAAATGATTTATACAAATTATTTAGTATTTTTAACTAATTAAAACTATTTACGATTTTTCTAAATAAATGAGCTTTTATCGGTTTTTACTGTATTTTAGGGTTAATTATGTAATTTATACTTATAAAATGTATTTTTATTATATAAGGGTATTTTGGTATTTTATAAATATTTCGTGAATTGTGAACCTCGGTTGGTGATTTGTAGTTTGGGGTCCGACCGAGGGATTGTGGTTGTGTTTTGTGTTTATTTTCAAAGTGTATTTCTTTGGAGGGCCGGGCTCTACTCTTTGAGTAGAGAGATGTCTGTTTTATAGGGGAGGTTTTGCTGAATTTTTGATAGAATTCTCGTAAAATGTGATATCCAGTCGAATTCTTATTTAATTATATGTCTAGTAATCTAGATTGAGTCTTTAGAACTTCTGTTAGATTTATTCTGATTCTTGTCATTATCTGTTTGTTTAGTTGCGCCGAGACCGAGGCCTAGTGGAGCAGGCCCATCGAACCCATCTCGAGGAGCGCAGTAATAGTGAGTTGCTATTTTATATATATATGCTCTAGGGTGCATGATTTTAGAAATATATGTTTTATTTTGATTAAATATGCATAATGGTTTAATTAGTACTTGAGTTTATTTTAGTTTACTTTTGGTTTATTTTTGGTATATTTTAAACTATATGCATGTTTTATTAATGAATTATGTTTAAAATGTTTTTAAGTATATTTCTAGTTTATTTTGTAATTAAATTCAATTTATTTGACGTATATATACTCGGAATATACTTGGTTTATTTTTGGTATATTTCTATGTCACGACCCAAAACAGGGGGCCATGACCGGCGCTAGGGAACGAGAATTCTTTCGAATCCGGAACCCGTAGCAAGCCTAAAAATAAAATAAAACATGCAATAGTAATAATAACAATATTAAATGCAGCAAAAATAAAAATCATAAATATCATAATATTATTTTCACCAACTGGATTTAATTTAAATCTCAACTCATCACATATATATAAAATCTTTTTAATACAATCCAGTTCAATTTCTTAAAATGCATCTCGCATAAATAAAATACATAATGTCTCATAGTTAATTTACAACTACTGCAGTGTCTAGATTATAAAAATAAGACTCAAGTAAGCAGTTTACACAAAGAAGCCGGGGCGGAAGAAATCTGGCGTATCGGCCTGCTACTGAGGTCTGAAGATGTTGACTCTCTTGAAAAATTATCAACGGAGGGGAGTCAAACCTCACTGAGTGAATTACTATAATATATATACATACACACTAAATGACAATGCATACAGTCAACAATATATATCTAATTTGTATATATATAGGCAAATACACACAGATGCAATAAAATCATTATATATATATATTTCATTAAAAATCATTTTTTATGAAGGATCACATAGAATCCTATGATATCGTAACCTCGAAAACAATGTTAGACAACACTCTAGCCATACAGGCTCACTTAATCCAAATATATCCACTTAATCCATTTAGACAGTAGACTGGCCCCGAGACACTAAGTCAACCGAGCTCCAATAGTCTGATTGCCAGTGTGATTGGCCCCGAAACACTTGGTCAATCGAGCTCCAGCAATCACACCCAAATCACATCTCACACATCAAATAATCATATCTAATCAATATCGACAAATGGTTAGTAATATAGCCTAAATGCTATAGGCGTACCGATACGTACTCGGTCCTAGTGCTGCCCACTAGATAGCACGTTCTATTGATATCCTTCATCATTAATAATATAAAACATTCATTCACAAATAAATGATGCATGAATTTAAATAAAGTAACAACATAGACCATATATATACTAGAAATATACCAAAAATAAACCAGGTATATTTCGAGTATATATACGTCGAATAAATCCAATACCATTACAAAATAAACTAAAATATATCAAAATATACATAAAAGCATTTTTAAGAATAATTTAGTTATAAACATGCATATAATTTAATATATACCAAAAATATACTTAAATACAAATCACATTATTTATGCATTTTAATCAAAATAAAACATATATTTCTAAAATCATGCATCCTAAGCATATATATATATAATAGTAACTCACCCTAGTGCGCTCCACGAGACGGGTCCGACGGGCCTGGTCCACTAGCCCTCGGTCTCGGCGCAACTAAACAAGCAATAAATAACCGATATCAGGATAAACCTAACAGAAATCCTAGAATTTGATCTAGAGTATTAAACATAGAATCGATATCAGGGTTCGATCGGATATCACGTTTTACGATAATTCTACCAAAAATTCGACAGAACCTCCCCTGTGAAACGGACATCTCTCTACTCAAAAGAGTATAGCCGACCCTGCAAGGAAATACACTTCAAAATACGAGCTCAACACTCAACCACAACCCCTCGGTCGGACTCCAGACTACAATCTACCGACCGGGGTTCACAAACACAAAACAATTCAGAAAATACCAAAAATACCCTTATAACATAGAAATTCATTTTATAAGTAGAAATTACACAATTAATCTTAAAACACAGTAAAAACCAATAAAAACTCATTTTATTAGTAAAACCGTATATTATATATATAATTGAAAATAATTCACGAAAAATAGTTTTAATTAGTTAAAAATACTAAATAATTTATAGAAATCATTTTTATACTTTAAATAACTATTAAAACCACTTAAATTACATTTTTAGCCAATTTAGGATAAAATTACCAAAATGCCCTTATATATATAAATATACTATAATTACTTCAAAAATTCACCAAAAATTATAAAATTATCCAAAAATTAATTTTCTCAACATATTTATCAATAATATTAATAATTAAACTCAATTAACCAATTAAATTCAATTAAAAACATAATTAACCCTAATTTCCCAAATTTACATAAACTTCAATAATTCAAAAGAAATACTTATAAATTCATAAAAATGCCAAATAAATTCCTATAATTCATTTAAACACCTAATTTAACCATAAAACACAATTTCATAATTTAAATAATTAATTTTCGAAAATTAGAAAATAATATTAAATATTCAAAAATACCCAAAAATCTCCAAAAATTCCACAAAAATTCATACATGTATATTAAGTTACTAGGAACAACATTTGTGAAGGGATTTTTTATGAATCAATCAATTCAAAGCTCAAAAAAATCAAAAACCCTAATATGGCCGAATTGGAAAAATTCAAAACTAAGCAAATCTAGACCATTTAAGCTCAAACCAAAGCTATAATCACACTCACCGGAGCTCAAGGAGAAGAAAGAGACCAGCGGTGTCGAAAATGGTGGCCGAAATTGTGGTCGACGGCGAGGAGAGGAAATTTTGGCCAAATGAAGAAAAGAGGTTGCCGGCGCCGGGGAAGGAGGCTGCTGCGGCGGGGGATGGCTGAGGACGATGGTGGCAAGCCAGGAGGCACACCGACGGTAGGGGAACGACATGACAGACGATGGTTGGTGGTGAGGGAGTGGTCGGGCGCGGGAAGGAGAAGAAGAAGAAGAAGAAAAAGAAAAGAAAAGAAAAGAAAAAGAAGAAAAAATAAAATAATATTTGTATATTAAAATATAGTGTATAAATAAAATATATGGGGAAAAATACACACCACATATTATTATATTAATTTAAATAAACAATTAATAATAAAATGATAAAATATTAGGGTAATATATATTAAACCCTAATTAAATAAATATTGCACACATAGGCTTTATTTAGTAATTTAAAAATACGTATGAGTTCATGCAAGTCCGAAAATATATTTAAATAATTAATAATAAATTATTTATGTGAAAATTTCCCCGAAAATGCAAGTCCCGGGAAAATTTTACGTAAAGCATTGTAAATAAGTCACAATAATTGAAATAGGTTTTAAATACATATCAACTCATGAAAATATCGTAATATATACAAAAATTATTAACACTGCATATCCCGGTACAATATTAAAATATTTAAAAACACGGGATATTACATTCTAGTATATATATGGTTTATGTTGCTATTTTATTCAATTTCATGCATCATTTATTTATGAATGTATGTTTTATATAATAAATGAAGGATATAAATAGAACGTGCTACCTAGTGGGCAGCACTAGGACCAAGTACGTACCGATACGCCGATAGCATTTAGGCTTAATTACTAACCATTTATGGATATTGATCAGATTGATTTATTTAATGTGTGATATGATTTGGGAGTGTGATTGCTGGAGCTCGGTTGACCAAGTGTCTCAGGGCCAATCACACTGATAGTCAGACTGTTGGAGCTCGCTTGACTTAGTGTCTCGGGGCCAGTCTACTATCCAAATGGATCAAGTGAATATATTTGGAATGAGCCTGTATGGCTACAGTGTTGTCTAACACTGTTTTGAGGTTGTGATTTTCTAGGGTTCTATTTAATCCTTCATAAACTGTGATTTTTAGTAAAAAAAATACATAAAATGATTTTATTGCATCTGTGTGTATTTGCTTGTATATATACTTATTATTTATATATACTATTGACTGTGTGCATTGTCATTTAGTATGCATATATATATATTATAGTAATTCACTCAGTGAGGTCTGACTCCCCTCCGTTGACTATTTTTCAGGAGAGTCATCGTCATCAAACCTCAATAGCAGACCCGTACGCCGGATTTCTTCTGCCCCGACTTTATTATGTAATCTGCTTACCTGAGTTTTATTTTTATAATCTAGACACTACAATAGTTGTAAAAATTGAAAAAGGATGTTGTATTATATTTGTATGAGTTATGTACTTTAAATACTTGAACTGGATTTGTATTAAAACTTTATTTATATATATGAGATGAGTTAGTGATTTAAATCCCGTAGTGGATTATTATTTAATTATTTATGATTGTTTCTGCTGCAGATTATTTTAACCATGTTATTATTATTATTGCATGTTTTTATTTATTGTTGGGCTTGCTATGGGTTCCGGATTCAAAAGAATTCTCGTTCCCTAACGCTGGTCATGACCCCTGTTTTGGGTTGTGACATTAACAAATGTTGTTTCTGTTAGCTTAATCTATATCCCATAATTTTTGTATGATTTTTGGGAATTATTTTGATTTTTATGAATTTTTTATTATTTTATTATTTTCGTAAATTAATTAAATAAATTATGAAATTCTGATTTTTGGTGTTATTGATGGTTATTGGTAATTTTAGAATTTAATTTATAATTTTTTTGTATTTTTTTAATTTTTTTAATTATTTTTAGTTTATGTTACTTTTGAAAATATAGGTTAAATATATATTTAATTAGAAATAATTGGTTAATTAAGTGTATTTGTTGATTTTAATGAATAATATGTTTAGAAAATAATTTTTGAGTATTTATATAATTTGTATTGAATTTTTGAATATTTTTAGTATTTTATATATATTTTATATATTAGGGGTAATTTGGTAATTTTGTTGTAATTTTAGTTAAATATTAAATTTAATCAGTTTTAATATTATTTGAGGTATAAAAATGATTTTTACAAATTATTTACTAATTTTAACTAATTAATACTATTTTTCAAAAATTATTTTCAAATTATATATAAAATACTATTTTTGTAAATAAATGGATTTTTAGTAACTTTTAATATGTTTTTTGTAATATCCCGAATTTTTAAATATTTTTATATTGCATCGGGATATGCAGTGTTAATAATTTTTGTATATATATTTATGATATTTTATGATTTGTTGTTTGTTTAAAGCTAATTTTAATTATTTTATATTATTTTAAGTACTTTACGTAAAATTTTCCCGGGGAATTGTATTTTCAGAAAAATTGACACGTAAATAATTTAATACTATTTATTTTGACTAGTTTTATGAATTTGTATGAACTCATATATAATTTTAAAGTGCTAAAATAAAATGTACATATGTGTATTTATTTAAATTAATTAGAGCTTAATTAATTTCCTTAATTTTATTATTTAATTTTTGTATTAATTAATTTTAAGTGTATAAATTATTAAACATATTAAAATATGTGTGTGGTGTATATTTAATGTGTGTGAAATTTTATATTATTATAATATATAGTGTGAATATATATATATATTATATATACATAATTTTTTTAATAAAAAACCAAAACTTCCCTTTATTTACAGAATTACCACTCTTCTTCTCCAAATGCCCATCACCATATTTCTTCCATTTCCAGCCACTTTCAAGCTAGTTTTCTTGCTATTACTATGCCCCTCAGCCTTCCTTCTCCACCTCCAGCCATTTCCACCACCTAAAACACTCTTTTCCGGTGAGTTTTGGCCGGATTTTCATCAAGGAGCCAAAAATCAACTTAGCTCCGATCAAGCACTTTCCGGCCACCAAATTTGATGCTGTCAGTCTCTATCTTCTCCTTGAGATTTGGTGAGTGTGATTCCAAGCTTTGTTTCACTTGATTTGGTCTAGAATTTCTTAGGTTTCAATTTCTTCAAATCAGCCATTTTGGGTTTTGAATTTTTTTTAGCTTCAATTTGATTGATTCATGAAAACTTCCTTCACAAAATTTTTTTCTGGAAGCTTAATGTACATGCTGTAATTTTTTGATAATTTTTGGAATTTATTTTAATTTTTGTGAATTTTTTATTATTTTATTATTATTTTCTAATTTTCGAAAATTAATTAATTAAATTATGAAATTGTGTTTTATGGTGATTATAGGAGTTGAAATGAATTATAGAAATTTATTTGTAATTTTTGTGAATTTTTATGTATTTATTTGGAATTTATTAAGTTTATGTAATTTTGAAAAATAGGGTTAATTATGTGTTTAATTGAAATAAATTGGTAAATTGAGTATATTTATTGATATTATTGAATTATATGTTGAGAAATTAATTTTTGAGTAATTATATAATTTTTGGTGAATTTTTGAAAATTTATAGTGAATATATATATAGGGGTATTTTGGTAATTTTACACTAAATTGGTTAAAAATGTAATTAAATTGGTTTTAATAGTTATTTAGGGTATAAAAATGATTTCTGCAAATTTTTAGTATTTTTAACTAATTAAAACTATTTTTCGTAAATTATTTTCGAATTATATATAATATACTATTTTTCTAAATAAATGGGTTTTTATTGATTTTTAGTATGTTTTAGGGTTAATTACGTAATTAAGATTTATAAAATGTATTTTTATTATATAAGGGCATTTTCGATATTTTATAAATATTCTATGAATTGTGAATCTCGGTCGGTGAATTGTAGTTTGGAGTCCGACCGAAAGATTTTGGTTGTAATTCTGTGTTTATTCTTAAGTGTATTTCCTTGCAGGACCGACTCTACTCTTTGAGTAGAGAGATGTCCGTTTTATAGGGGAGGTTCTGCCGGATTTTCGATAGAATTCTTGTAAAACGTGATGTTCGATCAAATTCCTATTTTAATTCTGTGTCTAAAATTCTAGATTGAGTCTTTAGAATTTCCATTAAATTTATTTTGATTCATGTTGTCATTTATTTGTCTAACTGCGTCGAGACCGAGGCCTAACGGATCAGGCCTGCCGAGTTTGTCTCGTGGAGTGCTAACATGTGAGTTATTATATTGTATATATATGCACTGCATATAGGGTGCATTATTTAGACTTTTTCATTTTCATTGTATATTTTAAAAATGATTTAAATTATAATATTTTTGGTATATCTAGGGTTGCATTTTTATATATATGCATATTAAATAATTATGCATGTTAGTTGATATATGCACATTAAACAATTAGGTTTAGGTTTAATACATTTGAGTAATATACACATGTTTTAAAATGTACACTTAGACATAATTATTTTATTAAATGATTAGTATACCTTAGGTATAGTTTTAGTAGATTTTAGGTTTATTCTTAAATAATTGCATGTTAAATTATAAACCTACACTTAAATTATTTTTAAGTTTATTTTTGGTATATTTTTGATTTATTTCCAAATAAATAAATGTTTTATTATGAAATTAAACCTAACACATTAGTGGTATATTTAGGGTTTATTTTTGATATATGCATGCTAGATAATTAGGTTTATTTTTAGTATATTTGTGAATATATGTTAAACACAAATATTTATTTAAATGAATATTTATACATAAATATTTTATTAAATGATTTGTGTACTTAGGGTATATCTTTTGCATATTTAAGGATAATTTTTAAGATAATGCATGTTATATTATTGTTACTCATTTAAATTGTTTTTAACTATATTAATGATTTATCTTTAGTTTATTTCGTATTTTATTTGTGTCACGACCCAAAACAGGGGCCATAACCGGCGCTAGGGAACGAGAATTCTTTTGAATCCGGAACCCGTAGCAAGCCTAAAAATAAAATAAACATGCAATAATAACAATAACAATATAATATGCAGCGGAAATAAAAATCATAATATCATAATATTATTCACATCAATTGGATTTAAATCAAATCTCATCTCATATATATATATCTCTTTTAATACAAATCCAGTTTCAATATAATACAACTCTTTAAATAAAATACATGAAATCTAATACTTTAATTCACAACTACTGCAGTGTCTAGATAAAATAAATAAGACTCAAGTAGATAATTTACACAAAGAAGCCGGGGCGGAAGAAATCCGGCGTATCGACCTGCTACTGAGGTCTGAGGATGTTGACTCTCCTGAAAAATAGTCAACGGAGGGGAGTCAGACCTCACTGAGTGAATTACTATAACATATATACATACACACTAAGTGACAATGCATACAGTCAACTGTATATATCTAATATATATATATACAGGCAATTACATACAGATGCAATAAAATCATTTTTATATATTTTATTGAAAATCACAGTTTATGAAGGATCACATAGAACCCTAGAATATCGCAACCTCGGAAATAGTGTTAGACAACACTCTAGCCATACAGGCTCACTAATTCCAAATATATCCACTTATTCCATTTAGACAGTAGATTGGCCCCGAGACACTAAGTCAACCGAGCTCCAGCAGTCTAACTGCCAGTGTGATTGGCCCCGAGACACTTGGTCAACCGAGCTCCAGCAATCACACCCCAAACCATATCTCACACATCAAATAATCATAATTAATCAATATCCACAATTAAGTTAGTATTATAGCCTAAATACTATAGGCATACCGGTACGTACTCGGTCCTAGTGCTGCCCACTACGTAGGTTTCTGATGCTCAGCTTTCACTTGCTAACACGTCAGACACTTAGCAACATAATCAACTACATCCTTCTTTAGTTCATCCTACCAGTACAAATCTCTGATACTATAGTACATCTTAGTAACACTTGGATGTACGCTGTAAGCTATAGAATGTGCTTCCTTAAGGATCTCTTCTCTCAAATTATCCACATCAGGAACACATAATTTACCACTGATCCAAAAAACACCATCATCATTAAATGTGAAATCAATGAACTTCCCTGCTCGAACATTCTCTACAAGCTCTTCTAGAATAGGATATTAGCTCTGAGCTGCCTTAATCCTATCTCTCAGTACATATCGCACTTTAAACTAAGCTAGCAGTCCACCTGATTTGCTCACCTTCATCATCAGACCTTGATCCACTAACTGATGCAACTCCTGGATCAACGGTCTCCTCTCTACATTGATGTGAGCAAGACTACCTGAGGACATCTTACTCAAGGCATCTGCTACTATATTAGCCTTGCCTAGGTGATATAAAATCTCACAGTCATAATCCTTCAACAGTTCTAACCATCTCCTCTACCTCAAATTTAGATCTCTCTATTGGAAAATGTACTTAAGGCTCTTGTGATCAGTAAAAATCTCACAAGTCACCCCGTACAAATAATGTCTCTAGATCTTGAGACCAAAGATCACTACAACCATCTCTAGGTCGTGGGTAGGATAGTTTTGTTCATGCTTCTTCAACTGCCTCGAAGCATAAGCTATCACCCTACCATTCTGCATCAACGCACAACCTAGTCCAACTCTAAAGGCATCACAATACACTATGAACTTATCTTCTCTATTAGGCAAAGCTAAAATTGGAGTTGTGGTCAACTTCTCTTTCAACAACTGAAAACTGTTCTCACAAGCTTTTGACCACTCAAATCTCATATTCTTATGAGTCAAGCGAGTTATAGGAGCTGCAATTTTGGAAAAATCCTGTACAAACCTCCTATAATACCCAGCTAAACCCAGAAAACTCCGAATCTCGATAATTGAAGTTGGTCTAGGCCACTCAGACATTGCCTCAATCTTCTGTGGATCAACCTGGATACCCTCTTTTGACACCACGTGTCCAAATAATGTAGCACTCTCCATCCAGAAATCACACTTTGAGAATTTAGAATAAAGCTGATGTTCTCTCAATGTCTGTAGTATAGTCCTCAAGTGATATACATGCTCTTCCATACTCCTTGAATACACCAGTGTATCATCGATAAAGACTACCACAAACTGATCCATATATGGTCTGAATACCCTATTCATCATGTCCAAAAAAGTCGCTAGTGCATTAGTCAAACCAAAAGATATCACCAGAAACTCATAATGGCCATATCGAGTACAGAATGTCATTTTAGGAATATCGGCTTCATTGATCCACAAGTGATGATAACCCAACCTCAAATCATTCTTGAAAAAGAATTATGCACCCTGTAGCTGATCAAACAAGTCATCTATCCTCGGGAGAGGATACTTGTTCTTCACTGTCACCTTGTTCAGCTCTTTGTAGTCAATGCACAGTCTTAGGGTACCATCCTTCTTCCTCACAAACAGGACTGGTGCACCCTAAGGAGAAACACTGGGTCTAATAAAACCCTTATCTAGTAACTCTTACAACTGCTCCTTCAACTCTTTCAACTCTACAGGAGCCATTTTGTAGGGTGGCATAGAAATAGGGGTAGTGCCTGGAACCACATCTATACAAAACTCAATCTTTTTATGAGGTGCTAAACCTGGTAACTCCTCAGGAAAAACATTAGGAAACTCACAGGCAATAGGAACATTTATGAATGACAACTTCTCCACTGAAGTATCCCTGACTAATGCCAAATAACCCTGACAACCCTTCCTTAGGAACTTCTTAGTCGTAATAGCAGAAATGAGATTCTGAGGTGCTGAACTCTTATCACCCACAAAATTAAATTCTTCTTTACCAAGAATTCTAAAAGTCACCTCTTTACTCCGACAATCTACCAATGCATAGTGCTGAGATAACCAATCCATACCCAGAATAACATCGAATTCCATTACATTCAACAGAATCAAATCAGTAGACAATTCTCTACCTCCGACCAGAATTGGAAAACCAGAAAGAACAACGTTGGTGTCTAAAGAATCACTTAGAGGAGTGGCGACAAAAAAAGGAAAAGCCATCCTTGAAGCTTGCCAACAAGACTTGAAAGTAAAAACAAGAGAAATGAACAAATGCATGGCACCCGGATCAAACAAAACCCACACATCTAGGTAACAGACAGAAATAATACCTGCCACAACTACATTAAATGCCTAAACATCTTGCTGAGTAAGATGGAAGACTCTGGCCTGTCCTCGACCTCCCTGCTGGCTGGTAGAAGCCTGGCCAACACCTCTGGCACCTCTACCATTACCCTGTTGGGGAACAATCTGGGTAGAACTCTGATGCTGGGTTGGAGGCTACTGAAAAGGAATGGGTGCAGCACTAGCAATCAACTGCTGAGAAAATCATGAAATTTGCGGCTGCTGATAACTAGAATAGGGACACGATCTAGCAAAATGTCTCGTTTGCCCACATCTGAAACACGTCAACGGTGTCATATAACGCGGGTCCCTTTGCCACACGTCTGACATACACTAGCAATTGACCCAGAACTATGACCATTGCTGCTCCTCAAAGCACTTGACCCAAGTTTGAACAGTCTACACTGACCTCCATGACCATGTCTACTGCTCTGATGTACCCTCTACTGCTGTCTCTGAGTCTGCTGGGCTGGACCCCTCTATTGACTACTCGATCTAATATGAAAACTTGAGTACGGAGTAGTTTGGAATCCACCTGATTGAACACCTAATTGGTAATAATCAGGCATAGCTCCTTACCTGACTAGCCTCAGCTTAATCTCCGTGGCCAACTTTATCATTGACTCCAAAGTAAGGCCCATTGTAGGCATACCAGCAAATGTAAAACCCAATCCGGTGATATAAGTAGTGACTGCGAAGTACTGGTCTCACATCAGATCCTCTACATAGCTGCCAAGCCAAAGGAACTCTCTAATGTAGTCCTTAACAGATCTGTCACCTCTAGTAACGCTGGTCAACTGGAGTCTATAACTCATACGAAGCGGCTCTGGGCAGAATCTCCTTATGAATCGCTCTTTGAATTGAGCCTAGGTCATCGTTATCATATATGGATGGATCATCTGAATAAACCAGTCCAGGGCTGGTCCCACTATAGACAGCTCGACTATCATGATTCACTAGTACACAGTGTGAGCAGTTCGAGTCCTCGTTTCAATTGCATACAGAAAATCTAGAGGGTCTGAAGTCCCATTGAATGTGATTTTGCCGACTCTAGCATAGAATAGGGCTGCCTCAGGGTCAGACATACCCTGCTGATAGGTAGGCTGAACAGGCGGTGCAACCGAAGGTACTAGAATATCCTCGTACTCTGGCTCTAAAGGTTCCTCATACTATAGCTCTCTTTGTCTACAGTGACCTACCGCTCCTCAAGGTCTACCTCTGCCTTGACCTCTATGCCTAACTAGCGGCTTAGGAGGTAAAACCTTGTCCTGGAAGGACTCATCATCCTCGACCTCAATGACCGGTGGAGCGACACGCGCTCGCCTCCTCATTCTAAAAAGAGAAATAGAAGGATTCAAACAAGACAGATAACGGAGGATAACGCAGAAAACTAAATCATGGAATACTTATCAAGACATACTCAAACTTAATTAACTACAATAGTTTTAAAAGAAAACACAACACTGAAAACTAGGGCCACAACTCACACAACCAAGGCCCTGACACAAAACTCCGCTCTGATACCAACTTTGTCACGACCCAAACCGAGGGCCATGACCAGCCCTAGGGAATGGGAATTCTTTCAAATCCGGAACCTGTAGCAAGCCTTAAAAGAAAAGCATGCAATAAAATAAAATAAATAAAATATTTATTCAGCAGAAATTATGTCATGACCCAAACTAAGAGTCATGACCGGCGCTAAGGAACGAGAATTCTTTTGAATTCGGAACCCGTAGCAAGCCTTAGAAAATAAAATCATACAATAAATAAAAAGTATGACAAAATTAAAATTTTTTCTGAATCAATATACAAATTACATACTCCAAATCCTTCCATAAATAAATATATTCATAAAGTGTTTAGATACAACTCTTTGAGTATTAAACATTAAAACAAAATAATACTCTTCTGATACAATAACACAACTCCTGCAGTTTCTAGAATACAAATCAGAGTTTAGAATATACATTTATATAAAATAGCCGGGACTAAAGAACACCAGCGAGGGACTCTACTGCTAAGGTCTTACGATATAGGATCTCCTGAAAAAGAATAATTAAGAGGGGTCAGACCTCACTGAGTGAATTATTATACTATATATACATGCAATTTAAAACATATCCAATCATGCATTCACACACACACACACATATGCACACACACACACACAAACACACACACACACACACATATATATATTCATGCATTCCACACATTTGTAGAACCTGCTTATATAAATATACTAAATGCAGAAAATGTTTTGTTTAATTCATGAAGGATCCATAGAACCCTAATAATAGCAACCTCAATCAACTCCATCATCACTCTAGCCATACAAGCTGACTTGATTCCAAATAGAACACTTATTCCAATCTGAACAGCAGACTGGCCCCGAGACACTAAGTCAACCGAGCTCTAGCAGTCTGGCTGTCAATGTGATTGGCCCCGAGACACTTGGTCAACCGAGCTCTAGCAATCACACTATCTATTACCTCACATCTCAATCAAATATGTGGATCATTTATTCCTTTATGGACAGTAGACTAGCCCCGAGACACTAAGTCGATCGAGCTCCAGCAGTCTGACTGTCAGTGTGATTGGCCCCGCAATCACACTATCTATCATACCATTAATCTCAATCAAATCAATTGTAATCACCAAAATCGATTCTCACTCAACCCTTATCTATGGCACCGGTACATACACGGTCCTAGTGCTGCCCACTAGGAAGCACGTTCTATTGATATCCTTCATTTAAAATAAATCATTCATTCAAAAAAAATTAATGTAGAACAATATTCATAATAGAAAAATCAACCATACATATATATATATACCAAAAATATACCTAGTATATTTTCAAGTATATATATATATGTCAAATAAGGTATGAAATATACTAAAGGTAAACCATTAATATAGTTAAAAACAATTTAAGTGCATTTTAATAATAAAACATGCATTTGCTAAAAAATTTATCTAAATATACAAAGAATATACCCTAAGTACACAAATCACTTAATAAAACAATTATGTATAAATATTCATTTAAATATGTGTTTTTACTAAAACATGCGTTTAGGTTTAACATATATTCACAATATACCAAAATAACCTAATTTTCTAGTATGCATATATCACAATTGAACCCTAGGTATACCACTAATGTGCTATGTTTGAATTAATAATAAAACATGCATTTATTTGGTAAATATATCAAAAATATACCAAAAATAAACTTAAAAATAATTTAAGTGTAGGTTCATAATATAGCATGCAATTATTTAAGAATAAACCTAAAATATACTGAAACTATACCTAAAGTATACTAATCATTTAATAAAAAAATTATGACTAAATGTACATTTAAAACATGTATATATACTAAAATGTATTAAACATACACCTAATTATTTAACTTGCATATATCAAAATAACATGCATAATTATTTAACATGAATATATATAAAAATACAAACGCTAGATATACCAAAAATATTATAATTAAAATCACTTTAAAAAACATATAATGAAAATGAAAAACCCTAAGTGATGCATCATATATGCAATGCATATATATACAGTATAATAACTCACTGGTGTGCACTCCTCGAGACAGACTCGACGAGCCTGATCCATTAGGCCTCGGTCTCGACGCAACTAAAAAAATAAAATAATAATAACTGTCAGAATAAACTTCTAACTCTATACTTCTAGGATTACTATAGACAGATTCAATTAAGAATTCAGAATTAGACTCGGACTGGTTGTCATGTTTTACGAGAAATCTATCAAAATTTTGGCAGAGTCTCCTCTGTAAAATGAACATCTCCCTACAAAAGTAAGGCCGATCCTGCACAGAAAACACACTTCAAGAATACACAGCCACACAACCCCTCGGTCGGACTCCCAAACTACAATTCTATCGACCGAGGCTCACAATTCACAAGATATACACAGAACTCCTTTAAATGCCAGAAATACCAAAAATACCCTTGAGTAATCAAAATATAGCAATTTAAATATTTAAAATGCTGAAAATAATTATTTAACTGATAATTACAATAAAACCCTAATTTTAATAAAATATTATTAAAATCAATAATTCTTTATAAATTCATAAATATTGACCAAAATACATTTTAAAACTCCAAATTACACAATTAACCCTAAAACATATTAAAAGCCAGTAAAAACTCATTTATTTAGAAAAATAGTATATTATATATAATTTGAAAATAATTTACGAAAATAGTTTTAATTAGTTAAAAATACTAAATAATCTATAGAAATCATTTTCATACCTCAAATAACTATTAAACCAATTTTATTATATTTTTAGCCAATTTAGTGCCAAATTACCAAAATACCTCTACAATATATAAATTCACTATAATTATTAAAAAATTCACTAAAAATAATATAATTACTCAAAAATTAATTTCTCAGCATATAATTCAATAAAATCCATAATTATACTCAATTAACCAATTAATTTCAATAAAACACATAATTAACCTAATTTTCTAAAAATCACATAAACTAAATAAATTCACAATAATTATATAAAAATCATAAAAATTACAAATAAATTTATAAAATGCATTTCAACACCTATAAACACCATAAATCACAATTTCATAATTTAATTAATTAATTTATGAAAATTAGAAAATATTAATAAAATAATAAAAAATTCACAAAAATAAAAATAATTCCCAAAAATTCCACAAAAATTATAACATGTAGATTGAGCTACTAGGATTAATCTTTGTGAAGGAATTTTTCTTGAATCATTGAAATCGAAGCTCAAACAAAATTAAGAACGCAAGTTGGCTGAAAATGAAAATTCAAAACCTAGGGAAATCTAGACCAAAATAAGTGAAAAAAAGCTTGGAAATGGAATCACCAGAGCTCAAGGAAGAGATAGAGACCGGTGGCACTCCAAATGGTGGCCGGAATGGTTATGATCGGAGTTGGAAGTGATTCTCGGTTTCCTTAAAGAAAACCGCCCAAACAATGCCGAAAATGGGAGGAAAGGGTGGCAGAGGGAGCTAGGGATGGTGGTGGTTAGGTGAGAGACACTCCACTGGTGAGAAATTGACTTTATAGTGGCCGAAATCGCTTGAGGGACATCGGGCAGCTTGATGAAGGAGACAATGGCATTTTCATAAATATTGGTAAACTTTTGTTTTTGTAAAATGTATATGTATATATTTGTATATATATAGGTATATTTTATATTATTTTAATATATAAATATTACCCAAATTAATATACATCACACACTTAAATAATAATAATAATATATATATATATATATATATATATATATATATATATATATATATATATATATATATATATATATATATATATATATATATACATACACACACACACACACACATTTAATTATTATTAAAACTATGCAATATAATACAACTTAATTAAAATAAACCCTAATTTTAATTTAAATGTGCATATATGCATGTATATGTATATATTTTTTTATTTGGCACTTAAAAATCATGCATGGACTCATGCAAATTCACAAAACTGTCTAAAATAATTAATATTTATTTATTTACGTGTTATAAGATTCCCACGAAAATTTTACGTAAAAGACTTAAAATAATTAAAATAATTAAAAATGACTTTAATAAATGTCAAACTAATTAAATAATCATAAATATAATTTAAAATTATTAACACTGCATATCCCGATGCAATTTAAAATTATTTAAAAACTCGGGATATTACAAATTAAATCTCAAATAATAAAATAATTTCCTCAACTTCCTTTATAAAATAATATCTCATCTCATATCATAAATAAAATTTCTTAATACAATTCTTCAGAGAAACACTCTGAATTAAAATCTCATACATGCATAAAATCAAATACAATTCTCAATAGAATCAAATACAACTACTACTACAGTGTTTAGAGTACAAAATAAAACTCAAGTAAGTGATTTACACAATTGGGCTGGAGCAGAAGAAATTCGACGGATAGGTCCACTGCTGAGGTCTGAAGATGAGGACTCTCCTATAAAAACATCAACGAAGGGGAGTCAGACCTCACTGAGTGAATTGTTATAATATATATACACACATTACAAAATGTCAAATGGAATCAATCATATGTATATAATAAATATATATACAGGCATGTACACACAGATGCTGAAAATCATTTTATTTATAATACTGAAAAATATTAATTTAAGAAGGATCAAATAGAACCCTAAATGATTGCAATCTCAAATAACAATAGACATCACTCTAGCCATACAGGCTCACTTGTTTCCAAATAAATTCACTTAATCCTTATTGACAGTAGACTGGCCCCGAGACATTAGGTCGATTAAGCTCCAGCAGCCTGACTATCAGTGTGATTGGTCCCGAGACACTAGGTCAACCAAGCTCCAGCAATCACACTCTCATTCACCTCACATAACAATCAAATCAATAAAGTCATAATCCATAAATAGGTTAGTAATTTAACCTACAATCTATCATCGTACTGATAAATACTCAGTCCTAGTGCTACCCACCAGGAAGCACGTTCTATTGATATCCTTCATTAAAAATAACTCATATCATTCATAAAATAATGATGCATGATATCATTATAAATAACATTATAAACCATATAAACACTAGAAATATACCTAAAATAAACTAAGTATATTTCAAATATATATACGTAAAATCAATTCAAATAAATCATGGAATATATTAAATTAAACCAATAATATATTTTAAAAGTAGTCTAGATTTAATTAAAATAAAAACATGCATTTATTTCATAATTGTAATATCCCGTGTTTTTAAAATATTTTTACACTGTACCGGGATATGCAGTGTCAATAATTTTTGTATATATATTACGATATTTTTATGAGTTGTTATGTATTTTAAACCTATTTTAATTACTGTGTATTATTTACAGTGTTTTACGTAAAATTTTCCCGGGACTTGCATTTTCGAGGAAATTTTCACGTAAATGTTTTAATATTAATTATTTTAAATGTATTTTCGGACTTGCATGAACTCATACGTATTTTTAAATTACTAAATAAAGCCTACGTGTGTGTATATTTATTTAATTAGGGTTTAGTATTACCCTAATATTTTATTTATTATTTATTAGTTTTATTGTTATTTAATTAATTTTATTTAGTATAAATTATTAAAATATTAAATTTTATGTGTGTGGTGTATATTTAATGTGTGTGATTTAATATTATTTTATTATATAGTGTAAAGTATATATATATATATATATATACATATATACATTAAAATTTGTCAAAAATCAAAAGAATTGGAAAATTACCAAACTGCCCCCGAGTCTTCTTCTTCCTCCCGATCGATTCTCCTCGCCGTCCGGACGCCTTTCATGCCATTTCTTCACCGTGGGTGTGCCGTCCAGTGTGCCACCGCCTTCCCCAACCATTTCCGCCGCCTGTGGTAGCCGTTTCCGGCGCTTGGAAGTCGATTTTGGCCGGAGAAGCCGAAAATCGATCCACCATCGATCACGTCGATTCCGGCCACCGTTTTCGACACCGCCAGTCTTCATCGACTCCTTGAGCTCCGGTGAGTGTGATTCTAGCTTTGGTTTGAGCTTAAATGGTCTAGAATTGCTTAGGTTTCAAATTTTCAATTTCGGCCTATTAGGGTTTTTGATTTTTTTGAGCTTCAAATTGATTGATTCATAAAAACTCCCTTCACAAATGTTGATCCTAGTAGCTCAATCTACATTTATGAATTTTTTTAGAATTTTTGGAGATTTTTTGGATTTTTGGGTATTTTTGAATATTTTAATATTATTTTCTAATTTTCGGAAATTAATTATTTAAATTATGAAATTGGAGTTTATGGTTAAATTAGGTGTTGAAATGAATTATAGGAATTTATTTGGAATTTTTATGAATTTGTAAGTATTTATTTTGAATTATTGAAGTTTATGTGATTTTGAGAAATTAGGGTTAATTGTGTTTTTATTTGAATTTAATTGGTTAATTGGGTTTAATTATTAATATTATTGATAAATATGTTGAGAAAATTAATTTTGGATAATTGTATAATTTTTGGTGAATTTTTGAAGTAATTTAAGTATATTTATATAGATAAGGGTATTTTGGTAATTTTACCCTAAATTGTCTAAAAATGTAATTTAATTGGTTTTAATAGTTACTTAAGGTATAAAAATGATTTCTACAAAATATTTGGTATTTTTAACTAATTAAAACTATTTTTCGTGAATTATTTTCAATTATATATATATTATACGGTTTTTCTAATAAAATGAGTTTTTATCGGTTTTTAATATGTTTAAAGGTTAATTATGTAATTTCTACCTATAAAATGCAGTCCTGTGATTTTAAGGATATTTTCGGTATTTTTGAATTATTCTGTGTTTGTGGACCCCGGTCGGTAGATTGTAGTCTGGAGTTCGACCGAGGGGTTGTGGTTTTATGTTGAGCCTATTTTTCAAAGTGTGTTTCTTTGCAGGGTCGGCTCTACTCTTTTGAGTAGAGAGATGTCCGTTTTACAAGGGAGGTTCTGCCGAATTTTCGGTAGAATTCTCGTAAAACGTGATGTCCAGTCGAACCCTAATTTCTGATTTTGTGTTTAATACTCTAGATTGAAGTCTAGGATTTCTGTTAGGATTATTCTGATGTCAGTTAATTATTTCTTGTTTAGTTGCGCCGAGACCGAGGGCTAGTGGACCAGGCCCGTCGGACCTGTCTCGTGGAGCGCACTAGGTGAGTTACTATACTATATATATATGCTTAGGATGCATGATTTAGAAATGCATGTTTTATGTTGATTAAATATGCATAAATAATTTGATTATTTCTTAAGTTTACATTAAGTATATTTTTGGTATATATTAAATTATATGCATGTTTTGTAAATAAAATATATTTAAAATGTTTTAAATATATTTCGAGCTTAAGTTATAATTTGACTGGATTTATTTGACGTATATATACTCGAAATATACCTGGTTTACTTTTGGTATATTTCTAGTATATATATGGGTTATATTGTTATTTCATTTACATTCATGCATCATTTATTTTTGTGAATGAATGTTTTACATTATTAATGATGAAGGATATCAATAGAACGTGCTTCCTAGTGGGCAGCACTAGGACTGAGTACGTACCGGTACGCCTATAGCTTTAGGCTATATTACTAACTTATTTGTGGATATTGATTTGATTATGATTATCGATATGTGAGATGTGGTTTTTGGGTGTGATTGCTGGAGCTCGGTTGACCAAGTGTCTCAGGGCCAATCACGCTGGCAGTCAGACTGCTGGAGCTCGGTTGACTTAGTGTCTCGGGGCTAGTCTACTGTCCAGATGGATTAAGTGGATATATTTGGAATAAGTGAGCCTGTATGGCTAGAGTGTTGTTTAACACTATTTTCTGAGGTTACGTTATTCTAGGGTTCTATGTGATCCTTCATAAAAGATGTTTTTCAGATAAAATACATAAAAATGATTTTATTGCATCTGTGTGCAATTGCCTGTATATATACATATTATATATACTGTTGACTGTATGCATTATCACTTAGTGTGTATGTATATATATTATAGTAATTCACTCAGTGAGGTCTGACTCCCCTCCGTTGACTATTTTTCAAGAGAGTTAACTTCCTCAGACCTCAGTAGCAGGTCGATACGCCGGATTTCTTCCACCCCGGCTTCTTTATGTAAATTGTCTACTTGAGTCTTATTTATTTTATCTAGACACTGCAGTAGTTGAGAATTAAAGTATTGGATTTTATGTATTTTATTTAAAGAGATGTATTATATTGAAACTGGATTTGTATTAAAGAGATTATGTATCTATGAGATGAGATTTCGATTTAAATCCAGTTGATGTGAAAAATATTATGATATTATGATTTTTATTTTCAGCTGCATATTATATTGTTACTGTTATTATTGCATGTTTGTTTTATTTTTTTTTTAGGCTTGCTACGGGTTCCGGATTTGAAAGAATTCCCATTCCCTAGCGCCGGTCATGGCCCCTGTTTTGGGTCGTGACAATAATATACCGAAAATATACTAAAAATATACCTAGAATATACTTAAGCATTTATTAAGTCATTTATGCATAAATCATACAATTAAAACATATATTTCTAAAACATGCAACCTAAATGCACGCATATATAAAATAACAACTCACAGGTGTGCGCTCCTTGAGACAAGTCCGACGGGCCTGGTCCATTAGGCCTCAGTCTTGGTGCAACTGACAATAAAATTATAATATGAAAATCAAAATAAATCTAACTTAACTTATAAAGACTCGATCTAGGATTACTAACACAGATAGAGAATAGGAATTAGACCCGATGTCATATTTTACGAGAATTCTACTAAAAATTTGACAGAACCTCCTCTGTAAAACAGACATCTCTCTATTGAAAAGTAGAGCTGATCCTGCAAGAAAAATACACTTCAAACTAGAATTCTTATAACTCCTCGGTTGGGATCCCAAACTACAAATTCCCTTGACCAAGGTCCACAGTTCACAACAAAATATAATAAAATATATTAAAAATCAATAAATACCAAAAATACCCTTTAAGTACCAAAATATGGCAATTTAAGTATTAAAACACCAAAAGTAATTATTTTACCAATAATTACTTAAAAACCCTAATTAATAATATAATATTATTAAAAATCAACATTTCTTGATAATTTCACAAATATTAATAAAAATTCATTTTATAAATCTAATTTACTTAATTAGTCCAAAAATATATTAAAAATTACTAAAAATCCATTTGTCACAACCCAAAACAGGGGCCATGACCGGCGCTAGGGAATGGGAATTCTTTCGAATCCGGAACCCGTAGCAAGCCTTAAAATAAAACATGCAATAATAATAATAACATAAATAAAATCACTCGTAGTGGAAATAAAAACATAAACAAAATAATAATCTGCCAATAAAATTAATTATACATCCTCATCTTATATATAAATAATCCATTAATACAAATTCCAGTTCAAATCTTTAAAATTCATAACTCACACAAATATAATACATAAACTGCACAACTGTTTACAACTATTGTAGTGTCTAAATTATAAAATAAACTCAGGTAAGCAGTTTACATAGTGAAGCCGGGGCGGAAGAAATCTGGCGTATGGGTCTGCTACTGAGGTCTGAAGATGATCACTCTCTTGAAAAAAATAATCAACGGAGGGGAGTCAGACCTCACTGAGTGAATTGTTATAATATATATATATGCATAACTAAATGACAATGCACACAGTCAATAGTATATATAATAAATATATATACAAGCAAATACACAAAAATGCAACAAAATCATTTTATATATTTACTGAAAATCACAATTTATGAAGGATCAAATAGAACCCTAGAAAATCGCAACCTCAAACAGTGTTAGATAACACTCTAGCCATCCAGGCTCACTTATTCCAAATATATTCACTTGTTCCATTTGGACAATAGACTGGCCCCGAGACACTAAGTCAACCGAGCTCTAGCAGTCTGACTGTTAGTGTGATTGGCCTCGAGACATTTGGTCAACCGAGCTCTAGCAATCACACTCCCAAATCATATCACACATCAAGTCAAATCAATCCGATCAATATCCACAAATAGGTTAGTAATGAAGCCTAAATGCTATCAGCGTACCGGTACGTACTCAGTCCTAATGCTGCCCACTAGGTAGCACGTTCTATTGATATCCTTCATTTAAATATAAAACATACATTCATAAAATCAATGATGCATGATATTAAATAAAATAGCAATATAAACCATATACATACTAGAAATATACAAAAAATAAACCAGGTATATTCAGAGTATATATATATCAAATAAATTCAATTTAATTACAAAATGAACTAGAAATATACTTAAAAACATTTTAAGTATAAATCATTAATAAAGCATGCATATAGTTTAAAATATACCAAAATATACTGAAAATATACCAAAAATAAACCTAAGTAATACTTAAATCATTTATGCATACTTTACTAAAATAAACCATACATTTATAAAACATGCACCCTAAAACATATATATATAAAATAACAACTCACTGTTATTGCGCTCCTTGAGATGGATCTGACGGGCCTGGTCCACTAAGCCTCGGTCTCGGTGCAACTAAATAAAAAAACAATAACAAAAAATCAGAATAATTCTAACAAAAATTTTAAGGACTCGATTAGAATCTTAGACTCAAAATTAGAATAAGAATTCGACCGGACATCATGTTTTACGAGAATTCTACTGAAAATTCTGCAAAACCTCCCCTGTAAAACGGACATCTCTCTACTCAAAGAGTAGAGTCGATCCTGTAAAGAAATACACTTCGAATAAACATAGAACACAATCACAATCCTTCGGTCGAACTCAAAACTACAACTCACTAACTGAGGTTCACAATTCACAGAATTATTACAGAAATACCAAAAATGCCCTTTAACACTAAAAATACATTTTATAAGTCCAAATTACGTAATTAACCCTAAAACTTATTAAAAATCGATAAAAACTCATTTATTTAGAAAAATCGTATATTATATATATAATTTGAAAATAATTTACAAAAAATAGTTTAAATTAGTTAAAAATACTAAATAATTTTTAGAAATCATTTTTATATCTTAAATAACTACTAAAACCAATTTAATTACATTTTTAGCCAATTTAGTGCCAAATTACCAAAATACCCCTAGTTTCGTAAATTCACTAAAATTAATCAAAATTCCACCAAAAAATAGTATAATTACTCAAAATTAAATTTCTCAAAATAAAATTCAATAATATCAATAAATATTCTAAATTAACCAATTAATTTCAATAAAACACATAATTAACCTAATTTTCCCAAAATTATATAAACTAAATAAATTCCAAATAATTATATAAAATTCACAAAAATTACAAATAAATTTCTAAAATGCATTTCAACACCTATAATCACCATAAATCATAATTTCATAATTTAATTAATTAATTTTCAAAAATTAGAAGATATTAATAAAATAATAAAAAATTCATAAAAATCAAAATAATTCCAAAAAATTCCACAAAAATTCAAAAAGGTTGATTAAGCTACTAGGATCAATGTTTGTGAAGGGAGTTTGCATGAATTAACCAAATCAAAGCTAAAAAAAATAGAAAACCCTAAATGGTCGAAAATGATAAATCAAAACCTAAGGAAATCCAGACCGTTTCAAGTGAAACAAAGCTTGGAAATGGACTCACCGGAGCTCAAGGAGAAGATAGAGACTAGTGGTGTCGAGTTTGGTGGCCAAAAAGTCGACGATCAGCGATGGCTTCAAGTTTCAGCTTCTCGGCCAAAATAAGGTGAAACGACGCCGGAGAAGGAGGTAGCAGGCATCGAGAATGGCTGGAGGTGGTGATAAAGTTTATATATATATATATATATATATATATATCATATGTTAATTAGGAAAAATAAAACTATATATAATATACATAAATAAAATTAATAAACCCTAAATGTTAAATAAAAAATATATATATGCATGTATATGTATATATGTTAATATGCAAAAATATAATCATACATAATAACATGCAATTTAATAAAACAAGCTAACGTAAATAAATAATTAATTATTTAGGTCTTATTTTCCCAAAAATGTAAATCTCGAGAAAATTTTACATAAATCCCTTAAAATACTTAAAACAAATAAAAATGACTTTAATAAATAACAAGCTAATTAAATAATCAAATATATATATATATATATATATATATATATATATATATATAAATTATTAACACTGCATATCCCGATGCAGTTTTAAATTATCTAAAAACTCGAGATATTATACCATTTATTTACAAAAATAGTATATTATATATAATTTGAATATAATTTTTGAAAAAATAGTATTAATCAGTTAAAATTAATAAATAATTTGTAAAAATCATTTTTATACCTCAAATAATTATTAAAACCAATTAAATTTAATATCCAACTAAAATTATCATCAAATTACCAAAATACCCCTAATATATAAAAATACACATAAAATACTAAAAATATTCAAAAATTCAATAAAAATTATATAATTACAAAAAGTATTTTCTCAACATATTAATCATTAAAATCAAGAAATATACTTAATTAACCGATAATTACTAACAAAATATATTTTTAACCTATATTTCAAAACTAACATAAACTAAAAATAATTATAAAAATTAAACAAAATACAAAAAAATTATAAATTAAATTCTAAAATTACCAATAACCATCAATAACACCAAAAATCATAATTTCATAATTTATTTAATTACTTTAAGAAAATAATAAAATAATAAAAAATTCACAAAAATAAAAATAATTCTCAAAAATTTACAAAAATCAAAAGAATTCTCAAAAATTACAAAAAAAATTCTAGGATGTAGATTAAGCTAAGGGTAACAACATTTGTTAAGGAATTTCTCATGAATCAAGCAAAAATAATAAAAAAAAATAAAAAAAACCCAAGAATGGCCGAAAATGAAATCAAGCTGAAAACCCTACCAAATCATGTTTTCAAGCTGAAATAAGCTTGGAATTGTCCTCCTCGAAGTTCCAGGAGTCCAACGGCACTTGAATTATCCAATTTGGTGACCGGACGGAGGAGAACGAATTAAGAGAAGAATTTTGGGTTTCTGGCTTCCAAAGCTCCAAATGAAGCCGAAAATGGAAGCTGATGGCGACGGAGCTGGCTGACAAGTGGCGGAAGGCAAGGAGGCACACTGACTGGAGAAGAAATGGACGGCAGATGGTGGTGATGGGGTGAATCGAGGAAGATGATAGAGGAGGGAGGTTTTTGTGATTTTTTGTATATATATATATATATATATATATATTATAAAACTTTATAATAAAAATTAATAAACTATATAATATATTATAAATTATAATACTCTACAAAACTCACACACCACACATTAAAATACACACACACACACACACACACACACACACATATATATATATATATACACACACACACACACACACACATATATTAATATATTACACACTAATATTAATAATATACACATTTAAATAAATATTAAACCCTAATTAATAATATATATATATATATATATATATATATATATATATATATATTAGCTCATGAAATACATTCACACAAGTAATTTATTAAAATATTCATATTAAAATATTATGCACCAAATTAAATATTAATAAAATAATATTTCCCGAAATAATGAACTTAAATACATACATTTACGTAGAAAATGTTAATTAAACGTAAAATAATAATGATAATAATCCACAAGATAATAAAATAATCAATTATTGTTTTAAAAATTTTTAACACTGCATATCCTATTTTAAAATAAAATAATTTAAAAACTTGGGTTATTACAAATATAAAATGATTTTCTTTGCATCTGTGTGTACTTGCCTTTATATATATTTATTATATATACTTTTGAGTATCTTCATTTTACATTTATTTATGCATGTATATATATTATAATAATTTACTAAGTGAGGTCTGGCTCCCCTCTGTTTATGTTTTTACTGGAGAGTCCTCTTCTTTAGACCTCAGCAGTAGACCTATTCGCCGGATTTATTCTGCTCCGACCCTATTATGTAAATCACTCACTTGAGTTTTATTTTGTACTCTAGACGCTGCAGTAGTAGTTGTATTCGATTCTATCAAGAGTTGTATTTGAAATTATGCATGTATGAGAGAGTGCTTCTCTGAAGATTTGTATTAAGAAATTTTATTTATGATATGAGTTGAGATATTATTTTTTTATTAAAGTCAGTTGAGGAATTTATTTTATTATTTGAGATTTAATTTTTGCTGAATAAATATTTTATTTATTTTATTTTATTGCATGTTTTTCTTTTAAGGCTTGCTACGGGTTTCAGATTCAAAAAAATTCCCGTTCCCTAGCGTCAGTCATGGCCCCTAGTTTGGGTCGTAACAAAGTTAGTATCAGAGCCAGGTTTTGTGTCAGGGCCTTGGTTGTTAGAGTTGTGGCCTTAGTTTTTAGTGTTGTGTTTTCTTTTAAAACTATTGCAGTTTATTAGCTATACATCTTGATAAGTATTCCTTGATTAGTTATCTCCGTTATCCTCCATTATCTGTCTTGTCTTTTAATTATTCTGTTTGTCTTTTCAGAATAAGGAGGCGAGCATTTGTTGCTCCACCGGTCTTTGAGGCCGAGGATGACGAGTCCTTTCAGGATGAGGTTTTACCTCCTGAGCCACCAGCTAAGCACAGAGGTCGTGGCAGAGGTAGACCTCAAGGAGCGATAGGTCACCATAGATAAAGAGAGCTACAGGATGAGGAACTTGTAGGGCCTGAGTTTGAGGATATTCCAGTACCTCCTGTTGCCCCGCTTATTTAGCTTGCTTATCAATAGGGTATATCTAATCCTGAGGTAACCCTGTTTTATGCCAGAGTCAGCAGGATCGCATTTGATGGGACTTCAGACCCTCTAGATTTTTTGCATGTGATCGAGATAAAGACTCAGATTGCTCACACCGAGTACCAACTGATCATGATAGTTGAGCTTTCTGTTGAGGGACCAGCCTTGGACTGGTTGATTCAGATGATCCAGCCATATATGATGACGATGACCTAGGCTTAGTTTGGAAAGTGATTCATGAGGAGATTCTACCCAGAGCCACTTTATATGAGTTACAAACTCCGATTGACTAGCATTTCCCGAGGTGATAGATCTGTTGAGGACTACACTAAAGAGTTCCTTCGGCTTAGCAGATATGTAGAGGATTTGATGTGAGATTAGTACTTCGCAATCACTACCTATGTCACTAGTTTAGGTTCTACATTTACTAGTATACCTACAGCAGGCCTTACTCTAGAGTCAGTGATAGAGTTGGCCAAGGAGATTGAGCTGAGGCTAGTCAGGCCAGGAGCTATGCCTGATTATTACCAGTTGGGTGTTCAGTCAGGTGGATTCCAGACTACTATGTACTTGAGTTTCATATTGGATTGAGTAATCAATAGAGGGGTCCAGCCTAGTAGAGTTAGAGACAGCAGCAGAGGGTACATTGGAGCAATAGACATGGCCGTGGAGGTCAGCATAGACCGTTTAGACTTGGGTCAGGTGCTTTGAGCAACAACATTGGTCATAGTCTAGGGTCAACTACTAGTGTATGTTAGATGTGCAGCAGAGTCCATCAGGGATCGTGTTACATGACACCGTTGACGTGTTTCAGATGCGGGCAGATGGTTCATTTTACTAGATTGTGTCCCTATTCTGGGTATTAGCAGTCACAGATTTCGTGATTCCCTCAGCAGTCGATTGCTGGTGTTGCACCCATTCCTTTTCAGTTGACTCTAACCCAGCACTAGAGTTCTACTCAGATTGTTCCTTAGTAGGGACATGGTAAAGGTACCAGAGGAGGTGCCAGAGGTGTTGGCCAGGCTTCTACCAGCCAGCAGGGAGGTCGAGGATAGGCTAGAGTTTTCCATCTCACTCAGCAGGATGCTCAGTCATCTAATACAGTCATGGCAGGTATTATTTCTGTCTTTTACCTAGATGCATGGGTTCTGTTTGATCTGGGTGCCGCGCATTCATTCGTATCTCCTATTTTTGCTTCCAAGTCTTATTGGCAAGCTTCGAGGATGGCTTGTCCTTTGTCTGTCACCACTCCTCTAAGTGATTCTTTAGACACCGATGTTGTTCTCTCTGGTTGTCCACTTCTTGTCGGAGGTAGAGAATTATCTACTGATTTGATTTTGTTGAATGTGATGGAATTCGATGTTATTTTGGGTATGGATTGGTTATCTCAGCACTATGCCGTGGTGGATTGTCGGAGTAAAGAGCTGACTTTTAAAATTCCTGGTGAAGAAGAATTTAAGTTTATGGGTGATAAGAGTTCTGCAACTCAAAACCTCATTTCTGCTATTACGGCTAGGAAGTTACTGGGGAGGGGTTGTCAGGGATATTTGATATTAGTCAGGGATACTTCAGTTAAGAAGTTGTTGCTCATAAATGTTCCTATTGCTTATGAGTTTCCTGATGTTTTTCCTAAGGAGTTGCCAGGTTTACCACATTATAGAGAGATTGAGTTCTGTATACATATGGTTGTAGGCACTACCCTTATTTCTATGCCACCCTAAAGAATGGCTCCTATAGACTTAAAAGAGTTGAAGGAGTAGTTGCAAGAGTTGCTAGATAAGGGTTTTATTAGACCCAGTGTTTCTCCTTGGGGTGCACCAATCTTATTTATGAGGAAGAAGGATGGTACCCTAAGACTGTGCATTGACTATAAAGAGTTAAACAAGGTGACAGTGAAGAACAAGTATCCTCTCCTGAGGTTAGATGACTTGTTTGATCAGTTACAGGGTGCACAGTTCTTTTTCAAGATTGATTTGAGGTCGGGTTATCATCAGTTGCGGATCAGTGAAGTTGATATTCCTAAAATGGCATTCTGTACTCAATATGGCCATTATGAATTTCTGGTGATGTCTTTTGGTTTGACTAACATACCAGTAGCTTTTATGGACCTGATGAACAGGGTATTCAGACCATTTATGGATTAATTTGTGGTAGTCTTCATTGATGATATACTGGTATATTCGAGGAGTATGGAAAAGCATATATATCACTTGAGGACTGTACTATAGACACTGAGAGAACATCAGCTTTATGCTAAATTCTAGAAGTGTGATTTCTGGATGGAGAGTGTTGCATTTCTTGGACACGTGGTGTCAAAGGAGAGTATCCAGGTTGATCCATAGAAGATTGAGGCAGTGTCTGAGCGGCCTAAACTGACTTCAGTTACCGAGATTCAAAGTTTTCTAGGTTTAGTCGAGTCTTATAGGAGGTTTGTATAGGATTTTTCCAGAATTGCAGCTCCTATGACTCGCTTGACTCAAAAGAATGTAAGGTTTGAGTGGTCGGAAGTTTGTGAGAATAGTTTTCAGTTGTTGAAGGAGAAGTTGACCACAGCTTCAGTTTTGGCTTTACTTAATGGAGTAGACAAGTTCACAGTGTATTATGATGCCTCTAGAGTTAGCCTAGGTTGTGTGTTGATGCAGAATGGTAGGGTGATAGCCTATGCTTCAAGGCAGTTGAAGAAGCATGAATAGAACTATCCTACCCATAACCTAAAGATGGCTGTAGTGATCTTTACTCTCAAAATCTGGAGACATTATTTGTACAGGGTGACTTATGAGATTTTTACTGATCACAAGAGCCTTAAGTACATTTTCCAGCAGAGAGATCTGAATATAAGGTAAAGGAGATGGTTAGAACTGTTAAAAGATTATGACTATGAGATTTTATATCATCCAAGCAAGGCTAAAGTGGTAGCAGATGCCTTGAGTAGGAAGTCCTCAGGTAGTCTTGCTCACATTAGTGTGGAGAGGAGACTGTTAATATAAGAGTTACATCAATTAGTGGATCAAGGTCTGATGATGAAGATTAGTAGATCTAGTGGACTATTAACTCAGTTTAAGGTGCGATCTGTACTGAGAGATAGGATTAAGGCAACTCAAAGCCGAGATCCTATTCTAGAAGAGCTTGCAGAGAATGTTCGAGCAGGGAAGTTCACTGATTTCACACTCGATGATGGTGGTGTTTTATGGATCAGTGGTAGATTGTGTGTTCCTGATGTGGATAATTTAAGAGAATAGATCCTTAAGGAAGCACATTTTACAACCTACAACGTACATCTAGGTGTCACTAAGATGTACCACAGTATCAGAGACTTGTACTGGTAGGACGGACTGAAGAAGGATGTCGCTAATTATGTGGCTAAGTGTCTAACGTGTCAACAAGAGAAAGCTGAGCATCAAAAGCCTTCTAGGAAGGTTCAACCTCTTCCTATTCTTGAGTGGAAGTGGGAAAGGATTGCTATGGATTTTATGGTTGGTTTACCTCGTGCTAAGGATGGATATGGTTCCATCTGGGTGATTTTTGTCATGACCTAAAACAGGGGCCATGACCGGCGCTAGGGAACGGGAATTCTTTGGAATCTGAAACCTGTAGCAAGCCTTAAAATAAATAAAAACATGCAATAATTATAATAACATAATTAAAATAATCTGTAGTGGAAATAAAATCATAAATAATTAAATAATAATCCACCACGGGATTTAAATTAATAACTCATCTCATATATATAAATAAGCTTTTAATACAAATCCAGTTCAAATATTTAAAGTACATAACTCATACCAATATAATACAATATCCTTTTGCAATTTTTAACAACTACTACAGTGTCTAGATTGTAAAAATAAAACTCAGGTGAGCAGTTCATATAGTAAAGTCGGGGCAGAAGAAATCCGGCGTAAGGGTCTACTACTGAGGTCTGATGACGACGACTCTCCTGAAAAAATAGTCAACAGAGGGGAGTCAGACCTCACTGAGTGAATTGCTATAATATATATACATGCATAACTAAGTGGCAATGCACATAGTCAAATATATACAATATATATAACAAGCAAATACACACAGATGCAACAAAATCGTTTTATATATATTTTACTGAAAATCACTGCTTATTAAGGATCAAATAGAACCCTAGAAAATCGCAACCTCAAAACAGTGTTAGATAACACTCTAGCCATACAGGCTCACTTATTCCAAATATATTCACTTGTTCCATTTGGACAGTAGACTGGCCTCGAGACACTAAGTCAACCGAGCTCCAGCAGTTTGAATGTCAGTGTGATTGGCCCCGAGACACTTGGTCAACCGAGCTCCAGCAATCACACTCCCAAATCATATCACACATCAAATTAAATCCAATCAATCCAATCATAATCCATAAATAGGTTAGTGATATAGCCTAAATGCTATAAGCGTACCGGTACGTACTCGGTTCTAGTGCTACCCATTAGGTAGTACGTTCTATTGATATCCTTCATTTTAAATATAAAACATACATTCATAAAAATAAATGATGCATGAATTTAAATAAAATAGCAACATAAACCATATATATACTAGAACTATACCAAAAGTAAACCAGGTATATTTCGAGTATATATACGTCAAATAAATCCAATTAAATTATAAAATAAACTAGAAATATATTCAAAAACATTTTAAACATAATTCATTAATAAAACATGCATATAGTTTAAAATATATCGAAAATAAACCAAAAATAAATTAAAATAAACTTAAGTACTAATTAAATCATTATGCATATTTAATCTAAATAACACATATATTTTCTAAAATCATGCACCCTAGAGCATATATATATAAAATAACAACTCACTATTTATTGCGCTCCACGAGATGGTCCGATGGGCCTGGTCCACTAGGCCTCGATCTTAGCGCAATAAAAAAACAAATGATGACAGGAATCAGAATAAATCTAACAGAAGTTCTAAAGACTCGATCTAGAATACTAGACATAGGATTAAATCAGAATTCGACCGGACATCACGTTTTACGAGAATTTTATCGAAAATCCGGCAGAACCTCCCCTGTAAAATGAACATCTATCTACTCAAAGAGTAGAGCCGGTCCTACAAAAAAATACACTTCGAAATACACACAAAACACAACCACAATCCCTCGGTCGGACTCCAAACTACAATTCACCGACCGAGGTCCACAATTCATAGAATATTCACAAAAATATTGAAAATACCCTTATATACTAAAAATACATTTTATAAGTAGAAATTACGTAATTAACCCTAAAACACAGTAAAAATCGATGAAAACTCATTTTATTAGAAAAATTGTATATTATATATATAATTGAAAATAATTTACGAAAAATAGTTTTAATTAGTTAAAAATACTAAATAATTTGTAGAAATCATTTTTATACCCTAAATAACTATTAAAATCGATTTAATTACATTTTTAGCCAATTTAATGTAAAATTACCAAAATACCCCTATATATATAAATATACTAAAATTAATCCAAAAATAATATAATTGCAAAAAATTAATTTTCTCAACATATATTTCAATAATATCAATAAATATACTCAATTAACCAATTAATTTCAATTAAACACATAATTAACCCTATTTTTTCAAAATTACATAAACTAAATAAATTCAAAATAAATACATAAAAATTCACAAAAATTACAAATAAATTTTTATAATTCATTTCAACACCTATAATTACCATAAAATACAATTTCATAATTTAATTAATTAATTTTAGAAAATTAGAAAATAATAATAAAATAATCAAAAATACCCAAAAATCAAAATAAATTCCAAAAATTCCAAAAAAAATCCAGTATGAAGATTAAGCTACTAGGATCAAAGTTTGTGAAGGAAATTTTCATGAATCAATCAAATTAAAGCCAAAAAAATCAAAAACTCAAGTAGGCTGAATTTGAAAAATTGACAAAAACCTTACCAAATCGAGTTTTAAGCTTAAAGGAAGCTTAGAATCATCTTCTATGGTGTCTGAGGAGTTCAACGGCACCAGAATGATAGGTTTTGGTGGTCAAAAACGTAAAGTGTGGAGGAAGAAGCAACTTTCGGCCAAAACAAGTTTCTTGGCTTCACCGGAGCCGGAGAGGGTGGAAGGGAGTGGCGGAGCTGCTGGAGGAAGAGGGTGGACGTCCAGGAGGCACACCGATGGTAGTCGGTCGGAGTTACAGTGGGATGGTGAGGTGATGGCGTCGGGTTGAAGGGAGAAAGAGTCAATGGCAAGGTTTGTAAATTTGATAAACTCTATAAATTTATATATATACATATACATATATATATCTTTAACTTTAATAGTCTATATTTTAATATAATAGTTTTATATTCAAAAATTCTACACCACACAATTTAAAAATAATTAATTAATATATATACATATTCATATGTTAATTAAATAACCACTATATAATATATACATACATAATTAAAATAATTACTAAACCCTAAATTATTAAATATATGGATGTATATATGCATGTATATGTATGTATTTTAATACGACCATTAAAATAATGCATGGGCTCATGCAAATGCGTAAATCTATTTAAAATAATTAATATTAAATTATTTACATGTCAATTTCCCCAAAAATACAATTCCCGGGAAAATTTTACGTAAAGCACTTAAAATAATTAAGAATAATTAAAATAATTTAATAATTATCAAACATATGAAAATAATCATAAATATATACAAAAATTATTAACACTGCATATCCCGATGTAGTATAAAAATATTTAAAAACTCGGGATATTACAATTTTGGACAGGTTAACCAAGTCTGCACATTTCTTGCATGTGAAAGCCACTTATTTTGTAGCTAGATTGGCGAAGCTATATGTGAAGCATATTATGTGCCTTCATGGTGTACTTGTGCCCATTGTGTTAGACAGAGGTTCAGTATTTACCTCTCATTTTTGGCAGAAGTTGCAGGAAGCGATGGGCACTAGGTTGGGTTTCAGTACTGCTTTTCATCCTCAAACAGATGGTCAGTCTGAGAGGACAATCCAGACACTGGAAGATATATTGAGAATGTGTGCTTTGGATTTGAAAGGTAGCTGGGATGATCATTTGCCACTTATAGAGTTTGCATATAATAATAGCTACCATAGCAGTATTGGAATGGCACCATATGAGGCTTTGTATAGAAGAAAGTGTAGATCCCCTCTGAGTTGGGATGAGGTTGGAAAAAGAGCTTTAACTGGACCTGAGATGGTTCAGGATGCTGCAGAGAAAGTTGCTGTGATCAAGAGCATATTAGAGACTGTAGTTAATAGGCAGAAGAGCTATACGAATCTTAGACACAAAGATATGGAGTTTCAGGTAGGAGACTTTGTTTTTTTGAAGGTGTCTCCGATGAAGGGTGTTATGAGATTTGGCAGGAAGGGTAAGCTAGCACCTATATAGGACAGTTTGAGATTCTGGAGAGAGTTGGCACTATTGCATATCAGTTGGCTTTGTGTCACGACCCAAAACAGGGGCCATGACTGACGCTAGGGAACGGGAATTCTTTCGAATTCGGAACCCGTAGCAAGCCTTAAAATAAAAATAAAATATGCAATAATAATAATAACATAATTAAAATAATCTGCAGCGGAAATAAATCATAAATAAAATAAAATAATAATCTATCAATGATATTAAATCGAACATCCTTATTTCATATATTAATAATCTTTTAACACAAATCCAGTTCAAATATTTAAAGTATATAACTCATACAAATATAATACAACATCCTTTTTCAATTTTACAACTACTGCAATGTCTAGATTATAAAAATAAAACTCAGGTAAGCAGATTACATAATGAAGTCGGGGTGGAAGAAATCCGACGTACGGGTCTGCTATTGAGGTCTGAAGACGATGACTCTCCTGAAAAATAGTCAACGGAGGGGAGTCAGACCTCACTGAGTGAATTGCTATAATATTTATACATGCATAACTAAGTGGCAATGCACACAATCAAATATATATAATATATATATATATATATATATATATATATATATATATACAAGCAAATACATACAGATGCAACAAAATCGTTTTATATATATTTTACTGAAAATCATTGTTTATGAAGGATCAAATAGAACCCTAGAAAATCGCAACCTCAAAACAGTGTTAGACAACACTCTAGCCATACAGGCTCACTTATTCCAAATATATTCACTTATTCCATTTGGATAGTAGACTGGCCCCGAGACACTAAATCAATCGAGCTCCAGCAGTCTGACTATCAGTGTGATTGGCCCCGAGACACTTAGTTAACCGAGCTCCAGCAATCACACTCCCAAATCATATCTCACACGTCAATTAATCAAATCCAATCAATATCCACAAACAGGTTAGTGATATAGCCTAAATGCTATAAGCGTACCGGTACATACTCGGTCCTAGTGCTGCCCACTAGGTAGCACGTTCTATTGATATCCTTCATTAAAATTGTCACGACCCAAGACAGGGGCCATGACCGGCACTAGGGAACGGGAATTCTTTCGAATCCGGAACCCGTAGCAAGCCTAAAAATAAAATAAAGCATGCCATAATAACAATAAAAATATAATATGCAGCGAAAATAAAAATCATAATATCATTTTTCCATATCAACTGGATATAAATAAAAGTCTCATCCCATACATAAAATCTTTTTAATACAATCCAGTTTCAATATAATACATCTCCTTTAAAATAAAATACATGAAATTCAATACTTTAATTTACAACTACTGCAGTGTCTAGATAAAATAAATAAGACTCAAGTAGACAATTTACATAAAGAAGCCGGGGCGGAAGAAATCCGGCGTATCGACCTGCTACTGAGGTCTGAGGAAGTTGACTCTCCTGAAAAATAGTCAACGGAGGGGAGTCAGACCTCACTGAGTGAATTACTATAATATATATACATACACTCTAAGTGATAATGCATACAGTCAACAGTATATATATATCTAATATATATACAGGCAAATACACATAAATGCAGAAAAATCATTTTTTATATATTTTACTAAAAAATCCCAATTTATGAAGGATCACATAGAACCCTAGAATATCTCAACCTCAGAAAATAGTGTTAAACAACACTCTGGCCATACAGGCTCACTTATACCAAATATATCCACTTAATCCATATGGACAGTGGACTGGCCCCGAGACACTAAGTCAACCGAGCTCCAGCAGTCTGACTGCCAGTGTGATTGGCCCCGAGACACTTGGTCAACCGAGCTCCAGCAATCACACCCAAACCACATCTCACACATATCAATAATCATAATCAAATCAATATCCACAAATAGTTAGTATATAGCCTAAAACTATAGGCGTACCGGTACGTACTCGGTCCTAGTGCTGCCCACTAGGTAGCACGTTCTATTGATATCCTTCATTAATAAATAATAAAACATTCATTCACAAATACATGATGCATGAATTTAAATAAATCAACAATATAAACCATATATATACTGGAAATATACCAAACATAAACCAGGTATATTTTGAGTATATATATGTCAAATAAATCCAATCAAATCATGAATTAAACTAAAAATATATTTAAAAACATTTTAAATATATTTTATTTACAAAACATGTATATAATTTATTATATACCAAAAATATACTTGAATATAAATCACATTATTTATGCATATTCAGTCAAAATAAAACATGCATTTTTCTAAATCATGCATCCTAAGCATACATATATAATATAGTAACTCACCTAATGCGCTCCACGAGACAGGTCCGACGGGCCTGGTCCATTAGCCCTCGGTCTCGGCGTAACTAAACAAGAAATAAATAATCGACATTAGAATAAACCTAATAGAAATCCTAGAATTCAATCTAGAGTATTAAAATACGGAAACAGAATTAGGGTTCGACTGGACATCACGTTTTACGAGAATTCTACCGAAAATCCGGCAGAACCTCCCTTGTAAAACGGACATCTCTCTACTCAAAAGAGTAGAGCCGACCCTGTAAAGAAAATACACTTCGAAATACAAGCTCAACACAATCAAAATCCCACGGTCGGACTCCAAACTACAGTCCACCGACTGGGGTCCACAAACACAGAATAATATTCCAGATATACCGAAAATATCCTTAAATCACAGAAATACATTTCATACGTAGAAATTACATAATTAACCTTGAAACACTATAAAAACCGATTAAAACTCATTTTATTAGAAAAACCGTATATTATATATGTAATTGAAAATAATTCCCGAAAAATAGTTTTAATTAGTTAAAAATACTAAATATTTTGTAGAAATCATTTTTATACCTTAAATAAATATTAAAACCAATTAAATTACATTTTTAGACAATTTAGGGTAAAATTACCAAAATACCCCTATATATATAAATATACTTAAATTACTTCAAAAATTCACCAAAAATCATACAATTACCCAAAATTAATTTTCTCAACATATTTATCAATAATATCAATATTTAAACTCAATTAACCAATTAAATTCAATTTAAAACACAATTAACCTAATTTTCCAAAATCACCTAAACTTCAATAATTAAAAATAAATACTTAGAAATTCATAAAAATTCCAAATAAATTCCTATAATTCATTTCAACACCCAATTTAACCATAAACTCCAATTTCATAATTTAAATAATTAATTTCCGAAAATTAGAAAATAATATTAAAATATTCAAAAATACCCAAAAATCCAAACAATCTCCAAAAATTCTACAAAAATTCACACATGAAGATTAAGCTACTAGGAACAACATTTGTGAAGGAAGTTTCCATGAATCATCCAATTAGAAGCTCAAAAAAATTAAAAACCCTAATAGGCTGAAATTTACAAATCGAAAACTAAGCAATTCTAGACCATTTTAGCTCAAACCAAAGCTAGAATAACACTCACCGGAGCTCAAGGAGAAGAAAGAGACCGGTGGTGTCGAAAACGGTGGCCGGAATCGGCGTGATCGATGGTGGGTTGATTTTCGGCTTCTCCGGCCAAAATCACTCTCCCGACGCCGGAAACGGCCTCCACAGGCGACGAAACTAGTCGGGGAAGATGGTGGCACACCGGACGGCACACCCACGGTGAAGGAATGGCACGGCAGCGACCGGAAATGGTGAGGGAACGATCGGAGAAGAAGAAGAAGAAGAAAAACTATCGGGGGCAAAATGGTAATTTTGTAAACTTTTTGATTTTTGATGTATATATGTATATATATATATATTATACTATATATTAAAATAATATTAAATTACACACATCAAATATACACCACACACATAAAAATATTGATATTTTAATAATTTTTACCAAATAAAATTAATTAAATAACAATTAAAACAATTAAATACTTAATAAAATATTAGGGAATTAATAAACCCTAATTAAATAAATATACACACACCGACTTTATTTAATAATTTAAAAATATGTATGAGTTCATACAAGTCCGTAAATACATCTAAAATAATTAATAATAAATCGTTTACGTGAAAATTTCCCCGAAAATGCAAGTCCCGGGAAAATTTTACGTAAAACACTGAAAATAATACACCGTAATTAAAATAGGTTTTAAATACATATTAACTCGTAAAAATATCACATAAAATACAGAAATCATTAACTCTGCATATCCCGGTACTGTGTAAAAATATTTTTAAAAACACGGGATATTACAGTCTTCCCCCCTTACAAGAATTCATCCCCGAATTCTAAAAAGAAAAGATCAAGAAGGGAAGAGATACGGGTAAGAAGCTCGCATCTCAGCTTCAGTCTCCCACGTATGCTCTTCAACTCTGTCGCTACGCCACAAAACCTTGACCATCGGAATCTGCTTCGATCTCAACTATCGAACTTGAAAATCTACGATCGCCACAGGTTCTTCCACAAAAGTCAAATCTTCACTCACTTCTACACTGTCGGGCTACAACACGTGTGAAGGATCTGAGATATACTTCCTCAACATCGAGATATGAAATACTGGATGCACCTGTGACATACTCGGAGGCAAATCCAACCGATATGCAACAGTGCCAATTCTCTCCAGAATCTCAAACGGTCCAATATATCTCGGTGCTAACTTACCCTTCCTGCCAAATCTCATCACACCCTTCATCGGAGATACCTTCAGAAAAACGAAATCTCCAACCTGAAACTCCACATCTCTGCGCCTAGGATCCGCATAACTCTTCTGTCTGCTTACTGCGGTCTCTAATCTACGCTTGATCACGGCGACTTTCTCTGCATCATCTTGAATCATCTCTGGTCCAGTCAAAGCTCTCTCACCAATCTCATCCCAACTCAATGGGGATCTACACTTCCTTCCATACAACGCCTCGTATGGTGCCATGCCAATACTGCTATGGTAGCTGTTATTATATGCAAACTCAACGAGTGGCAAATGATCATCCCAGCTACCTCCCAAATCCAAGACACACATCCTCAACATATCTTCTAGTGTCTGGATCGTCCTCTCAGACTGACCGTCTGTCTGAGGATGAAAAGCAGTACTGAAATCCAACCTAGTGCCCATCGCTTCCTGCAACTTCTGCCAAAAACGAGAAGTAAACACCGAACCTCTATCTGACACAATGGACACAGGTACTCCATGAAGGCACACAATATGCTTCACGTACAACTTCGCCAATCTAGCAACTGAATATGTAGCTTTCACAGGCAAGAAATGTGCAGACTTCGTCAATCTATCTACAATCACCCAGATGGAATCGTATCCATCCTTCGAACGAGGTAAGCCGACCACAAAATCCATAGCTATCCTTTCCCACTTCCACTCGGGAATAGGAAGAGGCTGAAGCTTCCCAGAAGGCTTCTGATGTTCGGCTTTCACTTGCTGACACGTCAAGTACTTAGCAACATAATCAGCAACATCCTTCTTCAATCCATCCCACCAGTATAGATCTCTGATACTGTGGTACATCTTAGTAATGCCCGGATGAACGCTGTAGGCTGTAGAATGTGCTTCCTCTAAAATCTCCTCTCTCAAATCATCCACATCAGGAACACACAATCTATCACTGATCCACAACACACCATCATCATTGAGTATGAAATCAGTGAACTTCCCTGCTCTGACATTCTCTGCAAGCTCTTCTAGAATAGGATCTCGGCTCTGAGCTGCTTTAATCCTATCCCTCAGTACAGATCGTACTTTAAACTGAGCTAACAGTCCACCTGATCTACTGATCTTCATCATCAGACCTTGATCCACCATCAGATGCAATTCCTGGATCAATGGTCTCCTCTCAACACCGATGTGAGCAAGACTACCTGAGGACTTCCTACTCAAGGCATCTGCTACCACATTAGCTTTACCCGGATGGTAAAGAATCTCGCAATCATAATCCTTCAACAGTTCCAACCATCTTCTCTGCCTCAGATTCAGATCTCGCTGCTGGAAAATGTACTTAAGGCTCTTGTGATCAGTAAATATCTCACAAGTCACCCCGTACAGATAATGTCTCCAAATCTTCAAAGCAAAGATCACTGCAGCCATCTCAAGATCATGTGTAGGATAGTTCTGCTCATGCTTCTTCAATTGCCTCGAAGCATAGGCTATCACCCTTCCATTCTGCATCAACACACAACCAAGACCAATTCTAGAGGCATCACAGTAAACTGTGAACTTATCCACACTATTAGGCAAAGCTAATACTGGTGCTGTGGTCAACTTCTCCTTCAACAACTGAAAACTATTCTCACAAGCTTCTGACCACTCAAATCTAACATTCTTCTGAGTCAAGCGAGTCATAGGGGCTGCTATCCTGGAAAAATCCTGCACAAACCGCCTATAATACCCGGCTAAACCCAGAAAACTCCGAATCTCCGTAACTGAAGTAGGTCTAGGCCACTCAGATACTGCCTCAACCTTCTGTGGATCAACCTGAATACCTTCTTTAGACACTACGTGTCCAAGAAAAGAAACACTCTCCATCCAGAAATCACACTTCGAGAATTTAGCATAAAGCTGATGATCTCTTAGTGTCTGTAGTACAATCCTCAAGTGATATACGTGCTCTTCCATACTCCTCGAATATACCAGTATATCATCAATGAAGACTACCACAAACTGATCCACATACGGTCTGAATACTCTGTTCATCAGGTCCATAAAAGCTGCTGGTGCATTAGTCAAACCAAAAGACATCACCAGAAACTCATAATGACCATATCGAGTGCGGAACGCTGTCTTAGGAATATCAGCTTCACTAATCCGCAGCTGATGATAACCCGACCTCAAGTCAACCTTAGAAAAGAACTGTGCACCCTGTAGCTGATCAAATAAATCATCAATCCTCGGGAGAGGATACTTGTTCTTCACTGTCACCTTATTCAGCTCTCTGTAGTCAATGCACAGTCTCAGGGTACCATCCTTCTTCTTCACAAACAAGACTGGTGCACCCCAAGGAGAAACACTAGGTCTGATAAAACCTTTATCCAACAACTCTTGCAATTGCTCCTTTAACTCTCTCAACTTCGCAGGAGCCATACGATAAGGTGGCATAGATATAGGAGTAGTACCTGGAACCACATCTATACAGAACTCAATCTCTCTATGAGGTGGTAAACCTGGCAACTCCTCAGGAAAAACATCAGGAAACTCACAAGCAACAGGAACATCTGTGAGTGACAACTTCTCCACTGACGTATCCCTAACCAATGCCAAAAACCCCTGACAACCTTTCCTCAACAACTTCCTAGCTGATATAGCAGAAATAAGATTCTGAGGTGCTGAACTCCTATCACCAACAAATTTAAATTCTACTTCACCAGGAATTCTAAAAATCACCTCCTTATTCCTGCAATCTACCACGGCAAAGTGCTGAGACAACCAATCCATTCCCAAAATAACATCAAACTCCATCACATCCAACAAAATCAAATCAGCGGGTAATTCTCTATCTCCCATGAGAACTAGACAACCAGAAAGAACAATATCGGTGTCCAAAGAATCGCTCAGAGGAGTGGCAACAGACAAAGGAAAAGCCATCCTCGAAGCTTGCCAACAAGATTTAGAAGCAAAAATAGGAGAAACAAACGAATGCGTGGCACCCGGATCAAACAAAACCAAAGCATCCAGGTAACAAACAGAAAGAATACCTGCCACGACTGCATTAGATGCCTGAGCATCCTGCTGAGTCAGATGGAAGACTCTGGCCTGACCTCGACCTCCCTGCTGACTGGTAGAAGTCTGGCCAACACCTCTGGCACCTCCTCTAGTACCTCTACCACGACTCTGCTGTGGAACAAACTGAGTAGAACTCTGATGCTGGGCTGGTGGCAACTGAAATGGCACGGGTGCTGCACTAGCAATCGACTGCTATGGGAATCGTGGAATCTGCTGCTGCTGATACCCAGAATAAGGACACGATCTGGCAAAATGTCCTGTCTGTCCGCATCTGAAACATGTCAGTGGTGTCAGATAACACGGTCCCTGATGGACTCTACCACAAGTCTGACAAACACTGGCCGCTGATCCAGAACTACGACCACTGCTGCTGCTCGAAGCACCTGACCCAAATCTAAACGATCTACGCTGACCTCCACGGCCATGTCTACTGCTCCGATGCACTCGCTGCTGCTGTCTCTGACTCTGCTGAGTTGAACCTCGCTGCTGACTACTCGAACCAACATGAAAACTCGAATATGGAGTAGCCTGCAATCCACTCGACTGAACTCCCAACTGGTAATAATCAGGCATCGCTCCCTGCCTAACTAACCTCAGCTCGATCTCCTTAGCTAGCTCAATCACAGACTCGAGAGTAAGACCTGCTGTAGGTATACCAGCAAAAGCTGAACCCAAACCAGTAACGTAGGTAGTAACAGCGAAATACTGATCTCGCATCAGATCCTCAGCATATCTACCCAGACGAAGAAACTCTCGGGTATACTCCTCTACAGATCGATCTCCACGAGAAATACTGGTCAAACGGAGACGATAGCTCAAACGAAGAGGCTCTGGACAAAATCTCCTCATGAATCGCTCTCGAAACTGAGCCCATGTCATCGTCATCATATAAGGCTGGATCATCTGAATGAACCAATCTAGAGCTGGTCCCTCAACAGACAACTCAACAATCATGATCCGCTGGTACTCGGTATGAGCAGTCCGAGTCCTAGTCTCAATCGCATGCAGAAAATCTAAAGGATCAGAAGTACCATCAAAAGCAATCCTGCCAACTCTGGTATAGAACAAAGCTGCCTCAGGGTCAGACATACCCTGCTGATAGGCAGGCTGAACAGGCTGAACAACTGGAGGAACAGGAACATCAAACTCAGGCTCAACAGGCTCCTCGTCCTATAACTCTCTCTGCCTACGGCGACCTGCCGCTCCTCGAGGTCTACCTCTGCCACGACCTCTACGTCTAACTAGCGGTTCAGGAGGTAAAACCTCATCCTGAAAAGACTCATCATCCTCGGCCTCAACGACTGGTGGAGCGACACGCGCTCGCCTCCTCATACTGAAAAGACAAACGGAAAGATTCAGACAAAACAGACAACGGAGGAATAACACTGAAAACTACAGCAAGGAATACTCATCAAGACATACTCGAACCTAATACACTGCAGTAGTCCAACAGAAAACACAACTTTAAAACTAGGGCCACAACTCACATAACTAAGCCCTGACACAGAACTCCACTCTGAAACGAACTTCGCTCTGATACCAACTTTGTCACGACCCAAAACAGGGGCCATGACCGGCGCTAGGGAACGGGAATTCTTTCGAATCCGGAACCCGTAGCAAGCCTAAAAATAAAATAAAGCATGCCATAATAACAATAAAAATATAATATGCAGCGAAAATAAAAATCATAATATCATTTTTCCATATCAACTGGATATAAATAAAAGTCTCATCCCATGCATAAAATCTTTTTAATACAATCCAGTTTCAATATAATACATCTCCTTTAAAATAAAATACACGAAATTCAATACTTTAATTTACAACTACTGCAGTGTCTAGATAAAATAAATAAGACTCAAGTAGACAATTTACATAAAGAAGCCGGGGCGGAAGAAATCCGGCGTATCGACCTGCTACTGAGGTCTGAGGAAGTTGACTCTCCTGAAAAATAGTCAACGGAGGGGAGTCAGACCTCACTGAGTGAATTACTATAATATATATACATACACTCTAAGTGATAATGCATACAGTCAACAGTATATATATATCTAATATATATACAGGCAAATACACACAAATGCAGAAAAATCATTTTTTATATATTTTACTGAAAAATCCCAATTTATGAAGGATCACATAGAACCCTAGAATATCGCAACCTCAGAAAATAGTGTTAAACAACACTCTGGCCATACAGGCTCACTTATACCAAATATATCCACTTAATCCATATGGACAGTAGACTGGCCCCGAGACACTAAGTCAACCGAGCTCCAGCAGTCTGACTGCCAGTGTGATTGGCCCCGAGACACTTGGTCAACCGAGCTCCAGCAATCACACCCAAACCACATCTCACACATATCAATAATCATAATCAAATCAATATCCACAAATAGTTAGTATATAGCCTAAAACTATAGGCGTACCGGTACGTACTCGGTCCTAATGCTGCCCACTAGGTAGCACGTTCTATTGATATCCTTCATTAATAAATAATAAAACATTCATTCACAAATACATGATGCATGAATTTAAATAAATCAACAATATAAACCATATATATACTGGAAATATACCAAACATAAACCAGGTATATTTTGAGTATATATATGTCAAATAAATCCAATCAAATCATGAATTAAACTAAAAATATATTTAAAAACATTTTAAATATATTTTATTTACAAAACATGTATATAATTTATTATATACCAAAAATATACTTGAATATAAATCACATTATTTATGCATATTCAGTCAAAATAAAACATGCATTTTTCTAAATCATGCATCCTAAGCATACATATATAATATAGTAACTCACCTAATGCGCTCCACGAGACAGGTCCGACGGGCCTGGTCCACTAGCCCTCGGTCTCGGCGTAACTAAACAAGAAATAAATAATCGACATCAGAATAAACCTAATAGAAATCCTAGAATTCAATCTAGAGTATTAAAATACGGAAACAGAATTAGGGTTCGACTGGACATCACGTTTTACGAGAATTCTACCGAAAATCCGGCAGAACCTCCCCTGTAAAACGGACATCTCTCTACTCAAAAGAGTAGAGCCGACCCTGCAAAGAAAATACACTTCGAAATACAAGCTCAACACAATCAAAATCCCACGGTCGGACTCCAAACTACAGTCCACCGACTGGGGTCCACAAACACAGAATAATATTCCAGATATATCGAAAATATCCTTAAATCACAGAAATACATTTCATACGTAGAAATTACATAATTAACCTTGAAACACTATAAAAACCGATTAAAACTCATTTTATTAGAAAAACCGTATATTATATATGTAATTGAAAATAATTCCCGAAAAATAGTTTTAATTAGTTAAAAATACTAAATATTTTGTAGAAATCATTTTTATACCTTAAATAAATATTAAAACCAATTAAATTACATTTTTAGACAATTTAGGGTAAAATTACCAAAATACCCCTATATATATAAATATACTTAAATTACTTCAAAAATTCACCAAAAATCATACAATTACCCAAAATTAATTTTCTCAACATATTTATCAATAATATCAATATTTAAACTCAATTAACCAATTAAATTCAATTTAAAACACAATTAACCTAATTTTCCAAAATCACCTAAACTTCAATAATTAAAAATAAATACTTAGAAATTCATAAAAATTCCAAATAAATTCCTATAATTCATTTCAACACCCAATTTAACCATAAACTCCAATTTCATAATTTAAATAATTAATTTCCGAAAATTAGAAAATAATATTAAAATATTCAAAAATACCCAAAAATCCAAACAATCTCCAAAAATTCTACAAAAATTCACACATGAAGATTAAGCTACTAGGAACAACATTTGTGAAGGAAGTTTCCATGAATCATCCAATTCGAAGCTCAAAAAAATTGAAAACCCTAATAGGCCGAAATTTACAAATCGAAAACTAAGCAATTCTAGACCATTTTAGCTCAAACCAAAGCTAGAATAACACTCACCGGAGCTCAAGGAGAAGACAGAGACCAGCGGTGTTGAAAACGGTGGCCGGAATCGGCGTGATCGACGGTGGGTTGATTTTCGGCTTCTCCGGCCAAAATCACTCTCTCGACGCCGGAAACAGCCTCCACAGGCGGCGAAACTGGTCGGGGAAGATGGTGGCACACCGGACGGCACACCCACGGTGAAGGAACGGCACGGCAGCGATCGGAAATGGTGAGGGAACGATCGGAGAAGAAGAAGAAGAAGAAAAACTGTCGGGGGCAAAATGGTAATTTTGCAAACTTTTTGATTTTTGATGTATATATGTATATATATATATATTATACTATATATTAAAATAATATTAAATTACACACATCAAATATACACCACACACATAAAAATATTAATATTTTAATAATTTTTACCAAATAAAATTAATTAAATAACAATTAAAACAATTAAATACTTAATAAAATATTAGGGAATTAATAAACCCTAATTAAATAAATATACACACACCGACTTTATTTAATAATTTAAAAATATGTATGAGTTCATGCAAGTCCGTAAATACATCTAAAATAATTAATAATAAATCGTTTACGTGAAAATTTCCCCGAAAATGCAAGTCCCGGGAAAATTTTACGTAAAACACTGAAAATAATACACCGTAATTAAAATAGGTTTTAAATACATATTAACTCGTAAAAATATCACATAAAATACAGAAATCATTAACTCTGCATATCCCGGTACTGTGTAAAAATATTTTTAAAAACACGGGATATTACAAAAATATAACCATACATTCATAAAAATAAATGATGCATGAATTCGAAATAAATAACAACATAAACCATATATATACTAGAAATATACCAAAAATAAACCAGGTATATTTCGAGTATATATACGTCAAATAAATCCAATACAATCGTAAAATAAACTAAATATATATTTAAAAACATTTTAAATATAAATGTTTAATAAAGCATGCATATAATTTGAAATATATCAAAAATAAACCAAAAATAAACTTAAGTACTAATTAAATCATTTGTGCATATTTAATCAAAATAAAACATATATTTCTAAAATCATGCACCCTAGAGCATATATATACAAAATAATAACTCACTATTTATTGCGCTCCTCGAGATGGGTCCGACGGGCCTAGTCCACTAGGCCTCGGTCTCAGTGCAACTAAACAAACAAACGACCATAGAATATCAGAATAAATCTATCAGAATTCCAAAGACCCAATCTAGAATACTAGACACAAAATTAAAATCAGAATTCGATCGGATATCACGTTTTACGAGAATTCTATCAAAAATCCAACAGAACCGCCCCTGTAAAATGGACATCTCTCTACTCAAAGAGTATAGCCAGTCCTGCAAAGAATTACACTTCAAGAATAAACATAGAATTCACAACCAAAACTCCTCGGTCGGACTCCAAACTATAATTTACCAATCGAGGTTCACAATTTATAGAATATTTACAAAAATATCAAAAATATCCTTATATAATAAAAATACATTTTATAAATCAAAATTATGTAATTAACCCTAAAACACATTAAAAACCGATGAAAACTCATTTTATTAGAAAAATCGTATATTATATATATAATTGAAAATAATTTATGAAAAATAATTTTAATTAGTTAAAAATACTAAATAATTTGTATAAATCATTTTTATACCCTAAATAACTATTAAAACCAATTTAATTACATTTTTCACCAATTTAGAGTAAAATTACCAAAATACCCCTATATATATATATATACTAAAATAAATCCAAAAATTCACCAAAAATAATATAATTACTCAAAATTAATTTTCTCAACATATAATTCAATAATATCAATAAATATACTCAATTAACAAATTAATTTCAATTAAACACATAGTTAACCCTATTTTTCAAAATTACATAAACTTAATAAATTCCAAATAAATATATAAAAATTCACAAAAATTAAAAATAAATTTCTATAATTGATTTAAACACCTATAATCACCATAAAACACAATTTCATAATTTAATTAATTAATTTTTTAAAATTAGAAAATATTAATAAAATAATAAAAAATACCCAAAAATCATAATAAATTCAAAAAATTCTACAAAAATTACAGAATCTAGATTAAGCTTCTAGGAACAAAATTTGTGAAGGAATTTTTCATGAATCAATCATTGGAGCTAAAAAAATTCAGAAACCCTAATAGGCTGAAAAGAAAAAATTGAAACCTAAGCAATTCTAGACCAAATCAAGTGAAACAAAGCTTGGAATCACACTCATCGGAGATCAAGGAGAAGATAGAGACCAGTAGCATCGAATTTGGTGGCCAAAAATGGCTTGATCAGAGATGAGATGAAATTTGGCCTCTACTTGATTTTTTCGGCTAAAACACATCGGAAAAAGGTGATTCAGGCGTCGGGAATGGCTGGCAAGGGAGGAGGAAGGTTGAGGGGCATAGTGACAGCAAGAAAACCAGCTGGAAATGGCCAGAAATGGAAGAAAATGTGTTGTGAGGAAGAAGAAGAAGAAGAAAAAGGGAGGGGCAAAATTGTAAATAAAGCAAACTTTTGATTTTTGTTATAAAATAATGTATATATGTATATATATATATGTCCACCTTGTATTATAGTAATACATATATTCCCACACACAAATAATACTCACCACACAAATATTTTATTATATTTAATAATTTATACACTTAAAATTAATTAATTAATACAAAAATTAAATAATAAAATTAAGGAAATTAATTAAGCTCTAATTAATTTAAATAAATACACATATATACAATTTATTTTAGCACTTTAAAATTATATATGAGTTCATGCAAATTCGTAAAACTAGTCAAAATAAATAGTATTAAATCATTTACGTATCAATTTCCCTGAAAATATAATTCCTGTGAAAATTTTACGTAAAGTATTTAAAATAATGTAAAATAATTAAAATTAGCTTTAAACAAATAAAAAACTCATAAATACATACAAAAATTATTAACACTACATATTCCGATGCAGTATAAAAATATTTAAAAACTCGGGATATTACACTTTGCCTCCGAGTATATAATATCCTGAGTTTTTAAATATTTTTATACTGCATCGGGATATACAGTGTTAATAATTTTGTATATATTTATGATATTTTATGAGTTTGTTGTTTGTTTAAAAATAATTTTAATAATTTTATATTATTTTAAGTACTTTAAGTAACATTTTCCAGGGAATTGTATTTTCGAAAAAATTGACACGTAAATAATTTAATATTAATTATTTTGACTAGTTTTACGAATTTGCATGAACTCATACATAATTTTTAAGTGCTAAAATAAAATTTATATATGCGTATTTATTTAAATTAATTAGGATTTAATTAATTACCTTAATTTTTATTATTTAGTTTTAATATTAATTAATTAATTTTAAATGTATAAATTATTAAATATATTTAAATATTTGTGTGGTGAGTATTATTTGTGTGTGGGAATATATATAATATTATAATATAAGGTGGACATATATATATATATACATATATACATTATTATTTATCAAAAATCAGAAGTTTGCTTTATTTACAGTTTTACCACTATCTTCATCTTCTTCCCTCCCGATCAGTTTTCTACCATTTCCAGTCATTGTGACCTCTGTTTCTTGCCTTCACTGTACCCCTCAGCCTTCCTCCTCCCTTTCCAGCCATTCCAGATGCCTAAAGCTCCCTTTTTCGATGAGTTTTGACCAATTTTTCTCAAAGAAGCCGAAAATCGATCAAGCTCCGATCGACGAGATTTCGGCCACCAAATTTGACGCCACTGGTCTCTATCTTCTCCTTGAGCTCTGGTGAGTGTAATTCCAAAATTTTTTCACTTAAAATGGTCTAGATTTTCCTAGGTTTCAATTTCTTCATTTCAGCCATTTAGGGTTTCAAATTTTTTTCAGCTTCAATTTGATTGATTCATGAAAACTACCTTCACAAACTTTGATCCTGGAAGCACAATATACATGCTGTAATTTTTGTAGAATTTTTGGAATTTATTTTGATTTTTGGGTATTTTTTATTATTTTATTATTATTTTCTAATTTTCGAAAATTAATTAATTGAATTATGAAATTGTGTTTTATGGTAATTATAGGTGTTAAAATGAATTATAGAAATTTATTTTTAATTTTTGTGAATTTTTATATATTTATTTGGAATTTATTAATTTTATGTAATTTTGAAAAATAGGGTTAATTATGTGTTTAATTGAAATAAATTGGTAAATTGAGTATATTTATTGATATTATTGAATTATATGTTGAGAAAATTAATTTTTAGTAATTATATTATTTTTGGTGAATTTTTTGATTTATTTTAGTAAATATATATATAGGGGTATTTTGGTAATTTTACACTAAATTGGCTAAAAATATAATTAAATCGGTTTTAATAGTTATTTAGGGTATAAAAATGATTTCTAAAAATTATTTAGTATTTTTAACTAATTAAAACTATTTTTTGTAAATTATTTTCAAATTATATGTATATTATACGATTTTTCTAAATAAATGAGTTTTTATCGGTTTTTAATAAGTTTAGGGTTAATTATGTAATTTGGAATTATAAAATGTATTTTTATTATAAAAGGGCATTTTCGGTATTTTGTAATTATTCTGTGAATTGTGAATCTCGATCGGAGAATTATAGTTTGGAGTCCGATCGAGAGATTGTGATTGTGAATTTGGTGTTATGTAATATCCCGAATTTTTAAATATTTTTATACTGCATCGGGATATGCAGTATTAATAATTTTTGTAAATATATTTATGATATTTTATGAGTTTGTTGTTTGTTGAAAGCTAATTTTAATTATTTTATATTATTTTAAGTACTTTACGTAAAATTTCCCGAGAATTGTATTTTCGAGAAAATTGACACGTAAATAATTTAATACTATTTATTTTGACTAGTTTTATGAATTTGCATGAACTCATATATAATTTTAAAGTGCTAAAATAAAATGTATATATGTATATTTATTTAAATTAATTAGAGCTTAATTAATTTCCTTAATTTTATTATTTAATTTTTGTATTAATTAATTTTAAGTTTATAAATTATTAAACATTTTAAAATATGTGTGTGGTGTATATTTAATGTGTGTGAAATTTTATATTATTATAATATATAGTGTGAATATATATATATATATATATACATAATTTTTTTAATCAAAAACCAAAACTTCCCTTTATTTACAGAATTGCCACTCTTCTTCTCCAAATGCCCATCACCATATTTCTTCCATTTCCAGCCACTTTCAAGCTGGTTTTTTTGCTATTACTATGCCCCTCAGCCTTCCTCCTCCACCTCCAACCATTTCCACCACCTGAAACACTCTTTTCCGATGAGTTTTGGCCGGATTTTCATCAAGGAGCCAAAAATTGACTTAGCTCCAACCAAGCACTTTCCGGCCACCAAATTTGATGATGTCAGTCTCTATCTTCTCCTTGAGCTCTGGTGAGTGTGATTCCAAGCTTTGTTTCACTTGATTTGGTCTAGAATTGCTTAGGTTTCAATTTCTTCAAATCAGCCATTTTGGGTTTCAAATTTTTTTAGCTTTAATTTGATTGATTCATGAAAAATTCCTTCACAAACTTTGTTCCTGGAAGCTTAATCTACATTCTATAATTTTTTTTATAATTTTTGGAATTTATTTTAATTTTTGTGAATTTTTTATTATTTTATTATTATTTTCTAATTTTCGAAAATTAATTAATTAAATTATGAAATTGTATTTTATGGTGATTATAGGAGTTGAAATGAATTATAGAAATTTATTTTTAATTTTTTTGAATTTTTATGTATTTATTTGGAATTTATTAAGTTTATGTAATTTTGAAAAATAGGGTTATTATGTGTTTAATTGAAATAAATTGGTAAATTGAGTATATTTATTGATATTATTGAATTATATGTTGAGAAATTATTTTTTTAGTAATTATATAATTTTTGGTGAATTTTTGAACATTTATAGTGAATATATATATATAGGGGTATTTTGGTAATTTTACACTAAATTGGTTAAAAATGTAATTAAATTGGTTTTAATAGTTATTTAGGGTATAAAAATGATTTCAGCAAATTTTTAGTATTTTTAACTAATTAAAACTATTTTTCGTAAATTGTTTTCAAATTATATATAATATACTATTTTTCCAAATAAATGGGTTTTTATTGATTTTTAGTATGTTTTAGGGTTAATTACGTAATTTGAATTTATAAAATGTATTTTTATTATATAAGGGCATTTTCGGTATTTTATAAATATTCTGTGAATTGTGAACCTCGGTCGGTGAATTGCAATTTGGAGTCCGATCGAGGGATTTTGGTTGTAATTCTGTGTTTATTCTGAAATGTATTTTTTTTTGCAGGACCGACTCTACTCTTTGAGTAGAGAGATGTCCGTTTTATAGGGGAGGTTCTGTCGGATTTTCGATAGAATTCTCGTAAAACGTGATATCCGATCAAATTCCTATTCTAAATCTGTGTCTAAAATTCTAGATCGAGTCTTTAGAATTTTCGTTAAATTTATTTTGATTTCATGTTGTCATTTGTTTGTCTAGCTGTGCCGAGACCGAGGCCTAATGGATCAGGCCCGCCGAGTTTGTCTCGTGGAGTGCTAACATGTGAGTTATTATACTGTATACATATGCACTGCATATAAGGTGCATTATTTAGAATTTTTCATTTTCATTGTATGTTTTAAAAATGATTTAAATTATAATATTTTTGGTATATCTAGAGTTGCATTTTTATATATATGCATATTAAATAATTATGTATGTTAGTTTGATATATGTACATTAAACAATTAGGTTTAGGTTTAATACATTTGAGTAATATACACATGTTTTAAAATGTACACTTAGACATAATTATTTTATTAAATGATTAGTATACCTAGGTATAGTTTTAGTAGATTTTAGGTTTATTCTTAAATAATTGCATCTTAAATTATAAACCTACACTTAAATTATTTTTTAAGTTTATTTTTGGTATATTTTTTATTTATTTCCGAATAAATAAATGTTTTATTATTAAATTAAACCTAGCACAGTAGTGGTATATTTAGGGTTTATTTTTGATATATGCATGCTAGATAATTAGGTTTATTTTTAGTATATTTAAATGAATATTTATACATAAATGTTTTATTAAATGATTTGTGTACTTAAGGTATATCTTTTGCATATTTAAGTATATTTTTAAGATAATGCATGTTATATTATTGTTACTCATTTAAATTATTTTTAACTATATTAATGATTTATCTTTAGTTTATTTCGTATTTTATTTGAAATATATATATATATATATATATATTTTTTATTGGAATAAGTGTTCTATTTGGAATCAAGTGAGCCTGCATGGCTAGAGTGATGATGGGGTTGTTGAGGTTGTTATTATTAGGGTTCTATGGATCCTTCATGAAGTTAATTAAACGTTTTCCTACATTCTTGTAATATCCCGTACTTTAAAATATTTTTACACTGTACCGGGATATGCAGTGTTAATAATTTTTGTATATATATTACGATATTTGCTTTACGTAAAATTTTTTCGGGACTTGCATTTTCGGGGAAATTTTCACGTAAATAATTTATTATTATTCATTTTAAATATATTTTCAGACTTGTATGAACTCATAAGTATTTTTAAATTACTAAATAGAGCCTATATGTGTATATATTTATTTAATTAGGGTTTAGTATTTTACCCTAATATTTTATTAACTAATTAATTGTTTTATTGTTATTTAATTATTTTTAATTAATATTAAATTTTAAAATATTAAATATTAAGTGTGTGGATGTAATTTTTTTCAAATATTTTATTAAAATTATTAATTTTTTATTTTCTTTTATTTTCTTTTTCTTTTTATTTTTATTTTTCTTTTCTTTTCTTTTTCTTCTTCTTCCTTCTTCCTTCCTTATGCCTGACCACTCCCTCACCACCAACCACCGTTGCAACTGTCATTCCCCTACCGTCGATGTGCCTCTCGACTTGCCACCGTTGTCCTCAGTCGTTCCCCGGCGCCGGCAGCCTCTTTTCTTCCATTTTGGCCGAAATTCTTCTCGTCGCCGTTCACTAACTTTCCGGCCACCATTTTTGACACCGCCAGTCTCTTTCTTCTCCTTGAGCTCCGGTGAGTGTGATTCTAGCTTTGGTTTGAGCTTAAATGGTCTTGATTTGCTTAGGTTTCAAATTTTCGAATTCGGCCATATTAGGGTTTTTGATTTTTTTGAGCTTCGAATTGATTGATTCATGAAAACTCCCTTCACAAATGTTGATCCTAGTAGCTTAATATATATGTATGATTTTTTTTGGAATTTTTGGAGATTATTTGGATTTTTAGGTATTTTTGAATATTTTAATATTATTTTCTAATTTTCGGAAATTAATTAAATAAATTATGAAATTGTGTTTTATGGTTAAATTAGGTGTTGAAATGAATTATAATAATTTATTTGGAATTTTTATGAATTTCTATGTATTTATTTTGAATTATTTGAGTTTATGTAAATTTGGGAAATTAGGGTTAATTATGTTTTTAATTGAAATTAATTAGATAATTGAGTTTAATTATTAATATTATTGATAAATATGTTGAGAAAATTAATTTTGGATAATTATACTATCTTTGGTGAATTTTTGAAGTAATTTTGGTATATTTATATATATAAGGGCATTTTGGTAATTTTACCCTAAATTGACAAAAAATGTAATTTAATTGGTTTTAATAATTATTTAAGGTATAAAAATGATTTCCACAAATTATTTAGTATTTTTAACTAATTAAAACTATTTTTCGTGAATTATTTTTAATTATATATATAATATACGGTTTTACTAATAAAATGAGTTTTTATCGGTTTTTATTGTGTTTTAAGGTTAATTACGTAATTTCTACGTATAAAATGTACTTTTGTGATTTAAGGGTATTTTTGATATTTCCTGAATTTTTTGTGTTTGTGGATTCCGATCGGTAGACTGTAGTTTGGAGTCCAACTGAGGGGTTGTGAATGAGATGTGGTGTTTATTTTCGAAGTGTGTTTCTTTGCAGGGTCGGCTCTACTCTTTGAGTAGAGAGATGTCCGTTTTACAGGGGAGGTTCTACCGAATTTTTGACAGAATTCTCGTAAAACGTGATGTCCGATCGAACCCTAATTCTATTTCTGTGATTAATATTCTAGATCGAGTTCTAGGATTTTCTATTAGGTTTATTATAATGTCGGTTATTTATTGTTTATTTAGTTGCGCCGAGACCAAGGGCTAGTGGACCAGGCCCGTCGGACCCATCTCGTGGAGCGCACTAGGGTGAGTTACTATTATATATATATATATGCTTAGGATGCATGATTTAGAAATATACGTTTTATCTTAATTAAAAATGCATAAATAATGTGATTTGTATTCAAGTATATATTTGGTATATATTTGGTTTATTTTTGGTATATAATAAATTGTATACATGTTTTGTTAATAAATTATATTTAAAATGTTTTTAAATATATTTCTAATTTAAATTGTAATTTAATTGGATTTATTTGGCGTATATATACTCGAAATATACCTGGTTTACTTTTGGTATATTTTCGGTATATATATGGTTTATATTGTTATTTTATTTAATTTTATGCATCATTTATTATGAATGAATGTTTTATAATTATTAATGAAGGATATCGATAGAACGTGCTACCTAGTGGGTAGCATTAGGACCGAGTACGTACCGGTGCGCTTATAGCAGATAGGCTATACTACTAACCATTTGTGGATATTGATGGAATATGATTATTTGATGTGTGAGATGTGATTTGGGTGTGATTGCTGGAGCTCGGTTGACCAAGTGTCTCGGGGCCAATCACACTGACAGTTAGACTGCTAGAGCTCGATCGACTTAGTGTCTCGGGGCCAGTCTACTGTCTAAATGGATTAAGTGGATATATTTGGATTAAGTGAGCCTATATGGCTAGAGTGTTGTCTAACACTGATTGAGGTTTCGATATCATAGGGTTCTATTTGATCCTTCATAAAAGATGGTTTTCAATGAAATATATAAAATGATTTTATTGCATCTGTGTGTATTTGCCTGTATATATACCTATTATATATATACTGTTGACCGTATGCATTGTCATTTAGTGTGTATGTATATATATTATAGTAATTCACTCAGTGAGGTCTGACTCCCCTCCATTGACAATTTTTCAGGAGAGTCAACATCTTCAGACCTCAGTAGCAGGCCTGTACGCCGGATTTCTTCCGCCCCGGCTTCTTTGTGTAAACCGCTTACTTGAGTCTTATTTTTATAATCTAGACACTGCAGTAGTTGTAAATTAATTTATGGGATTTTATGTATTTTATTTATGTGAGATATTATATTATGTGAACTGGATTTGTATTTAAAGATTTATATATATGAGATGAGATTTAATTTAAATCCAGTTGATGAAAATAATATTGTGATATTTATGATTTCCATTTCCGCTGCATTATATATTGTTATTACTATTGCATGTTTTATTTTATTTTTTAGGCTTGCTACGGGTTCCGGATTCGAAAGAATTCTCGTTCCCTAGCGCCGGTCATGGCCCCTGTTTTGGGTCGTGACAATTCTGTATATTTATAAAAGCAGAGTTTGGCATTCGTGTGAAATGTGTGTATATACATATATATAATAATGCCTGATTGTTATGATTTAGATTGCATGTATATATAGTATAATAATTCACTCAGTGAGGTCTGACCCCCCTCAATTATTTTTTCAGGAGATTCCATATCGTCAGACCTTAGTTGTAGAGTTCTTCGCCGGTGTTCTTTAGTGTCGGCTATTTTATGCAAATGTATATTCTGAACTTTGAATTGTATTCTAGAAACTGCAGTAGTAGTGTTATAATTTTTAGAAGTGTATTATTTTTTTTGGATATTAAATACTTTGAGAATTTGTATTTGAACATTGTACAAATATGTATTCATTTATAAAAGGATTTGGAGTATTTATTTTATATATTGATTCAGAAAAATTTTAATTTGGTTATACTTTTATTTATTTATTGTATGATTTTATTTTCTTAGGCTTGCTACGGGTTCCGGATTCGAAAGAATTCCCATTCCCTAGCACCGGTCATGACTCCTAATTTGGGTCGTGACATGTTATTCCGAAGTGTGTTTTCTTTGTAGGACCAGCTCTACTCTTTGAGTAGAGAGATGTCCGTTTTACAGGGGGGGTTCTGCCAGATTTTTGGTAGAATTCTCATAAAATGTGATGTCCGGTCAAATCCCTATTCTAATTCTGTGTCTAAAATTCTAGATCGAGTCTTTAGAATTTCCGTTAACTTTGTTCTGATTTTATGTTGTCGTTTGTTTATTTAGTTGTGCCGAGACCAAGGCCTAACGGATCAGGCCCGTCGAGTTTGTCTCGTGGAACGCTAACATGTAAGTTATTATACTATATATATATGCATTGCATATAGGATGCATCACTTAGGGTTTTCCATTTTCATTATATGTTTTTAAAGTGATTTAAATTATAATATTTTTGGTATATCTAGGGTTGTATTTATTATATATTCATATTAAATAATTATGCATGTTAGTTTGATATATGCACATTAAACAATTAGGTTTAGGTTTAATACATTTGAGTAATATACATATGTTTTAAAATGTATACTTAGTCACAATTATTTTATTAAATGATTAGTATACTTTAGGTATAGTTTTTGTATATTTTAGGTTTATTCTTAGATAATTGCATGTTATATTATAAACCTACACTTAAATTGTTTTTAAGTTTATTTTTGGTATATTTTTTATATATTCCTTAAATAAATGCATGTTTTATTATTAATTGAATCCTAAAACATTAGTGGTATACTTAGGGTTTAATTGTGATATATGCATGCTAGAAAATTAGGTCATTTTGGTATATTATGAATATATGTTAAACCTAAACACATATTTAAATGAAATTTTATATATAATTGTTTTATTAAGTGATTTGTGCACTTAGGTATATTCTTTGTATATTTACGTGCATTTTTAAGAAAATGCATGATGTATTATTAAAATGCACTTAAATTGTTTTTAACTCTATTAACGGTTTACCTTTAATATATTTCATATTTTATTTGATATATATATATATATATACCTGAAATATACCGAGTATATTTTAGGTATATTTTTGGTATATATATGGTTGATTTTACTATTATAAATATTGTTCTACATTAATTATTTTCCAAATGAATGATTTATTTAAGTGAAGGATATCAATAGAACGTGCTTCCTAGTGGGCAACACTATGACCGTGTACGTACCGGTGCGATAAATAAGGGTTGAGTGAGAATTAATTGTGGTGATTATAATTGATTGATTGATTTGACTAAGTTTAATGGTATAATAGATAGTGTGATTGCGGGGCCAATCACACTGACAGTCAGACTGCTGGAGCTCGGTTGACTTAGTGTCTCAGTGCCAGTCTACTGTCCATAGTGGGATGAATGATCTATTGGGTTTATAGAGATGTGAGGTGATAAATAGTGTGATTGCTGGAGCTCGGTTGACCAGGGGTCTCGGGGCCAATCACACTGTAATATCCCGTGTTTTTAAATATTTTAATATTGCATCGGGATATGCAGTGTTAATAATTTTTGTATATATTTATAATATTTCATGAGTTTCTATTTAATTAAAATTGATTTTTAATTGTTTTATATTATTTTAAGCACTTTACATAAAATTTTCCCGGGACTTACATTTTCGGGGAAATTGATACGTAAATAATTTAATATTAATTATTTTAAACAATTTTACGGACTTGCATGAACTCATATATATTTTTAAAGTACTAAATAACGTATATATGTGTATTTATTTATTTAACTAGGGTTTAATTAATTTCCCTAATATTTTATTATTTATTAATTAGTTTTAATATTATTTAATTATTTTTAGTGTATAAATTATTAAAAATATTAAATTATATGTGTGTGGTGTATATTTAATGTGTGTGAGTTTATATTATTTTAATATAGAGTGTAAAAGTATATATATATATATACATATACATTTAATATTATACAAAAATATAAAGTTTGATTAATTTACGATTTTGCCATTCTTCCCTCTTCTCCCTCCCGATCTCTTCCATCGCCTGCCATCCCATTTTCTCACCATTGGTGCGCCTCCCAGTGTGCCACCTCCTTCCTCCAGCTGTTTCGCCGCCAGCAGATTCCATTTCCGGTGTCGGAGGAGCTTGATATCGTCGGAAAGTCAAAATTCATTCTCACCGTCGTTCACGGCGTTTTCGACCACCATTTTCGACACCACTGGTCTTTTTATTCTCCTTGAGCTCCGATGAGTGTGATTCCAAGCTTTGTTTCACTTAAAATGGTCTTGATTTGCTTAGGTTTCGATTTTGGTAATTCGGCCATTTTAGGGTTCTTGATTTTTTTGAACTTCAAATTGATTGATTCATGAAAAATTCCTTTACAAATTTTGTTCCCCTTAGCTTAATATACATGTGTGAATTTTTGTAGAATTTTTGGAAATTATTTTGATTTTTGGGTATTTTTGAATATTTTATTATTATTTTCTAATTTTTGAAAATTAATTAAATAAGTTATGAAATTGTTTTTTATGGTAATTATAGGTGTTGAAATGAATTATAGAAATTTATTTGGAATTTTGTGAATTTTTATGTATTTATTTTGAATTTAATTAGTTTATGTAATTTTTGAAAAATAGGGTTAATTGTGTTTTTAGTTGAAATTAATTAGTTAATTGAGTTTAATTATTGATATTATTGATAAATATGTTGAGAAAATTAATTTTGTGCAATTATATTATTTTTGGTGAATTTTTAGATTAATTTTAGTATATTTATATATATATGGGCATTTTGGTAATTTTACCCTAGATTGGCTAAAAATGTAATTAAATTGGTTTTAATAATTATTTAAGGTATAAAAATGATTTCTACAAATTATTTAGTATTTTTAACTAATTAAAACTATTTTTCATAAATTATTTTCAATTATATATATAATATACGATTTTTCTAATAAAATGAATTTTTATCAGTTTTTACTGTGTTTTAGGGTTAATTATGTAATTTCTGCTTATAAAATGTATTTCTATGATATAAGGGTATTTTTAGTATTTTTATATTATTCTGTGAATTGTGGACCCCAGTCGGTAAACTGTAGTTTAGAGTCCGACCGAGGGGTTATGGATGTGTTTCTGTGTTCGAAGTGTATTTCTTTACAGGGCTGGCTCTACTCTTTGAGTAGAGAGATGTCCATTTTATAGGGGAGATTCTGTCGAATTTTTGGTAGAATTCTCGTAAAACGTGATGTCCGGTCAAACCCTAATTATGATTCTGTGTCTAATATTCTAGATTGAGTTTCTAGGATTTTATGTTAGGTTTATTCTGATGTCTGTTATTTATTGTTTGTTTAGTTGCGCTGAGACCGAGGCCTAGTGGACCAAGCCTGTCGGACCCATCTCAAGTAGCGCACTAAATGTGAGTTGCTATTTTATATATATATGCTCTAAGGTGCATGCTTTTAGAAATATATATTTTATTTTGATTAAATATGCATAATAATTCAATTAGTATTTAAGTTTATTTTTAGTTTATTTTGGTTTATCTTTAGTTTATTTTTAGTATATTTAAATTATATGCATGTTTTGCTAATAAATTAGGTTTAAAATGTTTTTGAATATATTTCCAGTTTATTTTATAATCTATCTGGATTTCTTTAACGTATATATACTCGAAATATACCTGGTTTATTTTTGGTATATTTCTTGTATATATATATGGTTTATGTTGCTATTTTATTTAAATTCATGCATCATTTACTTTTTATGAATGTATGTTTTATATTTCAATGAAGGATATCAATAGAACGTGCTACCTAGTGGGCAGCACTAGGACCGAGTACGTACCGGTACGCTTATAGCATTTAGGCTATATTACTAAACTTTTTGAGGATATTGATTGGATCTGATTATTTGATATGTGAGATATGATTTGGGAGTGTGATTGCTAAAGCTCGGTTGACCAAGTGTCTTGGGGCCAATCACACTGACAGTTAGACTGCTGGAGCTCAGTCGACTTAGTATCTCGGGGCCAGTCTACTGTCTAAATGGAATAAGGGAATATATTTGGAATAAGTGAGCCTGTATGGCTGGAGTGTTGTCTAACACTGTTTTGAGGTTGCGATTTTCTAGGGTTCTATTTGGTCCTTCATAAACTGTGATTTTCAATAAATATATATAAAGTGATTTTTATTGCATCTGTGTGTAATTGCTTGTATACATACATACATACATACATACATATATATATATATATATATATATATATATATATATATATATATATATATATATATATATATATATATATATATATATATATATATATATATATATTGTTGACTGTATGCATTGTCATTTAGTATGCACGTATATATATTATAGTAATTCACTCAGTGAGGTCTGACTCCCCTCTGTTGACTATTTTTCAAGAGAGTCATCTTCTTCAGACCTCAGTAGTGGGCCTGTACGCCGGATTTCTTCCGTCCCAACTTTATTATATATATATAATATATATATATATATATATATATATATATATATATATATATATATATATATATATATTATATATATATATATTGTTGACTGTATGCATTGTCATTTAGTATGCATGTATATATATTATAGTAATTCACTCATTGAGGTCTGACTCCCCTCCGTTGACTATTTTTCAGGAGAGTCATCTTCTTCAGACCTCAGTAGCGGGCCTGTACGCCGGATTTCTTCCGCCCCAGCTTTTTATGTAAATTGCTCACTTGAGTTTTATTTTATGATCTAGACACTGCAGTAGGTCGTAAAATTGTTAAGAGATATTGTATATTTGTGTATGAGCTATGTATTTTAAGAATTTGAATTGGATTGTATTAAAAGAGTTTATTTATATATGAGATGAGAATTTGATTTAAATCTCCTGATGGTGGATTATTATTTTGATATTTATGATTTTATTCCGCTGCACAGTATTTTATTTAAATGTGTTGTTATTATTACTATTGCATGTTTTATTTTATTTTAGGTTTGCTACGGGTTCCGGATTCGAAAGAATTCCCATTCCCTAATGCCGGTCATGGCCCCTATTTTGGTCGTGACACACACTGACAGACAGACTGCTGGAGCTTGATCGACTTAGTGTCTCAGGGCCAATCTGTTGTCCAGTTTGGAATAAGTGTTTTATTTGGAATCAAGTGAGCCTGTATGGCTAGAGTGATGATGGGGTTGTTTGAGGTTGCTATTATTAGGGTTCTATGGATCCTTCATGAATTTAATTAAAGATTTTCTACATTTTATGTAATTATAAAAGCAGAGTTTGGCATTCGTGTGAATTGTGTGTATATACATATATATATAATGATGCTTGAGTGTTATGGTTTAGATTGCATGTATATATAGTATAATAATTCACTCAGTGAGGTATGACCCTCCTCAATTATTTTTTTTTCAGGAGATCCTTTATCGTCAGACCTTAGTCGTAGAGTTCCTCATCGGTGTTCTTCAATCCCGACTATTTTATATAATGTAAAAATCTGAACCTCTGATTTGTATTCTAGAACTACAGTAGTTGTGTTATTATGTCTGAGGAGTATTATTTTGTTGTGGATAATTAATATTATGAGAATTTGTATTTGATTACTATACAATTGTGTATTCATTGAGAAGGATTTGAAGTATTTATATTATATATTAATTCAAAAAATTTTAATTCTGTCGTATTTTTATTTAATTATTTCATGATTTGATTTTCTAAGGCTTGCTATGGGTTTCGGATTTGAAAGAATTCCCGTTCCCTAGCGCCAATCGTGACTCCTAGTTTGGGTCGTGACAGAGTATGTCCTAAGAGCATCTGGTATTTCATATCTCGATGCTGAGGAAGTGTGTTTCAAACCCTTCACATGTGTTGCAGCCCGACAGTGTTGAAGTGAATGAAGACCTGACATTCGTGGAAGAACCTGTTGCGATCGTAGACTATCAAGTTCGACAGTTGCATTTGAAGTAGATTCCAATGGTCAAGGTGTTGTGGCGCGGCAACAAAGTAAAAGAAGCATACCTGGGAGACTAAAGTTGAGATGCGAGCTTCTTACCCATATCTCTTTCCTCCTTGATTTTTGTGTATTTTTTTTCTTGGAATTCAAGGACGAATTCTTATAAGGACGGGAGACTGTAATAACTCAAGTTTTTAAATTATTTTATTTTAAAATAGGATATGCAGTGTTAATAATTTTTAAATAATAATTGATTATTTTATTATCTTGTGAATTATTATCATTATTATTTTTCGTTTAATTAACATTTTCTACATAAATGTATGTATTTAAGTTCATTATTTTAGGAAATATTATTTTATTGATATTTAATTTGGTGCATAATATTTTAATATGAATATTTTAATAAATTACATTGTGTGAATGTATTGCATGAGTTAATATATATATATATATATGCACATATATAATTAATTAGGGTTTAATATTAATTAAATGTGTATATTATTAATATTAGTGTGTATATATATATATATGTATGTGTACATTTAAGTGTGTGGTGTGTGAAAATTGTAAATTATAATAGTGTATATTATAATATATAGTTTATTAGATTTTATTTTTATATATATATATACACGCATTACACACAAATGACAAATTCTGCTTATATATATATAATAAATGCAGAAAACATTTATCTTAATACATGAAGGATCAAATAGAACCCTATTAATCACAACCTCAATCAACCATAGCATCACTCTAGCCATACAGACTCACTTAATTCCAAATAGATCACTTATTCCATTTTGGACAGTAGACTGGCCCTGAGACGTTAAGTCAATTGAGCTCCCACAGTCTGATTGGCCCCAAGACACTAGGTTAATCGAGTTCCAACAACCACACTATCATTCACATCACATTTCAATCAATCAATCAAATCATAATTATCATCAGTAGTTCTCACTCAACCCTCAATCTATCGCACCAGTACGTACACTGTAATATCCTGTGTTTTTTTTAAATATTTTAATAATGCATCGAGATATGCAGTGTTAATAAATTTGTAAATAATTATGATATTTTTACGAGTTGATATGTATTTAAAACTTATTTTAATTATTGTATATTATTTTAAGTGCTTTACGTAAAATTTTTCCGAGAATTCTATTTTCGGGGAAATTTTCATGTAAATAATTTACTATTAATTATATTAAATAGATTTCCGGACTTACATGAACTCATATATATTTTTGAAGTACTAAATAACGTATATTGTGTATTTATTTATTTAATTAGGGTTTAATTAATTACCCTAATATTTTATTATTTATTAATTAGTTTTAATATTATTTAATTATTTTTAAGTGTATTAAATTTTCAAATATTAAATTATATGTGTGTGATTTTATATTATTTTAATATATAGTGTAAAGTGTATATATATATATATATATATATATATATATATATATATATATTATTGTCAAAATCAAAAATTTATAGCCAAATTACCATTTCTGCCCCTCCCTCCTTCTTCTTCTCTCCCGATGCCCTACCCTCATTGTGCCTCCCGTTCCACCACGCCGGATCGCCCTTCGCCGCCATCAGCTGCCGCCAACCTCCTCCCCCTTCCTTCCTCTTCCTCTCCGACATGACCAGGCCATCGGAAGCCCGCTGGAATGCCAAGAATTTACAGTGGCAGCAAGTGGAGCTCTTTGCCGTCGATCACGATTCCGATCACCATTTTTTACACTGCCAGTCTTCATTGACTCCTTGAGCTCTGGTGGTCCCAATTCTAAGCTCCTTTTGGCCTGAAAACAAGTGGTTGATGAGGTTTGAGCTAAATCTTCAATTCGGCCATTTTAGCTTCTTGAATTTTTTGAACTTAAAATTAATTGATTCATGAAAAGTCCCTTAACAAATGTTGATCCTAGTAGCTTAATCTTCACGTGTGAATTTTTGTAGAATTTTTGGGTATTTTTGAATATTTTATTATTATTTTCTAATTTTCAAAAATTTTAATTAAATTATGAAATTTTTTTTTATGATAAATATAGATGTTGAAATGAATTATAGGAATTTATTTGGAATTTTTATGTATTTATTTTGAATTTAATTAGTTTATGTAATTTTGAGAAAATAGGGTTAATTGTGTTTTTAATTGAAATTAATTAGTTAATTGAGTTTATTTATTGATATTATTGATAAATATGATGAGAAAATTAATTTTGGATAATTATACTATTTTTGGTGAATTTTGGAGTAATTTTAGTATATTTATATATATAGGGGTATTTTGGTAATTTTATACTAAATTGGCTAAAAATATAATTAAATTGGTTTTAATAGTTATTTAAGGTATAAAAATGATTTCTACAAATTATTTAGTATTTTTAATTAATTAAAACTATTTTTCGTGAATTATTTTCAATTATATATATAATATACGATTTTTCTAAATAAATGAGTTTTATCGGTTTTTACTGTGTTTTAGGGTTAATTACATAATTTCTACTTATTAAATGTATTTTTATATTATAAGGGCATTTTTGGTATTTATATATTGTTCTGTGAATTGTAGACCCTAGTCGGTAGACTATAGTTTGGAGTCCAACCGAGGGGTTGTGGATGTGTTTCTGTGTTCTTTTTTTTTTGAAGTGTGTTTCTTTGCAGGGCCGGCTCTACTCTTTGAGTAGAGAGATGTCCGTTTTACAGGGGAGGTTCTGTCGAATTTTTGATAGAATTCTCGTAAAACGTGATGTTCGGTCGAACCTTAATTCTAATTCTGTGTCTAATATTCTAGACCGAGTTTTTAGGATTTTTCATTAGATTTATTCTGATGTCTATTAATTTTTGTTTGTTTAGTTGTGCCGAGACCGAGGCCTAGTGGACCAGGCCCATCGAACCTATCTTGAGGAGCGCACTAATTGTGAGTTACTATTTTATATATATATGCTTTAGGATGCATGATTTTAGAAATATATGTTTTATTTTGATTAAATATGCATAATGATTTAATTAGTACTTAAGTTTATTTTTAGGGTATTTTTGGTTTTTTTTTTGGTTTATTATTGGTATATTTTAAACTATCTACATGTTTTATTAATGAATTATGTTCAAAATGTTTTTAAGTATATTTCTAGTTTATTTTGTAATTTAATTGGATTTCTTTGACATATATATACTCGAAATATACCTGGATTACTTTTGGTATATTTCCAGTATATTTATGGTTTATGTTGCTATTTTATTTAAGTTCATGCATCATTTGTTTTTAAGAATGTATGCTTTATATTTTAATGAAGGATATCAATAGAACGTGCTACCTAGTGGGCAGCACTAGGACCGAGTACGTACCGGTACGCTCATAGCATTTAGGCTATATTACTAACCAGTTTGAGGATATTGATTGGAATTGATTTTTCTGATGTGTGATGTGATTTGGGAGTGTGATTGCTGGAGCTTGGTTGACCAAGTGTCTCGGGGCCAATCACACTGACAATCAGACTGCTGGAGCTCGGTTGACTTAGTGTCTCGAGGCCAGTCTACTGTCTAAATGGAATAAGTGAATATTTTGGAATAAGTGAGCCTGTGTGGCTAGAGTGTTGTCTAACACTGTTTTGAGGTTGCGATTTTCTAGGGTTCTATTTGATCCTTCATAACCAGTGGTTTTCAGACAAAATATATAAAAATGATTTTATTGCATCTGTGTGTATTTGCCTGTATATATAATTATATATACTATTGACTGTGCATTGTCATTTAGTATGCATGTATATATATTATAGTAATTCACTCAGTGAGGTCTGACTCCCCTCAGTTGACTATTTTTCAGGAGAGCCATCATCTTCAGACCTCAGTAGCAGGCCTGTACGCCGGATTTCTTCCGCCCCCGCTTCTTTATGTAAACTGCTAACTTGAGTTTTATTTTTATAATCTAGACACTGCAGTAGTTGTAAATAAATTGTGGATTTTATGTATTATATTTGTGTGAGTTATGTATTTTAAGAATTTGAATCGAAACTTGTATCAAAGGATTTATCTATATATGAGATATGGATTTTTATTTTGATAATTATAATTTTATTTCCGCTGCATTAAAAGTTGTTGTTATTATTATTGCATGTTTATTTTATTTTTAGGCTTGCTACGGGTTCCGGATTTGAAAGAATTCCCGTTCCCTAGCGCCGGTCATGGCCCCTGTTTTGGATCGTGACATACATGGTCCTAGTGCTGCCCACTAGGTAGCACGTTCTATCGATATCCTTCATTTGAAAAAAAATAAATCATTCATACAGGAAAATAAATAATGCATAATATCATTTCAAATGACAAAATAAACCATATATATATATCAGAAATATACCTAAAATAAACTAAGTATATTTCGAGTATATATATGTCAAATAAATTCAAATCAATCATAAAATATACTAAAAATAAACCATTAATGTACTTAAAAACAATTTAAGTATAAATCAATAATATAACATGCATTTATTTCAAAATATACCAAAAATATACTAAAACTATACCTAAGATATACTAAACATGCTAAGTCTATAATAAAGATAAAACATGCATTTAATTTGAACATATATAAAAAATATACTAAAAAATATACCTAATTATATAACATGCATATATCAAAATAGCTCTAGATATTCAAAGATATAGTATATGTATATCGAAAATATGTAAACATATATATATCAAGATATACTAAAAATAAACTGAAATTATACCAAATCATATTATAAATTAAATCACTTTTAAAAACATATAATGAAAATGAAAAATCTTAAGTCATGCATCCTATATGCAATGCATATATATACAGTATAATAACTCACTGATTCGTGTTCCACGAAACAGACTCAGCGGGCTTGATTCGACAGGCCTCGGTCTCGGCGTAGTTAGAAAAATTAAATAATAGCAACCATCAGAATAAACTTCTAACTCTACGCTTCTAGGATTACTATAGAAAGACTCAATCAAAAATTTCAAAACTAAACTCGAACTGGTTGTCACATTTTACGAGAAATCTATTGAAAATTCGATAGAGTCTCCTTTGTAAAACAGACATCTCCTTACAAAAGTAGGGTCGATCCTGCACAGAAAACACACTTTTAAAATCACACCTCAGGTTGGGATCCCAAACTCTACAAATTCCCAACCGAGGTTAACAATTTACAAACCAACAATATTAAACAGTAAAATAATAAAAATCATCAAAAACCCATAAAAATATTTAAAAACCTTTATTTTCCAACTAAAACATAAAAATCTAATTTAAATAATATTTGATAATAAAATTCATAAATGGAATAAAATCGCCATTTTAGAATTGAATTAACATAAATTGCAAATAATATTTAAAATCACAGTTTAACATCACAAAAATAATAAAATACCCATTTAGTCTCAAAATAATAAATACATCTATTATTTACATAATATTCTAAAATTATCACAATTAACTAATAAAATCTCAAATATTATATAATATTAATAAAAATTCAATTTTACAATTATTCAACACAACATAATAAAATTCACATTTAATTGCTTAAATAGTTTAATTATATAATAAAATTAGTTTTAAACCCATTTTTATCACCCAAATAATAAATGATATATATTTGAAAATATTATTCAAAAATTAGTATTAATTAGTTAAAAATAGTAAATAATTTGTAAAAATCATTTTAATACCTTAAATAACTATAAAACCAACTAAAACATAATGTTTAACTATAATCTTAACAAAATTACATATTTAACCCTATAATACAAAATATCCAATATACTAAATAATTTCCTCATAAATTATATAAAATCATTAAAATTATTTAATCAACATATAATATACTAATATCAACCAAAACACATATTTATCCAATAATTTCAACAAAAATACATATTTAACCTAATAATTCAAAATACACATAAATTATATAAAATTCCATAAAAATTATATAAATTCATAAAAATTATTTTATCAACAAATAACATTCTAATATCAGCTAAAACATACAATTAAACTCTAATTTCAACCAAAATACACATTGAACTCAATTATCCAATATTTACGTAAACTAAAAATATTTATAAAAATTATATAAAAATCCTAAAAATTAATTTCTCAACATCAAATTTAATAACAATATATAATAATAATAATTTAACCAAATTCATAATTTAATTAATTTATTTACAAAAATTCATTAAATAATATTAAAATAATAAAAAATTCACCAAAATAGGCTTCTAGACGGCGGTAGTGAGGCTAGAAAGAGGTGGTGGTTGGCTGGAAGTGATGGAGGCACACCGATGAGCTTGGATCGAGATGTTGTGTGTCATGACCCAAACTAGGAGTCATGACTGGTGCTAGGGAATGAGAATTCTTTTGAATCTGGAACCTGTAACTAGCCTTAGAAAATAAAATCATGTAATAAATTAAAAAAAAAGCACGACATAATTAAAATTTTTCGAATCAATGTACAAAGTAGATACTCAAAATCCTTTCATAAATAAATATATTCATACAATGTTCAAATACAACTCTCTGAGTATTAATATCAAAATAAAAATAATACTCTTCTGATACAATAACACTACTACTGCAATTTCTAGAATACAAATCAGAGTTCAAATTATACATTTACATAGAATAGCCAGGATGGAAGAACCCCGGCGAAGAACTTTACTTCTAAGGTCTGACGATATAAGATCTCCTAAAAAAAATAATTGAGGGGGGTCAGACCTCACTGAGTGAATTATTATACTATATATACATGCATCTAAACCATATCCAGTTAAGCATTCTTATATATATATAAGTATATTCATACATTTCACATAAATGCCAAACTTTGCTTTATATAAATATAATAAATGCAGAAAACATTTATTTTAATACATAAAGGATCAAATAGAACCTTATTAATCATAACCTTAATCAACCATATCATCACTCTAGCCATATAGGCTCACTTAAATCAAAATAGATCACTTATTCCATTCTGGACAGTAGATTGGCCCTGAGACACTAAGTCAACAGAGCTCCCGCAGTTTGACTGTCAATGTGATTGGCCCCGAGACACTTGGTCAACCGAGCTCCCGCAATCACACTCTCAATCACATCACATTTCAATCAAATCATTCAAATTATAATCAATTAAATCGTAATCACCACAATTAATTCCTCACTCAAACCTAAATTTATCGCACTGGTACGTACACGGTCCTAGTGCTGCCCACTAGGTAGCACGTCCTATCGATATCCTTTATTTAAAATAAAACATTCATATGGACAAACAAATAATGCAGAATAATAATCATAATGATAAAATAAACCATATATTTACTAGAAATATATCTAAAATAAACTAAGTATATTTCAAGTATATATATGTTGAATAAAGTCAAATCAAACATGAAATAAACCAATGATATACTTAAAAACAATTAAGTGTGAATTAACAATATAACATGCATTTATTTAGGAATATACCTAAATTATGTTAAAAATATAGCTAAGGTATACTAATCGTTTAATAAAACAATTATTAATAATTATACATTTAAAACATGTATTTAATTTGACGTATACCCAAAAATATACTAAAAACAACCCTAATTATCTAACATGCATATATCAAAAAATAAACCCTAATATACCAATGATATAATAAATGTATACGGAAGATATGCAAACATATATATCAAGTTATACTAAAAATAAATTAAAAATATACTAAATCATATTATAAATTAAATTACTTTTAAAAGCATATAATGAAAATGAAAACCCTAAGTTATGCACCTTATATGCAATACACTTATATATACAATATAATAACTCACTGATTAGCGTTCCATGAGACAGACTTGGTGAGCCTGGTCCATTAGGCCTCGATGTCGGCGTAGCTAGAAAAAATAAAATCATAATAATCATAAGAATTGTCATGACCCAAAATAGGGGCCATGACCGGCGCTAGGGAATGGGAATTCTTTCGAATCCGGAACCCGTAGCAAGCCTTAAAATAAAATAAAACATGCCATAATAATAATAACATAATTAAAATAATTTGCAGCGAAAATAAAATCATAAATAATTAAATAATAATCCACCACAGAATTTAAATCAATAACTCATCTCATATATATAAATAAACTTTTAATACAAATCCAGTTCAAATATTTAAAGTACATAACTCATACAAATATAATGCAACATCCTTTTTCAAATTTTACAACTACTGCAGTGTCTAGATTAATAATAAAAACTCAGGTGAGCAGTTTATATAATAAAGTCGGGGCAGAAGAAATCCAGCGTAAGGGTCTGCTACTAAGGTCTGAGGACGATGACTCTCCTGAAAAATAGTCAACGAAGGGGAGTGTCACGACCCAAAACAGGGGCCATGACCGGCGTTAGGGAACGGGAATTCTTTCGAATCCGGAACCCGTAGCAAGCCTAAAAAAATAAAAAATAAAACATACAGTGATAATAATAACCACACTAAATGCAGCGGAAATAAAATCATAATTATCAAAATAAAAATTCATATCTCATATATAGATAAATGCTTTGATACAAGTCTCAGTTCAACTTCTTAAAATACATAACTCACGCAAATATATTACATAAAACTCACAATTTATTTACAACTACTGCAGTGTCTAGATTATAAAAATAAAATTCAAGACTCAGATAAGCAGTTTACATAAAGAAGCCGGAGCGGAAGAAATCCGGCGTACAGGCCTGCTACTGAGGTCTGAAGACGATGACTCTCCTGAAAAATGGTGAACAGAGGGAAGTCAGACCTCACTGAGTGAATTACTATAATATATATACATGCATACTAAATGAAAATGCATAGAGTCAACAGTATATATCTAATATGTATATATACAGGCAAATACATACAAATGCAATAAAATCATTTTATATATTTTTATTGAAAATCACTGTTTATGAAGGATCAAATAGAACCCTAGAAAATCGCACCCTCAAAACAGTGTTAGACAACACTCTAGCCATACAGGCTCACTTATTCCAAAATATTCACTTGTTCCATTTGGATAGTAGACTGGCCCCGAGACACTAAGTCAACTGAGCTCCAGCAGTCTGACTGTCAGTGTGATTGGCCCCGAGACACTTGGTCAACCGAGCTCCAACAATCACACTCCCAAATCATATCTCAGACATCAAATAAATCATTTCCAATCAATATTCTCAAACTGGTTAGTAATATAGCCTAAATGCTATAAGCGTACCGGTACGTACTCAGTCCTAGTGCTGTCCACTAGGTAGCACGTTCTATTGATATCCTTCATTATAATTATAAAACATACATTAATAAATAAATGATGCATGTAATTGAATAAAATAGCAACATAAACCATATATATACTAAAAATATACCAAAAGTAAACCAGGTATATTTCGAGTATATATACGTCAAAGAATTCCATATATATTACAAAATAAACTAGAAATATACTTAAAAACATTTTAAACATAATTCATTAGCAAAACATGCAAATAATTTAAAATATACCGAAAATATACTAAAAATAAACCAAAATAAACTAAAAATAAACTTAAGTAATAATTGAATTATTTATGCATATTTAATCAGAATAAAACATACATTTCTAAATCATGCACCCTAAACATATATATATATATATATATATAATAGTAACTCACACTTAGAGCGCTCCTCGAGATAGGTTCGACGGGCCTGGTCCACTAGGCCTCGGTCTCGGTGCAACTAAACAAACAATAAATAACAGATATCAGAAATAAGCTAACAGAAAATCCTACAAACTCGATCTAGAATATTAGACACAAAATCAGAATTAGGGTTCGACCGGACATCATGTTTTACGAGAATTCTACAAAAAATCCGGCAGAACCTCCCCTGTAAAATGGACATCTCTCTACTCAAAGAGTAGAGCCGGTCCTGTAAAGAAACACACTTCGAAAAATAGACACAAAACACATCCACAACCCCTCGATCGAACTCCAAACTACAGTCTACCGATCGGGGTCCACAATTACAGAACAATTATGAAAATACCAAAAATACCCTTATATCACAGAAATACATTTTATAAGTAGAAATTACGTAATTAACCCTAAAACACAGTAAAAACCGATAAAAACTCATTTATTTAGAAAAATCGTATATTATATATATAATTGAAAATAATTTACGAAAAAATAGTTTTAATGTCACGACCCAAAACAGGGGCCATGACCGGCGCTAGGGAACGGGAATTCTTTCGAATCCGGAACCCGTAGCAAGCCTAAAAATAAAATAAAGCATGCCATAATAACAGTAATAATATAATATGCAGCGGAAAATAAAAATCATAATATCATTTTTCCATATCAACTGGGTTTAAACTAAATCTCATCTCATCACATAGATGTATATAATCTTTAATACAAATCCAGTTTCAATATAATACATCTCTTTAAAATAAAGTACATGAAATCCAATACTTTAATTCACAACTACTGCAGTGTCTAGATAAAATAAATGAGACTCAAGTAGACAATTTACATAAAGAAGCCGGGGCGGAAGAAATCCGGCGTATCGACCTGCTACTGAGGTCTGAGGAAGTTGACTCTCCTGAAAAATAGTCAACGGAAGGGAGTCAGACCTCACTGAGTGAATTACTTTAATATATATACATACACACTAAGTGATAATGCATACAGTCAACAGTATATATATAATATGTATATATACAGGCAAATTCATACAGATGCAGAAAAATCATTTTTATATATATTTTACTGAAAAATCCCAATTTATGAAGGATCACATAGAACCCTAGAATATCGCAACCTCAGAAAATAGTGTTAAACCACACTCAAGCCACACAAGCTCACTTAATCCAAAATATATCCACTTAATCCATTTGGACAGTAGACTGGCCCCGAGACACTAAGTCAACCGAGCTCCAGCAGTCTGACTGCCAGTGTGATTGGCCCCGAGACACTTGGTCAACCGAGCTCCAGCAATCACACCTCCAAACCACATCTCACATATTGATAATCATATCAAACCAATATCCATAAAATAATTAGTAACATAGCCTAAAGCTATAGGCGTACCGGTACGTACTCGGTCCTAGTGCTGCCCACTAGGTAGCACGTTCTATTGATATCCTTCATTAATAATATAAATCATTCATTCACAATAAATGATGCATGAATGTAAATGAAACAACAATATAAACCATATATATACCGAAAATATACCAAACATAAACCAGGTATATTTTGAGTATATATATGTCAAATAAATCCAATCAAATTATGAATTAAACTAAAAATATATTTAAAAACATTTTAAATATATTTTATTAACAAAACATGTATATAATTTATAATATACCAAAAATATACTTGAATATAAATCACATTATTTATGCATATTCAGTCAAAATAAAACATGCATTTTCTAAATCATGCATCCTAAGCATATATATATAATATAGTAACTCACCTAATGCGCTCCACGAGACAGGTCCGACGGGCCTGGTCCACTAGCCCTCGGTCTCGGCGCAACTAAACAAGAAATAAATAATCGACATCAGAATAAACCCTAACAGAAATCCTAGAATTCAATCTAGAGTATTAAACACAGAATCAAAAATTAGGGTTCGACTGGATATCATGTTTTACGAGAATTCTACCGAAAATCCGGCAGAACCTCCCCTGTAAAACGGACATCTCTCTACTCAAAAGAGTAGAGCCGACCCTGCAAAGAAACACACTTCGAAAAACGAGCTCAACACAATCAAAATCCCACGGTCGGACTCCAAACTACAGTCCACCGACCGGGATCCACAAACACAGAATAATTCCAGATATACCGAAAATATCCTTAAATCATAGAAATACATTTTATAGATAAAAATTACATAATTGACCTTAAAACACTGTAAAAACCGATAAAACTCATTTTATTAGAAAAATCGTATATTATATATAATTGAAAATAATTCCCGAAAAATAGTTTTAATTAGTTAAAAATACTAAATAATTTGTAGAAATCATTTTTATACCTTAAATAAATATTAAAACCAATTAAATTACATTTTTAGACAATTTAGGGTAAAATTACCAAAATACCCCTATATATATAAATATACTTAAATTACTTCAAAAATTCACTAAAAATCATACAATTATCCAAAATTAATTTTCTCAACATATTTATCAATAATATCAACATTTAAACTCAATTAACCAATTAAATTCAATTTAAAACACAATTAACCTAATTTTTCCAAAATTCCATAAACTTCAATATTTCAAAATAAATACTTAGAAATTCATAAAAATTCCAAATAAATTCCTATAATTCATTTCAACACCTAATTTAACCATAAACTCCAATTTCATAATTTAAATAATTAATTTCCAAAAATAAGAAAATAATATTAAAATATTCAAAAATACCCAAAAATCCAAACAATCTCCAAAAATTCTACAAAAATTCACACATGAAGATTAAGCTACTAGGAACAACATTTGTGAAGGAATTTTCCATGAATCATCCAATTCGAAGCTCAAAAAAATCGAAAACCCTAATAGGCCGAAATTTACAAATCGAAACCTAAGCAATTCTAGACCATTTTAGCTCAAACCAAAGCTAGAATCACACTCACCGGAGCTCAAGGAGAAGAAAGAGACCGGCGGTGTCGAAAACGGTGGCCGGAATCGACGTGATCGACGGTGGGTTGATTTTCGGCTTCTCCGGCCAAAATCGTTCTCCCGACGCCGGAAACGGCCTCCTCAGGCGGCGAAACTGGTCGGGGAAGATGGAGGCACACCGGATGGCACACCCACGGTGAAGGAACGACGTGACAGGCGGCGGAACGGCGATGGGGAATCGGTCGGAGAAGAAGAAGAAGTCGGGGGCCAAAATGTAATTTTTCAAACTTTTGTAATTTTTAACAAATATATGTATATATATATACTTTATACTATATATTAAAATAATATTAAATTACACACATCAAATATACACCACACACATAAAAATATTAATATTTTAATAATTTATACCAAATAAAATTAATTAAATAACAATTAAAACAATTAAATACTTAATAAAATATTAGGGTATAATAAACCCTAATTAAATACATATACACACACAGGCTTTATTTAATAATTTAAAAATATGTATGAGTTCATGCAAGTCCGTAAATACATCTAAAATAATTAATAATAAATTATTTACGTGAAAATTTCCCCGAAAATGCAAGTCCCGGGAAAATTTTACGTAAAACACTGTAAATAATATACCGTAATTAAAATAGGTTTTAAATACATATTAACTCGTAAAAATATCATATAATGTACAGAAATTATTAACACTGCATATCCCGGTACAGTGTGAAAATATTTTAAAAAAACACGAGATATTACAGTCTTACCCCCTTACAAGAATTCGTCCCCGAATTCCAGAAAACAAGATTACAGAATCAGGAAGGAAAGAGATACGGGTAAGAAGCTCGCATCTCAACTTCAGTCTCCCACGTATGCTCTTCAACTCTGTCGCTACGCCACAGAACCTTGACCATCGGAATCTGCTTCGATCGCAACTGTCGAACTTGAAAATCAACGATCGCCACAGGTTCTTCCATAAAAGTCAAATCTTCACTCACTTCTACACTGTCAGGTTGCAACACATGTGAAGGATCTGAGATATACTTCCTCAACATCGAGATATGAAATACTGGATGCACCTGTGACATACTCGGAGGCAAATCCAACCGATATGCAACAGTGCCAACTCTCTCCAGAATCTCAAACGGTCCAATATATCTCGGTGCTAACTTACCCTCCATACAACGCCTCGTATGGTGCCATGCCAATACTGCTATGGTAGCTGTTATTATATGCAAACTCAACAAGCGACAAATGATCATCCCAGCTACCTCCCAAATCCAAGACACACATCCTCAACATATCTTCTAGTGTCTGGATCGTCCTCTCAGACTGACCATCTGTCTGAGGATGAAAAGCAGTACTGAAATCCAACCTAGTGCCCATCGCTTCCTGCAACTTCTGCCAAAAACGAGAAGTAAACACCGAACCTCTGTCTGACACAATGGACACAGGTACTCCATGAAGGCACACAATATGCTTCACGTACAACTTCGCCAATCTAGCAACTGAATATGTGGCTTTCACAGGCAAGAAATGCGCAGACTTTGTCAATCTGTCTACAATCACCCAGATGGAATCGTATCCATCCTTCGAACGAGGTAAACCGACCACAAAATCCATAGCTATCCTTTCCCACTTCCACTCGGGAATAGGAAGAGGCTGAAGCTTCCCAGAAGGCTTCTGATGTTCGGCTTTCACTTGCTGACACGTCAAGCACTTAGCAACATAATCAGCAACATCCTTCTTCAATCCATCCCACCAGTATAGATCTCTGATACTGTGGTACATCTTGGTAACACCCGGATGAACGTTGTAGGCTGTAGAATGGGCTTCCTCTAAAATCTCCTCTCTTAAATCATCCACATCTGGAACACACAATCTACCACTGATCCACAACACACCATCATCATCAAGTGTGAAATCAGTGAACTTCCCTACTCTGACATTCTCTGCAAGCTCTTCTAGAATAGGATCTCGGCTCTGAGCTGCTTTAATCCTATCCCTTAGCACAGATCGTACTTCAAACTGAGCTAACAGTCCACCTGATCTACTGATCTTCATCATCAGACCTTGATCCACCATTAGATGCAATTCCTGGATCAATGGTCTCCTCTCAACACCGATGTGAGCAAGACTACCTGAGGACTTCCTACTCAAGGCATCTGCTACCACATTAGCTTTACCCGGATGGTAAAGAATCTCGCAATCATAATCTTTCAACAATTCCAACCATCTTCTCTACCTCAAATTCAAATCTCTCTGCTGGAAAATGTACTTAAGGCTCTTGTGATCAGTAAATATCTCACAAGTCACCCCGTACAAATAATGTCTCCAAATCTTCAAAGCAAAGATCACTGCAGCCATCTCAAGATCATGTGTAGGATAATTCTGCTCATGCTTCTTCAACTGCCTCGAAGCATAGGCTCTCACCCTTCCATTCTGCATCAACACACAACCAAGACCAATTCTAGAGGCATCACAGTAAACTGTGAACTTATCCACACTATTAGGCAAAGCTAATACTGGCGCTGTTGTCACGACCCAAAACAGGAGTCATGACCGGCGCTAGGGAACGGGAATTCTTTCGAATCCGGAACCCGTAGCAAGCCTAAAAATAAAAAAATAAATCATGCAATAACAATAACCATATAATATATATATGTGCAGCGGAAAATAAAATCATAAATATCATAAATATTACAATATCATCCATCTCAACTGGATATAATTCAAAACTCATCACATCACATATATAATCTCATAAATGTATAATCTTTATACAAATCCAGTTTTAACATAATACATCTCTTTAAAATAAAGTACATAAAATCCAATACTGTAATTTACAGCTACTGCAGTGTCTAGATAAAATAAATAAGACTCAAGTATACAATTTACATAAAGAAGCCGGGGCGGAAGAAATCCGGCGTATCGACCTGCTACTGAGGTCTGAGGAAGTTGACTCTCCTGAAAAATAGTCAACGGAGGGGAGTCAGACCTCACTGAGTGAATTACTATAGTATATATACATACACTCTAAGTGATAATGCATACAGTCAACAGTATATGAGTAATATGTATATATACAGGCAAGTTCATACAGATGCAGAAAAATCATTTTATATATTTTGTCTGAAAATCAACTTTTATGAAGGATCACATAGAACCCTAGAATATCGCAACCTCAGAAAAATAGTGTTAAACAACACTCTAGCCATACAGGCTCACTAATTCCAAATATATCCACTTAATCCATATGGACAGTAGACTGGCCCCGAGACACTAAGTCAACCGAGCTCCAGCAGTCTGACTGCCAGTGTGATTGGCCCCGAGACACTTGGTCAACCGAGCTCCAGCAATCACACCCACAAACCACATCTCACACATCCAATAATCATAATCAAATCGATATCCACAAATAGTCAGTAATAAAGCCTAAATACTATAGGCGTACCGGTACGTACTCGGTCCTAGTGCTGCCCACTAGGTAGCACGTTCTATTGATATCCTTCATTCTTAAATAATAAAACATTCATTCACAAATATAAATGATGCATGAATATTAATGAAATAGCAATATAAACCATATATATACTGGAAATATACCAAACGTAAACCAGGTATATTTGAGTATATATATACGTCAAATAAATTCAATCAAATCATGAATTAAACTAAAAATATATTTAAAAACATTTTAAATATATTTTATTAATAAAACATGTATATAATTTATTATATACCAAAAATATACTAAAAATATACTTGAATATAAATCATGTTATTTATGCATATTCAATCAAAATAAAACATGCATTTTCTAAATCATGCATCCTAAGCATATATATATAATATAGTAACTCACCTAATGCGCTCCACGAGACAGGTCCGACGGGCCTGGTCCACTAACCCTCGGTCTCGGCGCAACTAAACAAGAAATAATTACTCGACATCAGAATAACCCTAACAGAAATCCTAGAATTAAATCTAGAGTATTCAACACAGAATCGGAAATTAGGGTTCGACTGGATATCACGTTTTACGAGAATTCTACCGGAAATCCGGCAGAACCTCCCCTGTAAAACAGACATCTCTCTACTCAAAAGAGTAGAGCCGACCCTGCAAAGAAAATACACTTCGAAAATAACACCATAAACAATCACAACCCCTCGGTCGGACTCCAGACTACAATCTGTCGACCGGGGTCCACAAACACAGAAAATATTCCAGATACAACGAAAATATCCTTAAATCATAAAAATACATTTTATAGGTAAAAATTACATAATTGACCTTGAAACACTATAAAAACCGATTAAAACTCATTTTATTAGAAAAACCGTATATTATATATATAATTGAAAATAATTCTCGAAAAATAGTTTTAATTAGTTAAAAATAGTAAATAATTTATAGAAATCATTTTTATACCTTAAATAAATATTAAAACCAATTAAATTACATTTTTAGACAATTTAGGGTAAAATTACCAAAATACCCCTATATATATAAATATACTTAAATTACTTCAAAAATTCATCAAAAATTATACAATTATCCAAAATTAACTTTCTCAACATATTTATCAATAATATCAATATTTAAACTCAATTAACCAATTAAATTCAATTTAAAACACAATTAACCTAATTTTCCAAAATCACCTAAACTTCAATAATTAAAAATAAATACTTAGAAATTCATAAAAATTCCAAATAAATTCCTATAATTCATTTCAACACATAATTTAACCATAAACTCCAATTTCATAATTTAAATAATTAATTTCCGAAAATTAGAAAATAATATTAAAATATTCAAAAATACCCAAAAATCCAAACAATCTCCAAAAATTCTACAAAAATTCACACATGAAGATTAAGCTACTAGGAACAACATTTGTGAAGGAAGTTTCCATGAATCAATCAATTCGAAGCTCAAAAAAATCGAAAACCCTAATAGGCCGAAATTTACAAATCGAAAACTAAGCAATTCTAGACCATTTTAGCTCAAACCAAAGCTAGAATCACACTCACCGGAGCTCAAGGAGAAGAAAGAGACCGGCGGTGTCGAAAACGGTGGCCGGAATCGGCGTGATCGACGGTGGGTTGATTTTCGGCTTCTCCGGCCAAAATCGTTCTCCCGACGTCAGAAACGGCCTCCACAGGCGGCGAAACTGGTCGGGGAAGATGGTGGCACACCGGACGGCACACCCACGGTGAAGGAACGGCGTGACAGACGCCCGGACGGTGAAGGAACGGCGTGACAGACGCCTGGACGGTGAAGGAACGGTCGGAGAAGAAGAAGGAGACTCGGGGGCTAAAATGTAATTTTCCAATTCTTGTGTAATTTTGACAAATATATGTATATATATATACTTTATACTATATATTAAAATAATATTAAATTACACACATCAAATATACACCACACACATAAAAATATTAATATTTTAATAATTTATACCAAATAAAATTAATTAAATAACAATTAAAACAATTAAATACTTAATAAAATATTAGGGTATAATAAACCCTAATTAAATACATATACACACACAGACTTTATTTAATAATTTAAAAATATGTATGAGTTCATGCAAGTCCGTAAATACATCTAAAATAATTAATAATAAATTGTTTACGTGAAAATTTCCCCGAAAATGCAAGTCCCGGGAAAATTTTACGTAAAACACTGTAAATAATATACCGTAATTAAAATAGGTTTTAAATACATATTAACTCGTAAAAATATCACATATATATTCAAAATTATTGACACTGCATATCCCGGTACAGTGTAAAAAAAATATTTTTAAAAACACGGGATATTACAGTCTCCCCCCCTTACAAAAATTCATCCCCGAATTCCAGAAAACAAGATTACAGAATCAGGAAGGAAAGAGATACGGGTAAGAAGCTCGCATCTCAGCTTCAGTCTCCCACGTATGCTCTTCAACTCTGTCGCTACGTCACAGAACCTTGACCATCGGAATCTGCTTCGATCGCAACTGTCGAACTTGAAAATCAATGATCGCCACAGGTTCTTCCACAAAAGTCAAAATTTCACTCACTTCTACACTGTCGGGCTGCAACACGTGTGAAGGATCCGAGATATACTTCCTCAACATCGAGATATGAAATACTGGATGCACTTGTGACATACTCGGAGGCAAATCCAACCGATATGCAACAGTGCCAATTCTCTCCAGAATCTCAAACGGTCCAATATATCTCGGTGCTAACTTACCCTTCCTACCAAATCTCATCACACCCTTCATCGGAGATACTTTCAGAAAAACGAAATCTCCAACCTGAAACTCCACATCTCTGCGCCTAGGATCCGCATAACTCTTCTGTCTGCTAACTGCGGTCTCTAACCTGCGCTTGATCACGGCGACTTTCTCTGCAGCATCTTGAACCATCTCTGGTCCAGTCAAAGCTCTCTCACCGATCTCATCCCAACTCAACGGGGATCTACACTTCCTTCCATACAACGCCTCATATGGTGCCATGCCAATACTGCTATGGTAGCTGTTATTATATGCAAACTCAACAAGCGACAAATGATCATCCCAGCTACCTCCCAAATCCAAGACACACATCCTCAACATATCTTCCAGTGTCTGGATCGTCCTCTCAGACTGGCCATCTGTCTGAGGATGAAAAGCAGTACTGAAATCCAACCTAGTGCCCATCGCTTCTTGCAACTTCTGCCAGAAACGAGAAGTAAACACTGAACCTCTATCTGACACAATGGACACAGGTACTCCATGAAGGCACACAATATGTTTCACATACAACTTCGCCAATCTAGCAACTGAATATGTGGCTTTCACAGGCAAGAAATGTGCAGACTTCGTCAATCTGTCTACAATCACCCAGATGGAATCGTATCCATCCTTCGAACGAGGTAAACCGACTACAAAATCCATAGCTATCCTTTCCCACTTCCACTCGGGAATAGGAAGAGGCTGAAGCTTCCCAGAAGGCTTCTGATGTTTGGCTTTCACTTGCTGACACGTCAAGCACTTAGCAACATAATCAGCAACATCCTTCTTCAATCCATCCCACCAGTATAGATCTCTGATACTGTGGTACATCTTAGTAACACCAGGATGAACGCTGTAAGCTGTAGAATGTGCTTCCTCTAGGATCTCTTCTCTCAAATCATCCACATCAGGAACACACAATCTACCACTGATCCACAACACACCATCATCATCGAGTGTGAAATCAGTGAACTTCCCTGCTCTGACATTCTCTGCAAGCTCTTCCAGAATAGGATCTCGGCTCTGAGCTGCTTTAATCCTATCCCTTAGTACAGATCGTACTTTAAACTGAGCTAACAGTCCACCTGATCTACTGATCTTCATCATCAGACCTTGATCCACCATCAGATGCAATTCCTGGATCAATGGTCTCCTCTCCACACCGATGTGAGCAAGACTACCTGAGGACTTCCTACTCAAGGCATCTGCTACCACATTAGCTTTACCCGGATGATAAAAAATCTCGCAATCATAATCCTTCAACAGTTCCAACCATCTTCTCTGCCTCAGATTCAAATCTCGCTGCTGATAAATGTACTTAAGGCTCTTGTGATCAGTAAATATCTCACAAGTCACCCCGTACAGATAATGTCTCCAAATCTTCAAAGCAAAGATCACTGCAGCCATCTCAAGATCATGTGTAGGATAGTTCTGCTCATGCTTCTTTAACTGCCTCGAAGCATAGGCTATCACCCTTCCATTCTGCATCAACACACAACCAAGACCAATTCTAGAGGCATCACAGTAAACTGTGAACTTATCCACACTATTAGGCAAAGCTAATACTGGCGCTGTGGTCAACTTCTCCTTCAACAACTGAAAACTATTCTCACAAGCTTCTGACCACTCGAATCTAACATTCTTCTGAGTCAAGCGAGTCATAGGGGCTGCTATCCTGGAAAAATCCTGCACAAACCGCCTATAATACCCGGCTAAACCCAGAAAACTCCGAATCTCCGTGACCGAAGTAGGTCTAGGCCATTCAGATACTGCCTCAATCTTCTGTGGATCAACCTGAATACCTTCTTTAGACACTACGTGTCCAAGAAAAGAAACAATCTCCATCCAGAAATCACACTTCGAGAATTTAGCATAAAGCTGATGATCTCTCAGTGTCTGTAGTACAATCCTCAAGTGATATACATGCTCTTCCATACTCCTCGAATATACCAGTATATCATCAATGAAGACTACCACAAACTGATCCACATACGGTCTGAATACTCTGTTCATCAGGTCCATAAAAGTTGCTGGTGCATTAGTCAAACCAAAAGACATCACCAGAAACTCATAATGACCATATCGAGTACGGAATGCTGTCTTAGGAATATCGGATTCACTGATCCACAGCTGATGATAACCCGACCTCAAGTCGACCTTAGAAAAGAACTGTGCACCTTGTAACTGATCAAATAAATCATCTATCCTCGGGAGAGGATACTTATTCTTCACTGTCACCTTATTCAACTCTCTGTAGTCAATGCACAGTCTCAGGGTACCATCCTTCTTCTTCACAAACAAGACTGGTGCACCCCAAGGAGAAACACTAGGTCTGATAAAACCCTTCTCCAATAACTCTTGCAACTGCTCCTTCTGCTCTCTCAACTCTGCAAGAGCCATACGATAGGGTGGCATAGATATAGGAGTAGTACCTGGGACCACATCTATACAGAACTCAATCTCTCTATGAGGTGGTAAACCTGGCAACTCCTCGGGAAAAACATCAGGAAACTCACAAGCAACCGGAACATCTGTGAGTGACAACTTCTCCACTGACGTATCCCTAACCAATGCCAAAAACCCCTGACAACCTTTCCTCAACAACTTCCTAGCAGAAATAGCAGAAATAAGATTCTGAGGTGCTGAACTCCTATCACCAACAAACTTAAATTCTACTTCACCCGGAATTCTGAAAATCACCTCCTTATTCCTGCAATCTACCACGGCGAAGTGCTGAGATAACCAATCCATTCCCAAAATAACATCAAACTCCATCACATCCAACAAAATCAAATCAGCGGGTAATTCTCTATCTCCCACGAAAACTGGACAACCAGAAAGAACAATATCGGCGTCCAAGGAATCGCTCAGAGGAGTGGCAACAGACAAAGGAAAAGCCATCCTCGAAGCTTGCCAACAAGATTTAGAAGCAAAAACAGGAGAAACAAACGAATGCGTGGCACCCGGATCAAACAAAACCAAAGCATCTAGGTAACAAACAGAAAGAATACCTGGCACGACTGCATTAGATGCCTGAGCATCCTGCTGAGTCAGATGGAAGACTCTGGCCTGACCTCGACCTCCCTGCTGACTGGTAGAAGCCTGGCCAACACCTCTAGCACCTCCTCTAGTACCTCTACCATGACTCTGCTGTGGAACAAACTGAGTAGAACTCTGATGCTGGGCTGGTGGCAACTGAAATGGCACGGGTGCTGCACTAGCAATCGACTGCTGTGGGAATCACAGAATCTGCTGCTGCTGATATCCGGAATAAGGACACGATCTGGCAAAATGTCCTGTCTGTCCGCATCTGAAACATGTCAGTGGTGTCAGATAACACGGTCCCTGATGGACTCTACCACAAGTCTGACAAACACTGGCCGCTGATCCAGAACTACGACCACTGCTGCTGCTCGAAGCACCTGATCCAAATCTGAATGATCTACGCTGACCTCCACGACCATGTCTACTGCTCCGATGCACTCGCTGCTGCTGTCTCTGACTCTGCTGAGTCGAACCTCGCTGCTGACTACTCGAACCAACATGAAAACTCGAATACGGAGTAGCCTGCAATCCACTCGACTGAACTCCCAACTGGTAATAATCAGGCATCGCTCCCTGCCTAACTAACCTCAGCTCAATCTCCTTAGCTAGCTCAATCACAGACTCGAGAGTAAGACCTGCTGTGGGCATACCAGCAAAAGCTGAACCCAAACCAGTAACATAGGTAGTAACAGCGAAATACTGATCTCGCATCAGATCCTCAGCATATCTACCCAGACGAAGGAACTCTCGGGTATACTCCTCTACTGATCGATCTCCACGAGAAATACTGGTCAGACGAAGACGATAGCTCAAACGAAGAGGCTCTGGACAAAATCTCCTCATGAATCGCTCTCGAAACTGAGCCCATGTCATCGTCATCATATAGGGCTGGATCATCTGAATGAACCAATCCAAGGCTGGTCCCTCGACAGACAACTCAACAATCATGATCCGCTGGTACTCGGTATGAGCAGTCCGAGTCCTAGTCTCAATCGCATGCAGAAAATCTAAAGGATCAGAAGTACCATCAAAAGCAATCCTGCCAACTCGGGCATAGAACAAAGCTGCCTCAGGGTCAGACATACCCTGCTGATAGGCAGGCTGAACAAGCTGAACAACTGGAGGAACAGGAACATCAAACTCAGGCTCAACAGGCTCCTCATCCTGTAACTCTCTCTGCCTACGGCGACCTGCCGCTCCTCGAGGTCTACCTCTGCCACGACCTCTACGTCTAACTGGCTGCTCAGGAGGTAAAACCTCGTCCTGAAAAGACTCATCATCCTCGGCCTCAACGACAGGTGGAGCGACACGCGCTCGCCTCCTCATTCTGAAAAGACAAACGGAAAGATTCAGACAAAACAGACAACGGAGGAATAACGCTGAAAACTACAGCAAGGAATACTCATCAAGACATACTCGAACCTAATACACTGCAGTAGTCCAACAGAAAACACAACTTTAAAACTAGGGCCACAACTCACAAAACTAAGCCCTGACACAGAACTCCACTCTGAAACGAACTTCGCTCTGATACCAACTTCGCTTTGTCACGACCCAAAACAGGAGTCATGACCGGCGCTAGGGAACGGGAATTCTTTCGAATCCGGAACCCGTAGCAAGCCTAAAAATAAAAAAATAAATCATGCAATAACAATAACCATATAATATATATATGTGCAGCGGAAAATAAAATCATAAATATCATAAATATTACAATATCATCCATCTCAACTGGATATAATTCAAAACTCATCACATCGCATATATAATCTCATAAATGTATAATCTTTATACAAATCCAGTTTTAACATAATACATCTCTTTAAAATAAAGTACATAAAATCCAATACTGTAATTTACAGCTACTGCAGTGTCTAGATAAAATAAATAAGACTCAAGTATACAATTTACATAAAGAAGCCGGGGCGGAAGAAATCCGGCGTATCGACCTGCTACTGAGGTCTGAGGAAGTTGACTCTCCTGAAAAATAGTCAACGGAGGGGAGTCAGACCTCACTGAGTGAATTACTATAGTATATATACATACACTCTAAGTGATAATGCATACAGTCAACAGTATATGAGTAATATGTATATATACAGGCAAGTTCATACAGATGCAGAAAAATCATTTTATATATTTTGTTTGAAAATCAACTTTTATGAAGGATCACATAGAACCCTAGAATATCGCAACCTCAGAAAAATAGTGTTAAACAACACTCTAGCCATACAGGCTCACTAATTCCAAATATATCCACTTAATCCATATGGACAGTAGACTGGCCCCGAGACACTAAGTCAACCGAGCTCCAGCAGTCTGACTGCCAGTGTGATTGGCCCCGAGACACTTGGTCAACCGAGCTCCAGCAATCACACCCACAAACCACATCTCACACATCCAATAATCATAATCAAATCGATATCCACAAATAGTCAGTAATAAAGCCTAAATACTATAGGCGTACCGGTACGTACTCGGTCCTAGTGCTGCCCACTAGGTAGCACGTTCTATTGATATCCTTCATTCTTAAATAATAAAACATTCATTCACAAATATAAATGATGCATGAATATTAATGAAATAGCAATATAAACCATATATATACTGGAAATATACCAAACGTAAACCAGGTATATTTGAGTATATATATACGTCAAATAAATTCAATCAAATCATGAATTAAACTAAAAATATATTTAAAAACATTTTAAATATATTTTATTAATAAAACATGTATATAATTTATTATATACCAAAAATATACTAAAAATATACTTGAATATAAATCATGTTATTTATGCATATTCAATCAAAATAAAACATGCATTTTCTAAATCATGCATCCTAAGCATATATATATAATATAGTAACTCACCTAATGCGCTCCACGAGACAGGTCCGACGGGCCTGGTCCACTAACCCTCGGTCTCGGCGCAACTAAACAAGAAATAATTACTCGACATCAGAATAACCCTAACAGAAATCCTAGAATTAAATCTAGAGTATTCAACACAGAATCGGAAATTAGGGTTCGACTGGATATCACGTTTTACGAGAATTCTACCGGAAATCCGGCAGAACCTCCCCTGTAAAACAGACATCTCTCTACTCAAAAGAGTAGAGCCGACCCTGCAAAGAAAATACACTTCGAAAATAACACCATAAACAATCACAACCCCTCGGTCGGACTCCAGACTACAATCTGTCGACCGGGGTCCACAAACACAGAAAATATTCCAGATACAACGAAAATATCCTTAAATCATAAAAATACATTTTATAGGTAAAAATTACATAATTGACCTTGAAACACTATAAAAACCGATTAAAACTCATTTTATTAGAAAAACCGTATATTATATATATAATTGAAAATAATTCCCGAAAAATAGTTTTAATTAGTTAAAAATAGTAAATAATTTATAGAAATCATTTTTATACCTTAAATAAATATTAAAACCAATTAAATTACATTTTTAGACAATTTAGGGTAAAATTACCAAAATACCCCTATATATATAAATATACTTAAATTACTTCAAAAATTCATCAAAAATTATACAATTATCCAAAATTAACTTTCTCAACACATTTATCAATAATATCAATATTTAAACTCAATTAACCAATTAAATTCAATTTAAAACACAATTAACCTAATTTTCCAAAATCACCTAAACTTCAATAATTAAAAATAAATACTTAGAAATTCATAAAAATTCCAAATAAATTCCTATAATTCATTTCAACACCTAATTTAACCATAAACTCCAATTTCATAATTTAAATAATTAATTTCCGAAAATTAGAAAATAATATTAAAATATTCAAAAATACCCAAAAATCCAAACAATCTCCAAAAATTCTACAAAAATTCACACATGAATATTAAGCTACTAGGAACAACATTTGTGAAGGAAGTTTCCATGAATCAATCAATTCAAAGCTCAAAAAAATCGAAAACCCTAATAGGCCGAAATTTACAAATCGAAAACTAAGCAATTCTAGACCATTTTAGCTCAAACCAAAGCTAGAATCACACTCACCGGAGCTCAAGGAGAAGAAAGAGACCGGCGGTGTCGAAAACGGTGGCCGGAATCGGCGTGATCGACGGTGGGTTGATTTTCGGCTTCTCCGGCCAAAATCGTTCTCCCGACGTCAGAAACGGCCTCCACAGGCGGCGAAACTGGTCGGGGAAGATGGTGGCACACCGGACGGCACACCCACGGTGAAGGAACGGCGTGACAGACGCCCGGACGGTGAAGGAACGGCGTGACAGACGCCTGGACGGTGAAGGAACGGTCGGAGAAGAAGAAGGAGACTCGGGGGCTAAAATGTAATTTTCCAATTCTTGTGTAATTTTGACAAATATATGTATATATATATACTTTATACTATATATTAAAATAATATTAAATTACACACATCAAATATACACCACACACATAAAAATATTAATATTTTAATAATTTATACCAAATAAAATTAATTAAATAACAATTAAAACAATTAAATACTTAATAAAATATTAGGGTATAATAAACCCTAATTAAATACATATACACACACAGACTTTATTTAATAATTTAAAAATATGTATGAGTTCATGCAAGTCCGTAAATACATCTAAAATAATTAATAATAAATTGTTTACGTGAAAATTTCCCCGAAAATGCAAGTCCCGGGAAAATTTTACGTAAAACACTGTAAATAATATACCGTAATTAAAATAGGTTTTAAATACATATTAACTCGTAAAAATATCACATATATATTCAAAATTATTGACACTGCATATCCCGGTACAGTGTAAAAAAAATATTTTTAAAAACACGGGATATTACAGCTGTGGTCAACTTCTCCTTCAACAACTGAAAACTATTCTCATAAGCTTCTGACCACTCAAATCTAACATTCTTCTGAGTCAAGCGAGTCATAGGGGCTGCTATCCTGGAAAAATCCTGCACAAACCGCCTATAATACCCGGCTAAACCCAGAAAACTCCGAATCTCCGTGACCGAAGTAGGTCTAGGCCACTCAGATACTGCCTCAATCTTCTGTGGATCAACCTGAATACCTTCTTTAGACACTACGTGTCCAAGAAAAGAAACACTCTCCATCCAGAAATCACACTTCGAGAATTTAGCATAAAGCTGATGATCTCTCAGTGTCTATAGTACAATCCTCAAGTGATATACATGCTCTTCCATACTCCTCGAATATACCAGTATATCATCAATGAAGACTACCACAAACTGATCCACATACGGTCTGAATACTTTGTTCATCAGGTCCATAAAAGCTGCTGGTGCATTAGTCAAACCAAAAGACATCACTAGAAACTCATAATGGCCATATCTAGTGCGGAATGCTGTCTTAGGAATATCGGATTCACTAATCTGCAACTGATGATAACCTGACCTCAAGTCAACCTTAGAAAAGAACTGTGCACCTTGTAACTGATCAAATAAATCATCTATCCTCGGGAGAGGATACTTGTTCTTCATCGTCACCTTGTTCAGCTCCCTGTAGTCAATGCACAGTCTCAGGGTACCATCCTTCTTCTTCACAAACAGGACTGGTGCACCCCAAGGAGAAACACTAGGTCTAATAAAACCCTTCTCCAACAACTCTTGCAACTGCTCCTTCAACTCTCTCAACTCTGCAGGAGCCATACGATAGGGTGGCATAGATATAGGAGTAGTACCTGGTACCACATCTATACAGAACTCAATCTCTCTATGAGGTGGTAAACCTGGCAACTCCTCGGGAAAAACATCAGGAAACTCACAAGCAACCGGAACATCTGTGAGTGACAACTTCTCCACTGACGTATCCCTAACCAATGCCAAAAACCCCTGACAACCTTTCCTCAACAACTTCCTAGCAGAAATAGCAGAAATAAGATTCTGAGGTGCTGAACTCCTATCACCAACAAACTTAAATTCTACTTCACCAGGAATTCTGAAAATCACCTCCTTATTCCTGCAATCTACCACGGCGAAGTGCTGAGACAACCAATCCATTCCCAAAATAACATCAAACTCCATCACATCCAACAAAATCAAATCAACGGGTAATTCTCTATCTCCCACGAGAACTGGACAACCAGAAAGAACAATATCGGCGTCCAAAGAATCACTCAGAGGAGTGGCAACAGACAAAGGAAAAGCCATCCTCGAAGCTTGCTAATAAGATTTAGAAGCAAAAATAGGAGAAACAAACGAATGGTAGGCACCCGGATCAAACAAAACCAAAGCATCCAGGTAACAAACAGAAAGAATACCTGCCACGACTGCATTAGATGCCTGAGCATCCTGCTGAGTCAGATGGAAGACTCTGGCCTGACCTCGACCTCCCTGTTGACTGGTAGAAGCCTGGCCAACACCTCTGGCACCTCCTCTAGTACCTCTACCACGACTCTGCTGTGGAACAAACTGAGTAGAACTCTGATGCTGGGCTGGTGGTAACTGAAATGGCACGGGTGCTGCACTAGCAATCGACTGCTGTGGGAATCGCGGAATCTGCTGCTGCTGATACCCAGAATAAGGACACGATCTGGCAAAATGTCCTATCTGTCCGCATCTGAAACATGTCAGTGGTGTCAGATAACACGGTCCCTGATGGACTCTACCATAAGTCTGACAAACACTGGCCGCTGATCCAGAACTACGACCACTACTGCTGCTCGAAGCACCTGACCCAAATCTGAATGATCTACGCTGACCTCCACGGCCATGTCTACTGCTCCGATGCACTCGCTGCTGCTGTCTCTGACTCTGCTGAGTCGAACCTCTCTGCTGTCTACTCGAACCAACATGAAAACTCGAATACGGAGTAGCCTGCAATCCACTCAACTGAACTCCTAGCTGGTAATAATCAGGCATCGCTCCCTGCCTAACTAATCTCAGCTTAATCTCCTTAGCTAGCTCAATCACAGACTCCAGAGTAAGACCTGCTGTGGGCATACCAGCAAAAGCTGAACCCAAACCAGTAACATAGGTAGTAACAGTGAAATACTGATCTCGCATCAGATCCTCAGCATATCTACCCAGACGAAGAAACTCTCAGGTATACTCCTCTACAGATCGATCTCCACGAGAAATACTGATCAGACGAAGATGATAGCTCAAATGAAGAGGCTCTGGAAAAAATCTCCTCATGAATCGCTCTCGAAACTGAGCCCAGGTCATCGTCATCATATAGGGCTGGATCATCTGAATGAACCAATCTAGAGCTGGTCCCTCAACAGACAACTCGATGATCATAATCCGCTGGTACTCGGTATGAGCAGTCCGAGTCCTAGTCTCAATCGCATGCAGAAAATCTAAAGGATCAGAAGTACCATCAAACGTAATCCTGCCAACTCGGGCATAGAACAAAGCTGCCTCAGGGTCAGACATACCCTGCTGATAGGCAGGCTGAACAGGCTGAACAACTGGAGGAACAGGAACATCAAACTCAGGCTCAACAGGCTCCTCGTCCTGTAACTCTCTCTGCCTACGGCGACCTGTCGCTCCTCGAGGTCTACCTCTGCCATGACCTCTACGTCTCACTGGCTGCTCAGGAGGTAAAACCTCGTCCTGAAAAGACTCATCATCCTCGCCCTCAACGATCGGTGGAGCGACATGCGCTCGCCTCCTCATTCTGAAAAGACAAACGGAAAGATTCAGACAAAACAGACAACGGAGGAATAACGCTAAAAACTACAGCAAGGAATACTCATTAAGACATACTCGAACCTAATACACTGCAGTAGTCCAACAGAAAACACAACTTTAAAACTAGGGCCACAACTCACATAACTAAGCCCTGACACAGAACTCCACTCTGATACGAACTTCGCTCTGATACCAACTTTGTCACGACCCAAAACAGGGGCCATGACCGGCGCTAGGGAACGGGAATTCTTTCGAATCCGGAACCCGTAGCAAGCCTAAAAATAAAATAAAGCATGCCATAATAACAGTAATAATATAATATGCAGCGGAAAATAAAAATCATAATATCATAATATCATTTTTCCATATCAACTGGGTTTAAACTAAATCTCATCTCATCACATAGATGTATATAATCTTTAATACAAATCCAGTTTTAATATAATACATCTCTTTAAAATAAAGTACATGAAATCCAATACTTTAATTCACAACTACTGCAGTGTCTAGATAAAATAAATGAGACTCAAGTAGACAATTTACATAAAGAAGCCGGGGCGGAAGAAATCCGGCGTATCGACCTGCTACTGAGGTCTGAGGAAGTTGACTCTCCTGAAAAATAGTCAACGGAGGGGAGTCAGACCTCACTGAGTGAATTACTATAATATATATACATACACACTAAGTGATAATGCATACAGTCAACAGTATATATATAATATGTATATATACAGGCAAATTCATACAGATGCAGAAAAATCATTTTTATATATATTTTACTGAAAAATCCCAATTTATGAAGGATCACATAGAACCCTAGAATATCGCAACCTCAGAAAATAGTGTTAAACCACACTCAAGCCACACAGGCTCACTTAATCCAAAATATATCCACTTAATCCATTTGGACAGTAGACTGGCCCCGAGACACTAAGTCAACCGAGCTCCAGCAGTCTGACTGCCAGTGTGATTGGCCCCGAGACACTTGGTCAACCGAGCTCCAGCAATCACACCTCCAAACCACATCTCACATATCGATAATCATATCAAACCAATATCCACAAAATAATTAGTAACATAGCCTAAAGCTATAGGCGTACCGGTACGTACTCGGTCCTAGTGCTGCCCACTAGGTAGCACGTTCTATTGATATCCTTCATTAATAATATAAATCATTCATTCACAATAAATGATGCATGAATGTAAATGAAACAACAATATAAACCATATATATACCGAAAATATACCAAACATAAACCAGGTATATTTTGAGTATATATATGTCAAATAAATCCAATCAAATCATGAATTAAACTAAAAATATATTTAAAAACATTTTAAATATATTTTATTAACAAAACATGTATATAATTTATTATATACCAAAAATATACCAAAAATATACTTGAATATAAATCACATTATTTATGCATATTCAGTCAAAATAAAACATGCATTTTCTAAATCATGCATCCTAAGCATATATATATAATATAGTAACTCACCTAATGCGCTCCACGAGACAGGTCCGACGGGCCTGGTCCACTAGCCCTCGGTCTCGGCGCAACTAGACAAGAAATAAATAATCGACATCAGAATAAACCCTAACAGAAATCCTAGAATTCAATCTAGAGTATTAAACACAGAATCAAAAATTAGGGTTCGACTGGATATCATGTTTTACGAGAATTCTACCGAAAATCCGACAGAACCTCCCCTGTAAAACGGACATCTCTCTACTCAAAAGAGTAGAGCCGACCCTGCAAAGAAACACACTTCGAAAAACGAGCTCAACACAATCAAAATCCCACGGTCGGACTCCAAACTACAGTCCACCGACCGGGATCCACAAACACAGAATAATTCCAGATATACCGAAAATATCCTTAAATCATAGAAATACATTTTATAGATAAAAATTACATAATTGACCTTAAAACACTGTAAAAACCGATAAAACTCATTTTATTAGAAAAACCGTATATTATATATAATTGAAAATAATTCCCGAAAAATAGTTTTAATTAGTTAAAAATACTAAATAATTTGTAGAAATCATTTTTATACCTTAAATAAATATTAAAACCAATTAAATTACATTTTTAGACAATTTAGGGTAAAATTACCAAAATACCCCTATATATATAAATATACTAAAATTACTTCAAAAATTCACTAAAAATCATACAATTATCCAAAATTAATTTTCTCAACATATTTATCAATAATATCAACATTTGAACTCAATTAACCAATTAAATTCAATTTAAAACACAATTAACCTAATTTTTCCAAAATTCCATAAACTTCAATAATTCAAAATAAATACTTAGAAATTCATAAAAATTCCAAATAAATTCCTATAATTCATTTCAACACCTAATTTAACCATAAACTCCAATTTCATAATTTAAATAATTAATTTCCGAAAATAAGAAAATAATATTAAAATATTCAAAAATACCCAAAAATCCAAACAATCTCCAAAAATTCTACAAAAATTCAAACATGAAGATTAAGCTACTAGGAACAACATTTGTGAAGGAATTTTCCATGAATCATCCAATTCGAAGCTCAAAAAAATCAAAAACCCTAATAGGCCGAAATTTACAAATCGAAACCTAAGCAATTCTAGACCATTTTAGCTCAAACCAAAGCTAGAATCACACTCACCGGAGCTCAAGGAGAAGAAAGAGACCGGCGGTGTCGAAAACGGTGGCCGGAATCGACGTGATCGATGGTGGGTTGATTTTCGGCTTCTCCGGCCAAAATCGTTCTCCCGACGCCGGAAACGGCCTCCTCAGGCGGCGAAACTGGTCGGGGAAGATGGTGGCACACCGGACGGCACACCCACGGTGAAGGAACGACGTGACAGGCGGCGGAACGGCGATGGGGAATCGGTCGGAGAAGAAGAAGAAGAAGTCGGGGGCCAAAATGTAATTTTTCAAACTTTTGTAATTTTTAACAAATATATGTATATATATATACTTTATACTATATATTAAAATAATATTAAATTACACACATCAAATATACACCACACACATAAAAATATTAATATTTTAATAATTTATACCAAATAAAATTAATTAAATAACAATTAAAATAATTAAACACTTAATAAAATATTAGGGTATAATAAACCCTAATTAAATACATATACACACACAGGCTTTATTTAATAATTTAAAAATATGTATGAGTTCATGCAAGTCCGTAAATACATCTAAAATAATTAATAATAAATTGTTTACGTGAAAATTTCCCTGAAAATGCAAGTCCCGGGAAAATTTTACGTAAAACACTGTAAATAATATACTGTAATTAAAATAGGTTTTAAATACATATTAACTCGTAAAAATATCATATAATGTACAGAAATTATTAACACTGCATATCCAGGTACAGTGTGAAAATATTTTAAAAAAACACGGGATATTACATTTAATTAGTTAAAAATACTAAATAATTTGTAGAAATCATTTTTATACCTTAAATAACTATTAAAACTAATTTAATTACATTTTTAGTCAATTTAGGGTAAAATTACCAAAATGCCCTTATATATATAAATATACTAAAATTACTCCAAAAATTCACCAAAAATAATACAATTATCCAAAATTAATTTTCTCAACATTTTTATCAATAATATCAATAATTAAACTCAATTAACCAATTAAATTCAATTAAAAACATAATTAACCTAATTTTTCAAAATTACATAAACTAATTAAATTTAAAATAAATACATAGAAATTCATAAAAATTCCAAATAAATTTCTATAATTCATTTTAACACCTATATTTATCATAAAACACAATTTCATAATTTAATTAATTAATTTTTGAAAATTAGAAAATAATAATAAAATATTCAAAAATATCCAAAAAATGAAAATAATCTCCAAAAATTCTACAAAAATTCACACATGTAGATTAAGCTACTAGGATCAACATTTGTGAAGGAATTTTTCATGAATAAATAAATTTTAAGTTCAAAAAAATCAAAAATCCTAAAATGGCCGAAATTAAAAAATTGAGAAAAACCATACCAAATCAAGTTTTAAGCTTAAACAAAGCTTGGAATTGTCTTCTATGGCTTCAAGGGAGTCCAACGACACCAGAATGAAGGAATTTGGTGGTCGAAATCGCGAGGGAGGAAGAAAATGGAACTTTCGATTTTTCGACGATGACAGAGGCAAACGGCGTCGAAGAAGAGAATGAAAGGTGGCGGAGCTGCTGGCGGCACACCGACGACCTGAGAATGGAAGTAGCAGCGATTGGAGGAAGAAGGGGACGATCGGGAAGAGGAAGGAAGAGGGAGGGGCAGAAATGGTAATTTGCCAAAAATTTTGATTTTTGATATATAATATGTATATATATATATACTTTACACTATATATTAAAATAATATAAAATCACACACATTAATTATACACCACACACATATAATTTAATATTTTAAATAATTTATACACTAAAAATAATTAAATAATATTAAAACTAATTAATAAATAATAAAATATTAGGGTAATTAATTAAACCCTAATTAAATAAATAATTACATATATATTCGTTATTTAGTACTTTAAAAATATATATGAGTTCATGCAAGTCCGGAAATCTATTTAATATAATTAATAATAAATAATTTACGTGAAAATTTCCCCGAAAATAGTATTCTCGGGAAAATTTTATGTAAAGCACTTAAAATAATATACAATAATTAAAATATGTTTTAAATACATATCAACTCATAAAAATATCATAATTATATACAAAATTATTAACATTGCATATCCCGATGCAATATTAAAATATTTGAAAAAAAATACGGGATATTATAGTCTTTTCCCCTTACAAGAATTCGTCCCCGAATTCCAAAAAGAAAATGATCACAAGATCAAGAAGGGAAGAGATACAAGTAAGAAGCTCGCATCTCAGCTTCAATCTCCCACGTATGCTTCTCAACTCTGTTGCTACGCCATAGAACCTTGACCATCGGAATCTGCTTCAACCGTAACTGTCGAACTTGATTATCAACGATCACCACAGGTTCTTCCACAAACGTCAAATATTCACTTATTTCCACACTGTCGGGCTGCAACACGTGTGAAGGGTCTAAGATATACTTCCTCAACATCGAGATATGAAATACTGGATGCACTTGTGACATACTTGGAGGCAAATCCAACCGATATGCAATAGTGCCAACTCTCTCCAGAATCTTAAATGGTCCAATATATCTCGGTGTCAACTTACCCTTCGTACCAAATCTCATCACACCCTTCATTGGAGATACCTTCAGAAAAATAAAATCTCCAACCTAAAACTCCATATCTCTACGCCTAGGATCCGCATAGCTCTTCTACCTGTTAACTGCGATCTCTAATCTGCGCTTAATTACGGTGACTTTCTCTATAGCATCCTGAACCATCTCAGGTCCAGTCAAAGCTCTCTCACCAGTCTCATTCCAACTCAGAGGGGATCTACACTTCCTTCCATAAAAAGCCTCATATGGTGCCATAACAATACTACTATGGTAGCTTTTATTATATGCAAACTCTATGAGTGGCAAATGATCATCCCAACTACCTCCCAAATCCAGGACACACATCCTCAACATATCTTCCAATGTCTGGATCGTCCTCTCAGACTGACCATCTGTCTGAGGATGAAAAGTAGTACTGAAATCCAACCTAGTGCCCATCGCTTCCTACAACTTCTGCCAAAAACGAGAGGTAAATACTGAACCTCTGTTTGACACAATGGACACAGGTACTCCATGAAGGCACATGATATGCTTCACATATAGCTTCGCCAATCTAGCTACATAATAAGTGGCTTTCACAGGTAAGAAATGTGCAGACTTTGTTAACCTTTCTACAATCACCCAGATGGAATCATATCCATCCTTAGAACGAGTCAAACCGACCACAAAATCCATAGCTATCCTTTCCCACTTCCACTCAGGAATAGGAAGAGGCTAAAGCTTCCCAGAAGGCATCTGATGTTCAGCTTTCACTTGTTGACATGTCAGACACTTAGTGACATAATCAGCGACATCCTTCTTCAATCCATCCCACCAGTATAGATCTCTGATACTGTGGTACATCTTAGTAACACCTGGATGTACACTATAGGCTGTAGAATATGCTTCCTCTAGGATCTCTTCTCTTAAATCATCCACATCAGGAACACACAATCTACCACTAATCCACAACACACCATCATCATCGAGTGTGAAATCAGTGAACTTCCCTGCTCTGACATTCTCTGCAAGCTCTTCTAGAATAGGATCTCAGCTTTGAGCTGCTTTAATCCAATCTCTCAGTACAGATCGCACCTTAAATTGAGCTAGCAGTCCACCTGATCTACTTATCTTCATCATCAGACCTTGATCCACCAATAGATGCAATTCCTAGATCAATGGTCTCCTCTCAACTCTGATGTGAGCAAGACTGCCTAAGGACTTTCTACTCAAGGCATCTGCTACCACATTAGCCTTGCCCGGATGATATAATATCTCACAGTCATAATCCTTTAACAATTCTAACCATCTTCTCTGCCTCAGATTCAGATCTCTCTGCTAGAATATGTACTTAAGGCTCTTGTGATCAGTAAATATCTCACAAGTCACCCCGTATAGATAATGTCTCTAAATCTTCAAAGCAAAGATCACTGCAGCCATTTCTAGGTCATGTGTGGGATAGTTATGCTCATGCTTCTTCAACTGCCTTGAAGCATAGGCTATCACCCTTCCATTCTGCATCAACACACAACCAAGGCCAACTCTAGAGGCATCATAATAAACTATGGACTTGTCTACACTATTAAGCAAAGCTAACACTGGGGCTGTGGTCAACTTCTCCTTCAACAACTGGAAACTGTTCTCACAAGCTTCTGACCACTCGAATCTAACATTCTTCTAAGTCAAGCGAGTCATAGGGGCTGCAATTCTAGAAAAATCTAGCACAAACCGCCTATAATACCCAGCTAAACCTAGAAAACTTCGAATCTCAGTAATAGAAGTCGGTCTAGGCCATTCAGACACTGCTTCAACCTTTTGTGCATCAACCTGGATACCTTCTTTAGACATCACGTGTCCAAGAAAAGAAACACTCTCCATCCAGAAAATCACACTTCAAGAATTTAGCATAAAGCTGATGATCTCTCAGTGTCTGTAGTACAATCCTCAAGTGATATACATGCTCCTCCATACTCCTCGAATATACCAGTATATCATCGATGAAGACTACCATAAACTGATCCACATATGGTCTGAACACCCTATTCATCAGGTCCATAAAAGCTGCTGGTGCATTAGTCAAACCAAAAGACATCACCAGAAACTCATAATGGCCATATCGAGTGTGGAATGCCGTTTTAGGAACATTGGCTTCACTAATCCGCAGCTGATGATAACCTGACCTCAAGTCAATCTTAGAAAAGAACTGTGCACCCTGTAGTTGATCAAACAAGTCATCTATCCTCGAAAGAGGATACTTGTTCTTCATTGTCACCTTATTCAGCTCTCTGTAGTCAATGCATAATCTTAGGGTACCATCCTTCTTCTTCACAAACAGGACTGGTGCACCCCAAGGAGAAACACTAGGTCTGATAAAACCCTTATCCAATAACTCTTGCAACTGCTCCTTCAACTCTTTCAACTCTACAGGAGCCATTCTGTAGGGTGGCATAGATATAGGAGTAGTACCTGGAACCACATCTATACAGAATTCAATCTCTCTGTGAGGTGGTAAACCTGGCAACTCCTCAGGAAAAACATCAAGAAACTCACAAGCAACAGGAACATCTGTGAGTGATAACTTCTCCACTAAAGTATCCCTGACTAATGCCAAATATCCCTGACAACCTTTCCTCAACAACTTCCTAGTCATAATAGCAGAAATAAGATTCTGAGGTGCTGAACTCCTATCACCCATAAACTTAAAATCTTCTTCACTAGGAATTCTAAAAGTCATCTTTTTATTCCTGCAATCTACCACGGTATAGTGCTGAGATAACCAGTCCATACCCAGAATAACATTAAACTCCATCACATCCAATAGAATCAAATTAGCGGGTAATTCTCTATCTCCCACAAGAACTGGACAACCAGAAAAAAAAATATCGGTGTCTAAGGAATCGCTCAGAGGAGTGGCAACAGACAAAGGAAAAGCCATCCTCAAAGCTTGCCAACAAGACTTGGAAGCAAAAATAAGAGAAATAAATGAATGCGTGGCACCCGGATCAAACAAAACCCAAGCATCCAGGTAACAAACAGAAACAATACCTGCCACAACTGCATTGGATGGCTGAGCATCCTGCTGAGTAAGGTGGAAGACTCTGGCCTGTCCTCGACCTCCCTGCTGACTGGTAGAAGTCTGGCCAACACCTTTGGCACCTCCTCTAGTACCTCTACCATGACTCTGCTGCGGAATAAACTGAGTGGAACTCTGATGCTGAGCTGGAGGTAACTGAAATGGCACGGGTGCAGCACTAGCAATCGACTGTTGTGGGAATCGTGGAATCTGCAGCTACTGATACCCGGAGTAAGGACATGATCTGGCAAAATGTCTTGTCTGCCCGCATCTGAAGCATGTTAGTAGTGTCAGATAACATGGTCCCTGATGGACTCTACTGCAGGTCTGGCATACACTGGCAACTGATCCAGAACTATGACCACTGCTGTTGCTCGAAGCACCTGACCCAAATCTGAATGGTCTACGCTGACCTCCATGACCATATTTACTGCTCCAATGCACTCGCTGCTATTGCCTCTGACTCTGTTGAGTCGGACCTTCCTGCTGACTACTCAAACCAACATGAAAACTCAAATATGGTGTAGTCTGCAATCCACTCGACTGAACTCCCAGCTGGTAGTAATCAGGCATCGCTCCCTGCCTAACTAGCCTCAGCTTAATCTCTTTGGCCAACTCAATCACAGAATCCAGAGTAAGGCCTACTGTAGGCATACCAGCAAATGCTAAACCCAATCCGGTGACATATGTAGTGACTACAAAATACTGGTCTCGCATCAGATCCTCTACATATCTACCTAGTCGAAGAAACACTCGGGTATACTCCTCAACTGATCGATCACCACGAGAAATGCTAGTCAATCGGAGACGATAGCTCATACGGAGAGGCTCTGGACAGAATCTCCTCATAAACCGCTCTCAGAACTGAGCCCAGGTCATCGTCATGATATAGGGCTGGATCATCTGAATAAACCAATCTAGGGCTGGTCCCTTGACAGACAACTCGACGATCATAATCCACTGGTACTCAGTGTGAGCAGTCCGAGTCCGATTCTCGATTACGTGCAGAAAGTCTAATGGATCGGAAGTCCCATCGAAAGCAATCCTACCAACTCGGGCATAGAACAAAGCTGCCTCAGGGTCAGACATACCCTGCTGATAGGCAGGCTGAACAACTGGAGGCACAGGAACATCAAACTCAGGCTCTACAGGCTCCTCGTCCTATAACTCTCTCTGCCTATGGTGACCTGTTGCTCCTCGAGATCTACCTCTGCCACGACCTCTACATCTAACTGACTGCTCAGGAGGTAAAAGATTCATCATCCTCGACCTCAACGACCGGTGGAGCGACACGCGCTCGCCTCCTCATTCTGAAAAGACAAACGAAAAGGTTCAGACAAAATAGACAACGGAGGGTTAACACAGAAAACTAAAGCAAGGAATACTTATCAAGACATACTCGAACCTAATTCACTACAGTAGTTACCAAAAGAAAAAACAACTTAAAAACTAGGGCCACAACTTACACAACTAAGCCCTGACACAGAACTCTGCTCTGATACCAACTTTGTGACGACCTAAAACAGGGGCCATGACCGGCATTAGGGAACGGGAATTCTTTTGAATCTGGAACCCGTAGCAAGCCTAAAAAAACACACAGTGATAATAATAACCACACTAAATGCAGTGGAAATAAAATCATAATTATCAAAATAAAATCCATAATTTATTTACAACTACTGCAGTGTCTAGATTATAAAAATAAAACTCAAGACTCAGATAAGTAGTTTACATAAAGAAGCCGGAGCGAAAGAAATCCGGCGTACAGGCCTGCTACTGAGGTCTGAAGACGATGACTCTCCTGAAAAATGGTCAACAGAGGGGAGTCAGACCTCACTGAGTGAATTACTAAAATATATATACATGCATACTAAATGACAATGCATACAGTCAACAGTATATATGTAATATGTATATATATAGGCAAATACATACAGATGCAATAAAATCATTTTATATATTTTTATTGAAAATCACTGTTTATGAAGGATCAAATAGAACCCTAGAAAATCGCAACCTCAAAACAGTGTTAGACAACACTCTAGCCATACAGGCTCACTTATTCCAAAATATTCACTTGTTCCATTTGGACAGTAGACTGGCCTTGAGACACTAAGTCAACCGAGCTCCAGCAGTCTGACTGTCAGTGTGATTGGCCCCGAGACACTTGGTCAACCGAGCTCTAACAATCACACTCCCAAATCATAGCTCACACATTAAATAAATCAATTCTAATCAATATTCTCAAACTGGTTAGTAATTGTCACAACCCAAAACAGGGGCCATGACCGGCGCTAGGGAACGGGAATTCTTTCGAATCCGGAACCCGTAGCAAGCCTAAAAATAAATAAATCATGCCATAACAACAATAAAAATATAATATGCAGCGGAAATAAAAATCATAATATCATTTTATCATTTTTCATATCAACTGGATTTAATTCAAAACTCATCTCATCACATAAATATAATCTTTTTAATACAAATCCAGTTTAATATAATACATCTCTTTAGAATAAAGTACACAAAATCCCATACTTTAATTTACAACTACTGCAGTGTCTAGATAAAATAAATAAGACTCAAGTAGACAATTTACATAAAGAAGCCGGGGCAGAAGAAATCCGGTGTATCGACCTGCTACTGAGGTCTGAAGAAGTTGACTCTCCTGAAAAATAGTCAATGGAGGGGAGTCAGACCTCACTGAGTGAATTACTATAATATATATACATACACACTAAGTGATAATGCATACAGTCAACAGTATATATAATATGTATATATACAGGCAATTACACACAGATGCAATAAAATCATTTTTATGTATTTATCTGAAAATCATCTTTTATGAAGGATTACATAGAACCCTAGAATATCGCAACCTCAGAAAATAGTGTTAAACAACACTCAAGCCACACAGGCTCACTTAATCCAAAATATATCCACTTAATCCATTTGGACAGTAGACTGGCCCCGAGACACTAAGTCAACCGAGCTCCAGCAGTCTAACTGCCAGTGTGATTGGCCCCGAGACACTAAGTCAACCGAGCTCCAGCAATCACACCCAAACCACATCTCACACATATCAATAATCACAATCAATCAATATCCACAAATGGTTAGTAATATTGCCAAAAGCTATAGGCGTACCGGTACGTACTCGGTCCTAGTGCTGCCCACTAGGTAGCACGTTCTATTGATATCCTTCATTAATAATATAAATCATTCATTCACAATAAATGATGCATGAATGTAAGTGAAACAACAATATAAACCATATATATACCGAAAATATACCAAACATAAACCAGGTATATTTTGAGTATATATATGTCAAATAAATCCAATCAAATCAGGAATTAAACTAAAAATATATTTAAAAACATTTTAAATATATTTTATTAATAAAACATGTATATAATTTATTATATACCAAAAATATACCAAAAATATACTTGAATATAAATCACATTATTTATGCATATTCAGTCAAAATAAAACATGCATTTTCTAAATCATGCATCCTAAGCATATATATATAATATAGTAACTCACCTAATGCGCTCCACGAGACAGGTCCGACGGGCATGGTCCACTAGCCCTCGGTCTCGGCGCAACTAATCAAGCAATAAATAACCGACATTAGAATAAACCTAACAGAAATCCTAGAATTCAATCTAGAGTATTAAACACAGAATCGAAAATTAGGGTTCGACTGGATATCACGTTTTACGAGAATTCTATCAAAAATTCGGCAGAACCTCCCCTGTAAAACGGAAATCTCTCTACTCAAAAGAGTAGAGCCGACCCTGCAAAGAAATACACTTCGAAAAACGAGCTCAACACAATCCACAACCCCTCGGTCGGACTCTAGACTACAGTCTACCGACCGGGGTCCACAAACACAGAATGATTCCAGATATAACAAAAATATCTTTAAATCACAGAAATACATTTTATAGGTAAAAATTACATAATTGACCTTGAAACACTATAAAAACCGATTAAAACTCATTTTATTAGAAAAACCGTATATTATATATATAATTGAAAATAATTCCCGAAAAATAGTTTTAATTAGTTAAAAATACCAAATATTTTGTAGAAATCATTTTTATACCTTAAATAAATATTAAAACCAATTAAATTACATTTTTAGACAATTTAGGGTAAAATTACCAAAATACCCCTATATATATAAATATACTTAAATTACTTCAAAAATTCACTAAAAATCATACATGTCACGACCCAAAACAGGGGCCATGACCGGCGCTAGGGAACGGGAATTCTTTCGAATCCGGAACCCGTAGCAAGCCTAAAAATAAAATAAATAAGCAATAATAACCATAAAAATATAATATGCAGCGGAAAATAAAATCATAAATATTACAATATCATCCATAACAACTGGATATAATTCAAAACTCATCACATCGCATATATAATCTCATAAATGTATAATCTTATACAAATCCAGTTTTAACATAATACATCTCTTTAAAATAAAGTACATAAAATCCAATACTGTAATTTACAGCTACTGCAGTGTCTAGATAAAATAAATAAGACTCAAGTAGACAATTTACATAAAGAAGCCGGGGCGGAAGAAATCCGGCGTATCGACCTGCTACTGAGGTCTGAGGAAGTTGACTCTCCTGAAAAATAGTCAACGGAGGGGAGTCAGACCTCACTGAGTGAATTACTATAGTATATATACATACACTCTAAGTGATAATGCAAACAGTCAACAGTATATGAGTAATATGTATATATACAGGCAAGTTCATACAGATGCAGAAAAATCATTTTATATATTTTGTCTGAAAATCAACTTTTATGAAGGATCACATAGAACCCTAGAATATCGCAACCTCAGAAAAATAGTGTTAAACAACACTCTAGCCATACAGGCTCACTAATTCCAAATATATCCACTTAATCCATATGGACAGTAGACTGGCCCCGAGACACTAAGTCAACCGAGCTCCAGCAGTCTGACTGCCAGTGTGATTGGCCCCGAGACACTTGGTCAACCGAGCTCCAGCAATCACACCCACAAACCACATCTCACACATCAATAATCATAATCAAATCAATATCCACAAATAGTTAGTAATAAAGCCTAAATACTATAGGCGTACCGGTACGTACTCGGTCCTAGTGCTGCCCACTAGGTAGCACGTTCTATTGATATCCTTCAGTAATAAATAATAAAACATTCATTCACAAATACATGATGCATGAATTTAAATAAATCAACAATATAAACCATATATATACCGAAAATATACCAAACATAAACCAAGTATATTTTGAGTATATATACGTCAAATAAATTCAATCAAATCATGAATTAAACTAAAAATATATTTAAAAACATTTTAAATATATTTTATTAATAAAACATGTATATAATTTATTATATACCAAAAATATACCAAAAATATACTTGAATATAAATCATGTAATTTATGCATATTCAGTCAAAATAAAACATGCATTTTCTAAATCATGCATCCTAAGCATATATATATAATATAGTAACTCACCTAATGCGCTCCACGAGACAGGTCCGACGGGCCTGGTCCACTAACCCTCGGTCTCGGCGCAACTAAACAAGAAATAATTAATCGACATAAGAATAACCCTAACAGAAATCCTAGAATTAAATCTAGAGTATTCAACACAGAATCGAAAATTAGGGTTCGACTGGATATCACGTTTTACGAGAATTCTACCGGAAATCCGGCAGAACCTCCCCTGTAAAACGGACATCTCTCTACTCAAAAGAGTAGAGCCGACCCTGCAAAGAAAATACACTTCAAAAATAACACCATAAACAATCACAACCCCTCGGTCGGACTCCAGACTACAATCTGTCGACCGGGGTCCACAAACACAGAAAATATATTCAAATATACCAAAAATATCCTTAAGTCATAAAAATACATTTTATAAATAAAAATTACATAATTGACCTTGAAACACTATAAAAATCGATTAAAACTCATTTTATTTGAAAAACCGTATATTATATATATAATTGAAAATAATTCACGAAAAATAGTTTTAATTAGTTAAAAATACCAAATATTTTGTAGAAATCATTTTTATACCTTAAATAAATATTAAAACCAATTAAATTACATTTTTAGACAATTTAGGGTAAAATTACCAAAATACCCCTATATATATATATATACCTAAATTACTTCAAAAATTCACTAAAAATCATACAATTATCCAAAATTAATTTTCTCAACATATTTATCAATAATATCAATAATTAAACTCAATTAACCAATTAAATTCAAATAAAAACACAATTAACTTAATTTTACAAAATCACATAAACTTCAATAATTAAAAATAAATACTTAGAAATTCATAAAAATTCCAAATAAATTCCTATAATTCATTTCAACACCTAATTCAACCATAAACTCCAATTTCATAATTTAAATAATTAATTTCCGAAAATTCGAAAATAATATTAAAATATTCAAAAATACCCAAAAATCCAAACAATCTCCAAAAATTCTACAAAAATTCATACATGAAGATTAAACTACCAGGAACAACATTTGTGAAGGAAGTTTCCATGAATCATCCAAATTGAAGCTCAAAAAAAAATCGAAAACCAAAAGTGGCCGAAATATTCAACTCAAAACCTAAGCAATTCTAGACCGTTTTAGCTCAAACAAAAGCTAGAATAACACTCACCGGAGCTCAAGGAGAAGATAGAGACCGGCGGTGTCGAAAACGGTGGCCGGTGGAGGGAGAAACCACGGTGACAAAAATGGTGGTCCGGCGGCACCCACGGGAGAAGAAAGAAGAAGAAGAAGAAAAAGAAAAAGAAAGAAAAGGAAAGAGAAAAGAAAAGAAAAAGAAAGAAAAAGGAAAAGAAAAAGAAAAAAAAAAGAAAAAAGAAAAAAATAATAAATTTTAATAATTTAATAATAAATAAAATAATCAAATAATAATAAATAAATAATAAAATATTAGGGTAATAATAAACCCTAATTAAATATACACACACAGGCTTTATTTAATAATTTAAAAATATGTATGAGTTCATGCAAACCCGTAAATACATTTGAAATAATTAATAATACATTGTTTACGTGGAAATTTCCCCGAAAATGAAAGTCCCGGGAAAATTTTACGTAAAATACTGAAAATAATAGACAGTAATTAAAATAGGTTTAAAATACATATTAACTCATAAAAATATCATATAAAATACAAAAATCACTGACACTGCATATCCCGGTACAGTGTAAAAATATTTTTAAAATTACGGGATATTACAATACAATTATCCAAAATTAATTTTCTCACCATATTTATCAATAATATCAATATTTAAACTCAATTAACCAATAAATTTCCATTTAAAACACAATTAACCTAATTTTCCAAAATCACCTAAACTTCAATAATTCAAAATAAATACTTAGAAATTCATAAAAATTCCAAATAAATTCCTATAATTCATTTCAACACCCAATTTAACCATAAACTCCAATTTCATAATTTAAATAATTAATTTCCGAAAATTAGAAAATAATATTAAAATATTCAAAAATACCCAAAATCCAAACAATCTCCAAAAATTCTAAAAAAATTCATACATGAAGATTAAGCTACTAGGAACAACATTTTTGAAGGAAGTTTCCATGAATCATCCAATTCGAAGCTCAAAAAAATCGAAAACCCTAATAGGCCGAAATTTACAAATCGAAACCTAAGCAATTCTAGACCATTTTAGCTCAAACCAAAGCTAGAATCACACTCACCGGAGCTCAAGGAGAAGAAAGAGACCGGCGGTGTCGAAAACGGTGGCCGGAATCGGCATGATCGACGGTGGGTTGATTTTCGGCTTCTCCGGCCAAAATCGTTCTCCCGATGCCGGAAATGGCCTCCTCAGGTGGCGAAACTGGTCGGGGAAGATGGTGGCACACCGGATGGCACACCCACGGTGAAGGAACGGCACGGCAGCGACCGAAAATGGAGAAGAGAGAATCGGGAGGAAGAAGATGAAGTCGGGGGCAAAATGGTAATTTTGCAAATTTTTTTGATTTTTGATGTATATATGTATATATATATATATATTATACTATATATTAAAATAATATTAAATTACACACATCAAATATACACCACACACATAAAAATATTAATATTTTAATAATTTATACTAAATAAAATTAATTAAATAACAATAAAACAATTAAATACTTAATAAAATATTAGGGTATAATAAACCCTAATTAAATAATTATTCACACACAGGCTTTATTTAATAATTTAAAAATATGTATGAGTTCATGCAAGTCCATAAATACATTTAAAATAATTAATAATACATTGTTTACGTGAAAATTTCCCCGAAAATACAAGTCCCGGGAAAATTTTACGTAAAACACTGAAAATAATAGACAGTAATTAAAATAGGTTTAAAATACATATCAACTCATAAAAATATCGTATAAAATACAGAAATTATTAACTCTGCATATCCCGGTACTGTGTAAAAATATTTTAAAAACACGGGATATTACAGTAATATAGCCTAAATGCTATAAGCGTATCGGTATGTACTCGGTCCTAGTACTGCCCACTAGGTAGCACGTTCTATTGATATCCTTCATTATAATTATAAAACATACATTCATAAATAAATGATGCATGTAATTGAATAAAATAGCAACATAAACCATATATATACTAAAAATATACCAAAAGTAAACCAGGTATATTTCGAGTATATATACGTCAAAGAATTCCATATATATTACAAAATAAACTAGAAATATACTTAAAAACATTTTAAACATAATTCATTAGCAAAACATGCATATAATTTAAAATATACCAAAAATATACTAAAAATAAACCAAAATAAACTAAAAATAAACTTAAGTAATAATTGAATTATTTATGCATATTTAATCAGAATAAAACATACATTTCTAAATTATGCACCCTAAACATATATATATATATATATATATATATATATATATAATAGTAACTCACACTTAGTGCGCTCCTCGAGATAGGTCCGACAGGCCTGGTCCGCTAGGCCTCGGTCTCGGTGCAACTAAACAAACAATAAATAACAGACATCAAAAATAACCTAATAGAAAATCCTAGAAACTCGATTTAGAATATTAGACACAACATCAAAATTAGGGTTCGATCGGACATCACGTTTTACGAGAATTCTACAAAAAATCCGGCAGAACCTCCCCTGTAAAACGGACATCACTCTACTCAAAGAGTAGAGCCGGTCCTACAAAGAGACACACTTTGAAAAATAGACACAAAACACATCCACAACCCCTCGGTCGGACTCCAAACTACAGTTTACCAACTGGGGTCCATAATCACAGAAAAATTATGAAAATACCAAAAATACCCTTATATCACAGAAATACATTTTATAAGTAGAAATTATGTAATTAACCCTAAAACACAGTAAAAACCGATAAAAACTCATTTATTTAGAAAAATCGTATATTATATATATAATTGAAAATAATTTACAAAAAAATAGTTTTAATTAGTTAAAAATACTAAATAATTTTTAGAAATCATTTTTATACCTTAAATAACTATTAAAACTAATTTAATTACATTTTTAGTCAATTTAGGGTAAAATTACCAAAATGCCCTTGTATATATAAATATACTAAAATTACTCCAAAAATTCACCAAAAATATTAAAATTATCCAAAATTAATTTTATCAGCATTTTTATCAATAATATCAATAATTAAACTCAATTAACCAATTAAATTCAATTAAAAACATAATTAACCTAATTTTCCAAAATTACATAAACTAATTAAATTCAAAATAAATACATAGAAATTCATAAAAATTCCAAATAAATTTCTATAATTCATTTTAACACCTATATTTATCATAAAACACAATTTCATAATTTAATTAATTAATTTTTGAAAATTAGAAAATAATAATAAAATATTCAAAAATACCCAAAAAATGAAAATAATCTCCAAAAATTCTACAAAAATTCACACATGTAGATTAAGCTACTAGGATCAACATTTTTGAAGGAATTTTTCATGAATCAATAAATTTTAAGTTCAAAAAAATCAAAAATCCTAAAATGGCCGAAATTGAAAATTTGAGAAAAACCATACCAAATCAAGTTTTAAGCTTAAACAAAGCTTGGAATCATCTTCTATGGCTTTAGGGGAGTCCAAAGACACTGGAATAAAGGAATTTGGTGGCCGGAATCGTGAGGGAGGAAGAAAATGGAACTTTCGATTTTTCGGCGATGACAGAGGCAAACGGCGCCGGAGAAGAGAAGGAAAGGTGGCGGAGTTGCTGGCTGGGAAGGGCGGAGTTGCTGGCTGGGAAGGGCGAAGCTGCTGGCGGCACATCGACAGCCTGAGAACGGAAGTAGCAGCGACCAGAGGAAGAAGGGGACGATCGGGAAGAGGAAGGAAGAGGGAGGGGCAAAAATGGTAATTTGCCAAAAATTTTGATTTTTGACATATAATATGTATATATATATACTTTACACTATATATTAAAATAATATAAAATCACACACATTAATTATACACCACACACATATAATTTAATATTTTAAATAATTTATACACTAAAAATAATTAAATAATATTAAAACTAATTAATAAATAATAAAATATTAGGGTAATTAATTAAACCCTAATTAAATAAATAATTACACGTATATTCGTTATTTAGTACTTTAAAAATATATATGAGTTCATGCAAGTCCGGAAATCTATTTAATATAATTAATAATAAATAATTTACGTGAAAATTTCCCCGAAAATAGTATTCTCGGGAAAATTTTACGTAAAGCACTTAAAATAATATACAATAATTAAAATATGTTTTAAATACATATCAACTCGTAAAAATATCATAATTATATACAAAATTATTAACACTGCATATCCCGATGCAGTATTAAAATATTTGAAAAAAAATACGGGATATTACAAGGAGTCAGACCTCACTGAGTGAGTTACTATAATATATATACATGCATACTAAATGACAATGCACATAGTCAAAAGTATATATAATACGTAAGTATAAAAGCAAATATACACAGATGCAATAAAATCATTTTTATATATTTTTATTGAAAATCACAGTTTATGAAAGATCAAATAGAACCCTAGAAAATTGCAACCTCAAAACAGTGTTAGACAACACTCTAGCTATACAGGCTCACTTATTCCAAATATATTCACTCATTCCATTTGGACAGTAGATGTAATATCCCGTATTTTTTTAAAATATTTTTACACTGTACCGGGATATACAGTGTTAATAATTTTTGTATATATATTACGATATTTTTACGAGTTGATATGTATTTAAAACTTATTTTAATTATTGTGTATTATTTAAAGTCCTTTACGTAAAATTTTCCCGGGACTTACATTTTCGGGGAAATTTTCATGTAAATATTTTATTATTAATTATTGTAAATATATTTTCGGACTTGCATGAACTCATACGTATTTTTAAAATACTAAATAAAGCCTATGTGTACTTATTTATTTAATTAGGGTTTAATTAATATTACCCTAATATTTTATTAATTGTTTATTTATTTTATTGTTATTTAATTATTTTTAATTAATATTAAATTTTAAAATATTAAATATTAAGTGTGTGGTGTATATTTAATGTGTGTGTAATTTAATATTATTTTAATATATAGTATAAAGTATATATATACATATATGTAGTTAAAAATCAAAAACTTTTGGAAAATTACCGAATTGCCCCCTACCTCTCCCTTCTTCTCTCTCGATGCCTACCCTCACGCCGGACCGCCCTTTGCCACCACCAGCTGCCGCCAACCTCCTTCCCCTTCCTTCCTCTTCCTCTCCGACATGACCAGGCCGCCAAAAGCCCGTTGGAACGCCCGAAATTCGCGATGGCAGCAAGTTGAGCTTCTCGCCATCGACGACGATTTCGGCCACCATTTTTGACATCGCCAGTCTCTTTCTTCTCCTTGAGCTCCAGTGAGTGTGATTCTAGCTTTGGTTTGAGCTTAAATGGTCTTGATTTGCTTAGGTTTCGAATTTTCAATTTCGGCCATTTTAGGGTTTTTGATTTTTTTGGACTTCGAATTGATTGATTAATGAAAAATCTCTTCACAAATGTTGATACTAGTAGCTTAATATTCATGTATGAATTTTTTTGGAATTTTTGGAGATTATTTTGATTTTTGGGTATTTTTGAATATTTTAATATTATTTTCTAATTTTAGGAAATTAATTAAATAAATTATGAAATTGTGTTTTATGATTAAATTAGGTGTTGAAATGAATTATAGGAATTTATTTGGAATTTTTATGAATTTCTAAGTATTTATTTTGAATTATTTAAGTTTATGGAATTTTGGAAAATTAGGGTTAAATGTGTTTTTAAATGAAATTAATTGGTTAATTGAGTTTAATTATTGATATTATTGATAAATATGTGGAGAAAATTAATTTTGGACAATTATACTATTTTTGGTGAATTTTTGAAGTAATTTTAATATATTTATATATATAGGGGTATTTTGGTAATTTTACACAAAATTCGCTAAAAATGTAATTTAATTGGTTTTAATAGTTATTTAAGGTATAAAAATGATTTCTACAAATTATTTAGTATTTTTAACTAATTAAGACTATTTTTCGGGAATTATTTTCAATTATATATATAATATACGATTTTACTAATAAAATGAGTTTTTATCAGTTTTTAATGTGTTTAAAGGTTAATTATGTAATTTCTATGTATAAAATGTATTTCTATGTTATAAGGGTATTTTTGGTATTTCTGAAATTATTCTGTGTTTGTGGACCCCGGTCGGTAGACTGTAGTTTAGAGTCCGACCGAGGGGTTGTGAATGAGATATAATGTTCATTTTCGAAGTGTGTTTCTTTGCAGGGTTGGCTCTACTCTTTGAGTAGAGAGATGTCCGCTTTATAGGGGAGGTTCTGTTAAATTTTTGGTAGAATTCTCGTAAAACGTGATATCCGGTCGAACCCTAATTTCGATTCTGTGTTTAATATTCTAGATCAAATTCTAGGATTTCTGTTAGGGTTATTCTAATTTCTGTTATTATTGTTTGTTTAGTTACGTCAAGATCGAGGCCTAGTGGACCAGGCCCGTCGGACCCATCTCGTGGAGCGCACTAAGTGTGAGTTGCTATTTTATATATATATGCTTAGGATGCATGATTTAGAAATGCATGTTTTATTTTGATTAAATATGCATAAATAATTTGATTATTACTTAAGTTTATATTTAGTTTATTGTTGGTTTATTTTTGGTATATATTAAATTATATGCATGTTTTGTTAATAAATTATATTAAAATGTTTTTAAATATATTTCTAGCTTAATTTATAATTTGATTGGATTCATTTGACATATATATACTCGAAATATACCTGGTTTACTTTTGGTATATTTCCGGTATATATATGGCTTATATTGTTATTTTATTTAAATTCATGCATCATTTATTTGTGAATGAATGTTTTACATTATTAATGAAGGATATCGATAGAACGTGCTACCTAGTGGGCAGCACTAGGACCGAGTACGTACCGGTACGCCTATAGCATTTAGGCTATACTACTAACCAGTTTGAGGATTTTGATTTGAATTGATTTATCTGATGTGTGAGATATGTTTTGGAGGTGTGATTGTTGGAGCTCGGTTGACTAAGTGTCTCGGGGCCAATCACACTGGCAGTCAGACTGCTGGAGCTCGGTTGACTTAGTGTCTCGGGGCCAATCTACTGTCTAAATGGATTAAGTGGATATATTTGGATTAAGTGAGCCTGTATGGCTAGAGTGTTGTCTAACACTGATTGAGGTTTCGATATCATAGGGTTCTATTTGATCCTTCATAAAAGATGATTTTCAAACAAATATATAAAAATGATTTTTATTGCATCTGTGTGTATTTGCCTGTATATATACATATTATATATATACTGTTGACTGTATGCATTGTCATTTAGTGTGTATGTATATATATTATAGTAATTCACTCAGTGAGGTCTGACTCCCCTCCGTTGACTAATTTTTCAGGAGAGTCATCATCTTCAGACCTCAATAGCAGGCCCATACGCCGGATTTCTTCTGCCCCGGCTTCTTTGTGTAAACTGCTTCCCTGAGTCTTGAGTTTTATTTTATCTAGACACTGCCGTAGTCATTAAATATTTAAAGAGATGTATTATATATATTTGAACTAGATTTGTATTAAAAGATTTTATATATATGAAATGATGAGTATTTGATTTAAATCCAGTTGGTGGAAATGCTGTTGTGATAATTATGGTTTTTATTTCCGCTGCATTATATACTGTTGTTATTACTATTGCATGTTTGTTTTATTTTATTTTTAGGCTTGCTACGGGTGCCGGATTCGAAAGAATTCCCGTTCCCTAGCGCCGGTCATAGCCCCTGTTTTGGGTCGTGACAGTAGACTGGCCCTAAGACACTAAGTCAACCAAGCTCCAGCAGTCTGACTGTCAGTGTGATTAGCCCCGAGATACTTGTTTAACCGAGTTCTAGCAATCACACTCCCAAATCATATCACACATCAAATCAAATCCAATCAATCCAATCACAATCTACAAATAAGTTAGTAATATAGCCTAAATGCTATCAACATACCGGTATGTACTCGGTCTTAGTGCTACCCACTAGGTAGCATGTTCTATTGATATCCTTCATTTTATTATAAAATGTACATTTATAAAAATAAATGATGCATGAACTTAAATAAAATAGCAACATAAACCATATATATACTAGAAATATACCAAAAGTAAACCAGGTATATTTTGAGTATATATATATACTTCAAATAAATCCAATTAAATTACAAAATAAACTAGAAATATATTCAAAAACATTTTAAACATAATTCATTAATAAAACATGCATATAGTTTAAAATGCACCAAAAATAAATCAAAAGTAAACTAAAATAAACTCAAGTACTAATTAAACCATTATGCATGTTTAATCAAAATAAAACATAGATTTCTAAAATCATGCACCCTAGAGCATATATATATAAAATAGCAACTTACTATTATTGCGCTCCTCAAGATGGATCTGACGGGGCTGGTCTACTAGGCCTCGGTCTTGGCACAACTAAACAAATAAATAATGACAGAAATCAGAATAAATCTAATAGAAGTTTTAAAGACTCGATCTAGAATACTAGACACTGAATTAGGATTAGAGTTCGACTGGACATCATATTTTACGAGAATTCTACCAAAAATTCGGTAGAACCTCCCCTGTAAAATGGACATCTCTCTACTCAAAGAGTAGAGCCGGCCCTGTAAAGAAATACACTTCGAAAATAAACACAGAATTCACAATCACAATCCCTCGGTCGGACTCCAAACTACAAATCACCGATCGAGGTCCACAATTCACGGAATATTCACAAAATACCGAAAATTCCCTTATATACTAAAAATACATTTTATAAATCCAAATTACATAATCAACCCTAAAACACAGTAAAAATCGATGAAAATTCATTTATTTAGAAAAATCATATAATATACATATAATTTAAAAATAATTTATGAAAAATAGTTTTAATTAGTTAAAAATACTAAATAATTTGTAGAAATCATTTTTATACCCTAAATAACTATTAAAACCGATTCAATTACATTTTTTGCCAATTTAAAGTAAAATTACTAAAATACCCCTATATATATATATACTAAAATTAATCCAAAAATTCACCAAAAATAATATAATTGCACCAAATTAATTTTCTCAACATATATTTCAATAATATCAATAAATATACTCAATTAACCAATTAATTTCAATTAAACACATAATTAACCCATTTTATCAAAATTACATAAACTAAATAAATTCAAAATAAATACATAAAAATTCACAAAAATTACAAATAAATTCCTATAATTCATTTCAACACCTATAATTACCATAAAACACAATTTCATAATTTAATTAATTAATTTTCAAAAAATAGAAAATAATAATAAAATAATAAAAAATACCCAAAAATCAAAATAAATTCCAAAAATTCCACAAAAATTCTAGCATGAAGATTAAGCTACTAGGATCAAATTTTGTGAAGGAAGTTTTAATGAATCAATCAAATTGAAGCTCAAAAAAATCAAGAACCCCTATAGGCCGAAATTGAAAAATTGAAACCTAGGGAAATCTAGACCATTTTAAGTGAAACAAAGCTTGGAATCACACTCACCGGAGCTCAAGGAGAAGATAGAGATCGGCAGTGTCGAAATGGTGGCCGGAATCACGTCGATCAATGGTGAAGATGAGTTTTGACTTTCCGACCAAAACGAGCTCCTCTGACGCCGGAAACGGCTGCTGCAGGTGGCGGGGATGGCTGAGGATGAAGGTGGCATGCCGGGAGGCACACCAATGGTGAAGAAACAGCGTGACAGGCGATGGTGATGGTGGTTGGACGTCGAAGAACGAGAAGAGGGAGTCGAGGGCACGGGTGGTAATTTGGCAAAGCTTATATATATATATATATATATAATAATAATAATAATAATAATAATAATAATAATAATAATAATAATAATAATAATAATAATAATAATAATAACTTTAATAATTTATATTATAATACTATAATATTATACTCAAATTAATCTCACACCACATAATTTAAAAATAATAATTAATATATACATATACACATATAATACACATTTAATTATCATTAAACTATATAATATAATATAATTTAATAAAAATAACCCTAATTTAATTTAAATGTGTATATTTGCATGTATATGTATATGTTTCAATACGACAATTAAAATAATGCATGAACTCATGCAAATGCGTAAATCTATTTAAAACAATTAATATTTAATTATTTACATGTTAATTTCCCCGAAAATAAAATTCCTGGGAAAATTTTACGTAAAGTACTTAAAATAACATAAAATAATTAAAATAAGCTTTAAATAAATATCAAACTCATAAAAATGTCATAAATATGTACAAAAATTATTAACACTGCATATCCCGATGTAGTTTAAAAATATTTAAAAACTCGGGATATTATAATAATAAACTTCTAACTTTACGCTTCTAGGATTACTATAGACAAACTCAATCAAAAATTCAAAACTAGACTCAGACCAGTTGTCACGTTTTACAAGAAATTTATCAAAATTTTGGCAGAGTCTCCTCTGTAAAACGGACATCTCCCTACAAAAGTAGAGTCGATCTTGCACAGAAAATACACTTCCAAAGTCTCAAAGCACAACATCTCGAGTTGGGACCCCAAACTCCACAAATCCCCAACCGAGGTTCACAATTTAAAAAACAAGAATATTGAACAGTAAAATAATAAAAATCATTAAAAACCCAATAAAAATATTTAAAAACCTTTATTTTTCAATTAAAACATAAAAGTTTAATTTAATTAATATTTGATAATAAAAATTCATAAATGGAATAAAATTCCTATTTTACAATTAAATTAACATAAATTGTAAATAATATTTAAAATTACAATTTAATATCACAAAAGTAAGAAAATACACATTTAGTCATGAAATAATAAATATACTTATTATTCACATAATATTCTAAAATTATCACAGTTAACTAATAGAATTTCAAACATTATATAATATTAATAAAAATTAAATTTTACAATTATTCAACATAACATAATAAAATTCACTTTTAATTGCTTAAATAGTTTAATTATATAATAGAATTAGTTTAAAACCCATTTTATTTCCAAAATAATATATAATATACTTATTTGAAAACAGTTTTTGAAAAATAATATTAATTAGTTAAAATAGTAATTAATTTGTAAAAATCATTTTATTACCTTAAATAATTATAAAATCAACTAAAACCTAATATCTAACTATAATTAATACAAAATTACACATTTACCCCTATAATATAAAATATCCAATATATTAATTAATTTCTTGAAAAATTATAAAATCATTACAATTGTTTAATCAACATATATTATACTAATATCAACCAAAGCACATATTTATCCAACAATTCAACAAAAATACTTATTTAACTTAATAATTCAAAATACACATAAATTATATAAAATTCCATAAAAATTATATAAATTCATAAAAATTATTTTATCAACAAATAACATTCTAATATCAACTAAAACACACAATTAAATTTTAAATTCAATCAAATTATTCATTTTACTCAATTATTCAATATTTACATAAACTAAAAATATTTCTAAAAATTATATAAATATCCCAAAAATTAATTTCTCAACATTATAATTACTAACATACTATAATAGCACTAAATTAATTAAATCCATAATTAAAATAATTAATTAACAAAAATTAATTAAATAATAATAAAATAATCAAAATTACCCATAAATTAAACTAATTCAAAAAAGTTAACAAAAATTATTTTTATCAAGCTTGAGCTACCAAGAAAAATTTTTCAAAAACAAAAATCAATAAATCAACAATTTCTAAAAAAAATAAAAAATAGAACTCAAATAACCAAAATCCAAAAACTAAGCAAAAATCTTACCAAAAATCGAGTTTGAGCTTGATTTAAGCCTAGAATCAGCTTCACCACAACTCCGGGAGTCGAGCAGCACCGGACGGTTGAGCTGTGGCGGCCGGAGGATGGAGCGATGACGAGGAATGACTTGCGGGATACTGTTGTTGCTACTGTCTTCCAACATCGCGAGGAAGAAGGTGAACAGAGGAGGAGGTCACGATGAAGGGACGATGGAGAGAAGATGGCTGGGTGGCATCCAGCGTTGGAAGGGAGAGAAGCACACTGATGGTACAAGAACAAGACAGAACAGAAAGGGAGGAGGTGGTTTCGCATTTCTAAATGTATACATATATATACCATACTTTATATATAAACATGTAATATAACTTTATAATATATTATAATAAACTTTAGTTTAGTTAAATCTCTACCACAAATAATTATATATATATATATATATATATATATATATATATATATATATACACACACACACACACAATATAATCACACACACACAAAAAGAACCACATAAAATATCATTTAAAAAAAACATTAATAATAACCATAATTATTAAATAATTAACAATACAAATAATGTATATTTAATAAAATAAAAATAGTAATAATAACTCACATAAATAACAATGAAAATAATAACATTAATAATGGTAGTGGAATACTTTCAAAAATATTAATAATACATAAATCACATCAAGTAATAGAATAATATTAATGCTTAAAGAAATAATATTACAATATTCATGCACTAAATTAGCATTATTAAAATAATAGTATTCGAAAATAATAAATATACGCAATGAAATTTAAACGTTCAAAATAATTTATTTACGTAAAAAATTCAATTAAACATACAATAATGATAATAAGTCACAAAATAATTAAATAATTAAATAAACTTTTAAATTTTATTAACACTGCATATCTCATTATTTAATAAAATAATTTAAAAATCAGGGTTATTACATTGTGGAAGGGGAAGGAAAGTCATAGAGAGTTTGTTTGTGTAGTTTGTGTTTGAATGTTTATGTATATTTGTATGTATTTATGCTGTGTGTTTGTTAAATGTGTTTGAATGTATGGTATGTATGCATGTGATCATTTATAGCATGCATATGTATACATACATACATATATATATATATATATATAGGTACACACACATGCACAATAATATACATAATATAAAATTAACAACAATTAAAATCAATACTATTAATAAAATAATTAGATAATAAGAATAATATTCATAATAATATTAAACAATAAGAATAATACTAATGATAATAATAAAAATAATAACCATCATAATAATAACACACAACACATTTGAAAATAACAATAATATGAACAATATTTATGAAATAATTTTAATAATGCAATAATGTCAATCAATAAAAATAAAATAATAATAATGTACTTAAAATATTAATATTAAAACAATACTGTGAATATATATATATATATATATATATATATATATATATAGGTACACACACATGCACAATAATATACATAATATAAAATTAACAACAATTAAAATCAATACTATTAATAAAATAATTAGATAATAAGAATAATATTCATAATAATATTAAACAATAAGAATAATACTAATGATAATAATAAAAATAATAACCATCATAATAATAACACACAACACATTTGAAAATAACAATAATATGAACAATATTTATGAAATAATTTTAATAATGCAATAATGTCAATCAATAAAAATAAAATAATAATAATGTACTTAAAATATTAATATTAAAACAATACTGTGAATATATATATATATATATATATATATATATATATATATATATATATATATATATAGGTACACACACATGCACAATAATATACATAATATAAAATTAACAACAATTAAAATCAATACTATTAATAAAATAATTAGATAATAAGAATAATATTCATAATAATATTAAACAATAAGAATAATACTAATGATAATAATAAAAATAATAACCATCATAATAATAACACACAACACATTTGAAAATAACAATAATATGAACAATATTTATGAAATAATTTTAATAATGCAATAATGTCAATCAATAAAAATAAAATAATAATAATGTACTTAAAATATTAATATTAAAACAATACTGTGATAATAATATCGCAGGATAATTATAATAATAACCCACTTAAAATAACAATGAAAATAATAACATTAATAATGGTAGTGGAATAATTTAAAAATATTAATAATACTCAAAATCACGTCAGTTAATAAAATAATGTTAGTACTTAAAAAATAATATTAAAATAACTATGCACTAAATTAATGTTATCAAAATAATAGTATTAAAAAATACTATTATATGTTAATGCAAAATGGTAGGGTAATAGCTTATACTTCGAGGCAGTTGAAGAAGCATGAACAAAATTATCCTAATCACGACCTAGAGATGGTTGTAGTGATCTTTGTGCTCAAGATTTGGAGATATTATTTGTATGGGGTGACTTGTGAGATTTTCACTAATCACAAGAGCCTTAAGTACATTTTTCAACTGAGAGATATGAATCTGAGGCAAAGGAGATGGTTAGAGCTCCTGAAGGACTATGATTATGAGATTCTTTATCATCCAGGCTGTTATAACCTAAATTTTTAAATTATTTTAATATAAAGTAGGATATGCAGTGTTAATAATTTTGAAACCATATTTGATTATTTTACTATTTTGTGAATTATTGTTATTATTTACGTTTAATTAATATATTTTACATAATTACATGTCCTTAAATTATCATTTCGAGAAATAGTATTTTATTAAACTTTTAATTTAGAGCATTTATATTTTAATATTATTATTTTAATGAATTATATTATTGACCGTAATTTTTATGAATAATACATTATTTTTGCATGCATGAATAATATTAGGGTTTAATGATTATATTATGTGTATATATTGTATTTTATTTGTGTTATCTATATATATATATATATATATATATATATATATATATATATATATATATATATGTGTGTGTGTGTGTGTGTGTGTGTGTGTGTGTATATATATATATATATATATACAAATATAAAAAACTAAACCTATTTCTCCTTCTTCTTCATCCCGTTCTTCACCCTCACCATCCCCCTCACTACTGCAACTTCGGCCGATTACCATTGGTGTGCCTCCTGGACATCCACCTCCTCCTCCAACAGCTCTACCGCCTCCAGTCATGTCACGATCCAAAACAAGGGGCCATGATCGGTGCTAGGGAATGAGAATTCTTTCGAGTTCGGAACCCATTGCAAGCCTTTAAAATATAAAAGCATGCAATATATATTAAATAAAATAAAATATTAAGTAGAGGAATTAAATCTCAAAAGTAAAATAATAATTCATCAACTCATTTAATAACATAAATCCATCGCATATGACATAAAATCCTTCAATACAAATTCTTGGTTCAAACTTTTGAAATTTAAATCTCGTACATATATAATACATACAACTCATTGAAACAACTACTGTAGTGTCTATAATACAAAATAAAACTCAGGTAAGCAGTTTACACAATAAGGCCGGAGCGGAAGAAATCCGGCATATAGGCCTGCTATTGAGGTCTGAGGACGAAGACTCTCCTGAAAAATATCAACAGAGGGGAGTCAGACCTCACTGAGTGAATTGTTATAATATATATACATACATAACTAAATGTCAAATGCAGGCACTCAACAAAATATATATAATAAGTATATATACAGGCAAATACATATAGATGTTGAAATCTCTTTATAAAATATTGAAAATATCAGTTTATGAAGGGTCAAATAAAACCCTAAATGATCACAATCTCAAATAGTATTACACAACACTTTAGCCATACAGGCTCACTTATTCCAAATAAATTCACTTATTCCATTTGGACAGTAGACTGGTCCCGAGACACTAAGTCAATCGAGCTCCAACAATCTGACTGTTAATGTGATTGGCCCCGAGACACTTGGTTAACCGAGCTCCAGTAATCACACTCTCAAATCACATCTCACATCAATTAGATCAATCAACAAGTCATAATCCACCAATAGGTTAGTAATTTAACCTAAATTCTATCGTTGTACCGGTACGTACTTGGTCCTAGTGCTGCCCACTGGGTAGCACGTTCTATCGATATCCTTCATTTAAAATAAACTCATACATTCGTAAAATAAATGATGCATAACATTAATTTAAATGGCAATATAACCCATATATATACTAGAAATATACCAAAAATAAACCAAGTATATTTCGAGTATATATATGTCAAACAAATTCAGTTCAATTATAAAATAAACCAAAAATAAGCCATATATATACTTAAAAACAACTTAGGCATAAAGCAAAGGTAAAACATGTATTAAATTTAAAATATACCAAAAATATACTAATCATTTATTAAATCATTTATGTATAATTCATACAATTAAAACATATATTTCTAAAAACATGCAACCTAAATACACATATATATAAAATAACAACTCACAGTTGTGCGCTCCACGGGACGGGTCCGACGAGCCCGGTCCACTAGGCTTCGGTCTCGGCGCAACTAACAAATAAAATATTAACACAAAATTTGTAATATCCTGAGTTTTTAAATAATTTTAAACTGCATCGGGATATGCAGTGTGTCACGACCCAAAATAGGGGCCATGACCGACGCTAGGGAACAGGAATTCTTTCAAATCCAGAACCCGTAGCAAGCCTAAAAATAAAATAAAACATGCAATAGTAACAATAACAGTAATATATATATGCAGCGGAAATAAAAAATCTTAAATATCATAATAACATTTTCATCACTGGATTTGAATTAAATCTCATCACATATATAAAATCTCTTTAATACAATCCAGTTTCAATATAATACATCTCTTTAAATAAAATACATGAAATTCCACACTTTAATTTACAACTACTGCAGTGTCTAGATTATAAAAACAAGACTTAAGTGAATATTTTACACAAAGAAGCCGGGGCGGAAGAAATCCGGCGTATCGACCTACTACTGAGGTCTGAAGATGTTGACTCTCCTGAAAAATAGTCAACGGAGGGGAGTCAGACCTCACTGAGTGAATTACTATAATATATATACATACACACTAAATGATAATGCATACAATCAACAATATATATATATCTAATATATATACAGGCAAATTCACATAGATGCAGAAAAATCATTTTATATGTTTTAATGAAAATCATCGTTTATAAAGGATCACATAGAACCCTAGAATATCGCAACCTCAGAAATAGTGTTAAATAATACTCTAGCCATACAGGCTCACTTAATCCAAATATATCCACTTAATCCATTTAGACAGTAGACTGGCCCCAAGACACTAAGTCAACCGAGCTCCAGCAGTCTGACTGCCAGTGTGATTGGCCCCTAGACACTTGGTCAACCGAGCTCCAGCAATCACACCCCCAAATCATATCTCACATATTAAATAATCATATTCAATCAATATCCATAAATGGTTAGTAATATAGCCTAAATGCTATAGGCGTACCTGTCACGACCCAAAACAGGGGCCATGACCGGCGCTAGGGAACGGGAATTCTTTCGAATCCGGAACCCGTAGCAAGCCTAAAAATAAAAAAAAAATCATGCAATAACAATAACCATATAATATATATATGTGCAGCGGAAAATAAAATCATAAATATTACAATATCATCCATAACAACTGGATATAATTCAAAACTCATCACATCGCATATATAATCTCATAAATGTATAATCTTTATACAAATCCAGTTTTAACATAATACATCTCTTTAAAACAAATACATAAAATCCAATACTTTAATTTACAACTACTGCAGTGTCTAGATAAAATAAATAAGACTCAAGTAGACAATTTACATAAAGAAGCCGGGGCGGAAGAAATCCGGCGTATCGACCTGCTACTGAGGTCTGAGGAAGTTGACTCTCCTGAAAAATAGTCAACGGAGGGGAGTCAGACCTCACTGAGTGAATTACTATAATATATATACATACACTCTAAGTGATAATGCATACAGTCAACAGTATATGAGTAATATGTATATATACAGGCAAATTCATACAGATGCAGAAAAATCATTTTATATATTTTGTCTGAAAATCAACTTTTATGAAGGATCACATAGAACCCTAGAATATCGCAACCTCAGAAAAATAGTGTTAAACAACACTCTAGCCATACAGGCTCACTAATTCCAAATATATCCACTTAATCCATATGGACAGTAGACTGGCCCCGAGACACTAAGTCAACCGAGCTCCAGCAGTCTGACTGCCAGTGTGATTGGCCCCGAGACACTTGGTCAACCGAGCTCCAGCAATCACACCCAAACCACATCTCACACATATCAATAATCATAATCAATTCAATATCCACAAATAAGTTAGTAATATAGCCTAAAGCTATAGGCGTACCGGTACGTACTCGGTCCTAGTGCTGCCCACTAGGTAGCACGTTCTATTGATATCCTTCATTCTTAAATATAAAACATTCATTCACAAAAATAAATGATGCATGGATATAAATGAAATAGCAATATAAACCATATATATACCGAAAATATACCAAACATAAACCTGGTATATTTTGAGTATATATACGTCAAATAAATTCAATCAAATCATGAATTAAACTAAAAATATATTTAAAAACATTTTAAATATATTTTATTAATAAAACATGTATATAATTTATTATATACCAAAAATATACCAAAAATATACTTGAATATAAATCATGTTATTTATGCATATTTAGTCAAAATAAAACATGCATTTTCTAAATCATGCATCCTAAGCATATATATATAATATAGTAACTCACCTAATGCGCTCCACGAGACGGGTCCGACGGGCCTGGTCCACTAACCCTCGGTCTCGGCGCAACTAAACAAGAAATAATTAATCGACATCAGAATAACCCTAACAGAAATCCTAGAATTCAATCTAGAGTATTAAAATACGGAAACAGAATTAGGGTTCGACTGGATATCACGTTTTACGAGAATTCTACCGGAAATCCGGCAGAACCTCCCCTGTAAAACAGACATCTCTCTACTCAAAAGAGTAGAGCCGACCCTGCAAAGAAAATACACTTCAAAAATACACACCACAATCGATCACAACCCCTCGGTCGGACTCCAGACTACAATCTGTCGACCGGGGTCCACAAACACAGAAAATATATTCAAATATACCAAAAATATCCTTAAATCATAAAAATACATTTTATAAATAAAAATTACATAATTGACCTTGAAACACTATAAAAATCGATTAAAACTCATTTTATTTGAAAAACCGTATATTATATATATAATTGAAAATAATTCACGAAAAATAGTTTTAATTAGTTAAAAATACCAAATATTTTGTAGAAATCATTTTTATACCTTAAATAAATATTAAAACCAATTAAATTACATTTTTAGACAATTTAGGGTAAAATTACCAAAATACCCCTATATATATATATATACCTAAATTACTTCAAAAATTCACCAAAAATCATACAATTATCCAAAATTAATTTTCTCAACATATTTATCAATAATATCAATAATTAAACTCAATTAACCAATTAAATTCAATTTAAAACACAATTAACTTAATTTTACAAAATCACATAAACTTCAATAATTAAAAATAAATACTTAGAAATTCATAAAAATTCCAAATAAATTCCTATAATTCATTTCAACACCTAATTCAACCATAAACTCCAATTTCATAATTTAAATAATTAATTTCCGAAAATTCGAAAATAATATTAAAATATTCAAAAATACCCAAAAATCCAAACAATCTCCAAAAATTCTACAAAAATTCATACATGAAGATTAAACTACCAGGAACAACATTTGTGAAGGAAGTTTCCATGAATCATCCAAATTGAAGCTCAAAAAAATCGAAAACCAAAAGTGGCCGAAATATTCAACTCAAAACCTAAGCAATTCTAGACCGTTTTAGCTCAAACCAAAGCTAGAATAACACTCACCGGAGCTCAAGGAGAAGATAGAGACCGGCGGTGTCGAAAACGGTGGCCAGAGGAGGGAGAAACCACGGTGGCAAAAATGGTGGTCCGGCGGCACCCACGGGAGAAGAAAGAAGAAGAAGAAGAAAAAGAAAAAGAAAGAAAAGGAAAGAGAAAAGAAAAGAAAAAGAAAGAAAAAGGAAAAGAAAAAGAAAAAAAAAAAAGAAAAAAGAAAAAAAATAAATTTTAATAATTTAATAATAAATAAAATAATCAAATAATAATAAATAAATAATAAAATATTAGGGTAATAATAAACCCTAATTAAATAAATATACACACACAGGCTTTATTTATTAATTTAAAAATATGTATGAGTTCATGCAAACCCGTAAATACATTTAACATAATTAATAATACATTGTTTACGTGGAAATTTCCCCGAAAATGAAAGTCCCGGGAAAATTTTACGTAAAATACTGAAAATAATAGACTGTAATTAAAATAGGTTTAAAATACATATTAACTCATAAAAATATCATATAAAATACAAAAATCACTGACACTGCATATCCCGGTACAGTGTAAAAATATTTTTAAAATTACGGGATATTACAGTCTTCCCCCCTTACAAGAATTCGTCCCCGAATTCTAAAAACAAGATTACAGAATCAGGAAGGAAAGAGATACGGGTAAGAAGCTCGCATCTCAGCTTCAGTCTCCCACGTATGCTCTTCAACTCTGTCGCTACGCCACAAAACCTTGACCATCGGAATCTGCTTCGATCGCAACTGTCGAACTTGAAAATCAACGATCGCCACAGGTTCTTCCACAAACGTCAAATCTTCACTCACTTCCACACTGTCAGGTTGCAACACATGTGAAGGATCTGAGATATACTTCCTCAACATCGAGATATGAAATACTGGATGCACCTGCGACATACTCGGAGGCAAATCCAACCGATATGCAACAGTGCCAATTCTCTCCAGAATCTCAAACGGTCCAATATATCTCGGTGCTAACTTACCCTTCCTGCCAAATCTCATCACACCCTTCATCGGAGATACCTTCAGAAAAATGAAATCTCCAACCTGAAACTCCACATCTCTGCGCCTAGGATCCGCATAACTCTTCTGTCTACTAACTGCGGTCTCTAATCTGCGCTTGATCACGGCGACTTTCTCTGCAGCATCCTGAACCATCTCTGGTCCAGTCAAAGCTCTCTCACCAATCTCATCCCAACTCAACGGGGATCTACACTTCCTTCCATACAACGCCTCATATGGTGCCATGCCAATACTGCTATGGTAGCTGTTATTATATGCAAACTCAACAAGCGATAAATGATCATCCCAGCTACCTCCCAAATCCAAGACACACATCCTCAACATATCTTCCAGTGTCTGGATCATCCTCTCAGACTGACCATCTGTCTGAGGATGAAAAGCAGTACTGAAATCCAACCTAGTGCCCATCGCTTCCTGCAACTTCTGCCAAAAACGAGAAGTAAACACCGAACCTCTATCTGACACAATGGACACAGGTACTCCATGAAGGCATACAATATGCTTCACGTACAACTTCGCCAATCTAGCAACTGAATATGTGGCTTTCACAGGCAAGAAATGTGCAGACTTCGTCAATCTGTCTACAATCACCCAGATGGAATCGTATCCATCCTTCGAACGAGGTAAATCGACCACAAAATCCATAGCTATCCTTTCCCATTTCCACTCGGGAATAGGAAGAGGCTGAAGCTTCCCAGAAGGCTTCTGATGTTCGGCTTTCACTTGCTGACACGTCAAGCACTTAGCAACATAATCAGCAACATTCTTCTTCAATCCATCCCACCAGTATAAATCTCTAATACTGTGGTACATCTTGGTAACACCAGGATGAACGCTGTAAGCTGTAGAATGTGCTTCCTCTAAAATCTCTTCTCTCAAATCATCCACATCAGGAACACACAATCTACCACTGATCCACAACACACCATCATCATCAAGTGTGAAATCAGTGAACTTCCCTGCTCTGACATTCTCTGCAAGCTCTTCTAGAATAGGATCTCGGCTCTGAGCTGCTTTAATCCTATCCCTTAGTATAGATCGTACTTTAAACTGAGCTAACAGTCCACCTGATCTACTGATCTTCATCATCAGACCTTGATCCACCATCAGATGCAATTCCTGGATCAATGGTCTCCTCTCCACACCGATGTGAGCAAGACTACCTGAGGACTTCCTACTCAAGGCATCTGCTACCACATTAGCTTTACCCGGATGGTAAAGAATCTCGCAATCATAATCCTTCAACAGTTCCAACCATCTTCTCTGCCTCAAATTCAGATCTCGCTGCTGGAAAATGTACTTAAGGCTCTTGTGATCAGTAAATATCTCACAAGTCACCCCGTACAAATAATGTCTCCAAATCTTCAAAGCAAAGATCACTGCAGCCATCTCTAGATCATGTGTAGGATAGTTCTGCTCATGCTTCTTCAACTGCCTCGAAGCATAGGCTATCACCCTTCCATTCTGCATCAACACACAACCAAGACCAATTCTAGAGGCATCACAGTAAACTGTGAACTTATCCACACTATTAGGCAAAGCTAATACTGGTGCTGTGGTCAACTTCTCCTTCAACAACTGAAAACTATTCTCACAAGCTTCTGACCACTCGAATCTAACATTCTTCTGAGTCAAGCGAGTCATAGGGGCTGCAATCCTGGAAAAATCCTGCACAAACCGCCTATAATACCCGGCTAAACCCAGAAAACTCCGAATCTCAGTAACTGAAGTAGGTCTAGGCCACTCATATACTGCTTCAACCTTCTGTGGATCAACCTGAATACCTTCTTTAGACACTACGTGTCCAAGAAAAGAAACACTCTCCATCCAGAAATCACACTTCGAGAATTTAGCATAAAGCTGATGGTCTCTCAGTGTCTGTAGTACAATCCTCAAGTGATATACGTGCTCTTCCATACTCCTCGAATATACCAGTATATCATCAATGAAGACTACCACAAACTGATCCACATACGGTCGGAATACTCTGTTCATCAGGTCCATAAAAGCTGCTGGTGCATTAGTCAAACCAAAAGACATCACCAGAAACTCATAATGACCATATCGAGTGCGGAAAGCTGTCTTAGGAATATCAGCTTCACTGATCCACAGCTGATGATAACCCAACCTCAAGTCGACCTTAGAAAAGAATTGTGCACCCTGGAGCTGATCAAACAAATCATCTATCCTCGGGAGAGGATACTTGTTCTTCACTGTCACCTTATTCAACTCTCTATAGTCAATGCACAGTCTCAGGGTACCATCCTTCTTCTTCACAAACAAGACTGGTGCACCCCAAGGAGAAACACTAGGTCTGATAAAACCCTTCTCCAACAACTCTTGCAACTGCTCCTTCAACTCTCTCAACTCTGCAGGAGCCATACGATAGGGTGGCATAGATATAGGAGTAATACCTAGAACCACATCTATACAGAACTCAATCTCTCTATGAGGTGGTAAACCTGGCAACTCCTCGGGAAAAACATCAGGAACTCACAAGCAACAGGAACATCTGTGAGTGACAACTTCTCCACTGACGTATCCCTAACCAATGCCAAAAACCCCTGACAACCTTTCCTCAACAACTTCCTAGCTGCAATAGCCGAAATAAGATTCTGAGGTGCTGAACTCCTGTCACCAACAAACTTAAATTCTACTTCACCAGGAATTCTGAAAATCACCTCCTTATTCCTGCAATCAACCACGGCAAAGTGCTGAGACAACCAATCCATTCCCAAAATAACATCGAACTCCATCACATCCAACAAAATCAAATCAGCGGGTAATTCTCTATCTCCCACGAGAACTGGACAACCAGAAAGAACAATATCGGCGTCCAAAGAATCACTCAGAGGAGTGGCAACAGACAAGGGAAAAGCCATCCTCGAAGCTTGCCAACAAGATTTAAAAGCAAAAATAGGAGAAACAAACGAATGCGTGGCACCCGGATCAAACAAAACCAAAGCATCCAGGTAACAAACAGAAAGAATACCTGCCACGACTGCATTAGATGCCTGAGCATCCTGCTGAGTCAGATGAAAAACTCTGGCCTGGCCTCGACCTCCCTGCTGACTGGTAGAAGCCTGGCCAACACCTCGGGTACCTCCTCTCGTACCTCTACCACGACTCTGCTGTGGAACAAACTGAGTAGAACTCTGATGCTGAGCTGGTGGTAACTGAAATGGCATAGGTGCAGCACTAGCAATCGACTGCTGTGGGAATCGCGGAATCTGCTGCTGCTGATACCCGGGGTAAGGACACGATCTGGCAAAATGTCCTGTCTGCCCGCACCTGAAGCATGTCAACGGTGTCAGATAACACGGTCCCTGATGGACTCTACCACAAGTCTGACAAACACTGGCCGCTGATCCAGAACTACGACCACTGCTACTGCTCGAAGCACCTGACCCAAATCTGAACGATCTACGCTGACCTCCACGACCATGTCTACTGCTCCGATGCACTCGCTGCTGCTGTCTCTGACTCTGCTGAGTCGAACCTCGCTGCTGACTACTCGAACCAACATGAAAACTCGAATACGGAGTAGCCTGCAATCCACTCGACTGAACTCCCAACTGGTAATAATCAGGCATCGCTCCTTGCCTAACTAACCTCAGCTCAATCTCCTTAGCTAGCTCAATCACAGACTCCAGAGTAAGACCTGCTGTAGGCATACCAGCAAAAGCTGAACCCAAACCAGTAACATAGGTAGTAACAGCGAAATACTGATCTCGCATCAGATCCTCAGCATATCTACCCAAACGAAGGAACTCTCGGGTATACTCCTCTACTGATCGATCTCCACGAGAAATGCTGGTCAATCGAAGACGATAGCTCAAACGAAGAGGCTCTGGACAAAATCTCCCCATGAATCGCTCTCGAAACTGAGCCCATGTCATCGTCATCATATAGGGCTGGATCATCTGAATGAACCAATCCAAGGCTGGTCCCTCGACAGACAACTCAACAATCATGATCCTCTGGTACTCGGTATGAGCAGTCCGAGTCCTAGTCTCAATCGCATGCAGAAAATCTAAAGGATCAGAAGTACCATCAAACGCAATCCTGCCAACTCTGGCATAGAACAAAGCTGCCTCAGGGTCAGACATACCCTGCTGATAGGCAGGCTGAACAGGCTGAACAACTGGAGGAACAGGAACATCAAACTCAGGCTCAACAGGCTCCTCGTCCTGTAACTCTCTCTGCCTACGGCGACCTGCCGCTCCTCGAGGTCTACCCCTGCCACGACCTCTACGTCTAACTGGCGGCTCAGGAGGTAAAACCTCGTCCTGAAAAGACTCATCATCCTCGGCCTCAACGACCGGTGGAGCGACACGCGCTCGCCTCCTCATTCTGAAAAGACAAACGGAAAGATTCAGACAAAACAGACAACGGAGGAATAACGCTGAAAACTACAGTAAGGAATACTTATCAAGACATACTCGAACCTAATACACTGCAGTAGTCCAACAGAAAACACAACTTAAAAACTAGGGCCACAACTCACATAACTAAGCCCTGACACAGAACTCCACTCTGAAATGAACCTCGCTCTGATACCAACTTTGTCACGACCCAAAACAGGGGCCATGACCGGCGCTAGGGAACGGGAATTCTTTCGAATCCGGAACCCGTAGCAAGCCTAAAAATAAAAAAAAAATCATGCAATAACAATAACCATATAATATATATATGTGCAGCGGAAAATAAAATCATAAATATTACAATATCATCCATAACAACTGGATATAATTCAAAACTCATCACATCGCATATATAATCTCATAAATGTATAATCTTTATACAAATCCAGTTTTAACATAATACATCTCTTTAAAACAAATACATAAAATCCAATACTTTAATTTACAACTACTGCAGTGTCTAGATAAAATAAATAAGACTCAAGTAGACAATTTACATAAAGAAGCCGGGGCGGAAGAAATCCGGCGTATCGACCTGCTACTGAGGTCTGAGGAAGTTGACTCTCCTGAAAAATAGTCAACGGAGGGGAGTCAGACCTCACTGAGTGAATTACTATAATATATATACATACACTCTAAGTGATAATGCATACAGTCAACAGTATATGAGTAATATGTATATATACAGGCAAATTCATACAGATGCAGAAAAATCATTTTATATATTTTGTCTGAAAATCAACTTTTATGAAGGATCACATAGAACCCTAGAATATCGCAACCTCAGAAAAATAGTGTTAAACAACACTCTAGCCATACAGGCTCACTAATTCCAAATATATCCACTTAATCCATATGGACAGTAGACTGGCCCCGAGACACTAAGTCAACCGAGCTCCAGCAGTCTGACTGCCAGTGTGATTGGCCCCGAGACACTTGGTCAACCGAGCTCCAGCAATCACACCCAAACCACATCTCACACATATCAATAATCATAATCAATTCAATATCCACAAATAAGTTAGTAATATAGCCTAAAGCTATAGGCGTACCGGTACGTACTCGGTCCTAGTGCTGCCCACTAGGTAGCACGTTCTATTGATATCCTTCATTCTTAAATATAAAACATTCATTCACAAAAATAAATGATGCATGGATATAAATGAAATAGCAATATAAACCATATATATACCGAAAATATACCAAACATAAACCTGGTATATTTTGAGTATATATACGTCAAATAAATTCAATCAAATCATGAATTAAACTAAAAATATATTTAAAAACATTTTAAATATATTTTATTAATAAAACATGTATATAATTTATTATATACCAAAAATATACCAAAAATATACTTGAATATAAATCATGTTATTTATGCATATTTAGTCAAAATAAAACATGCATTTTCTAAATCATGCATCCTAAGCATATATATATAATATAGTAACTCACCTAATGCGCTCCACGAGACGGGTCCGACGGGCCTGGTCCACTAACCCTCGGTCTCGGCGCAACTAAACAAGAAATAATTAATCGACATCAGAATAACCCTAACAGAAATCCTAGAATTCAATCTAGAGTATTAAAATACGGAAACAGAATTAGGGTTCGACTGGATATCACGTTTTACGAGAATTCTACCGGAAATCCGGCAGAACCTCCCCTGTAAAACAGACATCTCTCTACTCAAAAGAGTAGAGCCGACCCTGCAAAGAAAATACACTTCAAAAATACACACCACAATCGATCACAACCCCTCGGTCGGACTCCAGACTACAATCTGTCGACCGGGGTCCACAAACACAGAAAATATATTCAAATATACCAAAAATATCCTTAAATCATAAAAATACATTTTATAAATAAAAATTACATAATTGACCTTGAAACACTATAAAAATCGATTAAAACTCATTTTATTTGAAAAACCGTATATTATATATATAATTGAAAATAATTCACGAAAAATAGTTTTAATTAGTTAAAAATACCAAATATTTTGTAGAAATCATTTTTATACCTTAAATAAATATTAAAACCAATTAAATTACATTTTTAGACAATTTAGGGTAAAATTACCAAAATACCCCTATATATATATATATACCTAAATTACTTCAAAAATTCACCAAAAATCATACAATTATCCAAAATTAATTTTCTCAACATATTTATCAATAATATCAATAATTAAACTCAATTAACCAATTAAATTCAATTTAAAACACAATTAACTTAATTTTACAAAATCACATAAACTTCAATAATTAAAAATAAATACTTAGAAATTCATAAAAATTCCAAATAAATTCCTATAATTCATTTCAACACCTAATTCAACCATAAACTCCAATTTCATAATTTAAATAATTAATTTCCGAAAATTCGAAAATAATATTAAAATATTCAAAAATACCCAAAAATCCAAACAATCTCCAAAAATTCTACAAAAATTCATACATGAAGATTAAACTACCAGGAACAACATTTGTGAAGGAAGTTTCCATGAATCATCCAAATTGAAGCTCAAAAAAATCGAAAACCAAAAGTGGCCGAAATATTCAACTCAAAACCTAAGCAATTCTAGACCGTTTTAGCTCAAACCAAAGCTAGAATAACACTCACCGGAGCTCAAGGAGAAGATAGAGACCGGCGGTGTCGAAAACGGTGGCCGGAGGAGGGAGAAACCACGGTGGCAAAAATGGTGGTCCGGCGGCACCCACGGGAGAAGAAAGAAGAAGAAGAAGAAAAAGAAAAAGAAAGAAAAGGAAAGAGAAAAGAAAAGAAAAAGAAAGAAAAAGGAAAAGAAAAAGAAAAAAAAAAAAGAAAAAAGAAAAAAAATAAATTTTAATAATTTAATAATAAATAAAATAATCAAATAATAATAAATAAATAATAAAATATTAGGGTAATAATAAACCCTAATTAAATAAATATACACACACAGGCTTTATTTATTAATTTAAAAATATGTATGAGTTCATGCAAACCCGTAAATACATTTAACATAATTAATAATACATTGTTTACGTGGAAATTTCCCCGAAAATGAAAGTCCCGGGAAAATTTTACGTAAAATACTGAAAATAATAGACTGTAATTAAAATAGGTTTAAAATACATATTAACTCATAAAAATATCATATAAAATACAAAAATCACTGACACTGCATATCCCGGTACAGTGTAAAAATATTTTTAAAATTACGGGATATTACAGTCTTCCCCCCTTACAAGAATTCGTCCCCGAATTCTAAAAACAAGATTACAGAATCAGGAAGGAAAGAGATACGGGTAAGAAGCTCGCATCTCAGCTTCAGTCTCCCACGTATGCTCTTCAACTCTGTCGCTACGCCACAAAACCTTGACCATCGGAATCTGCTTCGATCGCAACTGTCGAACTTGAAAATCAACGATCGCCACAGGTTCTTCCACAAACGTCAAATCTTCACTCACTTCCACACTGTCAGGTTGCAACACATGTGAAGGATCTGAGATATACTTCCTCAACATCGAGATATGAAATACTGGATGCACCTGCGACATACTCGGAGGCAAATCCAACCGATATGCAACAGTGCCAATTCTCTCCAGAATCTCAAACGGTCCAATATATCTCGGTGCTAACTTACCCTTCCTGCCAAATCTCATCACACCCTTCATCGGAGATACCTTCAGAAAAATGAAATCTCCAACCTGAAACTCCACATCTCTGCGCCTAGGATCCGCATAACTCTTCTGTCTACTAACTGCGGTCTCTAATCTGCGCTTGATCACGGCGACTTTCTCTGCAGCATCCTGAACCATCTCTGGTCCAGTCAAAGCTCTCTCACCAATCTCATCCCAACTCAACGGGGATCTACACTTCCTTCCATACAACGCCTCATATGGTGCCATGCCAATACTGCTATGGTAGCTGTTATTATATGCAAACTCAACAAGCGATAAATGATCATCCCAGCTACCTCCCAAATCCAAGACACACATCCTCAACATATCTTCCAGTGTCTGGATCGTCCTCTCAGACTGACCATCTGTCTGAGGATGAAAAGCAGTACTGAAATCCAACCTAGTGCCCATCGCTTCCTGCAACTTCTGCCAAAAACGAGAAGTAAACACCGAACCTCTATCTGACACAATGGACACAGGTACTCCATGAAGGCATACAATATGCTTCACGTACAACTTCGCCAATCTAGCAACTGAATATGTGGCTTTCACAGGCAAGAAATGTGCAGACTTCGTCAATCTGTCTACAATCACCCAGATGGAATCGTATCCATCCTTCGAACGAGGTAAATCGACCACAAAATCCATAGCTATCCTTTCCCATTTCCACTCGGGAATAGGAAGAGGCTGAAGCTTCCCAGAAGGCTTCTGATGTTCGGCTTTCACTTGCTGACACGTCAAGCACTTAGCAACATAATCAGCAACATTCTTCTTCAATCCATCCCACCAGTATAAATCTCTAATACTGTGGTACATCTTGGTAACACCAGGATGAACGCTGTAAGCTGTAGAATGTGCTTCCTCTAAAATCTCTTCTCTCAAATCATCCACATCAGGAACACACAATCTACCACTGATCCACAACACACCATCATCATCAAGTGTGAAATCAGTGAACTTCCCTGCTCTGACATTCTCTGCAAGCTCTTCTAGAATAGGATCTCGGCTCTGAGCTGCTTTAATCCTATCCCTTAGTATAGATCGTACTTTAAACTGAGCTAACAGTCCACCTGATCTACTGATCTTCATCATCAGACCTTGATCCACCATCAGATGCAATTCCTGGATCAATGGTCTCCTCTCCACACCGATGTGAGCAAGACTACCTGAGGACTTCCTACTCAAGGCATCTGCTACCACATTAGCTTTACCCGGATGGTAAAGAATCTCGCAATCATAATCCTTCAACAGTTCCAACCATCTTCTCTGCCTCAAATTCAGATCTCGCTGCTGGAAAATGTACTTAAGGCTCTTGTGATCAGTAAATATCTCACAAGTCACCCCGTACAAATAATGTCTCCAAATCTTCAAAGCAAAGATCACTGCAGCCATCTCTAGATCATGTGTAGGATAGTTCTGCTCATGCTTCTTCAACTGCCTCGAAGCATAGGCTATCACCCTTCCATTCTGCATCAACACACAACCAAGACCAATTCTAGAGGCATCACAGTAAACTGTGAACTTATCCACACTATTAGGCAAAGCTAATACTGGTGCTGTGGTCAACTTCTCCTTCAACAACTGAAAACTATTCTCACAAGCTTCTGACCACTCGAATCTAACATTCTTCTGAGTCAAGCGAGTCATAGGGGCTGCAATCCTGGAAAAATCCTGCACAAACCGCCTATAATACCCGGCTAAACCCAGAAAACTCCGAATCTCAGTAACTGAAGTAGGTCTAGGCCACTCAGATACTGCTTCAACCTTCTGTGGATCAACCTGAATACCTTCTTTAGACACTACGTGTCCAAGAAAAGAAACACTCTCCATCCAGAAATCACACTTCGAGAATTTAGCATAAAGCTGATGGTCTCTCAGTGTCTGTAGTACAATCCTCAAGTGATATACGTGCTCTTCCATACTCCTCGAATATACCAGTATATCATCAATGAAGACTACCACAAACTGATCCACATACGGTCGGAATACTCTGTTCATCAGGTCCATAAAAGCTGCTGGTGCATTAGTCAAACCAAAAGACATCACCAGAAACTCATAATGACCATATCGAGTGCGGAAAGCTGTCTTAGGAATATCAGCTTCACTGATCCGCAGCTGATGATAACCCAACCTCAAGTCGACCTTAGAAAAGAATTGTGCACCCTGGAGCTGATCAAACAAATCATCTATCCTCGGGAGAGGATACTTGTTCTTCACTGTCACCTTATTCAACTCTCTATAGTCAATGCACAGTCTCAGGGTACCATCCTTCTTCTTCACAAACAAGACTGGTGCACCCCAAGGAGAAACACTAGGTCTGATAAAACCCTTCTCCAACAACTCTTGCAACTGCTCCTTCAACTCTCTCAACTCTGCAGGAGCCATACGATAGGGTGGCATAGATATAGGAGTAATACCTGGAACCACATCTATACAGAACTCAATCTCTCTATGAGGTGGTAAACCTGGCAACTCCTCGGGAAAAACATCAGGAACTCACAAGCAACAGGAACATCTGTGAGTGACAACTTCTCCACTGACGTATCCCTAACCAATGCCAAAAACCCCTGACAACCTTTCCTCAACAACTTCCTAGCTGCAATAGCCGAAATAAGATTCTGAGGTGCTGAACTCCTGTCACCAACAAACTTAAATTCTACTTCACCAGGAATTCTGAAAATCACCTCCTTATTCCTGCAATCAACCACGGCAAAGTGCTGAGACAACCAATCCATTCCCAAAATAACATCGAACTCCATCACATCCAACAAAATCAAATCAGCGGGTAATTCTCTATCTCCCACGAGAACTGGACAACCAGAAAGAACAATATCGGCGTCCAAAGAATCACTCAGAGGAGTGGCAACAGACAAGGGAAAAGCCATCCTCGAAGCTTGCCAACAAGATTTAAAAGCAAAAATAGGAGAAACAAACGAATGCGTGGCACCCGGATCAAACAAAACCAAAGCATCCAGGTAACAAACAGAAAGAATACCTGCCACGACTGCATTAGATGCCTGAGCATCCTGCTGAGTCAGATGAAAAACTCTGGCCTGGCCTCGACCTCCCTGCTGACTGGTAGAAGCCTGGCCAACACCTCGGGTACCTCCTCTCGTACCTCTACCACGACTCTGCTGTGGAACAAACTGAGTAGAACTCTGATGCTGAGCTGGTGGTAACTGAAATGGCATAGGTGCAGCACTAGCAATCGACTGCTGTGGGAATCGCGGAATCTGCTGCTGCTGATACCCGGGGTAAGGACACGATCTGGCAAAATGTCCTGTCTGCCCGCACCTGAAGCATGTCAACGGTGTCAGATAACACGGTCCCTGATGGACTCTACCACAAGTCTGACAAACACTGGCCGCTGATCCAGAACTACGACCACTGCTACTGCTCGAAGCACCTGACCCAAATCTGAACGATCTACGCTGACCTCCACGACCATGTCTACTGCTCCGATGCACTCGCTGCTGCTGTCTCTGACTCTGCTGAGTCGAACCTCGCTGCTGACTACTCGAACCAACATGAAAACTCGAATACGGAGTAGCCTGCAATCCACTCGACTGAACTCCCAACTGGTAATAATCAGGCATCGCTCCTTGCCTAACTAACCTCAGCTCAATCTCCTTAGCTAGCTCAATCACAGACTCCAGAGTAAGACCTGCTGTAGGCATACCAGCAAAAGCTGAACCCAAACCAGTAACATAGGTAGTAACAGCGAAATACTGATCTCGCATCAGATCCTCAGCATATCTACCCAAACGAAGGAACTCTCGGGTATACTCCTCTACTGATCGATCTCCACGAGAAATGCTGGTCAATCGAAGACGATAGCTCAAACGAAGAGGCTCTGGACAAAATCTCCCCATGAATCGCTCTCGAAACTGAGCCCATGTCATCGTCATCATATAGGGCTGGATCATCTGAATGAACCAATCCAAGGCTGGTCCCTCGACAGACAACTCAACAATCATGATCCTCTGGTACTCGGTATGAGCAGTCCGAGTCCTAGTCTCAATCGCATGCAGAAAATCTAAAGGATCAGAAGTACCATCAAACGCAATCCTGCCAACTCTGGCATAGAACAAAGCTGCCTCAGGGTCAGACATACCCTGCTGATAGGCAGGCTGAACAGGCTGAACAACTGGAGGAACAGGAACATCAAACTCAGGCTCAACAGGCTCCTCGTCCTGTAACTCTCTCTGCCTACGGCGACCTGCCGCTCCTCGAGGTCTACCCCTGCCACGACCTCTACGTCTAACTGGCGGCTCAGGAGGTAAAACCTCATCCTGAAAAGACTCATCATCCTCGGCCTCAACGACCGGTGGAGCGACACGCGCTCGCCTCCTCATTCTGAAAAGACAAACGGAAAGATTCAGACAAAACAGACAATGGAGGAATAACGCTGAAAACTACAGTAAGGAATACTTATCAAGACATACTCGAACCTAATACACTGCAGTAGTCCAACAGAAAACACAACTTAAAAACTAGGGCCACAACTCACATAACTAAGCCCTGACACAGAACTCCACTCTGAAATGAACCTCGCTCTGATACCAACTTTGTCACGACCCAAAACAGGGGCCATGACCGGCGCTAGGGAACGGGAATTCTTTCGAATCCGGAACCCGTAGCAAGCCTAAAAATAAAAAAAAAATCATGCAATAACAATAACCATATAATATATATATGTGCAGCGGAAAATAAAATCATAAATATTACAATATCATCCATAACAACTGGATATAATTCAAAACTCATCACATCGCATATATAATCTCATAAATGTATAATCTTTATACAAATCCAGTTTTAACATAATACATCTCTTTAAAACAAATACATAAAATCCAATACTTTAATTTACAACTACTGCAGTGTCTAGATAAAATAAATAAGACTCAAGTAGACAATTTACATAAAGAAGCCGGGGCGGAAGAAATCCGGCGTATCGACCTGCTACTGAGGTCTGAGGAAGTTGACTCTCCTGAAAAATAGTCAACGGAGGGGAGTCAGACCTCACTGAGTGAATTACTATAATATATATACATACACTCTAAGTGATAATGCATACAGTCAACAGTATATGAGTAATATGTATATATACAGGCAAATTCATACAGATGCAGAAAAATCATTTTATATATTTTGTCTGAAAATCAACTTTTATGAAGGATCACATAGAACCCTAGAATATCGCAACCTCAGAAAAATAGTGTTAAACAACACTCTAGCCATACAGGCTCACTAATTCCAAATATATCCACTTAATCCATATGGACAGTAGACTGGCCCCGAGACACTAAGTCAACCGAGCTCCAGCAGTCTGACTGCCAGTGTGATTGGCCCCGAGACACTTGGTCAACCGAGCTCCAGCAATCACACCCAAACCACATCTCACACATATCAATAATCATAATCAATTCAATATCCACAAATAAGTTAGTAATATAGCCTAAAGCTATAGGCGTACCGGTACGTACTCGGTCCTAGTGCTGCCCACTAGGTAGCACGTTCTATTGATATCCTTCATTCTTAAATATAAAACATTCATTCACAAAAATAAATGATGCATGGATATAAATGAAATAGCAATATAAACCATATATATACCGAAAATATACCAAACATAAACCTGGTATATTTTGAGTATATATACGTCAAATAAATTCAATCAAATCATGAATTAAACTAAAAATATATTTAAAAACATTTTAAATATATTTTATTAATAAAACATGTATATAATTTATTATATACCAAAAATATACCAAAAATATACTTGAATATAAATCATGTTATTTATGCATATTTAGTCAAAATAAAACATGCATTTTCTAAATCATGCATCCTAAGCATATATATATAATATAGTAACTCACCTAATGCGCTCCACGAGACGGGTCCGACGGGCCTGGTCCACTAACCCTCGGTCTCGGCGCAACTAAACAAGAAATAATTAATCGACATCAGAATAACCCTAACAGAAATCCTAGAATTCAATCTAGAGTATTAAAATACGGAAACAGAATTAGGGTTCGACTGGATATCACGTTTTACGAGAATTCTACCGGAAATCCGGCAGAACCTCCCCTGTAAAACAGACATCTCTCTACTCAAAAGAGTAGAGCCGACCCTGCAAAGAAAATACACTTCAAAAATACACACCACAATCGATCACAACCCCTCGGTCGGACTCCAGACTACAATCTGTCGACCGGGGTCCACAAACACAGAAAATATATTCAAATATACCAAAAATATCCTTAAATCATAAAAATACATTTTATAAATAAAAATTACATAATTGACCTTGAAACACTATAAAAATCGATTAAAACTCATTTTATTTGAAAAACCGTATATTATATATATAATTGAAAATAATTCACGAAAAATAGTTTTAATTAGTTAAAAATACCAAATATTTTGTAGAAATCATTTTTATACCTTAAATAAATATTAAAACCAATTAAATTACATTTTTAGACAATTTAGGGTAAAATTACCAAAATACCCCTATATATATATATATACCTAAATTACTTCAAAAATTCACCAAAAATCATACAATTATCCAAAATTAATTTTCTCAACATATTTATCAATAATATCAATAATTAAACTCAATTAACCAATTAAATTCAATTTAAAACACAATTAACTTAATTTTACAAAATCACATAAACTTCAATAATTAAAAATAAATACTTAGAAATTCATAAAAATTCCAAATAAATTCCTATAATTCATTTCAACACCTAATTCAACCATAAACTCCAATTTCATAATTTAAATAATTAATTTCCGAAAATTCGAAAATAATATTAAAATATTCAAAAATACCCAAAAATCCAAACAATCTCCAAAAATTCTACAAAAATTCATACATGAAGATTAAACTACCAGGAACAACATTTGTGAAGGAAGTTTCCATGAATCATCCAAATTGAAGCTCAAAAAAATCGAAAACCAAAAGTGGCCGAAATATTCAACTCAAAACCTAAGCAATTCTAGACCGTTTTAGCTCAAACCAAAGCTAGAATAACACTCACCGGAGCTCAAGGAGAAGATAGAGACCGGCGGTGTCGAAAACGGTGGCCGGAGGAGGGAGAAACCACGGTGGCAAAAATGGTGGTCCGGCGGCACCCACGGGAGAAGAAAGAAGAAGAAGAAGAAAAAGAAAAAGAAAGAAAAGGAAAGAGAAAAGAAAAGAAAAAGAAAGAAAAAGGAAAAGAAAAAGAAAAAAAAAAAAGAAAAAAGAAAAAAAATAAATTTTAATAATTTAATAATAAATAAAATAATCAAATAATAATAAATAAATAATAAAATATTAGGGTAATAATAAACCCTAATTAAATAAATATACACACACAGGCTTTATTTATTAATTTAAAAATATGTATGAGTTCATGCAAACCCGTAAATACATTTAACATAATTAATAATACATTGTTTACGTGGAAATTTCCCCGAAAATGAAAGTCCCGGGAAAATTTTACGTAAAATACTGAAAATAATAGACTGTAATTAAAATAGGTTTAAAATACATATTAACTCATAAAAATATCATATAAAATACAAAAATCACTGACACTGCATATCCCGGTACAGTGTAAAAATATTTTTAAAATTACGGGATATTACAGTACCGGTACGTACTCGGTCCTAGTGTTGCCCACTAGGTAGCACGTTCTATTGATATCCTTCATCATTAATAATATAAAACATTCATTCACAAAAATAAATGATGCAAGAATGTAAATGAAATAACAATATAACCCATATATATACCAGAAATATACCAAAAGTAAACCAGGTATATTTCGAGTATATATACGTCAAATAAATCCAGTCAAATCATAAATTAAACTAAAAATATATTTAAAAACATTTTAAATATATTTTATTAACAAAACGTGTATATAATTTATTACATACCAAAAATAAACCAAAAATATACTTAATATAAACTTAAGAAATAATCAAATTATTTATGCATACTTAATCAACATAAAACATGCATTTCTAAATCATGCATCCTAAGCATATATATATAGTATAGTAACTCACCTAATGCGCTCCACGAGATGGGTCCGACGGGCTTGGTCCACTAGCTCTCGGTCTCGGCGCAACTAAATAAACAAATAACGACAGACATTAGAATAAACCTAATAGAAATCCTAGAATTCGATCTAGAGTATTTAACACAGAATCATAAATTAGGGTTCGACTGGATATCACGTTTTATGAGAATTCTACCGAAAATCTGACAGAACCTCCCCTGTAAAACGGACATCTCTCTACTCAAAAGAGTAGAGCCGACCCTACAAAGAAACACACTGCGAAAAACTACACAGAGCACAATCAAAATCCCACGGTCGGACTCCAAACTACAGTCCACCGACCGGGGTCCACAACACAGAACAATTCCAGATATACCAAAAATATCCTTATAGCATAGAAATACATTTCACAAATAGAAATTACATAATTAACCTTTAAACACTATAAAAATCGATAAAAACTCATTTTATTAGAAAAATCGTATATTATATATATAATTGAAAATAATTCACGAAAAATAGTTTTAATTAGTTAAAAATACTAAATAATTTGTAGAAATCATTTTTATACTTTAAATAACTATTAAAACCAATTAAATTACATTTTTAACCAATTTAGGGTAAAATTACCAAAATACCCCTATATATATAAATATACTATAATTACTTCAAAAATTCACCAAAAATTATACAATTATCCAAAATTAATTTTCTCAACATATTTATCAATAATATTAATAATTAAACTCAATTAACCAATTAAATTCAATTAAAAACACATTTAACCTAATTTTCCCTAAATTCCATAAACTTCAATAATTCAAAATAAATACTTAAAAATTCATAAAAATTCCAAATAAATTCCTATAATTCATTTCAACACCTAATTTAGCCATAAACCCCAATTTCATAATTTGAATAATTAATTTCTGAAAATTAGAAAATAATATTAAAATATTCAAAAATACCCAAAAATCCAAACAATCTCCAAAAATTTTAAAAAAATTCATACATGTAGATTAAGCTACTAGGAACAACATTTGTGAAGGGAGTTTTCATGAATCAATCAATTCGAAGCTTAAAAAAATTGAAAACCCTAATGTGACCGAATTGAGTTTTAGCTCAAACCTCAAAATCCACTTGATTTCAGGCTGAAAGGAGCTTAGAATTGGAATCACCGGAGCTCAAGGATTCGATGAAGACCGGCGGTGCACGAAATCGTGGCCGAAATCGTCGTCGACGGTAAGAAGCTCAACTTGCTGCCATGGCGGATTTCGGGCGTTCCAGCGGGCTTCCGGCGGCCTGGTCACGTCGGAGGGGAAGAGGAAGGAAGGGGAAGGAGGTTGGCGGCAACTGGTGGCGGCGAGGAGCGGTCTAGCATGCTGGAACGGGAGGCGCAGTGAAGGTAGACGATCGGGAGAGAAGAAGGAGAGGGAGGGGCTAAACGGTAATTTGGCAATCCTTTTGATTTTTAATGTATATATGTATATATATATACTTTATACTATATAATAAAATAATATTAAATTACACACATTAAATATACACCACACACATAAAATTTAATATTTTAATAATTTATACTAAATAAAATAATTAAATAACAATAAAACAAATAAATAATTAATAAAATATTAGGGTAATACTAAACCCTAATTAAATAAATATACACACACATAGGCTTTATTTAGTATTTTAAAATACGCATGAGTTCATGCAAGTCCGAAAATATATTTGAAATAATTAATAGTAAATTATTTACGTGAAAATTTCCTCGAAAATGCAAGTCCCGGGAAAATTTTACGTAAAGTACTGTAAGTAAGACACAGTAATTAAAATAGAGTTTAAATACATATCAACTTATGAAAATACCGTAATATATATACAAAAATTATTAACACTGTATATCCCGGTACAGTGTAAAAATATTTTAAAAACACGGGATATTACAGTCTTCCCCCCTTACAAGAATTCGTCCCCGAATTCCAAAAAGAAAAGATTACAGAATCAGGAAGGAAAGAGATACGGGTAAGAAGCTCGCATCTCATCTTCAGTCTCCCACGTATGCTCCTCGACTCTATCGCTACGCCATAGAACCTTGACCATCGAAATCTGTTTCGATCGCAACTGTCGAACTTGAAAATCAACAATCGCCACAGGTTCTTCCAAAAACGTCAAATCTTCACTCACTTCCACACTGTTGGGCTGCAACACGTGTGAAGGGTCTGAGATACACTTCCTCAACATCGAGATATGAAATACTGGATGCACTTGCGACATACTCGGAGGCAAATCCAACCGATATGCTACAGTGCCAACTCTCTCCAGAATCTTAAACGGTCCAATATATCTCGGTGCTAACTTACCCTTCCTGCCAAATCTCATCACACCCTTCATCGGAGATACTTTCAGAAAAATGAAATCTCCAACCTGAAACTCCACATCTCTGCGCCTAGGATCCGCATAACTCTTCTGCCTACTAATTGTGGTCTCTAATCTTCGCTTAATCACGGTGACTTTCTCTGTAGCATCCTGAACCATCTCAGGTCCAGTCAAAGCTCTCTCACCAATCTCATCCCAACTTAACGGGGATCTACACTTCCTTCCATACAATGCCTCATACGATGCCATACCAATACTGCTATGGTAGCTGTTATTATATGCAAACTCAACAAGTGGCAAATGATCATCCCAGCTACCTCCCAAATCCAAGACACACATCCTCAACATATCTTCCAGTGTCTGGATCATCCTCTCAGACTGACCATCTGTCTGAGGATGAAAAGCAGTACTGAAATCCAACCTAGTGCCCATCGCTTCCTACAACTTCTGCCAAAAATGAGAAGTAAACACTGAACCTCTATCTGACACAATGGACACAGGTACTCCATGAAGGCACACAATATGCTTCATATACAGCTTCGCCAATCTAGCAACTGAATATGTGGCTTTCACAGGCAAGAAATGTGCAGACTTCATCAACCTGTCTACAATCACCCAGATGGAATCATATACATCCTTCGAACGAGGTAAACCTACCACAAAATCCATAGCTATCCTTTCCCACTTCCACTCGGGAATAGGAAGAGGCTGAAGCTTCCCAGAAGGCTTATGATGTTTGGCTTTCACTTGTTGACACGTCAGACACTTCGTAACATAATCAACGACATCCTTCTTCAATCCATCCCACCAGTATAGATCTCTGATACCGTGGTACATCTTGATAATGCCAGGATGAACGCTGTAAGCTGTAGAATGTGCTTCCTCTAAAATCTCCTCTCTCAAATTATCCACATTAGGAACACACAATCTACCACTGATCCACAACACACCATCATCATCGAGTGTGAAATCAGTGAACTTCCCTGCTTGAACATTCTCTGCAAGCTCTTCTAGAATAGGATCTCGACTCTGAGCTGCTTTAATCCTATCCCTCAGTACAGATCGCACTTTAAATTGAGCTAGTAGTCCACCTGATCTACTAATATTCATCATCAGACCTTGATCCACCAACAAATGCAACTCTTAGATCAATGGTCTCTTCTCAACACTGATGTGAGCAAGACTGCCTGAGGACTTTCTACTCAAGGCATCTGCTACAACATTAGCTTTACCCGGATGATATAAGATCTCGCAATCATAATCCTTCAACAATTCCAACCATCTCCTCTGCCTCAAATTCAGATCTCGCTGCTGGAAAATGTACTTAAGGCTCTTGTGATCAGTAAATATCTCACAAGTCACCCCGTACAAATAATGTCTCCAGATCTTCAAAGCAAAGATCACTGCAGCCATCTCAAGATCATATGTGGGATAGTTCTGCTCATGCTTCTTCAACTGCCTCGAAGCATAGGCTATCACCCTTCCATTCTGCATCAACACATAACCAAGACCAATTCTAGAGGCATCACAGTAAACTGTGAACTTATCCATACTATTAGGCAAAGCTAACACTGGCGCTGTGGTAAATTTCTCCTTCAACAACTGAAAACTATTCTCACAAGCTTCTGACCACTCGAATCTGACATTCTTTTGAGTCAAGCGAGTCATAGGGGCTGCTATTCAGGAAAAATCCTGCACAAACCGCCTATAATACCCGTCTAAACCCAAAAAACTTCGAATCTCAGTAACAGAAGTCGGTCTAGGCCACTCAGACACTGCCTCAATCTTTTGTGGATCAACCTGAATACCTTCTTTAGACACTACGTGTCCAAGAAAAGAAACACTCTCCATCCAAAAATCACACTTCGAGAATTTAGCATAAAGCTGATGATCTCTCAGTGTCTGTAGTACAATCCTCAAGTGATATACATGCTCCTCCATACTCCTTGAATAAACCAGTATATCATCAATGAAGACTACCACAAACTGATCCACATACGGTCTGAATACCCTTTTCATCAAGTCCATAAAAGCTGCTGGTGCATTAGTCAAACCAAAAGACATCATCAGAAACTCATAATGACCATATCGAGTGCGGAATGTTGTCTTAGGAATATCAGTTTCACTGATACGCAGCTGATGATAACCCGACCTCAAGTCAACCTTAGAAAAGAACTGTGCACCCTGTAGTTGATCAAACAAATCATCTATCCTCGGGAGAGGATACTTGTTCTTCACTGTCACCTTATTCAGCTCTCTATAGTCAATGCACAGTCTCAGGGTACCATCCTTCTTCTTCACAAACAGGACTGGTGCACCCCAAGGAGAAACACTAGGTCTAATGAAACCTTTATCCAACAACTCTTGCAACTGCTCCTTCAACTCTTTCAACTCTGCAGGAGCCATACGATAGGGTGCATAAATATAGGAGTAGTACCTGGGACCACATCTATACAGAACTCAATCTCTCTATGAGGTGGTAAACCTGGCAACTCCTAGGGAAAAACATCAGGAAACTCACAAGCAACAGGGACATATGTGAGTGACAAGTTCTCCACTGAAGTATCCCTGACCAATGCCAAATATCCCTGACATCCTTTCTTCAACAACTTCCTAGCCGTAATAGCAGAAATAAGATTCTGAGGTGCTGAACTCCTATCACCAACAAACTTAAACTTCTTCACTAGGAATTCTGAACGTCACCTCTTTATTCCTGCAATCTACCACGGCATAGTGCTGAGATAACCAATCCATTCCCAAAATAACATCAAACTCCATCACATTCAACAGAATCAAATCAGCGGGTAATTCTCTATCTCCCACGAGAATTGGACAACCAGAAAGAATAATATCGGTGTCCAAAGAATCGCTCAGAGGAGTGGTAACAGACAAAAGAAAGCCATCCTCAAAGCTTGCCAACAAGATTTAGAAGCAAAAATGGGAGAAACAAATGAATGCGTGGCACCCGGATCAAATAAAACCCAAGCATCCAGGTAACAAACAGAAATAATACCTGCCACGACTGCATTAGATGCCTGAGCATCCTGCTGAGTAAGATGGAAAACTCTGGCCTGACCTCGACCTCCCTACTGACTAGTAGAAGCCTGGCCAACACCTCTGGCACCTCCTCTAGTACCTCTACCATGACTCTGCTGTGGAACAAACTGAGTGGAACTCTGATGCTGAGCTGGTGGTAACTGAAATGGCACAGGTGCAGCACTAGCAATTGACTGCTGTGGGAATCACGGAATCTACTGCTATTGATACCTGGAGTAAGGACACGATCTAGAAAAATGTTCTGTCTGCCCGCATCTGAAGCATGTCAGCGGTGTCAGATAACAGGGTCCCTGATGGACTCTACCATAAGTCTGACAAACACTAGCCGCTGATCCAGAACTATGATCACTGCTGCTACTCGAAGCACCTGACCCAAATCTGAACGATCTATGCTGACCTCCATGGCCATGTCTACTGCTCTGATGCACTCGCTGCTGCTGTCTCTGACTCTGCTGAGTCGGACCTCGCTGCTGACTACTCGATCCAACATGAAAACTAGAGTATGAAGTAGCCTGCAATCCACTCGACTGAACTCCCAATTGGTAGTAATCAGGCATCGCTCCCTGCCTAACTAGTCTCAGCTCAATCTCCTTGGCCAACTCAATCACAGACTCCAGAGTAAGGCCTGCTGTAGGCATACTAGCAAAAATAAAACCCAAACCAGTAACGTAGGTAGTGACTGCGAAATACTAGTCTCGCATCAGATCCTCAACATATCTACCCAGAAGAAGAAACTCTCGAGTGTACTCCTCTACAGATCGATCTCCAAGAGAAATACTGGTTAAACGGAGATGATAACTCAAACGAAGAGGCTCTGGATAAAATCTCCTCATAAATCGCTCTCGAAACTGAGCCCATGTCATCGTCATCATATAAGGTTGGATCATCTGAATGAACCAATCTAAAGTTGGTCCCTCGACAGACAACTCAACGATCATGATCCGCTGATACTCGGTATGAGCAGTCTGAGTCTGAATCTCAATCGCGTGCAAAAAATCTAACGGATCAGAAGTACCATCAAAAGCAATCCTACCAACTCGGGCATAGAACAAAGCTGCCTCAGGGTCAGACATACCCTGCTGATAGGCAGGCTGAACAATTAGAGGAACAGGAACATCAAATTCAGGCTCAACAGGCTCCTCGTCTTGTAACTCTCTCTGCCTACGGCGACCTGCCGCTCCTCGAGGTCTACCTCTGCCACGACCTCTATGTCTAACTGGCTGCTCAGGAGGTAAAACCTCATCCTGAAAAGATTCATCATCCTCGGCCTCAATGACCGGTGGAGCGACACGCGCTCATACTGAAAAGACAAACAAAAAGATTCAGACAAAACAGACAACGGAGGAATAACGCAGAAAACTAAGCAAGGAATACTTATCAAGACATACTCGAACCTAATACACTGCAGTAGTTCAACATAAGGCACAACTTTAAAAATTAGAGCCACAACTCACATAACTAAGCCCTGACACAGAACTCCGCTCTGATACTAACTTTGTCACGACCCAAAACAGGGGCCATGACCGGCGCTAGGGAACGGGAATTCTTTCGAATCCGGAACTCATAGCAAGCCTAAAAATAAAATAAAACATGCAATAGTAACAATAACAGTAATATATATATGCAGTGGAAATAAAAAATCTTAAATATCATAATAACATTTTCATCACTAGATTTGAATCAAATCTCATCACATATATAAAATCTCTTTAATACAATCCAGTTTCAATATAATACATCTCTTTAAATAAAATACATGAAATTCCACACTTTAATTTACAACTACTGCAGTGTCTAGATTATAAAAATAAGACTCAAGTGAATAGTTTACATAAAGAAGCCGGGGCGGAAGAAATCCGGCGTATCGACCTGCTACTGAGGTCTGAAGATGTTGACTCTCCTGAAAAATAGTCAACGGAGGAGAGTCAGACCTCACTGAGTGAATTACTATAATATATATACATACACACTAAATGATAATGCATACAATCAACAGTATATATATATCTAATATATATACATTCAAATTCACACAGATGCAGAAAAATCATTTTATATGTTTTAATGAAAATCATCGTTTATGAAGGATCACATAGAACCCTAGAATATCGCAACCTCAGAAATAGTGTTAAATAACACTCTAGCCATACAGGCTCACTTAATCCAAATATATCCACTTAATCCATTTAGACATTAGACTGGCCCCGAGACACTAAGTCAACCGAGCTCCAGCAGTCTGACTGCCAGTGTGATTGGCCCCGAGACACTTGGTCAACCGAGCTCCAGCAATCATACCCCCAAATCATATCTCACATATCAAATAATCATATTCAATCAATATCCACAAATGATCAGTAATATAGCCTAAATGCTATAGGCGTACCGGTACGTACTCGGTCCTAGTGCTGCCCACTAGGTAGCATGTTCTATTGATATCCTTCATCATTAATAATATAAAACATTCATTCACAAAAATAAATGATGCAGGAATGTAAATGAAATAACAATATAACCCATATATATACCAAAAATATACCAAAAGTAAACCAGGTATATTTCGAGTATATATACGTCAAATAAATCCAGTCAAATCATAAATTAAACTAAAAATATATTTAAAAACATTTTAAATATATTTTATTAACAAAACGTGTATATAATTTATTATATACCAAAAACAAACCAAAAATATACTTAATATAAACTTAAGAAATAATCAAATTATTTATGCATACTTAATCAACATAAAACATGCATTTCTAAATCATGCATCCTAAGCATATATATATAGTATAGTAACTCACCTAATGCGCTCCATGAGACGGGTCCGACGGGCTTGGTCCACTAGCCCTCGGTCTCGGTGCAACTAAACAAACAAATAACGACAGACATTAGAATAAACCTAATAGAAATCCTAGAATTCGATCTAGAGTATTTAACACAGAATCATAAATTAGGGTTCGACTGGATATCACGTTTTACGAGAATTCTACCAAAAATCTGACAGAACCTCCCCTGTACATCTCCCTACTCAAAAGAGTAGAGCTGACCCTGCAAAGAAACACACTTCGAAAAACTACACAGAGCACAATCAAAATCCCACGGTCGGACTCCAAACTACAGTCCACCGACCGGGGTCCACAACACAGAACAATTCCAGATATACCAAAAATATCCTTATAGCATAGAAATACATTTCACAAATAGAAATTAAATAATTAACCTTTAAACACTATAAAAACCGATAAAAACTCATTTTATTAGAAAAACCGTATATTATATATATAATTGAAAATAATTCAAAAAAATAGTTTTAATTAGTTAAAAATACTAAATAATTTGTAGAAATCATTTTTATACTTTAAATAACTATTAAAACCAATTAAATTACATTTTTAACCAATTTAGGGTAAAATTACCAAAATACCCATATATATATAAATATTCTATAATTACTTCAAAAATTCACCAAAAATTATACAATTATCCAAAATTAATTTTCTCAACATATTTATCAATAATATTAATAATTAAACTCAATTAACCAATTAAATTCAATTAAAAACACATTTAACCTAATTTTCCCTAAATTCCATAAACTTCAATAATTCAAAATAAATACTTAAAAAATTCATAAAAATTCCAAATAAATTCCTATAATTCATTTCAACACCTAATTTAGCCATAAACCCCAATTTCATAATTTAAATAATTAATTTTTGAAAATTAGAAAATAATATTAAAATATTCAAAAATACCCAAAAATCCAAAAAATCTCCAAAAATTTTACAAAAATTCATAAATGTAGATTAAGCTACTAGGAACAACATTTATGAAGGGATTTTTCATGAATCAATCAATTCGAAGCTCAAAAAAATCGAAAACCCTAATGTGACCGAATTGAGTTTTAGCTCAAACCTCAAAATCCACTTGATTTCAGGCCTAAAGGAGCTTAGAATTGGAATCACCGGAGCTCAAGGAGTCGATGAAGATCGGCGGTGCACGAAATGGTGGCCAGAATCATCGTCGACGGTAAGAAGCTCAACTTGCTGCCATGGCGGATTCCGGGCGTTCCAACGGGCTTCCGGTGACCTGGTCATGTCGGAGGGGAAGAGGAAGGAAGGGGAAGGAGGTTGGCGGCAGCTGGTGGTAGTGAGGGGCGGTCCGACGTGCTGGAACGGGAGGCGCAGTGAAGGTAGACGATCGGGAGAGAAGAAGGAGAGGGAGGGGCTAAACGGTAATTTGGTAATCCTTTTGATTTTTAATGTATATATGCATATATATATACTTTATACTATATAATAAAATAATATTAAATTACACACATTAAATATACACCACACACATAAAATTTAATATTTTAATAATTTATACTAAATAAAATAATTAAATAACAATAAAACAAATAAATAATTAATAAAATATTAGGGTAATACTAAAACCTAATTAAATAAATATACACACACATAGGCTTTATTTAGTATTTTAAAAATACGCATGAGTTCATGCAAGTCCGAAAATATATTTGAAATAATTAATAGTAAATTATTTACGTGAAAATTTCCCCGAAAATGCAAGTCCCGGGAAAATTTTACGTAAAGTACTGTAAATAAGACACAGTAATTAAAATAGAGTTTAAATACATATCAACTCGTGAAATTATCATAATATATATACAAAAATTATTAACACTGTATATCCCGGTACAGTGTAAAAATATTTTAAAAACACGGGATATTACACAGTGTTAATAATTTTAATATATATTTATGATTATTTAATTATTTGTCATTTATTAAAGTCATTTTTAATTATTTTAAGTCCTTTACGTAAAATTTTTCCTGGGATTTATCTTTGAAAAAATTAAAATGTAAGTATATAAATATTAATTATTTTAAGCAGTTTTATGAAGTTGCTTGAGTCCATGCATAATTTTTAAAGTGTCGAGTAAAAACATATACGTATACATGCATTTAAATTAAAAATTAGGGTTTATTTTAATTAAATTATATTATATTATATAGTTTTAATATTAATTAAGTGTGTATTTATGTATATGTGTGTATATATATTAATAAAATATGTGTGTGGTGCCTATTTATTGTGTATATTATGTTATATATTAAAATAATATAAGAGATAGATAGATATATATATATATATACTAAAATAAAAGTTTGCAAAAATTACAACTTTGCCATTGTCTTCTTCCTCTCCTTCTCGATCGTTCCCTTCACCATTTTTGGTGCCAGTCATGCTATTTTCTTCCTATCACTGTGCTTTATGGTGTGCCACCTTCCCTTCCAGCTTGCTCCGCCGCCTCAAGCTTCCATTTCCGGTGAGTTTTGGCTGGATTTTCTTCAAGTGGCCGAAAGTGGATGCTAGCTCCGATCAACCCGATTCCGGCCACCATTTGGAGTGCCACCAATCTCTATTTCTTCCTTGAGCTTCGGTGAGTGCATTTCCAAGCTTTGTTTCACTTGATTTGGTCTAGATTTCCCTAGGTTTTGAATTTTCATTTTTGGCCTACTAGGGTTCTTGAAATTTTTGAGCTTCGATTTTGATGATTCATGCAAACTTTCTTCATAAACATTGATCCTAGTAGCTCAATCTATATGTGTTAATTTTTGTAGAATTTTTGGGAATTATTTTGATTTTTGTGAATTTTTTATTATTTTATTAATATTTTCTAATTTTCGTAAATTAATTAATTAAATTATGAAATTGTGATTTATGGTGTTTATAGGTGTTAAAATGAATTTTAGAAATTTATTTGTAATTTTTATGATTTTTATATAATTATTATGAATTTATTTAGTTTATGTGATTTTTAGAAAATTAGGTTATTTATGTGTTTTATTGAAATTAATTGGTTAATTGAGTATAATTATGGATTTATTTGAATTATATGTAGAGAAATTAATTTTTGAGTAATTATATTATTTTTGGTGAATTTTTGAGTAATTATAGTGAATTTATATATAGTAGGGGTATTTTGGTAATTTGACACTAAATTGACTAAAAATATAATTAAATTGGTTTTAATAGTTATTTGAGGTATAAAAATGATTTCTAAAAATTATTTAGTGTTTTTAACTAATTAAAACTATTTTTCGTAAATTATTTTAAAAATATATATAATATACTATTTTTCTAAATAAATGAGTTTTTATTGATTTTTAATATGCTTTAGGGTTAATTAAGTATTTTGGATTTATAAAATGTATTTTGGTCAATATTTACGAATTTATCAAGAATTATCGATTTTTAATAATATTTTATTAAAATTAGGGTTTTTATGTATTTATCGGTAAAATAATTGTTTTTAGCGTTTAAATTTCTAATTTGCTATATTTTGAGTATTAAAGGGTATTTTTGGCATTTCAATGTGTTTTGTAATTATCTCGTGAATTGTGAACCTCGGTCGGTAGAATTGTAGTTCGGGAGTCTGACCGAGGGGTTGTGGCTGTATATTTTTAAAGTGTGTTTCTTTGCAAGACCGGCTATACTCTTTAAGTACAGAGATATCCGTTTTACAGGGGAGGTTCTATTGGATTTTTGGTAGAATTTTCATAAAACGTGATATCCGGTCAAATTCCTATTCTTATTCCGTGTTTGGTATTTCTAAATCGAGTCTCTAGGAATTTCAATAGACTTATTCTGATTCATGTTGTCGTTTGTTTGTTTAGTTGCGTCGAGACCAAGGCCTAGTGGACCAGGCCCGTCAGACCCTTCTTGAGGAGCGCAATAACTATGAGTTGCTATCTTATATATACGTGTTCTAAGATGAATATTTTTAGAAATGTATGATTTATTTTATAAATTATGCATATATGGTTTAATAATTGCTTAGGTTTATTTTTGGTATATTTTGGAATATCTTTGGTATATTTTAAATTATATGCATGTTTTATTATGAAATTATTCTTAAAATATTTTTAGGTATATTTATAGTTTATTTATAGTTTATTTTATAATTAAATTGAATTTATTTGACGTATATATTGTCACGACCCAAAACAGGGGCCATGACCGGCGCTAGGGAACGGGAATTCTTTCGAATCCGGAACCTGTAGCAAGCCTAAAAATAAAATAAAACATGCAATAATAGTAGCAATATATAATGCAGCGGAAATAAAAATTATAAATATCATATTATTATTTTCACCAACTAGATTTAAGTCAAATCTTATCTCATATATATAAATCTTTGAATACAAATCCAGTTTCAAATATAATACAATATCTCACATAAATAAAATACATAAAATCCCATAAATTAATTTACAACTACTGCAGTGTCTAGATTACATAAAAATAAGACTCAAGTAAGCAGTTTACACAAAGAAGTCGGGGCGGAAGAAATCCGGCGTACAGGCCTGCTACTGAGGTCTGAAGATGTTGACTCTCCTGAAAAATTGTCAATGGAGGGGAGTCAGACCTCACTGAGTGAATTACTATAATATATATACATACACACTAAAAGACAATGCATACAATCAACAGTATATATATATAATATGTATATATACAGGCAAATACACACAGATGCAATAAAATCGTTATATATATATTTTATTGAAAATCATCTTTTATGAAGGATCAAATAGAACCCTAGAATATCGCAACCTCTAAAACAGTGTTAGACAACACTCTAGCCATACAGGCTCACTGAATCCAAATATATTCACTTAATCCATTTAGACAGTAGACTGGCCCCGAGACACTAAGTCAACCGAGCTCTAGCAGTCTGACTGCCAGTGTGATTGACCCCAAGACACTTGGTCAACCGAGCTCCAGCAATCACACCCAAATCACATCTCACACATTAGATAATCATAACCAATCAATATCCATAAATAGGTTAGTAGTGTAGCCTAAATACTATAGGCGTACCGGTACGTACTCGGTCCTAGTGCTGCCCACTAGGTATCACGTTCTATCGATATCCTTCATTAATGAATATAAAACATTCATTCACAAATAAATGATGCATGAAATTAAATAAAATAACAATATAAACCATATATATACCGGAAATATACCAAAAGTAAACCAGGTATATTTCGAGTATATATACGTCAAATAAATCCAGTTAAATTACAAAATAAACTAAAGATACATTTAAAAACATTTTAAACACAATTCATTAATAAAACATGCATATAATTTAATATATACCAAAAATAAACCAAAAATATACTTAAATACAAATCACATTATTTATGCATTTTTTTTAATTAAGATAAAATGTATATTTCTAAATCATGCATCCTAAGCATATATATATAAAATAGTAACTCACAAATTAGTGCGCTCCACGAGATGGGTCCGATGGGCCTGGTCCACTAGCCCTCGGTCTCAGCACAACTAAACAAGCAATAAATAACTGACATCAGAATAACCTAACAGAAATCCTAGAATTCAATCTAGAGTATTAAACATAGAATCAATATCAGGGTTCGACCGGATATCACGTTTTATGAGAATTCTACCGAAAATCCGGCAGAACATCCCCTGTAAAATGGACATCTCTTTACTCAAAAGAGTAGAGCTGACCTTGCAAGGAAACACACTTCGAAAAACTACACAGAGCACAATCAAAATCCCACGGTCAGACTCCAAACTACAATCCACCGACCGGGGTCCACAATCACAGAACAATTATGAAAATACCAAAAATACCCTTATATCACCGAAATTCATTTTATAAATAGAAATTACATAATTAACCTTTAATCATAATAAAAACCGATAAAAACTCATTTTATTAGAAAAACCGTATATTATATATATAATTGAAAATAATTCACGAAAAATAGTTTTAATTAGTTAAAAATACCAAATAATTTATAGAAATCATTTTTATACTTTAAATAACTATTAAAACCAATTAAATTACATTTCTAGCCAATTTTGTGTAAACTTACCAAAATACCCATATATATATAAATATACTATAATTACTTCAAAAATTCACCAAAAATTATAAAATTATCCAAAATTAATTTTCTCAACATATTTATCAATAATGTCAATAATTAAACTCAATTAACCAATTAATTTCAATTAAAAACATAATTAACCCTAATTTCCCAAATTTACATAAACTTCAATAATTCAAAATAAATACTTAGAAATTCATAAAAATTAAAAATAAATTCCTAAAATTCATTTCAACACCTAATTTAACCATAAAACACAATTTCATAATTTAAATAATTAATTTCCGAAAATTAGAAAATAATATTAAAATATTCAAAAATATCCAAAAATCCAAAAAATCTCCAAAAATTCCACAAAAATTCATACATGTAGATTAAGCTACTAGGATCAACATTTGTGAATGGAATTTTCATGAATCAATCAATTCAAAGCTCAAAAAAATAAAAAAATAAAAAACCCTAATATGGCCGAATTTGAAAAATCAAAACCTAAGCAAATCAAGACCATTTTAGCTCAAACCAAAGCTAGAATCACACTCACCGGAGCTCAAGGAGAAGAAAGAGATCAGTGGTGTCAAAAACGGTGGTCGAAATCGCGAGATGAGAAGAAACAAAGCTTTCGGCCGGAAATGGAAGAAAAGCAACTCGCCGGCGCCGGGGAAGGGAGCTGGGGGCGGTGGAGTGGCTGGAAGTGGAGGGTGGAGCTGCTGTGTAATATCCCGTGTTTTTTTAAAAATATTTTTACACTGTACCGGGATATGCAGTGTCAATAATTTTGACTATATATGTGATATTTTTATGAGTTGATATGTATTTTAAACCTATTTTAATTACTGTCTATTATTTTCAGTATTTTACGTAAAATTTTCCCGGGACTTTCATTTTCGGGGAAATTTCCACGTAAACAATGTATTATTAATTATTTTAAATGTATTTACGGGTTTGCATGAACTCATACATATTTTTAAATTATTAAATTAAGCCTGTGTGTGTATATTTATTTAATTAGGGTTTATTATTACCCTAATATTTTATTATTTATTTATTATTATTTGATTATTTTATTTATTATTAAATTATTAAAATTTATTATTTTATTATTAATTATTTATTAATATTTAATTATTTTAATTTATTTTCTTTTTTTTTTCTTTTTTTTTCTTTTCCTTTTTCTTTCTTTTTCTTTTTCTTTCTCTTTCCTTTTTCTTTCTTTTTCTTTTTCTTCTTCTTCTTCTTCTTCTTCCCGCGGGCGCCGACCACCATTCTTCTCACCGCCGTTTCTCCCTCCTCCGGCCACCGTTTTCGACACCCGCCGGTCTCTATCTTCTCCTTGAGCTCCGGTGAGTGTTATTCTAGCTTTGGTTTGAGCTAAAATGGTCTAGAATTGCTTAGGTTTTGATTTGAAGTTTTCGGCCTCTTTTGGTTTTTGATTTTTTTGAGCTTCGATTTGGATGATTCATGGAAACTTCCTTCACAAATGTTGTTCCTGGTAGCTTAATCTACATGTATGAATTTTTGTAGAATTTTTGGAGATTGTTTGGATTTTTGGGTATTTTTGAATATTTTAATATTATTTTCTAATTTTCGGAAATTAATTATTTAAATTATGAAATTGGAGTTTATGGTTAAATTAGGTGTTGAAATGAATTATAGAAATTTATTTGGAATTTTTATGAATTTCCAAGTATTTATTTTTAATTATTGAAGTTTAGGTGATTTTGGAAAATTAAGTTAATTGTGTTTTAAATTGAATTTAATTGGTTAATTGAGTTTAATTATTGATATTATTGATAAATATGTTGAGAAAATTAATTTTGGATAATTGTATGATTTTTGGTGAATTTTTGAAGTAATTTAGGTATATATATATAGGGGTATTTTGGTAATTTTACCCTAAATTGTCTAAAAATGTAATTTAATTGGTTTTAATATTTATTTAAGGTATAAAAATGATTTCTACAAAATATTTAGTATTTTTAACTAATTAAAACTATTTTCCGGGAATTATTTTCAATTATATATATAATATACGGCTTTTCTAATAAAATGAGTTTTAATCGATTTTTACAGTGTTTCAAGATTTATTATGTAATTTCTACGTATGAAATGTATTTTTATGATTTAAGGATATTTTTGGTATATTTGAATATATATTCTGTGTTTGTGGACCCCGGTCGACAGATTGTAGTCTGGAGTCCGACCGAGGGGTTGTGATTGATTGTGGTGTTTATTTTCGAAGTGTGTTTCTTTGCAGGGTCGGCTCTACTCTTTTGAGTAGAGAGATGTCCGTTTTACAGGGGAGGTTCTGTCGGATTTTCGATAGAATTCTCGTAAAACGTGATATCCAGTCGAACCCTAATTTCTGATTCTGTGTTGAATACTCTAGATTTAATTCTAGGATTTCTGTTAGGGTTATTCTAATGTCGATTAATTATTTCTTGTTTAGTTGCGCCGAGACCGAGGGTTAGTGGACTAGGCCCGTCGGACCTGTCTCGTGGAGCGCATTAGGTGAGTTACTATATTATATATATATGCTTAGGATGCATGATTTAGAAAATGCATGTTTTATTTTGACTGAATATGCATAAATAACATGATTTATATTCAAGTATATTTTTGGTATATTTTTGGTATATAATAAATTATATACATGTTTTATTAATAAAATATATTTAAAATGTTTTTAAATATATTTTTAGTTTAATTCATGATTTGATTGGATTTATTTGACATATATATACTCAAAATATACCTGGTTTATGTTTGGTGTATTTTCGGTATATATATGGTTTATATTGCTATTTCATTTATATCCATGCATCATGTATTTGTGAATGAGTGTTTTATTATTTATTAATGAAGGATACCAATAGAACGTGCTACCTAGTGGGCAGCACTAGGACCGAGTACGTACCGGTACGCCTATAGCTTTAGGCTATATTACTGACTATTTGTGGATATCGATTTGATTATGATTATTGATATATGTGAGATGTGGTTTGTGGGTGTGATTGCTGGAGCTCGGTTGACCAAGTGTCTCGGGGCCAATCATACTGGCAGTCAGACTGCTGGAGCTCGGTTGACTTAGTGTCTCGGGGCCAGTCTACTGTCCAAATGGATTAAGTGGATATATTTGGAATCAGTGAGCCTGTAGGGCTAGAGTGTTGTTTAACACTATTGTCTGAGGTTGCGATATTCTAGGGTTCTATGTGATCCTTCATAAAAGTTGATTTTCAGACAAAGTATATAAAATGATTTTTCTGCATCTGTATGAACTTGCCTGTATATATACATATTACTCATATACTGTTGACTGTATGCATTATCACTTAGAGTGTATGTATATATATTATAGTAATTCACTCAGTGAGGTCTGACTCCCCTCCGTTGACTATTTTTCAGGAGAGTCAACTTCCTCAGACCTCAGTAGCAGGTCGATACGCCGGATTTCTTCCGCCCCGGCTTCTTTATGTAAATTGTATACTTGAGTCTTATTTATTTTATCTAGACACTGCAGTAGTTGTGATTTTCAGTAGTTGTGATTTTCAGTAGTTGTGAATTAAAGTATTTGTTTTAAAGGAGATATATTATGTTGAAACTGGATTTGTATAAAAATTATACATTTATGAGATTATATATGTGATGTGATGAGTTTTGAATTGAATCCAGTTGATATGGATGATATTGTAATATTTATGATTTTATTTTCCGCTGCATATTATATTTTTATTGTTATTATTGCATATTTATTTTATTTTTAGGCTTGCTACGGGTTCCGAATTCGAAAGAATTCCCGTTCCCTAGCGCCGGTCATGGCCCCTGTTTTGGGTCGTGACAAAGTTGGTATCAGAGCGAAGTTCGTATCTGAGTGGAGTTCTGTGTCAGGGCTTAGTTTTGTGAGTTGTGGCCCTAGTTTTAAAGTTGTGTTTTCTGTTGGACTACTGCAGTGTATTAGGTTCGAGTATGTCTTGATGAGTATTCCTTGCTATAGTTTTCAGCGTTATTCCTCCGTTGTCTGTTTTGTCTGAATCTTTTCGTTTGTCTTTTCAGAATGAGGAGGCGAGCGCGTGTCGCTCCACCGGTCGTTGAGGCCGAGGATGATGAGTCTTTTCAGGATGAGGTTTTACCTCCTGAGCAGCCAGTTAGACGTAAAGGTCGTGGCAGAGGTAGACCTCGAGGAGCGGCAGGTCGCCGTAGGTAGAGAGAGTTACAGGACGAGGAGCCTGTTGAGCCTGAGTTTGATGTTCCTGTTCCTCCTGTTGTTCAGCCTGCCTATCAGCAGGGTATGTCTGACCCTGAGGCAGCTTTGTTCTATGCCAGAGTTGGCAGGATTGCTTTTGATGGTACTTCTGATCCTTTAGATTTTCTGCATGCGATTGAGACTAGGACTCGGACTGCTCATACCGAGTACCAGAGGATCATGATCGTTGAGTTGTCTGTTGAGGGACTAGCCTTGGATTGGTTTATTCAGATGATCCAGCCCTATATGATGACGATGACATGGGCTCAGTTTTGAGAGCGATTCATGAGGAGATTTTGTCCAGAGCCTCTTCGTTTGAGTTATCGTCTCCGTCTGACCAGTATTTCTCGTGGAGATCGATCTGTAGAGGAGTATACCCGAGAGTTCCTTCATCTGGGTAGATATGCTGAGGATCTGATGCGAGATTAGTATTTCGCTGTTACTACATATGTTACTGGTTTGGGTTCAGCTTTTGCTGGTATGCCTACAGCAGGTCTTACTCTCGAGTCGGTGATTGAGCTAGCTAAGGAGATTGAGCTGAGGTTAGTTAGGCAGGGAGCGATGCCTGATTATTACCAGTTGGGAGTTCAGTCGAGTGGATTGCAGGCTACTCCGTATTCGAGTTTTCATGTTGGTTCGAGTAGTCAGCAGCGAGGTTCGACTCAGCAGAGTCAGAGACAACAACAGCGAGTGCATCAGAGCAGTAGACATGGTCGTGGATGTCAGCGTAGATCATTCAGATTTGGGTCAGGTGCTTCGAGCAGCAGCAGTGGTCGTAGTTCTGGATCAGCGGCCAGTGTTTGTCAGACTTGTGGTAGAGTCCATCAGGGACCGTGTTATCTGACACCACTGACATGTTTCAGATGCGGGCAGACAGGACATTTTGCCAGATCGTGTCCTTATTCTGGGTATCAGCAGCAGCAGATTCCGCGATTCCCACAGCAGTCGATTGCTAGTGCAGCACCCGTGCCATTTCAGTTGCCACCAGCTCAGCATCAGAGTTCTACTCAGTTTGTTCCACAGCAGAGTCGTGGTAGAGGTACTAGAGGAGGTGCTAGAGGTGTTGGCCAGGCTTCTACCAGTCAGCAGGGAGGTCGAGGCCAGGCGAGAGTTTTCCATCTGACTCGGCAGGATGCTCAAGCATCTAATGCAGTCGTGGCAGGTATTCTTTCTGTTTGTTACCTGGATGCTTTGGTTTTATTTGATCTGGGTGCCACGCATTCGTTTGTTTCTCTTATTTTTGCTTCTAAATCTTGTTGGCAAGCTTCGAGGATGGCTTTTCCTTTGTCTGTTGCCACTCCTCTGAGTGATTCTTTGGACGCCGATATTGTTCTTTCTGGTTGTCCAGTTCTCGTGGGAGATAGAGAATTACCCGCTGATTTGATTTTGTTGGATGTGATGGAGTTCGATGTTATTTTAGGAATGGATTGGTTATCCCAGCATTATGCCGTGGTTGATTGCAGGAATAAGGAGGTGATTTTCAGAATTCCTGGTGAAGTAGAATTTAAGTTTGTTGGTGACAGGAGTTCAGCACCTCAGAATCTTATTTCTGTTATTTCAGCTAGGAAGTTGTTGAGGAAAGGTTGTCAGGGGTTTTTGGCATTGGTTAGGGATACGTCAGTGGAGAAGTTGTCACTCACAGATGTTCCTGTTGCTTGTGAGTTTCCTGATGTTTTTCCCGAGGAGTTGCCAGGTTTACCACCTCATAGAGAGATTGAGTTCTGTATAGATGTGATTCCAGGTATTACTCCTATATCTATGCCACCCTATCGTATGGCTCCTGCAGAGTTGAGAGAGTTGAAGGAGCAGTTGCAAGAGTTGTTGGATAAGGGTTTCATCAGACCTAGTGTTTCTCCTTGGGGTGCACCAGTCTTGTTTGTGAAGAAGAAGGATGGTACCCTGAGACTGTGCATTGACTATAGAGAGCTGAATAAGGTGACAGTGAAGAACAAGTATCCTCTCCCGAGGATAGATGATTTATTTGATCAGCTACAAGGTGCACAGTTCTTTTCTAAGGTCGACTTGAGGTCGGGTTATCATCAGCTGCGGATCAGTGAATCCGATATTCCTAAGACAGCTTTCCGCACTCGATATGGCCATTATGAGTTTCTGGTGATGTCTTTTGGTTTAACTAATGCACCAGCAGCTTTTATGGATCTGATGAACAGAGTATTCAGAGCGTATGTGGATCAGTTTGTGGTAGTCTTCATTGATGATATACTAGTATATTCGAGGAGTATGGAAGAACATGTATATCACTTGAGGATTGTACTACAGACACTGAGAGATCATCAGCTTTATGCTAAATTCTCGAAGTGTGATTTCTGGATGGAGAGTGTTTCTTTTCTTGGACACGTAGTGTCTAAAGAAGGTATTCAGGTTGATCCACAGAAGGTTGAGGCAGTATCTGAGTGGCCTAGACCTACTTCAGTTACTGAGATTCGGAGTTTTCTGGGTTTAGCCGGGTATTATAGGCGGTTTATGCAGGATTTTTCCAGGATAGCAGCCCCTATGACTCGCTTGACTCAGAAGAATGTTAGATTCGAGTGGTCAGAAGCTTGTGAGAATAGTTTTCAGTTGTTGAAGGAGAAGTTGACCACAGCGCCAGTATTAGCTTTGCCTAATAGTGTGGATAAGTTCACAGTTTACTGTGATGCCTCTAGAATTGGTTTTGGTTGTGTGTTGATGCAGAATGGAAGGGTGATAGCCTATGCTTCGAGGCAGTTGAAGAAGCATGAGCAGAACTATCCTACACATGATCTTGAGATGGCTGCAGTGATCTTTGCTTTGAAGATTGGGAGACATTATTTGTACGGGGTGACTTGTGAGATATTTACTGATCACAAGAGCCTTAAGTACATTTTTCAGCAGCGAGATTTGAATCTGAGGCAGAGACGATGGTTGGAACTGTTGAAGGATTATGATTGCGAGATTCTTTACCATCCGGGTAAAGCTAATGTGGTAGCAGATGCCTTGAGTAGGAAGTCCTCAGGTAGTCTTGCTCACAACGGTGTGGAGAGGAGACCATTGATCCAGGAATTGCATCTGATGGTGGATCAAGGTCTGATGATGAAGATCAGTAGATCAGGTGGACTGTTAGCTCAGTTTAAAGTACGATCTGTACTAAGGGATAGGATTAAAGCAGCTCAGAGCCGAGATCCTATTCTGGAAGAGCTTACAGAGAATGTCAGAGCAGGGAAGTTCACTGATTTCACACTCGATGATGATGGTGTGTTGTGGATCAGTGATAGATTGTGTGTTCCAGATGTGGATGATTTGAGAGAAGAGATCCTAGAGGAAGCACATTCTACAGCCTACAGCGTACATCCAGGTGTTACTAAGATGTACCACAGTATCAGAGATCTATACTGGTGGGATGGATTGAAGAAGGATGTTGCTGATTATGTTGCTAAGTGCTTGACGTGTCAGCAAGTGAAAGCCGAACATCAGAAGCCTTCTGGGAAGCTTCAGCCTCTTCCTATTCCCGAGTGGAAGTGGGAAAGGATAGCTATGGATTTTGTGGTCGGTTTACCTCGTTCGAAGGATGGATATGATTCCATCTGGGTGATTGTAGATAGGTTGACGAAGTCTGCACATTTCTTACCTGTGAAAGCCACATATTCAGTAGCTAGATTGGCGAAGTTGTACGTGAAGCATATTGTATGCCTTCATGGAGTACCTGTGTCCATTGTGTCAGACAGAGGTTCAGTGTTCACTTCTCGTTTTTGGCAGAAGTTGCAGGAAGCGATGGGCACTAGGTTGGATTTCAGTACTGCTTTTCATCCTCAGACAGATGGTCAGTCTGAGAGGACGATCCAGACACTGGAAGATATGTTGAGGATGTGTGTCTTGGATTTGAGAGGTAGCTGGGATGATCATTTGTCGCTTGTTGAGTTTGCATATAATAACAGCTACCATAGCAGTATTGGCATGGCACCATACGAGGCGTTGTATGGAAGGAAGTGTAGATCCCCGTTGAGTTGGGATGAGATTGGTGAGAGAGCTTTGACTGGACCAGAGATGGTTTAGGATGCTGCAGAGAAAGTCACCGTGATCAAGCGTAGGTTAGAGACCGCAGTTAGTAGACAGAAGAGTTATGCGGATCCTAGGCGCAGAGATGTGGAGTTTCAGGTTGGAGATTTCGTTTTTCTGAAAGTATCTCCGATGAAGGGTGTGATGAGATTTGGCAGGAAGGGTAAGTTAGCACCGAGATATATTGGACCGTTTGAGATTCTGGAGAGAATTGGCACTGTTGCATATCGGTTGGATTTGCCTCCGAGTATGTCATAGGTGCATCCAGTATTTCATATCTCAATGTTGAGGAAGTATATCTCAGATCCTTCACATGTGTTGCAACCTGACAGTGTGGAAGTGAGTGAAGATTTGACGTTTGTGGAAGAACCTGTGGCGATCGTAGATTCTCAAGTTCGACAATTGCGATCGAAGCAGATTCCGATGGTCAAGGTTTTGTGGCGTAGCGACAGAGTTGAAGAGCATACGTGGGAGACTGAAGCTGAGATGCGAGCTTCTTACCCGTATCTCTTTCCTTCCTGATTCTGTAATCTTCTTTTTGGAATTCGGGGACGAATTCTTGTAAGGGGGGAAGACTGTAATATCCCGTGTTTTTTTAAAAATATTTTTACACTGTACCGGGATATGCAGTGTCAATAATTTTGACTATATATGTGATATTTTTATGAGTTGATATGTATTTTAAACCTATTTTAATTACTGTCTATTATTTTCAGTATTTTACGTAAAATTTTCCCGGGACTTTCATTTTCGGGGAAATTTCCACGTAAACAATGTATTATTAATTATTTTAAATGTATTTACGGGTTTGCATGAACTCATACATATTTTTAAATTATTAAATTAAGCCTGTGTGTGTATATTTATTTAATTAGGGTTTATTATTACCCTAATATTTTATTATTTATTTATTATTATTTGATTATTTTATTTATTATTAAATTATTAAAATTTATTATTTTATTATTAATTATTTATTAATATTTAATTATTTTAATTTATTTTCTTTTTTTTTTCTTTTTTTTTCTTTTCCTTTTTCTTTCTTTTTCTTTTTCTTTCTCTTTCCTTTTTCTTTCTTTTTCTTTTTCTTCTTCTTCTTCTTCTTCTTCCCGCGGGCGCCGACCACCATTCTTCTCACCGCCGTTTCTCCCTCCTCCGGCCACCGTTTTCGACACCGCCGGTCTCTATCTTCTCCTTGAGCTCCGGTGAGTGTTATTCTAGCTTTGGTTTGAGCTAAAATGGTCTAGAATTGCTTAGGTTTTGATTTGAAGTTTTCGGCCTCTTTTGGTTTTTGATTTTTTTGAGCTTCGATTTGGATGATTCATGGAAACTTCCTTCACAAATGTTGTTCCTGGTAGCTTAATCTACATGTATGAATTTTTGTAGAATTTTTGGAGATTGTTTGGATTTTTGGGTATTTTTGAATATTTTAATATTATTTTCTAATTTTCGGAAATTAATTATTTAAATTATGAAATTGGAGTTTATGGTTAAATTAGGTGTTGAAATGAATTATAGAAATTTATTTGGAATTTTTATGAATTTCCAAGTATTTATTTTTAATTATTGAAGTTTAGGTGATTTTGGAAAATTAAGTTAATTGTGTTTTAAATTGAATTTAATTGGTTAATTGAGTTTAATTATTGATATTATTGATAAATATGTTGAGAAAATTAATTTTGGATAATTGTATGATTTTTGGTGAATTTTTGAAGTAATTTAGGTATATATATATATATAGGGGTATTTTGGTAATTTTACCCTAAATTGTCTAAAAATGTAATTTAATTGGTTTTAATATTTATTTAAGGTATAAAAATGATTTCTACAAAATATTTAGTATTTTTAACTAATTAAAACTATTTTCCGGGAATTATTTTCAATTATATATATAATATACGGCTTTTCTAATAAAATGAGTTTTAATCGATTTTTACAGTGTTTCAAGATTTATTATGTAATTTCTACGTATGAAATGTATTTTTATGATTTAAGGATATTTTTGGTATATTTGAATATATATTCTGTGTTTGTGGACCCCGGTCGACAGATTGTAGTCTGGAGTCCGACCGAGGGGTTGTGATTGATTGTGGTGTTTATTTTCGAAGTGTGTTTCTTTGCAGGGTCGGCTCTACTCTTTTGAGTAGAGAGATGTCCGTTTTACAGGGGAGGTTCTGTCGGATTTTCGATAGAATTCTCGTAAAACGTGATATCCAGTCGAACCCTAATTTCCGATTCTGTGTTGAATACTCTAGATTTAATTCTAGGATTTCTGTTAGGGTTATTCTAATGTCGATTAATTATTTCTTGTTTAGTTGCGCCGAGACCGAGGGTTAGTGGACTAGGCCCGTCGGACCTGTCTCGTGGAGCGCATTAGATGAGTTACTATATTATATATATATGCTTAGGATGCATGATTTAGAAAATGCATGTTTTATTTTGACTGAATATGCATAAATAACATGATTTATATTCAAGTATATTTTTGGTATATTTTTGGTATATAATAAATTATATACATGTTTTATTAATAAAATATATTTAAAATGTTTTTAAATATATTTTTAGTTTAATTCATGATTTGATTGGATTTATTTGACATATATATACTCAAAATATACCTGGTTTATGTTTGTTGTATTTTCGGTATATATATGGTTTATATTGCTATTTCATTTATATCCATGCATCATGTATTTGTGAATGAATGTTTTATTATTTATTAATGAAGGATACCAATAGAACGTGCTACCTAGTGGGCAGCACTAGGACCGAGTACGTACCGGTACGCCTATAGCTTTAGGCTATATTACTGACTATTTGTGGATATCGATTTGATTATGATTATTGATATATGTGAGATGTGGTTTGTGGGTGTGATTGCTGGAGCTCGGTTGACCAAGTGTCTCGGGGCCAATCACACTGGCAGTCAGACTGCTGGAGCTCGGTTGACTTAGTGTCTCGGGGCCAGTCTACTGTCCAAATGGATTAAGTGGATATATTTGGAATCAGTGAGCCTGTAGGGCTAGAGTGTTGTTTAACACTATTGTCTGAGGTTGCGATATTCTAGGGTTCTATGTGATCCTTCATAAAAGTTGATTTTCAGACAAAGTATATAAAATGATTTTTCTGCATCTGTATGAACTTGCCTGTATATATACATATTACTCATATACTGTTGACTGTATGCATTATCACTTAGAGTGTATGTATATATATTATAGTAATTCACTCAGTGAGGTCTGACTCCCCTCCGTTGACTATTTTTCAGGAGAGTCAACTTCCTCAGACCTCAGTAGCAGGTCGATACGCCGGATTTCTTCCGCCCCGGCTTCTTTATGTAAATTGTATACTTGAGTCTTATTTATTTTATCTAGACACTGCAGTAGTTGTGATTTTCAGTAGTTGTGATTTTCAGTAGTTGTGAATTAAAGTATTTGTTTTAAAGGAGATATATTATGTTGAAACTGGATTTGTATAAAAATTATACATTTATGAGATTATATATGTGATGTGATGAGTTTTGAATTGAATCCAGTTGATATGGATGATATTGTAATATTTATGATTTTATTTTCCGCTGCATATTATATTTTTATTGTTATTATTGCATATTTATTTTATTTTTAGGCTTGCTACGGGTTCCGGATTCGAAAGAATTCCCGTTCCCTAGCGCCGGTCATGGCCCCTGTTTTGGATCATGACATGCTGGTGGCACACCGACAGTAGGTGGTCAGGTTTGCAGCGGTGAGGGGAAGGGTGGTCGTGCGGGAGGAAGAAGAAGAAGAAGAAGAAGAAGAAGAAGAAGAAGAAGAAAAAGAAAAGAAAAGAAAAGAAAAAGAAAAAGAAAAAGAAAAGAAAAAGAAAAAAAAAGAAAAAAGAAAATAATATGTATATATTAAAATATAGTGTATAAATAAAATATGTGGGAAAAATACACATCACATATTATTATATTAATTTAAATAAACAATTAATAAAATATTAGGGTAATATTAATTAAACCCTAATTAAATAAATAAGTACACGTAGGCTTTATTTAGTAATTTAAAAATACGTATGAGTTCATGCAAGTCCCGGGAAAATTTTACGTAAAGCACTGTAAATAATACACAATAATTAAAATAGGTTTTAAATACATATCAACTCGTAAAAATATCGTAATGTATATACAAAAATTATTAACACTGTATATCCCGGTACAGTATTAAAAATGTTTAAAAACACGGGATATTACATATATACTCGAAATATACTTGGTTTATTTTTGGTATATTTCTAGTATATATATGGTTTATATTGTTATTTTTAGTTAATGGCATGCATCATTTATTTTATGAATGTATGGATTTATTTTTAAATGAAGGATATCAATAGAATGTGCTACTTAGTGGGCAACACTAGGATCAAGTGCGTACTAGTACGATGATAGATTTTAGGCTATATTACTAACCTATTTGTGGATTATGATCGGATTGATTTTTATGATGTGAGATGTGATTTGAGTGTGATTGCTGGAGCTCGGTTGACCAAGTGTCTTGGGGCCAATCACACTGACAGTCAGACTGCTGGAGCTTGGTTGACTTAGTGTCTCGGGTCCAGTCTACTGTCTAAATGGAACAAGTGAATTATTTGGAATAAGTGAGCCTGTATGGCTAGAGTGTTGCCTAACACTGTTTGAGGTTGCGATTTTTCTAGGGTTCTATTTGTTCCTTCATAATTGGATATTATTTTCAGTATTTATATAAAATGATTTTTGCTGCATCTGTGTGTTTTGACTCTATATATATTTATTATATGTATACTAATGAATGTGTGCATTTGTTATTTAGTATGCATGTATATATATTATAAAAATTCACTCAGTGAGGTCTGACTCCCCTCCGTTGACTATTTTTCAGGAGGGTCTTCATCTTCAGACCACAGTAGCAGACCCATACGCTTGATTTCTTCTGCCCCGACTTTACTATGTAATCTGCTTACTTGACTTTATTTTATAATCTAGACACTGCAGTAGTTGTAGTCGGTTGTGAGATTTATGTACCATGTTTATATGAGATATGCATTTTAAAGATTTGAACTGAGATTGTATTAAAAGATTATTTATATTTATAAGAGATGGATTTGTATTATTATTCTATTGGCGGATTATTATTTTATTTTATTTATGAGATTTATTTCCGATGCGAGTTATTTTATTTTATGTTATTATTATTGCATGTTTTTATTTTATTTTAAGGTTTGCTATGGGTTTCGGATTCAAAAGAATTCCCATCCCCTAGCACCGGTCATGGCCCCTATTTTGGGTCGTGACAAAGTTGGTATTAGAGCGGAGTTCTATGTCAAGGCTTAGTTATGTGAGTTGTGGCCCTAGTTTTCAATGTTATGTTTTCTTTGAACTACTGTAGTGAATTAGGTTCGAGTATATCTTGATGAGTATTCCTTGATTTAGTTTTCTACGTTATTCCTCCGTTGTTTGTTTTGTCTGAACTCTTTTGTTTGTCTTTTCAGAATGAGGAGGCGAACGCTTGTCGCTCCATCGGTCGTTGAGGCCGAGGATGATGAGTCCTTTCAGGATGAGGTTTTACCTTTTGAGCTGCCAATTAGATGCAGAGGTCGTGGCAGAGGTAGACCTCGAGGAGTGGTAGGTCGTCATAGGTAGAGAGAGATACAAGATGAGGAGCCTGTAGAGCTTGAGTACGAGGATGTTCCTGTACCTCCAGTTGTTTCGCCTGTTCAGCCTAGCTGTCAGCACGGTGTGTTTGACCCTGAGGTAGCTCTATTTTATGCCAGAGTTAGCAGGATCACTTTTGATGGGACGTCTGATCCATTAGATTTTCTGCATGCGATCGAGACTAGGACTCGGACTGCTCACACCGAGTACTAGTGGATCATGATCGTCGAGCTGTTTATTGAGGGACCAGCCCTGGACTGGTTTATTTAGATGATCTAGCCTTATATAATGACGATGACTTGGGCTCAGTTCAGAGAGCAATTCATTAGGAGATTCTGCTCAGAGCTGCTTCGTATGATTTATCGACTCTGATTGACCAGCATTTCGCGTAGTGATAGATCTGTTGAGGAGTACACCTGAGAGTTCCTCTGACTTGGTAGATATGCAGAGGATTTGATGCGAGACCAGTATTTCGCAATCACCACCTATGTCATTGGATTGGGTTCTGCATTTGTTGGTATGCCTACAGTGGGCTTTACTCTGGAGTCAGTTATTGAGTAGGCCAAGGAGATTGAGCTGAGGCTAGTCAAGCAAGGAGCTATGCCTGATTATTACCAGTTGGGTGTTCAGTCAGGTGGATTTCATACTACTCCATACTCGAGTTTTCATATTGGATCGAGTAGTCAGTAGAGAGGTCTAACTCAGTAGAGTTAGAGATAGCAACATTAAGTACATCGGAGTAGTAGACATGATCGTGGAGGTCAGCATAGACCATTCAGACTTGGGTTAGGTGCTTTGAGTAGCAGCAGTGGACGTAGTTTTGGATCAGCTGCTAGTGTTTGCCAGACATACGGCGGAGTCTATCAAGGACCGTGTTACATGACACCACTGACGTGCTTCAGATGTGTCCCGACCCAAAACAGGGGCCATGACCGGCGCTAGGGAACAGGAATTCTTTCGAATCTGGAACCCGTAGTAAGCCTAAAAATAAAATAAACATGCAATAATAATAATAACAATATCAAATGCAGTGGAAATGAAAATCATAAATATCACAATATTATTTTCACCAACTGGATTTAAATCAAATCTCATCTCATATATATAAATCTTTTAATACAAATCCAGTTTCAAATATAATACAATATCTCACATAAATAAAATACATAAAATCCCACAAATTAATTTACAACTACTGCAGTGTCTAGATTATAAAAATAAGACTCAAGTAAGCAGTTTACACAAAGAAGCCGGGGCAGAAGAAATCCGGCGTACAGGCCTGCTACTGAGGTCTGAAGATGTTGACTCTCCTGAAAAATTATCAACGGAGGGGAGTCAGACCTCACTAAGTGAATTACTATAATATATATACATACACACTAAATGACAATGCATACAGTCAATAGTACATATCTAATATGTATATATACAAACAATACACACAGATGTAGGAAAATCATTTTAAATGTTTTTATTAAAACCGTCATTTATGAAGGATCAAATAGAACCCTATGATATCGCAACCTCAGAAATAGTGTTAGACAACACTCTAGCCATACAGGCTCACTTAATCCAAATATGTCCACTTAATCCATTTAGACAGTAGACTGGCCCCGAGACACTAAGTCAACCGAGCTCCAGCAGTCTGACTGCCAGTGTGATTGGCCCCGAGACACTTGGTCAACCGAGCTCCAGCAATCACACCTCCAAACCATATCTCACACATCAAATAATCATATTCAATCAATATCCATAAATGGTTAGTAATATAGCCTAAATACTACAGGCGTACCGGTACGTACTCGATCCTAGTGCTGCCCACTAGGTAGCACGTTCTATTGATATCCTTCATTAATAAATGTAAAACATTCATTCACAAAAATAAATGATGCATGAAGTTCAATAAAATATCAACATAAACCATATATATACTAGAAATATACCAAAAATCAACCAGATATATTTCGAGTATATATACGTCAAATAAATCCAATTAAATCATAAATTAAACTAGAAATATATTTAAAAACATTTTTAAATATAATTTATTAACAAAACATGCATATAATTTAATATATACCAAAAATATACTTAAATACAAATCACATTATGTATGCATATTTAATCAAAATAAAACATATATTTCTAAATCATGCATCCTAAAGCATATATATATAGTATAGTAACTCACCCTAGTGCGCTCCACGAGACGGGTCCGACGGGCCTGGTCCACTAGCCCTCGGTCTCGGTGCAACTAAACAAACAATAAATAACCGACATTAGAATAAACCTAACAGAAATCCTAGAATTCGATCTGGAGTATTAAACACAGAATTGATATTAGGGTTCAACCAGATATCACGTTTTACGAGAATTCTACCAAAAATTCGGCAGAACCTCCCCTGTAAAACGGACATCTCTCTACTCAAAAGAGTAGAGCTGACCCTGCAAAGAAATACACTTCAAAAAAAACAAGCTCAACACTCAACCACAACCCATCGGTCGGACTCCAAACTACAATCTACCGACTGGGGTTCACAAACACAGAATAATTCTGAAAATACCAAACATACCCTTATAACATAGAAATTCATTTTATACGTAAAAATTACATAATTAACCTTTAAACACATTAAAAACCGATAAAAACTCATTTTATTAGAAAAACCGTATATTATATAGATAATTGAAAATAATTCACGAAAAATAGTTTTAATTAGTTAAAAATACTAAATAATTTATAGAAATCATTTTTATACCTTAAATAACTATTAAAACCAATTAAATTACATTTTTAGCCAATTTAGGATAAAATTACCAAAATGCCCTTATATATATAAATATACTATAATTACTTCAAAAATTCACCAAAAATTATAAAATTATCCAAAATTAATTTTCTCAACATATTTATCAATAATATTAATAATTAAACTCAATTAACCAATTAAATTCAATTAAAAACATAATTAACCCTAATTTCCCAAATTACATAAACTTCAATAATTCAAAATAAATACTTAGAAATTCATAAAAATTCCAAATAAATTCCTATAATTCATTTCAACACCTAATTTAACCATAAAACACAATTTCATAATTTAAATAATTAATTTCCGAAAATTAGAAAATAATATTAAAATATTCAAAAATACCCAAAAATCCAAAAAATCTCCAAAAATTCCAAAAAAATTCATACATGTAGATTTTTAAGCTATTAGGAACAACATTTTGTGAAGGGAGTTTTCATGAATCAAGCAATTCGAAGCTCAAAAAAATCAAAAACCCTAATATGGCCGAATTCAAAAATTCAAAACCTAAGCAAATCTAGACCATTTAAGCTCAAACCAAAGCTAGAATCACACTCACCGAAGCTCAAGGAGAAGAAAGAGACCGGCGGTGTCAAAAATGGTGGCCGAAATCGTCGTCGACTGCGAGAAGCTCAACTTGATGCCATGGCGGATTTCGGGCGTTCCAGCGGGCTTCCGGCGGCCTGGTCACGTCGGAGAGGAAAAGGAAGGAAGGGGAAGAAGGTTGGCGGTATCTGGTGGCGGCGAAGGGCAATCCGGCGTGCTAGAATGGGAGGCGTAGTGACGGTAGACGATTGGGAGAGAAGAAGGAGAAGGGAGGGGCTAAACGGTAATTTTTCAAATCATTTTGTTTTAATAATCTATATGTATATATATATACTTTATACTATATAATAAAATAATATTAAATTAAACACATTAAATATACACCACACACATAAAATTTAATATTTCAACATTTAATATTAATAAAAAAAATAATTAAATAACAATAAAATAAATAAACAATCAATAAAATATTAGGGTAATATTAATTAAACCCTAATTAAATAAATATGTACACATAGGCTTTATTTAGTATTTTAAAAATACGTATGAGTTCATGCAAGTCCAAAAATATATTTAAAATAATTAATAATAAATTATTTACGTGAAAATTTCCCCGAAAATGAAAGTCCCGGGAAAATTTTACATAAAGCACTGTAAATAATACACAATAATTAAAATAGGTTTTAAATACATATCAACTCATAAAAATATCATAATATATATACAAAAATTATTAACACTGCATATCCCGGTACAGTGTAAAAATATTTAAAAACACGGGATATTACAGTCTTCCCCCCTTACAAGAATTCGTCCCCGAATTCCAGAAAACAAGATCAAGAAGGAAAGAGATATGGGTAAGAAGCTCGCATCTCAGCTTCAGTCTCTCATGTATGCTCCTCGACTCTATCGCTACGCCACAGAACCTTGACCATCAGAATCTATTTCAAACGCAACTGTCGAACTTGATAATCAACGATTGCCACAGGTTCTTCCACAAACACCAAATCTTCACTCACTTCTACACTGTCGGGCTGCAACACGTGTGAAGGGTCTGAGATATACTTCCTCAACATCGAGATATGAAATACTGGATGCACCTGCGACATACTCGGAGGCAAATCCAACCGATATGCAACAGTGCCAACTCTCTCCAGAATCTCAAATGGTCCAATATATCTCGGTGCTAACTTACCCTTCCTACCAAATCTCATCACACCCTTCATTGGAGATACCTTCAGAAAAACAAAATCTCCAACCTGAAACTCCACATCTCTACGCCTAGGATCCGCATAACTCTTCTGCCAGCTAACTGCGGTCTCTAATCTTCGCTTAATCACGATGACTTTCTCTACAGCATCCTGAACCATCTCAGGTCCAGTCAAAGCTCTCTCACCAATCTCATCCCAACTCAAAGGGGATCTACACTTCCTTCCATACAACGCCTCATACGGTGCCATACCAATACTGCTATGGTAGCTGTTATTATATGCAAACTCAACGAGTGGCAAATGATCATCCCAGCTACCTCCCAAATCCAGGACACACATCCTCAATATATCTTCCAGTGTATGGATTGTCCTCTCAGACTGACCATCTGTCTAAGGATGAAAAGCAGTACTGAAGTCCAACCTAGTGCCCATCGCTTCTTACAACTTCTGCCAAAAATGGGAAGTAAACATCGATCCTCTGTCTGACACAATGGACACAAGTTGTAATATCCCGTGTTTTTAAAATATTTTTACACTGTACCGAGATATGCAATGTTAATAATTTTTGTACATTATATGATATTTTTACGAGTTAATATGTATTTAAAATCTATTTTAATTACGGTGTATTATTTTCAGTGTTTTACGTAAAATTTTCCCAAGACTTGCATTTTCGGGGAAATTTTCACGTAAACAATGTAATATTAATTATTTTAAATGTATTTACGGACTTGCATGAACTCATGCATATTTTTAAATTATTAAATAAAGCCTGTGTGTGTATATTTATTTAATTAGGGTTTATTATTACCCTAATATTTTATTAAGTATTTATTTATTTTATTATTATTTAATTAATTTTATTTAGTATAAATTATTAAAATATTAAATTTTGTGTGTGGTGTATATTTGATGTGTGTAATTTAATATTATTTTATTATATAGTGTAAAGTATATATATATACATATATACATTAATATTTGTCAAAAATCAAAAGAATTGGAAAATTACCATTTTGCCCCCCGAGTCTCCTTCTTCCTCCCGATCCTTCTCCTTGCCGTCCGGGCATCTGTCACGCCATTTCTTCACCGTGGGTGTGCCGTCCGGTGTGCCACCGTCTTCCCCGACCAATTTCGCCGCCTGAGGAGGCCGTTTCCGGTGCCTGAAAGTCGATTTTGGCCGGAGAAGCCGAAAATCGATCCACCGTCGATCATGCCGATTCCAGCCACCGTTTTCGACACCACCGGTCTCTTTCTTCTCCTTGAGCTTCGGTGAGTGTGATTCTAGCTTTGGTTTGAGCTAAAATGGTCTAGAATTGCTTAGGTTTCGATTTTGTCAATTTCGGCCTATTAGGGTTTTTGATTTTTTTGAGCTTCGAATTGGATGATTCATGAAAAATCCCTTCCCAAATGTTGTTCCTAGTAGATCAATCTACATGTATGAATTTTTGTAGAATTTTTGGAGAATTTTTGGATTTTTGGGTATTTTTGAATATTTTAATATTTTTTTCTAATTTTTGGAAATTAATTATTTAAATTATGAAATTGGAGTTTATGGTTGAATTAGGTGTTGAAATGAATTATAGGAATTTATTTGGAATTTTTATGAATTTCTAAGTATTTATTTTGAATTAATTGAGTTTATGTAATTTTGAGAAATTAGGGCTAATTGTGTTTTTATTTGAATTTAATTGGTTAATTGAGTTTAATTATTGATATTATTGATAAATATGTTGAGAAAATTAATTTTGGATAATTGTATGATTTTTGGTGAATTTTTGAAGTAATTTAGGTATATTTATATATATAGGGGTATTTTGGTAATTTTACCCTAAATTGGCTAAAAATGTAATTTAATTGGTTTTAATAGTTATTTAAGGTATAAAAATGATTTCTACAAAATATTTGGTATTTTTAACTAATTAAAACTATTTTTCGTGAATTATTTTCAATTATATATATAATATACGGTTTTTCAAATAAAATGAGTTTTAATCGGTTTTTACAGTGTTTTAAGGTTAATTATGTAATTTCCACTTATAAAATGTATTTCTAGGTTTTAAGGATATTTTTGGTATTTTCTGGAATTATTCTGTGTTTGTGGACCCCGGTCGGTAGATTGTACTTTGGAGTCCGACCGAGGGGTTGTGGTTGAGTGTTGAGCTTGTTTTTCGAAGTGTGTTTCCTTGCAGGGTTGGCTCTACTCTTTTGAGTAGAGAGATGTCCGTTTTATAGGGGAGGTTCTGTCGAATTTTCGGTAGAATTCTCGTAAAACGTGATGTCCAGTCGAACCCTAATTTCTGATTCTGTGTTTAATACTCTAGATTAAATTCTAGGATTTCTGTTAGGTTTATTCTAATGTCGATTATTTATTGCTTGTTTAGTTGCGCCGAGACCGAGGGCTAGTGGACCAGGCCCGTCGGACCTGTCTCGTGGAGCGCATTAGGTGAGTTACTATACTATATATATATGCTTAGGATGCATGATTTAGAAATGCATATTTTATGTTGATTAAATATGCATAAATAAATTGATTATTTCTTAAGTTTATATTAGTATATTTTTGGTTTATTTTTGGTATATACTAAATTATATGCATATTTTGTGAATAAAATATATTTAAAATGTTTTTAAATATATTTCCAGCTTAATTTATAATTTGATTGAATGTATTTGATATATATATACTCAAAATATACCTGGTTTACTTTTGGTATATTTTCGGTATATATATGGATTATATTATTATTTCATTTACATTCATGCATCATTTATTTTTGTGAATGAATGTTTTACATTATTAATGATGAAGGATATCAATAGAACGTGCTACCTAGTGGGCAGCACTAGGACCGAGTACGTACCGGTACGCCTATAGTATTTAGGCTATATTACTAACTTATTTATGGATATTGATTGATTATGATTATTGATATGTGTGAGATGTGGTTTGTGGGTGTGATTGCTGGAGCTCGGTTGACCAAGTGTCTCGGGGCCAATCACACTGGCAGTCAGACTGCTGGAGCTCGGTTGACTTAGTGTCTCGGGGCCAGTCTACTGTCCAAATGGATTAAGTGGATATATTTGGAATAAGTGAGCCTGTATGGCTAGAGTGTTGTTTAACACTATTTTCGAGGTTACGATATTCTAGGGTTCTATGTGATCCTTCATAAAAGATGATTTTCAGATAAAATATATAAAAATGATTTTATTGCATCTGTGTGTAATTGCCTGTATATATACATATTATATATACTGTTGACTGTATGCATTATCACTTAGTGTGTATGTATATATATTATAGTAATTCACTCAGTGAGGTCTGACTCCCCTCCGTTGACTATTTTTCAGGAGAGTCAACTTCCTCAGACCTCAGTAGCAGGTCGATACGCCGGATTTCTTTCGCCCCGGCTTCTTTATGTAAATCTTTTACTTGAGTCTTATTTATTTTATCTAGACACTGCAGTAGTTGTGAATTAAAGTATTGTATTTCATGTAATTTATTTTAAAGAGATGTATTATATTAAAACTGGATTTATACTAAAGAGATTATGTATTTATGAGATGAGATTTTTATTTAAATCCAGTGATGAAAATGATATTGTGATATTTAAGATTTTTATTTCCGCTGCATATTATATGATTATTGTTATTGTAATTATTGCATGTTTATTTTATTTTTAGGCTTGCTACGGGTTTCGGATTCGAAAGAATTCCCGTTCTCTAGCGCCGATCATGGCCCCTGTTTTGGGTCGTGACAAAGTTGGTATCAGAGCAGAGTTCTGTGTCAGGGCTTAGTTATGTGAGTTGTGGCCCTAGTTTTAAAGTTGTGTTTTCTTTTGGTAACTACTGCAGTGTATTAGGTTCGAGTATGTCTTGATAAGTATTCCTTGCTGTAGTTTTCAGCGTTATTCCTCCGTTGTTTGTTTTGTCTGAATTTTTTCGTTTGTCTTTTCAGAATGAGGAGGTGAGCACGTGTCGCTCCACCGGTCGTTGAGGCCGAGGATGATGAGTCTTTTCAGGACAAGGTTTTACCTCCTGAGCAGCCAGTTAGACGTAGAGGTCATGGCAGAGGTAGACCTCGAGGAGCGGCAGGTCGCCGTAGGCAGAGAGAGTTACAGGACGAGGAGCCTGTTGAGCCTAAGTTTGATGTTCCTATTCCTCCAGTTGTTCAGCTTGCCTATCAGTAGGGTATGTCTGACCCTGAGGCAGCTTTGTTCTATGCCCGAGTTGGCAGGATTGCTTTTGATGGTACTTCTGATCCTTTAGATTTTCTGCATGCGATTGAGACTAGGACTCGGACTGCTCATACCGAGTACCAGCGGATCATGATCGTTGAGTTGTCTGTTGAGGGACCAGCCTTAGATTGGTTTATTAAGATGATCCAGCCCTATATGATGACGATGACATGGGCTCAGTTTCGAGAGCGGTTTATGAGGAGATTTTGTCCAGAGCCTCTTCGTTTGAGTTATCATCTTTGATTGACCAGTATTTCTCGTGGAGATCGATCAGTAGAGGAGTATACCCGAGAGTTTCTTCGTCTGGGTAGATATGCTGAGGATCTGATGCGAGATCAGTATTTCGCTGTTACTACGTATGTTACTGGTTTGGGTTCAGCTTTTGCTGGTATGCCTACAGCAGGTCTTACTCTCGAGTCTGTGATCGAGTTAGCTAAGGAGATTGAGTTGAGGCTAGTTAGGCAGGGAGCGATGCCTGATTATTACCAGCTGGGAGTTTAGTCGAGTGGATTGCAGGCTACTCCATATTCGAGTTTTCATGTTGGTTCGAGTAGTCAGCAGTGAGGTTCGACTCAGCAGAGTCAGAGATAGCAGCAGCGAGTGCATCGGAGCAGTAGACATGGCCGTGGAGGTCAGCGTAGATCATTCAGATTTGGGTCAGGTGCTTCGAGCAGTAGTAGTGGTCGTAGTTCTGGATCAATGGCCAGTGTTTGTCAGACTTGTGGTAGAGTCCATCAGGGACCGTGTTATCTGACACCACTGACATGCTTCAGATGTGGGCAGACAGGACATTTTGCCAGATCGTGTCCTTATTTCGGGTATCAGCAGCAGTAGATTTTGCGATTCCCACAGCAGTCGATTGCTAGTGCAGCACCCGTGCCATTTCAGTTGCCACCAGCCCAGCATCAGAGTTCCACTCAGTTTGTTCCACAGCAGAGTCGTGGTAGAGGTACTAGAGGAGGTGCCAGAGGTGTTGGCCAGGCTTCTACCAGTCAGCAGGGAGGTCGAGGTCAGGCCAGAGTCTTCCATCTGACTCAGCAGGATGCTCAGGCATCTAATGCAGTCGTGGCAGGTATTGTTTCTGTTTGTTACCTGGATGCTTGGGTTTTGTTTGATCCGGGTGCCACACATTCATTTGTTTCTCCTATTTTTGCTTCTAAATCTTGTTGGCAAGCTTCGAGGATGGCTTTTCCTTTGTCTGTTACCACTCCTCTGAGCGATTCCTTGGACGCCGATATTGTTCTTTCTAGTTGTCCAGTTCTCGTGGGAGATAGAGAATTACCCGCTGATTTGATTTTATTGGATGTGATGGAGTTTGATGTTATTTTGGGAATGGATTGGTTATCTCAGCACTATGCCATGGTAGATTGTAGGAATAAGGAGGTGACTTTTAGAATTCCTGGTGAAGAAGAATTTAAGTTTGTTGGTGATAGGAGTTCAGCACCTCAGAATCTTATTTCTGTTATTATGGCTAGGAAGTTGTTGAGGAAAGGTTGTCAAGGGTTTTTGGCATTGGCTAGGGATACGTCAGTGGAGAAGTTGTCACTCACAGATGTTCCTGTTGCTTATGAGTTTCTTGATGTTTTTCCCAAGGAGTTGCCAGGTTTACCACCTCATAGAGAGATTGAATTCTGTATTCATGTGGTTCCAGGTACTACTCCTATATCTATGCCACCCTATCGTATGGCTCCTGCTGAGTTGAAAGAGTTGAAGGAACAATTGCAAGAGTTGTTGGATAAAGGTTTCATCAGACCTAGTGTTTCTCCTTGGGGTGCACCAGTCTTGTTTGTGAAGAAGAAGGATGGTACCCTGAGACTGTGCATTGACTACAGAGAGCTGAATAAGGTGACAGTGAAGAACAAGTATCCTCTCCCGAGGATAGATGATTTGTTGGATCAGTTACAGGGTGCACAGTTCTTTTCTAAGGTCGACTTGAGGTCGGGTTATCATCAGCTGCGGATTAGTGAAGCTGATATTCCTAAGACAGCATTCCGCACTAGATATGGCCATTATGAGTTTCTGGTGATGTCTTTTGGTTTGACTAATGCACCAGCAGCTTTTATGGATCTGATGAATAGGGTATTCAGACCGTATGTGGATCAGTTTGTGGTAGTCTTCATTGATGATATACTGGTTTATTCGAGGAGTATGGAAGAGCACGTATATTATTTGAGGATTGTACTACAGACATTGAGAGATCATCAGCTTTATGCTAAATTCTCGAAGTGTGATTTCTGGATGGAGAATGTTTCTTTTCTTGGACACGTAGTGTCTAAAGAAGGTATTCAGGTTGATCCACAGAAGGTTGAGGCAGTATCTGAGTGGCCTAGACCTACTTCTGTTACGGAGATTCGAAGTTTTCTGGGTTTAGCCCGGTATTATAGGCGGTTTGTGCAGGATTTTTCCAGGATAGCAGCCCCTATGACTCACTTGACTCAGAAGAATGTTAGATTCGAGTGGTCAGAAGCTTGTGAGAATAGTTTTTAGTTATTGAAAGAGAAGTTGACCACAGCGCCAGTATTAGCTTTGCCTAATAGTGTGGATAAGTTCACAGTTTACTGTGATGCCTCTAGAATTGGTCTTGGTTGTGTGTTGATGCAGAATGGAAGGGTGATAGCCTATGCTTCGAGGCAGTTGAAGAAGCATGAGTAGAACTATCCTACACATGATCTTGAGATGGCTGCAGTGATATTTGCTTTGAAGATTTGGAGACATTATTTGTATGGGGTGACTTGTGAGATATTTACTGATCACAAGAGCCTTAAGTACATTTTCCAGCAGCGAGATTTGAATTTGAGGCAGAGGAGATGGTTGGAATTATTGAAGGATTATGATTGCGAGATTCTTTACCATCTGGGTAAAGCTAATGTTGTAGCAGATGGCTTGAGTAGGAAGTCTTCAGGTAGTCTTGCTCACATCGGTGTTGAGAGAAGACCATTGATCCAGGAGTTGCATCTATTGGTGGATCAAGGTCTGATGATGAAGATTAGTAGATCAGGTGGATTGCTAGCTCAGTTTAAAGTACGATCTATACTGAGGGATAGGATTAAAGCAGCTCAGAGCCGAGATCCCATTCTGGAAGAGCTTGCAGAGAATGTCAGAGCAGGGAAGTTCACTGATTTCACACTCGATGATGATGGTGTGTTGTGGATCAATGGTAGATTGTGTGTTCCTGATGTGGATGACTTGAGAGAAGAGATCCTAGAAGAAGCACATTCTACAGCTTATAGCGTTCATCCAGGTGTTACTAAGATGTACCACTGTATCAGAGATCTATATTGGTGGGATGGATTGAAGAAGGATGTCGCTGATTATGTTGCTAAGTGTTTGACGTGTCAGCAAGTGAAAGCCGAACATCAGAAGCCTTCTGGGAAGCTTCAGCCTCTTCCTATTCCCGAGTGGAAGTGGGAAAGGATAGCTATGGATTTTGTGGTCGGTTTACCTCGTTCGAAGGATGGGTACGATTCCATTTGGGTGATTGTAGACAGGTTGACAAAGTCTGCACATTTCTTGCCTGTGAAAGCCACATATTCAGTTGCTAGATTGGCGAAGTTGTATGTGAAGCATATTGTGTGCCTTCATGGAGTACCTGTGTCCATTGTGTCAGATAGAGGTTCAGTGTTTACTTCTCGTTTTTGGCATAAGTTGCAGGAAGCGATGGGCACTAGGTTGGATTTCAGTACTATTTTTCATCCTCAGACAGATGGTCAGTCTGAGAGGACGATCCAGACACTAGAAGATATGTTGAGGATGTGTGTCTTGGATTTGGGAGGTAGCTAGGATGATCATTTGTCGCTTGTTGAGTTTGCATATAATAACAACTACCATAGCAGTATTGGTATGGCACCATATGAGGCGTTGTATGGAAGGAAGTGTAGATCCCTGTTGAGTTGGGATGAGATTGGTGAGAGAGCTTTGACTGGACCAGAGATGGTTCAGGATGCTGCAGAGAAAGTCGCCGTGATCAAGCGCAGATTAGAGACCGCAGTTAGCAGACAGAAGAGTTATGCAGATCCTAGGCGCAGAGATGTGGAGTTTCAGGTTGGAGATCTCATTTTTCTGAAAGTATCTCCGATGAAGGGTGTGATGAGATTTGGCATGAAGGGTAAGTTAGCACCGAGATATATTGGACCGTTTGAGATTCTGGAGAGAGTTGGCACTGTTGCATATCGGTTGGATTTGCCTCCGAGTATGTCACAGGTGCATCCAGTATTTCATATCTCGATGTTGAGGAAGTATATCTCAGACCCTTCACACGTGTTGCAGCCCGACAGTGTAGAAGTGAGTGAAGACTTGACATTTGTGGAAGAACTTGTGGCGATCGTTGATTATCAAATTCGACAGTTGCGATCGAAGCAGATTCCGATGGTCAAGGTTCTGTGGCGTAGCGACAGAGTTGAAGAGCATACGTGGGAGACTGAAGCTGAGATGCGAGCTTCTTACCCGTATCTCTTTCCTCCTTGATCTTGTTTTCTGGAATTCGGGGACGAATTCTTGTAAGGGGGGAAGACTGTAATATCCCGTGTTTTTAAAATATTTTTACACTGTACCGGGATATGCAGTGTTAATAATTTCTGTACATTATATGATATTTTTACGAGGTAATATGTATTTAAAATCTATTTTAATTACGGTGTATTATTTTCAATGTTTTACGTAAAATTTTCCCGGGACTTGCATTTTCGGGGAAATTTTCACGTAAACAATGTAATATTAATTATTTTAAATGTATTTACGGACTTGCATGAACTCATGCGTATTTTTAAATTATTAAATAAAGCCTGTGTGTGTATATTTATTTAATTAGGGTTTATTATTACCCTAATATTTTATTAAGTATTTATTTGTTTTATTGTTATTTAATTAATTTTATTTAGTATAAATTATTAAAATATTAAATTTTATGTGTGTGGTGTATATTTGATGTGTGTAATTTAATATTATTTTATTATATAGTGTAAAGTATATATATATACATATATACATTAATATTTGTCAAAAATCAAAAGAATTGGAAAATTACCATTTTGCCCCCCGAGTCTCCTTCTTCCTCCCGATCCTTCTCCTTGCCATCCGGGCATCTGTCACACCGTTTCTTCACCATGGGTGTGCCGTCCGGTGTGCCACCGTCTTCCCCGACCAATTCTGCCGCCTGAGGAGGCCGTTTCCGGCGCCTGGAAGTCGATTTTGGCCGGAGAAGCCGAAAATCGATCCACCGTCGATCACGTCGATTTCGGCCACTCTTTTCGACACCACCGGTCTCTTTCTTCTCCTTGAGCTCCGGTGAGTGTGATTCTAGCTTTGGTTTGAGCTAAAATGGTCTAGAATTGCTTAGGTTTCGATTTTGTCAATTTCGGCCTATTAGGATTTTTGATTTTTTTGAGCTTCTAATTGGATGATTCATGAAAACTCCCTTCACAAATGTTGTTCCTAGTAGATCAATCTACATGTATGAATTTTTGTATAATTTTTGGAGATTTTTTGGATTTTTGGGTATTTTTGAATATTTTAATATTTTTTTCTAATTTTTGGAAATTAATTATTTAAATTATGAAATTGGAGTTTATGGTTGAATTAGGTGTTGAAATGAATTATAGAAATTTATTTGGAATTTTTATGAATTTCTAAGTATTTATTTTGAATTAATTGAGTTTATGTAATTTTGAGAAATTAGGGCTAATTGTGTTTTTATTTGAATTTAATTGGTTAATTGAGTTTAATTATTGATATTATTGATAAATATGTTGAGAAAATTAATTTTGGATAATTGTATGATTTTTGGTGAATTTTTGAAGTAATTTAGGTATATTTATATATATAGGGGTATTTTGGTAATTTTACCCTAAATTGGCTAAAAATGTAATTTAATTGGTTTTAATAGTTATTTAAGGTATAAAAATGATTTCTACAAAATATTTGGTATTTTTAACTAATTAAAACTATTTTTCGTGAATCATTTTCAATTATATATATAATATACGGTTTTTCAAATAAAATGAGTTTTAATCGGTTTTTACAGTGTTTTAAGGTTAATTATGTAATTTCCACTTATAAAATGTATTTCTAGGTTTTAAGGATATTTTTGGTATTTTCTGGAATTATTCTGTGTTTGTGGACCCCGGTCGGTAGATTGTACTTTGGAGTCCGACCGAGGGGTTATGGTTGAGTGTTGAGCTTGTTTTTCGAAGTGTGTTTCCTTGCAGGGTCGGCTCTACTCTTTTGAGTAGAGAGATGTCCATTTTACAGGGGAGGTTCTGCCGAATTTTTGGTAGAATTCTCGTAAAACGTGATGTCCAGTCGAACCCTAATTTCCGATTTTGTGTTTAATACTCTAGATTAAATTCTAGGATTTCTGTTAGGTTTATTCTAATGTCGATTATTTATTGCTTGTTTAGTTGCGCCGAGACCGAGGGCTAGTGGACCAGGCCCGTCGGACCTGTCTCGTGGAGCGCATTAGGTGAGTTACTATACTATATATATATGCTTAGGATGCATGATTTAGAAATGCATATTTTATGTTGATTAAATATGCATAAATAAATTGATTATTTCTTAAGTTTATATTAGTATATTTTTGGTTTATTTTTGGTATATACTAAATTATATGCATATTTTGTGAATAAAATATATTTAAAATGTTTTTAAATATATTTCCAGCTTAATTTATAATTTGATTGAATGTATTTGATATATATATACTCGAAATATACCTGGTTTACTTTTGGTATATTTCCGATATATATATGGATTATATTGTTATTTCATTTACATTCATGCATCATTTATTTTTGTGAATGAATGTTTTACATTATTAATGATGAAGGATATCAATAGAACGTGCTACCTAGTGGGCAGCACTAGGACCGAGTACGTACCGGTACGCCTATAGTATTTAGGCTATATTACTAACTTATTTATGGATATTGATTGATTATGATTATTGATATGTGTGAGATGTGGTTTGTGGGTGTGATTGCTGGAGCTCGGTTGACTAAGTGTCTCGGGGCCAATCACACTGGCAGTCAGACTGCTGGAGCTCGGTTGACTTAGTGTCTCGGGGCCAGTCTACTGTCCAAATGGATTAAGTGGATATATTTGGAATAAGTGAGCCTGTATGGCTAGAGTGTTGTTTAACACTATTTTCGAGGTTGCGATATTTTAGGGTTCTATGTGATCCTTCATAAAAGATGATTTTCAGATAAAATATATAAAAATGATTTTATTGCATCTGTGTGTAATTGCCTGTATATATACATATTATATATACTGTTGACTGTATGCATTATCACTTAGTGTGTATGTATATATATTATAGTAATTCACTCAGTGAGGTCTGACTCCCCTCCGTTGACTATTTTTCAGGAGAGTTAACTTCCTCAGACCTCAGTAACAGGTCGATACGCCGGATTTCTTCCGCCCCGGCTTCTTTATGTAAATCTTTTACTTGAGTCTTATTTATTTTATCTAGACACTGCAGTAGTTGTGAATTAAAGTATTGGATTTCATGTAATTTATTTTAAAGAGATGTATTATATTAAAACTGGATTTGTACTAAAGAGATTATGTATTTATGAGATGAGATTTTTATTTAAATCCAGTGATGAAAATGATATTGTGATATTTAAGATTTTTATTTCCGCTGCATATTATATGATTATTGTTATTGTAATTATTGCATGTTTATTTTATTTTTAGGCTTGCTACGAGTTCCGGATTCGAAAGAATTCCCGTTCCCTAGCGCTGGTCATGGCCCCTGTTTTGGGTCGTGACACAAGTACCCCATGAAGGCACACAATATGCTTCACGTACAACTTCACCAATCTAGCAACTGAATATGTGGCTTTCACAGGCAAGAAATGTGCAGACTTCGTCAATCTGTCTACAATCACCCAGATGGAATTGTATCCATCCTTCGAACGAGGTAAACCGACCACAAAATCCATAGCTATCCTTTCCCACTTCCACTCGGGAATAGGAAGAGGTTGAAGCTTCCCATAAGGCTTCTGATGTTCGGCTTTCACTTGCTGACACGTCAAGCACTTCGCAACATAATCAACGACATCCTTCTTCAATCCGTCCCACCAGTATAGATCTCTGATACTGTGGTACATCTTAGTGACACCCGGATGAACGCTATAAGCTGTAGAATGTGCTTCCTCTAAAATCTCTTCTCTCAAATCATCCACGTCAGGAACACATAATCTACCACTGATCCACAACACACCATCATCATCAAGCGTGAAATCAGTGAACTTCCCTGCTCGAACATTCTCTGCAAGTTCTTCTAGAATAGGATCTCGGCTCTGAGCTGCTTTAATCCTATCCCTCAGTACAGATCGCACCTTAAATTGAGCTAGCAGTCCACCTGATCTACTAATCTTCATCATCAGACCTTGATCCACCAACAGATGCAATTCCTGGATCAATGGTCTCCTCTCAACACCGATGTGAGCAAGACTGCCTAAGGACTTCCTACTCAAGGCATCTGCTACCACATTAGCTTTACCCGAATGATATAAGATCTCGCAATCATAATCCTTTAACAATTCCAACCATCTCCTCTGCCTCAGATTCAAATCTCTCTGCTGGAAAATGTACTTAAGGCTCTTGTGATCAGTAAATATCTCACAAGTCACCCCGTACAGATAATGTCTCCAAATCTTCAAAGCAAAGATCACTGCAGCCATCTCAAGATCATGTGTAGGATAGTTCTGCTCATGCTTCTCCAACTGCCTCGAAGCATAGGCTATCACTCTTCCATTCCGCATCAACACACAACCAAGGCCAATTCTAGAGGCATCACAATAGACTGTGAACTTATCCACACTATTAGGCAAAGCTAACACTGGCGTTGTGGTCAACTTCTCCTTCAACAATTGAAAACTATTCTCACAAGCTTCTGACCACTCGAATCTAACATTCTTCTGAGTTAAGCGAGTCATAGGGGCTGCAATTCTAAAAAAATCTGCACAAACCGCCTATAATACTCGGCTAAACCCAGAAAACTTCGAATCTCTGTAACAGAAGTTGGTCTAGGCCAATCAGATACTGCCTTAATCTTCTGTGGATCAACCTGAATACCTTCTTTAGACATTACATGTCCAAGAAAAGAAACACTCTCCATCCAGAAATCACACTTCGAGAATTTAGCATAAAGCTGATGATCTCTCAATGTCTGTAGTACAATCCTCAAGTGATATACATGCTCCTCCATACTCCTTGAATATACCAGTATATCATCAATGAAGACTACCACAAACTGATCCACATACGGTCTGAATACCCTGTTCATCAGGTCCATAAAAGCTACTGGTGCATTAGTCAAACCAAAAGACATTACCAGAAACTCATAATGGCCATATCGTGAGCGGAATGCCGTCTTAGGAATATCAGATTCACTAATCCACAGTTGATGATAACCCGACCTCAAGTCAATCTTAGAAAAGAACTGTTCACCCTGTAGCTGATCAAACAAATCATCTATCCTCAGGAGAGGATACTTGTTCTTTACTATCACCTTATTCAGCTCTCTATAGTCAATGCACAGTCTCAGGGTACCATCCTTCTTCTTCACAAACAGGACTGGTGCACCCCAAGGAGAAACACTAGGTCTGATGAAACCTTTATCCAATAACTCTTGCAACTGCTCCTTCAACTCTTTCAACTCTACAAGAGCCATTCGATAGGGTGCAATAGATATAGGAGTAGTACCTGGGACCACATCTATATAGAATTCAATCTCTCTATGAGGTGGTAAACCTGGCAACTCCTCAGGAAAAACATCAGGAAACTCATAAGCAACAGGAACATTTGTGAGTGACAACTTCTCCACTGAAGTATCCCTGACCAATGCCAAATATCCCTGACAACCCTTCTTTAACAACTTCCTAGCCGTAATAGCAGAAATAAGATTATGAGCTGCTGAACTCCTATCACCCACAAATTTAAAATCTTCTTCACCAGGAATTCTGAATGTCACCTCTTTATTCCTGCAATCTACCATGACATAGTGTTGAGATAACCAATCCATTCCTAAAATAACATCAAACTCCATCACATTCAATAGAATCAACTTAGCGGGTAATTCTCTATCTCCCACGAGATCTGGACAACCAAAAAGAACAATATCAGTGTCCAAAGAATCGCTTAGAGGAGTGGCAACTGACAAAGGAAAAGCCATCCTTGAAGCTTGCCAACAAGATCTAGAAGCAAAAATAGGAGAAATGAATGAATGCGTGGCACCCGGATCAAACAAAACCCATGCATCCAGGTAACAGACAGAAACAATACCTGCCACGACTGCATTAGATGCCTGAGCATCATGCTGTGTGAGATGAAAGACTCTGGCCTATCCTCGACCTCCCTGCTGACTGGTAGAAGCCTGGCCAACACCTCTGGCACCTCCTCTAGTACCTCTGGAACAAACTGAGTGGAACTCTGATGCTGGGCTGGTGGTAACTGAAATTCCACGGGTGCAGCACTAGCAATCGACTGCTGTGGGAATCACGGAATTTACGGCTGCTGATACCCGGAATAAGGACATGATCTGGAAAAATGTCCTGTCTGCCCACATCTGAAGCATGTCAGCGGTGTCAGATAACACGGTCCCTGATGGACTCTACCGTAAGTCTGACAAACACTGGCTGCTGATCCAGAACTGTGACCACTGCTGCTACTCGAAGCACCTGATCTGAATCTAAATGATCTACGCTGACCTCCATGGCCATGTCTACTACTCTGATGCACTCGCTGCTGCTGTCTTTGACTCTACTGAGTCGGACCTCGCTGCTGACTACTCGAACCAACATGAAAGCTAGAGTACGGAGTAGCCTGCAATCCACTCGACTGAACTCCTAGCTGGTAATAATCAGGCATCGCTCCCTGCCTAACTAGCCTCAGCTCAATCTCCTTCGCTAACTCAATCACAGACTCAAGAGTAAGGCCTGTTGTAGGCATACCAGCAAAATCTGAACCCAAACCAGTAACATACGTAGTAACTGCGAAATACTGATCTCGCATCAGATCCTCAGTATATCTACCCAATTGAAGAAACTCTTGGGTATACTCCTCTACAGATCGATCTCCATGAGAAATAATGATCAAATGGAGATGATAGCTCAAACGAAGAGGTTCTGGACAAAATCTCCTCATAAATTGCTCTCGGAACTGAGCCCAGGTCATCGTCATCATGTAAGGCTGGATCATATGAATAAACCAATCTAGAGCTGGTCCCTCGACAGACAACTCTACGATCATGATCCGCTGGTACTCGGTATGAGCAGTTCGAGTCCTAGTCTCAATCGCATTCAGAAAATTTAACGGATCAGAAGTACCATCAAACGCAATCCTGCCAACTCGGGCATAGAAAAAAGCTGCCTCAGGGTCAAACATACCTTGCTGATAGGTAGGCTGAACAATTGGAGGAACAGGAACATCAAACTCAGGCTCTACAGGCTCCTCATCCTGTAACTCTCTCTGCCTACGGCGACCTGCCCCTCCTCGAGGTCTACCTCTGCCATGACCTCTACGTCTAACTGGCTGCTCAGGAGGTAAAACCTCATCCTGAAAAGACTCATCATCCTCGGCCTCAATGACCGGTGGAGTGACACACGCTCGCCTCCTCATTCTGAAAAGACAAATGGAAAGATTCAAACAAAACAGACAACGAAAACTAAGCAAGGAATACTCATCAAGACATACTCGAACCTAATTCACTGCAGTAGTTCAACAGAAAACACAACTCTGAAAACTAGGGCCACAACTCACATAACTAAGCCCTGACACAGAACTCTGCTCTGATACCAACTTTGTCACGACCCAAAACAGGGGCCATGACCGGTGCTAGGGAACGACAATTCTTTCGAATCTGGAACCCATAGCAAGCCTAAAAATAAAATAAACATGCAATAATAATAATAACAATATCAAATGCAGCAGAAATGAAAATCATAAATATCACAATATTATTTTCACCAACTGGATTTAAATCAAATCTCATCTCATATATATAAATCTTTTAATACAAATCCAGTTTCAAATATAATACAATATCTCACATAAATAAAATACATAAAATCCCATAAATTAATTTACAACTACTGCAGTGTCTAGATTATAAAAATAAGACTCAAGTAAGCAGTTTACATAAAGAAGCCAAGGCGGAAGAGCTTCACACGCTGCCACAGTAAATTTCGGGCGTTCCAACGAGCTCCCGACGACCTGATTACATCGGAGAGGAAGAGGAAGGAAGGGGAAGGAGGTTGGCGGCAGCTGGTTGCGGCAAAGGGCGGTCTTGCGTACCAAACTGAGAGGCACAGTGAGGGTATGGGCGTGGGACGATCAGAGAAGGAGGAGAGGGAGTCGGGGGCAGTTTGGTAATTTTGGCAAAGATTTTGATTTTTATCAATATATGATGTATATATGCATATATATATATATATACTCACACTATCTATTATAATAATATAAACTTTCACACACATAATTTGATATTTTTAATAATTTATACACTTAAAAATAATTAAATAATATTAAAACTAAATAATAAATAATAAAAATTAGGGTAATTAATTAAACCCTAGTTTAATTTAAATAAATACACATATATACACTTTATTTTTGCACTTTAGAAATATATATGAGTTCATGCAAATGCGTAAATCTATTTAAAATAATTAATATTAAATTATTTACGTGTTAATTTTCCCGAAAGTGCAAGTCCCGAGAAAATTTTACGTAAAGTACTTAAAATAATATAAAACAATTATATTAGTTTTAATTAAATAACAACCTCATAAAATATCATAATTATATACAAAATTATTAACACTGCATATCCCTATGCAGTTTAAAAATATTTAAAAACTCGGGATATTACACTAGTATTCTATATCAAGTTTCTAGAAATTTTCGTTAGATTTATTCTGATTTTCTGCTATCGTTTGTTTGTTTTTTTAGTTGCGCCGAAACCGAGGCCTAGTGGACCAGGCCCATCGGACCCATCTCATGGAGCATAATAACAATGAGTTGTTATTTTATATATATATGTTTTAGGGTGCATGTTTTAGAAATGTATGGTTTATTTTAGTAAAGTATGCATAAATGATTTAAGTATTACTTAAGTTTACTTTTGGTATATTTTGGTATATTTTAAATTATATGCATGTTTTATTAATAATTTACACTTAAAATGTTTTTAAGCATAATTTTAGTTTATTTTGCAACTATATTGGATTTATTTGACGTATATATACTCGAAATATACCTGGTTTACTTTTGTTATATTTCTAGTATATATATGGTTTATGTTGCTATTTTATTGAAATTCATGCATCATTTATTTATGAATGTATGTTTTATATTAATGAAGGATATCAACAGAACGTGCTACCTAGTGGGCAGCACTAGGACCGAGTACGTACTGGTACGCCGATAGCATTTAGGCTATATTACTAACCTATTTGTGGATATGGATTGGATTGATTTATTTATTTAATGTGAGATATGATTTGGGAGTGTGATTGCTGGAGCTCGGTTGACCAAGTGTCTCGGGGCCAATCACATTGACAGTCAGACTACTAGAGCTCGGTTGACTTAGTGTCTCGGGGCCAGTCTACTATCAAAATGGAATAAGTGAATTTATTTGGAATAAGTGAGTGTAATATTCGGAATTTTCAAATATTTTTATACTGTATCGGGATATGCAGTGTTAATAATTTTTGTATATATTTATGACATTTTTTTTAAGAGTGGATATTTGTTTAAAGCTAATTTTAATTAGTTTATATTATTTTAAGTACGTTACGTAAAATTTTCCGGGGAAATTGTATTTTCGGGGAAATTGACACGTAAATAATTTAATGTTAATTATTTTGACTAGTTTTACTAATTTGCATGAACTCATACATAATTTTTAAGTGCTAAATAAAACGTATATATGTGTATTTATTTAAATTAATTAGAGCTTAATTAATTTCCTTAATTTTATTATTTAATTTTTTTGTATTAATTAATTAATTTTAAGTGTATAAATTATTAAATATAATAAAATATTTGTGTGGTGGGTATTATTTGTGTGTGGGAATATATAATATTATAATATAAGTGTGGATATATATATATATATATATATATATATATATATATATATATATATATATATATACATAATTTATTATCAAAATTATAAAGTTTGCATTATTTACCAAAATGCCATTGTCTCCTTCATTTTTCTTCCCAAACGGATTCCACCATTTTTAGCCATTTTCAAGCTGGTTGTCTTGCTGTTACTATGCCCTCAGCCTTTCTCCTCCACCTCCAGCCATTTCCACCACTTAAAGCTCCCATTTTCGGCGTTGTTTGGCCGAATTTTCATCAAGAGGCCGAAAGTTGCTCCTAACTCCGATCAAGCACTTTCTGGCCACCAAATTCGATGTCGTCAGTCTCTATCTTCTCCTTGAGCTCTTTTGAGTGTGATTCCAAGCTTTTTTTCATTTGATTTGGTCTAGAATTGCTTAGGTTTCAATTTCTTCAAATCAGCCATTTTGGGTTTCGAATTTTTTTTAGCTTCAATTTGGTTGATTCATGAAAACTTACTTCAAAAAATTTGTCCCATGAAGCTTAATATACATTCTGTAATTTTTTTAGAATTTTTGTGAATTTTTGATTATTTTATTAATATTTTCTAATTTTCGAAAATTAATTAATTAAATTATGAAATTGTATTTTATGGTGATTAAATGAGTCAAAATGAATTATAGAAATTTATTTGTAATTTTTGTGAATTTTTATATATTTATTTGGAATTTATTAAGTTTATGTAATTTTGAAAAATAGGGTTAATTATGTGTTTAATTGAAATAAATTGGTTAATTGAATATATTTATTGATATTATTGAATTATATGCTGAGAAATTAATTTTTGAGTAATTATATAATTTTTGGTGAATTTTTGAACATTTATAGTAAATTTATACATATAGGGGTATTTTGGTAATTTTACACTAAATTGGCTAAAAATGTAATTAAATTGGTTTTAATAGTTATTTAGGGTATAAAAATGATTTCTAAAAATTATCTAGTATTTTTAACTAATTAAAACTATTTTTCATAAATTATTTTCAAATTATATATATAATATACGATTTTTCTAAACAAATGAGTTTTTATCGGTTTTTAACGTGTTTTAGGGTTAATTACGTAATTTGGATTTATAAAATGTATTTTTATTATATAAGGGCATTTTTGGTATTTTATAATTATTCTATGAATTGTGAATCTCGGTCGGTGAATTGTAGTTTGGAGTCCAACCGAGGGATTATGGTTGTGAATTTGGTGTTATTCCGAAGTGTGTTTTCTTTGCAGGATCGGCTATACTCTTTGAGTAGAGAGATGTCCGTTTTACAGGGGAGGTTCTATCGGATTTTCGATAGAATTCTCGTAAAACGTGATGTCTGGTCAAATCCCTATTCTAATTTTGTGTCTAAAATTTTAGATCGAGTCTTTAGAATTTCTGTTAAATTTATTCTGATTTCATGTTGTCATTTGTTTGTCTAGCTACATCGAGACCGAGGCCTAATGGATCAGGCCCACCGAGTTTGTCTCGTGGAGCGCTAACATGTGAGTTATTATACTGTATATATATGCATTGCATATAGGATGCATGACTTAGGATTTTTACTTTCATTATATGTTTAAACAGTAATTTAATTATAATATGATTTGGTATATTTTTGGTTTATTTTTAGTATCTCTTGATATATAAATGTTTGTATATTTTCTATATACATTTAATATATCACTGGTATACTTAGAGTTTATTTTTGATATATGTATGTTAGATATTTAAGTTTATGTTTGTTATAATTTAATATTTATACATGATTTAAATGTGCATCGAACCATAATTATTTTATTAAATGATTAGTATAATTTAGGTTTATTCTTAAATAATTGCATGTTATATTATAAATCTACACTTAAATTATTTTTAAGTTTATTTTTGGTATATTTTGATTTATTTCCAAATAAATACATGTTTTATTATTAAATTAAACCTAACACATTAGTGGTATATTTAGGGTTTATTTTTGATATATGCATGCTAGATAATTAGGTTCATTTTTAGTATATTTATGAATATATGTTAAACACAAACACATATTTAAATGAATATTTATACATAAATGTTTTATTAAATGATTTGTGTACTTAGGGTATATCTTTTGTATATTTAAGTATATTTTTAAGAAAATGCATGTCATATTATTGTTACTCATTTAAATTGTTTTTAACCATATTAATGATTTATCTTTAGTTTATTTCATATTTTATTTGACATATATATATACCCGAAATATACTGGCTATATTTTAGGTATATTTTTGGTATATATATATAGTTGATTTTATTATTATGAATGTCATTCCACATTAATTATTTTCAGAATAAATGATTTATTTAAGTGAAGGATATCAATAGAACGTGCTTCCTAGTGGGCAGCACTAGGGCCGTGTACGTACCGGTGCGAAAGAATAGGGTTGAGTGAGAGTTAATTTTGGGTGATTATAATTGATTTGACTAAGATTAATGGTATGTTAGATAGTGTGATTACGGGGCCAATCACACTGATAGTCAGACTACTGGAGCTCGGTTGACTTAGTGTCTCAGGGCCAGTCTACTGTCCATAAGTGGATTGAATGATCTATTGGGTTGATTGAGATGTGAGGTGATAGATAGTGTGATTGCTGGAGCTCGGTTGACCAAGTGTCTCGGGGCCAATCACACTGACAGCTAGACTGCTGGAGCTCGGTCGACTTAGTGTCTCGGGGCCAGTCTGCTGTCCAGATTGGAATAAGTGTTCTATTTGGAATCAAGTGAGCTTGTATGGCTAGAGTGATGATGGGATTGTTTGAGGTTGTTATTATATAGGGTTCTATGGATCCTTCATGAATTAAAACAAACATTTTCTACATTTAGTATATTTATAAAGGTAGAGTTTGACATTCGTGTGAAATGTGTGTATATACATATATATATAAGAAGGTTTGATTGTTATGATTTAGTTTGCATATATATACATATAGTATAATAATTCATTCAGTGAGGTCTGACCCCCTTTAATTATTTTTTTTCAGGAGATCCCATATTGTCAGACCTTAGTTGTAGAGTTTCTCACCGGTGTTCTTTAGTCCCGACTATTTTATGCAAATGTATATTCTGAACTCTGATTTGTATTCTAGAAACTGCAGTAGTAGTGTTGTTGTATCGAAAGAGTATTATATTATTTTGATATTGTATACTCTGAAAAATTTATATTTGATTATTACGATATGTATACATTTATGAAAGGATTTGGAGTATTTATATTATATATTGATTCAAAAAATTTTAATTATATTGTACTCTTTAGTTATTTATTGTATGATTTTATTTTCTTAGGCCTGCTACGGGTTCTGGATTCAAAAGAATTCCCATTCCTTAACGCCGGTCATGACTCCTAGTTTGTGTCGTGATAGTGAGCTTGCATGGCTAGAGTGTTGTCTAACACTGTTTGAGGTTGCAGTTTTCTAGGGTTCTATTTGATCCTTCATAAACAGTGATTTTCAACAATTATATAAAATTATTTTGCTACATTTGTGTATATTTGTGTCACGACCCAAAACAGGGGCCATGACCGGCGCTAGGGAACGGGAATTCTTTCGAATCCGGAACCCGTAGCAAGCCTAAAAATAAAATAAACATGCAATAATAATAATAATAATAATATCACAGTTAAATAAAATACTATGTAGCGGAATAAAATCATGAATATCAAAATAATATCCACCAACTTTATTTAAATCAAATCCTCATCATCACATATATATAAACTACTTTAATACAAATCTAGTTCAAATATAATACAACATCTTTTTAATAATTTAATGACTACTGCAGTGTCTAGAAAAATAAAACTCAAGACTTAAATAAGCAGTTTACACAAAGAAGCCGGGGAGGAAGAAATCCGGCGTACAAGCCTGCTACTGAGGTCTGAGGAAGATGACTCTCCTGAAAAATAATCAACGGAGGGAAGTCAGACCTCACTGAGTGAATTACTATAATATATATACATGCATACTAAATGACAATGCATACAATCAACAGTATATATCTAATATGTATATATACAGGCAAATACACACAGATGCAATAAAATCATTTTATATATTTTTACTGAAATTCACAGTTTATGAAGGATCAAATAGAACCCTATAATATCGCAACCTCAAACAGTGTTAGACAACACTCTAGCCATACAGGCTCACTTATTCCAAAATATATTCACTTAATCCATTTAGACAGTAGACTGGCCCCGAGACACTAAGTCAACCGAGCTCCAGCAGTCTGACTGTCAGTGTGATTAGCCCCGAGACACTTGGTCAATCGAGCTCCAGCAATCACACTCCCAAACCATATCTCACACATCAAATAATCATATCCAATCAATATCCACAAATGGTTAGTAATATAGCCTAAATGCTATAAGCGTACCGGTACGTACTCGGTCCTAGTGCTGCCCACTAGGTAGCACGTTCTACTGATATCCTTCATTTAAAAATATAAAGCATACATTTATAAAAGTAAATGATGCATGAATTTAAATAAAATAACAATATAAACCATATATAACTAGAAATATACCAAAAATAAACCAGGTATATCTCGAGTATATATACGTCAAATAAATCCAATCAAATTACAAATTAAGCTAGAAATATATTTAAAAACATTTTAAATATAATTTATTAATAAAACATGCATATAATTTAATATATACCAAAAATAAACAAAAAATAAACCAAAAGTAAACTAAAAATAAACCTAAATACTAATCAAATTATTTATGCATATTTAATCAAAATAAAACATGCATTTCTAAATCATGCAACCTGAAGCATATATATATAAAATAGTAACTCACACTTAGTGCGCTCCACGGGATGAATCCGACAGGCCTGGTCCACTAGCCCTTGGTCTCGGTGCAACTAAACAAACAATAAATAACAAACAGGAATCAGAATAAATCTAACAGAAGTTCTAAGGACTCAATCTAGATTACTAGACACAGAATTAGAATTAGGGTTTGACCAGACATCACGTTTTACGAGAATTATACCAAAAATTCGGCAGAACCTCCTCTGTAAAACGGACATCTCTCTACTCAAAGAGTAGAGCCGGCCCTGCAAAGAAATACACTTCGAAAAACAAGCTTAAAAACACAATCAAAATCCCTCGGTTGGACTCCAAACTACAGTCTACCGACCGGGGTCCATAAACACAGAAAATATAAAAATACCAAAAATACCCTTATATCACAGAAATACTTTTGATACATAGAAATTACATAATTAACCTTAAAATACAGTAAAAACCAATAAAAACTCATTTTATTTAGAAAAATCGTATATTATATGTATAATTGAAAATAATTCACGAAAAATAGTTTTAATTAATTAAAAATACTAAATAATTTGTAGAAATCATTTTTATACCTTAAATAACTATTAAAACCAATTAAATTACATTTTTAGCCAATTTTGTGTAAAATTACCAAAATGCCCTTATATATATATAAATATACTAAAATTACTTCAAAATTCACCAAAAATAGTATAATTATCCAAAATTAATTTTCTCACCATATTTATCAATAACATCAATAATTAAACTCAATTAACCAATTAATTTCAATTAAAAACACAATTAACCTAATTTTCCAAAAATTCCATAAACTAATTAAATTCAAATTAAATACATAGAAATTCATAAAAAAATCCAAATAAATTCCTATAATTCATTTCAACACCTATATTTATCATAAAACACAATTTAATAATTTATTTAATTAATTTCCGAAAATTAGAAAATAATATTAAAATATTCAAAAATACCCAAAAAATCAAAATAGTCTCCAAAAATTCCACAAAACTTCAAAAATGTAGATTAAGCTACTAGGATCAACATTTGTTAAGGGACTTTTCATGAATCAATCATTTGAAGCTCAAAAAAATTTGAAAATCATTTATGGCAGAAATTGAAAAATTGAGAAAAACCTTACCAAATCAAGTTTTAAGCTTAAACAAAGCTTGGAATCATCTTCTATGGCCTTAAGGGAGTCCAACAACACCAGAATGAAGGAATTTGGTGGCCGGAATAGTAAGTTGTGAAGAAAATGGGACTTTCAGCCAAAAATGGAAGAAAAGGAGTTGGTCGGCGCCGGGGAAGACGACTGGAGCGGCGGAGTTGCTGAAGAAGACGGCGACATGCAGGGGAGGCACTTTGATGGCCGGTGATCAAAAGTAGCAGCGGTGAGGGTTGATGGGGGAGGGTCAGGGAGAAGAAGGAAACCGAAGGAAAAAAAGAAAAGAAAAAGAAAGAAAGAAAAAGGAAAAGAAAAAGAAAAGAAAAAGAAAAAGAAAAAGAAAAAGAAAAAGAAAAAAAATAATATAAAAATAATATGGTATATTAATAAAATACTTGGAAAAAATCACACACCACTCATAATATTTTAATAATTTATATACTACATGAAAATAATTAAATAACAATAAACCAAATAAATAAATAATAAAATAATAAAATATTAGGGTAATAAATCAAACCCTAATTAAATAAATAAATACACATATACACATTATCTAGTATTTTAAAAATATGTATGAGTTCATGTAATTATGGAAATTAATTTAAAATAATTAAATATAAATAGTTTACGTATCAATTTCCCTGAAAATGCAAGTCCCGGGAAAATTTTACGTAAAGCACTTAAATAATAATAAACAATTAAAAATTCAATTTTAATTAAATAAAAGCTCATAAAATATCAATATCATATTTAAGAATTATTAACACTGCATATCCCGATACAGTGTAAAAATATTTAAAAACACGGGATATTACAATTTGCTTGTATATATTTATTATATATACTATTGACTGTGTGCATTGTCATTTAGTTTGCTTGTATATATATTATACAATTTACTCAGTGAGGTCTAACTCCCCTCCGTTGACTATTTTTCAGGAGAGTTATCATCATCAGACCTCAGTAGCATACCCATATGTCACGACCCAAACTAGGGGTCATGACCGGCGCTAGGGAACGGGAATTCTTTCGAATCTGGAACTCGTAGCAAGCCTAAGAAAATAAAATCATACAATAAATAAATAAAAAGTACGACCGAATTAAAATTTTTCTGAATCAATATATAAAATAAATACTCTAAATCCTTTTATAAATGAATACATATTCGTACAATGTTCAATTACAAATTCTCATAGTATTTAATATCCAAACAAAATAATACACTTCCAAAAATTATAACACTACTACTACAGTTTCTATAATACAATTCAAAGTTCAGAATATACATTGGTATAAAATAGCCGGGACTGAAGAACACCGGCGAGGAACTCTACAACTAAGGTCTGACGACATGGGATCTCCTGAAAAAAAAATAATTGAGGGGGGGTCAGACCTCACTGAGTGAATTATTATACTATATATATATGCAAACTAAACCATAACAATCAGGCATTCTTATATATATATATATATATATATATATATATATATATATATATATATATGTCACGACCCAAAACAGGGGCCATGACCGGCGCTAGGGAACGGGAATTCTTTCGAATCCGGAACCCGTAGCAAGCCTAAAAAAATAAAATAAATCATGCCATAATAACAGTAACAGTATAATATGCAGCGGAAAATAAAAATCATAATATCATAATATCATTTTTATTCACTGGATTTAATTCAAAACTCATCTCATAAATATATAATCTTTAATACAAATCCAGTTTCAATATAATACATCTCTTTAAAATAAAATACATGAAATCCAATACTTTAATTCATAACTACTGCAGTGTCTAGATAAAATAAATAAGACTCAAGTAGACAATTTACATAAAGAAGCCGGGGCGGAAGAAATCCGGCGTATCGACCTGCTACTGAGGTCTGAGGAAGTTGACTCTCTTGAAAAATAGTCAACGGAGGGGAGTCAGACCTCACTGAGTGAATTACTATAATATATATACATACACACTAAGTGATAATGCATACAGTCAACAGTATATCTATATCTAATATATATACAGGCAAATACACACAAATGCAGAAAATCATTTTTTTTATATGTTTTATTGAAAATCATCTTTTATGAAGGATCACATAGAACCCTAGAATATCGCAACCTCAGAAAATAGTGTTAAACAACACTCAAGCCATACAGGCTCACTTAATCCAAATATATCCACTTAATCCATATGGACAGTAGACTGGCCCCGAGACACTAAGTCAACCGAGCTCCAGCAGTCTGACTGCCAGTGTGATTGGCCCCAAGACACTTGGTCAACCGAGCTCCAACAATCACACCCAAACCACATCTCACACATATCAATAATCATATCAAATCAATATCCACAATAAGTTAGTAATATAGCCTAAAGCTATAGGCGTACCGGTACGTACTCGGTCCTAGTGCTGCCCACTAGGTAGCACGTTCTATTGATATCCTTCATTCTTAAATATAAAACATTCATTCACAAAAATAAATGATGCATGAATATAAATGAAATAACAATATAAACCATATATATACCGGAAATATACCAAAAGTAAACCAGGTATATTTCAAGTATATATATGTCAAATACATTCAATCAAATTATAAATTAAGCTGGAAATATATTTAAAAACATTTTAAATATATTTTATTCACAAAATATCCATATAATTTATTATATACCAAAAATAAACCAAAAATATACTTAATTTAAACTTAAGAAATAATCAAATTATTTATGCATATTTAATCAACATAAAACATGCATTGCTAAATCATGCATCCTAAGCATATATATATAATATAGTAACTCACCTAATGCGCTCCACGAGACAGGTCCGACGGGCCTGGTCCACTAGCCCTCGGTCTCGGCGCAACTAAACAAGCAATAAATAATCGACATCAGAATAAACCTAACAGAAATCCTAGAATTCAATCTAGAGTATTAAAATACGGAAACAGAATTAGGGTTCGACCGGACATCACGTTTTACGAGAATTCTACCAAAAATTTGGCAGAACCTCCCCTGTAAAACGGACATCTCTCTACTCAAAAGAGTAGAGCCGACCCTGCAAAGAAAATACACTTCGAAAAATGAGCTCAACACAATCAAAATCCCACGGTCGGACTCCAAACTACAGTCCACCGACCGGGGTCCACAAACACAGAATGATTCCAGATATACCAAAAATATCCTTAAATCACAGAAATACATTTTATAGATAAAAATTACATAATTGACCTTGAAACACTATAAAAACCGATTAAAACTCATTTTATTAGAAAAATCGTATATTATATATATAATTGAAAATAATTCACGAAAAATAGTTTTAATTAGTTAAAAATACCAAATATTTTGTAGAAATCTTTTCTATACCTTAAATAAATATTAAAACCAATTAAATTACATTTTTAGCCAATTTAGGGTAAAATTACCAAAATACCCCTATATATATAAATATACTTAAATTACTTCAAAAATTCACCAAAAATAATACAATTATCCAAAATTAATTTTCTCAACATATTTATCAATAATATTAATAATTAAACTCAATTAACCAATTAAATTCAATTAAAAACACATTTAACCTAATTTTTCCAAAATTCCATAAACTTTAATAATTCAAAATAAATACTTAGAAATTCATAAAAATTCCAAATAAATTCCTATAATTCATTTCAACACCTAATTTAACCATAAACTCCAATTTCATAATTTAAATAATTAATTTCCGAAAATTAGAAAATAATATTAAAATATTCAAAAATACCCAAAAATCCAAAAAACCTCCAAAAATTCTACAAAAATTCATACATGAAGATTAAGCTACTAGGAACAACATTTGTGAAGGGAGTTTCCATGAATCATCCAATTCGAAGCTCAAAAAAATCGAAAACCCTAATAGGCCGAAATTGACAAAATCGAAACCTAAGCAATTCTAGACCATTTTAGCTCAAAACAAAGCTAGAATCACACTCACCGGAGCTCAAGGAGAAGAAAGACACCGGCGGTGTCGAAAACGGTGGCCGGAATCGGCGTGATCGACGGTGGATCGATTTTCGATTTCTCCGGCCAAAATCGATCTCCAGACGCCGGAAACGGCCTCCTCAGGCGGCGAAATTGGTTGGGGAAGATGGTGGCACACCGGACGGCACACCCACGGTGAAGGAACGGCACGACAGCGACCGAAAATGGAGAAGGGAGAATCGGGAGGAAGAAGAAGAAGTCGGGGGCAAAATGGTAATTTTCAAAACTTTTTGATTTTTGACAAATATATGTATATATATATACTTTATACTATATATTAAAATAATATTAAATTACACACATCAAATATACACCACATACATAAAAATATTAATATTTTAATAATTTATACTAAATAAAATTAATTAAATAACAATTAAACAAATAAATAATTAATAAAATATTAGGGTAATAATAAACCCTAATTACTTAAATATACACACACAAGCTTTATTTAATAATTTAAAAATATGTATGAGTTCATGCAAGTCCGTAAATATATTTAAAATAATTAATATTACATTGTTTACGTGAAAATTTCCCCGAAAATGCAAGTCCCGGGAAAATTTTACGTAAAACACTGAAAATAATACACAGTAGTTAAAATAGGTTTTAAATACATATCAACTCATAAAAATATCATTTAATATACAGAAATTATTAACACTGCATATCCCGGTACAGTGTAAAAATATTTTAAAAACACGGGATATTACAATATATATATATATATATATATATATACACGAATGCCAAACTCTACTTTTATAAATATACTACATGTAGAAAACGTTTGATTAAATTCATGAAGGATCCATAGAACTCTAATAATAATAACCTCAACAACCCCATCATCACTCTAGCCATGCAGGTTCACTTGATTCCAAATAGAACACTTATTCCAATTTGGATAGCAGACTGGCCCTGAGACACTAAGTCGATTGAGCTCCAGCAGTCTGACTGTCAGTGTGATTGGCCTCGAGACACTTGGTCAATCAAGCTCCAGCAATCACACTATCTATCACCTCACATCTCAATCAACTCAATAGATCATTCAATTCACTTATGGACAGTAGACTAGCCCCAAGACACTAAGTCAACCGAGCTCCAGCAGTCTGACTGTCAGTGTGATTGGCCCCGCAATCACACTATCTAACATACCATTAATCTTAGTCAAATCAATTAAATCAATTATAATCACCCAATTTTAACTCTCACTCAATCCTTATCTATCATATCGATACGTACATAGTCCTAGTGCTGCCCACTAGGTAGCACGTTCTATTGATATCCTTCACTTAGAATAAATCATTCATTCGGAATATAATTAATGTAGAACAATATTCATAATAGTAAAACCAACCATATATATATATATATATATATATATACCCAGTATATTTCAGGTATATATATATATATGTCAAATAAAATATGAAATAAACTAAAGATAAATCATTAATATAGTTAAAAACAATTTAAATGAGTAACAATAATATAACATGCATTATCTTAAAAATATACCTAAATATGCAAAAGATATACCTTAAGCACACAAATCATTTAATAAAACATTTATGTATAAATACTCATTTAAATATGCGTTTGTGTTTAACATATATTCACAAATATATTAAAAATAAACCTAATTATCTAGCATGCATATATCAAAAATAAACCCTAAATATATCACTAATGTGCTAGGTTTAATTTAATAATAAAACATTTATTTATTTGGAAATAAATAAAAAATATACCAAAAATAAACTTAAAAATAAATTTAAGTGTAGGTTTATAATTTAACATGCAATTATTTCAGAATAAACCTAAAATCTACTGAAACTATACCTAAAGTATACTAATCATTTAATAAAATAATTACGTCTAAGTGTACATTTTAAAACATGTGTATATTACTTAAATGTATTAAACCTAAACCTAATTGTTTAATGTGCATATATCAAACTAACATGCATAATTATTTAATATGCATATATATAAAAATGCAACCCTAGATATACCAAAAATATTATAATTTAAATCCCTTTTAAAACATACAATGAAATGAAAAATTCTAAATAATGCACCCTATATGCAGTGCATATATATACAGTATAATAACTCACATGTTAGCGCTCCACGAGATAAACTCGGCGGGCCTGATCCGTTAGGCCTCGGTCTTGACGCAGCTAGACAAACAAATAACAACATGAAATCAGAATAAATTTAATGAAAATTCTAAAGACTCGATCTAGAATTTTAGACACAGAATTAGAATAGGAATTTGACCGGATATCACGTTTTACGAGAATTCTACCGAAAATCCAGCATAACCTCCCCTGTAAAACGGACATCTCTCTACTCAAAGAGTAGAGCCGGTCCTACAAAGAAAACACACTTCAGAGTAAACACAGAATTACAACCACAATCCCTCGGTCGGACTCTAAACTACAATTCATCGACCGGGGTTCACAATTCACAGAATAATTATAAAATATCAAAAATGCCCTTATATAACAAAAATACATTTTATAAACCCAAATTACGTAATTAACCCTAGAACACGTTAAAAACCGATAAAAACTCATTTATTTAGAAAAATCATATATTATATATATAATTTGAAAATAATTTACGAAAAATAGTTTTAAATAGTTAAAAATACTAAATAATTTGTAGAAATCATTTTTATAGCTCAAATAATTATTAAAACCAATTTAATTATATTTTTAGCCAATTTAGTGTAAAATTACCAAAATACCCCTATATATATATTCACTATAAATGTTCACAAATTCACCAAAAATTATATAATTACTCAAAAATTAATTTCTCAACATATAATTCAATAATATCAATAAATATACTCAATTTACCAATTTATTTCAATTAAACACATAATTAACCCTATTTTTCAAAATTACATAAACTTAATAAATTCCAAATAAATACATAAAAATTCACAAAAATTACAAATAAATTTCTATAATTCATTTCAACTCCTATAATCATCATAAAACACAATTTCATAATTTAATTAATTAATTTTCAAAAATTAGAAAATAATAATAAAATAATCAAAAATTCACAAAAATCAAAATAATTCCCAAAAAATCACACAAAAATTATGCGATGTAGATTAAGCTTGGGGGATCAACTTTTGTTAAGGAATTTTCCATGAATCCACCAAAAATTCCTAAAAAAAAAAAATCCAAAAATGGCCGAAATAAAGAAATCGAAAACGAGCAAAAATGGAGGGGTTAGAGCTCAAACCGAAGCTTGGATTGAGTTCAACGGAGCTTGAGGAGCTCAAGGACACTAGAATCACGAAGAATGGTGGCCAGAATCGCTTGGAACCACTGTGAGCTCGAGTTTCGGTTCCTTGCTGCCACAGCCGCTTGTCGACGCCGGAGAAGAAGGTAGAAGACGGCGGAAGGCGACTGGAGCTGCTGGAAGGCTGGATGACACACCGACGGTAGGGGATCGACGGTGACAGGTGATGGTGGATGGTGGTTTGGATGGGTTTCAGGGGAAGATGAGTTTGTGTGTGTGTGTTTTATGTTTAATGTACATATATATACATATAATACTTTATATTATAATAATACAATATATATATATATATATATATATATATATATATATATATATATATATATATATATATATATATATATATATATTTATATATATATATACTAATCTCCACACACATATATATATTCACACACACAAATAAAATAATACAACCCTAATATATGTGTGTATATATATGTAGCACATATATTAATTACGCAGATAATGTAGTTTAATAAAATAAATAATATTAAAATAAAATACACTAAGTTAAATACTATTAAAATAATATCATTCAAAGTAATAAATATTAATAACGTAAATAAATTATCTAAAATACTGAGTCTCAAAATAAATATTAAATTATTTAAGTGTCAATTTCCCCGAAAATACAATTTTTGAAATTTTTTTACGTAAAGTACTTAAAATAATATAAACTAATTAAAATTAGCTTTAAACAAATAACAACTCTTAAAAATGTCATAAATATATACAAAAATTATTAACACTGTATATCCCGATGTAGTATAAAAATATTTAAAAACTCGAGATATTACAGTCTTCCCCCCTTACAAGAATTCATCCCCGAATTCTAGAGAGGAAGAGATATGGGTAAGAAGCTCATATCCCAACTTCAGTCTCTCACGTAAGCTCTTTCACTTTGTTGCCATGTCACGGAACCTTGATCATCTAAATCTAATTCGAACATAACTATCGAGCTTGATAATTTATAATCACAATTGATTCCTTCTCAAACTCCAGATCTTCATTCAGTTCTATATTGTTCAACGCATCTCATCACACCATTTTTCGGAGACATCTTTAGAATTACAGTCTTCGATCTGAAACTCCATATCTCTGCATCTAGGATCCATATCGCTCTTCTGATCACAGCAACTTCTTTACTACATTTTGAACCATCTCATATCTAATTAAGACTTATTTCCATAAAAGCCTCAAGTGGTGTCATTCCAATACTGCTATGGTAGCTGTTATTATAAGTGAATTCTATAAGTAGCATATAATCAATCTAGCTACCTTCCAGATCCAAAACACACATCTTCAACATATTATTTAGTGTCTGGATCATCCTCTCAGACTGTCATCTATCTGAGGATGAAAAGCAGTATTGAAATCCAACCAGGTGTCTATTACTCCCCACAATCTCTGCCAAAATCGAAAGGTAAACACTGTACCTTTACCATATACAATGGACATAGGTAGCCTATGCAGGCACACAATATGCTTCATATGCAGCTTAGCCCACTTAGCTACTGAATAAGTGGCTTCCACTGGCCAAAAATTAGCTGACTTAGTCAATTTGTCTATAGTCATTCCAACGGAATCTTATTCACCCTTTGAACGAGGTAACCAACCACAAAAATTATCACAATTCTCTCTTATTTCCACCCAAAGTTCAAAAGAGATTGAAACTTCCCAAAAAACTTCTGATGTTCAGCTTTCACTGGTTGGCAATTTAAACACTTAGAAATACAATCAGTCACATCCTTCTATAATCCAACCCACTAGTATTGATCCTGAATACTGTGATAATTCTTGGTAATCATCTGGATGTACACTGCAAGTCCATTTCTACAGCTTATATAGAATCCCTTTCTCAAATTACAACATCAACCCTATATCATTTACTTGGGCATCTCCTATCAGCAGATCATCCTATGGTGAAATGACATGATGACATACTATGATGAATGTCATGATGAAATGGTATAATGAAATGTTATGATGAAATGCTAGAATGAAATGTCATGATGAAATATTATAATGAGATGCTATGATGATATGATGAAATGCTATAATGATATCAGGTCTTATCCTCTAAAGTTCACGTAACCCTCATATCAATCGGTCTTCTTCAGCACTTGGAAGCTATTCTAACAAACATCAGTTCACACAATCTTCCCATTCTTCTGAGTTATGCGGGTCATAGGAGCTGCAATTCTAGAGAACTCTGTTCATATTTCCTATGATACCCAATTAAACCCATAAAATTACAGATCCCAATGGATTCAGCTAGTCTGGGCCGCTCAGATGCTGCTTCAATCTTTTGTGGATCAACTCGAATTCTATCTTTAAACGTCACACTTCTAAGAAAAATAACACTCTCCACCCAATGATCACACTTCCTGAATTCAGCATAAAGCTAACATTCTCTTAATGTCTGTAGTATAGTCCTCAAGTGATATACATGCCCTTTCATTCACTTCGAATACACTAGTATATCATTAATGAAGACTACAATAAACTAATCCACAACTAATGATAACTCGACTTCAAATCAACTTTAGAAAAGAACTGTGCACCCTGTAGCTGATCAGACAGGTCATCTATCCTCAAAAGAGGATACTTGTCCTTCACTGTTACCCTGTTCATCTCTCCGCAGTCAATGCACAGTCTCAAGGTACCATCCTTCTTCCTTACAACAGGACTAGTGCACCCCAAAGAGAAACATAAGGTCTAACAAAATCTTGGTCATACAGCTCTTGCATTTGCTCCTACAGCTCTACAAGAGTCATTTTGTAGGACTACATTGAAATAGGAGTTATATCAGGAACCACATCGATACAGAATTCAATCTCTGTAAAGTGGTAAACCTGGTAACTCACAGGCAATTAAAACATCTGGGAGAAATAACTTCTTCACTGAAGTATACTCAACTAGAGCCAGATATTCCTGACAACCCTTTCACATCTCATCAAGATTAATTACACCCACAAGATTGAATTCACAATAACTCTTTAAATCTTAATTCTCGGTTCAGATGCCAATATATTAAGCTTAATCCTGTAACACATAATTCTACCAATCTCCTCTTATACTGTATTACCTCTTCAGCATGACATTTATTTTTGGTTTATTTTTGATATATTTTAAATTATATGCATGCTTTATTAAACATTTATATTTAAAATGTTTTTAAATATATTTCTAGTTTATTTGCAATTTTATTGGATTTATTTGAAGTATATATACTCAAAATATACCTGGTTTACTTTTGGTATATTTATAGTATGTATATGGTTTATGTTGAGATTTTATTCAATTACATGCATCATTTATTTTTATGAATGTATGTTTTATATTTAAAATGAAGGACATCAATAGAATGTGCTACCTAGCGGGCAGCACTAGGACTGAGTACGTACTGGTATGCTTATAGCATTTAGGCTATATCACTAACCTATTTGTGGATTATGATTGGATTGATTGGATTTGATTTGATGTGTGATATGATTTGATAGTGTGATTGCTGGAGCTCGATTAACCAAGTGTCTCGGGGCCTATCACACTGACAGTCAGACTGTTGGAGCTCGGTTGACTTAGTGTCTCGGGGCCAATCTACTGTCCAAATGGAACAAGTGAATATATTTGGAATAAGTGAGCCTGTATGGCTATAGTGTTGTCTAACACTGTTTGGAGGTTGCGATTTTCTAGGGTTCTATTTAATCCTTCATAAGCAGTGATTTTCAATATAGATATATATAAAATGATTTTGTTGCATCTGCGTGTATTTGCTTGTATATATATATTTATTATATATACTATTGACTGTGTGCATTGCCACTTAATTATGCATGTATATATATTATAGCAATTCACTCAGTGAAGTCTGACTCCCCTTCGTTGACTATTTTTCAAGAGAGTCATCGTCATCAGACCTCAGTAGTAGACCTGTACGCCAGATTTCTTCCGCCCCGGCTCTATTATGTAAACTGCTCACCTGAGTTTTTATTATTAATCTAGACACTGCAGTAGTTGTAAAAATTGAAAAAGGATATTGTATTATATTGGTATGAGTTATGTACTTTAAATATTTGAACTGGATTTGTATTAAAATTTTATTTATATATATGAGATGAGTTATTGATTTAAATCCCGTGGTGGATTATTATTTAATTATTTATGATTTTATTTCCGCCGCAGAATATTTTAATTATGTTATTATAATTATTGCATATTTTAATTTATTTTAAGGCTTGCTACGGGTTCCCCAGCTACTTCGCCACCTCTTCCACCCATTTCCGGTGTCGTTTGGCCATGGTTTGGTCAGAAACCCGAGAATCACCATTGATTCCGTTCTCCTTCGTCCAGCCACCATTTTTTTATGATTCCAGTGTCGTTTTGCTCCTAGAACTCCATAGAAGCCGATTCTAAGCTCCTTGTAGCTTGAAAACTCGATTTGCTAAAGATTTAAGCTTGGTTTCAATTTTGGCCTCTTTTGTTTCTTAATTTTTTTGAACTTCAATCTTGATGATTCAAGCTTAATTCCTTTACAAAAGTTGCTTCTAGTAGCTCAATCTACATCCTGTAATTTTTGTAGAATTTTTGGAATTTATTTTGATTTTTGTGAATTTTTTATTATTTTATTAATATTTTCTAATTTTCGTAAATTAATTAAATAAGTTGTGAAATTGTGATTTTTGGTGTTTATAAAGGTTGAAATTAATTTTAGAATTTAATTTGTAATTTTTGTGATTTTTTTGTAATTATTATGATTTTATTTAGTTTAGGTGAATTTTGGAAATTTAGGTTAAATGTGTATTTTGTTAAAATTAATTGGTTAATTGAGTATGATTATTGATTTTATTGAATTATATGTTGAGAAAATAATTTTTGAGTAATTATATAACTTTTAGTGAATTTTTGAGTAATTATTGTATATTATGTGAATTTTTATATATTAGGGGTATTTGGGTAATTTAGTAGAAATATTAGTTGAATATTAAGTTTAATTAGTTTTAATAATTATTTGAGGTATAAAAATTATTTTTACAAATTATTTACTATTTTTAACTAATGAAAACTATTTTTTGAAATTTATTTTCAAATTATATATAATATACTATTTTTGTAAATAAATGAGTTTTTAGTATGTTTTTGGGCTAATTATGTAATTTGGATTTATTAAATGAATTTCTATTAATATTGGTGTATTTATCAAGAATTATGGATTTTTAATAATATTTTATTAAAATTAGGGTTTTTAGGTAAAAATCGATAATATAATTATTTTTAGTGTTTTGAATGTCTAAATTGCTATATTTTGATATATAAAGGGTATTTTCGGTATTTTTGGAATTTTTATGTATTCTGTGTATATCTCGTGAATTGTGAACCTCGATCGGTGAAATTGTAGTTTGGGAATCCGACCGAGGGGTTGTGTGGCTATCTATCTCAAAGTGTGTTTTCTTACAGGACCGACTCTACTTTCTGAGTAAAGAGATGTCCATTTTACAAGGGAGGTTCTGTCGAATTTTTGGTAGAATTCTCGTAAAACGTGACATTCGATCAAACTCTTATTCCTTGTTTGTGTCCGGTATTCTAGATCGAGTCTCTAGAAATTTTGTTAGATTTATTCTAATTTCGTGTTGTCATTTATTTGTTTAGTTGCACTAAGATCGAGGCCTAGTGGACCAAGCCCGTCAAACTCATCTCGTGGAGCGCACAACTATGAGTTGTTATTTTATATATACATGTATTTAGGTTGCATGTTTTTAGAAATGTATGTTTTAATTGTATGAATTATGCATAAATAATTTAATAAATGCTTAAGTATATTTTAGGTATATTTTTTGTATATTTTAGATTAAATGCATGTATTATTCTTAATTTATACCTAAAATGTTTTTAAGTATATATAAGGTTTATTTATTAATTGAACTGAATTTGTTTGACATGTATATACTAGAAATATACTTAGTTTATTTTTGGTATATTTCTATTATATATATGGTTTATATTGCTATTTAAATTAATGTCATGCATCATTTATTTTACGAATGTATGAGTTTATTTTAAATGAAGGATATCAATAGAACGTGCTACCTAGTGGGCACTAGGACTAAGTACGTACCGGTACGGTGATAGATTGTAGGTTGAATTACTAACCTATTTGTGGATATTTATTGGATTGATTTGAGTGATGTGAGATGTGATTTGAGAGTGTGATTACTGGAGCTCGGTTGACTAAGTGTCTCGGGGCCAATCACACTAACAGTCATACTACTGGAGCTTAGTTGACTTAAGTGTCTCGAGGCTAGTCTAATATCCAACTGGAACAAGTGAATTTATTTGGAATAAGTGAGCCTGTATGGCTAGAGTGTTGTCTAGCACTATTTGAGGTTGCGATCATTTAGGGTTATATTTGATCCTTTATAAACGGATATTATTTTCAGTATTATATAAAATGATTTTTTCTGCATCTGTCTGTATTTGACTGTATATATATTTATTATATATACTATTGAGTGCGTGCATTTGTCATTAAGTTATGCATGTATATATATTATAACAATTCACTCAGTGAGGTCTGACTCCCCTCCGTTGATTTATTTTTTAGGAGAGCCTTCGTCCTCAGACCTCAGTAGCAGACCTTTACGCCCGATTTCTTTCGCCCCGGCCTTATTGTGTAAACTGCTTACCTGTGTTTTATTTTGTATTCTAGACATTGCAGTAGTTGTTTTAATGAGCTGTATTTATTATATATGTATGAGATTTAAATTTCAAAAGTTTGAACCGAGAACTTGTATTAAAGGATTTAATGTTATATGAGATGAATTTATATTATTAAATGAGTTGATGGATTATTATTTTACTTTTGAGATTTAATTCCGCTACATAATATTTTATTTTATTTTATTTAATATATATTGCATGCTTTTATTTTTAGAGGCTTCCTACAAGTTCCGGATTCGAAAGAATTCCAGTTCCCCAGCGTCGGTCATGACCCCCTATTTTGGGTCGTGACAATTTTATTTATGTAAAATAATTATTTTGTGAGTTTTATTATTTAAAGTATTCAAACTCATTTTCATTATTATTATTATTATTATTATTATTATTATTATTATTATTATTATTATTATTATTATTATTATTATTATTTTATTGCTATTATTTTTAATAGTATTAGTGTTATTATTTTATTGGTATTATTATTATTATTGTTGTTGTTGTTATTATTATTATTATTGTTAGTATTATTATTATTTTATTATTATTATGCATGTGATAATAGTAGTAGTAGGAGTATTATTATTATTATTATTATTATTATTATTATTATTATTATTATTATATTGTGTTAATAATATGTGCATGTGTGTGTTTGGTCCATGTGTTGTATATATATATGTGTAAATGTGTGTGACAAGTGTAAGTATGTGTGTGTGTGTGTATATATATATATATATATATATATATATATATATATAAATAATAGTCAAAAGGGAAAAAAATGAGGTCAACTCTTTCTACTTCCTTTTCTTTTCTTTCTTCTTTTTCTCCTTCACTGTCCCGCCATTGCAGCACCACCAAGCTTCATCAGTCGTTGCCTAAGCCACTACCTGAGCTTGCCATCTTCCTCCTCTCACCTTTTCGACGTCGTCTGAAGCCTCGGAGTTGCCGAAAATCACATGGGACCGAGAAGAGTTAATGTAGCACCGAAATTTTTTTGGTGGTTGTAGCTCAAGTTCTTGGGCTTGTTAGACTCCTCTCAACATGTACATCTCGATTCTTAAGTCGTTTCAACTTTATGACATTCAAATTTTACGTTGAGACCGAGGCTTATTGGACCAAGCTCGTCAAGCCAATCTCAAGGAGTGCACACTTATGAGTTATTATCTTATATATACATTGCATGTAGAATGCATGAAAATTAGCATCCATGAATCTTATAATGAAATTGAATATGAATATTTCTTTAAATGAATAAGTATACTTTTAGTATATTTTTAGTATATTTGATATATATGTGACACATATGCATAATTGTTTTTAGTATGTATCTGGTATATTATGGTTTATTTTGGTATATATGTGGCTTATATACTATTGGTATATATTTTTTTGTATATGATGGGTATATTTTGCTATGAATGGATGCTATTACTGTTATAACCCGAGTTTTTAAATTATTTTAATATAAAATTGGGATATGCAGTGTTCATAATTTTAAAACTATATTTGATTATTTTACTATTTTGTGAATAATTGTTATTACTTTTACATTTAATTAAAAATTTTCTACGTAAATAATTATTTTAGGAATTTATTACGTCATATTTAAGTATGAAGGTTATTTTATTTTAAAATGATGTTTATTTTTATCATTTTTATCATAATCATTATTATTATTATAATTAAATACATTATTTTTGCATGATTATTTATTGTGATCTTATACATATATATATATACACATATATACATTAGGGTTAGTGTTATTTTATGTATGTGTTATATATATATATGTGTGTGTGTGTATATATATATATATAATAATTGTGTGGTGTGTGTTTTTATGGAATTATATATTAAAGTTTATTAAATATTATAATATAAAGTTATATATATATACTTCCATTGGCTTTGCCTCCGAGTATGTCACAAGTGCATCCGGTATTTCATATCTCGATGCTGAGGAAGTATATCTCAAACCCTTCACACGTGTTGCAGCCAACAGTGTTGAAGTGAGTGAAGATTTAACGTTTGTGGAAGAACCTGTGGCGATCGTTGATTATCAAGTTCGACAGTTGCGGTCGAAGCAGATTCCGATGGTCAAGGTTCTATGGCATAGCAACAGAGTTGAGGAGCATACGTAGGAGACTAAAGCTGAGATGCGAGCTTCTTACCCGTATCACTTTCCTTCTTGATCTTGTAATTTTCTTTCTAGAATTTGGGGATGAATTCTTGTAAGGGGGGGAGACTGTAATATCCCGAGTTTTTAAATATTTTTAAACTGCATCAGGATATGCAGTGTTAGTAATTTTGTATATAATTATGATATTTTATGAGGTTTTTATTTAATTAAAACTAATTTTAATTGTTTTATATTATTTTAAGTACTTTACATAAAATTTTCCCAGGACTTGCACTTTCGGGGAAATTAACACGTAAATAATTTAATATTAATTTTTAAATAGATTTACGCATTTGCATGAACTCATATATTTTTTTAAAGTGCAAAAATAAAGTGTATATATGTGCATTTATTTAAATTAAACTAGGGTTTAATTAATTACCCTAATTTTTATTATTTATTATTTAGTTTTAATATTATTTAATTATTTTTAAGTGTATAAATTATTAAAAATATTAAATTATGTGTGTGAAAGTTTATATTATTATAATATATAGTGTGAGTATATATATATATATATATAATTTAATATTAATTTTTAAATAGATTTACGCATTTGCATGAACTCATATATATTTTTAAAGTGCAAAAATAAAGTGTATATATGTGTATTTATTTAAATTAAACTAGGGTTTAATTAATTACCCTAATTTTTATTATTTATTATTTAGTTTTAATATTATTTAATTATTTTTAAGTGTATAAATTATTAAAAATATTAAATTATGTGTGTGAAAGTTTATATTATTATAATATATAGTGTGAGTATATATATATATATATATATATGCATATATACATCATATATTGATAAAAATCAAAATCTTTGTCAAAATTACCAAACTGCCCCCAACTCCCTCTCTGATCGTCCCACGCCCTACCCTCACTATGCCTCTCGGTTTGGTACGTCGGACCGCCCTTCGCCGCCACCAACTGCTGCCAACCTCCTTCTCCTTCCTTCCTCTTCCTCTCCGATGTGATCAAGTCACCGGAAGCTCGCTGGAACGCTCGGAATTTGCTGTGGCAGCGTGTGAAGCTCTTCACCGTCGATCGTGATTCCGGCCACCATTTCGTGCACCGTTGGTCTCCATCAACTCCCTGAGCTCCGGTGGTCCCTATTATAAGCTTCTCTTGGCTGGAAAATGGGTGGTTGTTGAGGTTTGAGCTTGATCTTCATTTCGGTCAACTTGAGTTTCAAATTTTTTTGAGCTTCAATTTGATTGATTCATGAAAAATCTGTTCACAAAATTTGATCCTAGAAGCTTAATCTACATGCTGTAATTTTTGTAGAATTTTTGGGTATTTTTATTATTTTATTATTATTTTCTAATTTTCAAAAATTAATTAATTAAATCATGAAATTGTGTTTTATGGTAATTATAGGTGTTAAAATGAATTATAGAAATTTATTTGGAATTTTTGTGAATTTTTATGTATTTATTTGGAATTTATTAAGTTTATGTAATTTTGAAAAATAGGGTTAATTATGTGTTTAATTGAAATAAATTGGTAAATTGAGTATATTTATTGATATTATTGAATTATATGTTGAGAAAATTAATTTTGACTAATTATATTATTTTTGGTAAATTTTTGGATTTATTTTAGTAAATATATATATAGGGGTATTTTGGTAATTTTACACTAAATTGGCTAAAAATGTAATTAAATCAGTTTTAATAGTTATTTAGGGTATAAAAATGATTTCTACAAATTATTTAGTATTTTTAACTAATTAAAACTATTTTTTATAAATTATTTTCAAATAATATGTATATTATACGATTTTTCTAAATAAATGAGTTTTCATCGGTTTTACTGTGTTTTAGGGTGAATTACGTAATTTGGATTTATAAAATGTATTTTTATTATAAAAAGGGCATTTTCAGTATTTTGTAATTATTCTGTGAATTGTGAACTTCGGTCGGTGAATTGTAGTTTAGGGCCCGACCGAGGGATTGTGGTTGTGAATTTGGTGTTATTCCGAAGTGTGTTTTCTTTGCAGGATCGGCTCTACTCTTCGAGCAGAGAGATGTCCATTTTACAGGGGAGGTTTTGCAGGATTTTCGGAAGAATTCTCATAAAACGTGATGTTTGATCAAATCCCTATTCTAATTCTGTGTCTAAAATTCTAGGTCGAGTCTTTAGAATTTCTGTTAAATTTATTCTGATTTCATGTTGTCATTTGTTTGTTTAGTTGCACCGAGACCGATGCCTAATGGATCAGGCCCGCTGAGTTTGTCTCGTGGAGTGCTAACATGTGAGTTATTATACTATATATATATGCATTGCATATAGGATGCATCACTTAGGGTTTTCCATTTTCATTATATGTTTTTAAAAGTGATTTAAATTATAATATTTTTGGTATATCTAGGGTTGTATTTATTATATATGCATATTAAATAATTATGCATGTTAGTTTGATATATGCACATTAAACAATTAGGTTTAGGTTTAATACATTCGAGTAATATACACATGTTTTAAAATGTATACTTAGTCACAATTATTTTATTAAATGATTAGTATACTTTAGGTATAGTTTCGGTATATTTTAGGTTTATTCTTTGATAATTGCATGCTATATTATAAACCTACACTTAAATTGTTTTTAAGTTTATTTTTGGTATATTTTTTATATATTCCTCAAATAAATGCATGTTTTATTATTAATTGAAACCTAAAACATTAGTGGTATACTTAGGGTTTAATTATGATATATGCATGCCAGAAAATTAGGTCATTTTGGTATATTATGAATATATGTTAAACCTAAACACATATTTAAATGAAATTTTATATATAATTGTTTTATTAAGTGATTTGTGCACTTAGGTATATTCTTTGTATATTTAGGTACATTTTTAAGCAAATGCATGATGTATTATTAAAATGCACTTAAATTGTTTTTAACTCTATTAATGGTTTACCTTTAGTATATTTCCTATTTTATTTGATATATATATATATATATATATATACCTGAAATATACCGAGTACAGTTTAGGTATATTTTTGGTATATATATATGGTTGATTTTACTATTATGAATATTGTTCTACATTAATTATTTTCTGAATGAATGATTTACTTAAGTGAAGGATATCAATAGAATGTGTTTCCTAGTAGGCAACACTAGGATCGTGTACGTACCGGTGCAATAGATAAGGGTTGAGTGAGAATTAATTATGGTGATTATAATTGATTGATTGATTTGACTAAGCTTAATGGTATAATAGATAGTGTGATTGTGGGGCCAATCACACTGATAGTCAGACTACTGGAGCTCGGTTGACTTAGTGTCTCGGGGCCAGTCTACTGTCCATACTGGAATGAATGATCTATTGAGTTGATAGAGATGTGAGGTGATAAATAGTGTGATTGCTAGAGCTCGGTTGACCAGGGGTCTCGGGCCCAATCACACTAATAGCCAGACTGCTGGAGCTCGGTCGACTTAGTGTCTCGGGGCCAATCTGCTATCCAGTTTTGAATAAGTGTTCTATTTTGAATCAAGTGAGCCTGTATGGCTAGAGTGATAATGGGGTTGTTTGAGGTTGCTATTATTAGGGTTCTATGGATCCTTCATGAATTTAATTAAAGATTTTCTACATTTTGTATATTTATAAAAGCAGAGTTTGGCATTCGTGTGAATTATGTGTATATACATATATATATAATGATGCCTGATTATTATCGTTTAGATTGCATGTATTTATAGTATAATAATTCACTCAGTGAGGTCTGACCCCCCTCAATTATTTTTTTTCAGGAGATCCTTTATCATCAGACCTTAGTCGTAGAGTTCCTCGTTAGTGTTCTTCAGTCCCAGCTATTTTATATAATGTAAAAATTTGAACCTCTGATTTGTATTCTAGAAACTGCAGTAGTTGTGTTATTATGTCTGAGGAGTATTATTTTGTTGTGGATATTTAATATTATGAGAATTTGTATTTGATTACTATACAATGATGTATTCATTGAGAAGGATTTGAAGTATTTATATTATATATTGATTTGAAAATTTTTAATTCTATCATATTTTTATTTAATTATTGCATGATTTTATTTTCTAAGGCTTGCTATGAGTTCCAGATTCGAAAGAATTCCCATTCCCTAGCACCGATCATGACTCCTAGTTTGGGTCGTGATAGGGAGGCACACCGACAGTAAGGAAACAGGACGACAGGCGATGAGGGTGAAGGGAGGGTATCGGGTTTGTGAGGGAGAAGGGGAGTGGCACAAGTTGTAAATTTACTAACTTTCTATATATATATATATATATATATATATATATACTCATGTATATGTATATTTGTTAATATGAAAAATATAATCATGCATGATAACATGCAATTTAATAAAACAAGCTAACACAAATAAATAATTAATTATTTTGGTCTTATTTTCCCAAAAATATAATTCTTGGAAAAATTTTACGTAAGAAACTTAAAATAATTAAAAATAACTTTAATAATTAACACTAATTAAATAATCAAATATATTTATTAAAATTATTAACATTGCATATCCCGATGTAGTTTAGAAATATTTAAAAATTTGGGATATTACAGTCTTCCCCCTTATAAGAATTCATCCCCGAATTCCAGATCAAGAAGGGAAGAGATACGGGTCAGAAGCTCCTATCTTAGCTTCAGTCTCCCATGTATGCTCTTTAACTCTGTTGCTACGCCACAGAACCTTGACCATCGGAATCTGTTTCGACCACAACTGTCGAACTTGGTAATCAACGATTGCCACAGGTTCTTCCATAAATGTCAGATCTTCGTTTACTTCTATGCTGTCAGGCTGTAACACATGTGAAGGGTCTGAGACATACTTCCTCAGCATCGAGATATGAAATACTGGATGCACTTGAGACATACTTGGAAGCAAAGCCAACCGATATGCAACAGTGCCTACTCTCTCTAGAATATTGAACGGTCCGATATATCTCGGTGCTAATTTACCCTTTCTACCAAATCTCATCACACCCTTCATAGGAGACACCTTTAGGAAAATAAAGTCTCCAACCTAAAATTCTACATCTCTATGCCCAGGATCCGCATAGCTCTTCTGCCTGCTAACTACGGTCTCTAATCTGCCCTTAATCACCGTGACTTTCTCTATAGCATCCTGAACCATCTCAGGTCTAGTCAAAGCTCTCTCACCAATCTCATCCCAACTTAGAGGGGATCTACATTTCCTTCCATATAAAGCCTCATATGGTGCCATGCCAATATTGCTATGGTAGCTATTATTATATGCAAACTCTACGAGTGGCAAATGATCATCCCAGCTACCTCCCAAATCCAGGACACACATCCTCAACATATCTTCTAGTGTCTGGATCATCCTCTCAGACTGACCATCCGTCTGAGGATGAAAAGTAGTATTGAAATCCAACCTAGTGCCCATCACTTCCTGCAACTTCTGCCAAAAATGAGATGTAAACACTGAACCTCTATTTAACACAACGGACACAGGTACTCCATGAAGGCACACAATATGCTTCACATACAACTTCGCCAATCTAGCTATAAAATAGGTGGCTTTCACAGGTAAGAAATGTGCAGACTTAGTCAACCTGTCCACAATTACCCAGATGGAATCGTATCCATCCTTAGAACGAGGTAAATGTAATATCCCGTATTTTTTAAATATTTTAATACTGCATCAGGATATGCAGTGTTAATAATTCTTATGTATATTAATGATATTTTAAGAGTCATAATTTAATTAAAGTTAATTTAATTGTTGTATATTATTTTAAGTGCTTTACTTAAAATTTTTTCGAGAATTCTATTTTCGGGGAAATTTTCACGTAAATAATCAACTATTAATTATTTTAAATAGATTTACGGACTTGCATGAACTCATATATATTTTTAAAATACTAAATAACGTATGTTTGTGTAATTATTTATTTAATTAGGGTTTAATTAATATTACCCTAATATTTTATTATTTGTTTATTTATTTTAATATTATTTAATTATTTTTAGGTGTATTAAATTTTTAAAATATTAAATTATATGTGTGTGGTGTATATTTAATGTGTTTAATTTAATATTATTTTAATATATAGTATAAAGTATATATATATATATATATACATATATACATTAAATATTAACAAAATTATAAAGTTTGGATTAATTACAACTTTGCCACCCGAGCTTCTTCTTCCTCCCGACTGTTCCCCATCACTGTCCGTCGCTACTACCACCATTTCCTTACCGTTGGTGTGTCGTCCGACGTGCCACCTCCTTCCTCAGCCTTCCCCGCCGCCTGCTGCAGCCGTTTCTGGCATCTGGAAGCCATTTTTGGCCAGAGAAGCCGAAAGTGGGAGCAACATCGCTCACAACGTTTTCGGCCACCATTTTCGACATCGCTAGTCTCTTTCTTCTCCTTGAGCTCTGGTGAGTGTGATTCCAAGCTTTGTTTCACTTAAAATGGTCTTGATTTGCTTAGGTTTTGATTTTTCGAATTCGGCCATTTTAGGGTTCTTGATTTTTTTAAACTTCAATTTGATTGATTAATGAAAAATTCCTTCACAAATGTTGATCCTAGTAGCTTAATCTACATGTGTGAATTTTTGTGGAATTTTTGGAGATTATTTTGATTTTTAGGTATTTTTGAATATTTTAATATTATTTTCTAATTTTCAAAAATTAATTAAATAAATTATGAAATTGTGTTTTATGATAATTTTAGGTGTTGAGATGAATTATTGAAATTTATTTGGAATTTTTATGAATTTCTATGTATTTATTTTGAATTTATTTAGGTTTATGTAATTTTGGAAAATTAGGTTAATTATGTTTTTAATTGAATTTAATTTGTTAATTGAGTTTAATTATTGATATTATTAATAAATATGTTGATAAAATTAATTTTGGATAATTATACTATTTTTGGTGAATTTTTGAAGTAATTTTAGTATATTTATATATAGGGGTATTTTGGTAATTTTACCCTAAATTGACTAAAAATGTAATTTAATTGGTTTTAATAATTATTTAAGGTATAAAAATGATTTCTAAAAATTATTTAGTATTTTTAATTAATTAAAACTATTTTTCGTAAATTATTTTCAATTTTACATATAATATACGATTTTTCTAATAAAATGAGTTTTTATTGGTTTTTAATGCGTTTTAAGGTTAATTACGTAATTTCTACTTATTAAATGTATTTCTGTGATATAAGGGTATTTTTGGTATTTCCATAATTGTTCTGTGAATTGTGGACCCCGATTGATAAACTGTAGTTTGGAGTCCGATCGAGGGGTTGTGGATGAGTTGTTGTGCCTGTTTTTCGAAGTGTGTTTCTTTGCAGGGCCGGCTCTACTCTTTGAGTAGAGAGATGTTCGTTTTACAGGGGAGGTTCTGCCAAATTTTTGGTAGAATTCTAGTAAAATGTGATGTCCGATTGAACCCTAATTCTGATTCTGTGTCTAATATTCTAGATTGAGTTTCTAGGAATTTCTGTTAGGTTTATTTTGATGTCCGTTATTTTTGTTTGTTTAGTTACGCCGAGACCGAGGGTGTAATATCCCGTATTTTTTAAATATTTTAATACTGCATCGAGATATGCAGTGTCAATAATTTTTGTATATATTTATGATATTTTATGAGTTGCTATTTAATTAAAATCGATTTTTAATTGTTTATTATTATTTTAAGTACTTTACGTAAAATTTTCCCAGGACTTGCATTTTTGGGGAAATTTTCACGTAAATAATTTACCATTAATTATTTTAAATAGATTTACGGACTTGCATGAACTCATATGTATTTTTAAAATACTAAACACCATATATATGTGTACTTATTTATTTAATTAGGGTTTAATTAATTACCCTATATTTTATTATTTATTAATTATTTTTAATATTATTTAATTATTTTTAGGTGTGTTAAATTATTAAAATATTAAATTATAAGTGTGTGGTGTATATTTAATGTGTGTAATGTAATATTATTTTAATATATAGTATAAAGTATATATATATATATATATATATATATATTATATATATATATATATATACATTTAATATTAAAACAAAAAATAAAGTTTGAAATAATTACAAAACTGCCATTCTCCCTTCTTCAACATCCCCGACCGTTTCCCCTCACCGTCCACCGCTGCTACTGCCGATTTCTTGCCGTTGGTGTGCCATCCGGCGTGTCACCTCCTTCCTCAGCCTCTTCCGCTGCCTGTTGCAGCCGTTTCCACCGTCTGGAGGTCGATTTCGATCGAAGAAGCCAAAAGTGGGAGCAACGTCGTTCACAAAGTTTTTGGCCACCATTTTTGACACCGCTAGTCTCTTTATTCTCCTTGAGCTCCAGTGAGTGTGATTCCAAGGTTTGTTTCACTTAAAATGGTCTTGATTTGCTTAGGCTTCGATTTTTCGAATTTTGCCATTTTAGGGTTCTTGAATTTTTGAACTTCGAATTGATTGATTCATGAAAAGTCCCTTAACAAATTTTGTTCCCCTTAGTTTAATCTACATGTATGAATTTTTGTAGAATTTTTGGAGATTATTTTCATTTTTGGGTATTTTTGAATATTTTAATATTATTTTCTATTTTTCGGAAATTAATTAAATAAATTATGAAATTGTGTTTTATGATAAATATAGGTGTTGAAATGAATTATAGAAATTTATTTGGAATTTTTTATGAATTTCTATGTATTTATTTTGAATTATTTAAGTTTATGGAATTTTTGGAAAATTAGGTTAATTGTGTTTTTAATTGAAATTAATTAGTTAATTGAGTTTAATTATTGATATTATTGATAAATATGTTGAGAAAATTAATTTTGGATAATTATACTATTTTTGGTGAATTTTTGAATGAATTTTAGTATATTTATATATATAGGGGTATTTTGGTAATTTTACACAAAATTGCCTAAAAATGTAATTAAATTGGTTTTAATAGTTATTTAAGGTATAAAAATGATTTCTAGAAATTATTTAGTATTTTTAATTAATTAAAACTATTTTTCGTGAATTATTTTCAATTATATATATAATATACGATTTTACTAATAAAATGAGTTTTTATCGGTTTTTACTGTGTTTTAAGGTTAATTACGTAATTTATACTTATAAAATGTATTTCTGTGTTATGAGGGCATTTTTGGTATATATATAATTATTCTGTGAATTGTGGGCCCCGGTCAATAGACTATAGTTTGGAGTCCGACCGAGGGGTTGTGGATGTGTTTTTTAGCATGTTTTTCGAAGTGTGTTTCTTTGCAGGGCCAGCTCTACTCTTTGAGTAGAGAGATGTCCATTTTACAGGGGAGGCTCTGCTGAATTTTCGGTAGAATTCTTGTAAAACGTGATGTCCGGTTGAACCTTACTTCTGTTTCTATGTTTAATATTCTAGATCGAGTTCTAGGATTTTCTGTTAGATTTATTCTGATTCCTATCGTTATTGTTTGTTTAGTTGTGCCGAGACCGAGGCCTAGTGGACCAGACCCGTCGGACCCATCTCGTGGAGCACACTAAGTGTGAGTTACTATTTTATATATATGTGTTTAGGATGCATGATTTTAGAAATATATGTTTTATTTTGATTAAATATGCATAAATAATGTGGTTTGTATTTAAGTATATTTTTAGTTTATTTTTGGTATATATTAAATTATATGCATGTTTTATTAATAAATTATATTTAAAATATTTTTAAATATATTTCTAACTTAATATGTAATTTGATTGGATTTATTTGACGTATATATACTCAAAATATACCTGGTTTACTTTTGGTATATTTCCAGTATATATATGGTTTATATTGTTATTGTATTTAAATTCATGCATCATTTATTTGTGAATGAATGTTTTATATTTATTAATGAAGGATATCAATAGAACGTGCTACCTAGTGGGCAGCACTAGGATCGAGTACGTATCGGTACGCTTATAGCATTTAGGCTATATTATTAACCAGATTGTGGATATTGATTGGAATGATTTATTTGATGTGTGATGTGATTTGGGTGTGTGATTGCTGGAGCTCGGTTGACCAAATGTCTCAGGGCCAATCACATTGACAGTCAGACTGCTGGAGCTCGGTTGACTTAATGTCTCGGGGCCAGTCTACTGTCCAAATGGAACAAGTGAATATATTTGGAATAAGTGAGCCTATATGGCTAGAGTGTTGTCTAACACTGTTTTTTGAGGTTGCGATATTCTAGGGTTCTATTTGATCCTTCATGAACTATGATTTTCAATAAAATATATAAAATGATTTTATTGCATCTGTGTGTTTCTGCCTGTATATATACATATTAGATATATACTGTTGACTGTATGCATTGGCATTTAGTATGCATGTATATATATTATAGTAATTCACTCAGTGAGGTCTGACTCCCCTCCGTTGACTATTTTTCAGGGGAGTCATCATCTTCAGACCTTAGTAGCAGGCCTATACGCCGGATTTCTTCTGCCCCGGCTTCTTTATGTAAACTGCTTATCTGAGTCTGGAGTTTTATTTTTATAATCTAGACACTGCAATAGTCATTAAATTATTAAAGAGATGTTGTATTATATTTGAACTGAATTTGTATTAAAAGAGTTTATATATATATATATGAGATACGGATTTGATTTAAATCCAGTTGGTGCAAATGTTATTGTGATATTTATGATTTTTATTTCCGCTGCATTATATATTGTTATTACTATTGCATGTTTTATTTTATTTTTAGGCTTGCTATGGGTTCCGAATTCAAAAGAATTCTCGTTCCCTAGCGCCGGTCATGGCCCCTGTTTTGGGTCGTAACAGAGGGCTAGTGGACCAGGCCCGTCGGATCCATCTCGAGGAGCGCACTAAGTGTGAGTTACTATTCTATATATATATATATATGCTTCAGGGTGCATAATTTAAATGTATGTTTTATTTTGACTAAATATGCATAAATAATTTGATTAGTACTTAAGTTTATTTTTAGTTTACTTTTGGTTTATTTTTGGTATATATTCAATTATATGCATGCTTTATTAACCATTTATGTTTAAAATGTTTTTAAATACATTTCTAGCTTATTTTGTAACTTAATTGGATTTGTTTGACGTATATATACTCGAAATATACCTGGTTTACTTTTGATATATTTCCAATATATATATGGTTTATAATGCTATTTTATTCAAATTCATGCATCATTTATTTATGAATGTATGTTTTATATTTAATAAATGAAGGATATCGATAGAACGTGCTACCTAGTGGGCAGCACTAGGACTGAGTACGTACCGGTGCGCTTATAGCATTTAGGCTATATTACTAACTTACTTGTGGATATTGATTGGAATTGATTTATTTGATGTGTGAGATGTGATTTGGAGGTGTGATTGCTGGAGCTCGGTTGACCTAGTGTCTCGGGGCCAATCACACTGATAGTCAGACTGCTGGAGCTCGGTTGACTTAGTGTCTCAGGGCCAGTCTACTGTCCAAATGGAATAAGTGAATATATTGGAATAAGTGAGCCTATATGGCTAGAGTGTTGTCTAACACTGTTTTGAGGTTGCGATATTCTAGGGTTCTATTTGATCCTTCATGAACTATAATTTTCAATAAAAATATATAAAATGAATTTATTGCATCTGTGTGTATTTGCTTGTATATATACATATTATATATACTTTGATTGTGTGCATTGACGTTTAGTATGCATGTATATATATTATAGTAATTCACTCAGTGAGGTCTGACTCCCCTCCATTGACTATTTTTCAAGAGATTCATCATCTTCAGACCTCAATAGCAGGCCTATACGCCGGATTTCTTCCGCCCCGGCTTCTTTGTGTAAACTGCTTATCTGAGTCTTGAGTTTTATTTTATCTAGACACTACAGTAGTCATTAAATTATTAAAGAAATGTTGTATTATATTTGAACTGGATTCGTATTAAAAGAGTTTATATATATATATATATATGTGAGATGAGGATTTAATTTAAATTCAGTTGGTGCAAATGTTATTATATTTATGGTTTTTTTTATTTCCGTTGCATTATATATTGTTGTTATTACTATTGCATGTTTTATTTTATTTTTAGGCTTGCTATGGGTTCCGAATTTGAAAGAATTCCCGTTCCCTAGCGCCGGTCATGGCCCCTATTTTGGGTTGTGACAAAGTTGGTATCAGACCGGAGTTCTATGTCAGGGCTTAGTTGTGTGAGTCGTGGCCCTAGTTTTCAAGTTGTGTTTTCTTTTGGTAACTACTGCAGTGAATTAGGTTTGAATATGTCTTGATGAGTATTCCTTGCTTTAGTTTTCTGCATTATTTCTCTATTGTCTGTTTTGTCTGAATCTTTCCATTTGTCTTTTCAGAATAAGGAGGCGAGCGCGTGTCGCTCCACCGATCGTTGAGGTCGAGCATGATGAATCTTTTCAGGATGAGGTTTTACCTCCTGAGCAGCCAGTTAGACGTAGAGGTCATGGCAGAGGTAGACCTCGAGGAGCGGTAGGTCACCGTAGGCAGAGAGAGTTACAGGACAAGGAGCCTGTTGAGCCTGAATTTGATGTTCCTGTGCCTCAAGTCGTTCAGCATGTTTTGCCTGCCTATCAGCAAGGTATGTCTGACCCTGTGGCAGCTTTGTTCTATGCCCGAGTTGGCAGGATTGCTTTTGATGGGACTTCCGATCTGTTAGACTTTTTGCACGTGATCGAGACTAGGACTCGGACTGCTCACACCAAGTACCAGCGGATTATGATCGTCGAGTTATCTGTCGAGGGACCAGCCCTAGACTGGTTTATTTAGATGATCCAGCCTTACATGATGATGATGACCTGGGCTCAGTTATGAGAGCGATTTATGAGGAGATTCTGTCCAGAGCCTCTCCGTATGAGCTATCGTCTCCGGTTGACCAGTATTTCTCGTAGAGATCAATCTGTAGAGGAGTACACCCAAGAGTTTCTTCGGTTGGGCAGATATACAGAGGATCTGATGCGAGATTAGTATTTCGCAGTCACTACCTACGTTACTGGTTTGGGTTCAGCTTTTGCTGGTATGCCTACAGCAGGCCTTACTCTGGAGTCTGTGATCGAGTTGGCCAAGGAGATTGAGCTGAGGCTAGTTAGGCAAGGAGTGGTGCCTGATTACTACCAGTTGGGAGTTCAGTCGAGTGGATTGCAGGCTACTTTGTATTCTAGTTTTCATGTTGGTTCGAGTAGTCAGCAATGAGGTCCGACTCAGCAGAGTCAGAAGCAGCAGCAACGAGTGCATCAGAGCAGTAGACATGGTCGTGGAGGTCAGCGTAGACCTTTCAGATTTGGGTCAGGTGCTTTGAGCAGCAGTAGTGGTCGTAGTTTTGGATCAGCTGCCAGTGTTTATTAGACTTGTGGTAGAGTCCATCAGGGACCGTGTTATCTGACACCACTGACATGCTTCAGATACGGGTAGACAGGACATTTTGCTAGATCGTGTCCTTACTCGGGGTATTAGCAGCCGTAGATTCTGCGATTCCCATAGCAGTCAATTGCTAGTGCTGCATCCGTGCCATTTTAGTTACCACCAGCCCAGCATCAGAGTTCCACTCAGCTTGTTCCACAGCAAAGTCATGGTAGAGGTACTAGAGGAGGTGCCAGAGGTGTTGACCAGGCTTCTACCAGTCAGCAGGGAGGACAAGGATAGGCCAAAGTCTTCCATCTCACTCAGCAGGATGCTCAGACATCTAATGCAGTCGTGGTAGGTATTGTTTCTGTTTGTTACCTGGATGCATGGGTTTTGTTTCATCCAGGTGCCACGCATTCGTTCGTTTCTTCTATTTTTGCTTCTAAGTCTTGTTGGCAAGCTTTGAGGATGGCTTTTCCTTTATCTGTTGCCACTCCTTTGAGCGATTCTTTGGACACCGATATTGTTCTTTCTGGTTGTCCAGTTCTCGTGGGAGATAGAGAATTACCCGCTAATTTGATCTTGTTGGATGTGATGGAGTTTGATGTTATTTTGGGTATGGATTGGTTATCTCAGCACTATGTCGTGGTAGATTGCAGGAATAAAAAGGTGACATTCAGAATTCCTAATGAAGAAGATTTTAAGTTTGTGGGTGATAGGAGTTCAGCACCTCAGAATCTTATTTCTGCTATTACGGCTAGGAAGTTATTGAGGAAAGGATGTCAGGGATATTTGGCATTGGTCAGGGATACTTCAGTGGAGAAGTTCTCACTCACAGATGTTCCTGTTGCTTGTGAGTTTCCTGATGTTTTTCTTGAGGAGTTGTCAGGTTTACCACCTCACAGGGAGATTGAATTCTGTATAGATGTGGTTCCAGGTACTACTCCTATATCTATGCCACCCTACAGAATGGCTCCTGCAGAGTTGAAAGAGTTGAAGGAGCAGTTGCAAGAGTTGTTGGATAAAGGTTTTATCAGACCCAGTGTTTCTCCTTGGGGTGCACCAGTCCTATTTATGAAGAAGAAGGATGGCACCCTGAGACTGTGCATTGACTATAGAGAGCTGAACAAGGTAACAGTGAAGAACAAGTATCCTCTCCCGAGGATAGATGACTTGTTTGATCAGCTACAGGGTGCACAGTTCTTTTCTAAGATTGATCTGAGGTCGGGTTATCATCAGCTACGGATTAGTGAAGCCGATGTTCCTAAGATGGCATTCCGCACTAGATATGGCCATTATGAGTTTCTGGTGATGTCTTTTGGTTTGACTAATGCACCAGCAGCTTTTATGGACCTGATGAATAGGGTATTCAGACCATATGTGGATCAGTTTGTGGTAGTCTTCATCGATGATATACTGGTATATTCAAGGAGTATGGAGGAGCATGTATATCACTTGAGGATTGTACTACAGACACTGAGAGATCATCAGCTTTATGCTAAATTCTTAAAGTGTGATTTCTAGATGGAGAGTATTTCTTTTCTTGGACACGTGGTGTCTAAAGAAGGTATCCAGGTTGATCCACAGAAGATTAGGGCAGTGTCTGAGTGGCCTAGATCGACTTCTATTACTGAGATTCGAAGTTTTCTGGGTTTAGCTGAGTATTATAGGCGGTTTGTTCAAGATTTTTCTAGAATAGCTGCCCCTATGACTCGCTTGACTCAGAAGAATGTTAGATTTGAGTGGTCAGAAGCTTGTGAGAACAGTTTCCAGTTGTTGAAGGAGAAGTTGACCATAGTGCTAGTGTTAGCTTTGCCTACTAGTGTGGACAAGTTCACAGTTTATTATGATGCCTCTAGAGTTGGCCTTGGTTGTGTGTTGATGCAGAATGGAAGGGTGATAGCCTATGCTTCAAGGCAGTTGAAGAAGCATGAGCAGAACTATCCCACACATGACCTTGAGATGGCTGTAATGATCTTTGCTCTGAAGATTTAGAGACATTATCTGTACAGGGTGACTTATGAGATATTTACTGATCACAAGAGCCTTAAGTACATTTTCCAGCAAAGAGATCTGAATCTGAGGTAGAGAAGATGGTTAGAATTGTTGAAAGATTATGACTGTGAGATATTATATCATCCGGGTAAAGCTAATGTGGTAGTAGATGCCTTGAGTAGGAAGTCCTCAGGTAGTCTTGCTCACATCAGTGTTGAGAGGAGACCGTTGATCCAGGAGTTGCATCTGTTGGTGGATCAAGGTCTAATGATGAAGATCAGTAGATCAGGTGGACTGCTAGCTCAATTTAAGATGTGATCTGTACTGAGGGATAGGATTAAAGCAGCTCAGAGCCGAGATCCTATTCTAGAAGAGCTTGTAGAGAATGTTCGAGCAGGGAAGTTCACACTCAATGATGATGGTGTGTTATGGATCAGTGGTAGATTGTGTGTTCATGGTGTGGATGATTTGAGAGAAGAGATCCTAGAGGAAGCACATTCTACAGCCTATAGCATACATCCAAGTATTACTAAGATGTACCACAGTATCAGAGACTTATACTGGTGGGATGGATTAAAGAAGGATGTCACTAATTATGTTGCTAAATGTCTAACGTGTCAACAAGTGAAAGCTGAACATCAGAAGCCTTCTGGGAAGCTTCAACCTCTTCGTATTCCCAAGTGGAAATGGGAAAGGATAGCTATGGATTTTGTGGTTGGATTGCCTCGTTCGAAGGATGGATACGATTCCATCTGGGTGATTGTAGACAGGTTGACGAAGTTTGCACATTTCTTTCTTATGAAAGCCACCTATTATGTAGCTAGATTGGCGAAACTATATGTGAAGCATATTGTGTGCCTTCATGGAGTACCTGTGTCCATTGTGTCAGATAGAGGTTCAGTGTTTACTTCTCATTTTTGGCAGAAGTTATAGGAAGCAATGGGCACTAGGTTGGATTTCAGTACTGCTTTTCATCCTCAGACAGATGGTCAGTCTGAGAGGACGATCCAGACACTGGAAGATATATTGAGGATGTGTGTCTTGGATTTGGGAGGTAGCTGGGATGATCATTTGCCACTCGTAGAGTTTGCATATAATAACAGCTACCATAGCAGTATTGGCATGGCACCATATGAGGCATTGTATGGAAGGAAGTGTAGATCCCCTCTGAGTTGGGATGAGATTGGTGAGAGAGCTTTGACTGGACCTGAGATGGTTCAGGATGTTATAGAGAAAGTCGCTGTGATTAAGCATAGATTAGAGAACGCAGTTAGCAGGCAGAAGAGCTATGCGGATCCTTGGCGCAAAGATGTGGAGTTTCAGGTTGGAGATTTTATTTTTCTGAAGGTATCTCCGATGAAGGGTGTGATGAGATTTGGTAGGAAGGGTAAGTTAGCACCGAGATATATTGGGCCATTTGAGATTCTGGAGAGAGTTGGCACTGTTGCATATCGGTTGGCTTTGCCTCCAAGTATGTCACAAGTGCATCCAGTATTTCATATCTCGATGTTGAGGAAGTATATCTCAGACCCTTCACATGTGTTGCAGCCCGATAGTATAGAAGTGAGTGAAGATTTGACATTTGTGGAAGAACCTGTGGCGATCGTTGATTATCAAGTTCGACAGTTGCATTTGAAGAAGATTTCGATGGTCAAGGTTCTGTGGCGTAGCAACAGAGTTGAGGAGCATACGTGGGAGACTAAAGCTGAGATGCGAGCTTCTTACCCGTATCTCTTCCCTTCTTGATCTTGTAATAATTTCTTTCTGGAATTCGAGGACGAATTCTTGTAAGGAGGGAAGACTGTAATATCCTGTATTTTTTAAATATTTTAATATTGTATCGGGATATGCAGTGTTAATAATTCTTATGTATATTAATGATATTTTAAGAGTCGTAATTTAATTAAAGTTAATTTTAATTGTTGTATATTATTTTAAGTGTTTTACGTAAAATTTTTCCAAGAATTCTATTTTCGGGGAAATTTTCACATAAATAATCTACTATTAATTATTTTAAATAGATTTACGGACTTGCATGAACTCAAATATATTTTTAAAATACTAAATAACGTATGTTTGTGTAATTATTTATTTAATTAGGGTTTAATTAATATTACCCTAATATTTTATTATTTGTTTGTTTATTTTAATATTATTTAATTATTTTTAGGTGTATTAAATTTTTAAAATATTAAATTATATGTGTGTGGTGTCTATTTAATGTGTGTAATTTAATATTATTTTAATATATAGTATAAAGTATATATATATACATATATACATTAAATATTAACAAAATTATAAAGTTTGGATTAATTATAACTTTGCCACCCGAGCTTCTTCTTCCTCCCGACCGTTCCCCATCACCGTCTACCGTTGCTACCGCCATTTCCTTGCCGTTGGTGTGCCGTCCGGCGTGCCACCTCCTTCCTCAGCTTTCCCCGCCACCTGCTGCAGCCGTTTCCGGCATTTGGAAGCCATTTTTGGCTGGAGAAGCTGAAAGTGGGAGCAACGTCGTTCATGACATTTTCGACCACCATTTTCGACACTGCTGGTCTTTTTCTTCTCCTTGAGCTCTGGTGAATGTGATTCCAAGCTTTGTTTCACTTAAAATGGTCTTGATTTGCTTAGGTTTTGATTTTTTGAATTTGGCCATTTTAGGGTTCTTAATTTTTTTGAACTTCAATTTGATTGATTCATGAAAAATTCCTTCACAAATGTTGATCCTAGTAGCTTAATATACATGTGTGAATTTTTGTGGAATTTTTGGAGATTATTTTGATTTTTGGGTATTTTTGAATATTTTAATATTATTTTCTAATTTTTGAAAATTAATTAAATAAATTATGAAATTATTGTTTATGATAATTATAGGTGTTGAAATGAATTATAGAAATTTATTTGGAATTTTTATGAATTTCTATGTATTTATTTTGAATTTATTTAGGTTTATGTAATTTTGGAAAATTAGGTTAATTATGTTTTTAATTGAATTTAATTGGTTAATTGAGTTTAATTATTGATATTATTGATAAATATGTTGAGAAAATTAATTTTTGATAATTATACTATTTTTGGTGAATTTTTGAAGTAATTTTAGTATATTTATATATATAGGGGTATTTTGGTAATTTTACCCTAAATTGACTAAAAATGTAATTTAATTGGTTTTAATAATTATTTAAGGTATAAAAATGATTTCTACAAATTATTTAGTATTTTTAATTAATTAAAACTATTTTTCGTAAATTATTTTCAATTTTATATATAATATACGATTTTTCTAATAAAATGAATTTTTATCGGTTTTTAATGTGTTTTAAGGTTAATTACATAATTTCTACTTATTAAATGTATTTCTGTGATATAAGGGTATTTTTGGTATTTCCATAATTGTTCTGTGAATTGTGGACCCGAATCGGTAGACTGTAGTTTGGAGTCCGACCGAGGGGTTGTGGATGAGTTGTTGTGCCTATTTTTCAAAGTGTGTTTCTTTGCAGGGCCGGCTCTACTCTTTGAGTCGAGAGATGTCTGTTTTACAGGGGAGGTTCTGCCAAATTTTTAGTAGAATTCTCATAAAACGTGATGTCCGGTTGAACCCTGATTCTGATTTTGTGTCTAATATTCTAGATCGAGTTTCTAGGAATTTCTGTTAGGTTTATTCTGATGTCCGTTATTTTTGTTTGTTTAGTTGCGCCGAGATCGAGGGCTAGTGGACCAGGCCCGTCAGACTCATCTCGAGGAGCGCACTAAGTGTGAGTTACTATTCTATATATATGTGCTTTAGGGTGCATAATTTAGAAATGTATGTTTTATTTTGACTAAATATGCATAAATAATTTGATTAGTACTTAAGTTTATTTTTAGTTTACTTTTGGTTTATTTTTGGTATATATTAAATTATATGCATGCTTTATTAACCATTTATGTTTAAAATGTTTTTAAATGCATTTCTAGCTTATTTTGTAACTTAATTGGATTTGTTTGACGTATATATACTCGAAATATACCTGGTTTACTTTTGGTATATTTCCAGTATATATATGGTTTATAATGCTATTTTATTCAAATTCATGCATCATTTATTTATGAATGTATGTTTTATATTTAATAAATGAAGGATATTGATAGAACATGCTACCTAGTGGGCAGCATTAGGACCGAGTACGTACCGGTGCGCTTATAGCATTTAGGCTATATTACTAACTTACTTGTGGATATTGATTGGAATTGATTTATTTGATGTGTGAGATGTGATTTGGAGGTGTGATTGCTGGAGCTCGGTTGACCTAGTGTCTCTGGGCCAATCACACTGACAGTCAGACTGCTGGAGCTCGGTTGACTTAGTATCTCGGGGCCAGTCTACTGTCCAAATGGAATAAGTGAATATATTGGAATAAGTGAGCCTGTATGGCTAGAGTGTTGTCTAACACTATTTTGAGGTTGCAATATTCTAGGGTTCTATTTGATCCTTCATGAACTATGATTTTCAATAAAAATATATAAAATGAATTTATTGCATCTGTGTGTATTTGCTTGTATATATACATATTATATATACTTTGATTGTGTGCATTGACATTTAGTATGCATGTATATATATTATAGTAATTCACTCAGTGAGGTCTGACTCCCCTCCGTTGACTATTTTTCAGGAGAGTCATCATCTTCAGACCTCAGTAGCAGGCATGTACTTCGGATTTCTTCTGCCCCGGCTTCTTTGTGTAAACTGCTTATCTGAGTGTTGAGTTTTATTTTATCTAGACACTGTAGTAGTCATTAAATTATTAAAGAAATGTTGTATTATATTTGAACTGGATTTGTATTAAAAGAGTTTATATATATATATGAGATGAGGATTTAATTTAAATTCAGTTAGTGCAAATGTTATTATATTTATGGTTTTTTTATTTTCGCTGCATTATATACTGTTGTTATTACTATTGCATGTTTTATTTTATTTTTAGGCTTGCTACGGGTTCTGGATTTAAAAGAATTCTCGTTCCCTAGCGCCGGTCATAGCCCCTGTTTTGGGTCGTGACAGTAAACCAACCACAAAATCCATAGTTATCCTTTCCTACTTCCACTCGGGAATAGGAAGAGGCTGAAGCTTCCTAGAAGGCTTCTGATGTTCAACTTTCACTTACTGACATGTCAAGCACTTAGCAACATAATCAGTGACATCCTTCTTCAATCCGTCCCACCAGTACAAATCTATGATACTGTGGTACATCTTAGTGACATCCGGATGTACGCTATAAGTTGTAGAATGTGCTTCCTCTAGGATCTCTTCTCTCAAATCATCCACATCAGGAACACACAATCTACCACTAATCCACAACACACCATCATCATCGAGTATGAAATTAGTGAACTTCCCTGCTCGAACATTCTCTACAAGCTCTTCTAGAATAGGATCTCGGCTCTGAGTTGCCTTAATCCTATCTCTCAATACAGATCACACCTTAAATTGAGCTAGCAGTCCACCTGACCTACTGATCTTCATCATCAGACCTTGATCCACTAGTAAATGCAACTCCTGGATCAACGGTCTCCTCTCAACACTGATGTGAGCAAGACTGCCTGAGGACTTCCTACTCAAGGCATTTGCTACTACATTAGCCTCGCTCGGATGATATAAAATCTCACAATCATAATCTTTCAACAATTCCAACCATCTCCTCTACCTCAGATTCAGATCTCTCTGCTGAAAAAATGTACTTAAGGCTCTTGTGATCAATAAAAATGTCAGAAGTCACTCCGTACAGATAGTGTCTCCAGATTTTGAGAGTAAAGATCACTACAGCCATCTCAAGGTCATGAGTAGGATGGTTTTGCTCATGCTTCTTTAACTGCCTCAAAGCATAGGCTATCACCCTACCATTCTGCATCAACACATAACCAAGGCCAACTCTAGAGGCATCATAGTAAACTGTGAACTTATCCACACTATTAGGCAAAGCTAACACTGGAGCTGTGGTCAATTTCTCCTTCAACAATTGAAAACTATTCTCACAAGCTTTTGACCACTCAAATCTAACATTCTTTTGAGTCAAGCGAGTCATAGGGGCTGCAATTCTGAAAAAATCCTGTACAAACCACCTATAATACCCGACTAAACCTAGAAAATTCTGAATCTCAGTAACAAAAGTCAGTCTAGGCCACTCAGACACTACCTCAATCTTTTGTGAATCAACCTGGATACCCTTTTTAGACACCATGTGTCCAAGAAAAGAAACACTCTCCATCCAGAAATCACACTTCGAGAATTTAGCATAAAGTTGATGTTCTCTAAGTGTTTGTAGTACATTTCTCAAGTGATATACATGCTCCTCCATACTCCTTAAATATACCAGTATATCATCAATGAAGACTACCGCAAACTGATCCACATATGGTTTGAATACCCTATTCATCAAGTCCATAAAAGCTGCTGGTGCATTAGTCAAGCCAAAAGACATCACCAAAAACTCATAGTGGCCATATCGAGTATGGAATGTCATTTTAGGAACATCGGCTTCACTAATCCATAGTTAATGATAACCCAACCTCATATCAATCTTGGAAAAGAACTATGCACCCTATAGCTAATCAAACAAGTCATCTATCCTCGGGAGAGGATACATGTTCTTCACTGTCACCTTGTTAAGCTCTCTATAGTCAATACACAGTCTTAGGGTACCATCCTTCTTCTTTACAAATAGGACTGGTGCACCCCAAGGAGAAACACTGGGTCTAATGAAACCCTTATCCAATAACTCTTGCAACTACTCCTTCAACTCTTTCAACTCTACAGGAGCCATTCTGTAGGGTGGCATAGATATAGGAGTAGTACCTGGAACCACATCTATACAGAACTCAATCTCTCTGTGAGGTGGTAAACTTGGCAACTCCTCAGGAAAAACATCAAGAAACTCACAGGCAACAGGAACATATGTGAGTGACAACTTCTCCACTGAAGTATCCCTGACCAATGCCAAATATCCCTGACAACCTTTCCTTAGCAACTTCCTAGCCGTAATAGCAGAAATAAGATTCTGAGGTGTTGAACTCCTATCACCCACAAACTTAAATTCTTCTTCACCAGGAATTCTGAAAGTCACCTTTTTTACTTCGACAACCCACCACGACATAGTGCTAAGATAACCAATCCATACCTAAAATAACATCAAACTCCATCACATCCAACAGAATCAAATCAGTAGATAATTCTCTATCTCCGACGAGAACTGGACAACCAGAAAGAACAACATCAGTGTCCAAAGAATCACTTAGAGGAGTGGCAACAGACAAAGGAAAAGCCATCCTTGAAGCTTACCAATAAGACTTGAAAGCAAAAATAGGAGAAACGAATGAATGCGTGGCACTCGGATCAAACAAAACCCATGCATCTAGGTAACAAACAAAAATAATACCTGCCATGACTACATTAGATGCCTGAGCATCCTGCTGAGTGAGATGGAAAACTCTGGCCTGTCCTCGACCTCCCTACTAGCTGGTAGAAGCCTGTCCAATACCTCTAGCACCTCTACCACAACCCTACTGGGGAACAAATTGAGTGGAACTCTGATGCTGGGCTGGAGGCAACTGAAATGGTACGAGTGCAGCACTAGTAATCGACTGCTGTGGAAATCATGGAATCTGCAGCTGTTGATACCCGGAATAAGGACACGATATGGCATAATGTCCTGTTTACCCGCATCTGAAACATGTCAGCGGTGTCAGGTAATATGGTCCCTGATGGACTCTGTCGCAGGTTTGTAAACACTGGCAATTGATCCGAAACTACGACCACTGCTACTACTCGAAGCAGCTGACCCGAGTCTAAATGGTCTATGCTGACCTCCACGGCCATGTCTACTGCTTCGATGCACTCGCTACTACTATCTCTGACTTTGCTAAGCCAGGCCTCTCTGCTGACTACTCGAACCAACATGAAAACTCAAATATGGAGTAGTCTGCAATCCACTCGACTGAACACCCAGTTGGTAATAATCAGGCATAGCTCCTCGCTTGACTAGCCTCAGCTCAATCTCCTTAGCCAACTCAATAACAGACTCCAGAGTAAGGCCCGTTATAGGCATACCAACAAATGCAGAACCCAGACCAGTGACATAGGTGGTGATTGCGAAATACCGATCTCGCATCAAATCCTCTGCATATCTGCCCAGCCGAAGGAACTCTTGAGTGTACTCCTCTACTGATCGATCACCGTGAGATATACTAGTCAATCTGAGACGATAACTCATGTGGAGTGGCTCTGGACAGAATCTCCTCATAAATTGCTCTCTGAACTGAGCCCAGGTCATCGTCAACATATAAGGCCGGATCATCTGAATAAACCAGTCCAGGGCTGGTCCCTCAATAGAAAGCTCGACTATCATAATCCGTTGGTACTTGGTGTGAGCAGTCTGAGTCCTAGTCTCGACTATATGCAGAAATCCTAATGGATCAGACGTCCCATCAAAAGCAATCCTGCCAACTCTGGCATAGAACAGAGCTACCTCAGGGTCAGACATACCTTGCTGATAGGTAGGCTGAACAGGCTGAATGATTGGAGGTATAGGAATATCCTCATACTCAGGCTCTACAGGCTCCTCATCTTGTATCTCTCTCTGCCTACGGCGACCTGCCGCTCCTCGAGGTCTACCTCTGCCACGACCTCTGCATCTAACTGGCAGCTCAGAAGGTAAAACCTTGTCTTGAAAGGACTCATCATCCTCGGCCTTAATGACTAGTGGAGTGACATGCGCTCGCCTCCTTATTCTAAAAAGACAAACAGAAAAGTTCAGACAAAATAGACAATGAAGGAATAACGCAGAAAACCTAAGCAAGGATTACTTATCAAGACATGCTCAAACCTAATTCACTGCAGTAGTTCAATAGAAAACACAATGCTAAAAACTAGGGCCACAACTCACATAACTAAGGCCCTGACACAGAACTCCACTCTGATACCAACTTTGTCACGACCCAAAATAGGGGCCATGACCGGCGCTAGTTAACGGGAATTCTTTCGAATCCGGAACCCGTAGCAAGCCTAAAAATCGAATAAAACATGCAATAATCATAATAACATAAATAAAATATTTTACATCATAAATAAAAATAAATGATAATCTGCCAATAAAATTAATTATACATCCTCATCTTATATATAAATAAATAATCCTTTAATATAAATTCCAGTTCAAATCCTTAAAGTACATAACTCACACAAATATAATACATAAACCCCATAACTGTTTACAACTACTGCAGTGTCTAGATTATAAAATAAAATCATGTAAGCAGTTTACATAGCGAAGCTAGGGCGGAAGAAATCCGACATATGGGTCTGCTACTAAGGTCTGAAGACGATGATTCTCCTGAAAAATAGTCAACGGAGGGGGGAGTCAGACCTCACTGAGTGGATTGTTATAATATATATACATGCATAACTAAATGACAATGCACATAGTCAATAGTATATATAATAAATATATATACAAGCAAATACACACAGGTGCAACAAAATCATTTTATATATTTACTGAAAATCACTATTTATGAAGGATCAAATAGAACCCTAGAAAACCGCAACCTCAAACAGTGTTAGACAACACTCTAGCCATACAGGCTCACTTATTCCAAATATATTCACTTGTTCCATTTAGACAGTAAACTAGCCCTGAGACACTAAGTTAACCGAGCTCTAGTAGTCTGACTGTCAGTGTCATTGGCCCCAAGACACTTGGTCAATCGAGCTCCAGCAATTACACTCCCAAATCATATCACACATCAAAACAAATCAATCCGATCAATATCCATAAATGGCTAGTAATGAAGCCTAAATGCTATCAGCGTACCGGTATGTACTTGGTCCTAGTGCTGCCCACTAGGTAGCACGTTTTATTGATATCCTTCATTTATAATATAAAACATACATTCATAAATAAATAATGCATGTAATTAAATAAAATAGCAACATAAACCATATATATACTAAAAATATACCAAAAGTAAACCAGGTATATTTCGAGTATATATACGTCAAATAAATCCAATATAATTACAAACTAAACTGGAAATAAACTATAAATATACTTAAAACAATTTAAGTATAAATTCATAATAAAACATGCATATAATTTGGAAATATACCGAAAATATACCGGAAATATACCGAAATAAACCTAAGTAATGATTAAACTATATATGCATATTTTATACAATGAAAACATACATTTCTAAAACATGCACCCTAAAACACATATATAAAAAATAACAACTCACTATTATTGCGCTCCTCAAGATGGATCTGACGGGCTTGGTCCACTAGGCCTCGGTCTCAGTGCAACTAAATAAACAAACGATAACAAGAAATCAGAATAATTCTAACAAAAATTCTAAGGACTCAATCTAGAATACTAGACACATAATCAGAATAAGAATTTGACCGGACATCATGTTTTATGAGAATCCTACCGAAAATCCGGCATAACCTCCCCTGTAAAATGGACATCTCTCTACTTAAAGAGTAGAGCCGGTCCTGCAAAGAAACACACTTCGAATATACACATAACACAATTCACAATCCCTCAGTCGGACTCTAAACTACAATTCACTGACCGAGGTTCACAATTCACAGAATAATTACAGAACACACGAAAATTCCAAAAATACCAAAAATGCCCTTCAATACTTAAAATATAGTAATTTAGATATTCAAACACTAAAAATATTTATTTAACCGATAAATACACAAAAACCCTAATTTTAATAAAATATTATTAAAAATTGGTAATTCTTAATAAATTCGTAAACATTGACCAAAATAAATTTTTATAAATCCAAATTATATAATTAACCCTAAAACATATTAAAAATCAATAAAAACTCATTTATTTAGAAAAATCGTATATTATATATAATTTGAAAATAATTTACGAAAAATAGTTCTAATTAGTTAAAAATACTAAATAATTTATAGAAATCATTTTTATATCTTAAATAACTAGTAAAACCAATTTAATTACATTTTTAGCCAATTTAGTGTCAAATTACCAAAATACCCCTAGTTTCTTAAATTCACTAAAATTAATAAAAAAAATTCACCAAAAATAGTGTAATTACTCAAAATTAATTTTCTCCACATATAATTCAATAATATCAATAAATATACTCAATTAACTAATTAATTTCAATAAAACACATAATTAACCTAATTTTCCCAAAATTACATCAACTAAATAAATTCCAAATAATTATATAAAATTCACAAAAATTACAAATAAATTTCTAAAATGCATTTCAACACCTATAATCACCATAAAACACAATTTCATAATTTATTTAATTAATTTTCAAAAATTAGAAAATATTAATAAAATAATAAAAAATTCACAAAAATCAAAATAATTTTCAAAAATTCTACAAAAATTCACATAGGTAGATTAAGCTACAAGGATCAATCTTTGTGAAGGAATTTTGCATGAATCATTGGAATTGAAGCTTAAAAATTCAAGAACTATAAAATGGCCGAAAATGTAAAATTGAAACCTAGGGAAATCTAGACTGTTCCAAGTGAAACAAAGCTTGGAAATGGACTCACCGGAACTCAAGGAGAAGATGGAGACCGGTGGTGTCAAATTTGGTGGCCGAAAATGTGCTGATCGACGGTGGCTCAAGTTTCGGCTTCTCTTGGAAAATTCGACCAAAACACGCCGAAGAAGGAGGTTGTCACGACCCAAAACAGGGGTCATGACCGGCGCTAGGGAACGGGAATTCTTTTGAATCTGGAACCAGTAGCAAGCCTAAAAATAAAAATAATCATGCAATAATAACAATAACCATATTATATGCAGCGAAAATAAAAATCTTAAATATCATAATAACATTTTCACCACTGGGTTTAAATCAAATCTCATCACATATATATATAATCTCTTTAATACAAATCCAGTTTCAATATAATACATCTCTTTAAAATAAAATACATGAAATCCAATACTTTAATTCACAACTACTGCAGTGTCTAGAATAAATAAATAAGACTCAAGTAAATAATTTACACAAAGAAGCCGGGGCGGAAGAAATCCGGCATATCGACCTGCTACTGAGGTCTGAAGAAGTTGACTCTCCTGAAAAATAGTCAACAGAGGGGAGTCAGACCTCACTGAGTGAATTACTATAATATATATACATACACACTAAGTGATAATGCATACAGTCAACAGTATATATGTAATATGTAAATATATACATGCAAATTCACACAGATGCAGAAAAATATTTTTTATATATTTTATTGAAAATCCCAGTTTATGAAGGATCACATAGAACCCTAGAATATCGCAACCTCAAAAATAGTGTTAGACAACACTCTAGCCATACATGCTCACTTAATCCAAATATATCCACTTAATCCATTTAGACAGTAGACTGGCCCCGAGACACTAAGTCAACCGAGCTCCAGCAGTCTGACTGCCAGTGTGATTGGCCCCAAGACACTTGGTCAACTGAGCTCCAGCAATCACACCCAAACCACATCTCACACAGCAATAATCACATCAAATCAATATCCACAAATAAGCTAGTAATATAGCCTAAATACTATAGGCGTACCGGTACGTACTCGGTCCTAGTGCTGCCCACTAGGTAGCACGTTCCATTGATATCCTTCATTAATAAATATAAAACATTCATTCACAAATAAATGATGCATGAATTTAAAAAAAATAACAACATAAACCATATATATTGTGGAAATATACCAAAAGTAAACCAGGTATATTTCGAGTATATATACGTCAAATGAATCCAATTAAATCATAAATTAAGCTAGAAATATATTTAAAAACATTTTAAAAATAATTTATTAACAAAACATGCATATAATTTAATATATACCAAAAATATACTTAAATACAAATCACATTATCTATGCATTTTAATCAAAATAAAACATATATTTCTAAATCATGCATCCTAAAGCATATATATATAGTATAGTAACTCACCTAATGCGCTCCACGAGACAGGTCTGACGGGCTTGGTCCACTAGCCCTCGGTCTCGGCGCAACTAAACAAGCAATAAATAATCCACATCAGAATAAACCTAATAGAAATCCTAGAATTCAATCAAGAGTATTAAACACAGAATCAGAAATTAGGGTTCGACTGGACATCACGTTTTACGAGAATTCTACCGAAAATCCGACAGAACCTCCCTTGTAAAATGGACATCTCTCTACTCAAAAGAGTAGAGCCGACCCTGCAAAGAAATACACTTCGAAATACAAGCTCAACACAAATCCATAACCCCTCGGTCGGACTTCAGACTACAATCCACCGACCGGGGTCCACAAACACAGAACAATTCCAGATATACCAAAAATATCCTTAAAATCTAAAAATACATTTTATAATTAGAAATTACATAATTAACCTTAAAACACTGTAAAAACCGATAAAAACTCATTTTATTAGTAAAACCGTATATTATATATATAATTGAAAATAATTCACGAAAAATAGTTTTAATTAGTTAAAAATACTAAATAATTTGTAGAAATCATTTTATACCTTAAATAACTATTAAAACCAATTAAATTACATTTTTAACCAATTTAGGGTAAAATTACCAAAATACCCCTATATATATTAATATACTTAAATTACTTCAAAAATTCACCAAAAATTATTCAATTATCCAAAATTAATTTTCTCAATATATTTATCAATAATATCAATAATTAAACTCATTTAACTAATTAAATTCAATTAAAAACATAATTAACCCTAATTTCTCAAAATCACATAAACTTCAATAATTCAAAATAAATACTTAGAAATTCATAAAAATTCCAAATAAATTCCTATAATTCATTTAAACACTTAATTTAACCATAAACTCCAATTTCATAATTTAAATAATTAATTTCCGAAAATTAGAAAATAATATTAAAATATTCAAAAATACCCAAAAATCCAAAAAATCTCCAAAAATTCTAAAAAAATTCATACATGTATATTGAGCTACTAGGAACAACATTTGTGAAGGGAGTTTTCATGAATCAATCAATTCAAAGCTCAAAAAAATCAAAAACCCTAATAGGCCGAAATTGAAAATTCGAAACCTAAGCAATTCTAGACCATTTTAGCTCAAACCAAAGCTAGAATCACACTCACCGGAGCTCAAGGAGAAGAAAGAGACTGGTGGTGTCAAAAATGGTGGTCGGAATCGACGTGATCGACGGTAGCTCGATTTTCGGCTTCTCCGGCCAAAAATGGCTTCTAGGCGCCGGAAATGGCTGTTGCAGGCGGCGGAAGAGGCTGGGGAAGGTGGTGGCACACCGGACGGCACACCAATGGTGAGAAATCAGCAGTAGCAGCGACCGGACGGCGAGGAAACGATCGGGAGGGAGAAGAGAGAAGTCGGGGGCAAAATGGTAATTTTCCAAAAAACTTGATTTTTGATATATAATGTGTATATATATATACTTTATACTATATAATAAAATAATATTAAATTACACACATTAAATATACACCACACACATAAAATTTAATATTTTAATAATTTATACTAAATAAAAATAATTAAATAACAATAAAACTAATAAATAATTAATAAAATATTAGGGTAATATTAAACCCTAATTAAATAAATATACACACATAGGCTTTATTTAGTATTTTAAAAATACGCATGAGTTCATGCAAGTCCGAAAATATATTTAAAATAATTAATAATAAATTATTTACGTGAAAATTTCCCCGAAAATGCAAGTCCCGGGAAAATTTTACGTAAAACACTGGAAATAATGCACAGTAATAAAAATAGGTTTTAAATACATATTAACTCGTAAAAATATCGTAAGATATATACAAAAATTATTGACACTGCATATCCCGGTACAGTGTAAAAATATTTTAAAAACACGGGATATTACAGTCTTCCCCCCCTACAAGAATTCGTTCCCGAATTCCAGAAAACAAGATTACAGAATCAGGAAGGAAAGAGATACGGGTAAAAAGCTCGCATCTCAGCTTCAGTCTCCCACGTATGCTCTTCAACTCTGTCGCTACGCCACAGAACCTTGACCATCGGAATCTGCTTCGATCGCAACTGTCGAACTTGATAATCAACGATCGCCACAGGTTCTTCCACAAACGTCAAATCTTCACTCACTTCTACACTGTCAGGTTACAACACATGAGAAGGGTCTGAGATATACTTCCTCAACATCGAGATATGAAATACTGGATGCACTTATGACATACTCGGAGGCAAATCCAACCGATATGCAACAGTGCCAACTCTCTCCAGAATCTCAAATGGTCCAATATATCTCGGTGCTAACTTACCCTTCCTACCAAATCTCATCACACCCTTCATCGGAGATACCTTCAGAAAAACAAAATCTCCAACCTGAAACTCCACATCTCTGCGCCTAGGATCTGCATAACTCTTCTGTCTACTAACTGCGGTCTCTAATCTTTGCTTGATCACGGCGACTTTCTCTGCAGCATCCTGAACCATCTCTGGTCCAGTCAAAGCTCTCTCACCTATCTCATCCCAACTCAATGGGGATCTACACTTCCTTCCATACAACACCTCATATGGTGCCATGCCAATACTGCTATGGTAGCTGTTATTATATGCAAACTCAACAAGCGACAAATGATCATCCCAGCTACCTCCCAAATCCAGGACACACATCCTCAACATATCTTCCAATGTCTGGATCGTCCTCTCAGACTGACCATCTGTTTGAGGATGAAAAGCAGTACTGAAATCCAATCTAGTGCCCATCGCTTCCTGTAACTTCTGCCAAAAACGAGAAGTAAACACCGAACCTCTATCTAACACAATGGACACAGGTACTCCATGAAGGCACACAATATGCTTCACATACAACTTCGCCAATTTAGCAACTGAATATGTGGCTTTCACAGGCAAGAAATGTGCAGACTTCGTCAACCTGTCTACGATCACCCAGATAGAATCGTATCCATCCTTCGAACGAGGTAAACCGACCACAAAATCCATAGCTATCCTTTCCCACTTCCACTCGGGAATAGGAAGAGGCTGAAGCTTCCCAGAAGGCTTCTGATGTTCGACTTTCACTTGCTGACACGTCAAACACTTAGCAACATAATCAGCGACATCCTTCTTCAATCCATTCCACCAGTATAGATCTCTGATACTGTGTTACATCTTAGTAACACCTGGATGAACACTGTAGGCTATAGAATGTGCTTCCTCTAAAATCTCCTCTCTTAAGTCATCCACGTCAGGAACACACAACCTACCACTAATCCATAACACACCATCATCATCGAGTGTGAAATCAGTGAACTTCCCTGCTCGAACATTCTCTGCAAGCTCTTCTAGAATAAGATCTCGACTCTGAGCTACTTTAATCCTATCCCTCAGTACAGATCGCACTTTAAACTGAGCTAGCAGTCCACCTGATCTACTAATCTTCATCATCAGAACTTGATCCACCAACAGATGCAATTCCTGGATCAATGGTCTTCTCTCAACACCGATGTGACCAAGACTACCTGAGGACTTCCTACTCAAGGCATCTGCTACCACATTAGCTTTACCCGGATGATATAAGATCTCACAATCATAATCCTTCAATAATTCTAACCATCTTCTCTGCCTCATATTCAAATCTCGCTGCTGGAAAATGTACTTAAGGCTCTTGTGATCAGTAAATATCTCACAAGTCACCCCGTACAAATAATGTCTCCAAATCTTCAAAGCAAACATCACTGTAGCCATCTCAAGATCATGTGTAGGATAGTTCTGCTCATGCTTCTTCAACTGCCTCGAAGCATAGGTTATCACCCTTCCATTCTGCATCAACACACAACCAAGACCAATTCTAGAAGCATCACAGTAGACTGTGAACTTATCCATACTATTAGGCAAAGCTAATACTGGCACTGTGGTCAACTTCTCCTTCAACAACTGAAAACTATTCTCACAAGCTTCTGACCACTCGAATCTAACATTCTTCTGAGTCAAGCGAGTCATAGGGGATGCAATTCTGGAAAAATCCTACACAAACCGCCTATAATACCCGGCTAAACCCAAAAAACTTCGAATCTCCGTAACAGAAGTAGGTCTAGGCCATTCAGATACTGCTTTAATCTTCTGTGGATCAACCTGAATACCCTCTTTAGACACTACGTGTCCAAGAAAAGAAACACTCTCCATCCAGAAATCACACTTTGAGAATTTAGCATAAAGCTGATGATTTCTCAGTGTCTGTAGTACAATCCTCAAATGATATACGTGCTCTTCCATACTCCTCGAATATACTAGTATATCATCAATGAAGACTACCACAAAATGATCCACATACGGTCTGAATACTCTGTTCATCAGGTCCATAAAAGCTGCTGGTGCATTAGTCAAACCAAAAGACATCACCAGAAACTCATAATGACCATATCGAGTGCGGAACGCTGTCTTAGGAATATCGGCTTCACTAATCCGCAGCTGATGATAACCCGACCTCAAGTCAACCTTAGAAAAGAACTGTGCACCCTGAAGCTGGTCAAATAAGTCATTTATCCTCGGGAGAGGATACTTGTTCTTCACTGTAACCTTATTCAACTCTCTGTAATCAATGCACAGTCTCAGGGTACCATCCTTCTTCTTCATAAACAGGACTGGTGCACCCCAAGGAGAAACACTAGGTCTGATAAAACCTTTATCCAACAACTCTTGCAACTGCTCCTTCAACTCTCTCAACTCTGCAGGAGCCATACGATAGGGTGGCATAGATATAGGAGTAGTACCTGGTACCACATCTATACAGAACTCAATCTCTCTATGTGGTGGTAAACCTAGCAACTCCTCGGGAAAAACATCAGGAAACTCACAAGCAACAGGAACATCTGTGAGTAACAACTTCTCCACTGAAGTATCCCTGACCAATGCCAAATATCCCTGACATCCTTTCCTCAACAACTTCCTAGCCATAATAGCAGAAATAAGATTCTGAGGTGCTGAACTCCTATCACCAACAAACTTAAATTCTACTTCATTAGGAATTCTAAAAGTCACCTCTTTATTCCTGCAATCTACCATGGCATAGTGCTGAGATAACCAATCCATTCCCAAAATGACATCAAACTCCATCACATCCAACAATATCAAATCAGTGGGTAATTCTCTATCTCCCACGAGAACTTGACAACCAGAAAGAACAATATCGGCGTCTAAGGAATCACTCAGAGGAGTGGCAACAGACAAAGGAAAAGCCATCCTCGAAGCTTGCCAATAAGATTTAGAAGCAAAAATAGGAGAAACAAACGAATGTGTGGCACCCGGATCAAACAAAACCCATGCATCCAAGTAACAAACAGAAACAATACCTGCCACAACTGCATTAGATGCCTGAGCATCCTGCTAAGTAAGATGAAAGACTCTGGCCTGACCTCGACCTCCCTGCTGACTGGTAAAAGCCTGGCCAACACCTCTGGTACCTCCTCTAGTACCTCTACCATGACTCTGCTGTGGAACAAACTGAGTGGAACTCTGATGCTGGGCTGGTGGTAACTGAAATGGCATGGGTGATGCACTAGCAATCGACTGCTGTGGGAATCGCGGAATCTGCTGCTACTGATACCCGGAATAAGGACACGATCTGGCAAAATGTCCTGTCTACCAGCATCTGAAGCATGTCAGTGGTGTCAGATAACATGGTCCCTAATGGACTCTACCACAAGTCTGACAAACACTGGTCGCTGATCCAGAACTACGACCATTGCTGCTGCTCGAAGCACCTGACCCAAATCTGAACGATCTACGCTGACCTCCATGGCCATGTCTACTGCTCCGATGCACTCGTTGCTGCTGTCTCTGACTCTACTGAGTCGGACCTCGCTGCTGACTACTCGATCCAACATGAAAACTCGAATACGGAGTAGCCTGCGATCCACTCGATTGAACTCCTAACTGGTAATAATCAGGCATCGCTCCCTGCCTAACTAGTCTCAGCTCAATCTCCTTAGCCAACTCAATCACAGACTCCAGAGTAAGGCCTGCTGTAGGCATACCAACAAAAGCTGAACCCAAACCAGTAACATATGTAGTGACAGCGAAATACTGATCTCGCATCAGATCCTCAGCATATCTACCCAGACGAAGAAACTCTCGGGTATACTCCTCTACAGATCGATCTCCACGAGAAATACTGGTCAAACGGAGACGATAGCTCAAACGAAGCGGCTCTGGACAGAATCTCCTCATGAATCGCTCTCGAAACTGAGCCCATGTCATCGTCATCATATAAGGCTGGATCATCTGAATAAACCAGTCTAAGGCTGGTCCCTCGACAGACAACTCTACAATCATGATCTGCTGGTACTCGGTGTGAGCAGTCCGAGTCCTAGTCTCAAACGCATGCAGAAAATCTAATGGATCAAAAGTACCATCAAAAGCAATCCTGCCAACTCGGGCATAGAACAAAGCTGCCTCAGGGTCAGACATACCCTGCTGATAGGCAGGCTGAACAGGCTGAATAACTGGAGGAATAGGAACATCAAACTCAGGCTCAACAGGCTCCTCATCCTGTAACTCTCTCTGTCTACGGTGACCTGCCGCTCCTCGAGGTCTACCTCTGCCACGACCTCTACGTCTAACTGGCTGCTCAGGAGGTAAAACCTCATCCTGAAAAGACTCATCGTCCTCGGCCTCAACGACCGGTGGAGCGACACGCGCTTGCCTCCTCATTCTGAAAAGACAAATGGAAAGATTCAGACAAAATAGACAACAGAGGAATAACGCTGAAAACTACAACAAGGAATACTTATCAAGACATACTCGAACCTAATACACTGCAGTAGTCCAACAGAAAACACAACTTTAAAACTAGGGCCACAACTCACACAACTAAGCCCTGACACAGAACTCTGCTTTGATACCAACTTTGTCACGACCCAAAACAGGGGCCATGACCGGCGCTAGGGAACGGGAATTCTTTAGAATCCAGAACCCGTAGCAAGCCTAAAAATAAAAATAAATCATGCAATAATAACAATAACCATATTATATGCAGCGGAAATAAAAATCTTAAATATCATAATAACATTTTCACCACTGGGTTGAAATCAATTCTCATCACATATATATATAATCTCTTTAATACAAATCCAGTTTCAATATAATACATCTCTTTAAAATAAAATACATGAAATCCAATACTTTAATTCACAACTACTGCAGTGTCTAGAATAAATAAATAAGACTCAAGTAAATAATTTACACAAAGAAGCCGGGGCGGAAGAAATCCGGCGTATCGACCTGCTACTAAGGTCTGAAGAAGTTGACTCTCCTGAAAAATAGTCAACGGACGGGAGTCAGACCTCACTGAGTGAATTACTATAATATATATACATTGACACTAAGTGATAATGCATACAGTCAACAGTATATATGTAATATGTAAATATATACATGCAAATTCACACAGATGCATAAAAATATTTTTTATATATTTTATTGAAAATCCCAATTTATGAAGGATCACATAGAACCCTAGAATATCGTAACCTCAAAAATAGTGTTAGACAACACTCTAGCCATACAGGCTCACTTAATCCAAATATATCCACTTAATCCATTTAGACAGTAGACTGGCCCTGAGACACTAAGTCAACCGAGCTCCAACAGTCTGACTGCCAGTGTGATTGGCCTTGAGACACTTGGTCAACCGAGATCCAGCAATCACACCCAAACCACATCTCACACATCAATAATCACATCAAATCAATATCCACAAATAAGTTAGTAATATAGCCTAAATACTATAGGCGTACCGATACATACTCGGTCCTAGTGCTGCCCACTAGGTAGCACGTTCCATTGATATCCTTCATTAATAAATATAAAACATTCATTCACAAATAAATGATGCATGAATTTAAATAAAATAACAACATAAACCACATATATTGTGGAAATATACCAAAAGTAAACCAGGTATATTTCGAGTATATATACGTCAAATGAATCCAATTAAATCATAAATTAAGCTAGAAATATATTTAAAAACATTTTAAAAATAATTTATTAACAAAACATGCATATAATTTAATATATACCAAAAATATACTTAAATACAAATCACATTATCTATGCATTTTAATCAAAATAAAACATATATTTCTAAATCATGCATCCTAAAGCATATATATATAGTATAGTAACTCACCTAATGCGCTCCACGAGACAGGTCTGACGGGCTTGGTCCACTAGCCCTCGGTCTCGGCGCAACTAAACAAGCAATAAATAATCGACATCAGAATAAACCTAATAGAAATCCTAGAATTCAATCAAGAGTATTAAACACAGAATCAGAAATTAGGGTTCGACTGGACATCACGTTTTACGAGAATTCTATCGAAAATCCTACAGAAACTCCCCTGTAAAACAGACATCTCTCTACTCAAAAGAGTAGAGCCGACCCTGTAAAGAAATACACTTCGAAATACAAAATCAACACAAATCCATAACCCCTCGGTCGGACTCCAGACTACAATCCACCGACTGGGGTCCACAAACACAGAACAATTCCAGATATACCAAAAATATCCTTAAAACCTAAAAATACATTTTATAAGTATAAATTACATAATTAACCTTAAAACACTGTAAAAACCGATAAAAACTCATTTTATTAGTAAAACCGTATATTATATATATAATTGAAAATAATTCACGAAAAATAGTTTTAATTAGTTAAAAATACTAAATAATTTGTAGAAATCATTTTTATACCTTAAATAACTATTAAACCCAATTAAATTACATTTTTAACCAATTTAGGGTAAAATTACCAAAATACCCCTATATATATTAATATACTTAAATTACTTCAAAAATTCACCAAAAATTATACAATTATCCAAAATTAATTTTCTCAACATATTTATCAATAATATCAATAATTAAACTCATTTAACTAATTAAATTCAATTAAAAACATAATTAACCCTAATTTCTCAAAATCACATAAACTTTAATAATTCAAAATAAATACTTAGAAATTCATAAAAATTCCAAATAAATTCCTATAATTCATTTCAACACTTAATTTAACCATAAACTCCAATTTCATAATTTAAATAATTAATTTCCGAAAATTAGAAAATAATATTAAAATATTCAAAAATACCCAAAAATCCAAAAAATCTCCAAAAATTCTAAAAAAATTCATACATGTAGATTGAGCTACTAGGAACAACATTTTTTAAGGGAGTTTTCATGAATCAATCAATTCAAATCTCAAAAAAATCAAAAACCCTAATAGGCCAAAATTGAAAATTCGAAACCTAAGCAATTCTAGACCATTTTAGCTCAAACCAAAGCTAGAATAACACTCACCAGAGCTCAAGGAGAAGAAAGAGACCAGCGGTGTCGAAAATGGTGGCCGGAATCGACGTGATCGATGGTAGCTCGATTTTCGGCTTCTCCGGCCAAAAATGGCTTCCAAGCGCCGGAAATGGCTGCTGCAGGCGGCGGAAGAGGCTGGGGAAGGTGGTGGCACACCGGACGGCACACCAACGGTGAGAAATCGGCAGTAGCAGCGATCAGACGGCGAGGAAACGATCGGGAGGGAGAAGAGAGAAGTCGGGGGCAAAATGGTAATTTTCCAAAAAACTTGATTTTTAATATATAATGTGTATATATATATAATTTATACTATATAATAAAATAATATTAAATTACACACATTAAATATACACCACACACATAAAATTTAATATTTTAATAATTTATACTAAATAAAAATAATTAAATAACAATAAAACTAATAAATAATTAATAAAATATTAGGGTAATATTAAACCCTAATTAAATAAATATACACACATAGGCTTTATTTAGTATTTTAAAAATACGCATGAGTTCATGCAAGTCCGAAAATATATTTAAAATAATTAATAATAAATTATTTACGTGAAAATTTCCCCGAAAATGCAAGTCTCGGGAAAATTTTACGTAAAACACTGGAAATAATGCACAGTAATAAAAATAGGTTTTAAATACATATTAACTCATAAAAATATCATAAGATATATACAAAAATTATTGACACTGCATATCCTGGTACAGTGTAAAAATATTTTAAAAACACGGGATATTACGGTTAGCAGGTGGCGGAGCAAGCTGGAAGTGGTGGTGGCACACCGAGAGAAACACCGACAGTAAGGAAATGGGACGACAGGCAGTGAGGGTGAAGGGAGGGTGTTGGGTTTGTGAGGGAGAAGGGGAGTGGCACAAGTTGTAAATTTACTAACTTTCTATATATATATATATATATATATATATAATTTACTAACTTTCTACATATATATATATATATATATATATATATATATATATATATATATATATATATATATATATATATATATTTGTTAATATGAAAAATATAATCAAGCATGATAACATGCAATTTAATAAAACAAGCTAACATAAATAAATAATTAATTATTTAGGTCTTATTTTCCCAAAAATATAATTCTTGGGAAAATTTTACGTAAGAAACTTAAAATAATTAAAAATAACTTTAATAATTAACACTAATTAAATAATCAAATATATTTATTAAAATTATTAACACTGCATATCCCGATGTAGTTTAGAAATATTTAAAAATTCGAGATATTACACCCCCCTCAATTTCTCTCTCCCCGACCCCATCTTCACCGTCTGTCTCTGTCGTTCGCTGGCCGTTGGTGTGCCTCTAGCCCTTCCGCCATCGACCACCTCCTCCCCAGCCAGCTCTGCCGCCTTCCCATCCTTCTCCGGCGTCGGTGTCGACCTTAGCAGCCTGTTTTGCCTGAAATCATTTTCCTCACTGTTCTCCTCTGTTCGGCCACCAAATATAGCATTTCTAGTGGCGTTGAACTCATGGAGCTTTGAGGAGGAAGATCTTGAGCTCCTTTTGGCCAAAAAACGAGTGGTGGTAAGGTTTTAAGCTTGTTTTTGTTTCAGCCATTCTTGCTTTTTCAATTTTTTTTATTTTTTTTGCTTGATTCATGAGAAATTCCCTTATAAAAATTGTTCCCCTTAGCTTAATCTACATCCCTGAATTTTTGTGTGATTTTTGTGAATTTTTTATTATTTTATTGTTTTCATAAATTAATTAAATAAATTATGAAATTGTGATTTTTGGTGTTATTGGTGGTTAATATTAATTTTAGAATTTAATTTATAATTTTTGTGTATTTTATGTATTTTTTTTATATTTTTTTATTTTATGTTAGTTTTGGAAATATATGTTAAATATATATTTTGTTAGTAATTATTAGTTAATTAAGTGTATTTGTTGATTTTAATGAATAATATGTTGAGAAAATAATTTTTGTGTATTTATATAATTTTTGTTGAATTCTTTGAATATTTTTAGTATTTTATGTATATTTTTATATATTAGGGGTAATTTGGTGATAATTTTAATTAAATATTAAGTTTAATTAGCTTTAATAATTATTTGAGGTATAAAAATGATTTTTACAAATTATTTACTAATTTTAACTAATTAATACTATTACTCGAAAAATTATTTTCAAATTATATATAATATACTATTTTTGTAAATAAATAGATTTTTAGTCATTTTTAATGTATGCTTGGACTCATTAAGTAATTTGGATTTATAAAATAAGTTTTTATTAATATTTGTGGAATTATCGAGAAATATCGATTTTTAATAATATTATATTATTAATTAGGGGTTTTAAGTAATTATTGGTAAAATAATTACTTTTGGTGTTTTAATACTTAAATTGCTATATTTTGATATTTAAAGGGTATTTTTAGTATTTATTGAATTTTAATATATTTGTAATATCCCGAGTTTTTAAATATTTTTATACTACATCGGAATATGCAGTGTTAATAATTTTTGTATATATTTATGATATTTTTATGAGTTGTTATTTGTTTAAAGCTAATTTTAATTATTTTATATTATTTTAAGTACTTTACGTAAAATTTTCCCGGGAATTTCATTTTCGAGGAAATTGACACATAAATAATTTAATACTAATTATTTTGACTAGTTTTATGAATTTTCATGAACTCATATATAATTTTTAAGTGCTAAATAAAATGTATATATATGTATTTATTTAAATTAATTAGAGCTTAATTAATTTCCTTAATTTTATCATTTAGCTTCAATATTAATTAATTAATTTTAAGTGTATAAATTATTAAATATAATAAAATATTTGTGTGGTGAGAATTATTTGTGTGTGGGAATATATATATTATTATAATATAAGGTGGACATATATATATATATATATATATATATATATATATATATACATTATTTTATAACAAAAATCAGAAGTTTGCTTTATTTACAATTTTGCCACTATCTTCATCTTCTTCCCTCTCGATCAGTTTTCCACCATTTTCGGCCACTGTGACCTCTATTTCTTGCCGTCACTATGCCTCTCCTCCTTCCTCCTCCCTTGCCAGCCATTCCCGACGCCTGAACCACCCATTTCTGGTGTGTTTTGGCCGGATTTTTCAAGAGAGGCCGAAACTTGAAGTCAACTCCGATCAAGCCGTTTCTGGCCACCAAATTCGACGCCACTGGTATCTATATTCTCCTTGAGCTCCAATGAGTGTGATTCCAAGCTTTGTTTCACTTAAAATGGTCTAGATTTTCCTAGGTTTCAATTTCTTCATTTCAGCCATTTAGGGTTTCAAATTTTTTTAGCTCCAATTTGATTGATTCATGAAAAATTCCTTAACAAAATTTGATCCTGGAAGCTCAATCTACATGCTGGAATTTTTTTAGAATTTTTGGAATTTATTTTGATTTTTGTGAATTTTTTATTATTTTATTAATATTTTCTAATTTTCGAAAATTAATTAATTAAATTATGAAATTGTGTTTTATGGTGATTATAGGTGTTGAAATGAATTATAGAAATTTATTTGTAATTTTTGTGAATTTTTATATATTTATTTGGAATTTATTAAGTTTATGTAATTTTGAAAAATAGGGTTAATTATGTGTTTAATTGAAATAAATTGGTTAATTGAGTATATTTATTTATATTATTGAAATATATGTTGAGAAAATTAATTTTGAGTAATTATATTATTTTTGGTAAATTTTTGGATTTATTTTAGTAAATTTATATATATAGGGGTATTTTGGTAATTTTATACTAAATTAGCTAAAAATGTAATTAAATTGGTTTTAATAGTTATTTAGGGTATAAAAATTATTTCTAAAAATTATTTAGTATTTTTAACTAATTAAAACTATTTTTCGTAAATTATTTTCAAATTATATATACAATATACAATTTTTCTAAATAAATGAGTTTTTATTGGTTTTTAATGTGTTTTAGGGTTAATTACGTAATTTGGATTGATAAAATGTATTTTTATTATTAAAGGGCATTTTCGGTATTTCTGTAGTGTTCTATGAATTGTAGACCTCGGTTGGTGAAATGTAGTTTGGAGTTCGATCGAGGGGTTTTGGTTGTGAATTCTATGTCTATTTTGAAGTGTATTTTTTTGCAGGACAGGCTCTACTCTTTGAGTAGAGAGATGTCCATTTTACAGGGGAGGTTCTACCGGATTTTTGGTGGAATTCTCATAAAACATGATGTCCGGTCGAATTCCTATTTTAATTCTGTGTCTAGTATTCTAGATCGAGTCTTTGGAATACTAATAGACTTATTCTGATATTTTGTGGTTGTTTGATTGTTTAGTTGTGCCGAGACTGAGGCCTAGTGGACCAGGCTCGTCAAATCCATATCGAGGAGCATAATAAATAGTGAGTTGTTATTTTATATATATATGTTTTAGGGTGCATGTTTTAGAAATGAATGGTTTATTTTGATAAAATATGCATAAATGATTTAAGTATTACTTAGGTTTACTTTTGGTATATTTTTGGTATATTTTGGTATTTTTTCAAACTATATGCATGTTTTATTAATAAATTATTCTTAAAATGTTTTTAGGTTTATTTATGGTTTATTTGTAGTTTATTTTGTAATTAAATTGAATTTATTCGAAGTATATATACTTGAAATTTATCTGGTTTGCTTTTGGTATATTTCAAGTATATATATGGTTTTATGTTGCTATTTTATTGAAATTCATGCATCATTTATTTATGAATGTATGTTTTATATATTAATGAAGGATATCAATAGAACATGCTACCTAGTGGGCAGCACTAGGACCGAGTACGTACCAGTACGATGATAGCATTTAGGCTTCATTACTAACCTAATTGTGGATATTGATTAGAATTGATTAATTGATATGTGAGATATGATTTGGGAGTGTGATTGCTGGAGCTCGGTTGACCAAGTGTCTCGGGGCCAATCACACTGACAGTCAGACTACTGGAGCTCGGTTGACTTAGTGTCTCGGGGCCAGTCTACTGTCTAAATGGAACACGTGAATATATCGGAATAAGTGAGCCTATATGGCTAAAGTGTTGTCTAACACTATTTGAGGTTGCGATTTGCTAGGGTTCTATTTGATCCTTCATAAACAGTGATTTTCAGTAAAATATATACATAAATGATTTTACTGCATTTGTGTGTATTTGCTTGTATATATATCTATTATATATACTATTGACTGTGTGTATTGTCATACAGTATGCATGTGTATATATTATAACAATTCACTCAGTGAGGTCTAACTCCCCTCCGTTGACTATTTTTCAGGAGAGTCATCGTCTTCAGACCTCAGGAGTAGACCCATACGCCAGATTTCTTCTGCCCCAGCTTCACTATATAAACTGCTTATCTGAGTTTTATTTTATGATCTAGAAACTGTAGTAGTTGTAAAATTGTTAAAGGGTTATGTATTATATTGTGTGAGTTATATATTTTAAGGATTTGAATTGGATTGTATTAAAAGTTTATTTATATATATGATGAGTTGTTGATTTAAATTCCATGGTGGATTATTATTTACGAATTTATGAATTTATTTTCGTTGCATAATACTTTATTTATGTTATTATTATTATTGCATGTTTTATTTTATTTTAAGGCTTACTACGGGTTTCGGATATGAAAGAATTCCTGTTCCCTAGCGCCGATCATGGCCCCTGTTTTGGGTTGTGATAAAGTTGGTATCAGACCGGAGTTCTGTGTCAAGGCCTTAGTTGTGTGAGTCGTGGCCCTAGTTTTCAGTGTTGTGTTTTTTATTAAACTACTGCAGTGAATTAGGTTCAAGTATGTCTTGATAAGTAATCCTTGCTTTAGTTTTCTGCGTTATTCCTCCATTGTCTATTTGTCTAAATCATTCTGTTTGTCTTTTCAGAATGAGGAGGCGAGTGCGTGTCACTCCATCGGTTGTTGAGGCCGAGGATGACGAGTTTTTTCAAGATGAGGTTTTACCTCCTGAGCCGCCAGTTAGACGCAGAGGTCGTGGTAGAGGTAGACCTCGAGGAGCGGCTGGTTGCTGTAGGTAGAGAGAGATATAGGATGAGGAGCTTGAGTATTAGGATATTCCTGTACCTCCAGTTGTTTAGCCTGTTCAGCCTGCCTATCAGCAGGGTCTGTTCTATTTCAAAGTTAGCAGGATTGCCTTCGATGAGACTTTCGATCCATTAGGTTTTGTGCACACAATCGAGACTAGGACTCGGACTGCTCACACCGAGTACCAGTGGATTATGATCATTGAGCTTTCTGTTGAGGGACCAGCCCTAGACTGGTTCATTCAGATGATCCAACCTTATATGATAATGATGACCTGGGCTCAGTTTCAAGAGCGATTTATGAGGAGATTTTGCCCAGAGCCTCTCCGCATGAGTTATCATCTCCGGTTGACCAGCATATCGTACAGTGATCGATTAGTAGAGGAGTACACTCGAGAGTTTCTCCGACTGGGTAGATATGCAGAAGATCTGATGCGAGATCAGTATTTCATAGTCACTACCTATGTCACCAGATTGGGTTCAACATTTGCTGGTATGCCTACAGCAGGCCTTACTCTGGAGTCTATGATTGAGTTGGCCAAGGAGATTGAGCTGAGGCTAGTCAGGCAGGGAGCTATGCCTGATTATTACCAGCTGGGTGTTCAGTCGAGTGGATTGCAGACTACTCCATATTCGAGTTTTCATGTTGGTTCGAGTAGTCAGCAGAGAGGTCCGACTCAGCAAAGTCAGAGGCAGCAGCAGCGAGTGCATCAGAGCAGTAGACATGGCCATGGAGGTCAGCATAGATCATTCAGATTCAGGTCAGGTGCTTTGAGCAACAGTAGTAGTCATAGTTCTAGATCAGCTGCCAGTGTATGCCAGACCTGCGTAGAGTCCATCAAGGACCGTGTTACCTGACACCACTGACATACTTCAAATGCGGGCAGACAGGACATTATGCCAGATCGTGTCCTTACTCCGGGTATTAGCAGCCGTAAATTCCATAATTTCCACAACAGTCGATTGTTAGTGCTGCACCCGTACCATTTCAGTTGCCTCCAGCCCAGCATCAGAGTTCCACTCAACTTATTCCACTGTAGGGTCATGGAGAGGTCTTAGAGGAGGTGCCAGAGGTGTTGGTCAGGCTTCCACCAGTCAGCAGGGAGGTCGAGGATAGGCCAGAGTTTTCCATCTTACTCAGTAGGATGCTCAGGCATCTAATGCAGTCGTGGTAGGTATTATTTCTGTTTGTTACCTGGACGCATGGATTCTGTTTGATCTGGGTGCCATGCATTCGTTTGTTTCTCCCATTTTTGCTTCTAAGTCTTATTGGCAAGCTTCGAGGATAGCTTTTCCTTTATCTGTTGCCACTCCTCTGAGCGATTCTTTGGATGCCGATATTGTTCTTTCTGGTTGTCCAGTTCTCGTGGGAGATAAATAATTATCTGCTGATTTGATTCTGTTGGATGTGATGGAATTTGATGTTATTCTGGGTATGGATTAGTTATCTTAGCACTATGTCGTGGTAGATTATTGGAATAAAGAGGTGACTTTCAGAATTCCTGGTGAAGAAGAATTTAAATTTGTGGGTAATAGGAGTTCAGTACCTCAGAATCTTATTTCTACTATTACGGCTAAAAAGTTACTGAGGAAAGGATGTCAGGGATATTTGGCATTAGTCAGGGATACTTTAGTGGAGAAGTTATCACTCACAAATGTTTCTGTTGCTTGTGAGTTTCTTGATGTTTTTCCTGAGGAGTTACCAGGTTTACCACCTCACAGAGAGATTGAGTTATGTATAGATGCGGTTCCAGGTACTACTCCTATATCTATGCCACCCTACAGAATGGCTCCTGCAGAGTTGAAAGAGTTGAAGGAGCAATTGTAAGAGTTTTTGGATAAGGGTTTCATCAGACCCAGTGCTTCTCCTTGGGGTGCACCAGTCCTATTTGTGAAGAAGAAGGATGGTACCTTGAGATTGTGCATTGACTACAAAGAGCTGAACAAGGTGACAGTGAAGAACAAGTATCCTCTCCCGAGGATAGATGACTTGTTTGATCAGCTACAGGGTGCACAGTTCTTTTCCAAGATTTATATGAGGTCGGGTTGTCATCAGCTGCGGATTAGTGAAGCCGATGTTCCTAAAACGGCATTTCACACTCGATATGGCCACTATGAGTTTCTGGTGATGTCTTTTGGTTTGACTAATGCACCAGCAGCTTTTATGGACCTGATGAATAGGGTATTCAGATCGTATATGGATCAGTTTATGGTAGTCTTCATCGATGATATACTGGTTTATTCGAGGAGTATGGAGAAGCATGTATATCATTTGAGGATTGTGCTACAGACACTGAGAGATCATCAACTTTATGCTAAATTCTCAAAGTTTGATTTCTAAATAGAGAGTGTTTCTTTTCTTGGACACGTGTTGTCTAAAGACGGTATCCAAGTTGATCCACAGAAGATTGGTGCAGTGTCTGAATGGCCTAAACCGACTTCTGTTACTGAGATTCAAAGTTTTTTGGGTTTAGTTGGCTATTATAGGTGGTTTGTGCAGTATTTTTCCAGAATTGCAGCCTCTATGACTCACTTGACTCAAAAGAATGTTATATTTGAGTGGTCTCAAGCTTGTGAGAATAGTTTTTAATTATTGAAGGAAAAGTTAACCACAGCTCTATTAGCTTTGCCTAATAGTGTGGATAAGTTCGCAGTTTATTTTGATGCCTCTAGAGTTGGCCTTGGTTGTGTGTTAATGCAGAATGGTAGGGTGATAGCGTATGCTTCGAGGCAGTTGAAGAAGCATGAGCAGAACTATCCCACACATGACCTTAAAATGGCTGTAGTGATCTTTGCTCTGAAGATTTGGAGACATTATTTATATGGGGTGACTTGTGAGATTTTTACTAATCATAAGAGCCTTAAGTACATTTTCCAGCAGAGAGATTTAAATCTAAGGCAAAGGAGATAGTTGGAATTATTGAAAGATTATGACTGTGAGATATTATATCATCCGGGCAAGGCTAATGTGGTAGCAGATGCCTTGAGTAGAAAGTCCTTAAGCAGTCTTGCTCACATCAATGTTGAGAGGAGACCGTTGATCTAGGAGTTGCATTTGTTGGTGGATCAAGGTCTGATGATAAAGATAAGTAGGTTAGGTGGACTGCTATCTCAATTTAAGGTGCAATCTGTACTGAGGGATAGGATTAAAGTAGCTCAAAGCCGGGATCCTATTCTATAAGAGCTTGCAGAGAATGTTTGAGCAGGGAAGTCCACTAATTTCACACTTGATGATGATGGTATGTTGTGGATCAATGGTAGATTGTGTGTTCCTGATGTGGATGATTTGAGAGAAGAGATCCTAAAGGAAGCACATTCTATAGCCTATAGCGTACATCCAGGTGTCACTAAGATGTACCACAGTATCAGAGACTTGTACTGGTGGGACGGAATGAAAAAGGATGTCGCTAATTATGTTGCTAAGTGCCTGACATGTCAGCAAGTGAAAGCTGAACATTAGAAGCCTTCTGGGAAGCTTCAGCCTCTTCTTATTCTCGAGTGGAAGTGGGAAAGGATAGCTATGGATTTTGTGGTTGGTTTACCTCGTTCTAAGGATGGATACGATTCCATCTGGGCGATTATAGACAGGTTGACGAAGTCTGCACATTTCTTACCTATGAAAGCCACCTATTCTGCAGCTAGATTGGCGAAGCTATATGTGAAGTATATTGTGTGCCTTCATGGAGTACCTGTGTCCATTGTGTCAGATAGAGGTTTAGTTTTTACCTCTCGTTTTTAGCAGAAGTTATAGGAAGCGATGGGCACTAGGTTGGACTTCAGTACTGCTTTTCATCCTCAGACAGATGACCAGTCTGAGAGGACGATCAAGACACTAGAAGATATGTTAAGGATGTGTGTCCTGGATTTGGGAGGTAACTGGGATGATCATTTGCCACTCGTTGAGTTTGCATATAATAACAGCTACCATAGCAGTATTGGTATGGCACCGTATGAGGCGTTGTATGGAAGGAAGTTTAGATCCCCTCTGAGTTGGGATGAGATTGGGGAGAGAGCTTTGACTGGACCTGAGATGGTTCAGGATGCTACAGAGAAAGTCGCCATGATTAAGCACAGATTAGAGACCGTAGTTAACAGGCAGAAGAGCTATACAGATCCTAGGCACAGAGATGTGGAGTTTCAGGTTGGAGACTTTGTTTTTCTGAAGGTGTCTCCGATGAAGGGTGTTATGAGATTTGGCAAGAAGGGTAAATTGGCACCGAGATATATTGGACCGTTCGAGATTCTGGAGAGAGTTGGCACTGTTGCATATTGGTTGGCTTTGCCCTCGAGTATGTCACAGGTGCATCTGGTGTTCTATATCTTGATGCTGAGGAAGTATATCTCAGACCCTTCATATGTGTTATAGCCCGACAGTGTAGAAGTAAGTGAAGATCTGACGTTTGTGGAAGAACCTGTAGCGATCATTGATTATCAAGTTCGACAGTTACGATCGAAGCAGATTCCGATGGTCAAGGTTTTGTGGCATAGCAATAGATTTGAGGAGCATACGTGGGAGACTGAAGCTGAGATGCGAGCTTCTTACCCGTATCTCTTTCCTTCTTGATCTTGTAATTTTCTTTTTGGAATTCGGGGACAAATTCTTGTAAGGGGGGAAGACTGTAATATCCTGAGTTTTTAAATATTTTTATACTGCATCGGGATATGCAGTGTTAATAATTTTTGTATATATTTATGACATTTTTATGAGTTGTTATTTGTTTAAAGCTAATTTTAATTATTTTATATTATTTTAAGTACTTTACGTAAAATTTTTCCAGAAATTTCATTTTCGGGGAAATTGACACGTAAATAATTTAATACTAATTATTTTGACTAGTTTTCTGAATTTGCATGAACTTATAAATAATTTTTAAGTGCTAAATAAAATGTATATATGTGTATTTATTTAAATTGATTAGAGCTTAATTAATTTTCTTAATTTTATTATTTAGCTTCAATATTAATTACTTAATTTTAAGTGTATAAATTATTAAATATAATAAAATATTTGTGTGGTCATAATTATTTGTGTGTGGAAATATATATACTATTATAATATATGGTGGACATATATATATATATACATATATACATTATTTTATAACAAAAATCAGAAGTTTGCTTTATTTACAGCTTTGTTACTATCTTCATCTTCTTCCCTCCCGATAAGTTTTCCACCATTTTCGACCACTGTGACCTCTGTTTCTTGTCGTCATTCTGCCTCTCCTCCTTCCTCCTCCCTTGCCAGCCATTCCCAACGCCTGAAGCATCCATTTCCGGTGTGTTTTGGTCGAATTTTTCAAGAGAGGCCGAAACTTGAAGTCAACTCCTATCAAGCCGTTTTCGGCCACCAAATTCGATGCCACCGGTCTCTATCTTCTCCTTGAGCTCTGGTGAGTGTGATTCCAAGCTTTGTTTCATTTAAAATGGTCTAGATTTTCCTAGGTTTCAATTTCTTCATTTCAGCCATTTAGGGTTTCAAATTTTTTTTAGCTCCAATTTGATTGATTCATGAAAACTTACTTCACAAACTTTGATCTTGGAAGCTCAATCTACATGCTAAAATTTTTTTTTAGAATTTTTGGAATTTATTTTGATTTTTGTGAATTTTTTATTATTTTATTAATATTTTCTAATTTTCGAAAATTAATTAATTAAATTATGAAATTGTGTTTTATGGTGATTATAGGTGTTGAAATGAATTATAGAAATTTATTTGTAATTTTTGTGAATTTTTATATATTTATTTGGAATTTATTAAGTTTATGTAATTTTGAAAAATAGGGTTAATTATGTGTTTAATTGAAATAAATTGGCTAATTGAGTATATTTATTGATATTATTGAAATATATGTTGAGAAAATTAATTTTGAGTAATTATATTATTTTTGGTAAATTTTTGGATTTATTTTAGTAAATTTATACATATAGGGGTATTTTGGTAATTTTACACTAAATTAGCTAAAAATGTAATTAAATTGGTTTTAATAGTTATTTAGGGTATAAAAATGATTTCTACAAATTATTTAGTATTTTTAACTAATTAAAACTATTTTTCGTAAATTATTTTCAAATTATATATATAATATACGATTGTTTCTAAATAAATGAGTTTTTATTGGTTTTTAACGTGTTTTAGGGTTAATTACGTAATTTGGATTGATAAAATGTATTTTTATTATTAAAGGGCATTTTCGGTATTTCTGTAGTGTTCTGTGAATTGTAGACCTCAGTCGGTGAAATGTAGTTTGGAGTCCGACCTAGGGGTTTAGGTTATGAATTCTATGTCTATTTTGAAGTGTATTTTTTTGCAGGACCGGCTCTACTCTTTGAGTAGAGAGATGTCCATTTTACAGGGGAGGTTCTACCGGATTTTCGATGGAATTCTCATAAAACGTGATGTCCGGTCGAATTCCTATTTTAATTCTTTATCTAGTATTCTAGATCGAGTCTTTGGAATACTAATAGACTTATTCTGATATTTTGTGGTCGTTTGTTTGTTTAGTTATGCCGAGACCGAGGTCTAGTTGACCAGGCCCGCCAGATCTGTCTCGAGGAGCGCAATAAATAGTGAGTTATTATTTTATATATATATGTTTTAGGGTGCATGTTTTAGAAATGAATGGTTTATTTTGATAAAATATGCATAAATGATTTAAGTATTACTTAGGTTTACTTTTGGTATATTTTTGGTATTTTTTGGTATTTTTTCAAACTATATGCATGTTTTATTAATAAATTATTCTTAAAATGTTTTTAGGTTTATTTATGGTTTATTTATAGTTTATTTTGTAATTAAATTGAATTTATTTGAAGTATATATACTCGAAATTTATCTGGTTTGCTTTTGGTATATTTCTAGTATATATATGGTTTATGTTGCTATTTTATTGAAATTCATGCATCATTTATTTATGAATGTATGTTTTATATATTAATGAAGGATATCAATAGAACGTGCTACCTAGTGGGCAGCCCTAGGACCGAGTACGTACTGGTACGATGATAGCATTTAGGCTTCATTACTAACCTAATTGTGGATATTGATTGGATTTGATTAATTGATATGTGAGATATGATTTGGGAGTGTGATTGCTGGAGCTCGGTTGACTAAGTGTCTCGAGGCCAATCACACTGACAGTCAGACTGCTGGAGCTCGGTTAACTTAGTGTCTCAGGGCCAGTCTACTGTCCAAATGGAATAAGTGAATATATTGGAATAAGTTAGCGTGTATGGCTAGAGTGTTGTCTAACACTGTTTGAGGTTGCGATTTGCTAGGGTTCTATTTGATCCTTCATAAACAGTGATTTTCAGTAAAATATATAAATAAATGATTTTACTGCATCTGTGTGTATTTGCTTATATATTTATTATATATACTATTGACTGTGTGCATTGTCATATAGTATGCATGTATATATATTATAACAATTCACTCAGTGAGGTCTGACTCCCCTTCGTTGACTATTTTTTAGGAGAGTCATCATCTTCAGACCTCAGTAGCAGACCCATATGCCGGATTTCTTCCACCGCAACTTCACTATGTAAACTACTTATGTAAGTTTTATTTTTGGATCTAGACACTACAGTAGTTGTAAAATTGTTAAAGGGTTATGTATTATATTGTGTGAGTTGTATATTTTAAGGGTTTGAATTGGACTGTATTAAAAGTTTATTTATATATATGATGAGTTGTTGATTTAAATTTCGTGGTGGATTATTATTTATGAATTTATGAATTTATTTCCACTGCATAATACTTTATTTATGTTATTATTATTATTACATGTTTTATTTTATTTTAAGACTTGCTACGGGTTCCGGATTCTAAAGAATTCCTGTTCCCTAGCACCGGTCATGGCCCCTATTTTGGGTCGTGATAATATTTTATTATGTTATTTGATTTTTGGTGAATTGTTGACCTCGGTTGCGAAGTTATTGAAGTTTGGGATCCCAACTGAGGGTTGTGAGAATTTTTGTATTCGGAGTGTACTTTTCTTGTAGGACCGGCTCTACTTTTTAAGTATAGAGATGTCTGTTTTACAGAGGAGGTTCTGCCGAATTTTTATAGAATTCTCATAAAATGTGACATTGGGTCTAATTTCGATTCCGTATTTATTTGTGTTTAGGAATTATATATCAAGTCTCTAGAAGCTTAAGTTAGATTTATTCTAATGTTGTGATCCCTTTTATTTATTTAGTTGTGCCGAGATCGAGACCTAGCGTGTCACGACCCAAAATAAGGGCCATGACTGGCGTTAAGGAACAGGAATTCTTTCGAATCTGGAAACCGTAAAAAGCCTAAAAATAAATAAAAACATGCAATAATAATAATAACATAAATAAAATAACTTGCAGCAGAAATAAAACTCATAAATAAAATAAGTATAATCCATCAACTTATTTAAACAAACAAACTCATCCTCATGTATGCATAATCTTTTAATACAAAACCTAGTTCATATCTTTAAAATACATATCTCATATAAACACAATATTTAAGTCCCACATCTCACTACAACTACTGTAGTGTCTAGATTATAAAATAACATCAAGTAAGCAGATTACATAATGAAGCTGAGGCAGAAGAAATCTGGCGTATGGGTCTACTACTGAGGTCTGAAGATGTAGACTCTCCTGAAAAATAGTCAATGGAGGGGAATCAGACCTCACTGAGTGAATTGTCATAATATATATACATGCATAGCTAAATGACAAATGCACACATTCAATAGTATATATAATAAATATATATATATATATATATATATATAGGCAAAATCACACAGATGTAGTAAAATCATTTTATATAAATATTAAGAAATATATCCGTATATGAAGGATCAAATAGAACCCTAGAAAATCGCAACCTCAAATAGTGTTAGACAACACTCTAGCCATACAAGCTCACCTGTTCCAATAATTTCACTTATTCCATTTGGATAGTAGACTGGCCCCGAGACACTTAGTCAACCGAGCTCCGGCAATTTGACTGTCAGTGTGATTGGCCCCAAGACCCCTAGTCAACCGAGCTCCAGCAATCACACTCTCAAATCACTCAATCTGATCAATATCCATAAATAGGTTAGTACTATAGCCTAAACGCTATCGTCGTATCGATACGTACTCGGTTCTAATGCTGCCCACTAGGTAGCACGTTCTATTGATATCCTTCATTATTATATAAAACATACATTCATAAAACAAATGATGCACGATATTAAATAAAATAGTAATATAAACCATATATATACTAGAAATATACCAAAAATAAATCAGGTATATTTCGGGTATATATACGTCAATTAAATTCAATTTAATTATAAAATAAACAAGAAATAAATTATAAATATACTTAAAAATTGTAATATCCCGTGTTTTTAAAATATTTTTACACTGTACCGGGATATACAGTGTTAATAATTTTTGTATATATCTTACGATATTTTTACGAGTTGATATGTATTTAAACTCTATTTTAATTATTGTGTTTTATTTCCAGTGTTTTACGTAAAATTTTCCCGAGACTTGTATTTTCGGGGAAATTTTCACATAAATAATTTATTATTAATTATTTTAAATATATTTTTGGACTTGCATGAACTCATGCGTATTTTTAAAATACTAAATAAAGCCTATGTGTGTATATTTATTTAATTAGGGTTTAGTATTACCCTAATATTATATTAATTATTTATTAGTTTTATTGTTATTTAATTATTTTTATTTAGTATAAATTATTAAAATATTAAAATTTTATATGTGTGGTGTATATTTAATGTGTGTAATTTAATATTATTTTAATATATAGTATAAAGTATATATATATACATATAACACATCAAAAATCAAAAAATTGGAAAATTACCATTTTGCCCCCGTGAGCTTCTTCTTCCCCGATCACCTTCCCTTCGCCGTCCGGATGCATGTCGTGCCGTTCCCTTGCCGTGAGAGTGCCGTCCGGTGTGCCACCACCTTCCCCAGCCTTCCTCACCGCCTGCAGCAGCCATTTCCAGCGCCTGGAAGCCATTTTTGGCCGGAGAAGCCGAAAATCGAGCTACCGTCGATCACGTCGATTTCGGCCACCGTTTTTGACACCCCCAGTCTCTTTCTTCTCCTTGATCTCCGGTGAGTGTGATTCTAGCTTTGGTTTGAGCTAAAATGGTCTAGAATTGCTTAGGTTTCGAATTTTCAATTTCGGCCTATTAGGGTTTTCGATTTTTTTGAGCTTTGAATTTGTTGATTCATGAAAACTCCCTTCACAAATGTTGTTCCTAGTAGCTCAATCTACATGTATGATTTTTTGTAGAATTTTTGGAGATTGTTTGTATTTTTGGGTATTTTTGAATATTTTAATATTATTTTCTAATTTTCGGGAATTAATTATTTAAATTATGAAATTGGAGTTTATGGTTAAATTAGGTGTTGAAATGAATTATAGGAATTTATTTGGAATTTTTATGAATTTTTATGTATTTATTTTGAATTATTGAAGTTTATGTAAATTTGAAAAATTAGGTTAAATGTGTTTTTAATTGAATTTAATTATTAATTAAATTATTGATAAATATGTTGAGAAAATTAATTTTGGATAGTTGTATAATTTTTGGTGAATTTTTAAAGTAATTATAGTATATTTATATATATAGGGGTATTTTGGTAATTTTACCCTAAATTGTCTAAAAATGTAATTTAATTGGTTTTAATAGTTATTTAAGGTATAAAAATGATTTCTACAAATTATTTAGTATTTTTAAATAATTAAAACTATTTTTTCGTGAATTATTTTCAATTATATATATAATATACGGTTTTACTAATAAAATGAGTTTTTATCGGTTTTTACTATGTTTCAAGGTTAATTATGTAATTTCTACTTATAAAATGAATTTCTATGTTGTAAGGATATTTTTGGTATATCTGGAATTGTTCTGTGATTGTGGACCCCGGTCGGTAGACTGTAGTTTGGAGTCCGACCGAGGGGTTATGGATTTGTGTTGAGCTTATTTTTCGAAGTGTATTTCTTTGCAGGGTCGGCTCTACTCTTTTGAGTAGAGAGATGTCCGTTTTACAGGGGAGGTTTTGCCGAATTTTTGATAGAATTCTCGTAAAACGTGATATCCAATCGAACCCTGATATCGATTCTGTGTTTTATACTCTAGATCGAATTCTAGGATTTCTATTAGGTTTATTCTGATGTCGATTATTTATTGCTTGTTTAGTTGCGCCGAGATCGAGGGCTAGTGGACCAGGCCCGTCGGACCCGTCTCGTGGAGCGCACTAGGTGAGTTACTATATTATATATATATGCTTAGGATGCAGGATTTAGAAATGCATGTTTATTGTTGATTAAATATGCATAAATAATTTGATTATTTCTTAAGTTTACATTAAGTATATTTTTGGTTTATTTTTGGTATATATTAAATTATATGCATGTTTTGTAAATAAAATATACTTAAAATGATTTTAAATATATTTCCAACTTAATTTATAATTTGATTGAATTCATTTGACATATATATACTCGAATTATACCTGGTTTACTTTTGGTATATTTCCGGTATATATATGGTTTATGTTGTTATTTTATTGAACTTCATGCATCATTTATTTTTGTGGATGAATAATTTATATTATTAATGAAGGATATCGATAGAACATGCTACCTAGTGGGCAGCACTAGGACCGAGTACGTACCGATACGCCTATAGTATTTAGGCTATATTACTAACCATTTATGGATATTGATTGAATTTGATGATCTGATGTGTGAGATATGATTTGGGTGTGATTGCTGGAGCTCGGTTGACCAAGTGTCTCGGGGCCAATCACATTGGCAGTCAGACTGCTGGAGCTCGGTTGACTTAGTGTCTCGGGGCCAGTCTACTGTCTAAATGGATTAAGTGGATATATTTGGATTAAGTGAGCCTGCATGGCTAGAGTGTTGTCTAACACTATTTTTGAGGTTGCGATATTCTAGGGTTCTATGTGATCCTTCATAAACGATGATTTTCATTAAAACATATAAAATGATTTTTCTGCATCTGTGTGAAATTGTCTGTATATATATTAGATACATATATACTGTTGACTGTATGTATTATCACTTAGTGTGTATGTATATATATTATAGTAATTCACTCAGTGAGGTCTGACTCCCCTCCGCTGACTATTTTTCAGGAGAGTCAACATCTTCAGACCTCAGTAGCAGGTCGATACGCCGGATTTCTTCCGCCCCGGCTTCTTTGTGTAAATTATCTACTTGAGTCTTATTTATTTTATCTAGACACTACAGTAGTTGTGAATTAAAGTATTGGATTTCATGTATTTTATTTAAAGAGATTTGTTATATTGAAACTGGATTTGTATTAAAAAGATTTTATATATATGCGATGAGATGAGATTTGATTTAAATCCAGTGGTGAAAATGTTATTATTATATTTATGATTTTTATTTCCGCTGTATATTATATGGTTATTGTTATTATTGCATGATTTATTTTATTTTATTTTTAGGCTTGCTACGGGTTCCGGATTCGAAAGAATTCCAATTCCCTAGCACCGGTCATGGCCCCTGTTTTGGGTCGTGACAAAAATGTTTTAAGAATAATTCATTAATAAAACATGCATATAATTTAAAATATACCAATAATATATCAAAAATAAACCTAAGCAATAATTAACTTATTTATGCATAATTCATAAAATAAGTCATACATTTCTAAAACATGTAATCCTAATACAAGTATATATAGAATAACAACTCACTGTTATTGCGCTCCACGAGACGGGTCTGACGGGCCTGGTCCACTAGGCCTCAGTCTTGGCGCAACTAAACAAACAAATGACAACATGAATCAGAATAAGTCTATCGACATTATAGAGACTCAATCTAAGAATAGTGGACACAAAATCAGAATAAGAATTCGACCGGACATCACGTTTTATGAGAATTTTACCAAAAATCTGGCAGAACCTCCCTGTAAAACGGACATCTCTCTACTTAAAGAGCAGAGCCGGTCCTGCAAAGAAACACACTTCGAATAGACACAGGCTCACAACCCCTCAGTCGGACTCCCAAACTACAATTTTATTGACTGAGGTTCACAATTCATGAGATAATTACAAAACACATGAAAAATACCAAAAATGCCCTTCAATACTCAAAATATAGCAATTTAGATATTTAAATGCTAAACATAATTATTTTACCGATAATTACAATAAACCCTAATTTTTAATAAAATATTATTAAAAATCCATAATTCTCAATAAATTCATAAATATTGACCAAAATACATTTTATAAATCTAAATTACATAATTAACCCTAAAACATATTAAAGATCGATAAAAACTCATTTATTTAGAAAAATAGTATATTATATATAATTTGAAAATAATTTACGAAAAATAGTTTTAATTAATTAAAAATACAAGATAATTTGTAGAAATCATTTTTATACCTCAAAAAACTATTAAAACCAATTTAATTATATCTTTAGCCAATTTAGTGTCAAATTATCAAAATACCCCTAGTTATATAAATTCACTTTAATTAATAAAAAATTCACCAAAAATAGTATAATCACTCAAAATTAAATTTCTCAACATATAATTCAATAATATCAATATTTATACTCAATTAACCAATTAATTTCAATAAAACACATAATTAACCTAATTTTCTAAAAATTACATAAAATAAATAAATTCAAAATAATTATATAAAAATCACAAAAATTGCAAATAAATTTCTAAAATTCATTTTAGCACCTATAAACACATAAATCACAATTTCATAATTTAATTAATTAATTTTTGAAAATTACAAAATATTAATAAAATAATAAAAAATTCACAAAAATCAAAATAATTCCCAAAAATTCTACAAAAATTCACAGAGCTAGATTAAGCTGTAAGGATCAATGTTTGTGAAGGAATTTTACATGAATCAACCAAATTAAAGCTCAAAAAAATTGAAAACCCTAAATGGCCGAAATTGAAAATTCGAAACCTAGGGAAATCTAGACCATTTCAAGTGAAAAAAATCTTGAAAATGCACTCACCGGAGCTCAAGGAGGAGATAAAGACCCGTGGGGTTCGAAACGGTGGCCGGAAAGTGCTTGAACGGTGTTAATGGCAACTTTCGGCAATTCTCTGAAAATCCGGCCAAACCACGCTAGAGAAGGAAGCTTGGGACATCGGGAATGGCTGGAAGGGAAGGTGGCACACTGGAGGGCACAATGACAGGAAAAAAATGACGTGATCGGCATCGAAAATCGAATGGGGACGACCGGGAAGAAGGGGAAGATGATAATGGCAAATTCGTAATTATTTCAAACTTTTGTTTTGGTTAATATATTATATGTATATATATATATATATATATATATATATATATATATATATATATATATATATATATATATATATATATATATATATATATATATATATATATATATATATATATATCTAACTTTATATTATTTTAATATATAATATAATATACACAATAAATATGCACCACACATTTATTTTAATAATATATATACACATATACATATATACACACTTAATTAATTAATATTAAAACTATATAATATAATATAATTCAATTAAAATAAACCCTAATTTTAATTTAAATGCACATATTCATAAATCTTTTATTCAAAACTTTAAAATTATGCATGGACCCATGCAAATTCATAAAACCGCTTAAAATAATTAATATTTATTTATTTATGTCTTAGTTTCCCTGAAAATAAAATCTCCGGGAAAGTTTTACGTAAAGGACTTAAAATAATTAAAAATGACTTAATAAATAACAAACTCATTAAATAATCATAAATATATATGAAAATTATTAACACTGCATATCCCGATGCAAATTAAAATTATTTAAAAACTCGGGATATTACATAGCGGACTAGGCCCATCGGACCAATCTTGAGGAGCACATCCTTGTGAGTTATTATGATATATATATACATTGCTTTAGGTTGCATGTTTTAGAGTTATATGTTTTAAATGTAAATTTTGCATAATTGCTTTATTGAATGTTTAAGTATATTTTAGGTATATTTTAAAATAAATGTATGTCTTCTTTTTTATTTATATTCAAATTATGTTTAAATATATTATTAGTTGATTTTATGTATATTTCATGCTTTAATTGAACTTATTTTACGTATATATACCTGAAATATATTTAGTTTATATTAGATATATTTCTGGTATATATATGGTTTACTTGATCATTTTGGATGACTTTATACATTATTTTGTTACTCGAATGTATGTTTTATTTTTAATGAAAAATATCGATAGAACGTGCTTCATAGTGGGTAGCACTAGGACCGAGTACGTACCGGTGCGATAGATGATAGGTTGAATTACTAACTTATTGTGGAAATTATGACTTGATTGATTTGATTGATGTGAGATGTGATTGATGGTGTGATTATTGGAGTTTGGTTGACCAAGTGTCTCAGGGCCAATCACACTAACAGTTAGACTGCTGGAACTCGGTCGACTTAGTGTCTTAGGGCCAGTCTACTGTCTAGTTGGATTAAGTGAATTTACTTGGAATTAAGTGAGCCAATATGGCTAGAGTGTTTTTATGTGATATTTGAGGTTGCGATAACTTAGGGTTCTATTTGATCCTTCATAAACTGATGATTTTCAGTATTAAATATAAAAGGATTTTTTTTGCATCTGTGTGTACTTGCTTGTATATATATTTATTATATATACTTTTAAGTGTCTACATTTGACATTTAGTTATACGTGTATATATATTATAATAATTCACTTAATGAGGTCTAACTCCCTTTAGTTGATGTTTTTACAGGAGAGTCTTCTTCTTCAGACCTCAACAGTAGACCTATCTGCCGGATTTCTTTCGCCCCGACTTTATTATGCAAATTACTTACTTAGTTATTTATTATTGAACTCTAGAAAAATGCAGTAGTTATATTATGTATCAATAGTGAGTTTATTTATTTTGATGTATGAGATTTCAATTTAGATATTTAATATGAAATTGTACTAAATTATTTTATGATATGAAAAGATTATCTATTTATGTTAAATTGAAGTTTAATTACAATATATTTTAATTATTTATTGTTGTTTTTATTTTTAAGGCTTGCTACGAGTTCTGGATTCGAAAGAATTCTCGTTCCTTAGCACCGTTCATGGCCCCCAGTTTGGGTCATGACATTTATGTTGAATTATTGAAAAAATTGATTTTTATTAATATTATATTATTATTTGAGATTTTATTTAATTATTGTGAAAATAATTGTATTTAGTGTCTTAATGTTTAAACATATTATATATTGGTATTTTGTGGACATTTATGGAATTTAATGATTTTTAATATATTTATTATTTTATTTGTATTTTTAGTGAATTGTGAACCTCGGTTTGGAATTTGTGAACCTCGGGGTCCCAACCTAAGGTATTAAGTTTGTGGTATTAAAAGTATGTTTTTCTTGCAGGATCGGCTCTACTTTTTAGTAGAAATATGTCCGTTTTGCAGAGGAGGTTCTATCAAATTTTCAGTAAAATTCTCGTAAAATGTGACATCGGGTCAATCCTGAGTCTTTGTGTTTTGATTGGATTTTAAATTCCTAGATCGAATATTTCTTTAGAATTCTTAGATGTATAAGTTAGATTTTATTCTAATAATATAATATTTATTTTCTAGTTGCATCGAGACCGAGGCCTATTAGACTAGGCCCGACGAGCTAATCTCGAGGAGCACAAACTTGTGAGTTATTATCTTATATATGCATTGCATGTAGAATGCATAAAAATTAGCATCCATGAATTTTATAATGAAATTGAATATGAATATTTCTTTAAATGTAAAATATATTTTTGGTATATTTTAATATACATGCAACGTATATATTTGATATGTTCCTAATATGCAATCAGTATATTTCTGGTTTATTTTGGTATATATGCGGCTTATATATTTGGAATATTTTTAGTATATCTCCAGTGTACAATTGATATATTTTCTGTATATGATGGGTATATTTTGCTATGAATAGATGCTATTACGTTTAAATTGTGCATTTTTATTATTTTAATAACTATTAAGTTTATTTGAATGATAGCAATAAAACATGCTGCCTAGTGGGATCCACTAGGACTGTGTGCGCACCAGTACGTTAGAATATTAGGAGTGATCTCATGAGATTATTTGATGAGAGATTTGATTGATATTGATCATTGTGATATTATGGTGAGAGTAGTATGATTACTGGAGCTCGGTGGACCTAGTATCTCGGGGCTAATCACACTGATAGTGAGACTGCTAATGTAATATCCTGTGTTTTTAAATATTTTAATACTACATCGGGATATGCAGTGTTAATAATTTTGTATATAATTATGATATTTTTACGAGTTGTTATGTATTTAAAACTTATTTTAATTATTGTATATTATTTTAAGTGCTTTACGTAAAATTTCCCGAGAATACTATTTTCGGAGAAATTTTCACGTAAATAATTTACTATTAATTATTTTAAATAGATTTCCGAACTTGCATGAACTCATTTATATATTTTTAAAGTACTAAATAACATATATATGTGTATTTATTTATTTAACTAGGGTTTAATTAATTACCCTAATATTTTATTATTTATTATTGGTTTTAATATTATTTAATTATTTTTAGGTGTATTAAATTTTAAAATATTAAATTATGTGTGTGTGGTGAATATTTATTGTCTATATCATATTATATATTAAAATAATATAAAGCACATATATATATACATACCTATACATATTATATTTATCAAAAAAATCAAGATTTGGCAAATTACCAATCTACCCCTCCCTCCTTCTTCTTCTCTCCCGACGCCTTACCCTCACTGCACCTCCCGTTCAACCATGCCGGACCGCCCTTCGTCGCCATCAGCTGCAGCCAACCACCTCCCCCTTCCTTCCTCTTCCTCTCCGATGTGATTAGGCCACCGAAAACTCGCTGGAACGCCCGGAATTCGCAGTGGCAGCAAGTGGAGCTCTTTGCCGTCGACCACCATTTTTGACACCGCTAGTCTCTTTCTTCTCCTTCAGCTCCTGTGAGTGTGATTCCAAGCTTTTTTTCACTTAAAATGGTCTTGATTTGCTTAGGTTTCGATTTTGGTAATTCGGCCATTTTAGGGTTCTTGATTTTTTTGAACTTAGAATTGATTGATTCATGAAAAGTCCCTTAATAAATGTTGATCCTAGTAGCTTAATCTTCATGTGTGAATTTTTGTAGAATTTTTTGGTGATTATTTTGATTTTTGGGTATTTTTGAATATTTTATTATTATTTTCTAATTTTTGAAAATTAATTAATTAAATTATGAAATTGTGTTTTATGATAGATATAGGTGTTGAAATGAATTATAGAAATTTATTTGGAATTTTTATGAATTTATATGTATTTATTTTGAATTTGTTTAGGTTTATGTAATTTTGGAAAATTAGGTTAATTGTGTTTTTAATTGAAATTAATTAGTTAATTGAGTTTAATTATTGATATTATTGATAAATATGTTTAGAAAATAAATTTTGTGCAATTATATTATTTTTGGTGAATTTTTGGAGTAATTTTAGTATATTTATATATATAGGGGTATTTTGGTAATTTTACCCTAAATTGGCTAAAAATATAATTAAATTGGTTTTAATAGTTATTTAGGGTATAAAAATGATTTCTACAAATTATTTAGTATTTTTAATTAATTAAAACTATTTTTCGTGAATTATTTTCAAATTATATATATAATATATGATTTTTCTAATAAAATGAGTTTTTATCGATTTTTCCTGTGTTTTAGGGTTAATTATGTAATTTTTACTTATTAAATGTATTTTTGTGATATAAGGGTATTTTTGATATTTTTATATTATTCTTTGGATTGTGGACCTCGATCGGTAGATTGTAGTTTGGAGTCCGACCGAGGGGTTGTGGATGTGTTTTTGTGTCTATTTTTCAAAGTGTGTTTCTTTGCAGGGCCGGCTCTACTCTTTGAGTAGAGAGATGTCCATTTTACACGGGAGGTTTTGTCGAATTTTTAGTAGAATTCTCGTAAAATGTGATGTCCGGTCTAACCCTAATTTTGATCCTGTGTCCAATATTCTAGATCGAGTTTTTAGGATTTTCTGTTAGGTTTATTCTGATGTCTATTATTATTGTTTGTTTAGTTGCACCGAGACCGAGGCCTAGTGGACCAGGCCCATCGGACCCCTCTCGAGGAGCGCACTAAGTGTGAGTTACTATTTTATATATATGTGCTTAGGGTGCATGATTTAGAAATGTATGTTATTTTGATTAATTATGCATAAATAAATCAATTAGTATTTAAGTTTATTTTTAGTTTATATTCGATATATTTTGGTATATTTTCAAATTATATGCATGTTTTATTAATAAATTATTCTTAAAATGTTTTTATGTATATCCTTGGTATATTCTTAGTTATTTTGTAATTTAATTGGATTTATTTGATGTATATATACTCAAAATATACCTGGTTTACTTTTGGTATATTTTTAGTATATATATGGTTTATGTTGCTATTTTATTCAATTCATGCATCATTTACTTTTATGAATGTATGCTTTATATTTTAATGAAGGATATCAATAGAACGTGCTACATAGTGGGCAGCACTAGGACCGAGTACGTACCGGTATGCTTATAGCATTTAGGCTATATTACTAACCATGTGTGGATGTTGATTGGATATGATTATTTGATGTGTGATATGATTTGGGAGTGTGATTACTGGAGCTCGGTTGACCTAGTGTCTCGGGGCCAATCACACTGACAGTCAGACTGCTGGAGCTCGGTTGACTTAGTGTCTCGAGGCTAGTCTACTGTCCAAATGGAACAAGGGAATATATTGGAATAAGTGAGCCTGTATGGCTAGAGTGTTTTCTAACACTGTTTTGAGGTTGCTGAGGGTTCTATTTGATCCTTCATAAACTGTGATTTTCAATAAAAATATATAAAATGATTTTATTGCATCTGTGTGTATTTGCTTGTATATATATACTTATTAGATATATATACTTTTGATTGTGTGCATTGTCATTTAGTATGCATGTATATATATTATAGTAATTCACTCAGTGAGGTCTGACTCCCCTCTGTTGACCATTTTCCAGGAGAGTCTTCTTCCTTATACCTCAGTAGCAGGCTTGTACGCCAGATTTCTTCCGCCCTGGCTTCTTTATATAAACTGCTTATCTGAGTCTTGAGTTTTATTTTTATGATCTAGACACTGCAGTAGTTGTAAATAATTGTGAGTTATGTATTTTAAGAATTTGAACTGAGACATGTATTAAAAGATTTATTTATATATATGAGATGAGGATTTGATTTAAATCTCGTGGTTGATTATTATTTTGATATTTATGATTTTATTCCGCTGCACAGTATATTATTCAATTGTGTTATTATTATTACTATTGCTTGTTTATTTTATTTTAGGCTTGATACGGGTTCCGGATTTGAAAGAATTCTTGTTCCTTAGCACCGGTCATGGCCCCTGTTTTGGGTCATGACAAAGTTGGTATCAGAGCGGAGTTCTGTGTCAAGGCTTAGTTGTGTGAGTTGTGGCCCTAGTTTTAAAGCTGTGTTTTCTATTAAACTACTGCAGTGAATTAGGTTCGAGTATGTCTTGATGAGTAGTCCTTGCTTTAGTTCTCTGTGTTATTCCTTCGTTGTCTATTTTTTCTGAATCATTCTGTTGTGTTTTCAGAATGAGGAGGCGAGCAAGTGTCGCTCCACTGGTCGTTGAGGCTGAGGATGATGAGTCTTTTCAGGATGAGGTTTTACCTCTTGAGCAGCCAGTTAGACATAGAGATCATGGCAGGGGTAGACCTCGAGGAGCGGCAGGTCACCGTAGGCAAAGAGAGTTACAGGACGAGGAGCCTATAGAGCCTGAATTTGATGTTCTTGTACCTCCAATTGTTCAGCTTGTTCAGCCTGCCTATCAGCAGGGTATGTCTGACCCTGAGGCAGCTTTGTTTTATGCCAGAGTTGGCAGAATTGCTTTTGATGGGACTTCTGATTTGTTAGACTTTTTACATGCGATTGAGACTCGAACTCGGACTGCTCATACCGAGTATCAGTAGATCATGATCATCGAGCTGTCTGTCGAGGGACCAGCCCTAGATTGGTTCATTCAGATGATCCAACCCTGTATGATAATGATGACCTGGGCTTAATTTCGAGAACAGTTTATGAGGAGATTTTGTCCAGAGCCTCTCCATATGAGTTATCATTTTTGACTGACCAGCATTTCTCGTGGTGATCGATCTGTAAAGGAGTACACCCGAGAGTTTCTTCGATTGGGTAGATATGCAGAGGATCTGATGCGAGACCAGTATTTTGCAGTCACTACCTATTTTATCGTATTGGGTTCAGCATTTATTGGTATGCCTACAACAAGTCTTACTCTAGAATCTGTGATAGAGTTAGCCAAGGAGATTGAGCTGAGGCTAGTTAGGCAGGGAGCGATGCTTGATTATTACCAGTTGGGAGTTCAGTCGAGTGGATTGCAGACTACTCCATATTCTAGTTTTCATATTGGTTCGAGTAGTCAGCAAAGAGGTTCGACTCAGTAGAGTCAGAGGCAGCAGCAGCGAGTGCATCAGAGCAGTAGACATGGCCGTGGAGGTCAGTGTAAACCATTCAGATTCGGGTTAGGTGCTTCGAGCAATAGTAGTGGTCGTAGTTTTGGATTAGCTGCCAGTGTATGCCAAACCTGCGGTAGAGTCCATCAGGGACCGTGTTACCTGACACCACTGACATGCTTCAGATGCGGGCAGACAGGACATTTTACTAGATTGTGTCCTTATTTCGGGTATCAGTAACCGCAGATTCCGTGATTCCCACAGTAGTCGATTGCTAGTGTTGCACCTGTACCATTTCAGTTACCTCCAGCCTAGCATCAAAGTTCCACTCAGCTTGTTCCACAGTAAGGTCGTGGTAGAGGTGCGAGAGGAGGTGCCATAGGTGTTGGCTAGGCTTCTACTAGTCAACAGGGAGGTCAAGGTCAGGCCAGAGTCTTCCATCTCACTCAGCAGGTTGCTCAAGCATCCAATGCAGTCGTGGTAGGTATTGTTTCGGTTTGTTACCTGGATGCATGGGGTTTGTTTGATCCGGGTGCCACGCATTCATTTGTTTCTCCTGTTTTTGCTTCTAAATCTTATTGGCAAGCTTTGAGGATGGCTTTTCCTTTATCTGTTGCCACTCCTCTGAGCAATTCCTTGGACATCGATATTGTTCTTTCTGGTTATCCAGTTCTCGTGGGAGATAGAGAATTACCCACTGATTTGATTCTGTTGGATGTGATAGAGTTTGATGTTATTCTGGGAATGGATTGGTTATCTCAGTACTATGCAGTGGTAGATTGTGTGTTCCTGATGTGGATGATTTGAGAGAAGAGATCCTAAAGGAAGCACATTCTACAGCCTATAGCGTACATCCGGGTGTCACTAAGATGTACCACAGTATCAAAGACTTATACTGGTGGGATGGATTGAAGAAGGATGTCGCTGATTATGTTGCTAAGTGCCTAACGTGTCAGCAAGTGAAAGCTGAACATCAGAAGCCTTCTGGGAAGCTTCAGCCTCTTCCTATTCCCGAGTGGAAGTGGGAAAGGATAGCTATGGATTTTATGGTAGGTTTACCTCGTTCTAAGGATGGATATGATTCCATCTGGGTGATTATAGACAGGTTGACCAAGTCTGCACATTTCTTACCTGTGAAAGCCACTTATTTTGTAACTAGATTGGTGAAGTTATATGTGAAGCATATCGTATGCCTTCATGGAGTACCCATGTCCATTGTGTCAGATAGAGGTTCAGTGTTTACCTCTCATTTTTGGCAAAAGTTGCAGGAAGCGATGGGCACTAGGTTGGACTTCAGTACTGCTTTTCATCCTCAGACAGATGGTCAGTCTGAGAGAATGATCCAGACACTGGAAGATATGTTGAGGATGTGTGTCCTGGATTTGGGAGGTAGCTGGGATGATCATTTGCCACTTGTAGAGTTTGCATATAATAACAGCTACCATAGCAGTATTGGCATGGCACCATATGAGGTGTTATACAGAAGGAAGTGTAGATCCCCTTTGAGTTGGGATGAGATTGGTGAGAGAGCTTTAACTGGACCTGAGATGGTTCAGGATGCTGCAGAGAAAGTTACTGTCACGACCCAAAACAGGGGCCATGACCGGCGCTAAGGAACGAGAATTCTTTCGAATCCGGAACCCGTAGCAAGCCTAAAAATAAAATAAACATGCAATAGTAATAATAACAATATGTGATGCAGCGGAAATAAAAATCATTAATATAATAATAATATTTGCACCAACTGAATTTAAATCAAATCCTCATCATCACATATATATAAACTCCTTTAATACAAATCCAGTTCAAATATATAATGCAACATCTCTTTAAATATTTATTAACTACTGCATTGTCTAGATAAAATAAAACTCAAGACTCAGATAAGCAGTTTATACCAAGAAGCCGGGGCGGAAGAAATCCGGCGTACAGGCCTACTACTGAGGTCTGAAGATGTTGACTCTCCTGAAAAATTGTCAACGGAGGGGAGTCAGACCTCACTGAGTGAATTACTATAATATATATACATACATACTAAATGACAATGCATATAGTCAACACTATATATAATATGTATATATACAGGAAAATTCACACAGATGCAGTAAAAATCATTTTTATATATTTTTATTGAAAATCACAGTTTACGAAGGATCAAATAGAACCCTATGATATCGAAACCTCAATCAGTGTTAGACAACACTCTAGCCATACAGGCTCACTTAATCCAAATATATCCACTTAATCCATTTAAACAGTAGACTGGCCCCGAGACACTAAGTCAACCGAGCTCTAGCAGTCTGACTGCCAGTGTGATTGGCCCCGAGACACTTGGTCAACTGAGCTCCAACAATCACACCCAAATCACATCTCACACATCAAATATCATATTCAATCAATATCCGCAAATAGTTAGTAGTATAGCCTAAATGCTATAGGTGTACCGGTACATACTTGGTCCTAGTGCTGCCCACTAGGTAGCACGTTCTATTGATATCCTTCATCATTAATAATATAAAACATTCATTCACAATAAATGATGCATGAATTTAAATAAAATAACAATATAAACCATATATATATACCGAAAATATACCAAAAGTAAACCAGGTATATTTCGAGTATATATATGTCAAATGAATCCAATCAAATTATAAATTAAGCTAGAAATATATTTAAAAACATTTTAAATATAATTTATTAACAAAACATGTATATAATTTATTATATACCAAAAATAAACCAAAAATATACTTAAATACAAATCACCTTATTTATGCATTTTAATCAAAATAAAACGTATATTTCTAAATCATGCATTCTAAACATATATATATAAAATAGCAACTCACACTAGTGCGCTCCTCGAGATGGGTCCGACGGGCTTGGTCCACTAGCCCTCGATCTCGGCGCAACTAAACAAACAATAACGACAAAAATCAGAATAACCCTAACATAAATCCTAGAATTCGATCTAGAATATTAAACACAGAATTAAGATTAGGATTCGACCGGACATCACGTTTTACGAGAATTCTACCGAAAATTCGACAGAACCTCCCCTGTAAAACAGACATCTCTCTACTCAAAGAGTAGAGCCGACCCTGCAAAGAAACACACTTCGAAAATAAACACCACATCTCATTCACAACCCCTCGGTCGGACTCCAAACTACAATCCACCGACCGGGGTCCATAAACATAGAACAATTCCAGAAATACCAAAAATACCCTTATAACATAAAAGTACATTTTATAGGTAGAAATTACATAATTAACCTTTAAACACTATAAAAACCAATAAAAACTCATTTTATTAGAAAAATCGTATATTATATATATAATTGAAAATAATTCATGAAAAATAGTTTTAATTAGTTAAAAATACCAAATAATTTGTATAAATCATTTTTATACCTTAAATAACTATTAAAATCAATTAAATTACATTTTTAACCAATTTAGGGTAAAATTACCAAAATACCCCTATATATATAAATATACTAAAATTCATTCAAAAATTCACCAAAAATTATATAATTATCCAAAATTAATTTTATCAACATATTTATCAATAATATTAATAATTAAACTCAATTATCCAATTAATTTCAAATAAAAACACATTTAACCTAATTTTCCCAAAATTCCATAAACTTAAATAATTCAAAATAAATACTTAGAAATTCATAAAAATTCCAAATAAATTCCTATAATTCATTTCAACACCTAATTTAACTATAAAACACAATTTCATAATTTATTTAATTAATTCCCGAAAATTAGAAAATAATATTAAAATATTCAAAAATACCCAAAAATCAAAATAATCTCCAAAAATTCCATAAAAATTCACACATGTATATTAAGCTACAAGGATCAACATTTGTGAAGGGAGTTTTCATGAATCAATCAATTCAAAGCTCAAAAAAATCAAAAACCCTAATATGGCCGAAATCAAAAATTCAAAACCTAAGCAAATCAAGACCATTTAAGCTCAAACCAAAGCTAGAATCACACTCACCAGAGCTCAAGGAGAAGAAAGAGACTAACGGTGTCAAAAACGGTGGCCGAAATCATGGTCGACGGCGAGGAGAGGAAGTTTCGGCCAAATAAGGAAAATGGGGTAGCCGGCGCCGGAGAAGAAGGCTGCTGGCGGTGGGGAACGACTGAGGACGAAGGTGGCAAGCCGAGAGGCACACCGATGGAAAGGGAACGGCGTGATAGACGGTGGGTGGCGGTGAGGAAGTGGTCGGGCACGGGAAGAAGAAGAAGAAGAAAAAAAAGAAAAAGAAGAAGCAAAAGAAAAGAAAAGAAAAGAAAGGAAAAAGAAAAAGAAAAAGAAAAAAAAGAAAAAAAATATTATGTATATATTATAATATAGTGTATAAATAAAATATGTGGAAAAATTGCACACCACACATTATTATATTAATTTAATAAACAAATAATAATAAAATATTAGGGTAATATATTAAACCCTAATTAAATAAATAATTACATACATAGGCTTTATTTAGTATTTTAAAAATATATATGAGTTCATGCAAGTCCGAAAATATATTTAAAATAATTATTAGTAAATTATTTACGTGAAAATTTTACTGAAAATGCAAATGTCGGGAAAATTTTACGTAAGGTACTCGAAATAATACACAATAATTAAAATAGGTTTTAAATACATATCAATTCGTAAAATATCATAATATATATACAAAAATTATTAACACTGCATATCCCGATGCAGTATTAAAATATTTAAAAACATGGGATATTACAGTCGCCGTGATTAAGCGAAGATTAGAGACTGTAATTAGCAGACAGAAGAGTTATGCGGATCCTAGGCGCAGAGTTGTGGAGTTTCAGATTGGAGATTTTATTTTTCTAAAGGTATCTCCGATGAAGAGTGTGATGAGATTTGGTAGGAAGGTTAAGTTAGCACCGAGATATATCGGACCGTTTGAGATTCTGGAGAGAGTTGGCACTGTTGTATATCGGTTAGATTTGCCTCCGAGTATGTCATAGGTGCATCTAGTATTTCATATCTTGATGCTGAGGAAGTATATCTCAGACCTTTCACATGTGTTGCAGCCCGACAGTGTAGAAGTGAGTAAAGATTTGACGTTTGTGGAAGAACCTGTGGCGATCGTTGATTATCAAGTCCGACAGTTGCATTCGAAGCAGATTCCGATGGTCAAGGTTCTGTGGCGTAGCAATAGAGTCGAGGAGCATACGTGGGAGACTGAAGTTGAGATGCGAGCTTCTTACCCGTATCTCTTTCCTTATTGATTTTGTGATCATTTCTTTCTGGAATTCGGGGACGAATTCTTGTAAGGGGGGAAGACTGTAATATCCCGTGTTTTTAAATATTTTAATACTGCATCGGGATATGCAGTGTTAATAATTTTGTATATAATTATGATATTTTTATGACTTGTTATGTATTTAAAACTTATTTTAATTATTGTATATTATTTTAAGTGCTTTACGTAAAATTTTTCCGAGAATACTATTTTCGGGGAAATTTTCACGTAAATAATTTACTATTAATTATTTTAAATAGATTTCCGGACTTGCATGAACTCATATATATATTTTTAAAGTACTAAATAACGTATATATGTTTATTTATTTATTTAACTAGGGTTTAATTAATTACCCTAATATTTTATTATTTATTATTAATTTTAATATTATTTAATTATTTTTAGGTGTATTAAATTTTAAAATATTAAATTATGTGTGTGTGGTGAATATTTATTGTCTATATCATATTATATACTAAAATAATATAAAGTACATATATATATACATACCTATACATATTATATTTATCAAAAAATCAAGATTTGGCAAATTACCAATCTGTCCCTCCCTCTTTCTTCTTCTCTCCCGACGCCCTACCCTCACTGCGCCTCCCGTTCTACCACGCCGGACCACCCTCCGTCGCCATCAGCTGCTGTCAACCTCCTCCCCCTTCCTTCCTCTTCCTCTCCGATGTGACCAGGCCGTCGGAAGCCCGCTGGAACGCCCGGAATTCGTGGTGGCAGCAAGTGGAGCTCTTTGCTTTCAACCACGATTCCGACCACCATTTTTGACACCGCTGACCTCTTTCTTCTCCTTGAGCTCCTGTGAGTGTGATTCCAAGCTTTGTTTCACTTAAAATGGTCTTGATTTGCTTAGGTTTTGATTTTGGTAATTCGGCCATTTTAGGGTTCTTGATTTTTTTGAACTTAGAATTGATTGATTCATGAAAAGTCCCTTAAAAAATGTTGATCCTAGTAGCTTAATCTTCATGTGTGAATTTTTGTAGAATTTTTTGGAGATTATTTTGATTTTTGGGTATTTTTGAATATTTTATTATTATTTTCTAATTTTCGAAAATTAATTAATTAAATTATGAAATTGTGTTTTATGATAAATATAGGTGTTTAAATGAATTATAGAAATTTATTTGGAATTTTTATGAATTTATATGTATTTATTTTGAATTTGTTTAGGTTTATGTAATTTTGGAAAATTAGGTTAATTGTGTTTTTAATTGAAATTAATTAGTTAATTGAGTTTAATTATTGATATTATTGATAAATATGTTTAGAAAATAAATTTTCTGCAATTATATTATTTTTGGTGAATTTTTGGAGTAATTTTAGTATATTTATATATATAGGGGTATTTTGGTAATTTTACCCTAAATTGGCTAAAAATGTAATTAAATTGGTTTTAATAGTTATTTAGGGTATAAAAATGATTTCTATAAATTATTTAGTATTTTTAATTAATTAAAACTATTTTTCGTGAATTATTTTCAAATTATATATATAATATACAATTTTTCTAATAAAATGAGTTTTTATCGGTTTTTACTGTGTTTTAGGGTTAACTATGTAATTTTTACTTATTAAATGTATTTCTATGATATAAGGGTATTTTTGGTATTTTTATATTATTTTGTGGATTGTGGACCCCGGTCGGTAGACTGTAGTTTGGAGTCCGACTGAGGGGTTATGGATGTGTTTCTGTGTCTATTTTTTCGAAGTGTGTTTCTTTGCAGGGCCGGCTCTACTTTTTGAGTAGAGAGATGTCCATTTTACAAGGGAGGTTCTGTCGAATTTTCAGTAGAATTCTCGTAAAATGTGATGTCCGGTCGAACCCTAATTTTGATCATGTGTCCAATATTCTAGATCGAGTTTTTAGGATTTTCTGTTAGGTTTATTCTGATGTCTATTATTATTGTTTGTTTAGTTGCACCGAGATCGAGGCCTAGTGGACCAGGCCCATCGGACCCCTCTCGAGAAGTGCACTAAGTGTGAGTTACTATTTTATATATATGTGCTTAGGGTGCATGATTTAGAAAGGTATGTTATTTTGATTAATTATGCATAAATAAATCAATTAGTATTTAAGTTTATTTTTAGTTTATATTCAGTATATTTTGGTATATTTTCAAATTATATGCATGTTTTATTAATAAATTATTCTTAAAATGTTTTTATGTATATCCTTGGTATATTCTTAGTTATTTTGTAATTTAATTGGATTTATTTGACGTATATATACTCAAAATATACCTGGTTTACTTTTGGTATATTTTTAGTATATATATGGTTTATGTTGCTATTTTATTCAATTCATGCATCATTTACTTTTATGAATGTATGCTTTATATTTTAATGAAGGATATCAATAGAACGTGCTACATAGTGGGCAGCACTAGGACCAAGTACGTACCGGTACGCTTATAGCATTTAGGCTATATTACTAACCATGTGTAGATGTTGATTGGATATGATTATTTGATGTATGATATGATTTGGGACTTTGTCACGACCCAAAATAGGGGCCATGACCGGCGCTAGGGAACGAGAATTCTTTCGAATCCGAAACCCGTAGCAAGCCTAAAAATAAAATAAAGCATGCCACAATAACAATAAAAATATAATATGCAACGGAAATAAAAATCATAATATCATAATATTATTCATATCAACTGGATATAAATAAAAATCTCATCTCATACATAAAATCTCTTTAATACAAATCCATTTCAACATAATATATCTCTTTAAAATAAAGTACATAAAATCCAATACTTTAATTTACAACTACTGCAGTGTCTAGATAAAATCAATAAGACTCAAGTAGACAATTTACATAAAGAAGCCGGGGCGGAAGAAATCCGGCGTATCGACCTGCTACTGAGGTATGAGGAAGTTGACTCTCCTGAAAAATAGTCAACGGAGGGGAGTCAGACCTCACTGAGTGAATTACTATAATATATATACATACACACTAAGTGATAATGCATACAGTCAACAGTATATATATATATCTAATATATATACAGGCAAATACACACAAATGCAGAAAAATCATTTTTATATACTTTATCTAAAAATCATCTTTTATGAAGGATCACATAGAACCCTAGAATATCGCAACCTCAGAAAATAGTGTTAAACAACACTCTGGCCATATAGGCTCACTTATACCAAATATATCCACTTAATCCATTTGGACAGTAGACTGGCCCCGAGACACTAAGTCAACCGAGCTCCAGCAGTCTAACTGCCAGTGTGATTGGCCCGAGACACTTGGTCAACCGAGCTCCAGCAATCACACCCACAAACCACATCTCACATATCAAATAATCATATCAAATCAATATCCACAAATAGTTAGTAATATAGCCTAAAGCTATAGGCGTACCGGTACGTACTCGGTCCTAGTGCTGCCCACTAGGTAGCACGTTCTATTGATATCCTTCATTAATAAATAATAAAACATTCATTCACAAATACATGATGCATGAATTTAAATAAATCAACAATATAAACCATATATATACTGGAAATATACCAAACATAAACCAGGTATATTTTGAGTATATATATGTCAAATAAATCCAATCAAATCATGAATTAAACTAAAAATATATTTAAAAACATTTTAAATATATTTTATTTACAAAACATGTATATAATTTATTATATACCAAAAATATACTTGAATATAAATCACATTATTTATGCATATTCAGTCAAAATAAAACATGCATTTTTCTAAATCATGCATCCTAAGCATATATATATAATATAGTAACTCACCTAATGCGCTCCACGAGACAGGTCCGACGGGCCTGGTCCACTAGCCCTCGGTCTCGGCGCAACTAAACAAGCAATAAATAACCGACATTAGAATAAACCTAACAGAAATCCTAGAATTCAATCTAGAGTATTAAAATACGGAATCGAAAATTAGGGTTCGACTGGATATCACGTTTTACGAGAATTCTACCGAAAATCCGGCAGAACCTCCCCTGTAAAACGGACATCTCTCTACTCAAAAGAGTAGAGGCGACCCTGCAAAGAAACACACTTCGAAAAATGAGCTCAACACAATCAAAATCCTACGGTCGGACTCCAGACTACCGACCGGGATCCACAACACAGAACAATTCAGGAAATACCAAAAATATCCTTAAATCACAGAAATACATTTTATAAATAAAAATTACATAATTGACCTTGAAACACTATAAAACCGATTAAAACTCAATTTATTAGAAAAACCGTATATTATATATATAATTGAAAATAATTCACGAAAAATAGTTTTAATTAGTTAAAAATACCAAATATTTTGTAGAAATCATTTTTATACCTTAAATAAATATTAAAACCAATTAAATTACATTTTTAGACAATTTAGGGTAAAATTACCAAAATACCCCTATATATATAAATATACTTAAATTACTTCAAAAATTCACTAAAAATCATACAATTATCCAAAATTAATTTTCTCAACATATTTATCAATAATATCAATAATTAAACTCAATTATCCAATTAAATTTCAAATAAAAACACATTTAACCTAATTTTCTCAAATTTACATAAACTCAAATAATTAAAAATAAATACTTAGAAATTCATAAAAATTCCAAATAAATTCCTATAATTCATTTCAACACCTAATTTAACCATAAACTCCAATTTCATAATTTAAATAATTAATTTCCGAAAATTAGAAAATAATATTAAAATATTCAAAAATACCCAAAAATCCAAACAATCTCCAAAAATTCTACAAAAATTCATACATGTAGATTAAGCTACTAGGAACAACATTTGTGAAGGAATTAAGCATGAATCAATCAAGAACAATTCGAAAAAAATCGAAAACCCTAATAGGCCGAATTTGACAAAATCGAAACCTAAGCAATTCTAGACCATTTTAGCTCAAACCAAAGCTAGAATAACACTCACCGGAGCTCAAGGAGAAGAAAGAGACTGGCGGTGTCAAAAACGGTGGCCGGAGGAGGGAGAAACGGTGGTAGCTCGACTTTCGGCCTCTAAAGCTAATTCCAGCCAAAACTCGTCGGGAAAGGGGCTGCTGGCGGCGGGGAATGGCTGGAGGCGACGGTGGCAAGCCGAGAGGCACACCGACGGCGAAGGAACGGCAGTTGCAGCGGTGAGGGATGGTGGTCGGGCGTCGGGCGTGGGAAAGAAGAAGGAGAAGGAGTCGGGGGCAAATGTGTAATTTTGCAAACTTTTGATTTTTTTGATGTATATATGTATATATATATATACTTTATACTTTATATTAAAATAATATTAAATTACACACATCAAATATACACCACACACATAAAATATTAATATTTTAATAATTTATACCAAATAAAATTAATTAAATAACAATTAAACAAATAAATACTTAATAAAATATTAGGGAATAATAAACCGTAATTAAATAAATATACACACACATAAGCTTTATTTAATAATTTAAAAATATGTATGAGTTCATGCAAGTCCGTAAATATATTTAAAATAATTAATAATACATTGTTTACGTGGAAATTTCCCCGAAAATGAAAGTCCCGGGAAAATTTTACGTAAAACATTGTATATAAAACACAGTAATTAAAATAGGTCTAAAATACATATCAACTCGTAAAAATATCACATATATGTTCAAAATTATTAATACTGCATATCCCGATACAGTATAAAAACATGTAAAAACACGGGATATTACAGTCTTCCCCCCTTACAAGAATTCGTCCCCGAATTCTAAAAAGAAAAGATCAAGAAGGAAAGAGATACGGGTAAGAAGCTCGCATCTCCGCTTCAGTCTCCCACGTATGCTCTTCAACTCTGTCGCTACGCCACAAAACCTTGACCATCGGAATCTGCTTCGATCGCAACTGTCGAACTTGAAAATCTACGATCGCCACAGGTTCTTCCACAAACGTCAAATTTTCACTCACTTCTACACTGTCGGGTTGCAAGACATGTGAAGGATCTGAGATATACTTCCTCAACATCGAGATATGAAATACTGGATGCACCTGTGACATACTCGGAGGCAAATCCAACCGATATGCAATAGTGCCAACTCTCTCTAGAATCTCAAACGGTCCAATATATCTCGGTGCTAACTTACCCTTCCTGCCAAATCTCATCACACCCTTCATCGGAGATACTTTCAAAAAAACGAAATCTCCAACCTGAAACTCCACATCTCTGCGCCTAGGATCCATATAACTCTTCTGTCTACTAACTGCGGTCTCTAATCTACGCTTGATCACGGCGACTTTCTCTGCAGCATCCTGAACCATCTCTGGTCCAGTCAAAGCTCTCTCACCAATCTCATCCCAACTCAACGGGGATCTACACTTCCTTCCATACAACGCCTCATACGGTGCCATACCAATACTGCTATGGTAGCTGTTATTATATGCAAACTCAACAAGTGATAAATGATCATCCCAACTACCTCCCAAATCCAAGACACACATCCTCAACATATCTTCCAGTGTCTGGATCGTCCTCTCAGACTGACCATCTGTCTGAGGATGAAAAGCAGTACTAAAATCCAACCTAGTGCCCATCGCTTCCTGCAACTTCTGCCAAAAACGAGAAGTAAACACCGAACCTCTATCTAACACAATGGACACAGGTACTCCATGAAGGCACACAATATTCTTCACATACAACTTCGCCAATCTAGCAACTGAATATGTGGCTTTCACAGGCAAGAAATGTGCAGACTTCATCAACCTGTCTACAATCACCCAGATGGAATCGTATCCATCCTTCAAACGAGGTAAACCGACCACAAAATCCATAGCTATCCTTTCCCACTTCCACTCGGGAATAGGAAGAGGCTGAAGCTTCCCAGAAGGCTTCTGATGTTTGGCTTTCACTTGCTGACAAGTCAAGCACTTAGCAACATAATCAGCAACATCCTTCTTCACTCCATCCCACCAGTATAGATCTCTGATACTTTGGTACATCTTAGTAACACCTGGATGTACGCTGTAAGCTGTAGAATGTGCTTCCTCTAAGATCTCCTCTCTCAAATCATCCACATCAGGAACACACAATCTACCACTGATCCACAACACACCATCATCATCGAGTGTGAAATCAGTGAACTTCCCTGCTCTGACATTCTCTGCAAGCTCTTCTAGAATAGGATCTCGGCTCTGAGCTACTTTAATCCTATCCCTCAGTACAGATCGTACTTTAAACTGAGCTAACAGTCCACCTGATCTACTGATCTTCATCATCAGACCTTGATCCACCATCAGATGCAATTCCTGGATCAATGGTCTCCTCTCAACACCGATGTGAGCAAGACTACCTGAGGACTTCCTACTCAAGGCATCTGCTACCACATTAGCTTTACCCGGATGGTAAAGAATCTCGCAATCATAATCCTTCAACAGTTCCAACCATCTTCTCTGCCTCAGATTTAAATCTCGCTGCTGGAAAATGTACTTAAGGCTCTTGTGATCAGTAAATATCTCACAAGTCACCCCGTACAGATAATGTCTCCAAATCTTCAAAGCAAAGATCACTGCAACCATCTCCAGATCATGTGTAGGATAGTTCTGCTCATGCTTCTTCAACTGCCTCGAAGCATAGGCTATCACCCTTCCATTCTGCATCAACACACAACCAAGACCAATTCTAGAGGCATCACAGTAAACTGTGAACTTATCTACACTATTAGGCAAAGCTAATACTGGCGCTGTGGTCAACTTCTCCTTCAACAACTGAAAACTGTTCTCACAAGCTTCTGACCACTCGAATCTAACATTCTTCTGAGTCAAGCGAGTCATAGGGGTTGCTATCCTGGAAAAATCCTGCACAAACCGCCTATAATACCCGGCTAAACCCCGAAAACTCCGAATCTCAATAACTGAAGTAGGTCTAGGCCACTCAGATACTGCCTCAACCTTCTGTGGATCAACCTGAATACCTTCTTTAGACACTACGTGTCCAAGAAAAGAAACACTCTCCATCCAGAAATCACACTTCGAGAATTTAGCATAAAGCTGATGATCTCTCAGTGTCTGTAGTACAATCCTCAAGTGATATACATGCTCTTCCATACTCCTCGAATATACCAGTATATCATCAATGAAGACTACCACAAACTGATCCACATACGGTCTAAATACTCTGTTCATCAGGTCCATAAAAGCTGCTGGTGCATTAGTCAAACCAAAAGACATCACCAGAAACTCATAATGACCATATCGAGTGCGGAACGCTGTCTTAGGAATATCAGCTTCACTAATCCGCAACTGATGATAACCTGACCTCAAGTCGACCTTAGAAAAGAACTGTGCACCTTGTAACTGATCAAATAAATCATCTATCCTCGGGAGAGGATACTTGTTCTTCACTGTCACCTTATTCAGCTCTCTATAGTCAATGCACAGTCTCAGGGTACCATCCTTCTTCTTCACAAACAAGACTGGTGCACCCCAAGGGGAAACACTAGGTCTGATAAAACCTTTCTCCAACAACTCTTGCAATTGCTCCTTTAACTCTCTCAACTCTGCAGGAGCCATACGATAAGGTGGCATAGATATAGGAGTAGTACCTGGAACCACATCTATACAGAACTCAATCTCTCTGTGAGGTGGTAAACCTGGCAACTCCTCGGGAAAAACATCAGGAAACTCACAAGCAACCGGAACATCTGTGAGTGACAACTTCTCCACTGACGTATCCCTAACCAATGCCAAAAACCCCTGACAACCTTTCCTCAACAACTTCCTAGCTGAAATAGCAGAAATAAGATTCTGAGGTGCTGAACTCCTATCACTAACAAACTTAAAATCTTCTTCACCAGGAATTCTGAAAGTCACCTCCTTATTCCTGCAATCTACCACGGCAAAGTGCTGAGATAACCAATCCATTCCCAAAATAACATCAAACTCCATCACATCCAACAAAATCAAATCAGCGGGTAATTCTCTATCTCCCACGAGAACTGGACAACCAGAAAGAACAATATCGGTGTCCAAGGAATCGCTCAGAGGAGTGGCAACAGACAAAGGAAAAGCCATCCTCGAAGCTTGCCAACAAGATTTAGAAGCAAAAACAGGAGAAACAAACGAATGCGTGGCACCCGGATCAAACAAAACCAAAGCATCCAGGTAACAAACAGAAAGAATACCTGCCACGACTGCATTAGATGCCTGAGCATCCTGCTGAGTCAGATGGAAGACTCTCGCCTGGCCTCGACCTCCCTGCTGACTGGTAGAAGCCTAGCCAACACCTCTAGCACCTCCTCTAGTACCTCTACCATGACTCTGCTGTGGAATAAACTGAGTAGAACTTTGATGCTGGGCTGGTGGCAACTGAAATGGCACGGGTGCTGCACTAGCAATCGACTGCTGTGGGAATCGCGAAATCTGCTGCTGCTGATATCCGGAATAAGGACACGACCTGGCAAAATGTCCTGTCTGCCCGCATCTGAAACATGTCAGTGGTGTCAGATAACACGGTCCCTGATGGACTCTACCATAAGTCTGACAAACACTGGCCGCTGATCCAGAACTACGACCACTGCTGCTGCTCGAAGCACCTGACCCAAATCTGAACGATCTACGCTGACCTCCACGACCATGTCTACTGCTCCAATGCACTCGCTGCTGCTGTCTCTGACTCTGCTGAGTCGAACCTCGCTGCTGACTACTCGAACCAACATGAAAACTCGAATATGGAGTAGCCTGCGATCCACTCGACTGAACTCCCAACTGGTAATAATCAGGCATCGCTCCCTGCCTAACTAACCTCAGCTCGATCTCCTTAGCTAGCTCAATCACAGACTCGAGAGTAAGACCTGCTGTAGGCATGCCAGCAAAAGCTGAACCCAAACCAGTAACGTACGTAGTAACAGCAAAATACTGATCTCGCATCAGATCCTCAGCATATCTACCCAGACGAAGAAACTCTCGGGTATACTCCTCTACAGATCGATCTCCATGAGAAATACTAGTCAAACGGAGACGATAGCTCAAACGAAGAGGCTCTGGACAAAATCTCCTCATGAATCGCTCTCGAAACTGAGCCCATGTCATCGTCATCATATAAGGCTGGATCATTTGAATGAACCAATCCAAGGCTGGTCCCTCGACAGACAACTCAACAATCATGATCCGCTGGTACTCGGTATGAGCAGTCCGAGTCCTAGTCTCAATCGCATGCAGAAAATCTAACGGATCAGAAGTACCATCAAAAGCAATCCTGCCAACTCGGGCATAGAACAAAGCTGCCTCAGGGTCAGACATACCCTGCTGATAGGCAGGCTGAACAGGCTGAACAACTGGAGGAACAGGAACATCAAACTCAGGCTCAACAGGCTCCTCGTCCTGTAACTCTCTCTGTCTACGGCGACCTGCCGCTCCTCGAGGTCTACCTCTGCCACGACCTCTACGCTTCACTGGCGGCTCAGGAGGTAAAACCTCGTCCTGAAAAGACTCATCATCCTCGGCCTCAACGACCGGTGGAGCGACACGCGCTCGCCTCCTCATTTTGAAAAGACAAATGGAAAGATTCAGACAAAACAGACAACGGAGGAATAACGCTAAAAACTACAGCAAGGAATACTCATCAAGACATACTCGAACCTAATACACTGCAGTAGTCCAACAGAAAACACAACTTTAAAACTAGGGCCACAACTCACATAACTAAGCCCTAACACAGAACTCCACTCTGATACGAACCAGGCTCTGATACCAACTTTGTCACGACCCAAAACAAGGGCCATGACCGGCGCTAGGGAACGGGAATTCTTTCGGCGCTAGGGAACGGGAATTCTTTCGAATCCGGAACCCGTAGCAAGCCTAAAAATAAAATAAAGCATGCCACAATAACAATAAAAATATAATATGCAGCGGAAATAAAAATCATAATATCATAATATTATTCATATCAACTGGATATAAATAAAAATCTCATCTCATACATAAAATCTCTTTAATACAAATCCAGTTCAACATAATATATCTCTTTAAAATAAAGTACATAAAATCCAATACTTTAATTTACAACTACTGCAGTGTCTAGATAAAATCAATAAGACTCAAGTAGACAATTTACATAAAGAAGCCGGGGCGAAAGAAATCCGGCGTATCGACCTGCTACTGAGGTCTGAGGAAGTTGACTCTCCTGAAAAATAGTCAACGGAGGGGAGTCAGACCTCACTGAGTGAATTACTATAATATATATACATACACACTAAGTGATAATGCATACAGTCAACAATATATATATATCTAATATATATACAGGCAAATACACACAAATGCAGAAAAATCATTTTTATATACTTTATCTAAAAATCATCTTTTATGAAGGATCACATAGAACCCTAGAATATCGCAACCTCAGAAAATAGTGTTAAACAACACTCTGGCCATACAGGCTCACTTATACCAAATATATCCACTTAATCCATTTGGACAGTAGACTGGCCCCGAGACACTAAGTCAACCGAGCTCCAACAGTCTAACTGCCAGTGTGATTGGCCCCGAGACACTTGGTCAACCGAGCTCCAGCAATCACACCCACAAACCACATCTCACATATCAAATAATCATATCAAATCAATATCCACAAATAGTTAGTAATATAGCCTAAAGCTATAGGCGTACCGGTACGTACTCGGTCCTAGTGCTGCCCACTAGGTAGCACGTTCTATTGATATCCTTCATTAATAAATAATAAAACATTCATTCACAAATACATGATGCATGAATTTAAATAAATCAACAATATAAACCATATATATACTGGAAATATACCAAACATAAACCAGGTATATTTTGAGTATATATATGTCAAATAAATCCAATCAAATCATGAATTAAACTAAAAATATATTTAAAAACATTTTAAATATATTTTATTTACAAAACATGTATATAATTTATTATATACCAAAAATATACCAAAAATATACTTGAATATAAATCACATTATTTATGCATATTCAGTCAAAATAAAACATGCATTTTTCTAAATCATGCATCCTAAGCATATATATATAATATAGTAACTCACCTAATGCGCTCCACGAGACAGGTCCGACGGGCCTGGTCCACTAGCCCTCGGTCTCGGCGCAACTAAACAAGCAATAAATAACCGACATTAGAATAAACCTAACAGAAATCCTAGAATTCAATCTAGAGTATTAAAATACGGAATCGAAAATTAGGGTTCGACTGGATATCACGTTTTATGAGAATTCTACCGAAAATCCGGCAGAACCTCCCCTGTAAAACGGACATCTCTCTACTCAAAAGAGTAGAGCCGACCCTGCAAAGAAACACACTTCGAAAAACGAGCTCAACACAATCAAAATCCTACGGTCGGACTCCAGACTACCGACCGGGATCCACAACACAGAACAATTCAGGAAATACCAAAAATATCCTTAAATCACAGAAATACATTTTATAAATAAAAATTACATAATTGACCTTGAAACACTATAAAACCGATTAAAACTCATTTTATTAGAAAAACCGTATATTATATATATAATTGAAAATAATTCACGAAAAATAGTTTTAATTAGTTAAAAATACCAAATATTTTGTAGAAATCATTTTTATACCTTAAATAAATATTAAAACCAATTAAATTACATTTTTAGACAATTTAGGGTAAAATTACCAAAATACCCCTATATATATAAATATACTTAAATTACTTCAAAAATTCACTAAAAATCATACAATTATCCAAAATTAATTTTCTCAACATATTTATCAATAATATCAATAATTAAACTCAATTATCCAATTAAATTTCAAATAAAAACACATTTAACCTAATTTTCTCAAATTTACATAAACTCAAATAATTAAAAATAAATACTTAGAAATTCATAAAAATTCCAAATAAATTCCTATAATTCATTTCAACACCTAATTTAACCATAAACTCCAATTTCATAATTTAAATAATTAATTTCCGAAAATTAGAAAATAATATTAAAATATTCAAAAATACCCAAAAATCCAAACAATCTCCAAAAATTCTACAAAAATTCATACATGTAGATTAAGCTACTAGGAACAATATTTGTGAAGGAATTAAGCATGAATCAATCAAGAAAAATTCGAAAAAAATCGAAAACCCTAATAGGCCGAATTTGACAAAATCGAAACCTAAGCAATTCTAGACCATTTTAGCTCAAACCAAAGCTAGAATAACACTCACCGGAGCTCAAGGAGAAGAAAGAGACCAGCGGTGTCAAAAACGGTGGCCGGAGGAGGGAGAAACGGCGGTAGCTCGACTTTCGGCCTCTAAAGCTAATTCCGGCCAAAACTCGTCGGGAAAGGGGCTGCTGGCGGCGGGGAATGGCTGGAGGCGACGGTGGCAAGCCGAGAGGCACACCGACAGTGAAGGAACGGCAGTTGCAGCGGTGAGGGATGGTGGTCGGGTGTCGGGCGTGGGAAAGAAGAAGGAGAAGGAGTTGGGGGCAAATGTGTAATTTTGCAAACTTTTGATTTTTTTGATGTATATATGTATATATATATACTTTATACTTTATATTAAAATAATATTAAATTACACACATCAAATATACACCACACACATAAAATATTAATATTTTAATAATTTATACCAAATAAAATTAATTAAATAACAATTAAACAAATAAATACTTAATAAAATATTAGGGAATAATAAACCGTAATTAAATAAATATACACACACATAAGCTTTATTTAATAATTTAAAAATATGTATGAGTTCATGCAAGTCCGTAAATATATTTAAAATAATTAATAATACATTGTTTACGTGGAAATTTCCCCGAAAATGAAAGTCCCGGGAAAATTTTACGTAAAACATTGTATATAAAACACAGTAATTAAAATAGGTCTAAAATACATATCAACTCGTAAAAATATCACATATATGTTCAAAATTATTAATACTGCATATCCTGATACAGTATAAAAACATGTAAAAACACGGGATATTACAGAGTGTGATTGCTGGAGCTCGGTTGACCTAGTGTCTCGGGGCCAATCACACTGACAGTCAGACTGCTGGAGCTCGGTTGACTTAGTGTCTCGGGGCCAATCTACTGTCCAAATGGAACAAGGGAATATATTGGAATAAGTGAGCCTGTATGGCTAGATTGTTGTGTAACATTGTTTTGAGGTTGCGATATTCTAGGGTTCTATTTGATCCTTCATAAACTGTGATTTTCAATAAAAATATATAAAATGATTTTATTGGATCTGCGTGTATTTGCTTGTATATATATACTTATTAGATATATATACTTTTGATTGTGTGCATTGTCATTTAGTATGCATGTACATATATTATAGTAATTCACTCAGTGAGGTCTGACTCCCCTATGTTGACCATTTTCCAGGAGAGTCTTCTTCCTCAGACCTCAATAGCAGGCTTGTACGCTGGATTTCTTCTGCCCCGACTTCTTTATGTAAACTGCTTATCTGAGTCTTAAGTTTTATTTTTATAATCTAGACACTGCAGTAGTTGTAAATAATTGTGAGTTACATATTTTAAGAATTTGAACTGAGACATGTATTAAAAGATTTATTTATATACATGAGATGAGGATTTGATTTAAATCTCGTGGTGGATTATTATTTTGATATTTATGATTTTATTCCGCTGCATAGTATATTATTTAATTGTGTTATTATTATTACTATTGCATGTTTATTTTATTTTAGGCTTGCTACGGGTTCCGGATTCGAAAGAATTCCCGTTCCCTAGCACCGGTCATGGCCCCTGTTTTGGGTCGTGACAGCTAGAGCTCAGTTGACTTAATGTCTCGAGGCCAGTCTATTGTCCAAAAAATGGATAAGAGATATATATTAGAATTAAGTGACATTATATGGCCAGTGAGAAATTGTGATTAAGGTTGCAAACTGTTAGGGTTCTACTCTGATCCTTCAACCAAAGTAAAATGTTTTATGCATTTATTATTATTAAAAAGAGATTTCAACATCTGTATGAATTTCCTGTATATATATATATATATATATATATATATATATATATATATATATATATATATATATATATATATATATATATATATATATATATATATATATATATATATATATATACGACATTAGGATGTGCATGTATATATATTATAATAATTCATTCAGTGAGGTCTGATCCCCCCAATTATTTTTTTTAGGAGATCTTATATTGTTAGACTTTAGTAGTAGAGCTCTTCGCCGATATTCTTCCACCCTAGCTATTTTATGAAAAATGTATATTTAAACTTTGATTTGTAATTTAGAAACTGTAGTAGTAGTGTTATTGTATTAGTAATGTGTTGTATCAGTTTGAGATTTCTGTATTCAAAATTCTGTATGAATATTTTATTTATGAAATGATATTTGAATGTTTATTTTTATATCGATTTAAATTTTAATTCTATCATATTATTTATTTATTTATTACATGCATTGTATATTTTAAGGCTTGCTACGAGTTCCGGATTCGAAAGAATTCCCGTTCCTTAGTGATGGTCATGACTTCCGATTTGGGTCGTGACAAAAACATACTTCTATAACACAGATTGCACAACACCTGGGGTTGGAACCCCGAACTACTCAAATCCCCCACCGAGGTTTATAATTCACAATAAAATAAATATTAAATAATAATATATTAAAATCATTAAAAATCCATAAAATCAATAATAAATCACAATATAATTTATTTAAACATCAAACACTAAATATACTTATTTTCACATTAATAAAATAAAAATCTCAAATAATTATATAATATTAATAAAAATTCAATTTTTCAAATATTTAATGTAAAATAGTAATATTCACATTTAATTACTCAAATAGTTTAAATATATAATAAAAATAGTTAAAAACCCATGTAATCACAAAAATAGTAAATAATTTATTATTTGAATATAATTTTTGAAAATTAGTAGTAATTAGTTAAAAATAGTAAATAATTTGTAAAAATGATTTTAATACCCTATAAAATTCTAAAAATCATTTAAAACATATTATTTAACTATAATTTCAATAAAAACACACAATTAACCTATATATCCAAAAATCACATAATACTAAAATATTCCCAAAAATTATATAAAATTACTAAAAATTATTTTATATTACTAAATTAAATTAATAACACTAATTAACCAAAATTTCCATTCAAAGTAAATAATTAACATAATTAACAAAAAAATTCAAGTTAAATTATTAAAATATTCAAAAATACGCATTATTCAAACTAATTCAAAAAAATAAACTAAAATATATTTAGGTAGCTTAAGATTCACACATCAATATTTCCAAAAGGAAATTTCATGAATCAATCAACCTCAAGCCTAAAAAAATAAAAACCTTAAATGACATAAACTAAATTTGAAAAAAACTTACAATCCGAACGTCATAAACTTAAACCGACTTGAGAATCGAGACATACACATCGAGAGGAGTCTAAAGAGCCCAAAAACACAAGCTAAATCTACTAAAAAAATTTCAGTGCTACGGTAACTACCCACAATTTCTTATAAAAAAACTGACGACCAGAGCTCCCTGCAGGTGACTAGAAGAGAGAGGAGGATGGTGGGGAGCTTGGTGGTGGTATATGGTGGCTGATGGCATAGTTGGTGGAGCTTGGTGGCATCGGTAATGGTGGACAATGAAGGTGTCACGACCCAAAACTAGGAGTCATGACCGGCACTAAGGAATGAGAATTCTTTCGAATCTGGAACCCGTAGCAAGCTTTAGAAAATAAAAACATGCAACACATAAATAAAAAGTATGACTGAATTAAAATTTTTTGATCGATATATAAAATAGATACTCCAAATTCTTTCATAAATAAATATATTCATACAATATTCAAATACAACTCTTAGAGTACAAAGTATCAAAATAAAACAATACTCTTTTGATACAATAACATTACTACTGCAATTTCTAGAATACAAATCAGAGTTCAAAATATACATTTACATAAAATATCCAGGACGGAAGAACACCAACGAAAAACTCTATTATTAAGGTCTGACGATATAAGATCTCTTGAAAAAAATATTTGAGGGGGGTCAGACCCCACTGAGTAAATTATTATACTATATATACATGCAATCTAAACCATATCCAATCAGTCATCCGTATATATATATATATACATGCATTTCACACAAATGTCAAACTTTGCTTTTATAAATATAATAAATGTAGAAAACATTTATTTGATACATGAAGGATCAAATAGAACCTTATTAATCGCAACCTCAATCAACCATATCATCACTCTAGCCATACATGTCACGACCCAAAACAGGGGCCATGACCGGCGCTAGGGAACGGGAATTCTTTCGAATCCGGAACCCATAGCAAGCCTAAAAATAAAATAAATATGCAATAATAACCATAAAAATATAATATGCAGCGGAAAATAAAATCATAAATATTACAATATCATCCATATCAACTGGATTTACTTTAAAACTCATCTCATCGCATATATAATCTCATAAATGTATAATCTTTATACAAATCCAGTTTCAACATAATACATCTCTTTAAAACAAATACTTTATTTCACAACTACTGAAAATCACAACTACTGCAGTGTCTAGATAAAATAAATAAGACTCAAGTATACAATTTACATAAAGAAGCCGGGGCGGAAGAAATCCGGCGTATCGACCTGCTACTGAGGTCTGAGGAAGTTGACTCTCCTGAAAAATAGTCAACGGAGGGGAGTCAGACCTCACTGAGTGAATTACTATAATATATATACATACACTCTAAGTGATAATGCATACAGTCAACAGTATATGAGTAATATGTATATATACAGGCAAGTTCATACAGATGCAGAAAAATCATTTTATATATTTTGTCTGAAAATCAACTTTTATGAAGGATCACATAGAACCCTAGAATATCGCAACCTCAGAAAAATAGTGTTAAACAACACTCTAGCCATACAGGCTCACTGATTCCAAATATATCCACTTAATCCATATGGACAGTAGACTGGCCCCGAGACACTAAGTCAACCGAGCTCCAGCAGTCTGACTGCCAGTGTGATTGGCCCCGAGACACTTGGTCAACCGAGCTCCAGCAATCACACCCACAACCCACATCTCACATATCAAATAATCATAATCAAATCGATATCCACAAATAAGTTAGTATTATAGCCTAAATACTATAGGCGTACCGGTACGTACTCGGTCCTAGTGCTGCCCATTAGGTAGCACGTTCTATTGATATCCTTCATTCTTAAATATAAAACATTCATTCACAAAAATAAATGATACATGGATATAAATGAAATAGCAATATAAACCATATATATACCGAAAATATACCAAACATAAACCAGGTATATTTTGAGTATATATATGTCAAATAAATCCAATCAAATCATGAATTAAACTAAAAATATATTTAAAAACATTTTAAATATATTTTATTAATAAAACATGTATATAATTTATTATATACCAAAAATATACCAAAAATATACTTGAATATAAATCATGTTATTTATGCATATTTAGTCAAAATAAAACATGCATTTTCTAAATCATGCATCCTAAGCATATATATATAATATAGTAACTCACCTAATGCGCTCCACGAGACAGGTCCGACGGGCCTGGTCCACTAACCCTCGGTCTCGGCGCAACTAAACAAGAAATAATTAATCGACATCAGAATAACCCTAACAGAAATCCTAGAATTCAATCTAGAGTATTCAACACAGAATCGAAAATTAGTGTTCGACTGGATATCACGTTTTACGAGAATTCTACCGAAAATCCGGCAGAACCTCCCCTATAAAATGGACATCTCTCTACTCAAAAGAGTAGAGCCGACCCTGCAAAGAAAATACACTTCAAAAATAAACACCACAATCAATCACAACCCCTCGGTCGGACTCCAGACTACAATCTGTCGACCGGGGTCCACAAACACAGAATATATATTCAAATATACCAAAAATATCCTTAAATCATAAAAATACATTTCATACGTAGAAATTACAAAATAAATCTTGAAACACTGTAAAAACCGATTAAAACTCATTTTATTAGAAAAACCGTATATTATATATATAATTGAAAATAATTCCCGGAAAATAGTTTTAATTAGTTAAAAATACTAAATAATTTGTAGAAATCATTTTTATACCTTAAATAAATATTAAAACCAATTAAATTACATTTTTAGACAATTTAGGGTAAAATTACCAAAATACCCCTATATATATATATATACTTAAATTACTTCAAAAATTCACCAAAAATCATACAATTATCCAAAATTAATTTTCTCAACATATTTATCAATAATATCAATAATTAAACTCAATTAACCAATTAAATTCAAATAAAAACACAATTAACTTAATTTTACAAAATCACATAAACTTCAATAATTAAAAATAAATACTTAGAAATTCATAAAAATTCCAAATAAATTCCTATAATTCATTTCAACACCTAATTCAACCATAAACTCCAATTTCATAATTTAAATAATTAATTTCCGAAAATTAGAAAATAATATTAAAATATTCAAAAATACCCAAAAATCCAAAAAACCTCCAAAAATTCTGTAAAAATTCATACATGAAGATTAAACTACCAGGAACAACATTTGTGAAGGAAGTTTCCATGAATCATCCAAATCGAAGCTCAAAAAATCAAAAACCAAAAGAGGCCGAAAACTTCAAATCAAAACCTAAGCAATTCTAGACCATTTTAGCTCAAACCAAAGCTAGAATAACACTCACCGGAGCTCAAGGAGAAGATAGAGACCGGCGGTGTCGAAATCGGTGGCCGGAGGAGGGAGAAACGGCGGTGAGAAGAAATGGTGGTCCGGCGCCCGCGCGGGAGAAGAAAGAAGAAGAAGAAGAAAAAGAAAAAGAAAGAAAAGGAAAGAAAAAGAAAAAGAAAAAGAAAGAAAAAGGAAAAGAAAGAGAAAAAAGAAAAAAGAAAAAAAATAAAATAAATTAAAATAATTAAATATTAATAAATAATTAATAATAAAATAATAAATTTTAATAATTTAATAATAAATAAAATAATCAAATAATAACAAATAAATAATAAAATATTAGGGTAATAATAAACCCTAATTAAATAAATATACACACACAGACTTTATTTAATAATTTAAAAATATGTATGAGTTCATGCAAACCCGTAAATACATTTAAAATAATTAATAATACATTGTTTACATGGAAATTTCCCCGAAAATGAAAGTCCCGGGAAAATTTTACGTAAAATACTGAAAATAATAGACAGTAATTAAAATAGGTTTAAAATACATATCAACTCATAAAAATATCACATATATAGTCAAAATTATTGACACTGCATATCCCGGTACAGTGTAAAAATATTTTTAAAAAAACACGGGATATTACAGTCTTCCCCCCTTACAAGAATTCGTCCCCGAATTCTAAAAACAAGATTACAGAATCAGGAAGGAAAGAGATACGAGTAAGAAGCTCGCATCTCAGCTTCAGTCTCCCACGTATGCTCTTCAACTCTGTCGCTACGCCACAAAACCTTGACCATCGGAATCTGCTTCGATCGCAACTGTCGAACTTGAAAATCAACGATTGCCACAGGTTCTTCCACAAACGTCAAATCTTCACTCACTTCCACACTGTCAGGTTGCAACATGTGTGAAGGATCTGAGATATACTTCCTCAACATCGAGATATGAAATACTGGATGCACCTGTGACATACTCGGAGGCAAATCCAACCGATATGCAACAGTGCCTACTCTCTCAAGAATCTCAAACGGTCCAATATATCTCGGTGCTAACTTACCCTTCCTGCCAAATCTCATCACACCCTTCATCGGAGATACTTTCAGAAAAACGAAATCTCCAACCTGAAACTCCACATCTCTGCGCCTAGGATCCACATAACTCTTCTGTCTACTAACTGCGGTCTTTAATCTACGCTTGATCACGGCGACTTTCTCTGCAGCATCCTGAATCATCTCTGGTCCAGTCAAAGCTCTCTCACCAATCTCATCCCAACTCAACGGGGATCTACACTTCCTTCTATACAACGCCTCATATGGTGCCATGCCAATACTGCTATGGTAGCTGTTATTATATGCAAACTCAATAAGCGACAAATGATCATCCCAGCTACCTCTCAAATCCAAGACACACATCCTCAACATATCTTCCAGTGTCTGGATCGTCCTCTCAGACTGACCATCTGTCTGAGGATGAAAAGCAGTACTGAAATCCAACCTAGTGCCCATCGCTTCCTGCAACTTCTGCCAAAAATGAGAAGTAAACACCGAACCTCTATCTGACACAATGGACACAGGTACTCCATGAAGGCACACAATATGCTTCACGTACAACTTCGCCAATCTAGCAACTGAATATGTGGCTTTCACAGGCAAGAAATGTGCAGACTTCGTCAATCTGTCTACAATCACCCAGATGGAATCGTATCCATCCTTCGAACGAGGTAAACCGACCACAAAATCCATAGCTATCCTTTCCCACTTCCACTCGGGAATAGGAAGAGGCTGAAGCTTCCCAGAAGGCTTCTGATGTTCGGCTTTCACTTGCTGACACGTCAAGCACTTAGCAACATAATCGGCAACATCCTTCTTCAATCCATCCCACCAGTATAGATCTCTGATACTGTGGTACATCTTAGTAACACCAGGATGAACGCTGTAGGCTGTAGAATGTGCTTCCTCTAAAATCTCCTCTCTCAAATCATCCACATCAGGAACACACAATCTACCACTGATCCACAAAACACCATCATCATCAAGTGTGAAATCAGTGAACTTCCCTGCTCTGACATTCTCTGTAAGCTCTTCCAGAATAGGATCTCGGCTCTGAGCTGCTTTAATCCTATCCCTTAGTACAGATCGCACTTTAAACTGAGCTAACAGTCCACCTGATCTACTGATCTTCATCATCAGACCTTGATCCACCATCAGATGCAATTCCTGGATCAATGGTCTCCTCTCCACACCGATGTGAGCAAGACTACCTGAGGACTTCCTACTCAAGGCATCTGCTACCACATTAGCCTTACCCGGATGGTAAAGAATCTCATAATCATAATCCTTCAACAGTTCCAACCATCTTCTCTGCCTCAAATTCAAATCTCGCTGCTGGAAAATGTACTTAAGGCTCTTGTGATCAGTAAATATCTCACAAGTCACCCCGTACAAATAATGTCTCCAAATCTTCAAAGCAAAAATCACTGCAGCCATCTCAAGATCATGTGTAGGATAGTTCTGCTCATGCTTCTTCAACTGCCTCGAAGCATAGGCTATCACCCTTCCATTCTGCATCAACACACAACCAAGACCAATTCTAGAGGCATCACAGTAAACTGTGAACTTATCCACACTATTAGGCCAAGCTAATACTGGCGCTGTGGTCAACTTCTCCTTCAACAACTGAAAACTATTCTCACAAGCTTCTGACCACTCGAATCTAACATTCTTCTAAGTCAAGCGAGTCATAGGGGCTGCTATCCTGGAAAAATCCTGCACAAACCACCTATAATACCCAGCTAAACCCAGAAAACTCTGAATCTCAGTAACTGAAGTAGGTCTAGGCCACTCAGATACTGCTTCAATCTTCTGTGGATCAACCTGAATACCTTCTTTAGACACTACGTGTCCAAGAAAAGAAACACTCTCCATCCAGAAATCACACTTCGAGAATTTAGCATAAAGCTGATGATCTCTCAGTGTCTGTAGTACAATCCTCAAGTGATATACGTGCTCTTCCATACTCCTCGAATATACTAGTATATCATCAATGAAGACTACCACAACTGATCCATATACGGTCGGAATACTCTGTTCATCAGGTCCATAAAAGCTGCTGGTGCATTAGTCAAACCAAAAGACATCACCAGAAACTCATAATGACCATATCGAGTGCGGAACGCTGTCTTAGGAATATCAGCTTCACTGATCCGCAGCTGATGATAACCCGACCTCAAGTCGACCTTAGAAAAGAACTGCGCACCTTGTAACTGATCAAACAAATCATCTATCCTCGGGAGAGGATACTTGTTCTTCACTGTCACCTTGTTAAGCTCTCTGTAGTCAATGCACAGTCTCAGGGTACCATCCTTCTTCTTCACAAACAAGACTGGTGCACCCCAAGGGGAAACACTAGGTCTGATAAAACCCTTATCCAACAACTCTTGCAACTGCTCCTTCAACTCTCTCAACTCTGCAGGAGCCATACGATAGGGTGGCATAGATATAGGAGTAGTACCTGGAACCACATCTATACAGAACTCAATCTCTCTATGAGGTGGTAAACCTGGCAACTCCTCGGGAAAAACATCAGGAAACTCACAAGCAACAGGAACATCTGTGAGTGACAACTTCTCCACTGACGTATCCCTAACCAATGCCAAAAACCCCTGACAACCTTTCCTCAACAACTTCCTAGCAGAAATAGCAGAAATAAGATTCTGAGGTGCTGAACTCCTGTCACCAACAAACTTAAATTCTACTTCACCAGGAATTCTGAAAATCACCTCCTTATTCCTGCAATCAACCACGGCATAGTGCTGAGATAACCAATCCATTCCTAAAATAACATCAAACTCCATCACATCCAACAAAATCAAATCAACGGGTAATTCTCTATCTCCCACGAGAACTGGACAACCAGAAAGAACAATATCGGTGTCCAAGGAATCACTCAGAGGAGTGGCAACAGACAAAGGAAAAGCCATCCTCGAAGCTTGCCAACAAGATTTAGAAGCAAAAATGGGAGAAACAAAGGAATGCGTGGCACCCGGATCAAACAAAACCAAAGCATCCAGGTAACAAACAGAAAGAATACCTGCCACGACTGCATTAGATGCCTGAGCATCCTGCTGAGTCTGATGGAAAACTCTCGCCTGGCCTCGACCTCCCTGCTGACTGGTAGAAGCCTGGCCAACACCTCTAGCACCTCCTCTAATACCTCTACCACGACTCTGCTATGGAACAAACTGAGTAGAACTCTGATGCTGGGCTGGTGGTAACTGAAATGGCACGGGTGCTACACTAGCTATCGACTGCTGTGGGAATCGCGGAATCTACTGCTGCTGATATCCGGGGTAAGGACACGATCTGGCAAAATGTCCTGCCTGCCCGCATCTGAAACATGTCAACGGTGTCAGATAACACGGTCCCTGATGGACTCTACCACAAGTCTGACAAACACTGGCCGCTGATCCAGAACTACGACCACTGCTGCTGCTCGAAGCACCTGACCCAAATCTGAACGATCTACGCTGACCTCCACGACCATGTCTACTGCTCCGATGCACTCGCTGCTGCTGTCTCTGACTCTGCTGAGTCGAACCTCGCTGCTGACTACTCGAACCAACATGAAAACTCGAATACGGAGTAGCCTGCAATCCACTCGACTGAACTCCCAACTGGTAATAATCAGGCATCGCTCCCTGCCTAACTAACCTCAGCTCAATCTCCTTAGCTAGCTCAATCACCGACTCCAAAGTAAGACCTGCTGTGGGCATACCAGCAAAAGCTGAACCCAAACCAGTAACATACGTAGTAACAGCGAAATACTGATCTCGCATCAGATCCTCAGCATATCTACCCAGACGAAGGAACTCTCGGGTATACTCCTCTACTGATCGATCTCCACGAGAAATACTGGTCAGACGAAGACGATAGCTCAAACGAAGAGGCTCTGGACAAAATCTCCTCATGAATCGCTCTCGAAACTGAGCCCATGTCATCGTCATCATATAAGGCTGGATCATCTGAATAAACCAATCCAAGGCTGGTCCCTCAACAGACAACTTAACGATCATGATCCTCTGGTACTCGGTATGAGCAGTCCGAGTCCTAGTCTCAATCGCATGCAGAAAATCTAAAGGATCGGAAGTCCTATCAAAAGCAATCCTGCCAACTCTGGCATAGAACAAAGCTGCCTCAGGGTCAGACATACCCTGCTGATAGGCAGGCTGAATAGGCTGAACAACAGGAGGAACAGGAACATCAAACTCAGGCTCAACAGGCTCCTCGTCCTGTAACTCTCTCTGCCTACAACGACCTGCCGCTCCTCGAGGTCTACCTCTGCCACGACCTCTACGTCTAACTGGCTGCTCAGGAGGTAAAACCTCGTCCTGAAAAGACTCATCATCCTCGACCTCAACGACCGGTGGAGCGACACGCGCTCGCCTCCTCATTCTGAAAAGACAAACGGAAAGATTCAGACAAAACAGACAACGGAGGAATAACGCTGAAAACTATAGCAAGGAATACTTATCAAGACATACTCGAACCTAATACACTGCAGTAGTCCAACAGAAAATACAACTTTAAAACTAAGGCCACAACTCACATAACTAAGCCCTGACACAGAACTCCATTCTGATACGAACTTCGCTCTGATACCAACTTTGTCACGACCCAAAACAGGGGCCATGACCGGCGCTAGGGAACGGGAATTCTTTCGAATCCGGAACCCGTAGCAAGCCTAAAAATAAAATAAATATGCAATAATAACCATAAAAATATAATATGCAGCGGAAAATAAAATCATAAATATTACAATATCATCCATATCAACTGGATTTACTTTAAAACTCATCTCATCGCATATATAATCTCATAAATGTATAATCTTTATACAAATCCAGTTTCAACATAATACATCTCTTTAAAACAAATACTTTATTTCACAACTACTGAAAATCATAACTACTGCAGTGTCTAGATAAAATAAATAAGACTCAAGTATACAATTTACATAAAGAAGCCGGGGCGGAAGAAATCCGGCGTATCGACCTGCTATTGAGGTCTGAGGAAGTTGACTCTCCTGAAAAATAGTCAACGGAGGGGAGTCAGACCTCACTGAGTGAATTACTATAATATATATACATACACTCTAAGTGATAATGCATACAGTCAACAGTATATGAGTAATATGTATATATACAGGCAAGTTCATACAGATGCAGAAAAATCATTTTATATATTTTGTCTGAAAATCAACTTTTATGAAGGATCACATAGAACCCTAGAATATCGCAACCTCAGAAAAATAGTGTTAAACAACACTCTAGCCATACAGGCTCACTGATTCCAAATATATCCACTTAATCCATATGGACAGTAGACTGGCCCCGAGACACTAAGTCAACCGAGCTCCAGCAGTCTGACTGCCAGTGTGATTGGCCCCGAGACACTTGGTCAACCGAGCTCCAGCAATCACACCCACAACCCACATCTCACATATCAAATAATCATAATCAAATCGATATCCACAAATAAGTTAGTATTATAGCCTAAATACTATAGGCGTATCGGTACGTACTCGGTCCTAGTGCTGCCCACTAGGTAGCACGTTCTATTGATATCCTTCATTCTTAAATATAAAACATTCATTCACAAAAATAAATGATACATGGATATAAATGAAATAGCAATATAAACCATATATATACCGAAAATATACCAAACATAAACCAGGTATATTTTGAGTATATATATGTCAAATAAATCCAATCAAATCATGAATTAAACTAAAAATATATTTAAAAACATTTTAAATATATTTTATTAATAAAACATGTATATAATTTATTATATACCAAAAATATACCAAAAATATACTTGAATATAAATCATGTTATTTATGCATATTTAGTCAAAATAAAACATGCATTTTCTAAATCATGCATCCTAAGCATATATATATAATATAGTAACTCACCTAATGCGCTCCACGAGACAGGTCCGACGGGCCTGGTCCACTAACCCTCGGTCTCGGCGCAACTAAACAAGAAATAATTAATCGACATCAGAATAACCCTAACAGAAATCCTAGAATTCAATCTAGAGTATTCAACACAGAATCGGAAATTAGGGTTCGACTGGATATCACGTTTTACGAGAATTCTACCGAAAATCCGGCAGAACCTCCCCTATAAAATGGACATCTCTCTACTCAAAAGAGTAGAGCCGACCCTGCAAAGAAAATACACTTCAAAAATAAACACCACAATCAATCACAACCCCTCGGTCGGACTCCAGACTACAATCTGTCGACCGGGGTCCACAAACACAGAATATATATTCAAATATACCAAAAATATCCTTAAATCATAAAAATACATTTCATACGTAGAAATTACAAAATAAATCTTGAAATACTGTAAAAACCGATTAAAACTCATTTTATTAGAAAAACCGTATATTATATATATAATTGAAAATAATTCCCGGAAAATAGTTTTAATTAGTTAAAAATACTAAATAATTTGTAGAAATCATTTTTATACCTTAAATAAATATTAAAACCAATTAAATTATATTTTTAGACAATTTAGGGTAAAATTACCAAAATACCCCTATATATATATATATACCTAAATTACTTCAAAAATTCACCAAAAATCATACAATTATCCAAAATTAATTTTCTCAGCATATTTATCAATAATATCAATAATTAAACTCAATTAACCAATTAAATTCAAATAAAAACACAATTAACTTAATTTTACAAAATCACATAAACTTCAATAATTAAAAATAAATACTTAGAAATTCATAAAAATTCCAAATAAATTCCTATAATTCATTTCAACACCTAATTCAACCATAAACTCCAATTTCATAATTTAAATAATTAATTTCCGAAAATTAGAAAATAATATTAAAATATTCAAAAATACCCAAAAATCCAAAAAACCTCCAAAAATTCTGTAAAAATTCATACATGAAGATTAAACTACCAGGAACAACATTTGTGAAGGAAGTTTCCATGAATCATCCAAATCGAAGCTCAAAAAAATCAAAAACCAAAAGAGGCCGAAAACTTCAAATCAAAACCTAAGCAATTCTAGACCATTTTAGCTCAAACCAAAGCTAGAATAACACTCACCGGAGCTCAAGGAGAAGATAGAGACCGGCGGTGTCGAAAACGGTGGCCGGAGGAGGGAGAAACGACGGTGAGAAGAAATGGTGGTCCGGCGCCCGCGCGGGAGAAGAAAGAAGAAGAAGAAGAAAAAGAAAAAGAAAGAAAAGGAAAGAAAAAGAAAAAGAAAAAGAAAGAAAAAGGAAAAGAAAGAGAAAAAAGAAAAAAGAAAAAAAATAAAATAAATTAAAATAATTAAATATTAATAAATAATTAATAATAAAATAATAAATTTTAATAATTTAATAATAAATAAAATAATCAAATAATAACAAATAAATAATAAAATATTAGGGTAATAATAAACCCTAATTAAATAAATATACACACACAGGCTTTATTTAATAATTTAAAAATATGTATGAGTTCATGTAAACCCGTAAATACATTTAAAATAATTAATAATACATTGTTTACGTGGAAATTTCCCCGAAAATGAAAGTCCCGGGAAAATTTTACGTAAAATACTGAAAATAATAGACAGTAATTAAAATAGGTTTAAAATACATATCAACTCATAAAAATATCACATATATAGTCAAAATTATTGACACTGCATATCCCGGTACAGTGTAAAAATATTTTTAAAAAAACACGGGATATTACAATACAGGCTCACTTAATTCTAAATAGATCACTTATTCCATTTTGAACAGTAGACTGGCCCCGATACACTAAGTCAACTGAGCTCTAGCAGTTTGACTGTCAGTGTGATTGGTCCCGAGACATTTGGTCAATCGAGTTCCAGCAATCACACTATCAATTATATCACATCTCAAATCATAAATCAATCATATCATCAATCTCAATCAAATCATAATTCACCACAAGTAATCCTCACTCAATCCTAAATCTATCGCATTAGTACGTACACGGTTCTAGTATTGCCCACTAGACAACACGTTTTATTGATATCCTTCATTTAATATAAAACATTCATATGGAAAATTAAATAATGTAGAATAATAGTCATAATGATAAAATAAACCATATATATACTAGAAATATATCTAAAATAAACTAAGTATATTTCGAGTATATATATGTCAAATAAAATCAAATTAAACATGAAATATACCAAAAATAAACCAATACTATACTTAAAAATAATTAAGTATGATTCAATAGTATAACATGCATTTATTTCAAAATATACCGAAAATATAATAAAACTATACTTAAAATATACTAAACATGCTAAGTCTATAACGAAGATAAAACATGCATTTATGTTGAAATGTATAAAAAAATGTACTAAAAATATACCTAAATATATAATGAAAATGAAAAATCCTAAGTCATGCATCCTAAATGCAATGCATATATATATAATATAATAATTCACTGATTCACGCTCCACAAGACAGACTCAGCGGGCCTAATCCGATAGACCTTGGTCTCAGCGCAACTAGAAAAATAAAATAATAACAATCATCAGAATAAACTTCTAACTCTATGCTTCTAGGATTACTATAGAAAGACTCAATAAAAAAATTCAAAACTAGACTTGAACCAGTTGTCACATTTTACGAGAAATCTATCAAAATTTCAGTAGAGTCTCCTTTGTAAAACGGAAATCTTCCTACAAAAGTAGGGCCGATCCTGCACAGAAATCACACTTCTAAAATCACAAAGTGCAACACCTCGGGTTGGTACCCCAAACTCCACAAAACTCCAATCGAGGTTCACAATTACAAAACAACAATATTAAACAGTAAAACAATAAAAATCATTAAAAACCCATGAAAATATTTAAAAACCTTTATTTTCCAACTAAAACATAAAAGTGTAATTTAAATAATATTTGATAATAAAAATTCATAAATGGAATAAAATCCTCATTTTACAATTAAATTAACATAAATTGCAAATAATATTTAAAATCACAAAAATAATAAAATACACATTTAGCCTCAAAATAATAAATAAAATAATAACTACACTTATTATTTACATAATATTCTAAAATTATCACAATTAACTAATAAAATCTCAAACATTATATAATGTTAATAAAAAATCAATTTTTACAATTATTCAACATAACATAATAAAATTCACATTTAATTGCTTAAATAGTTTAATTATATAATAAAATTAGTTTAAAAACCATTTTTATCACCCAAATAATAAATAATATATATTTGAAAATAATTTTCAAAAATTAGTATTAATGTAACAGCCCAAACCAACCCGCATCAGATATTGTCCGTTTTGCCCAGACCCAGCCCGCAGCGCACGATTTTAAAACGCGTCTAATGGGATGGGAGCTCTAACTCAATCGGCTCCAACTGACTCTGGCTCTGATACCATTGTAACAGCCCAGATCAACCCGCATCAGATATTGTCAGCTTTGCCCAAGCCCAGCCCGCAGCGCACGGTTTTAAAACGCGTCTAATGGGATAAGGTATCCACACCCTTATAAGGCATGCTTCGTTCTCCTTTCCAACCGATGTGGGATATCACAATCCACCCCCCTTAGGGCCTAGCGTTCACGCTGGCACACCGATTCGGGCTTCGGCTCTAATACCATTGTAACAACTCAGACCAATCCGCATCAGATATTGTCCGCTTTGCCCAGGCCCAACCCGCAGCGCACGATTTTAAAACGCGTCTAATGGGACGGGAGCTCTAACTCAATCGGCTCCAACCGACTCTGGCTCTGATACCATTGTAACAGTCCATACCAACCCGCATCAGATATTGTCCGCTTTGCCCAGGCCCAGCCCACAGTGCACGGTTTTAAAACGCGTTTAATGGGAGAAGGTATCTACACCCTTATAAGGCGTGCTTCGTTCTCCTTCCCAACCGATGTGGGATATCACAATTAATTAGTTAAAAATAGTAAATAATTTGTAAAAATCATTTTAATACCTTAAATAATTATAAAACCAACTAAAACATAATGTTTAACTAGAATCTTAACAAAATTACATATTTAACCCTATAATACAAAATATCCAATATACTAAATAATTTCCTCAAAAATTATATAAAATCATTAAAATTATTTAATCAACACATAATATACTAATATCAACCAAAACACATATTTATCCAATAATTTCAACAAAAATACATATTTAACCTAATAATTCAAAATACACATAAATTATATAAAATTCCATAAAAATTATATAAATTCTTAAAAATTATTTTATCAACAAATAATATTATAATATCAACTAAAACATACAATTAAACTCTAATTTCAACCAAAATACACATTTAACTCAATTATCCAATATTTACATAAACTAAAAATATTCATAAAATTATATAAAAATCCCAAAAATTAATTTCTCAACACCAGAATTAATAACAATATATAATAATAATATAATTAATATTAATGAAATAATTTGACAATAATAAAAACAATGTTCAAAATAATATCAAACAATAAAAATAATAATAATAATAACAATAATAGTAATACACAAGCATAATAGTAACACTAGTAATAGTAATAAAAATAATGATAATAAGTTCAAAGCTTTTAAATAATAAATTATTTTACATAAGAAAATATCTATACAATAAAATAACGATTATTAGTCACAAATAAATAATAACATAAAAATACAATTTAAAAATTTATTAATACTGTAAATCTCAAAATATATTTATTTAATTTAAAATTCAGGGTTATTACATAAGGAAAAGAAGAAAAAAGAAAAAAAAAAAGAAAAGAAAGAGGAAGAAAGAGTTGACCACATTTTTCTTCGCTTTTGACTCTATATATATATATATATATATATATATATATATATATATATATATAACACATGCAAAACACAACGCACTAATACATCTTAATAATAATAATAATAATAATAATAATAATAATAATAATGTTAATAATAATACTATTAAAAAAATTAACAATGAAAAGAATTTTAATAATTTAAATAATAAAATTTACAAATTAATTATTTTACATAAATAAAATATTTAAAATGAAATAAATAAATAATATTTACAAATAATGAAAATATATAAATAAAATTTAAAATTTTATTAACATTGTAAATTTTAATATAATTTTATATATTATTTTAAATCCATTGCAGATTAATCAGAAGAGAAAAATGAGCAACAACTCTGCCTTGAGTTGACACTTGTAGAGGCCAATTTTTATTTTGAAAAAGCCCATCCATATTTATCGGTGTAATGATATTATAAATAAAATAAAATAATAAAAAACCAACAGATAATCTTCAAGATGGATTTAAGGATTTAATTTCAATTCCAATTGGGGCAAAATTTTCATTTTGTAACCCTAGAATAGCTGGATATGTCGGTTGCTATTTTTACTCCAAGAAAAACTTGGCCGCCAAGTCTATTTTTTTTCTTTATAAACAACAACAGTCCATTACTGCAGGCAGCAGCACCCTTCTTTTATGCGTAGCTCATTTAGCCAAAAGAAACCAGCCTTGTTTTCGATCCTCCATCAGGTTCGAACTGCAACAATGGCACCAACATCGCTCCTTCGACCACCAGAGCTCCACAATCCAAAACTCCTTAAACAATCCGAAAACGACTGCGCAGAAACCTCACCATCAGTCAGCAACCCCTTCATGGATCTAATGGTATCCAATTTCAACACAACCACCCTTTCTTCATCACCTCCCATGGGTTACACTGAAAATGCGTCCGCTACTTACCTCTCATCTGGCAACCCTTGTCTTGATTTCTTTTTCCATGTTGTACCCAATACTCCGCCTGAATTCATCAAACAGAGACTCTACTCTGCTTGGCAACACGACCCTTTGACCACCCTCAAGCTTATTTGTAATTTAAGGGGCGTGCGCGGTACCGGTAAATCTGATAAAGAAGGGTTTTATATTGCAGCTATTTGGCTACATCAATTTCATTCCAAAACGCTTGCTTGCAATGTTCCATACATGGCGAATTTCGGTTATTTTAAAGACTTGCCCGAGATTCTTTACAGGCTTTTAGAGGGTTGGGATATTAGAAGGAATCAAAAAGGGGAGTGGATGCAGAGAAAAGCAGGTCATGGCCGCAAAAGGAGAGGTAACGGGTTTCACCTAAGGCATTCAACTTCAGAGGTCCGTTTGCTAAAGCAAAGAAGAATAAAAGATCAAGAAAGGAGTGAAGCCGCCACGTGCGAGTAGAGATTTAAGGATTCAAAATTCTTTGAAAAGGGATCAGATTGAGAAGGAGAAGGCGAGCTTGTCAAGGAAAGAGAAGAAGGTTGATATGGCTAAGAAGGTGTTTGAAAGATATGGAGGAGACCCTGATTTTCGTTTCTTGTACGAACGAATTTCAGATTTCTTTGCAGACTGCTTAAAATCTGATATGGAGAATTTGAAGGCTGGACAGATCAAGAAAGTGAGTCTTGCTGCTAAATGGTGCCCCTCTCTTGACTCTTCTTTTGATCGGTCAACTCTGTTGTGTGAAAGTATTGCAAGAAAGATCTTCACTAAAGAATTGTACCCTGAATACCAAGGAATCGAAGAGGCACATTATGCTTATAGGATTCGTGATAGGCTGAGGAAGGAAGTTTTGGTGCGATTGCGTAAAGTTCTTGAATTGCCAGAGGTTTATATTGGGTACAATAAATGGTGTGAGATTCCGTACAACAGGGTGGCCTATGTTGCTATGAAGTTTTACAAAGAGAAGTTCTTGAAACATGATGCTGAACGTTTTACAAAGTATGTGGAGGATGTGAAATCAGGCCAGTCCAAGATTGCTGCTGGTGCTTTGTTGCCTCATGAAATAATTAGTTCTTTGGATGATGATGACGGTGGACAAGTGGCTGAACTGCAATGGAAAAGAATGGTTGATCATCTTTTGCAAAAAGGCAAGCTGAAGAATTGTATGGCTATTTGCGATGTGTCTGGCAGTATGTCAAGGACTCCAATGGAGGTGTCTGTTGCATTGGGCCTTTTAGTATCTGAATTGAGTGATGAGCCATGGAAAGGTAAGATCATCACTTTTAGTGCTAATCCTACTCTTCAATTGGTTAAAGGAGATAGCCTTTTGGATAAAACAAAGTTTGTGAGAACTATGGAGTGGGGTGTGAACACTGATTTTCAGAAGGTGTTTGATCTAATTTTGCAAGTTGCTGTTAGCGGGAAGCTGAAGGAGGATCAAATGATTAAAAGGGTATTTGTGTTTAGTGATATGGAGTTTGACCAAGCTTCGACCAAGCCGTGGGAGACTGACTGTAAAGTTATAGTGCAGAAATATACGGAGAAGGGGTATGGGAATGCAATACCTGAGATTGTGTTTTGGAATTTGAGAAATTCAAGGGCTACACCTGTACCTGCAACACAGAATGGAGTGGCGCTTGTGAGTGGGTTTTCAAAGAATTTGGTGAAGCTGTTCTTGGATGGTGATGGTGCAATTGACCCGGTCTCCATCATGGAAGCCGCCATCTCTGGAGAAGAGTATCAAAAGCTAGCTGTGCTTGATTGATTTCATCTTAATTTGTAAATATAGATATAGGGGCATCCTTCAGTTCTGTTTTTAAATGAAAGAATTAGTTCTCTGAGCATCAAGAACCTTTTGGTTCATGGAGCCGTAAACTCTGTTTTTTTGGATGAATTGGACTAATTCTACATTTTTCTTCTTCTTCTCTCTGCCTTTTTTTTTTTTTTTTTGCTTTTTTTGTTTCATCAGAAGAGTTACAGTTCGTGCTTCTGGTTCTAATTCTAGTGGAAAACTGTCAGGAAGCTCTAGGTTTTTTTTTTTTCGCGGGTTTTACTGCTGCCATCCTAATGGTACAAAAACCCCCGGTTCTACCATTTTTGTTCACAGCTTGAAAGAAGATTGACAAGTAAGTTTTTTTTTTTTTTTTTTTTTTTTTTTTTTTTTTTTTTTTTTTTTTTTTTTTTTTTCTGTATTGCAAATCGATTCATTTGGTGATTACATTTTCTAGCTTTCCCGTTTTCTTTCCACTTTTTTTTTTTTTTTTTTTTTCGGCAAACGTTCTACTTGATTTTGTTAACATATTGTTCTAGGACTTTTTGTTTTTGTAGTTTAGTGGTCCTCCAATTATAGTCAGTGAAGTTTGTGACTATTAGTTTTTTAGACCTGAAATTGATTATGATTTGTTCTTGAATTTTGCTCTCAAGATGCTTGATAAAATGACTCATTGAGATTTCTTATGGATTATAAATCACTGTGATCAATCACTATGTAATATTGTGTGTGCAATGTATTTGAATCTGGAGTTGGGATGTACACATATTCACATACTGATATCCACGTACTGATAATTCTTGTTGATGCTTATTTGTATGGAATTCATGTTTCATTTTTTTAGTGCCTGCGGTTATACTGTTTTGATGGCTTTGCAATATGCGTAATTAGAAAATGGGTGACAAGAAGAAGAAGACATCCATGTTTATCCGGTTTGTTTCGGCTGCTGGGACTGGATTCTTCTATGTGAAGAGAGAGTGCTAAGAAACTTGAATTTCGGAAATAGCACCCTTGTGTGAATCGCCATGTTTTGTTTACAGAGGCTAAAATGAAATGAGGTGGAAACTGAGGCTATAGATTTTTTTTTATTATGTACTTTGTGTTATAGCTCCAGTAATGCATTATGGTGGATAATTTTCAATTTCAGCAGGCTAATAAGCAATTGTTCCTGCTATAATCTACCCTTCACTCTGCTTATTAGCGCTGTAGTGCTTGCTATTTAAAATTTACATTTTTAAATTTACTCGTTGGCATGACTCATTTTGTAGTGATGTTTTTCTTGATTGGAGAGTTATTTCTCATGAATGTTTGTATTGTTATTCTTGAGACTTCATACATCTCGGGAATAAGATGCATCAGCATCACTACACTTACTCATATGAATCCCCAAGAAGTTGTTTTCATGCGTTGCCTTAAGTCTGAAATGTTGGATGCATGCTGACTTTCATTGCATGTCCTAAAATCATTAGGATGCATTGCATTTTTTGCATGGTCTGAAGCCAAAAGTCATTGAAGTGGAGACTGTTTTGCATATTCTTACTAGAATTAGGTACAAGTTCTTTAATTAGGAAATTATAGAAAAATGTAGTTACTGATTTGAATTGCTAGCTAATCGCTTAATTAATTGTAAATTTAATTAATGTTTTAATCTTTGCTCCAGATCACCAAACATTGGTTTTTAATCTTCTCTTTCTATTTTTTTTTTAATTTCAATTTGCATGATTTGCTATTAAATTAATAAAACTCTTTAATTTTTTTTTTCGAACAAGTATAAAATTCTTTAATTTCAACTTAAGTCATGCCAACAAGTTTTGTAGTGAAATGGGCATCTTGTAGTGTTGAGGATTTCATATTTAGTTATAACTAGTGGTAAATTCGTACATTGCCCAAATTTTAAATAATATGTATATTTTAATATAATTATTAAATAAATTTACTAAATTTAAAACTAATTTAATTTAGAAAGTTATTATAACAATTATATATATATATATATATATATATATATATTATATATATATATATATATATATATATATATATATATATATATATATATATATATATATATATATATAGTAATAATAATAATTGGAGAAATAAAATAAAAAAATAATTGATAAATTATATATTTTTACTTACGTTAAATAAAAAGAAAATTTTATTTTTAATTAAATAAAAGATGGATATTTTAATTTGAATAAAAGACATAATTTCTAATAAAAAATAAGAGCAGTATTTTAGATATAATATAATTAAATGTTTTTATATTGAATAAAACATATGTATTTTAAAATTAAAATTATTATAAAACTAAATAAATTTAAAATAAAATATATTACATTTATTTTATTTTCCTTAATTTTTATTGCCATTATTTTTAAATATAATAGAATGTATTTTGAAACTATTAAATTACTATTGCAGTATGTATAATAGTTAAGAAAAAATTTAAAAATAGAATTTCTAATAGTTTAGGAAAAATGATTGAGTGATTGAAATAAAAAAAATACTTATATAAAAAATTTTAGAATTTTAGTAGCATTAAGATATGTATAATTATGTTTTTAGTTAAAAAATAATACTAAAAAATTATAATAAATATTTCATTTTTAACAAAAATTAGAATTTTTAAGAATTTGACACATTATATTTTAATGTAAATACTCAAATAATGAAGATAGATACTTATTAAATTTTTAGTTTAATATCTTTAAAACTCAACATTTTATATGTATATAAATTTTTGCTTTGCGAATATTATTTTTATATATAATCTTATATTAGATTGATATGTAGGAAAATTTAATTTTTTAATAAATTAAAAAATTCGAACTTTAAAATTTTTCTAATCCTCACATTAAAAACCAAAATGGTTAACTTTTTGAAAAAGAACAATTAAATTGGAATTAATAATATGAAAAAATTAGCATATTATATTATATATAGAAAGATTGTCTACACTGAGTGTATAACACCTTTAAAATACAAGACACGTATCTTATTTTTATTAATTAAGTTAATAATATTTAAATAATGTGTTTTAAATTCTATCATTAGGTGTGATATACCCAATACAGACAAGAATTTCCCATATATATAATGTGTTGATTACTTTGTTAATCATGTTGTCATAAAAGCGCCATAATTAACTCCTTAGCAACTCTTTAAAAAAAAAAAAGAGAAATTGTTGTGAAATAAAGATTGAATTGCTTAGTTTGTTATAGAATTAAACTTGAATTTAGTAGTATTTAATTAGAAGGAAAATATTTTATAGTAGAATGATTTTAAGAGAATTTAGAAAGAGTTTGGAGAGAATTTAGAGAACTATAATATTAAAAGAATTTGAAGAGTAATCTATCTTTTTCTTAACCTCTCATTAATGAATTTCAATCTCTTTATATATAAATTTTCTTTTCACTATTTGAGAACTATTTTCTCATAAGCAATATATTGTTCATTCACATTCATAATACTCCTCCTTGAATAACAATATTTTGCAACTGCCTCATTAAAACCTTGCTAAATAAAACCCAATAAAAAAAAACTTTAGCTTAAGGAAAACAAGTACAGTGCATGATTTTCTCCCCCTCAAGTTGATATGTATAATCTTCTTTCACATAGTATGCAGATGTCGTATTCCAATATCGTGAACGTGTCTTCTAAAGATTGTAGTTGGAAGCGCCTTTGTGAAAAGATTAGTTGAATTCTTGGTAGACTGAATATACTTGTAATATCCTGAGTTTTTAAATAATTTTAAACTGCATCGGGATATGCAGTGTTAATAATTTTCATATATATTTTTTTATTATTTAATTAGTTTATTATTTATTAAAGTCATTTTTAATTATATTAAATCTTTTACATAAAATTTTTTCGAGAGTTTTATTTTCAGGGAAATTAAAACTTAAATAAATAAATATTAATTGTTTTAGACGGTTTTGTGAATTTGCATGAGTCCATGCACGATTTTTAAGTGTCGTATTAAAAATATATACATATACATGCATATATGAACATTTAATTAATTAGGGTTTATTTTTAATTAAATTGATATTATCTTATATAGTTTTAATAATAATTAATATGTGTATTATATATATATATATATATATTATTATTATTATTATTATTATTATTTGGGTGTGTGGTGTATATTAATTTGAATATACTATTTATATATTATAATAATATAACCTATAGTTATATATATACATATAATATTTACCAAAAACAAAAGTTCACAATATTTACATTTTTGCCATTGACTTCTTCCTCTTCGTTCTCGACGACCCATCTCCATTTCCGGCCACTGTCACTTCGATTTCTCACCGTCGGTGTGCCTCTTAGCCGTCCTCCTCCATCTCTAGCCCACTCCGCTGCCCTTAGCTCCCTTTTCCAGCGTTGTTTGGCCGGTTTTCTTCAAAGAAACCGAAACTTGCTTCCAACTCCGATCACAACGATTCCGGTCACCATTTGTAATATCCCGTGTTTTTAAATATTTTAGTACTGCATCGGGATATGCAGTGTTAATAATTTTTATATATATTTATGATATTTCATGAGTTGTTATTTAATTAAAATTGATTTTTTATTTATTTTATGTTATTTTAAGTACTTTACGTAAAATTTTCTTGGGACTTGCATTTCCGGAGAAATTGACACGTAAATTATTTATTATTAATTATTTTAAATAGATTTTCACATTTGCATGAACTCATATGTATTTTAAAAGTACTAGATAGAGTGTATATATGTGTATTTATTTATTTAACTAGGGTTTAATTAATTACCCTAATATTTTTATTATTTATTATTAGTTTTAATATTATTTAATTAATTTTTTTTAGTGTATAAATTATTAAAAATATTAAATTATATGTGTGTGGTGTATATTTAATGTGTGTGAGTTTATATTATTTTAATATATAGTGTAAATGTATATATATATACATATACATTTATTATTTAAACAAAATATAAAGTTTGAGTTATTTACGAGTTTGCCATCGAAGCTTCTCCTTCTTCCCCGATCACCTCCCATCGCCAACCACCATCTGTCACGCCATCCCCTTGTCGTCGGTGTGCCTCTCGGCGTGCCACCTCCTTCCCCAGCCTTCCCCACCGCCAGCAGCTCCTTATTCCGTCGTGGTTTGGCCGGAATAAGCTCAGGAAGCTAAAACTTGAGTCACCGTCGTTCACAGCGTTTTCGGCCACCATTTTCGACACCGCCAGTCTCTTTCTTCTTTTTGAGCTCCGGTGAGTGTGATTCCAATCTTTGTTTCACTTAAAATGGTCTAGATTTGCCTAGGTTTTGATTTTTGCAATTCGACCATTTTAGGGTTCTTGATTTTTTTTTGAGCTTCAATTGATTGATTCATGATAAATTCCTTCAAAAATTTTGATCCTAGTAGCTTAATCTTCATGTGTGAATTTTTTTAGAATTTTTGGAAATTATTTTGATTTTTGGGTATTTTTGAATATTTTATTATTATTTTCTAATTTTCGAAAATTAATTAATTAAATTATGAAATTGTGTTTTATGGTAAATATAGGTGTTTAAATTAATTATATAAATTTATTTTGAATTTTTATGAATTTCTATGTATTTATTTTGAATTTAATTAGTTTATGTAATTTTTGAAAAATAGGGTTAATTGTGTGTTTAATTGAAATTAATTATTTAAATGAGTTTATTTATTGATATTATTGATAAATATGTTGATAAAATTAATTTTGTGCAATTATATTATTTTTGGTAAATTTTTTTGATTTATTTTAGTATATTTATATATATATGGGTATTTTGGTAATTTTACCCTAAATTGGCTAAAAATATAATTAAATTGATTTTAATAGTTATTTAAGGTATAAAAATGATTTATAAAAATTATTTAGTATTTTTAATTAATTAAAACTATTTTTCGTGAATTATTTTCAAATTATATATATAATATATGATTTTCCTAAATAAATGAGTTTTATCGGTTTGTAATGTGTTTTAGGGTTAATTATGTAATTTCTACTTATAAAATGTATTTTTGGTATATAAGGGTATTTTCTGTATTTTTGTAGCATTCTGTGAATTGTGGACCTTGGTCGGTGATTTATAGTTTGGAGTCCGACCGAGGGATTTTGGTTGTGTTTTGTGTTTATTTTCGAAGTATGTTTCTTTACAGGGTCGACTCTACTCTTTGAGTAGAGAGATGTCCATTTTTCAGGGGAGGTTCTGCCGGATTTTCGGTAGAATTCTCGTAAAATGTGATGTCCGGTCAAACCCTAATTCTGATTCTGTGTCTAGTAATCTAGATCGAGTCTTTAGATCTTATATTAGATTTATTCTAATTCATGTCGTTATCTGTTTGTTTAGTTACGCCGAGACCGAGGCCTAATGGACCAAGCCCATCGGACCCATCTCGAGGAGCGCATTAAGTGTGAGTTACTATTCTATATATATATGCTTTAGGGTGCATGATTTAGAAATGTATGTTTTATTTTGATTAATTATGCATAAATAATTCAATTAGTATTTAAGTTTATTTTTAGTTTATTTTTTGTTTATCTTGGGTTATTTTTAGTATATTGTAAATTATATGCATGCTTATTTAAACATTTATATTTAAAACGTTTTTAAATATATATTGAGTTAATTTTACAATTATATTGGATTTATTTGACGTATATATACTCGAAATATACCTGGTTTACTTTTGGTATATTTCTAGTATATATATAGTTTATATTTGTAATATCCCGTGTTTTTAAAAATATTTTTTTTACACTGTACCGGGATATGCAGTGTCAATAATTTTGTATATATATTATGATATTTTTTATGAGTTAATATGTATTTAAAACCTATTTTAATTACGATATATTATTTACAATGTTTTACGTAAAATTTTCCCGGGACTTGCATTTTCGGGGAAATTTTCACGTAAACAATTTATTATTAATTATTTTAGATGTATTTACGGACTTGCATGAACTCATACATATTTTTAAATTATTAAATAAAGCCTGTGTGTGTATATGTATTTAATTAGGGTTTATTATACCCTAATATTTTATTAAGTATTTAATTGTTTTATTGTTATTTAATTAATTTTATTTAGTATAAATTATTAAAATATTAATATTTTTATGTGTGTGGTGTATATTTGATGTGTGTAATTTAATATTATTTTAATATATAGTATAATATATATATATACATATATACATCAAAAATCAAAAAAATTTGCAAAATTACCATTTTGCCCCCGACTTCATCTTCTTCCTCCCGATTCTCTCTTCTCCATTTCCGGTCGCTGCCGTGCCGTTCCTTCATCGTGGGTGTGCCGTCCGGTGTGCCACCATCTTCCCCAACCAGTTTCGCCACCTGAGGAGGCCGTTTCCGGCGTCGGGAGAACAATTTTGGCCGGAGAAGCCGAAAATCAACCCACCGTCGATCACGCCGATTCCGGCCACCGTTTTTGACACCGCCGGTCTCTTTCTTCTCCTTGAGCTCCGGTGAGTGTGATTCTAGCTTTGGTTTGAGCTAAAATGGTCTAGAATTGCTTAGGTTTCGATTTGTAAATTTCAGCCTATTAGGGTTTTCGATTTTTTTGAGCTTCGAATTGGATGATTCATGGAAAATTCCTTCACAAATGTTGTTCCTAGTAGCTTAATCTTCATGTATGAATTTTTGTAGAATTTTTGGAGATTGTTTGGATTTTGGGTATTTTTGAATATTTTAATATTATTTTCTAATTTTCGGAAATTAATTATTTAAATTATGAAATTGGAGTTTATGGTTAAATTGGGTGTTGAAATGAATTATAGGAATTTATTTGGAATTTTTATGAATTTCTAAGTATTTATTTTGAATTATTGAAGTTTAGGTGATTTTGGAAAATTAGGTTAATTGTGTTTTAAATGGAAATTTATTGGTTAATTGAGTTTAAATATTGATATTATTGATAAATATGTTGAGAAAATTAATTTTGGATAATTGTATGATTTTTAGTGAATTTTTGAAGTAATTTAAGTATATTTATATATATAGGGGTATTTTGGTAATTTTACCCTAAATTGTCTAAAAATGTAATTTAATTGGTTTTAATATTTATTTAAGGCATAAAAATGATTTCTATAAAATATTTGGTATTTTTAACTAATTAAAACTATTTTTCGGGAATTATTTTCAATTATATATATAATATACGGTTTTTTCTAATAAAATGAGTTTTAATCGGTTTTTATAGTGTTTCAAGGTCAATTATGTAATTTTTATTTATAAAATGTATTTCTGTGATTTAAAGATATTTTTGTTATATCTGGAATCATTCTGTGTTTGTGGACCCCGGTCGGTAGACTGTAGTCTGGAGTCCGACCGAGGGGTTGTGGATTGTGTTGAGCTCATTTTTCGAAGTGTATTTCTTTGCAGGGTCGGCTCTACTCTTTTGAGTAGAGAGATGTCCGTTTTACAGGGGAGGTTCTGCCGGATTTTCGGTAGAATTCTCGTAAAACGTGATATCCAGTCGAACCCTAATTTTCGATTCTGTGTTTAATACTCTAGATTGAATTCTAGGATTTCTGTTAGGTTTATTCTAATGTCGGTTATTTATTGCTTGATTAGTTGCGCCGAGACCGAGGGCTAGTGGACCAAGCCCGTCGGACCTGTCTCGTGGAGCGCATTAGGTGAGTTACTATATTATATATATATGCTTAGGATGCATGATTTAGAAAATGCATGTTTTATTTTGACTGAATATGCATAAATAATGTGATTTATATTCAAGTATATTTTTGGTATATTTTTGGTATATAATAAATTATATACATGTTTTATTAATAAAATATATTTAAAATGTTTTTAAATATATTTTTAGTTTAATTCCTGATTTGATTGGATTTATTTGACATATATATACTCAAAATATACCTGGTTTATGTTTGGTATATTTTCGGTATATATATGGTTTATATTGTTGTTTCACTTACATTCATGCATCATTTATTGTGAATGAATGATTTATATTATTAATGAAGGATATCAATAGAACGTGCTACCTAGTGGGCAGCACTAGGACCGAGTACGTATCGGTACGCCTATAGCTTTAGGCAATATTACTAACCATTTGTGGATATTGATTGATTGTGATTATTGATATGTGTGAGATGTGGTTTGGGTGTGATTGCTGGAGCTCGGTTGACTTAGTGTCTCGGGACCAATCACACTGGCAGTTAGACTGCTGGAGCTCGGTTGACTTAGTGTCTCGGGGCCAGTCTACTGTCCAAATGGATTAAGTGGATATATTTTGGATTAAGTGAGCCTGTGTGGCTTGAGTGTTGTTTAACACTATTTTCTGAGGTTGCGATATTCTAGGGTTCTATGTAATCCTTCATAAAAGATGATTTTCAGATAAATACATAAAAATGATTTTATTGCATCTGTGTGTAATTGCCTGTATATATACATATTATATATACTGTTGACTGTATGCATTATCACTTAGTGTGTATGTATATATATTATAGTAATTCACTCAGTGAGGTCTGACTCCCCTCCGTTGACTATTTTTCAGGAGAGTCAACTTCTTCAGACCTCAGTAGCAGGTCGATATGCCGGATTTCTTCTGCCCCGGCTTCTTTATGTAAATTGTCTACTTGAGTCTTATTTATTTTATCTAGACACTGCAGTAGTTGTAAATTAAAGTATGGGATTTTGTGTACTTTATTCTAAAGAGATGTATTATATTAAACTGGATTTGTATTAAAAAGATTATATTTATGTGATGAGATGAGTTTTGAATTAAATCCAGTTGATATGAAAAATGATAAAATGATATTATGATTTTTATTTCCGCTGCATATTATATTTTTATTGTTGTTATGGCATGATTTATTTATTTTTAGGCTTGCTACGGGTTCCGGATTCGAAAGAATTCCCGTTCCCTAGCGCCGGTCATGGCCCCTGTTTTGGGTCGTGATAAAGTTGGTATCAGAGCGAGGTTCGTTTCAGAGTGGAGTTCTGTGTCAGGGCTTAGTTATGTGAGTTGTGGCCCTAGTTTTTAAGTTATGTTTTCTGTTGGACTACTGCAGTGTATTAGGTTCGAGTATGTCTTGATGAGTATTCCTTGCTGTAGTTTTCAGCGTTATTCTTCCGTTGTCTGTTTTGTCTGAATCTTTCCGTTTGTCTTTTCAGAATGAGGAGGCGAGCGCATGTCGCTCCACCGGTCGTTGAGGCCGAGGATGATGAGTCTTTTCAGGACGAGGTTTTACCTCCTGAGCAGCCAGTGAGACGTAGAGGTCGTGGCAGAGGTAGACCTCGAGGAGCGGCAGGTCGCCGTAGGCAGAGAGAGTTACAGGACGAGGAGCCTGTTGAGCCTGAGTTTGATGTTCCTGTTCCTCCAGTTGTTCAGCCTGCCTATCAGCAGGGTATGTCTGACCCTGAGGCAGCTTTGTTCTATGCCCGAGTTGGCAGGATTGCTTTTGATGGTACTTCTGATCCTTTAGATTTTCTGCATGCGATTGAGACTAGGACTCGGACTGCTCATACCGAGTACCAGAGGATCATGATCGTTGAGTTGTCTGTTGAGGGACCAGCTCTAGATTGGTTCATTCAGATGATCCAGCCTTATATGATGACGATGACCTGGGCTCAGTTTCGAGAGCGATTCATGAGGAGATTTTGTCCAGAGCCTCTTCGTTTGAGCTATCGTCTTCGTCTGACTAGTATTTCTCATGGAGATCGATCTGTAGAGGAGTATACCCGAGAGTTTCTTCGTCTGGGTAGATATGCTGAGGATCTGATGCGAGATCAGTATTTTGCTGTTACTACGTATGTTACTGGTTTGGGTTCAGCTTTTGCTGGTATGCCCACAGCAGGTCTTACTCTGGAGTCTGTGATTGAGCTAGCTAAGGAGATCAAGCTGAGGTTAGTTAGGCAGGGAGCGATGCCTGATTATTACCAGTTGGGAGTTCAGTCGAGTGGATCGCAGGCTACTCCATATTCGAGTTTTCATGTTGGTTCGAGTAGTCAGCAGCGAGGTTCGACTCAGCAGAGTCAGAGACAGCAGCAGCGAGTGCATCGGAGCAGTAGACATGGCCGTGGAGGTCAGCGTAGATCGTTCAGATTTGGGTCAGGTGCTTCGAGCAGCAGCAGTGGTCGTAGTTCTGGATCAGCGGCCAGTGTTTGTCAGACTTGTGGTAGAGTCCATCAGGGACCGTGTTATCTGACATCGCTGACATGTTTCAGATGCGGGTAGACAAGACATTTTGCCAGATCGTGTCCTTATTCCGGGTATCAGCAGCAGCAGATTCCGCGATTCCCACAGCATTCGATTGCTAGTGTAGCGCCCGTGCCATTTCAGTTGCCACCAGCCCAGCATCAGAGTTCTACTCAGTTTGTTCCACAGCAGAGTCGTGGTAGAGGTACTAGAGGAGGTGCTAGAGGTGTTGGCCAGGCTTCTACCAGTCAGCAGGGAGGTCGAGGTCAGGCCAGAGTCTTCCATCTGACTCAGCAGGATGCTCAGGCATCTAATGCAGTCGTGGCAGGTATTGTTTCTGTTTGTTACCTGGATGCATGGGTTTTGTTTGATCCGGGTGCCACGCATTCGTTTGTTTCTCCCATTTTTGCTTCTAAATCTTATTGGCAAGCTTCGAGGATGGCTTTTCCTTTGTCTGTTGCCACTCCTCTGAGTGATTCCTTGGACGCCGATATTGTTCTTTCTGGTTGTCCAGTTCTCGTGGGAGATAGAGAATTACCCGTTGATTTGATTTTGTTGGATGTGATGGAGTTCGATGTTATTTTGGGAATGGATTGGTTGTCTCAGCACTTTGCCATGGTTGATTGCAGGAATAAGGAGGTGATTTTCAGAATTCCTGGTGAAGTAGAATTTAAGTTTGTTGGTGATAGGAGTTCAGCACCTCAGAATCTTATTTCGGCTATTGCAGCTAGGAAGTTGTTGAGGAAAGGTTGTCAGGGGTTTTTGGCATTGGTTAGGGATACGTCAGTGGAGAAGTTGTCACTCACAGATGTTCCGGTTGCTTGTGAGTTTCCTGATGTTTTTCCCGAGGAGTTGCCAGGTTTACCACCTCATAGAGAGATTGAGTTCTGTATAGATGTGGTTCCAGGTACTACTCCTATATCTATGCCACCCTATCGTATGGCTCCTGCAGAGTTGAGAGAATTAAAGGAGCAATTGCGAGAGTTGTTGGATAAAGGTTTTATTAGACCTAGTGTTTCTCCTTGGGGTGCACCAGTCTTATTTATGAAGAAGAAGGATGGTACCCTGTGTAATATCCCGTGTTTTTTTAAAAATATTTTTACACTGTACCGGGATATGCAGTGTCAATAATTTTGACTATATATGTGATATTTTTATGAGTTGATATGTATTTTAAACCTATTTTAATTACTGTCTATTATTTTTAGTATTTTACGTAAAATTTTCCCGGGACTTTCATTTTCGGGGAAATTTCCACGTAAACAATGTATTATTAATTATTTTAAATGTATTTATGGGTTTGCATGAACTCATACATATTTTTAAATTATTAAATAAAGCCTGTGTGTGTATATTTATTTAATTAGGGTTTATTATTACCCTAATATTTTATTATTTGTTTATTATTATTTGATTATTTTATTTATTATTAAATTATTAAAATTTATTATTTTATTATTATTTATTTATTAATATTTAATTATTTTAATTTACTTTATTTTTTTTTTCTTTTTTCTTTTTTTTTCTTTTCCTTTTTCTTTCTTTTTCTTTTTCTTTCTCTTTCCTTTTTCTTTCTTTTTCTTTTTCTTCTTCTTCTTCTTCTTCTTCCCGCGGGCGCCGACGACCACATTCTTCTCACCGCCGTTTCTCCCTCCTCCGGCCACCGTTTTCGACACCGCCGGTCTCTATCTTCTCCTTGAGCTCCGGTGAGTGTTATTCTAGCTTTGGTTTGAGCTAAAATGGTCTAGAATTGCTTAGGTTTTGATTTGAATATTTCGGCCTCTTTTGGTTTTTGATTTTTTTGAGCTTCGATTTGGATGATTCATGGAAACTTCCTTCACAAATGTTGTTCCTGGTAGTTTAATCTTCATGTATGAATTTTTGTAGAATTTTTGGAGGTTGTTTGGATTTTTGGGTATTTTTGAATATTTTAATATTATTTTCTAATTTTCGGAAATTAATTATTTAAATTATGAAATTGGAGTTTATGGTTGAATTAGGTGTTGAAATGAATTATAGAAATTTATTTGGAATTTTTATGAATTTCTAAGTATTTATTTTTAATTATTGAAGTTTATGTGATTTTGTAAAATTAAGTTAATTGTGTTTTAAATTGAATTTAATTGGTTAATTGAGTTTAATTATTGATATTATTGATAAATATGTTGAGAAAATTAATTTTGGATAATTGTATGATTTTTGGTGAATTTTTGAAGTAATTTAGGTATATATATATATATAGGGGTATTTTGGTAATTTTACCCTAAATTGTCTAAAAATGTAATTTAATTGGTTTTAATATTTATTTTAGGTATAAAAATGATTTCTACAAAATATTTAGTATTTTTAACTAATTAAAACTATTTTCCGGGAATTATTTTCAATTATATATATAATATACGATTTTTCTAATAAAATGAGTTTTAATCGATTTTTACAGTGTTTCAAGATTTATTATGTAATTTCTACGTATTAAATGTATTTTTATGATTTAAGAATATTTTTGGTATATTTGAATATATATTCTGTGTTTGTGGACCCCGGTCGACAGATTGTAGTCTGGAGTCCGACCGAGGGGTTGTGATTGATTATGGTGTTTATTTTTCGAAGTGTATTTCTTTGCAGGGTCGGCTCTACTCTTTTGAGTAGAGAGATGTCCGTTTTACAAGGGAGGTTCTGCCGGATTTCCGGTAGAATTCTCATAAAACGTGATATCCAGTCGAACCCTAATTTCCGATTCTGTATTTGAATACTCTAGATTTAATTCTAGGATTTCTGTTAGGGTTATTCTGATGTCGATTAATTATTTCTTGTTTAGTTGCGCCGAGACCGAGGGTTAGTGGACCAGGCCCGTCGGACCTGTCTCGTGGAGCGCATTAGGTGAGTTACTGTACTATGTATACATGCTTAGGATGCATGATTTAGAAATATATGTTTTATTTTGATAAAAAAAAATGCATAAACATTATGATTTGTATTTAAGTATATTTTTGGTATATAATAAATTATATACATGTTTTATTAATAAAATATATTTAAAATGTTTTTAAATATATTTTTAGTTTAATTTATGATTTGATTGGATTTATTTGACATATATATACTCAAAATATACCTGGGTTATGTTTGGTATAATTTCGGTATATATATGGTTTATATTGCTATTTCATTTATATCCATGTATCATTTATTTTTGTGAATGAATGTTTTATATTTAAGAATGAAGGATATCAATAGAACGTGCTACCTAGTGGGCAGCACTAGGACCGAGTACGTACCGGTACGCCTATAGTATTTAGGCTATAATACTAACTTATTTGTGGATATTGATTTGATATGATTATCGATATGTGTGAGATATGGTTTGGGGTGTGATTGCTGGAGCTCGGTTGACCAAGTGTCTCGGGGCCAATCACACTGGCAGTCAGACTGCTGGAGCTCGGTTGACTTAGTGTCTCGGGGCCAGTCTACTGTCCATATGGATTAAGTGGATATATTTGGAATCAGTGAGCCTGTATGGCTAGAGTGTTGTTTAACACTATTTTTCTGAGGTTGCGATATTCTAGGGTTCTATATGATCCTTCATAAAAGTTGATTTTCAGACAAATATATAAAATGATTTTTCTGCATCTGTATGAATTTGCCTGTATATATATACATATTACTCATATACTGTTGACTGTATGCATTATCACTTAGAGTGTATGTATATATATTATAGTAATTCACTCAGTGAGGTCTGACTCCCCTCCGTTGACTATTTTTCAGGAGAGTCAACTTCCTCAGACCTCAGTAGCAGGTCGATACGCCGGATTTCTTCCGCCCCGGCTTCTTTATGTAAATTGTGTACTTGAGTCTTATTTATTTTATCTAGACACTGCAGTAGTTATGATTTTCAGTAGTTGTGATTTTCAGTAGTTGTGAAATAAAGTATTTGTTTTAAAGAGATGTATTATAGTAAAACTGGATTTGTATAAAGATTATACATTTATGAGATTATATATGTGATGTGATGAGTTTTGAATTGAATCCAGTTGATATGGATGATATTGTAATATTTATGATTTTATTTTCCGCTGCATATTATATTTTTATTGTTATTATTGCATATTTATTTTTATTTTTAGGCTTGCTACGGGTTCCGGATTCGAAAGAATTCCCGTTCCCTAGCGCCGGTCATGGCCCCTGTTTTGGGTCGTGACACCCTAAGACTGTGCATTGACTATAGAGAGTTGAATAAGGTGACAGTGAAGAACAAGTATCCTCTCCCGAGGATAGATGACTTGTTTGATCAGTTACAAGGTGCACAGTTCTTTTCTAAGGTCGACTTGAGGTCAGGTTATCATCAGTTGCGGATTAGTGAATCCGATATTCCTAAGACAGCGTTCCGCACTCGATATGGCCATTATGAGTTTCTGGTGATGTCTTTCGGTTTGACTAATGCACCAGCAGCTTTTATGGATCTGATGAACAGAGTATTCAGACCGTATGTGGATCAGTTTGTGGTAGTCTTCATTGATGATATACTGGTATATTCGAGGAGTATGGAAGAGCATGTATATCACTTGAGGATTGTACTACAGACACTGAGAGATCATCAGCTTTATGCTAAATTCTCGAAGTGTGATTTCTGGATGGAGAGTGTTTCTTTTCTTGGACACGTAGTGTCTAAAGAAGGTATTCAGGTTGATCCACAGAAGGTTGAGGCAGTATCTGAGTGGCCTAGACCTACTTCTGTTACGGAGATTCAAAGTTTTCTGGGTTTAGCCGGGTATTATAGGCGGTTTGTGCAGGATTTTTCCAGGATAGCAGCCCCTATGACTCGCTTGACTCAGAAGAATGTTAGATTCGAGTGGTCAGAAGCTTGTGAGAATAGTTTTCAGTTATTGAAGGAGAAGTTGACCACAGCGCCAGTATTAGCTTTGCCTAATAGTGTGGATAAGTTCACAGTTTACTGTGATGCCTCTAGAATTGGTCTTGGTTGTGTGTTGATGCAGAATGGAAGGGTGATAGCCTATGCTTCGAGGCAGTTGAAGAAGCATGAGCAGAACTATCCGACACATGATCTTGAGATGGCTGCAGTGATCTTTGCTTTGAAGATTTGGAGACATTATTTGTACGGGGTGACTTGTGAGATATTTACTGATCACAAGAGCCTTAAGTACATTTTTCAGCAAAGAGATTTGAATCTGAGGCAGAGAAGATGGTTGGAACTATTGAAGGATTATGATTGCGAGATTCTTTACCATCCGGGTAAAGCTAATGTGGTAGCAGATGCCTTGAGTAGGAAGTCTTCAGGTAGTCTTGCTCACATCGGTATTGAGAGGAGACCATTGATCCAAGAGTTGCATTTATTGGTGGATCAAGGTCTGATGATGAAGATTAGTAGATCAGGTGGACTGTTAGCTCAGTTTAAAGTACGATCTGTACTGAGGGATAGGATTAAAGCAGCTCAGAGCCGAGATCCTATTCTGGAAGAGCTTGTAGAGAATGTCAGAGCAGGGAAGTTCACTGATTTCACACTTGATGATGATGGTGTGTTGTGGATCAGTAGTAGATTGTGTGTTCCTGATGTGGATGATTTGAGAGAAGAGATCTTAGAGGAAGCACATTCTACAGCTTACAGCGTACATCCAGGTGTTACTAAGATGTACCACAATATCAGAGATTTATACTGGTGGGATGGATTGAAGAAGGATGTTGCTGATTATGTTGCTAAGTGCTTGACGTGTCAGCAAGTGAAAGCCGAACATCAGAAGCCTTCTGGGAAGCTTCAGCCTCTTCCTATTCTCGAGTGGAAGTGGGAAAGGATAGCTATGGATTTTGTGGTCGGTTTACCTCGTTCGAAGGATGGATACGACTCCATCTGGGTAATTGTAGACAGATTGACGAAGTCTGCACATTTCTTGCCTGTGAAAGCCACATATTCAGTTGCTAGATTGGCGAAGTTGTATGTGAAGCATATTGTGTGCCTTCATGGAGTACCTGTGTCCATTGTGTCAGATAGAGGTTCAGTGTTTACTTCTCGTTTTTGGCAGAAGTTGCAGGAAGCGATGGGCACTAGGTTGGATTTCAATACTGCTTTTCATCCTCAGACAGATGGTCAGTCTGAGAGGACGATCCAGACACTAGAAGATATGTTGAGAATGTGTGTCTTGGATTTGGGAGGTAGCTGGGATGATCATTTGTCGCTTGTTGAGTTTGCATATAATAACAGCTACCATAGCAGTATTGGCATGGCACCATATGAGGCGTTGTATGGAAGGAAGTGTAGATCCCCGTTGAGTTGGGATGAGATCGGTGAGAGAGTTTTGACTGGACCAGAGATGGTTCAGGATGCTGCAGAGAAAGTCGCCGTGATCAAGCGTAGATTAGAGACCGCAGTAAGCAGACAGAAGAGTTATGCGGATCCTAGGCGCAGAGATGTGGAGTTTCAGGTTGGAGATTTCATTTTTCTGAAGGTATCTCCGATGAAGGGTGTGATGAGATTTGGCAGGAAGGGTAAGTTAGCACCGAGATATATTGGACCGTTTGAGATTCTGGAGAGAGTTGGCACTGTTGCATATCGGTTGGATTTGCCTCCGAGTATGTCACAGGTGCATCCAGTATTTCATATCTCGATGTTGAGGAAATATATCTCAGATCCTTCACACGTGTTGCAACCTGACAGTGTGGAAGTGAATGAAGATTTGACATTTGTGGAAGAACCTGTGGCGATCGTTGATTATCAAGTTCGACAGTTGCGATCGAAGCAGATTCCGATGGTCAAGGTTCTGTGGCGTAGCGACAGAGTTGAAGAGCATACGTGGGAGACTGAAGCTGAGATGCGAGCTTCTTACCCGTATCTCTTTCCTTCCTGATTCTGTAATCTTGTTTTCTGGAATTCGGGGACGAATTCTTGTAAGGGGGGAAGACTGTAATATCCCGTGTTTTTAAAAATATTTTTTTTACACCGTACCGGGATATGCAGTGTCAATAATTTTGTATATATATTATGATATTTTTATGAGTTAATTTGTATTTAAAACCTATTTTAATTACGGTATATTATTTACAATGTTTTACGTAAAATTTTCCCGGGACTTGCATTTTCGGGGAAATTTTCACGTAAACAATTTATTATTAATTATTTTAGATGTATTTACGGACTTGCATGAACTCATACATATTTTTAAATTATTAAATAAAGCCTGTGTGTGTATATGTATTTAATTAGGGTTTATTATACCCTAATATTTTATTAAGTATTTAATTGTTTTATTGTTATTTAATTAATTTTATTTAGTATAAATTATTAAAATATTAATATTTTTATGTGTGTGGTGTATATTTGATGTGTGTAATTTAATATTATTTTAATATATAGTATAATATATATATATATATATACATATATACATCAAAAATCAAAAAAATTTACAAAATTACCATTTTGCCCCCGACTTCATCTTCTTCCTTCCGATTCTCTCTTCTCCATTTTCGGTCGCTGCCGTGCCGTTCCTTCACCGTGGGTGTGCCGTCCGGTGTGCCACCATCTTCCCCAACCAGTTTCGCCACCTGAGGAGGCCGTTTCCGGCGTCGGGAGAACGATTTTGGCCGGAGAAGCCGAAAATCAACCCACCGTCGATCACGCCGATTCCGGCCACCGTTTTCGACACCGCCAGTCTCTTTCTTCTCCTTGAGCTCCGGTGAGTGTGATTCTAGCTTTGGTTTGAGCTAAAATGGTCTAGAATTGCTTAGGTTTCGATTTGTAAATTTCGGCCTATTAGGGTTTTCGATTTTTTTGAGCTTCGAATTGGATGATTCATGGAAACTTCCTTCACAAATGTTGTTCCTAGTAGCTTAATCTTCATGTATGAATTTTTGTAGAATTTTTGGAGATTGTTTGGATTTTGGGTATTTTTGAATATTTTAATATTATTTTCTAATTTTCGGAAATTAATTATTTAAATTATGAAATTGGAGTTTATGGTTAAATTGGGTGTTGAAATGAATTATAGGAATTTATTTGGAATTTTTATGAATTTCTAAGTATTTATTTTGAATTATTGAAGTTTAGGTGATTTTGGAAAATTAGGTTAATTGTGTTTTAAATGGAAATTTATTGGTTAATTGAGTTTAAATATTGATATTATTGATAAATATGTTGAGAAAATTAATTTTGGATAATTGTATGATTTTTAGTGAATTTTTGAAGTAATTTAAGTATATTTATATATATAGGGGTATTTTGGTAATTTTACCCTAAATTGTCTAAAAATGTAATTTAATTGGTTTTAATATTTATTTAAGGTATAAAAATGATTTCTACAAAATATTTGGTATTTTTAACTAATTAAAACTATTTTTCGGGAATTATTTTCAATTATATATATAATATACGGTTTTTCTAATAAAATGAGTTTTAATCGGTTTTTATAGTGTTTCAAGGTCAATTATGTAATTTTTATTTATAAAATGTATTTCTGTGATTTAAGGATATTTTTGTTATATCTGGAATCATTCTGTGTTTGTGGACCCCGGTCGGTAGATTGTAGTCTGGAGTCCGACCGAGGGGTTGCGGATTGTGTTGAGCTCGTTTTTCGAAGTGTATTTCTTTGCAGGGTCGGCTCTACTCTTTTGAGTAGAGAGATGTCCGTTTTACAGGGGAGGTTCTGCCGGATTTTCGGTAGAATTCTCGTAAAACGTGATATCCAGTCGAACCCTAATTTTCGATTCTGTGTTTAATACTCTAGATTGAATTCTAGGATTTCTGTTAGGTTTATTCTAATGTCGGTTATTTATTGCTTGATTAGTTGCGCCGAGACCGAGGGCTAGTGGACTAGGCCCGTCGGACCTGTCTCGTGGAGCGCATTAGGTGAGTTACTATATTATATATATATGCTTAGGATGCATGATTTAGAAAATGCATGTTTTATTTTGACTGAATATGCATAAATAATGTGATTTATATTCAAGTATATTTTTGGTATATTTTTGGTATATAATAAATTATATACATGTTTTATTAATAAAATATATTTAAAATGTTTTTAAATATATTTTTAGTTTAATTCCTGATTTGATTGGATTTATTTGACATATATATACTCAAAATATACCTGGTTTATGTTTGGTATATTTTCGGTATATATATGGTTTATATTGTTGTTTCACTTACATTCATGCATCATTTATTGTGAATGAATGATTTATATTATTAATGAAGGATATCAATAGAACGTGCTACTTAGTGGGCAGCACTAGGACCGAGTACGTACCGGTACGCCTATAGCTTTAGGCAATATTACTAACCATTTGTGGATATTGATTGATTGTGATTATTGATATGTGTGAGATGTGGTTTGGGTGTGATTGCTGGAGCTCGGTTGACTTAGTGTCTCGGGGTCAATCACACTGGCAGTTAGACTGCTGGAGCTCGGTTGACTTAGTGTCTCGGGGCCAGTCTACTGTCCAAAATGGATTAAGTGGATATATTTTGGATTAAGTGAGCCTGTGTGGCTTGAGTGTTGTTTAACACTATTTTCTGAGGTTGCGATATTCTAGGGTTCTATGTAATCCTTCATAAAAGATGATTTTCAGATAAATACATAAAAATGATTTTATTGCATCTGTGTGTAATTGCCTGTATATATACATATTATATATACTGTTGACTGTATGCATTATCACTTAGTGTGTATGTATATATATTATAGTAATTCACTCAGTGAGGTCTGACTCCCCTCCGTTGACTATTTTTCAGGAGAGTCAACTTCTTCAGACCTCAGTAGCAGGTCGATACGCCGGATTTCTTCTGCCCCGGCTTCTTTATGTAAATTGTCTACTTGAGTCTTATTTATTTTATCTAGACACTGCAGTAGTTGTAAATTAAAGTATGGGATTTTGTGTACTTTATTCTAAAGAGATGTATTATATTAAACTGGATTTGTATTAAAAAGATTATATTTATGTGATGAGATGAGTTTTGAATTAAATCCAGTTGATATAAAAAATGATAAAATGATATTATGATTTTTATTTCCGCTGCATATTATATTTTTATTGTTGTTATGGCATGATTTATTTATTTTTAGGCTTGCTACGATGTAATATCCCGTGTTTTTACATGTTTTTATACTGTATCGGGATATGCAGTATTAATAATTTTGAATATGTATATATACGATATTTTTATGAGTTGATATGTATTTTAAACCTATTTTAATTACTGTGTTTTATATACAGTGTTTTACGTAAAATTTTCCCGGGACTTTCATTTTCGAGGAAATTTCCACGTAAACAATGTATTATTAATTATTTTAAATGTATTTACGGGTTTGCATGAACTCATACATATTTTTAAATTATTAAATAAAGCCTGTGTGTGTATATTTATTTAATTAGGGTTTATTATTCCCTAATATTTTATTAAGTATTTAATTGTTTTAATTGTTATTTAATTAATTTTATTTGGTAAAAATTATTAAAATATTAATATTTTTATGTGTGTGGTGTATATTTGATGTGTGTAATTTAATATTATTTTAATATAAAGTATAAAGTATATATATATACATATATACATTAAAAATCAAAAAGTTTGCAAAATTACCATTTTTGCCCCCGACTCCTTCTCCTTCTTCTTTCCCACGCCCGACGCCCGACCACCATCCCTCACCGCTGCAACTACCGTTCCTTCACCGTCGGTGTGCCTCTCGGCTTGCCACCGTCGCCTCCGGCCGTTCCCCGCCGCCAACAGCCCCTTTCCCGACGAGTTTTGGCCGGAATTAGCTTTAGAGGTTGAAAGTCGAGCTACCGCCGTTTCTCCCTCCTCCGGCCACCGTTTTCGACACCGCCAGTCTCTTTCTTCTCCTTGAGCTCCGGTGAGTGTTATTCTAGCTTTGGTTTGAGCTAAAATGGTCTAGAATTGCTTAGTTTTCGATTTGTAAATTTCGGCCTATTAGGGTTTTCGATTTTTTTTGAGCTTCAAATGGGATGATTCATGGAAACTTCCTTCACAAATGTTGTTCCTAGTAGCTTAATCTTCATGTGTGAATTTTTGTTGAATTTTTGGAGGTTGTTTGGATTTTTGGGTATTTTTGAATATTTTAATATTATTTTCTAATTTTCGGAAATTAATTATTTAAATTATGAAATTGGAGTTTATGGTTAAATTAGGTGTTGAAATGAATTATAGGAATTTATTTGGAATTTTTATGAATTTCTAAGTATTTATTTTTAATTATTGAAGTTTAGGTGATTTTGGAAAATTAGGTTAAATGTGTTTTAAATTGAATTTAATTGGTTAATTGAGTTTAAATATTGATATTATTGATAAATATGTTGAGAAAATTAATTTTGGATAATTGTATGATTTTTAGTGAATTTTTGAAGTAATTTAAGTATATTTATATATATAGGGGTATTTTGGTAATTTTACCCTAAATTGTCTAAAAATGTAATTTAATTGGTTTTAATATTTATTTAAGGTATAAAAATGATTTCTACAAATTATTTAGTATTTTTAACTAATTAAAACTATTTTTCGGGAATTATTTTCAATTATATATATAATATACGGTTTTTCAAATAAAATGAGTTTTAATCGGTTTTTATAGTGTTTCAAGGTTAATTATGTAATTTCTACGTATGAAATGTATTTCTGTGATTTAAGGATATTTTCGGTATATCTGGAATATTATTCTGTGTTTGTGGACCCCGGTCGGTGGACTGTAGTTTGGAGTCCGACCGTGGGATTTTGATTGTGTTGAGCTTGTACTTCGAAGTGTGTTTCTTTGCAGGGTCGGCTCTACTCTTTGAGTAGAGAGATGTCCGTTTTACAGGGGAGGTTCTGCCGGATTTTCGGTAGAATTCTCGTAAAACGTGATATCCAGTCGAACCCTAATTCTGTTTCCGTATTTTAATACTCTAGATTGAATTCTAGGATTTCTGTTAGGTTTATTCTAATGTCGGTTATTTATTGCTTGTTTAGTTGCGCCGAGACCGAGGGCTAGTGGACCAGGCCCGTCGGACCTGTCTCGTGGAGCGCATTAGGTGAGTTACTATATTATATATATATGCTTAGGATGCATGATTTAGAAAAATGCATGTTTTATTTTGACTGAATATGCATAAATAATGTGATTTATATTCAAGTATATTTTTGGTATATAATAAATTATATACATGTTTTGTAAATAAAATATATTTAAAATGTTTTGAAATATATTTTTAGTTTAATTCATGATTTGATTGGATTTATTTGACATATATATACTCAAAATATACCTGGTTTATGTTTGGTATATTTTCGGTATATATATAGTTTATATTGTTGATTTATTTAAATTCATGCATCATGTATTTGTGAATGAATGTTTTATTATTTATTAATGAAGGATATCAATAGAACGTGCTACCTAGTGGGCAGCACTAGGACCGAGTACGTACCGGTACGCCTATAGCTTTAGGCTATATTACTAACTATTTATGGATATTGATTTGATTATGATTATTGATATGTGAGATGTGGTTTGGGTGTGATTGCTGGAGCTCGGTTGACCAAGTGTCTCGGGGCCAATCACACTGGCAGTTAGACCGCTGGAGCTCGGTTGACTTAGTGTCTCGGGGCCAGTCTACTGTCCAAATGGATTAAGTGGATATATTTGGAATAAGTGAGCCTGTATGGCTAGAGTGTTGTTTAACACTATTTTCTGAGGTTGCGATATTCTAGGGTTCTATATGATCCTTCATAAATTGGGATTTTTCAGTAAAACATATAAAAATGATTTTTCTGCATCTGCGTGTATTTGCCTGTATATATATTAGATATATATATACTGTTGACTGTATGCATTATCACTTAGTGTGTATGTATATATATTATAGTAATTCACTCAGTGAGGTCTGACTCCCCTCCGTTGACTATTTTCCAGGAGAGTCAACTTCCTCAGACCTCAGTAGCAGGTCGATACGCCGGATTTCTTCTGCCCCGGCTTCTTTATGTAAATTGTCTACTTAAGTCTTATTTATTTTATCTAGACACTGCAGTAGTTGTAAATTAAAGTATGGGATTTTATGTACTTTATTTTAAAGAGATGTATTATATTGAACTGGATTTGTATTAAAGAGATTTTATGTATGGGATGAGATTTTTATTTATATCCAGTTGATATGGATAATATAATGATATTATGATTTTTATTTCCGCTGCATATTATATTTTTATTGTTATTGTGGCATGCTTTATTTCATTTTTAGGCTTGCTACGGGTTCCGGATTCGAAAGAATTCCCGTTCCCTAGCGCCGGTCATGGCCCCTGTTTTGGGTCGTGACAAAGTTGGTATCAGAGCGAAGTTCGTTTCAGAGTGGAGTTCTGTGTCAGGGCTTAATTATGTGAGTTGTGGCCCTAGTTTTAAAGTTGTGTTTTCTGTTGGACTACTGCAGTGTATTAGGTTCGAGTATGTCTTGATGAGTATTCCTTGCTGTAGTTTTCAGCGTTATTCCTCCGTTGTCTGTTTTGTCTGAATCTTTTCGTTTGTCTTTTCAGAATGAGGAGGCGAGCGCGTGTCGCTCCACCGGTCGTTGAGGCCGAGGATGATGAGTCTTTTCAGGATGAGGTTTTACCTCCTGAGCCGCCAGTTAGGCGTAGAGGTCGTGGCAGACGTAGACCTCGAGGAGCGGCAGGTCGCCGTAGGCAGAGAGAGTTACAGGACGAGGAGCCTGTTGAGCCTGAGTTTGATGTTCCTGTTCCTCCAGTTGTTCAGCCTGCCTATCAGCAGGGTATGTCTGACCCTGAGGCAGCTTTGTTCTATGCCCGAGTTGGCAGGATTGCTTTTGATGGTACTTCTGATCCTTTAGATTTTCTGCATGCGATTGAGACTAGGACTCGGACTGCTCATACCGAGTACCAGAGGATCATGATTGTTGAGTTGTCTGTCGAGGGACCAGCCTTGGATTGGTTTATTCAGATGATCCAGCCCTATATGATGACGATGACGTGGGCTCAGTTTCGAGAGCGATTCATGAGGAGATTTTGTCCAGAGCCTCTTCGTTTGAGCTATAGTCTTCGTTTGACCAGTATTTCTCGTGGAGATCGATCTGTAGAGGAGTATACCCGAGAGTTTCTTCGTCTGGGTAGATATGCTGAGGATCTGATGCGAGATCAGTATTTCGCTGTTACTACGTATGTTACTGGTTTGGGTTCAGCTTTTGCTAGTATGCCTACAGCAGGTCTTACTCTGGAGTCTGTGATTGAGCTAGCTAAGGAGATCGAGCTGAGATTAGTTAGGCAGGGAGCGATGCCTGATTATTACCAGTTGGGAGTTCAGTCGAGTGGATTGCAGGCTACTCCGTATTCGAGTTTTCATGTTGGTTCGAGTAGTCAGCAGAGAGGTTCGACTCAGCAGAGTCAGAGACAGCAGCAGCGAGTGCATCGGAGCAGTAGACATGGTCGTGGAGGTCAGCGTAGATCGTTCAGATTTGGATCAGGTGCTTCGAGCAGCAGCAGTGGTCGTAGTTCTGGATCAGCGGCCAGTGTTTGTCAGACTTGTGGTAGAGTCCATCAGGGACCGTGTTATCTGACACCGCTGACATGTTTCAGATGCGGACAGACAGGACATTTTGCCAGATCGTGTCCTTATTCTGGGTATCAGCAGCAGCAGATTCCGCGATTCCCACAGCAGTCGATTGCTAGTGCAGCACCCGTGCCATTTCAGTTACCACCAGCCCAGCATCAGAGTTCTACTCAGTTTGTTCCACAGCAGAGTCGTGGTAGAGGTACTAGAGGAGGTGCCAGAGGTGTTGGCCAGGCTTCTACCAGTCAGCAGGGAGGTCGAGGTCAGGCCAGAGTATTCCATCTGACTCAGCAGGATGCTCAGGCATCTAATGCAGTCATGGCAGGTATTCTTTCTGTTTGTTACCTGGATGCTTTGGTTTTGTTTGATCCGGGTGCCATGCATTCGTTTGTTTCTCCTATTTTTGCTTCTAAATCTTGTTGGTAAGCTTCGAGGATGGCTTTTCCTTTGTCTGTTGCCACTCCTCTGAGTGATTCCTTGGACATCGATATTGTTCTTTCTGGTTGTCCAGTTCTCGTGGGAGATAGAGAATTATCCGCCGATTTGATTTTGTTGGATGTGATGGAGTTTGATGTTATTTTGGGAATGGATTGGTTATCTCAGTACTATGCCGTGGTAGATTGCAGGAATAAGGAGGTGACTTTTAGAATTCCTGGTGAAGTAGAATTTAAGTTTGTTGGTGATAGGAGTTCAGCACCTCAAAATCTTATTTCTGCTATTTCAGCTAGGAAGTTGTTGAGGAAAGGTTGTCAGGGGTATTTGGCATTGGTCAGGGATACGTCAGTGGAGAAGTTGTCACTCACAGATGTTCCTGTTGCTTGTGAGTTTCCTGATGTTTTTCCCGAGGAGTTGCCAGGTTTACCACCTCATAGAGAGATTGAGTTCTGTATAGATGTGGTTCCAGGTACTACTCCTATATCTATGCCACCCTATCGTATGGCTCCTGCAGAGTTGAGAGAGTTAAAGGAGCAATTGCAAGAGTTGTTGGATAAAGGTTTTATCAGACCTAGTGTTTCCCCTTGGGGTGCACCAGTCTTGTTTGTGAAGAAGAAGGATGGTACCCTGAGACTGTGCATTGACTATAGAGAGTTGAATAAGGTGACAGTGAAGAACAAGTATCCTCTCCCGAGGATAGATGATTTGTTTGATCAGTTACAAGGTGCACAGTTCTTTTCTAAGGTCGACTTGAGGTCGGGTTATCATCAGCTGCGGATTAGTGAATCCGATATTCCTAAGACAGCGTTCCGCACTAGATATGGCCATTATGAGTTTCTGGTGATGTCTTTTGGTTTGACTAATGCACCAGCAGCTTTTATGGACCTGATGAACAGAGTATTCAGACCGTATGTGGATCAGTTTGTAGTAGTCTTCATTGATGATATACTAGTATATTCAAGGAGTATGGAAGAGCATGTATATCATTTGAGGATTGTACTACAGACACTGAGAGATCATCAGCTTTATGCTAAATTCTCGAAGTGTGATTTCTGGATGGAGAGTGTTTCTTTTCTTGGACACGTAGTGTCTAAAGAAGGTATTCAGGTTGATCCACAGAAGGTTGAAGCAGTATCTGAGTGGCCTAGACCTACTTCAGTTACTGAGATTCGGAGTTTTCTGGGTTTAGCCGGGTATTATAGGCGGTTTGTGCAGGATTTTTCCAGGATTGCAGCCCTTATGACTCGCTTGACTCAGAAGAATGTTAGATTCGAGTGGTCAGAAGCTTGTGAGAATAGTTTTCAGTTGTTGAAGGAGAAGTTGACCACAGCGCCAGTATTAGCTTTGCCTAATAGTGTGGATAAGTTCACAGTTTACTGTGATGCCTCTAGAATTGGTCTTGGTTGTGTGTTGATGCAGAATGGAAGGGTGATAGCCTATGCTTCGAGGCAGTTGAAGAAGCATGAGCAGAACTATCCGACACATGATCTTGAGATGGCTGCAGTGATCTTTGCTTTGAAGATTTGGAGACATTATCTGTACGGGGTGACTGGTGAGATATTTACTGATCACAAGAGCCTTAAGTACATTTTCCAGCAGAGAGATTTGAATCTGAGGCAGAGAAGATGGTTGGAACTGTTGAAGGACTATGATTGCGAGATTCTTTACCATCCGGGTAAAGCTAATGTTGTAGCAGATGCCTTGAGTAGGAAGTCCTCAGGTAGTCTTGCTCACATCAGTGTTGAGAGGAGATCATTGATCCAAGAGTTGCATCTGATGGTGGATCAAGGTCTGATGATGAAGATCAGTAGATCAGGTGGACTGTTAGCTTAGTTTAAAGTACGATCTGTACTGAGGGATAGGATTAAAGCAGCTCAGAGCCGAGATCCTATTCTAGAAGAGCTTGCAGAGAATGTCAGAGCAGGGAAGTTCACTGATTTCACACTCGATGATGATGGTGTGTTGTGGATCAGTGGTAGATTGTGTGTTCCTGATGTGGATGATTTGAGAGAAGAGATTTTAGAGGAAGCACATTCTACAGCCTACAGCGTACATCCAGGTGTTACTAAGATGTACCACAGTATCAGAGATTTATACTGGTGGGATGGATTGAAGAAGGATGTTGCTGATTATGTTGCTAAGTGCTTGACGTGTCAGCAAGTGAAAGCCGAACATCAGAAGCCTTCTGGGAAGCTTCAGCCTCTTCCTATTCCCGAGTGGAAGTGGGAAAGGATAGCTATGGATTTTATGGTCGGTTTACCTCGTTCGAAGGATGGATACGATTCCATCTGGGTGATTGTAGACAGGTTGACGAAGTCTGCACATTTCTTGCCTGTGAAAGCTACATATTCAGTTGCTAGATTGGCGAAGTTGTATGTGAAGCATATTGTGTGCCTTCATGGAGTACCTATGTCCATTGTGTCAGATAGAGGTTCGGTGTTTACTTCTCGTTTTTGGCAGAAGTTGCAGGAAGCGATGGGCACTAGGTTGGATTTCAGTACTGCTTTTCATCCTCAGACAGATGGTCAGTCTGAGAGGATGATCCAGACACTGGAAGATATGTTGAGGATGTGTGTCTTGGATTTGGGAGGTAGCTGGGATGATCATTTGTCGCTTGTTGAGTTTGCATATAATAACAGCTACCATAGCAGTATTGGCATGGCACCATATGAGGCGTTGTATGGAAGGAAGTGTAGATCCCCGTTGAGTTGGGATGAGATTGGTGAGAGAGCTTTGACTGGACCAGAGATGGTTCAGGATGCTGCAGAGAAAGTCGCCGTGATCAAGCGTAGATTAGAGACCGCCGTTAGTAGACAGAAGAGTTATGCGAATCCTAGGCGCAGAGATGTGGAGTTTCAGATTGGAGATTTCATTTTTCTGAAGGTATCTCCGATGAAGGGTGTGATGAGATTTGGCAGGAAGGGTAAGTTAGCACCGAGATATATTGGACCGTTTGAGATTCTGGAGAGAATTGGCACTGTTGCATATCGGTTGGATTTGCCTCCGGGTATGTCACAGGTGCATCCAGTATTTCATATCTCGATGTTGAGGAAGTATATCTCAGATCCTTCACACGTGTTGTAGCTCGACAGTGTAGAAGTGAGTGAAGATTTGACGTTTGTGGAAGAACCTGTGGCGATCGTTGATTTTCAAGTTCGACAGTTGAGATCGAAGCAGATTCCGATGGTTAAGGTTTTGTGGCGTAGCGACAGAGTTGAAGAGCATACGTGGGAGACTGAAGCTGAGATGCGAGCTTCTTACCCGTATCTCTTTCCTTCTTGATCTTTTCTTTTTAGAATTCGGGGACGAATTCCTGTAAGGGGGGAAGACTGTAATATCCCGTGTTTTTACATGTTTTTATACTGTATCGGGATATGCAGTATTAATAATTTTGAATATGTATATATACGATATTTTTATGAGTTGATATGTATTTTAAACCTATTTTAATTACTGTATTTTATATACAGTGTTTTACGTAAAATTTTCCCGGGACTTTCATTTTCGGGGAAATTTCCACGTAAACAATGTATTATTAATTATTTTAAATGTATTTACGGGTTTGCATGAACTCATACATATTTTTAAATTATTAAATAAAGCCTGTGTGTGTATATTTATTTAATTAGGGTTTATTATTCCCTAATATTTTATTAAGTATTTAATTGTTTTAATTGTTATTTAATTAATTTTATTTGGTAAAAATTATTAAAATATTAATATTTTTATGTGTGTGGTGTATATTTGATGTGTGTAATTTAATATTATTTTAATATAAAGTATAAAGTATATATATATACATATATACATTAAAAATCAAAAAGTTTGCAAAATTACCATTTTTGCCCCCGACTCCTTCTCCTTCTTCTTTCCCACGCCCGACGCCTGACCACCATCCCTCACCGCTGCAACTGCCGTTCCCTCACCGTCGGTGTGCCTCTCGGCTTGCCACCGTCGCCTCCAGCCGTTCCCCGCCGCCAGCAGCCCCTTTCCCGACGAGTTTTGGCCGGAATTAGCTTTAGAGGCTGAAAGTCGAGCTACCGCCGTTTCTCCCTCCTCCGGCCACCGTTTTTGACATCGCCGGTCTCTTTCTTCTCCTTGAGCTCCGGTGAGTGTTATTCTAGCTTTGGTTTGAGCTAAAATGGTCTAGAATTGCTTAGTTTTCGATTTGTAAATTTCGGCCTATTAGGGTTTTTGATTTTTTTTTGAGCTTCGAATTGGATGATTCATGGAAACTTCCTTAACAAATGTTGTTCCTAGTAGCTTAATCTTCATGTGTGAATTTTTGTAGAATTTTTGGAGGTTGTTTGGATTTTTGGGTATTTTTGAATATTTTAATATTATTTTCTAATTTTCGGAAATTAATTATTTAAATTATGAAATTGGAGTTTATGGTTAAATTAGGTGTTGAAATGAATTATAGGAATTTATTTGGAATTTTTATGAATTTCTAAGTATTTATTTTTAATTATTGAAGTTTAGGTGATTTTGGAAAATTAGGTTAAATGTGTTTTAAATTGAATTTAATTGGTTAATTGAGTTTAAATATTGATATTATTGATAAATATGTTGAGAAAATTAATTTTGGATAATTGTATGATTTTTAGTGAATTTTTGAAGTAATTTAAGTATATTTATATATATAGGGGTATTTTGGTAATTTTACCCTAAATTGTCTAAAAATGTAATTTAATTGGTTTTAATATTTATTTAAGGTATAAAAATGATTTCTACAAATTATTTAGTATTTTTAACTAATTAAAACTATTTTTCGGGAATTATTTTCAATTATATATATAATATACGGTTTTTTAAATAAAATGAGTTTTAATCGGTTTTTATAGTGTTTCAAGGTTAATTATGTAATTTCTACGTATGAAATGTATTTCTGTGATTTAAGGATATTTTCGGTATATCTGGAATATTATTCTGTGTTTGTGGACCCCGGTCGGTGGACTGTAGTTTGGAGTCCGACCGTGGGATTTTGATTGTGTTGAGCTTGTACTTCGAAGTGTGTTTCTTTGCAGGGTCGGCTCTACTCTTTGAGTAGAGAGATGTCCGTTTTACAGGGGAGGTTCTGCCGGATTTTCGGTAGAATTCTCGTAAAACGTGATATCCAGTCGAACCCTAATTCTGTTTTCGTATTTTAATACTCTAGATTGAATTCTAGGATTTCTGTTAGGTTTATTCTAATGTCGATTATTTATTGCTTGTTTAGTTGCGCCGAGACCGAGGGCTAGTGGACCAGGCCCGTCGGACCTGTCTCGTGGAGCGCATTAGGTGAGTTACTATATTATATATATATGCTTAGGATGCATGATTTAGAAAAATGCATGTTTTATTTTGACTGAATATGCATAAATAATGTGATTTATATTCAAGTATATTTTTGGTATATAATAAATTATATACATGTTTTGTAAATAAAATATATTTAAAATGTTTTTAAATATATTTTTAGTTTAATTCATGATTTGATTGGATTTATTTGACATATATATACTCAAAATATACCTGGTTTATGTTTGGTATATTTTCGGTATATATATAGTTTATATTGTTGATTTATTTAAATTCATGCATCATGTATTTGTGAATGAATGTTTTATTATTTATTAATGAAGGATATCAATAGAACGTGCTACCTAGTGGGCAGCACTAGGACCGAGTACGTACCGGTACGCCTATAGCTTTAGGCTATATTACTAACTATTTGTGGATATTGATTTGATTATGATTATTGATATGTGAGATGTGGTTTGGGTGTGATTGCTGGAGCTCGGTTGACCAAGTGTCTCGGGGCCAATCACACTGGCAGTTAGACTGCTGGAGCTCGGTTGACTTAGTGTCTCGGGGCCAGTCTACTGTCCAAATGGATTAAGTGGATATATTTGGAATAAGTGAGCCTGTATGGCTAGAGTGTTGTTTAACACTATTTTCTGAGGTTGCGATATTCTAGGGTTCTATATGATCCTTCATAAATTGGGATTTTTCAGTAAAACATATAAAAATGATTTTTCTGCATCTGCGTGTATTTGCCTGTATATATATTAGATATATATATACTGTTGACTGTATGCATTATCACTTAGTGTGTATGTATATATATTATAGTAATTCACTCAGTGAGGTCTGACTCCCCTCCGTTGACTATTTTCCAGGAGAGTCAACTTCCTCAGACCTCAGTAGCAGGTCGATACGCCGGATTTCTTCTGCCCCCGGCTTCTTTATGTAAATTGTCTACTTGAGTCTTATTTATTTTATCTAGACACTGCAGTAGTTGTAAATTAAAGTATGGGATTTTATGTACTTTATTTTAAAGAGATGTATTATATTGAACTGGATTTGTATTAAAGAGATTTTATGTATGGGATGAGATTTTTATTTATATCCAGTTGATATGGATAATATAATGATATTATGATTTTTATTTCCGCTGCATATTATATTTTTATTGTTATTGTGGCATGCTTTATTTCATTTTTAGGCTTGCTACGGGTTCCGGATTCGAAAGAATTCCCGTTCCCTAGCGCCGGTCATGGCCCCTGTTTTGGGTCGTGACATACGGGTTCCGGATTCGAAAGAATTCCCGTTCCCTAGCGCCGGTCATGGCCCCTATTTTGGGTCGTGACAATATTGTTATTTTATTCAATTCATGCATCATTTACTTTTATTGTCACGACCCAAAATAGGGGCCATGACCGGCGCTAGGGAACGGGAATTCTTTCGAATCCGGAACCCGTAGCAAGCCTAAAAATATAAAATAAAATATGCAATAGTAATAATAACAATATCAAATTTGCAACGGAAATAAAAAATCATAAATATAATAATAACATTTCCATCAACTGGATTTAATTTAAATCTCAACTCATCACATATATAAAATCTCTTTAATACAATCCAGTTCAAATTCTTAAAATGCATCTCGCATAATAAAATACATAATATCTCACAATTAATTTACAACTACTGCAGTGTCTAGATTATAAAAATAAGACTCAAGTAAGCAGTTTACACAAAGAAGCTGGGGCGGAAGAAATCCGGCGTACAGGCCTGCTACTGAGGTCTGAAGATGTTGACTCTCCTGAAAAATAGTCAACGAAGGGGAGTCAGACCTCACTGAGTGAATTACTATAATATATATACATACACACTAAGTGACAATGCATACAATCAATAGTATATATATAATATGTATATATACAGGCAATACACACAGATGCAGGAAAATCATTTTATATGTTTTTATTGAAAATCATCTTTTATGAAGGATCACATAGAACCCTAGAATATCGTAACCTCGAAAACAGTGTTAGACAACACTCTAGCCATACAGGCTCACTTATCCAAATATATCCACTTAATCCATTTAGACAGTAGACTGGCCCCGAGACACTAAGTCAACCGAGCTCCAATAGTCTGACTGCCAGTGTGATTGGCCCCGAGACACTTGGTCAACCGAGCTCCAGCAATCACACCCAAACCACATCTCACATATCACATAATCATATTCAATCAATATCCATAAATAGGTTAGTAATATGGCCTAAATGCTATAGGCGTACCGGTACGTACTCGGTCCTAGTGCTGCCCACTAGGTAGCGCGTTCTATCGATATCCTTCATCATTAATAATATAAAACATTCATTCACAAAAATAAATGATGCATGAAGTTCAATAAAATATCAACATAAACCATATATATACTAGAAATATACCAAAAGTAAACCAGGTATATTTCGAGTATATATACGTCGAATAATTCCAATACAATTACAAAATAAACTAAAATATACCAAAATATACATGAAAGCATTTTTAAGACTAATTTAGTTATACAACATGCATATAGTTGAAAATATACCAAAATATACCGAAAAAAAACCTAAGTAATACTTAAATCATTTATGCATATTTTATTAAAATAAAGCATACTTTTCTAAAACATGCATCCTAAAGCATATATATATATATAGTATAGTAACTCACCCTAGTGCGCTCCACGAGACGGGTCCGACGGGCCTGGTCCACTAGCCCTCGGTCTCGGCGCAACTAAATAAGCAATAAATAACCGACATCAGAATAAACCTAACAGAAATCCTAGAATTCGATCTAGAGTATTAAACACAGAATTGAGAATATGGTTCGACCGGACATCACGTTTTATGAGAATTCTATCGAAAATTCAGCAGAACCTCCCCTGTAAAATGGACATCTCTCTACTCAAAAGAGTAGAGCCGACCCTGCAAAGAAATACACTTCGAAAAATAACACCCACATCTCATTCACAACCCCTCGGTCGGACTCCAGACTACAATCTACCGACCGGGGTCCACAAACACAGAATAATTCTGATAATACCAGAAATACCCTTAAAACCTAAAAATACATTTTATTGGTAGAAATTACATAATTAACCTTTAAACACAGTAAAAACCGATAAAAACTCATTTTATTAGAAAAACCGTATATTATATATATAATTGAAAATAATTCACGAAAAATAGTTTTAATTAGTTAAAAATACTAAATAATTTGTAGAAATCATTTTTATACCTTAAATAACTATTAAAACCAATTAAATTACATTTTTAACCAATTTTGTGTAAAATTACCAAAATACCCTTATATATATAAATATACTAAAATTACTTCAAAAATTCACCAAAAATTATAAAATTATCCAAAATTAATTTTCTTGACATATTTATCAATAATATCAATAATTAAACTCAATTACCCAATTAAATTCAATTAAAAACACATTTAACCTAATTTTCCCCAAAATTACATAAACTTCAATAATTCAAAATAAATACATAGAAATTCATAAAAATTCCAAATAAATTCCTATAATTCATTTAAACACCTAATTTAACCATAAAACAAAATTTCATAATTTAAATAATTAATTTCCGAAAATTAGAAAATAATATTAAAATATTCAAAAATACCCAAAAATCCAAAAAATCTCCAAAAATTCCAAAAAAATTCATACATGTAGATTAAGCTACTAGGAACAACATTTGTGAAGGGATTTTTCATGAATCAATCAATTCGAAGCTCAAAAAAATAAAAAACCCTAATGTGACCGAAATTGAAAATTTGAAACCTAAGCAATTCTAGACCATTTAAGCTCAAACCAAAGCTAGAATCACACTCAACGGAGCTCAAGTAGAAGAAAGAGACTATTGGTGTCAAAAATGGTGGCCGGAATCGTCGTGATCGACGGTGGCCAAAGTTTCGGCTTCCCGAGCTAATTCTGGCCAAAACTCGACGGAATAGGGTGCTGCTGGTGGCAGAGAAGGCTAGGGAAGGAGGTGGCACACCAACGGTGAGAAATCGACAGTAGCAGCGATTGGACGACGAGGAAACGATCGGGAGGGAGAAGAGAGAAGTCGGGGGCAAAATGGTAATTTTCCAAAAACTTGATTTTTTGATATATTATATGTATATATATATACTTTATACTATATAATAAAATAATATTAAATTACACACATTAAATATACACCACACACATAAAATTTAATATTTTAATAATAAATAAAATAATTAAATAACAATAAATTAATAAACAAATAATAAAATATTAGGGTAATATATTAAACCCTAATTAAATAAATATTTACACACATAGGCTTTATTTAGTATTTTAAAAATACGTATGAGTTCATGCAAGTTCGAAAATATATTTAAAATAATTAATAATAAATTATTTACGTGAAAATTTCCCCGAAATGCAAGTCCCGGGAAAATTTTATGTAAAGTACTGTAAATAAGACACAATAATAAAAATAGGTTTTAAATACATATCAACTCGTAAAAATATCATAGTATATATACAAAAATTATTAACACTGCATATCCCGGTACAGTGTAAAAATATTTAAAAATACGGGATATTACATTTATGAATGTATGCTTTATATTTCAATGAAGGGTATCAATAGAACATGCTACCTAGTGGACAATACTAGGACCGAGTACGTACCGGTACGCTTATAGCATTTAGGCTATATTACTAACTATTTGTGGATATTGATTGGATATTATTATTTAATGTGTGATGTGATTATTGAGTGTGATTGCTAGAGCTCGGTTGACCAAGTGTCTCGGGGCCAATCACATTGACAGTCAGATTGCTGAAGCTCGGTTGACTTAGTGTCTCGGGGCCAGTCTACTGTCCAAATGGAATAAGTGAATATTTTGGAATAAGTGAGCCTGTATGGCTAGAGTGTTGTCTAACACTGTTTGAGGTTGCAATTTTCTAGGGTTCTATTTGATCCTTCATAAACTATGATTTTCAATAAAAATATATAGATGATTTTTATTGCATTTATGTGTATTTGCTTGAATACATACATATTATATATCGTTGGACTATATGCATTGGCATTTAGTATGCATGTATATATATATTATATTAATTCACTCAGTGAGGTCTGACTCCCCTCCGTTGACTATTTTTCAGGAGAGTCATCTTCCTTAGACCTCAGTAGTAGGCATGTACGCCGAATTTTTTCCGCTCCGGCTTCTTTATGTAAACTGCTCACTCGAGTTTTATTTTATGATCTAGACACTGTAGTAGTCGTAAAATTTTTAAAAGATATTGTATTATATTTGTATGAGTTATGTACTTTAAGAATTTGAACTGGAATTGTATTAAAAGAGTTTATTTATATATGAGATGAAGATTGGATTTAATTTCATTTGGTGGAAATATTATTTTGATATTTATGATTTTATTTCGTTGTATAATATTTTACTTAAATGTGTTGTTATTATTTCTATTGCATGTTTTATTTTATTTTTTTAGGCTTGCTATGGGTTCTGGATTCGAAAGAATTCCCGTCCTCTAGTGCCGGTCATGGCCCTTGTTTTGGGTCGTGATACCATTTGAAGTGCCACCGGTCTCTATCTCTTCCTTGAGCTTCGGTGAGTACATTTCTAAACTTGGTTTCTGTCACGACCCAAAACAGGGGCCATGACCGGCGCTAGGGAACGGGAATTCTTTCGAATCCGGAACCCGTAGGAAGCCTAAAAAATAAAAATAAATATGCAATAATAACCATAAAAATATAATATGCAGCGGAAAATAAAAATCATAAATATTACAATATCATCCATATCAACTGGATTTAATTCAAAACTCATCACATCGCATATATAATCTCATAAATGTATAATCTTTATACAAATCCAGTTTTAACATAATACATCTCTTTAAAATAAAGTACATAAAATCCAATACTGTAATTTACAGCTACTGCAGTGTCTAGATAAAATAAATAAGACTCAAGTAGACAATTTACATAAAGAAGCCGGGGCGGAAGAAATCCGGCGTATCGACCTGCTACTGAGGTCTGAGGAAGTTGACTCTCCTGAAAAATAGTCAACGGAGGGGAGTCAGACCTCACTGAGTGAATTACTATAGTATATATACATACACTCTAAGTGATAATGCAAACAGTCAACAGTATATGAGTAATATGTATATATACAGGCAAGTTCATACAGATGCAGAAAAATCATTTTATATATTTTGTCTGAAAATCAACTTTTATGAAGGATCACATAGAACCCTAGAATATCGCAACTTCAGAAAAATAGTGTTAAACAACACTCTAGCCATACAGGCTCACTGATTCCAAATATATCCACTTAATCCATATGGACAGTAGACTGGCCTCGAGACACTAAGTCAACCGAGCTCCAGCAGTCTGACTGCCAGTGTGATTGGCCCCGAGACACTTGGTCAACCGAGCTCCAACAATCACACCCAAACCACATCTCACACATATCAATAATCATAATCAAATCGATATCCACAAATAGTCAGTAATAAAGCCTAAATACTATAGGCGTACCGGTACGTACTCGGTCCTAGTGCTGCCCACTAGGTAGCACGTTCTATTGATATCCTTCAGTAATAAATAATAAAACATTCATTCACAAAAATAAATGATGCATGGATATAAATGAAATAGCAATATAAACCATATATATACCGAAAATATACCAAACATAAACCAGATATATTTTGAGTATATATATGTCAAATAAATCCAATCAAATCATGAATTAAACTAAAAATATATTTAAAAACATTTTAAATATATTTTATTAATAAAACATGTATATAATTTATTATATACCAAAAATATACCAAAAATATACTTGAATATAAATCATGTTATTTATGCATAATTAGTCAAAATAAAACATGCATTTTCTAAATCATGCATCCTAAGCATATATATATAATATAGTAACTCACCTAATGCGCTCCACGAGACAGGTCCGACGGGCCTGGTCCACTAACCCTCGGTCTCGGCGCAACTAAACAAGAAATAATTAATCGACATCAGAATAACCCTAACAGAAATCCTAGAATTCAATCTAGAGTATTAAATACAGAATCGAAAATTAGGGTTCGACTGGATATCACGTTTTACGAAAATTCTACCGGAAATCCGGCAGAACCTCCCCTGTAAAACGGACATCTCTCTACTCAAAAGAGTAGAGCCGACCCTGCAAAGAAAATACACTTCGAAAATAACACCACAATCAATCACAACCCCTCGGTCGGACTCCAGACTACAATCTGTCGACCGGGGTCCACAAACACAGAAAATATATTCAAATATACCAAAAATATCCTTAAATCATAAAAATACATTTTATAAATAAAAATTACATAATTGACCTTGAAACACTATAAAAATCGATTAAAACTCATTTTATTTGAAAAACCGTATATTATATATATAATTGAAAATAATTCACGAAAAATAGTTTTAATTAGTTAAAAATACCAAATATTTTGTAGAAATCATTTTTATATCTTAAATAAATATTAAAACCAATTAAATTATATTTTTAGACAATTTAGGGTAAAATTACCAAAATACCCCTATATATATATATATACCTAATTTACTTCAAAAATTCACTAAAAATCATACAATTATCCAAAATTAATTTTCTCAACATATTTATCAATAATATCAATAATTAAACTCAATTAACCAATTAAATTCAAATAAAAACACAATTAACTTAATTTTACAAAATCACATAAACTTCAATAATTAAAAATAAATACTTAGAAATTCATAAAAATTCCAAATAAATTCCTATAATTCATTTCAACACCTAATTCAACCATAAACTCCAATTTCATAATTTAAATAATTAATTTCCGAAAATTCGAAAATAATATTAAAATATTCAAAAATACCCAAAAATCCAAACAACCTCCAAAAATTCTACAAAAATTCATACATGAAGATTAAGCTACCAGGAACAACATTTGTGAAGGAAGTTTCCATGAATCATCCAAATTGAAGCTCAAAAAAATCGAAAACCAAAAGTGGCCGAAATATTCAACTCAAAACCTAAGCAATTCTAGACCGTTTTAGCTCAAACAAAAGCTAGAATAACACTCACCGGAGCTCAAGGAGAAGATAGAGACCGGCGGTGTCGAAAACGGTGGCCGGAGGAGGGAGAAACCACGATGGGAAGATGGGTGGTCCGGCGGTCACGCACGGGAAGAAAGAAGAAGAAGAAGAAGAAAAAGAAAAAGAAAGAAAAGGAAAGAGAAAAGAAAAGAAAAAGAAAGAAAAAGGAAAAGAAAAAGAAAAAAAAAAGAAAAAAGAAGAAAAAAAATAAATTTTAATAATTTAATAATAAATAAAATAATCAAATAATAAATAAATAATAAAATATTAGGGTAATAATAAACCCTAATTAAATAAATATACACACATAGGCTTTATTTAATAATTTAAAAATATGTATGAGTTCATGCAAGTCCGTAAATACATTTAAAATAATTAATAATACATTGTTTACGTGGAAATTTCCCCGAAAATGAAAGTCCCGGGAAAATTTTACGTAAAATACTGAAAATAATAGACAGTAATTAAAATAGGTTTAAAATACATATTAACTCATAAAAATATCATATAAAATACAAAAATCACTGACACTGCATATCCCGGTACAGTGTAAAAATATTTTAAAAAAAACACGGGATATTACAGTCTTCCCCCCTTACAAGAATTCGTCCCCGAATTCTAAAAACAAGATTACAGAATCAGGAAGGAAAGAGATACGGGTAAGAAGCTCGCATCTCAGCTTCAGTCTCCCACGTATGTTCTTCAACTCTGTCGCTACGCCACAAAACCTTGACCATCGGAATCTGCTTCGATCGCAACTGTCGAACTTGAAAATCAACGATCGCCACAGGTTCTTCCACAAACGTCAAATCTTCACTCACTTCCACACTGTCAGGTTGCAACACATGTGAAGGATCTGAGATATACTTCCTCAACATCGAGATATGAAATACTGGATGCACCTGTGACATACTCGGAGGCAAATCCAACCGATATGCAACAGTGCCAACTTTTTCCGGAATCTCAAACGGTCCAATATATCTCGGTGCTAACTTACCCTTCTTGCCAAATCTCATCACACCCTTCATCGGAGATACTTTCAGAAAAACGAAATCTCCAACCTGAAACTCCACATCTCTGCGCCTAGGATCCGCATAACTCTTATGTCTGCTAACTGCGGTCTCTAACCTGCGCTTGATCACGGCGACTTTCTCTGCAGCATCTTGAACCATCTCTGGTCCAGTCAAAGCTCTCTCACCGATCTCATCCCAACTCAATGGGGATCTACACTTCCTTCCATACAACGCCTCATATGGTGCCATGCCAATACTGCTATGGTAGCTGTTATTATATGCAAACTCAACAAGCGACAAATGATCATCCCAGCTAACTCCCAAATCTAAGACACACATCCTCAACATATCTTCCAGTGTCTGGATCGTCCTCTCAGACTGACCATCTGTCTGAGGATGAAAAGCAGTACTGAAATCCAACCTAGTGCCCATCGCTTCTTGCAACTTCTGCCAAAAACGAGAAGTAAACACTGAACCTCTATCTGACACAATGGACACAGGTACTCCATGAAGGCATACAATATGCTTCACGTACAACTTCGCCAATCTAGCAACTGAATATGTGGCTTTCACAGGCAAGAAATGTGCAGACTTCGCCAATCTGTCTACAATCACCCAGATGGAATCGTATCCATCCTTCGAACGAGGTAAACCGACCACAAAATCCATAGCTATCCTTTCCCACTTCCACTCGGGAATAGGAAGAGGCTGAAGCTTCCCAGAAGGCTTCTGATGTTCGACTTTCACTTGCTGACAAGTCAAGCACTTAGCAACATAATCAGCAACATCCTTCTTCAATCCATCCCACCAGTATAGATCTCTGATACTGTGGTACATCTTAGTAACACCAGGATGAACGCTGTAAGCTATAGAATGTGCTTCCTCTAGGATCTCTTCTCTCAAATCATCCACATCAGGAACACACAATCTACCACTGATCCACAACACACCATCATCATCGAGTGTGAAATCAGTGAACTTCCCTGCTCTGACATTCTCTGCAAGCTCTTCCAGAATAGGATCTCGGCTCTGAGCTGCTTTAATCCTATCCCTTAGTACAGATCGTACTTTAAACTGAGCTAACAGTCCACCTGATCTACTGATCTTCATCATCAGACCTTGATCCACTATCAGATGCAATTCCTGGATCAATGGTCTCCTCTCAACACCGATGTGAGCAAGACTACCTGAGGACTTCCTACTCAAGGCATCTGCTACCACATTAGCCTTACCCGAATGGTAAAGAATCTCACAATCATAATCCTTCAACAGTTCCAACCATCTTCTCTGCCTCAAATTCAAATCTCGCTGCTGAAAAATGTACTTAAGGCTCTTGTGATCAGTAAATATCTCACAAGTCACCCCGTACAAATAATGTCTCCAAATCTTCAAAGCAAAGATCACTGCAGCCATCTCCAGATCATGTGTAGGATAGTTCTGCTCATGCTTCTTCAACTGCCTCGAAGCATAGGCTATCACCCTTCCATTCTGCATCAACACACAACCAAGACCAATTCTAGAGGCATCACAGTAAACTGTGAACTTATCCACACTATTAGGAAAAGCTAATACTGGCGCTGTGGTCAACTTCTCCTTCAACAACTGAAAACTATTCTCACAAGCTTCTGACCACTCGAATCTAACATTCTTCTGAGTCAAGCGAGTCATAGGGGCTGCAATCCTGGAAAAATCCTGCACAAACCGCCTATAATACCCGGCTAAACCCAGAAAACTCCGAATCTCAGTAACTGAAGTAGGTCTAGGCCACTCAGATACTGCCTCAACCTTCTGTGGATCAACCTGAATACCTTCTTTAGACAGTACGTGTCCAAGAAAAGAAACACTCTCCATCCAGAAATCACACTTCGAGAATTTAGCATAAAGCTGATGATCTCTCAGTGTCTGTAGTACAATCCTCAAATGATATACGTGCTCTTCCATACTCCTTGAATATACCAGTATATCATCAATGAAGACTACCACAAACTGATCCACATACGGTCGGAATACTCTGTTCATCAGGTCCATAAAAGCTACTGGTGCATTAGTCAAACCAAAAGACATCACCAGAAACTCATAATGACCATAACGAGTGCGGAACGCTGTCTTAGGAATATCAGCTTCACTGATCCGCAGCTGATGATAACCCGACCTCAAGTCGACCTTAGAAAAGAATTGTGCACCCTGGAGCTGATCAAACAAATCATCTATCCTCGGGAGAGGATACTTGTTCTTCACTGTCACCTTATTCAACTCTCTGTAGTCAATGCACAGTCTCAGGGTACCATCCTTCTTCTTCACAAACAGGACTGGTGCACCCCAAGGAGAAACACTAGGTCTGACGAAACCCTTATCCAACAACTCTTGCAACTGCTCCTTCAACTCTCTCAACTCTGCAGGAGCCATACGATAGGGTGGCATAGATATAGGAGTAATACCTGGAACCACATAAATACAGAACTCAATCTCTCTATGAGGTGGTAAACCTGGCAACTCCTCGGGAAAAAACATCAGGAAACTCACAAGCAACAGGAACATCTGTGAGTGACAACTTCTCCACTGACGTATCCCTGACCAATGCCAAAAACCCCTGACAACCTTTCTTCAACAACTTCCTAGCTGAAATAACAGAAATAAGATTCTGAGGTGCTGAACTCCTGTCACCAACAAACTTAAAATCTTCTTCACCAGGAATTCTAAAAGTCACCTCCTTATTCCTGCAATCAACCACGGCAAAGTGCTGAGACAACCAATCCATTCCCAAAATAACATCGAACTCCATCACATCCAACAAAATCAAATCAGCGGGTAATTCTCTATCTCCCACGAGAACTGGACAACCAGAAAGAACAATATCGGTGTCCAAAGAATCACTCAGAGGAGTGGCAACAGACAAGGGAAAAGCCATCCTCGAAGCTTGCCAACAAGATTTAGAAGCAAAAATAGGAGAAACAAACGAATGCGTGGCACCCGGATCAAACAAAACCAAAGCATCCAGGTAACAAACAGAAAGAATACCTGCCACGACTGCATTAGATGCCTGAGCATCCTGCTGAGTCAGATGAAAAACTCTGGCCTGGCCTCGACCTCCCTGCTGACTGGTAGAAGCCTGGCCAACACCTCTAGCACCTCCTCTAGTACCTCTACCACGACTCTGCTGTGGAACAAACTGAGTAGAACTCTGATGCTGGGCTGGTGGTAATTGAAATGGCACGGGCGCTGCACTAGCAATCGACTGCTGTGGGAATCGCGGAATCTGCTGCTGCTGATATCCGGGATAAGGACACGATCTGGCAAAATGTCCTGTCTGCCCGCATCTGAAACATGTCAGCGGTGTCAGATAACACGGTCCCTGATGGACTCTACCACAAGTCTGACAAACACTGGCCGCTGATCCAGAACTACGACCACTGCTGCTACTCGAAGCACCTGATCCAAATCTGAATGATCTACGCTGACCTCCACGACCATGTCTACTGCTCCGATGCACTCGCTGCTGCTGTCTCTGACTCTGCTGAGTCGAACCTCGTTGCTGACTACTCGAACCAACATGAAAACTCGAATATGGAGTAGCCTGCGATCCACTCGACTGAACTCCCAACTGGTAATAATCAGGCATCGCTCCCTGCCTAACTAACCTCAGCTCAATCTCCTTAGCTAGCTCAATCACCGACTCGAGAGTAAGACCTGCTGTGGGCATACCAGCAAAAGCTGAACCCAAACCAGTAACATACGTAGTAACAGCGAAATACTGATCTTGCATCAGATCCTCAGCATATCTACCCAGACGAAGGAACTCTCGGGTATACTCCTCTACTGATCGATCTCCACGAGAAATACTGGTCAGACGAAGACGATAGCTCAAACGAAGAGGCTCTGGACAAAATCTCCTCATGAATCGCTCTCGAAACTGAGCCCATGTCATCGTCATCATATAAGGCTGGATCATCTGAATAAACCAATCCAAGGCTGATCCCTCGACAGACAACTCAACGATCATGATCCTCTGGTACTCGGTATGAGCAGTCCGAGTCCTAGTCTCAATCGCATGCAGAAAATCTAAAGGATCAGAAGTCCCATCAAAAGCAATCCTGCCAACTCTGGCATAGAACAAAGCTGCCTCAGGGTCAGACATACCCTGCTGATAGGCAGGCTGAACAGGCTGAACAACTGGAGGAACAGGAACATCAAAATCAGGCTCAACAGGCTCCTCGTCCTGTAACTCTCTCTGCCTACGGCGACCTGCCGCTCCTCGAGGTCTACCCCTGCCACGACCTCTACGTCTAACTGGCTGCTCAGGAGGTAAAACCTCGTCCTGAAAAGACTCATCATCCTCGGCCTCAACGACCGGTGGAGCGACACGCGCTCGCCTCCTCATTCTGAAAAGACAAACGGAAAGATTCAGACAAAACAGACAACGGAGGAATAACGCTGAAAACTACAGCAAGGAATACTCATCAAGACATACTCGAACCTAATACACTGCAGTAGTCCAACAAAAAACACAACTTTAAAACTAGGGCCACAACTCACAAAACTAAGCCCTGACACAGAACTCCACTCTGAAACGAACTTCGCTCTGATACCAACTTTGTCACGACCCAAAACAGGGGCCATGACCGGCGCTAGGGAACGGGAATTCTTTCGAATCCGGAACCCGTAGGAAGCCTAAAAAATAAAAATAAATATGCAATAATAACCATAAAAATATAATATGCAGCGGAAAATAAAAATCATAAATATTACAATATCATCCATATCAACTGGATTTAATTCAAAACTCATCACATCGCATATATAATCTCATAAATGTATAATCTTTATACAAATCCAGTTTTAACATAATACATCTCTTTAAAATAAAGTACATAAAATCCAATACTGTAATTTACAGCTACTGCAGTGTCTAGATAAAATAAATAAGACTCAAGTAGACAATTTACATAAAGAAGCCGGGGCGGAAGAAATCCGGCGTATCGACCTGCTACTGAGGTCTGAGGAAGTTGACTCTCCTGAAAAATAGTCAACGGAGGGGAGTCAGACCTCACTGAGTGAATTACTATAGTATATATACATACACTCTAAGTGATAATGCAAACAGTCAACAGTATATGAGTAATATGTATATATACAGGCAAGTTCATACAGATGCAGAAAAATCATTTTATATATTTTGTCTGAAAATCAACTTTTATGAAGGATCACATAGAACCCTAGAATATCGCAACTTCAGAAAAATAGTGTTAAACAACACTCTAGCCATACAGGCTCACTGATTCCAAATATATCCACTTAATCCATATGGACAGTAGACTGGCCCCGAGACACTAAGTCAACCGAGCTCCAGCAGTCTGACTGCCAGTGTGATTGGCCCCGAGACACTTGGTCAACCGAGCTCCAGCAATCACACCCAAACCACATCTCACACATATCAATAATCATAATCAAATCGATATCCACAAATAGTCAGTAATAAAGCCTAAATACTATAGGCGTACCGGTACGTACTCGGTCCTAGTGCTGCCCACTAGGTAGCACGTTCTATTGATATCCTTCAGTAATAAATAATAAAACATTCATTCACAAAAATAAATGATGCATGGATATAAATGAAATAGCAATATAAACCATATATATACCGAAAATATACCAAACATAAACCAGATATATTTTGAGTATATATATGTCAAATAAATCCAATCAAATCATGAATTAAACTAAAAATATATTTAAAAACATTTTAAATATATTTTATTAATAAAACATGTATATAATTTATTATATACCAAAAATATACCAAAAATATACTTGAATATAAATCATGTTATTTATGCATAATTAGTCAAAATAAAACATGCATTTTCTAAATCATGCATCCTAAGCATATATATATAATATAGTAACTCACCTAATGCGCTCCACGAGACAGGTCCGACGGGCCTGGTCCACTAACCCTCGGTCTCGGCGCAACTAAACAAGAAATAATTAATCGACATCAGAATAACCCTAACAGAAATCCTAGAATTCAATCTAGAGTATTAAATACAGAATCGAAAATTAGGGTTCGACTGGATATCACGTTTTATGAAAATTCTACCGGAAATCCGGCAGAACCTCCCCTGTAAAACGGACATCTCTCTACTCAAAAGAGTAGAGCCGACCCTGCAAAGAAAATACACTTCGAAAATAACACCACAATCAATCACAACCCCTCGGTCGGACTCCAGACTACAATCTGTCGACCGGGGTCCACAAACACAGAAAATATATTCAAATATACCAAAAATATCCTTAAATCATAAAAATACATTTTATAAATAAAAATTACATAATTGACCTTGAAACACTATAAAAATCGATTAAAACTCATTTTATTTGAAAAACCGTATATTATATATATAATTGAAAATAATTCACGAAAAATAGTTTTAATTAGTTAAAAATACCAAATATTTTGTAGAAATCATTTTTATATCTTAAATAAATATTAAAACCAATTAAATTACATTTTTAGACAATTTAGGGTAAAATTACCAAAATACCCCTATATATATATATATACCTAATTTACTTCAAAAATTCACTAAAAATCATACAATTATCCAAAATTAATTTTCTCAACATATTTATCAATAATATCAATAATTAAACTCAATTAACCAATTAAATTCAAATAAAAACACAATTAACTTAATTTTACAAAATCACATAAACTTCAATAATTAAAAATAAATACTTAGAAATTCATAAAAATTCCAAATAAATTCCTATAATTCATTTCAACACCTAATTCAACCATAAACTCCAATTTCATAATTTAAATAATTAATTTCCGAAAATTCGAAAATAATATTAAAATATTCAAAAATACCCAAAAATCCAAACAACCTCCAAAAATTCTACAAAAATTCATACATGAAGATTAAGCTACCAGGAACAACATTTGTGAAGGAAGTTTCCATGAATCATCCAAATTGAAGCTCAAAAAAATCGAAAACCAAAAGTGGCCGAAATATTCAACTCAAAACCTAAGCAATTCTAGACCGTTTTAGCTCAAACAAAAGCTAGAATAACACTCACCGGAGCTCAAGGAGAAGATAGAGACCGGCGGTGTCGAAAACGGTGGCCGGAGGAGGGAGAAACCACGATGGGAAGATGGGTGGTCCGGCGGTCACGCACGGGAAGAAAGAAGAAGAAGAAGAAGAAAAAGAAAAAGAAAGAAAAGGAAAGAGAAAAGAAAAGAAAAAGAAAGAAAAAGGAAAAGAAAAAGAAAAAAAAAAGAAAAAAGAAGAAAAAAAATAAATTTTAATAATTTAATAATAAATAAAATAATCAAATAATAAATAAATAATAAAATATTAGGGTAATAATAAACCCTAATTAAATAAATATACACACATAGGCTTTATTTAATAATTTAAAAATATGTATGAGTTCATGCAAGTCCGTAAATACATTTAAAATAATTAATAATACATTGTTTACGTGGAAATTTCCCCGAAAATGAAAGTCCCGGGAAAATTTTACGTAAAATACTGAAAATAATAGACAGTAATTAAAATAGGTTTAAAATACATATTAACTCATAAAAATATCATATAAAATACAAAAATCACTGACACTGCATATCCCGGTACAGTGTAAAAATATTTTAAAAAAAACACGGGATATTACAGTTTCACTTGATTTGGTCTAGATTTTCCTAGGTTTCCAATTTTTAATTTCGGCCAACTTGTGTTCTTGAATTTTTTTGAGCTTTAATTTTAATGATTCAGGAAAACTTCCTTCACAAAGATTGATCCTAGTAGCTCAATATACATGCTGTAATTTTTGTGAAATTTTTGGGAATTATTTTGATTTTTGTGAATTTTTGATTATTTTATTAATATTTTCTAATTTTCGTAAATTAATTAATTAAATTATGAAATTATGATTTATGGTGTTTATAGGTGTTAAAATGAATTTTAGAAATTTATTTTTAATTTTTATGATTTTTTTATAATTATTATGAATTTAATTAGTTTATGTGATTTTTAGAAAATTAGGGTAATTATGTGTTTTATTGAAATTAATTGGTTAATTGAGTATATTTGTTGATATTATTGAATTATATGTTAAGAAATTAATTTTTGAGTAATTATACTATTTTTAGTGAATTTTTGAATAATTATAGTGAATTTATATATAGTAGGGGTATTTTGGTAATTTGGAACTAAATTGACTAAAAATATAATTAAATTGATTTTAATAATTACTTGAGGTATAAAAATGATTTCTACAAATTATTTAGTATTTTTAACTGATTAAAACTATTTTTCATAAATTATTTTCAAATTATATATAATATACCATTTTTCTAAATAAATGAGTTTTTATCAATTTTTAATATGTTTTAGGGTTAATTATGTAATTTGGAATTATAAAATGAATTTTGGTTAATATTTATGAATTTATCGAGAATTATGGATTTTTAATACTATTTTATTAAAATTAGGGTTTTTATGTATTTATCGGTTAAATAATTATTTTCAGTGTTTTAAATATCTAAATTGCTATATTTTGGTATAATAAGGGTATTGGTGGCATTTTAAATGTGTTATGTGTTATCTCGTGAATTGTGAACCTCGGTCGGTAGAATTGTAGTTTGGAAGTCCAACCGAGGGGTTATGTGGCTGTATATTTTTGAAGTGTGTTTCTTTGCAAGACTGGCTCTACTCTTTTAGTAGAGAGATATCCATTTTACAAGGGAGGTTCTACCAAATTTTTGGTAGAATTCTCATAAAACGTGATATCCGATCGAATTCCTATTCTAATTGTCCAGTATTCTAGATCAAGTCTCTAAAATTATGTTAGACTTATTCTAATTTCGTATTGTCGTTTATTTATTGAGTTGCGCCGAGACTGAGGCCTAGTGGACCAGGCTTGTCGGACTCATCTCATGGAGCACAATAACTGTGAGTTGTTATCTTATATATACGTGTTCTAGGATGCATGTTTTTAGAAATGTATGTTTTATTTGTATAAAATATGTGTATATGGTTTAACAATTGCTTAGGTTTATTTTTGGTATATTTTAAATTATATGCATGTTTTATTAATGAATTAATCTTAAAATGTTTTTAAGTATATTTATAATTTATTTTATAACTAAATTGAATTCATTTGACGTATATACACTAGAAATATACTTGATTTATTTTTGGTATATTTTTAGTATATATATGGTTTATATTGTTATTTTAATTAATGTCATGCATCATTTATTTTATGAATGTATGGATTTATTTTTAAATGAAGAATATCAATAGAACGTGCTACCTAGTGGGCAGCACTAGGACCGAATACGTACTGGTACGACGATAGAATTTAGGTTATATTACTAACCTATTTGTGGATATTGATCAAACTGATTTGTTTGATGTGAGATGTGATTTGAGAGTGTGATTGCTGAAGCTCGGTTGACCAAGTGTCTCGGGGCCAATCACACTAATAGTTAGACTGCTGGAGCTCAGTTGACTTAGTGTCTTGGGGCCAGTCTACAGTCCAAATGGAACAAGTGAATTTATTTGGAATAAGTGAGCCTATATGGGTAGAGTTTTGTCTAACACTATTTGAGGTTGCAATCATCTAGGGTTCTATTTGATCCTTCATAATCGGGATGTTATTTTTAGTATATATATAAAATGATTTTGCTACATTTGTGTGTATTTGCCTATATATATATTTATTATATATACTATTGAATGTGTGCATTTGTCATTTAGCTATGCATATATATATATTATAACAATTCACTCAGTGAGGTCTGACTCCCCTCTGTTGAGTATTTCTCAGGAGAGTCTTCGTCTTCATACCTCAGTAGCAGACCCTTACGCTGGATTTCTTCTGCCCCAGCTTTACTATGTAATTTTCTTAATTGATTTTATTTTATATTCTAGACACTGCAGTAGTTGTTTTAGTGAGGAGTATGTTTTATAATTGTATGAGATTTGTATTTTAAAGATTTGAACTGAAATTTGTAATAAAAGATTATTTATATATGAGATGAGTTTGTTTATTTAAATGAGTTGGTGGATTATATTTATTTTATTTATGAGATTTATTTCCGCTGTAAAATATTCTATTTATGTTATTATTATTGTATGTTTTTATTTTATTTTTAAGGCTTGTTACGGGTTTCGAATTTGAAAGAATTCCCGTTCCCTAGCGCCGGTCATGCCCCTGTTTTGGGTCGTGACAAAGTTTTTATCAGAGCGGAGTTTTATGTTAGGGCCTTAGTTGTGTGAGTTGTGTCCCTAGTTTTCAATGTTGTGTTTTCTTTGAAAGTATTGTAGTGAATTAAGTTCGAGTATGTCTTGATGAGTATTCCTTGATTTAGCTTTCTGTGTATTCCTCCATTGTCTGTTTTGTCTGAATCATTCTAGTAGTCTTTTCAGAATGAGGAGGCAAGCGCGTGTCACTCCACTGGTCGTTGAGGCCGAGGATGATGAGTCCTTTCAGGATGAGGTTTTACCTCCTGAGCCGCCAGTTAGGTGTAGAGGTCGTGGCAGAGGTAGACCTCGAGGAGCGGCAGGTCACTATAGATAGAGAGAGATACAGGATGAGGAGCCTGTAGAGACTAAGTATGAGGATGTTCTTGTACCTCCAGTTGTTCTGCCTGTTCAGCCTGCCTATCAGTAGGGTATTCTGACCCTGAGGCAGCTCTATTCTATGCCAGAGTTGGCAGGATCACTTTTAATGGGACTTTTGATCCTCTAGACTTCTTCCATGCGATTGAGACTAGGACTTGGACTGCTCACACCGAGTACCAGCAGATTATGATTGTTGAGCTTTATATTAAGGGACCAGCCTTGGACTAGTTCATTCAAATGATTCAGCCTTACATGATGACAATGACCTGGGCTCAGTTCAAAGAGCGATTTATGAGGAGATCCTGCCCAGAGCCGCTTCGCATGAGTTATCATCTTCGGTTGACTAGTATATCTCGTGGTGATAGATCTGTTGAGGAGTACACTCCAGAGTTCCTCCGACTTGGTAGATATGCAGAGGACCTGATGCGAGACCAGTATTTCGCAGTCACCACATATGTCACCAGATTGGGTTCTGCATTTGCTGGTATGCCTATAGTGGGCTTTACTTTGGAGTCAATGATTGAGTTGGCTAAGGAGATTGAGCTGAGGCTAGTCAGGCAGGGAGCTATGCCTGATTATTACCAGTTGGGTGTTCAGTCAGGTGGATTTCAAACTACTCCGTACTTAAGTTTCCAGATTGGATCGAGTAGTCAGCAGAGAGGTCCAGCCCAACAGACTCAGAGACAACAGCAGCGAGTACATCGGAGTAGTAGACATGGCCATGGAGGTCAGCGTAGACCATTCAGACTCAGGTCAAGTGCTTCGAGTAGCAGCAGTGGACGTAGTTTTGGGTCAGCTACAAGTATTTGCCAGACATGCGACAAAGTTCATCAGGGACCATGTTACATGACACCGCTGACATGCTTCAGATGCTGGCAGACAGGACATTATGCTAGATCGTGTCCTTATTCTAAGTATCAGCAATCGATTGCTAGTGTTGCACCCATTCCTTTTCAGTTGCCTCCAACCTAGCATCAGAGTTCTACTTAGCTTGTTCCTCAGTAGGGTTATGGTAGAGGTGCCAGAGGTATTGGCCAGGCTTCTACCAGCTAGTAGGGAGGTCGAGCATTGGCCAGAGTTTTCCATCTCACTCAATAGGATGCTCAGGCATCCAATGTAATCGTGGCAAGTATTGTTTCTATCTGTTACCTGGATGCATGGGTTTTATTTGATTCGGGTGCCACGCATTCAATCGTTTCTCTTATTTTTGCTTCCAAGTCTTGTTAGCAAGCTTCGAGGATGGCTTTTTCTTTGTCTATTGCCACTCCTTTAAGTGATTCTTTGGACACTGATATTGTTCTTTCTGGTTGTCCAGTTCTCGTGGGAGGTAGAGAATTATCCGCTGATTTGATTCTATTGGATATAATGGAGTTTGATGTTATTATGGGTATGGATTGGTTATCTCAGCACTATGTCATTGTGGATTGTCGGAGTAAAGATGTGACTTTAAGAATTCTTGGTGAAGAAGAATTTAAGTTTGTGGGTGATAGGAGTTCAGCACCTTATAATCTTATTTCTGCTATTACAGCTAGGAAGTTACTGAGGAAAGGTTGTCAGGGATATTTAGCATTAGTCAGGGATACTTCAGTGGAGAAGTTGTCACTCACAGATGTTCCTATTGCCTGTGAGTTTCCTAATGTTTTTCCTAAGGAGTTGCTAGGTTTACCACCTCATAGAGAGATTAAGTTCTATATAGATATGGTTCCAAGTACTACTCCTATATCTATGCCACCTTACAGAATGGCTCCTGCAGAGTTGAAAGAATTAAAGGAGCAGTTGCAAGAGTTATTGGATAAGGGTTTCATTAGACCCAGTGTTTCTCCTTGGGGTGCACCAGCCTTGTTTGTGAAGAAGAAGGATGGTACCCTAAGACTATGCATTGACTACAGAGAGCTGAACAAGGTGACAGTGAAGAACAAGTATCCTCTCCCGAGGATAAATGACTTGTTTAATCAGCTACAGGGTGCACAGTTCTTTTCTAAGATTGATATGAGGTCGGGTTATCATCAGTTGCGGATCAATGAAGTCGATGTTCCTAAAACGACATTTTGCACTCAATATGGCCATTATGAGTTTCTGGTGATATCTTTTGGCTTGACTAATGCACCAGTAGCTTTTATGGACCTGATGAATAGGGTATTCAAACTGTATATGGATCAGTTTATGGTAGTCTTCATCGATGATATACTGGTGTATGTGAGAAAATAGAGGAGCATGTATATCACTTGAGGAATGTACTACAGACACTGAGAGAACATCAGCTTTATGCTAAATTCTTGAAGTGTGATTTTTGGATGGAGAGTGTTTCTTTTCTTGGACACGGTCTAAAGAAGGTATCTAAGTTGATCCATAGAAGATTGAGGCAGTGTCTGAGTGGCCTAGATCGACTTCTGTTATAGAGATTCAGAGTTTTCTGGGTTTAGTCGGGTATTATAGGAGGTTTGTATAAGATTTTTCTAGAATTGCATTCCCTATGACTCGTTTGACTCAGAAGAATGTAAGATTTGAGTGGTCAGAAGCTTGTGAGAATAGCTTTCAATTGTTGGAGAAGTTAACCACAGCCCCAGTGTTAGCTTTGCCTAATGTGTGGACAAGTTCATAGTTTATTATGATGCCTCTAGAGTTGGCCTTGGTTGTGTGTTGATGCAGAATGGTAGGGTAATAGCCTATGCTTCGAGGTAGTTGAAGAAGCATGAGTAGAACTATCCTACACATGACCTTGAAATGGCTGCAGTGATCTTTGCTCTCAAGATCTGGAGACACTATTTGTATCGGGTGACTTATGAGATTTTTATTGATCACAGGAGCCTTAAGTACATTTTCCAGTAGAGAGATCTGAATCTGAGGCAAAGGAGATGGTTGGAACTGTTGAAAGATTATGACTGTGAGATTTTATATCATCTGGGCAAGGCTAATGTGGTAGTAGACGCCTTGAGTAGGAAGTCCTCAGGCAGTCTCGCTCATATCAGTGTAGAGAAGAGACCGTTGATCCAGGAGTTACATCTACTAGTGGATCAAGGTCTAATAATGAAGCTTAGTAGGTTAGGTGGACTGCTAGCTCAGTTTAAGGTGTGATATGTACTGAGAGATAGGATTAAGGCAGCTCAGAACCAAGATCCTATTTTAGAAGAGCTTGCAGAGAATGTTCGAGCAGGGAAGTTCACTGATTTCACACTCAATGATGATGGTGTTTTTATGGATCAGTGGTAGATTATGTGTTCATGATGTGGATAATTTAAGAGAAGAGATCTTAGAGGAAGCACATTCTACAGCTTATAGCGTACATCCGGGTGTCACTAAGATGTACCACAGTATCAAAGACTTGTACTGGTGGAATGGACTGAAGAAGGATGTCGCTGATTATGTTGCTAAGTGCTTGACATGTCAGCAAGTGAAAGCTGAGCATCAGAAGCCTTCGGGGAAGCTTCAGCCTCTTCCTATTCCTGAGTGGAAGTGGAAAAGGATAGCTATGGATTTTGTGGTTAGTTTACCTCATTCTAAGGATGGATACAATTCCATCTGGGTGATTGTAGACAAGTTGACCAAGTCTGCACATTTCTTGCCTGTGAAAGCCACATATTATGTAGCTAGATTGGCGAAGTTGTATGTGAAGCATATTGTATGCCTTCATGGAGTACCCATGTCCATTGTGTTAGACAAAGGTTCGGTATTTACCTCACATTTTTGGCAGAAGTTGCAGGAAGCGATGGGCACTAAGTTGGACTTCAGTACTGCTTTTCATCCTCAGACAGATGGTCAGTCTGAGAGGACGATCCAGACACTGGAAGATATGTTGAGGATATGTGTTTTGGATTTGGGAGGTAGCTGGGATGATCAGTTGCCACTCATAGAGTTTGCATATTATAACAGCTACCATAGCAGTGTTGGGATGGCACCATATGAGGCGTTGTATGGAAGGAAGTGTAGATCCCCTTTGAGTTGGGATGAGATTGGTGAGAGAGCTTTGACTGAACCTCAGATGGTTCAGGATGCTGTAGAGAAGGTTGCTATGATCAAGAACAGATCAGAGACCATAGTTAGTAGGTAGAAGAGCTATATGGATCCTAGCGCAGAGATGTAGAATTTTAGGTTGGAGACTTTATTTTCCTGAAGGTGTCTTTGATGAAGGGTATGGTGATATTTGGCAAGAAGGGTAAGTTAGCATCGAGATATGTAGGACCGTTCGAGATTCTGGAGAGAGTTGGCACTTTTTCATATCGGTTGGCTTTACCCACGAGTATATCTCAACTGCACCCAGTATTTCATATCTCGATGTTGAAGAAGTATGTCTCAGACCCTTCATACGTGTTGCAGCCCGACAGCGTGGAAGTGAATGAAGATCTGACGTTTATGGAAGAACTTATGGCAATCGTTGATTTTTAAATTTAACAGTTATGATCGAAACAAATTCCGATGGTCAAGGTTCTATGGCGCAGCAACATAATAGAGGAGCATACGTGGGAGACTGAAGCTGAGATGTGAGCTTCTTACTCGTATCTCTTTCCTTCTTGATTGTATTCATTCTTTTTCTAGAATTCGGGGACGAATTCTTGTAAAGGGGGAAGACTGTAATATCCTGAGTTTTTAAATAATTTTAAACTGCATCGGGATATGCAGTGTTAATAATTTTCATATATATTTTTTATTATTTAATTAGTTTATTATTTATTAAAGTCATTTTTAATTATTTTAAGTCTTTTACGTAAAATTTTTTCGAGAGTTTTATTTTCAGGGAAATTAAAACTTAAATAAATAAATATTAATTATTTTAGATGGTTTTGTGAATTTGCATGAGTCCATGCACGATTTTTTAAGTGTTGTATTAAAAATATATACATATACATGCATATATGCACATTTAATTAATTAGGGTTTATTTTTAATTAAATTGATATTATCTTATATAGTTTTAATAATAATTAATATGTGTATATGTATATGTATATATATATATATTATTATTTGGGTGTGTGGTGTATATTAATTTGAATATAATATTTATATATTATAATAATATAAACTATAGTTATATATATACATATAATATTTACAAAAAACAAAAGTTCACAATATTTACATTTCTGCCATTGACTTCTTCCTCTTCGTTCCCGACGACCTATCTCCATTTCCTACCATTGTCACTTTGATTTCTCACTGTCGGTGTGCCTCTCAGCCATCCTCCTCCATCTCCAGCCCACTCTGCTGCCCTTAGCTCCCTTTTCTAGCGTTGTTTGGCTGGTTTTCTTCAAAGAAACTGAAACTTGCTTCCAACTCCGATCACAATGATTTCGGCCCCCATTTGAAGTGCCACCAGTCTCTATGTCTTCCTTGAGCTTCGATGAGTGCATTTCTAAGCTTGGTTTCACTTGATTTGGTTTAGATTTTCCTAGGTTTCCAATTTTCAATTTCGGCCAACTTGTATTCTTGAATTTTTTGAGCTTTGATTTTAATGATTCAAGAAAACTTCCTTCACAAAGATTGATCCTAGTAGCTCAATCTACATGCTTTAATTTTTGTGGAATTTTTGGGAATTATTTTGATTTTTGTAAATTTTTGATTATTTTATTAATATTTTCTAATTTTCGTAAATTAATTAATTAAATTATGAAATTCTGATTTATGGTGTTTATAGGTGTTAAAATGAATTTTATAAATTTATTTTTAATTTTTATGATTTTTTTATAATTATTATGAATTTAATTAGTTTATGTGATTTTTAGAAAATTAGGGTAATTCTGTGTTTTATTGAAATTAATTGGTTAATTGAGTATATTTGTTGATATTATTGAATTACATGTTAAGAAATTAGTTTTTGAGTAATTATAATATTTTTAGTGATTTTTTGAATAATTGTAGTGAATTTATATATAGTAGGGGTATTTTGGTAATTTGATACTAAATTGGCTAAAAATATAATTAAATTAGTTTTAATAATTATTTGAGGTATAAAAATGATTTCTACAAATTATTTAGTATTTTTAACTGATTAAAACTATTTTTCGTAAATTATTTTCAAATTATATATAATATACTATTTTTCTAAATAAATGAGTTTTTATCGATTTTTAATATGTTTTAGGGTTAATTATGTAATTTGGAATTATAAACTGAATTTCAGTTAATATTTATGAATTTATCGAGAATTATGGATTTTTAATACTATTTTATTAAAATTAGGGTTTTTATGTATTTATCGGTTAAATAATTATTTTCAGTGTTTTAAATATCTAAATTGCTATATTTTGGTATAATAAAGGTATTTTTGGCATTTTAAATGTGTTCTATGTTATCTTGTGAATCGTGAACCTTGGTCAATAGAATTGTAGTTTGGAAGTCCGACCAAGGGGTTGTGTGGCTATATATTTTTGAAGTGTGTTTCTTTGTAGGACCAGTTCTACTCTTTGAATAGAGAGATATCCAGTTTACAGGGGAGGTTCTGTCAAATTTTTGATAGAATTCTCATAAAATATGATATCCGGTCGAATTCCTATTTTGATTCTGTATCCAGTATTCTAGATCGAATCTCTAGAATTACGTTATACTTATTCTAATTCCGTATTGTTGTTTGTTTGTTTAGTTGTACCGAGACCAAGGCCTAGTGGACCAGGCCCGTCAGACCTGTCTCGTGGAGCGCAATAACTGTGAGTTGTTATCTTATATATACGTGTTCTAAGATGCATGATTTTAGAAATGTATGTTTTATTTGTATAAAATATGCATATATGGTTTAACAATTGTTTAGGTATATTTTTGGTATATTTTAAATTATATGCATATTTTTTAATGAATTATTCTTAAAATGTTTTTAAGTATATTTATAGTTTATTTTATAACTAAATTGAATTCATTTGACGTATAAATACTCAAAATATATTTGGTTTATTTTTGGTATATTTCTAGCATATATATGGTTTATATTGTTATTTTAATTAATGTCATGCATCATTTATTTTACGAATGTATGGATTTATTTTTAAATGAAGGATATCAATAGAACGTGCTGTAATATCCCGTGTTTTTTTAAAATATTTTTACACTGTACCGGGATATGCAGTGTCAATAATTTTGACTGTATATACGATATTTTTATAAGTTGATATGTATTTTAAACCTATTTTAATTACTGTCTATTATTTTCAGTATTTTACGTAAAATTTTCCCGGGACTTTCATTTTCGGGGAAATTTCCACGTAAACAATGTATTATTAATTATTTTAAATGTATTTACGGGTTTGCATGAACTCATACATATTTTTAAATTATTAAATAAAGCCTGTGTGTGTATATTTATTTAATTAGGGTTTATTATTACCCTAATATTTTATTATTTATTTATTATTATTTGATTATTTTATTTATTATTAAATTATTAAAATTTATTATTTTATTATTAATTATTTATTAATATTTAATTATTTTAATTTATTTGATTTTTTTTTCTTTTTTCTTTTTTCTTTTTCTTTTCCTTTTTCTTTCTTTTTCTTTTTCTTTCTCTTTCCTTCTTCTTTCTTTTTCTTTTTCTTCTTCTTCTTCTTCTCCCATGGGTGCCCGACGCCGGCCATTTCTTCTCATCGTCGTTTCTCCCTCCTCCGGCCACCGTTTTCGACACCGCCGGTCTCTATCTTCTCCTTGAGCTCCGGTGAGTGTTATTCTAGCTTTGGTTTGAGCTAAAATGGTCTAGAATTGCTTAGGTTTTGAGTTGAAGTTTTCGGCCACTTTTGGTTTTCGATTTTTTTGAGCTTCGATTTGGATGATTCATGGAAACTTCCTTCACAAATGTTGTTTCTGGTAGTTTAATCTTCATGTATGAATTTTTGTAGAATTTTTGGAGATTGTTTGGATTTTTGGGTATTTTTGAATATTTTAATATTATTTTCGAATTTTCGGAAATTAATTATTTAAATTATGAAATTGGAGTTTATGGTTGAATTAGGTGTTGAAATGAATTATAGGAATTTATTTGGAATTTTTATGAATTTCTAAGTATTTATTTTTAATTATTGAAGTTTATGTGATTTTGTAAAATTAAGTTAATTGTGTTTTAAATTGAATTTAATTGGTTAGTTGAGTTTAATTATTGATATTATTGATAAATATGTTGAGAAAATTAATTTTGGATAATTGTATGATTTTTGGTGAATTTTTGAAGTAATTTAGGTATATATATATATATAGGGGTATTTTGGTAATTTTACCCTAAATTGTCTAAAAATGTAATTTAATTGGTTTTAATATTTATTTAAGGTATAAAAATGATTTCTACAAAATATTTGGTATTTTTAACTAATTAAAACTATTTTTCGGGAATTATTTTCAATTATATATATAATATACGGTTTTTCTAATAAAATGAGTTTTAATCGATTTTTATAGTGTTTCAAGATTTATTATGTAATTTCTACGTATGAAATGTATTTTTATGATTTAAGGATATTTTTGGTATATTTGAATATATATTCTGTGTTTGTGGACCCCGGTCGACAGATTGTAGTCTGGAGTCCGACCGAGGGGTTGTGATTGATTGTGGTGTTTATTTTTGAAGTGTATTTTCTTTGCAGGGTCGGCTCTACTCTTTTGAGTAGAGAGATGTCCGTTTTACAGGGGAGGTTCTGCCGGATTTCCGATAGAATTCTCGTAAAACGTGATATCCAGTCGAACCCTAATTTCCGATTCTGTGTTGAATACTCTAGATTGAATTCTAGGATTTCTGTTAGGGTTATTCTGATGTCGATTAATTATTTCTTGTTTAGTTGCGCCGAGACCGAGGGTTAGTGGACCAGGCCCGTCGGACCTGTCTCGTGGAGCGCATTAGGTGAGTTACTATATTATATATATATGCTTAGGATGCATGATTTAGAAAATGCATGTTTTATTTTGACTAAATATGCATAAATAACATGATTTATATTCAAGTATATTTTTGGTATATTTTTGGTATATAATAAATTATATACATGTTTTATTAATAAAATATATTTAAAATGTTTTTAAATATATTTTTAGTTTAATTCATGATTTGATTGGATTTATTTGACATATATATACTCAAAATATACCTGGTTTATGTTTGGTATATTTTCGGTATATATATGGTTTATATTGCTATTTCATTTATATCCATGCATCATTTATTTTTGTGAATGAATGTTTTATATTTAAGAATGAAGGATATCAATAGAACGTGCTACCTAGTGGGCAGCACTAGGACCGAGTACGTACCGGTACGCCTATAGTATTTAGGCTTTATTACTAACTTATTTGTGGATATTGATTTGATTATGATTATTGATATATGTGAGATGTGGTTTGTGGGTGTGATTGCTGGAGCTCGGTTGACCAAGTGTCTCGGGGCCAATCACACTGGCAGTCAGACTGCTGGAGCTCGGTTGACTTAGTGTCTCGGGGCCAGTCTACTGTCCATATGGATTAAGTGGATATATTTGGAATTAGTGAGCCTGTATGGCTAGAGTGTTGTTTAACACTATTTTTCTGAGGTTGCGATATTCTAGGGTTCTATGTGATCCTTCATAAAAGTTGATTTTCAGAAAATATATACAAAACGATTTTTCTGCATCTGTATGAAATTGCCTGTATATATACATATTACTCATATACTGTTGACTGTATGCATTATCACTTAGAGTGTATGTATATATACTATAGTAATTCACTCAGTGAGGTCTGACTCCCCTCCGTTGACTATTTTTCAGGAGAGTCAACTTCCTCAGACCTCAGTAGCAGGTCGATACGCCGGATTTCTTCCGCCCCGGCTTCTTTATGTAAATTGTCTACTTGAGTCTTATTTATTTCATCTAGACACTGCAGTAGTTGTAAATTAAAGTATTGGATTTTATGTATTTGTTTTAAAGAGATGTATTATGTTAAAACTGGATTTGTATAAAGATTATACATTTATGAGATTATATATGTGATGTGATGAGTTTTGAATTATATCCAGTTGTTATGGATGATATTGTAATATTTATGATTTTATTTTCCGCTGCATATTATATTTTTATGGTTATTATTGCATTTTTATTTTATTTTTAGGCTTGCTACGGGTTCCGGATTCGAAAGAATTCCCGTTCCCTAGCGCCGGTCATGGCCCCTGTTTTGGGTCGTGACACGTGCTCTCTAGTGGGCAGCACTAGGACCGAGTACGTACCGGGACGACGATAGAATTTATGTTATATTACTAACCTATTTATGGATATTGATCAGACTAATTTATTTGATGTGAGATGTGATTTGAGAGTGTGATTACTAGAGCTCGGTTGACCAAGTGTCTCGGGGCCAATCACACTGATAGTCAAACTGCTAGAGCTCGGTTGACTTAGTGTCTTGGGGCCAGTCTACTGTCCAAATAGAACAAGTAAATTTATTTGGAATAAGTGAGCCTGTATGGCTAAAGTGTTGTCTAACACTATTTGAGGTTACGATCATCTAAGGTTCTATTTGATCCTTCATAATTGGATGTTATTTTCAGTATATATATAAAATGATTTTGCTTCATATGTGTGTATTTGCCTGTATATATATTTATTATATATACTATTGAATGTGTGCATTTGTCATTTAGCTATGCATGTATATATATTATAACAATTCACTCAGTGAGGTCTGACTCCTCTCCGTTGACTATTTTTTAGGAGAATCTTTATTTTCAGACCTCAGTAGCAGACCCTTACGCCGGATTTCTTCTGCCCCGACTTTACTATGTAATCTGCTTACTTAATTTTATTTTATATTCTAGACATTGCAGTAGTTGTTTTAGCGAGGAGTATGTTTTATAATTGTATGAGATTTGTATTTTAAAGATTTGAACTGAAATTTGTATTAAAAGATTATTTATATATGAGATGAGTTTGTTTATTTAAATGAGTTGGTGGATTATATTTATTTTATTTATTGGATTTATTTCCGCTACAAAATATTCTATTTATGTTATTATTATTGCATGTTTTTATTTTATTTTTAAGGCTTGCTACGGGTTCTAGATTCAAAAGAATTCTCATTCCCTAGCGCCGGTCATGCCCTTATTTTGGGTCGTGACAATACTTGATATCTATATGATTGTCTTTTATTAGCTCTTGAATGTATGAAGAGAATCTTGGAGGTATATTTTTGGTTCTATCACTTTTAATATATCCTTCCCTTAATTGTGCAATGCATGCTGCATTATCTTCATACAAAATTATTGGACTTTTATTGATTGAAAAACCATAAGGTTCTTAAATATGATGTGTCATTGATCTAATCCACACACACTCTCTACTTGCTTCATGTAGTGCAATAATCTCAGAATGATTTGAAGAAGTAGCGACAAGCGTTTATTTTTGGGAACACCAAGAAATTGTCGTTCCGTTATTTGTGAACACATAGCCTAGTTGAGATTTCGCTTTATGAGGATCAGATAAATACCTTGTGTCTACATAACCAACCAATTCTTTTTTTGAATTATTAGAATAAAATAAAACCAAATCAACATTTCCTCGAAGATATCGAAGTATATGTTTGATCCCTTTCCAATGCCTTTTTGTTAGAGCTGAACTGAACCTTGCTAATAAATTGACTGCAAAAGAAATGTCAGGTCTAGTACAATTAGCAAGATACATTAGAGCTCCAATGGCACTGAGATATGGAAATTCAGAATCAAGAATTTCTTCATTTTCTTCACAAGGTCGAAATGGATCAATCTTAATATTGAGTGATTTGGCGACCATTGCAGTACTTAAAGGATTTGCTTTATCCATATTAAAGCATTTCAAGATCTTTTCTGTGTAATTTGATTGATGTACAAATATCCCATTGTGCATTTGCTCAATGTGTAAACCAAGGCAATACTTGGTTTTTCCAAGATCTTTCATTTAAATTGTCATGACCTAAAACTAAGGGGTCATGACCGGCGTTAGGGAACATGAATTCTTTCAAATCCAGAACCTGTAGCAAGCCTTAAAAATAAAAGCAAGCAATATAATAAAATAAATAAAATATTCGTGCAGTGGAAATTAAATCTCGAATGTAAAATAATAATTCTTCAGCTCATTTAATAACATAAATTTCATCTCATATATAATAAAGTCTTTAATTATAATTTTTTTTAGTTTAACAATCTGAAAACTTAAATCTCATACATACATATTATAAATACAGCTATCATGACCCAAAACAGGGGCCATGACCGGCGCTAGGGAATGGGAATTCTTTCGAATTCGAAACCCGTAGCAAGCCTAAAAATAAAATAACATACAATAATAATTATTATATATAATGCAGTGAAAATAAAAATCATAAATATCCCGAAATAATATCAATCTCCCATATATAAATCTTTTAATACAAATCCAGTTCAAGTATAATACAATATCTCGCATAAATATAATACATAAAATCCCACAATTAATTTACAACTACTGCAGTGTCTAGATTGTATAAAAATAAGACTCAAGTAAGCAGTTTACACAAAGAAGCCGGGGCGGAAGAAATCCGGCGTATGGGCCTGCTACTGAGGTCTGAAGATGATGACTCTCCTGAAAAATTAGTCAACGGAGGGGAGTCAGACCTCACTGAGTGAATTATTATAATATATATACATGCATACTAAATGTCAATGCACACAGTCAATAATATATATATATATATATATATATATATATATATATATATATATATATATATATAATATGTATGTATACAAACAGATACACACAGATGCAATAAAATCATTTTTATATATTTTGTCTGAAAACCACTAGTTATGAAGGATCAAATAGAACCCTACGATATCGAAACCTCAAACAGTGTTAGACAACACTCTAGCCATACAGGCTCACTTATTCCGAATATATCCACTTAATCTATTTAGACAGTAGACTGGCCCCGAGACACTAAGTCAACTGAGCTCCAGCAGTCTGACTGCCAGTGTGATTGGCCCCGAGACACTTGGTCAACCGAGTTCCAGCAATCACACCTCCAAACCATATCTCACACATCAAATAATCAGATTCAATCAATATCCTCAAGCAGGTTAGTAATATAGCCTAAATGCTATAAGCGCACCAGTACGTACTCGGTCCTAGTGCTGCCCACTAGGTAGCATGTTCTATTGACATCCTTCATTAATAAATATAAAACATTCATTCACAAATAAATGATGCATGAATTTAAATAAAATAACAATATAAACCATATATATACTGGAAATATACCAAAAGTAAACCAGGTATATTTCGAGTATATATATGTCAAATGAATCCAATCAAATTATAAATTAAGCTAGAAATATATTTTAAAACATTTTAAATATAATTTATTAATAAAACATGCCTATAATTTAATATATACCAAAAATAAACCAAAATAAACTAAATATAAACTTAAGTAATAATCAAATTATTTATGCATATTTAATCAAAATAAAACATGCATTTCTAAATCATGCATCCTAAGCATATATATATAAAATAGCAACTCACAAATTAGTGCGCTCCACGAGATGGATCCGACGGGCCTGGTCCACTAGCCCTCGGTCTCGGCGCAACTAAACAAACAAAAACGACAAAAATCAGAATAACCCTAACAGAAATCCTAGAATTCGATCTAGAATATTAAACATAGAAACAAAATTAGGGTTCGACTGGACATCACGTTTTATGAGAATTCTACAGAAAATTCGACAGAACCTCCCCTGTAAAACGGACATCTCTCTACTCAAAGAGTAGAGCCGACCCTGCAAAGAAACACACTTCGAAAATAAACACCACATCTCATTCACAACCCCTCGGTCGGACTTCAAACTACAGTCTACCGATCGGGGTCCACAAACGCAGAATAAATACAGAAATACCAAAAATACCCTTATAACATAGAAATACATTTTATAGGTAGAAATTACATAATTAACCTTTAAACACAATAAAAACCGATAAAAACTCATTTTATTAGAAAAACCGTATATTATATATATAATTGAAAATAATTCACGAAAAATAGTTTTAATTAGTTAAAAATACTAAATAATTTTTAGAAATCATTTTTATACCTTAAATAATTATTAAAACCAATTAAATTACATTTTTAGACAATTTTGTGTAAAATTACCAAAATACCCCTATATATGTAAATATACTAAAATTACTTCAAAAATTCACCAAAAATAGTATAATTATCCAAAACTAATTTTCTCAACATATTTATCAATAATATCAATAATTAAACTCAATTAACCAATTAAATTCAATTAAAAACATAATTAACCCTATTTTCCAAAATTTCATAAACTTAAATAATTCAAAATAAATACTTAGAAATTCATAAAAATTCCAAATAAATTCCTATAATTAATTTTAACGCCCATAATTATCATAAAACACAATTTCATAATTTATTTAATTAATTTCCGAAAATTAGAAAATAATATTAAAATATTAAAAAATACCCAAAAATCAAAATAATCTCCAAAAATCCCACAAAAATTCACACATGTAGATTAAGCTACTAGGATCAACATTTGTGAAGAGATTTTTCATGAATCAATCAATTCAAAGCTCAAAAAAATCAAAAATCCTAATATGGCCGAAATCAAAAATTCAAAACCTAAGCAAATCAAGACCATTTAAGCTCAAACCAAAGCTAGAATCACACTCAACGGAGCTCAAGGAGAAGAAAGAGACCGGCGGTGTCAAAAACGATGGCCGAAATCATCATGATCGATGGTGGCTCGACTTTCGGCTTCTCTGCCCAAAAATGGCTTCCAGGCGCCGGAATTAGCTGCTATAGGCGGCGAGGAAGGCTGGGAAAGGTGGTGGCACACTGGACGGCACACCAACGGCAAGGGAACGGCGTGACAGACGGCGGTTGGCGGTGAGGAAGGTGATCGGGGAAGAAGATGTACATGGGGGCAAAATGATAATTTTTCAAAAGTTTTGATTTTTGATGTATTATATGTATATATATATACTTTATACTATATATTAAAATAATATTAAATTACACACATTAAATATACACCACACACATATAATTTAATATGTTAATAATTTATACTAAATAAAAATAATTAAATAACAATTAAACTAATAAATAATTAATAAAATATTAGGGTAATATTAAACCCTAATTAAATAAATAATTACATGTATACACGGTGTTTAATATTTTAAAATATGTATGAGTTCATGCAAGTCCGAAAATATATTTAATATAATTAATAATAAATTATTTACGTGAAAATTTCCCCGAAAATGAAAGTCTCGGGAAAATTTTATGTAAAGCACTTAAAATAATACACAATAATTAAAATAGGTTTTAAATACATATCAACTCGTAAAAATATCATAATTTATATACAAAAATTATTAACACTACATATCCCGGTACAGTGTTAAAATGTTTAAAAATACAGGATATTACAACAGCTCACTAAAACAACTACTGCAGTGTCTAGAATACAAACTAAACTCAAGTACGCAGTTTACATAATGAAGCTGGAGAGAAAGAAATCCGGCGGACAGGTCTACTGTTGAGGTCTGAGGATGAAGACTCTTCTGAAAAATATCAACAGAGGGGAGTCAGACCTCACTGAGTGAATTGTTATAATATATATACATGCATAAAAAAATGAAAAATGCAGACACTCAACAGAATATATATGTCACGACCCAAAACAAGGGCCATGACCGGCGCTAGGGAACGAGAATTCTTTCGAATCCGGAACCCGTAGCAGGCCTAAAAATAAAATAAAACATGCAATAGTAATAACAATATATAATGCAGCGGAAATGAAAATCATAAATATCACAATAGTATTTTCACCAACTGGATTTAAGTTAAATCTCATCTCATATATATATATCTTTTAATACAAATCCAGTTCACATGATACAATATCTCACATAAATAAAATACATAAAATCCCACAATAAATTTACAACTACTGCAGTGTCTAGATTATAAAAATAAGACTCAAGTAAGCAGTTTACAAAAAGAAGCCGGGGCGGAAGAAATCCGGCGTACAGGCCTGCTACTGAGGTCTGAAGATGTTGACTCTCCTGAAAAATTATCAACGAAGGGGAGTCAGACCTCACTGAGTGAATTACTATAATATATATACATACACACTAAATGACAATGCATACAGTCAACACTATATATAATATGTATATATACAGGCAAATTCACACAGATGCAGTAAAAATCATTTATATATATTTTTATTGAAAATCACAGTTTATGAAGGATCAAATAGAACCCTATGATATCGCAACCTCAATCAGTGTTAGACAACACTCTATCCATACAGGCTCGCTTAATCCAAATATATCCACTTAATCCATTTAGACAGTAGACTGGCCCCGAGACATTAAGTCAACTGAGCTCCAGCAGTCTGACTGCCAGTGTGATTGGCCCCGAGACACTTGGTCAATCGAGCTCCAGCAATCACACCTCCAAACTATATCTCACACATCAAATAATCATATCTAATCAATATCCGCAAATGGTTAGTAATATAGCCTAAATGCTATAGGCGTACCGGTACGTACTCAGTCCTAGTGCTGCCCACTAGGTAGCACGTTCTATCGATATCCTTCATTAATAAATATAAAACATCCATTCACAAATAAATGATGCATGAAATTAAATAAAACAACCATATAAACCATATATATACTGAAAATATACCAAAAGTAAACCAGGTATATTTTGAGTATATATGCGTCAAATAAATCCAATTAAATCATAAATTAAGCTCGAAATATATTTAAAAACATTTTAAATATAATTTATTCATAAAACATGCATATAATTTAATATATACCAAAAATATACTTAAATACAAATCACGTTATTTATGCATATTTAGTCAAAATGAAACATGTATTTCTAAAATCATGCATCCTAAAGCATATATATATAAAATAGTAACTTATAAATTAGTGCGCTCCACGAGATGGATCCGACGGGCCTGGTCCACTAGCCCTCGGTCTCGGCGCAAAAACAAACAATAAATAACAGACATTAGAATAACCCTAACAGAAATCCTAGAATTCGATCTAGAATATTAAACACATAATTGAGATTAGGGTTCGACCGAACATCACGTTTTATGAGAATTCTACTGAAAATTCGGCAGAACCTCCCCTGTAAAATGGACATCTCTCTACTCAAAGAGTAGAGCCAACCCTGCAAAGAAACACACTTCAAAAAACAAGCTCAACACAGATCCACAACCCCTCGGTCGGACTCCAAACTACAATCTACCGACCGGGGTCCACAAACAAATAACAATTCTGAAAATATCAAAAATACCCTTAAATAATAGAAATTCATTTTATACGTAGAAATTACATAATTATCCTTTAAACACATTAAAAACCGATAGAAACTCATTTTATTAGAAAAATCGTATATTATATATATAATTGAAAATAATTCACGAAAAATAGTTTTAATTAGTTAAAAATATTAAATAATTTTTAGAAATCATTTTTATACCTTAAATAACTATTAAAACCAATTAAATTATATTTTTAGCCAATTTTGTGTAAAAATACCAAAATACCCCTATATATATAAATATACTATAATTACTTCAAAAATTCACCAAAAATAGTATAATTATCCAAAATTAATTTTCTCAACATATTTATCAATAATATTAATAATTAAACTCTATTAACCAATTAAATTCAAATAAAAACACATTTAACCTAATTTTCCCAAAATTACATAAACTCAAATAATTCAAAATAAATACTTAGAAATTCATAAAAATTCCAAATAAATTCCTATAATTCATTTCAACACCTAATTTAACCATAAAACACAATTTCATAATTTAAATAATTAATTTCCGAAAATTAGAAAATAATATTAAAATATTAAAAAATACCCAAAAATCTAAATAATCTCCAAAAATTCTACAAAAATTCATACATGTAGATTAAGTTAAGGGGAAAAATATTTGTGAAGGGACTTTTCATGAATCAATCAATTCGAAGCTCAAAAAAATAAAAAACCCTAATATGGCCGAATTTGAAAATTTGAAACCTAAGCAAATCAAGACCATTTAAGCTTAAACCAAAGCTAGAATCACACTCATCGGAGCTCAAGGAGAAGAAAGAGACCAGCGGTGTCAAAAACGGTGGCCGAAATCATGGTCAACGACGAGGAAAAGAAGTTTCGGCCAAAAGAAGAAAATGGGGCTTGCCGGCGCCGGGGAAGGAGGCTGGGGCGGCGGAGTGGCTGGCTGGGGAAGGTGGAGCTACTGGCAGCACATCGATGGCCAGGGATCGGGAGTTACAGCGGTGAGGGGAAGGGGTCGCGTGGGAATAAGAAGAAGAAGAAGAAGAAAAAGAAAAAGAAAAGAAAAGAAAAAGATAAAGAAAAGAAAAAGAAAAAGAATAAAGAAAAAAGAAAAAGGAAAAAGAAATAATAAAATATTATGTATATATTATAATATAGTGTATAAATAAAATATGTGGAAAAATTGCACACCACACATTATTATATTAATTTAATAAACAAATAATAATAAAATATTAGGGTAATATATATTAAACCCTAATTAAATAAATATATACACACATAGTCTCTATTTAGTAATTTAAAAATATGTATGAGTTCATGCAAGTCCGAAAATATATTTAAAATAATTAACAATAAATTATTTACGTGAAAATTTCCCCGAAAATGCAAGTCCCAGGAAAATTTTACGTAAAGTACTATAAACAATACACAATAATTAAAATAGGTTTTAAATACATACCAACTCGTAAAAATATCATATAATATACATATGAAAATTATTAACACTGTATATCCCGGTACAGTGTAAAAATATTTTAAAAACACGGGATATTACAGTCTTCCCCCCTTACAAGAATTCGTCCTCGAATTCCAGAAAGAAAAGATTACAGGATCAGGAAGGAAAGAGATACGGGTAAGAAGCTCGCATCTCAGCTTCAGTCTCCCACGTATGCTCCTCAACTCTGTTGCTATGCCACAGAACCTTGACCATCGGAATCTGCTTCGATCGCAACTGTCGAACTTGATAGTCTACGATCGCCACAGGTTCTTCCACAAATGTCAAATCTTCACTCACTTCTACACTGTCAGGCTACAACACGTGTGAAGGGTCTGAGATATACTTCCTCAACATCGAGATATGAAATACTGGATGCACTTGTGACATACTCGGAGGCAAATCCAACCGATATGCAACAGTGCCAACTCTCTCCAGAATCTCAAACGGTCCAATATATCTCGGTGCTAACTTACCCTTTCTACCAAATATCATCACACCCTTCATCGGAGATACCTTCAGAAAAACAAAATCTCCAACCTGAAACTCCACATCTCTGCACCTAGGATCCGCATAACTCTTCTGCCTGTTAACTGCGGTCTCTAATTTGCGCTTAATCACGGCGACTTTCTCTGCAGCATCCTGAACCATCTCAGGTCTAGTCAAAGCTCTCTTACCAATCTCATCCCAACTCAAAGGGGATCTACACTTCCTTCCATACAAAGCCTCATATGGTGCCATGCCAATACTTTTATGGTAGCTGTTATTATATGCAAACTCAACGAGTGGCAAATGATCATCCCAGCTACCTCCCAAATCCAAGACACACATCCTTAACATATCTTCCAGTGTCTAGATCGTCTTCTCATACTGACCATCTGTCTGAGGATGAAAAGCAGTATTGAAATATAACCTAGTGCCCATCGCTTCTTATAACTTCTGCCAAAAATGAGAAGTAAACACTAAACCTCTATCTGACACAATGGACACAGGTACTCCATGAAGGCACACAATATGCTTCACATACATCTTCGCCAATCTAGCAACTGAATATGTGGCTTTCACAGGCAAGAAATGTGCAGACTTCGTCAATCTGTCTACAATCACCCAGATGGAATCGTATCCATCCTTCGAACGAGGTAATTTGACCACAAAGTCCATAGCTATCCTTTCCCACTTCCACTCGGGAATAGGAAGAGGCTGAAGCTTCCCAGAAGGCTTCTGATGTTCAGCTTTCACTTGTTGACACATCAAGCACTTCATAACATAATCAGTGACATCCTTCGTCAATCCGTCCCACCAGTATAGATCTCTAATACTGTGGTGCATCTTAGTAACACCTGGATGTATGCTATAAGCTGTAGAATGTGCTTCCTCTAGGATCTCTTCTCTCAAATCATCCACATCAAGAACACATAATCTACCACTGATCCACAACACACCATCATCATCAAGTGTGAAATCAGTGAACTTCCCTACTCGAACATTCTCTGCAAGCTCTTTTAGAATAGGATCTCAGCTCTGAGTTGCTTTAATCCTATCCCTCAGTACAGATCGTACTTTAAACTGAGCTAGCAGTCCACCTAATCTACTAATCTTCATCATCAGACCTTGATCCACCATCAGATGCAGCTCCTGGATCAATGGTCTCCTCTCAACACTGATGTGAGCAAGACTGCCTGAGGACTTTCTACTCAAGGCATCTGCTACCACATTAGCTTTACTTGGATGATATAGAATCTCACAGTTATAATCCTTTAACAATTCCAACCATCTTCTCTGCCTCAAATTCAAATCTCTCTGCTGGAAAATGTACTTAAGGCTCTTGTGATCAGTAAATATCTCACAAGTCACCCCGTACAAATAATGTCTCCAGATCTTCAAAGCAAAGATCACTGCAGCCATCTCAAGGTCATGTGTAGGATAGTTCTGCTCATGCTTCTTCAACTGCCTCGAAGCATAGGCTATCACCCTTCCATTCTGCATCAACACATAACCAAGGCCAATTCTAGAGGCATCATAGTAAACTGTGAACTTATCCACACTATTAGGCAAAGCTAACACTGGCGTTGTGGTCAATTTCTCCTTCAACAACTGAAAACTATTCTCACAAGCTTCTGACCACTCAAATCTAACATTCTTCTGAGTCACGTGAGTCATAGGGGCTGCTATTCTAGAAAAATCCTGCACAAATCGCCTATAATACCCGACTAAACCCAGAAAACTTCGAATCTCAGTAACAGAAGTAGGTTTAGGCCACTCAGACACTGCCTCAATCTTTTGTGGATCAACATGAATACCTTCTTTAGACACCACGTGTCCAAGAAAAGAAACACTCTCCATCAAGAAATCACACTTTGAGAATTTAGCATAAAGCTGATGATCTCTCAGTGTCTGTAGTACAATCCTCAAGTGATATACATGCTCCTCCATACTCCTCGAATAAACCAGTATATCATCAATGAAGACTACCACAAACTGATCCACATATGGTCTGAATACCCTGTTCATCAGGTCCATAAAAGCTGTTGGTGCATTAGTCAAACCAAAAAACATCACCAGAAACTCATAATGGCCATATCTAGTGTGAAATGCTGTCTTAGAAACATCGGCTTCACTAATCCGCAGCTGATGATAACCCGACCTCAAGTCAACCTTAGAAAAGAACTGTGCACCCTGTAGCTAATCAAACAAATCATCTATCCTCAGGAGAGGATACTTGTTCTTCACTGTCACCTTATTCAGCTCTCTATAGTCAATGCACAGTCTCAGGGTATCATCCTTCTTCTTCACAAACAGGACTGGTGCACCCCAAGGAGAAACATTGGGTCTAATGAAACCTTTATCCAATAACTCTTGCAACTGTTCCTTCAACTCTTTCAACTCTGCAGGAGCCATTTTGTAGGGTGGCATAGATATAAGAGTAGTACTTGGAACCACATCTATACAGAACTCTATCTCTTTGTGAGGTGGTAAACCTGGCAACTCCTCGGGAAAAACATCAGGAAACTCACAAGCAACAGGAACATCTGTGAGTAATAACTTCTCCACTGAAGTATCCCTGACCAATGCCAAATATCCCTGACAACCTTTCCTCAATAACTTCCTAGCCGTAATAGCAGAAATAAGATTATGAGGTGCTGAACTCCTATCACCCACAAATTTAAAATCTTCTTCACCAGGAATTCTGAAAGTCACCTCTTTATTCCTGTAATCTACCACGGCATAGTGCTGAGATAACCAATCCATTCCCAAAATAACATCAAACTCCATCACATCCAACAAAATCAAATCAGCGGGTAATTCTCTATCTCCCACGAGAACTGGACAACCAGAAAGAACAATATCGATGTCTAAGGAATCGCTCAGAGGAGTGGCAATAGACAAAGGAAAAGCCATCCTCGAAGCTTGCCAATAAGATTTAGAAGCAAAAATAGGAGAAACAAACGAATGCGTGGCACCCAGATTAAACAAAACCCATGCATCCAGGTAACAAACAGAAACAATACCTGCCACGACTGCATTAGATGCCTGAGCATCCTGCTGAGTGAGATGGAAAACTCTGGCCTGACCTCGACCTCCCTGCTGACTGGTAGAAGCCTGGCCAACACCTCTGGCACCTCCTCTAGTACCTCTACCATGACTCTGCTATAGAACAAACTGAGTGGAACTCTGATGTTGAACTAGTGGCAACTGAAATGGAACGGGTGCAGCACTAGCAATCGACTGCTGTGGGAATCACAGAATCTGCGACTGCTGATACCCAGAATAAGGACACGATCTGGCAAAATGTCCTATCTGCTCGCATCTGAAGCATGTCAGTGGTGTCAGATAACACGGTCCTTGATGGACTTTACCATAAGTCTGGCAAATGCTGGCAGCTGATCCAGAACTACGACCACTGCTGTTGCTCGAAGCACCTGATCCAAATCAGAATGATCTACGCTGACCTCCATGGCCATGTCTACTGCTCTGATGCACTCGCTGCTGCTATCTCTGACTCTACTGAGTCGAACCTCGCTGCTGACTACTCGATCCAACATGAAAACTTGAATACGGAGTAGTCTGCAATCCACTCAACTGAACTCCCAGCTGGTAGTAATCAGGCATCGCTCCTTGCCTAACTAGCCTTAGCTCAATCTCCTTTGCTAACTCAATCATAAACTCCAGAGTAAGGCCTGCTGTAGGCATACCAGCAAAAGCAGAACCCAAACCAGTAACGTATGTAGTGACTGTGAAATACTGATCTCGCATCAGATCCTCTACATATCTACCCAGACGAAGAAACTCTCAGGTGTACTCCTCTACAGATCGATCTCCATGAGAAATACTGGTCAAACAGAGACGATAGCTCAAACAAAGCGGCTCTGGACAAAATCTCCTCATAAATCGCTCTCGAAACTGAGCCCAGGTCATCGTCATCATATAAGGCTGGATCATCTGAATGAACCAATCTAGGGCTGGTCCCTCGACAGACAACTCAACGATCATGATCCGCTGGTACTTGGTATGAGCAGTTCGAGTCCTAGTCTCAATCGCGTGCAGAAAATCTAACGGATCAGAAGTACCATCAAAAGCAATCCTGCCAACTCGGGCATAAAACAAAGCTGCCTCAAGGTCAGACATACCCTGCTGATAGGCAGGCTGAACAGGCTGAACAACTGGAGGAACAGGAACATCAAATTCAGGCTCAATAGGATCCTCGTCCTGTAACTCTCTCTGCCTACGGTGACCTACCGCTCCTCGAGGTCTACCTCTGCCACGACCTCTACGTCTAACTGGTTGCTCAGGAGGTAAAACCTCATCCTGAAAAGACTCATCATCCTCGGCCTCAACGACCGGTGGAGCGACACGCGCTCGCCTCCTCATACTGAAAAGACAACAGAACGATTCAGACAAAACAGACAACGGAGGAATAACGTTGAAAACTAAGCAAGGAATACTTATCAAGACGTACTCGAACCTAATACATTGCAGTAGTTTAACAGAAAACACAACTCTGAAAACTAGGGCCACGACTCACACAACTAAGCTCTGACATAGAACTCCTCTCTGATACCAACTTTGTCACGACCCAAAACAGGGGCCATGACCGGCGCTAGGGAACAGGAATTCTTTCGAATCCGAAACCCGTAGCAAGCCTAAAAATAAAATAAAACATGCAATAGTAATAACAATATATAATGCAGCGGAAATGAAAATCATAAATATCATAATAGTATTTTCACTAACTGGATTTAAGTTAAATCTCATCTTATATATATCTTTTAATACAAATCCAGTTCACATGATACAATATCTCACATAAATAAAATACATAAAATCCCACAATAAATTTACAACTACTGCAGTGTCTAGATTATAAAAATAAGACTCAAGTAAGCAGTTTACACAAAGAAGCCGGGGCGGAAGAAATCCGGTGTACATGCCTGCTACTGAGGTCTGAAGATGTTGACTCTCCTGAAAAATTATCAACGGAGGGGAGTCAGACCTCACTGAGTGAATTACTATAATATATATACATACATACTAAATGACAATGCATACAGTCAACACTATATATAATATGTATATATACAGACAAATTCACACAGATGCAGTAAAAATCATTTATATATATATTTTTTGAAAATCACAGTTTATGAAGGATCAAATAGAACCCTATGATATCGCAACCTCAATCAGTGTTAGACAACACTCTAGCCATACAGGCTCGCTTAATCCAAATATATCCACTTAATCCATTTAGACAGTAGACTGGCCCCGAGACACTAAGTCAACTGAGCTCCAGCAGTCTAACTGCTAGTGTGATTGGCCCCGAGACACTTGGTCAACCGAGCTCCAGCAATCACACCTCCAAACTATATCTCACACATCAAATAATCATATCCAATCAATATCCGCAAATGGTTAGTAATATAGCCTAAATGCTATAGGCGTACCGGTATGTACTCAATCCTAGTGCTGCCCACTAGGTAGCACGTTCTATCGATATCCTTCATTAATAAATATAAAACATCCATTCATAAGTAAATGATGCATGAAATTAAATAAAACAACCATATAAACCATATATATACCGAAAATATATCAAAAGTAAACCAGGTATATTTCGAGTATATATACGTCAAATAAATCCAATTAAATCATAAATTAAGCTCGAAATATATTTAAAAACATTTTAAATATAATTTATTCATAAAACATGCATATAATTTAATATATACCAAAAATATACTTAAATACAAATCACGTTATTTATGCATATTTAGTCAAAATGAAACATGTATTTCTAAAATCATGCATCCTAAAGCACATATATATAAAATAGTAACTCACAAATTAGTGCACTCCACGAGATGGATCCGATAGGCCTGGTCCACTAGCCCTCAGTCTCAGCATAACTAAACAAACAATAAATAACCGACATTAGAATAACCCTAACAGAAATCCTAGAATTCGATCTAGAATATTAAACACAGAATTGAGATTAGGGTTCGACCGGACATCATGTTTTACGAGAATTCTACCAAAAATTCGACAGAACCTCCCCTGTAAAATGGACATCTCTCTACTCAAAGACTAAAGCCGACCCTGCAAAGAAACACACTTCAAAAAATAAGTTCAACACAAATCCATAACCCCTCGGTCGGACTCCAAACTACAGTCTACCGATCGAGGTCCACAAGCACAAAATAATTATGAAAATACCAAAAATACCCTTAAATAATAGAAATTCATTTTATTCATAGAAATTACATAATTATCCTTTAAACACATTAAAAACCGATAGAAACTCATTTTATTAGAAAAATCGTATATTATATATATAATTGAAAATAATTCACGAAAAATAGTTTTAATTAGTTAAAAATATTAAATAATTTTTAGAAATCATTTTTATACCTTAAATAACTATTAAAACCAATTAAATTACATTTTTAGCCAATTTTGTGTAAAATTACCAAAATACCCTTATATATATAAATGTACTATAATTACTTCAAAAATTCACCAAAAATAGTATAATTATCCAAAATTAATTTTCTCAACATATTTATCAATAATATTAATAATTAAACTCAATTAACCAATTAAATTCAAGTAAAAACACATTTAACCTAATTTTCCCAAAATTACATAAACTCATATAATTCAAAGTAAATACTTAGAAATTCATAAAAATTCCAAATAAATTCCTATAATTCATTTCAACACCTAATTTAACCATAAAACACAATTTCATAATTTAAATAATTAATTTCCAAAAATTAGAAAATAATATTAAAATATTAAAAAATACCCAAAAATCCAAATAATCTCCAAAAATTTTACAAAAATTCATACATGTAGATTAAGCTAAGGGGAACAACATTTGTGAAGGTACTTTTCATGAATCAATCAATTCAAAGCTCAAAAAAATCAAAAACCCTAATATGGCCGAATTCGAAAATTTGAAACCTAAGCAAATCAAGACCATTTAAGCTCAAACCAAAGCTAGAATCACACTCACCGGAGCTAAAGGAGAAGAAAGAGACCGGCGGTGTCAAAAACGATGGCCGGAATCGTGGTCGACGGCGAGGAGAAGAAGTTTCGGCCAAAAGAAGAAAATGGGGCTTGCCGGCACCGGGGAAGGAGGCTAGGGGCGACGGAGTGGCTAGCTGGGGAAGGTGGAGCTGCTGGTGGCACATCGATGGCCAAGGATCTGGAGTTGTAGCGGTGAGGGGAAGGGGTCGAGCAATAATAAAATATTATTATTATGTATATAATAAGATATTATTAAAATAAAATATTATTATTATTTTATTATGTATTATGTATATAATAAGGAAAAAGAAAAAGAAAAAAGAAATAATAAAATATTATGTATATATTATAATATAGTGTATAAATAAAATATGTGAAAAAATTGCTCATCACACATTATTATATTAATTTAATAAACAAATAATAATAAAATACTAGGGTAATATATATTAAACCCTAATTAAATAAATATATACACACATAGGCTCTATTTAGTAATTTAAAAATATGTATGAGTTCATGCAAGTCCGAAAATATATTTAAAATAATTAATAATAAATTATTTATGTGAAAATTTCCCCGAAAATGCAAGTCCCGGGAAAATTTTACGTAAAGTACTGTAAACAATACACAATAATTAAAATAAGTTTAAATACATACCAACTCGTAAAAATATCATATAATATACATATGAAAATTATTAACACTGTATATCCCGGTACAGTGTAAAAATATTTTAAAAACACGGGATATTACAATATATAATAAATATATATGCAGGCAAATACACACAGATGCTGAAATCACTTTATATAATACTGAAAAATATTAGTTTATTGTCATGACCCAAACTAGGAGTCATGACCAACACTAGGGAACGGGAATTCTTTCGAATCCGGAACCCGTAGCAAGCCTAAGAAAATAAAATCATGCAATAATTAAATAAAAATATGATAGAATTAAAATTTTTCAAATCAATATTAAAGTAAATTCTCCAAATCCTTTCATAAATGTATACATATTCATACAATGTTCAAATACAATTTCTCAGAGTATTTAATATCCAAACAAAATACTATACTTCCAAAGATTATAACACTACTACTGCAGTTTCTAGAATACAATTCAAAGTTCAGAATATACATTTGCATAAAATAGCCTAGACTGAAGAACACCGGTGAGGAACTCTACAACTAAGGTCTGACGATATGGGATCTCCTGAAAAAATAATTGAGGGGGGTCAGACCTCACTAAGTGAATTATTATACTATATATGCATGCAAACTAAACTATGACAATAAGCCATTCTTATATATATATATATATATATATATATCTACACACACACACACACATTTCACACGAATACCAAACTCTACTTTTATAAATATACTACATGTAGAAAATGTTTGATTAAATTCATGAAGGATCCATAGAACCCTAATAATAACAACCTCAACAACCCCATCATCACTCTAGCCATGCAGGCTCACTTAATTCCAAATAGAACACTTATTCCAATCTGGACAGCAGACTGGCCCCGAGATATTAAGTCGACTGAGCTCCAGTAGTCTGGCTGTCAGTTTGATTGGTCCCGAGACACTTGGTCAATCGAGCTCCAGCAATCACACTATCTATCACCTCACATCTCAATCAACCCAATAGATCATTCAATTCACTTATGGAGAGTTAACTGGCCTCGAGACACTAAGTCAATCGAGCTCCAGCAGTCTGACTGTCAGTGTGATTGGCCTCGTAATCACACTATCTAACGTACCATTAATCTTAGTCAAATAAATTAAATCAATTATAATCACCCAATTTTAACTCTCACTCAATCCTTATCTATCGTACCGGTACGTACATAGTTCTAGTGCTACCCACTAGGAAGCACGTTCTATTGATATCCTTCACTTAGAATAAATCATTCATTCCGAAAATAATTAATGTAGAACAATATTCATAATAGTAAAACCAACCATATATATATATATATATATATGTGTGTGTGTGTGTGTGTGTGTCAAATAAAATATGAAATAAACTAAAGATAAATCATTAATATAGTTAAAAACAATTTAAATTAACAATAATATAACATGCATTATCTTAAAAATATACTTAAATATGCAAAAGATATACCCTGAGTACACAAATCATTTAATAAAACATTTATGTATAAATATTCATTTAAATACGTGTTTGTGTTTAACATATATTCACAAATATACTAAAAATAACCTAATTATCTATCATGCATATATCAAAAATAAACCTTAAATATACCACTAATGTGTTAGGTTTAATTTAATAATAAAACATGTATTTATTTGGAAATAAATAAAAAATATACCAAAAACAAACTTAAAAATAATTTAAGTGTAGGTTTATAATTTAACATGCAATTATTTAAGAATAAACCTAACATCTACTGAAACTATACCTGAAGTATACTAATCATTTAATAAAATAATTATGTCTAAGTGTACATTTTAAAACATGTGTATATTACTCAAATGTATTAAACATAAACCTAATTGTTTAATGTGTATATATCAAACTAACATGCATAATTATTTAATATGCATATATATAAAAATGCAACCCTAGATATACCAAAAATATTATAATTTAAATCCCTTTTTAAACATACAATGAAAATGAAAATTTCTAAATAATGCACCCTATATGCAGTGCATATATATACAGTATAATAACTCACATGTTAGCACTCCACGAGACAAACTCGACGGGCCTGATCCATTAGGCCTCGGTCTCGGTGCAGCTAGACAAACAAATGACAACATGAATCAGAATAAATTTAACGAAAATTCTAAAGACTTGATCTAGAATTTTAGACACATAATTAGAATAGGAATTTGACCGGACATCACATTTTATGAGAATTCTACCGAAAATCCAACAGAACCTACCCTGTAAAACGGACATCTCTTTACTTAAAGAGTAAAGCCGGTCCTGCAAAGAAATACACTTCGGAATAAACACAGAATTCCAACCACAATCCCTTGGTCGGACTCCAAACTACAATTCACCGATCGAGGTTCACAATTCACAGAATATACACAAAACACATTTAAATGTCATAAATACCAAAAATACCCTTGAATAATCAAAATATAATAAATTAGATATTTAAAATACTGAAAATAATTATTTCACTGATAATTATAATAAAAATCAAAATTTTAATAAAATATTATTAAAATTCAACAAATTCTCAATAAATTCATAAAAATCAACTAAAACACATTTTATAAATCCAAATTACATAATTAACCCTAAAACATACTAAAAATCAATAAAAACCCATTTATTTAGAAAAATAGTATATTATATATAATTTGAAAATAATTTACAAAAAATAGTTTTAATTAGTTAAAAATACTAAAAATTTGCAGAAATCATTTTTATAGCTCAAATAATTATTAAAACCAATTTAATTATATTTTTAGCCAATTTAGTATAAAATTGCCAAAATACCCCTATATATATAAATTTACTAAAATAAATCCAAAAATTCACCAAAAATAATATAATTACTCAAAATTAATTTTCTCAACATATATCTCAATAATATCAATAAATATACTCAATTAACCAATTAATTTCAATTTAACACACAATTAACCCTATTTTTTAAAATTACATAAACTTAATAAATTCCAAATAAATATATAAAAATTCACAAAAATTAAAAATAAATATCTATAATTAATTTCAACTCCTATAATCACCATAAAACACAATTTTATAATTTAATTAATTAATTTTCGAAAATTAGAAAATATTAATAAAATAATAAAAAATTCACAAAAATTAAAATAAATTCCAAAAATTCTAAAAAAATTACAGCATGTAGACTAAGCTTCGACGAATAAATTTTGTGAAGGAAGTTTTCATGAATCAATCAAATTGAAACTAAAAAAAATTCAAAACCCAAAATAGCTGATTTAAAGAAATTGAAACGTAAGCAATTCTAGACCAAATCAAGTGAAACAAAGCTTGGAATCACACTCACTAGAGATCAAGGTGAAGATAGAGACCGAGAACATCAAATTTGGTGGCTGGAAAGTGCTTGTTCGGAGCTAAGTCGATTTTTTGGTTTCTTGATGAAAATTCGGCTAAACAATGTCGGAAAAGAGTGTTTCAAGTGGTGGAAATGGCTGGAGGTCGAGGAGGAAAGCTGAGGGGGTATGGTAATAGCAAGAAAACCAGCTTGAAAGTGGCTGGAGATGGCATTGGGAAGAAGAAGATGCAAGAGGGGCAAAATCGTAAATAAGACAACTTTTGTTTTTTTAATTAAAATTTGTGTATATATATATATATATATATATGTCCACACTATATTATAGTAATATATATATTCCCACACACAAATAATACTCACCACACAAATATTTTAATATATTTAATAATTTATACACTTAAAATTAATTAATTAATACAAAAATTAAATAATAAAATTAAGAAAATTAATTAAGCTCTAATTAATTTAAATAAGTACACATTTATACAATTTATTTTAGCACTTTAAAATTATATATGAGTTCATGCAAATTTATAAAACTAGTCAAAATAAAGTATTAAATTATTTACATGTCAATTTCCCCGAAAATACAATTTCTGGGAAAATTTTACGTAAAGTACTTAAAATAATATAAAATAATTAAAATTAGCTTTAAACAAACAACAAAGTCATAAAATATCATAAATATATATAAAAAAATTATTAACACTGCATATCCCGATGCAGTATAAAAATATTTAAAACTCGGGATATTACAGTCTTCTCTCCTTACAAGAATTCATCCTCGAATTCCAAAAGGAAAACTACAAGATCAAGAAAGGAAGAGATACAGGTAAAAAAACTCGTATCTCAACTTCAGTCTCTAATGTAAGCTCTTTCACTTGCCACGTCACGGAACCTTGATCCTCTGAATCTAGTTCGAACATAACTATCGAGCTTGATAATTTACAATCACAACTGATTCCTTCTCAAACTTCATATCTTCATTCAGTTCTATATTGTTCAACAAGTCTCATTACACCATTTTTCGGAGACATCTTCAGAATTACAGTCTTTGATCTGAAACTCCATATCTCTGCATCTAGGATCCATATCGCTCTTCTGATCACAGCAACTTCTTCACTGTATTCTGAACCATCTCATATCTAATTAAGACTTCTTTCCATAAAAGCCTCAAGTGGTGCCATTCCAATACTGCTATGGTAGTTGTCATTATAAGCAAATTCTATAAGTAGCATATAATCAACCTAGCTACCTTCTAGATCCAAAACACACCTCTTCAACATACTGTTTAGTGTCTGGATCGTCCTCTCAAACTGTCATCTATCTGAGGATGAAAAGTAGTATTGAAATCCAACCAGGTGTCTATTACTCTCCACAATCTCTGCTAAAATTAAAAGGTAAACATTATAGCTTTACCATATACAATGGACACAGGTAGTCCATGTAGGCATAAAATATGCTTCATATGCAGCTAAGCCCACTTAGTTGTTGAATAAGTGGCTTCCACTCGCCAACAATTAGCTGACTTGGTCAATTTGTCTACAATCATTCCAACGGAATCATATTCACCCTTCGAACGAGGTAACCAACCATAAAAATTATTACAATTCTCTCTCATTTCCACCTAAATTCAAAAGAGATCGAAACTTCCCAGAAGACTTCTGATGTTTAGCTTTCACCGGCTGGTAATTTTAACACTTAGAAATACAATCAGTCACCTCCTTTTATAATCCAACCCACTAGTACTGATCCTGAATACTGTGATAATTCTTAATAATCATCTGGATGTACACTGCAAGTTCATTTTCACAACTTATATAGAATCCCTTTCTCAGATTACAACATCAACCCTGTATCATTAACTTGGGCATCTCCTATCAACAGATCATTCTATGGTGATATGTCATGATGACATGCTATGATGAATGTCATGATGAGATGATATAATGAAATGTTATAATGAAATGCTAGAATGAAATGTCATGATGAAATGCTATAATGAGATGATATGATGATAGGATGATATCAAGCCTTATCCTCTAAAGTTCACATAACCCTCAGATCAATCAGTCTTCTTCAGTACTTAGAAGCTGTTCTAACAAACATCTATTCACACAATCTTCCCATTCTTTTGAGTTATGCGGGTCATAGGAGCTGCAATTCTAAAGAATTCTATTTAGATTTCCTATGATACCTAATTAAACCCAGAAAATTACAGATCTCAATGGATTCAGTCAGTCTGGGCCGCTCAGATGCTGTTTTGATCTTTTGTGGATCAACCCGAATTTTATCTTTAAATGCCACAATTCTAAGAAAAACAACACTCTCTACCCAATGATCACACTTCCTGAATTCAGCATAAAGTTGACATTCTCTTAGTGTCTATAGTATAGTCCTCAAGTGATATACATGCCCTTTCATTCACTTCAAATACACTAGTATATCATTAATGAAGATTACTACAAACTGATCCATAACTAATGATAACCCAACTTCAAATCAACTTTAGAAAAGAACTGTGCACCCTATAGCTGATTAGATAGGTCATCTATCCTCAAAAGAGGATACTTGTCCTTCACTGTTACCCTTTTCATCTCTCTATAGTCAATGCATAGTCTTAAGGTACCATCCTTCTTCCTTACAACAGGACTAGTGCACCCCAAAGAGAAACATAAGGTCTAATAAAACCATGCTTATACAGCTCTTGTAATTGCTTCTACAGCTCTACAAGAGTCATTTTGTAGGGCTACATTGAAATAGGAGTTATATCAGGAATCACATTGATATAGAATTCAATCTCTGTAAAGTGGTAAACCTGGTAACTCATAAGCAATTAAAACATCTAGGAGAGACAACTTCTCCACTGAAGTATACGCAACTAGAGCCAGATATTGCTGACAACCCTTTCACATCTCATCAAGATTAATTACACCCAAAAGACTGAATTCACAATAACTCTTTGAATCTCAATTTTTGGTTCAAATGCCAATATATTACACTTAATCTTGTAACACATAATTCTACCAGTCTCCTCTTATACTGTATTACATCTTCAACATGACGTATCAGATTGAAGAGTTTACATGTAATCTTCTTAACTGATTGCTCTTCCCTTACTCTATGCAATAGCTGATACAGGTAATTATCCTTCCTTAAAGGTGGATGGAAGTATCTTAGAAATCCCCCTTTAACTCAAATTATATGTTGCGGTCAGAACTGACAGCTTGCCATAAAGAGTACAAGAGTGTTTCGTCTTCATTAGACATTTTCCAATTCCCCCATCAAAGCATATCAAACAATTGCCAAACTTGATTAAATGCTATCAAGCCCTTATTAATCTCGGCTCTCGTAGTCATAATTACTGCACGTTCAAGTCCAAAAGGAATGCTTGTACTGCTTACAATGACTACCTTAACCCTTGAGTTATAGTTGCCTCTAACCTACCCCTATACTAGATAGGTGTAGTAGTGTCACGACCCAAAACAGGAGTCATGACCGGCGCTAGGGAACGGGAATTCTTTCGAATCCGGAACCCGTAGCAAGCCTAAAAATAAAAAAAATAAATCATGCAATAACAATAACCATAAAAATATAGTATGCAGCGGAAAATAAAATCATAATATTACAATATCATCCATATCAACTGGATTCAATTCAAAACTCATCACATCGCATATATAATCTCATAAATGTATAATCTTTATACAAATCCAGTTTTACTATAATACATCTCTTTAAAACAAATACATAAAATCCAATACTTTAATTTACAACTACTACAGTGTCTAGATAAAATAAATAAGACTCAAGTAGACAATTTACATAAAGAAGCCGGGGCGGAAGAAATCCGGCGTATCGACCTGCTACTGAGGTCTGAGGAAGTTGACTCTCCTGAAAAATAGTCAACGGAGGGGAGTCAGACCTCACTGAGTGAATTACTATAGTATATATATACATACACTCTAAGTGATAATGCATACAGTCAATAGTATATGAGTAATATGTATATATACAGGCAAGTTCATACAGATGCAGAAAAATCATTTTATATATTTTGTCTGAAAATCAACTTTTATGAAGGATCACATAGAACCCTAGAATATCGCAACCTCAGAATAATAGTGTTAAACAACACTCTAGCCATACAGGCTCACTAATTCCAAATATATCCACTTAATCCATATGGACAGTAGACTGGCCCCGAGACACTAAGTCAACCGAGCTCCAGCAGTCTGACTGCCAGTGTGATTGGCCCCGAGACACTTGGTCAACCGAGCTCCAGCAATCACACCCAAACCACATCTCACACATATCAAATAATCATAATCAAATCAATATCCACAAATAAGTTAGTAATATAGCCTAAATACTATAGGCGTACCGGTACGTACTCGGTCCTAGTGCTGCCCACTAGGTAGCACGTTCTATAGATATCCTTCATTAATAATATAAATCATTCATTCACAATAAATGATGCATGAATTTAAATAAATCAACAATATAAACCATATATATACCGAAAATATACCAAACATAAACCAGGTATATTTTGAGTATATATATACGTCAAATAAATTCAATCAAATCATGAATTAAACTAAAAATATATTTAAAAACATTTTAAATATATTTTATTAATAAAACATGTATATAATTTATTATATACCAAAAATATACCAAAAATATACTTGAATATAAATCATGTTATTTATGCATATTTAGTCAAAATAAAACATGCATTTTCTAAATCATGCATCCTAAGCATATATATATAATATAGTAACTCACCTAATGCGCTCCACGAGACAGGTCCGACGGGCCTGGTCCACTAACCCTCGGTCTCGGCGCAACTAAACAAGAAATAATTAATCGACATCAGAATAACCCTAACAGAAATCCTAGAATTAAATCTAGAGTATTCAACACAGAATCGGAAATTAGGGTTCGACTGGATATCACGTTTTACGAGAATTCTACCGGAAATCCGGCAGAACCTCCCCTGTAAAACGGACATCTCTCTACTCAAAAGAGTAGAGCCGACCCTGCAAAGAAAATACACTTCAAAAATAAACACCACAATCAATCACAACCCCTCGGTCGGACTCCAGACTACAATCTGTCGACCGGGGTCCACAAACACAGAATATATATTCAAATATACCAAAAATATCCTTAAATCATAAAAATACATTTCATACGTAGAAATTACATAATAAATCTTGAAACACTGTAAAAACCGATTAAAACTCATTTTATTTGAAAAACCGTATATTATATATATAATTGAAAATAATTCCCGGAAAATAGTTTTAATTAGTTAAAAATACTAAATATTTTGTAGAAATCATTTTTATACCTTAAATAAATATTAAAACCAATTAAATTACATTTTTAGACAATTTAGGGTAAAATTACCAAAATACCCCTATATATATATATATACCTAATTTACTTCAAAAATTCACCAAAAATCATACACTTATCCAAAATTAATTTTCTCAACATATTTATCAATAATATCAATAATTAAACTCAATTAACCAATTAAATTCAAATAAAAACACAATTAACTTAATTTTACAAAATCACATAAACTTCAATAATTAAAAATAAATACTTAGAAATTCATAAAAATTCCAAATAAATTCCTATAATTCATTTCAACACCTAATTCAACCATAAACTCCAATTTCATAATTTAAATAATTAATTTCCGAAAATTCGAAAATAATATTAAAATATTCAAAAATACCCAAAAATCCAAACAATCTCCAAAAATTCTACAAAAATTCATACATGTAGATTAAACTACCAGGAACAACATTTGTGAAGGAAGTTTCCATGAATCATCCAAATTGAAGCTCAAAAAAATCGAAAACCAAAAGTGGCCGAAATATTCAACTCAAAACCTAAGCAATTCTAGACCGTTTTAGCTCAAACAAAAGCTAGAATAACACTCACCGGAGCTCAAGGAGAAGATAGAGACCGGCGGTGTCGAAAACGGTGGCCGGATGAGGGAGAAACGATGGTGGCAAAAATGGTGGTCCGGCGGCACCCACGGGAGAAGAAAGAAGAAGAAGAAGAAAAAGAAAAAGAAAGAAAAGGAAAGAGAAAGGAAAAGAAAAAGAAAGAAAAAGGAAAAGAAAAAAAAAGAAAAAAAAATAAAATAAAATAAAATAAATAAAATATTAATAAATAAATAATAATAAAATAATAAATTTTAATAATTTAATAATAAATAAAATAATCAAATAATAATAAATAAATAATAAAATATTAGGGTAATAATAAACCCTAATTAAATATACACACACAGGCTTTATTTAATAATTTAAAAATATGTATGAGTTCATGCAAACCCGTAAATACATTTAGAATAATTAATAATAAATTGTTTACGTGAAAATTTCCCCGAAAATGAAAGTCCCGGGAAAATTTTACGTAAAATACTGAAAATAATAGACAGTAATTAAAATAGGTTTAAAATACATATTAACTCATAAAAATATCATATAAAATACAAAAATCACTGACACTGCATATCCCGGTACAATGTAAAAATATTTTTAAAATTACGGGATATTACAGTCTTCCCCCCTTACAAGAATTCATCCTCGAATTCTAAAAATAAGATTACAGAATCAGGAAGGAAAGAGATACGGGTAAGAAGCTCGCATCTCAGCTTCAGTCTCCCACGTATGTTCTTCAACTCTGTCGCTACGCCACAAAATCTTGACCATCGGAATCTGCTTCGATCTCAACTGTCGAACTTGATAATCAACGATCGCCACAGGTTCTTCCACAAACGTCAAATCTTCACTCACTCCCACACTGTCAGGTTGCAACACATGTGAAGGATCTGAGATATACTTCCTCAACATCGAGATATGAAATACTGGATGCACTTGTGACATACTCGGAGGTAAATCCAACCGATATGCAACAGTGCCAACTCTCTCCAGAATCTCAAACGGTCCAATATATCTCGGTGCTAACTTACCCTTCCTACCAAATCTCATCACACCCTTCATCGGAGATACTTTCAGAAAAACGAAATCTCCAACCTGAAACTCCACATCTCTGCGCCTAGGATCCGCATAACTCTTCTGTCTGCTAACTGCGGTCTCTAATCTCCGCTTGATCACGACGACTTTCTCTGCAGCATCCTGAACCATCTCTGGTCCAGTCAAAGCTCTCTCACCAATCTCATCCCAACTCAATGGGGATCTACACTTCCTTCCATACAACGCCTCATATGGTGCCATGCCAATACTGCTATGGTAGCTGTTATTATATGCAAACTCAACAAGCGACAAATGATCATCCCAGCTACCTCCCAAATCCAAGACACACATCCTCAACATATCTTCCAGTGTCTGGATCGTCCTCTCAGACTGACCGTCTGTCTGAGGATGAAAAGCAGTACTAAAATCCAACCTAGTGCCCATCGCTTCCTGCAACTTCTGCCAAAAACGAGAAGTAAACACCGAACCTCTGTCTGACACAATGGACACAGGTACTCCATGAAGGCATACAATATGCTTCACGTACAACTTCGCCAATCTAGCAACCGAATATGTGGCTTTCACAGGCAAGAAATGTGCAGACTTCGTCAATCTGTCTACAATCACCCAGATGGAATCGTATCCATCCTTCGAACGAGGTAAACCGACTACAAAATCCATAGCTATCCTTTCCCACTTCCACTCGGGAATAGGAAGAGGTTGAAGCTTCCCAGAAGGCTTCTGATGTTCGGCTTTCACTTGCTGACACGTCAAGCACTTAGCAACATAATCAGCAACATCCTTCTTCAATCCATCCCACCAGTATAGATCTCTGATACTGTGGTACATCTTAGTAACACCAGGATGAACGCTGTAAGCTGTAGAATGTGCTTCATCTAGGATCTCTTCTCTCAAATCATCCACATCAGGAACACACAATCTACCACTGATCCACAACACACCATCATCATCGAGTGTGAAATCAGTGAACTTCCCTGCTCTGACATTCTCTGCAAGCTCTTCCAGAATAGGATCTCGGCTCTGAGCTGCTTTAATCCTATCCCTCAGTACAGATCGTACTTTAAACTGAGCTAACAGTCCACCTGATCTACTGATCTTCATCATCAGACCTTGATCCACCATCAGATGCAACTCTTGGATCAATGGTCTCCTCTCCATACCGATGTGAGCAAGACTACCTGAGGACTTCCTACTCAAGGCATCTGCTACCACATTAGCTTTACCCGGATGGTAAAGAATCTCGCAATCATAATCCTTCAACAATTCCAACCATCTTCTCTGCCTCAGATTCAAATCTCGCTGCTGGAAAATGTACTTAAGGCTCTTGTGATCAGTAAATATCTCACAAGTCACCCCGTACAAATAATGTCTCCAAATCTTCAAAGCAAAGATCACTGCAGCCATCTCCAGATCATGTGTAGGATAGTTCTGCTCATGCTTCTTCAACTGCCTCGAAGCATAGGCTATCACCCTTCCATTCTGCATCAACACACAACCAAGACCAATTCTAGAGGCATCACAGTAAACTGTGAACTTATCCACACTATTAGGCAAAGCTAATACTGGCGCTGTGGTCAACTTCTCCTTCAACAACTGAAAACTATTCTCACAAGCTTCTGACCACTCAAATCTAACATTCTTCTGAGTCAAGCGAGTCATAGGGGCTGCTATCCTGGAAAAATCCTGCACAAACCGCCTATAATACCCGGCTAAACCCAGAAAACTCCGAATCTCAGTAACTGAAGTAGGTCTAGGCCACTCAGATACTGCTTCAACCTTCTGTGGATCAACCTGAATACCTTCTTTAGACACTACGTGTCCAAGAAAAGAAACACTCTCCATCCAGAAATCACACTTCGAGAATTTAGCATAAAGCTGATGATCTCTCAGTGTCTGTAGTACAATCCTCAAGTGATATACATGCTCTTCCATACTCCTTGAATATACCAGTATATCATCAATGAAGACTACCACAAACTGATCCACATACGGTCGGAATACTCTGTTCATCAGGTCCATAAAAGCTGCTGGTGCATTAGTCAAACCAAAAGACATCACCAGAAACTCATAATGACCATATCGAGTGCGGAAAGCTGTCTTAGGAATATCAGCTTCACTGATCCGCAGCTGATGATAACCCGACCTCAAGTCAACCTTAGAAAAGAATTGTGCACCCTGGAGCTGATCAAACAAATCATCTATCCTCAGGAGAGGATACTTATTCTTCACTGTCACCTTATTCAGCTCTCTATAATCAATGCACAGTCTCAGGGTACCATCCTTCTTCTTCACAAACAGGACTGGTGCACCCCAAGGAGAAACACTAGGTCTGATAAAACCCTTCTCCAACAACTCTTGCAACTGCTCCTTCAACTCTCTCAACTCTGCAGGAGCCATACGATAGGGTGTCATAGATATAGGAGTAATACCTGGAACCACATCAATACAGAACTCAATCTCTCTATGAGGTGGTAAACCTGGCAACTCCTCGGGAAAAACATCAGGAAACTCACAAGCAACAGGAACATCTGTGAGTGACAACTTCTCCACTGACGTATCCCTAACCAATGCCAAAAACCCCTGACAACCTTTCCTCAACAACTTCCTAGCTGAAATAACAGAAATAAGATTCTGAGGTGCTGAACTCCTATCACCAACAAACTTAAAATCTTCTTCACCAGGAATTCTAAAAATCACCTCCTTATTCCTGCAATCAACCACGGCAAAGTGCTGAGACAACCAATCCATTCCCAAAATAACATCGAACTCCATCACATCCAACAAAATCAAATCAGCGGGTAATTCTCTATCTCCCACGAGAACTGGACAACCAGAAAGAACAATATCGGTGTCCAAAGAATCACTCAGAGGAGTGGCAACAGACAAAGGAAAAGCCATCCTCGAAGCTTGCCAACAAGATTTAGAAGCAAAAATAGGAGAAACAAATGAATGCGTGGCACCCGGATCAAACAAAACCAAAGCATCCAGGTAACAAACAGAAAGAATACCTGCCACGACTGCATTAGATGCCTGAGCATCCTGCTGAGTCAGATGAAAAACTCTGGCCTGGCCTCGACCTCCCTGCTGACTGGTAGAAGCCTGGCCAACACCTCTGGCACCTCCTCTAGTACCTCTACCACGACTCTGCTGTGGAACAAACTGAGTAGAACTCTGATGCTGAGCTGGTGGTAACTGAAATGGCACGGGTGCTGCACTAGCAATCGACTGCTGTGGGAATCGCGGAATCTGCTGCTGCTGATATCCGGGATAAGGACACGATCTGGCAAAATGTCCTGTCTGCCCGCATCTGAAGCATGTCAACGGTGTCAGATAACACGGTCCCTGATGGACTCTACCACAAGTCTGACAAACATTGGCCGCTGATCCAGAACTACGACCACTGCTGCTGCTCGAAGCACCTGACCCAAATCTGAATGATCTACGCTGACCTCCACGGCCATGTCTACTGCTCCGATGCACTCGCTGCTGCTGTCTCTGACTCTGCTGAGTCAAACCTCGCTGCTGACTACTCGAACCAACATGAAAACTCGAATACGGAGTAGCCTGCAATCCACTCGACTGAACTCCCAACTGGTAATAATCAGGCATCGCTCCCTGCCTAACTAACCTCAGCTCAATCTCCTTAGCTAGCTCAATCATCGACTCGAGAGTAAGACCTGCTGTAGGCATACCAGCAAAAGCTGAACCCAAACCAGTAACATACGTAGTAACAGCGAAATACTGATCTCGCATCAGATCCTCAGCATATCTACCCAGACGAAGGAACTCTCGGGTATACTCCTCTACTGATCGATCTCCACGAGAAATGCTGGTCAATCGAAGACGATAGCTCAAACGAAGAGGCTCTGGACAAAATCTCCTCATGAATCGCTCTCGAAACTGAGCCCATGTCATCGTCATCATAAAGGGCTGGATCATCTGAATAAACCAATCCAAGGCTGGTCCCTCGACAGACAACTCAACGATCATGATCCTCTGGTACTCGGTATGAGCAGTCCGAGTCCTAGTCTCAATCGCATGCAGAAAATCTAAAGGATCAGAAGTACCATCAAAAGCAATCCTGCCAACTCTGGCATAGAACAAAGCTACCTCAGGGTCAGACATACCCTGCTGATAGGCAGGCTGAACAACTGGAGGAATAGGAACATCAAAATCAGGCTCAACAGGCTCCTCGTCCTGTAACTCTCTCTGCCTACGGCGACCTGCCGCTCCTCGAGGTCTACCCCTGCCACGACCTCTACGCCTAACTGGCTGCTCAGGAGGTAAAACCTCGTCCTGAAAAGACTCATCATCCTCGGCCTCAACGACCGGTGGAGCAACACGCGCTCGCCTCCTCATTCTGAAAAGACAAACGGAAAGATTCAGACAAAACAGACAACGGAGGAATAACGCTGAAAACTACAGCAAGGAATACTCATCAAGACATACTCGAACCTAATACACTGCAGTAGTCCAACAGAAAACACAACTTTAAAACTAGGGCCACAACTCACATAACTAAGCCCTGACACAGAACTCCACTCAGAAACGAACTTCGCTCTGATACCAACTTTGTCACGACCCAAAACAGGAGTCATGACCGGCGCTAGGGAACGGGAATTCTTTCGAATCCGGAACCCGTAGCAAGCCTAAAAATAAAAAAAATAAATCATGCAATAACAATAACCATAAAAATATAGTATGCAGCGGAAAATAAAATCATAATATTACAATATCATCCATATCAACTGGATTCAATTCAAAACTCATCACATCGCATATATAATCTCATAAATGTATAATCTTTATACAAATCCAGTTTTACTATAATACATCTCTTTAAAATAAATACATAAAATCCAATACTTTAATTTACAACTACTGCAGTGTCTAGATAAAATAAATAAGACTCAAGTAGACAATTTACATAAAGAAGCCGGGGCGGAAGAAATCCGGCGTATCGACCTGCTACTGAGGTCTGAGGAAGTTGACTCTCCTGAAAAATAGTCAACGGAGGGGAGTCAGACCTCACTGAGTGAATTACTATAGTATATATATACATACACTCTAAGTGATAATGCATACAGTCAATAGTATATGAGTAATATGTATATATACAGGCAAGTTCATACAGATGCAGAAAAATCATTTTATATATTTTGTCTGAAAATCAACTTTTATGAAGGATCACATAGAACCCTAGAATATCGCAACCTCAGAATAATAGTGTTAAACAACACTCTAGCCATACAGGCTCACTAATTCCAAATATATCCACTTAATCCATATGGACAGTAGACTGGCCCCGAGACACTAAGTCAACCGAGCTCCAGCAGTCTGACTGCCAGTGTGATTGGCCCCGAGACACTTGGTCAACCGAGCTCCAGCAATCACACCCAAACCACATCTCACACATATCAAATAATCATAATCAAATCAATATCCACAAATAAGTTAGTAATATAGCCTAAATACTATAGGCGTACCGGTACGTACTCGGTCCTAGTGCTGCCCACTAGGTAGCACGTTCTATAGATATCCTTCATTAATAATATAAATCATTCATTCACAATAAATGATGCATGAATTTAAATAAATCAACAATATAAACCATATATATACCGAAAATATACCAAACATAAACCAGGTATATTTTGAGTATATATATACGTCAAATAAATTCAATCAAATCATGAATTAAACTAAAAATATATTTAAAAACATTTTAAATATATTTTATTAATAAAACATGTATATAATTTATTATATACCAAAAATATACCAAAAATATACTTGAATATAAATCATGTTATTTATGCATATTTAGTCAAAATAAAACATGCATTTTCTAAATCATGCATCCTAAGCATATATATATAATATAGTAACTCACCTAATGCGCTCCACGAGACAGGTCCGACGGGCCTGGTCCACTAACCCTCGGTCTCGGCGCAACTAAACAAGAAATAATTAATCGACATCAGAATAACCCTAACAGAAATCCTAGAATTAAATCTAGAGTATTCAACACAGAATCGGAAATTAGGGTTCGACTGGATATCACGTTTTACGAGAATTCTACCGGAAATCCGGCAGAACCTCCCCTGTAAAACGGACATCTCTCTACTCAAAAGAGTAGAGCCGACCCTGCAAAGAAAATACACTTCAAAAATAAACACCACAATCAATCACAACCCCTCGGTCGGACTCCAGACTACAATCTGTCGACCGGGGTCCACAAACACAGAATATATATTCAAATATACCAAAAATATCCTTAAATCATAAAAATACATTTCATACGTAGAAATTACATAATAAATCTTGAAACACTGTAAAAACCGATTAAAACTCATTTTATTTGAAAAACCGTATATTATATATATAATTGAAAATAATTCCCGGAAAATAGTTTTAATTAGTTAAAAATACTAAATATTTTGTAGAAATCATTTTTATACCTTAAATAAATATTAAAACCAATTAAATTACATTTTTAGACAATTTAGGGTAAAATTACCAAAATACCCCTATATATATATATATACCTAATTTACTTCAAAAATTCACCAAAAATCATACACTTATCCAAAATTAATTTTCTCAACATATTTATCAATAATATCAATAATTAAACTCAATTAACCAATTAAATTCAAATAAAAACACAATTAACTTAATTTTACAAAATCACATAAACTTCAATAATTAAAAATAAATACTTAGAAATTCATAAAAATTCCAAATAAATTCCTATAATTCATTTCAACACCTAATTCAACCATAAACTCCAATTTCATAATTTAAATAATTAATTTCCGAAAATTCGAAAATAATATTAAAATATTCAAAAATACCCAAAAATCCAAACAATCTCCAAAAATTCTACAAAAATTCATACATGTAGATTAAACTACCAGGAACAACATTTGTGAAGGAAGTTTCCATGAATCATCCAAATTGAAGCTCAAAAAAATCGAAAACCAAAAGTGGCCGAAATATTCAACTCAAAACCTAAGCAATTCTAGACCGTTTTAGCTCAAACAAAAGCTAGAATAACACTCACCGGAGCTCAAGGAGAAGATAGAGACCGGCGGTGTCGAAAACGGTGGCCGGATGAGGGAGAAACGATGGTGGCAAAAATGGTGGTCCGGCGGCACCCACGGGAGAAGAAAGAAGAAGAAGAAGAAAAAGAAAAAGAAAGAAAAGGAAAGAGAAAGGAAAAGAAAAAGAAAGAAAAAGGAAAAGAAAAAAAAATAAAATAAAATAAAATAAAATAAAATAAATAAAATATTAATAAATAAATAATAATAAAATAATAAATTTTAATAATTTAATAATAAATAAAATAATCAAATAATAATAAATAAATAATAAAATATTAGGGTAATAATAAACCCTAATTAAATATACACACACAGGCTTTATTTAATAATTTAAAAATATGTATGAGTTCATGCAAACCCGTAAATACATTTAGAATAATTAATAATAAATTGTTTACGTGAAAATTTCCCCGAAAATGAAAGTCCCGGGAAAATTTTACGTAAAATACTGAAAATAATAGACAGTAATTAAAATAGGTTTAAAATACATATTAACTCATAAAAATATCATATAAAATACAAAAATCACTGACACTGCATATCCCGGTACAATGTAAAAATATTTTTAAAATTACGGGATATTACAAGTAGAGCTGGAACTATAACCACAACTTGAACTTGAAAAGACTGATTATCAATATTGTCTCTGCAGAAGAAATAATTCACATTCACTGCGTTGAAAAGATATGGAAATCAACAGAATTCAGAATATAGAATATGCGCATAATTGACATGTCTCAAGTTCTCAACTGAAAAAGAAATTACATCTACTGAATGATCGAAGGTATCAGCACCACATCCTGTGAAACTCCTGTTGCAGAAGCAACATCATTGCAATGCTAAGCCACCAGCTCCTCATTCAGTTATTCCTGCTGTCAATAGCGATCATCAGGCCTTCTAAATCCATCTCTACCCCTATGCCTAACAGGATGCATAGGGGGTAGAACCTCATGCTCAGAAGATCAACTATCATCAATCTCATCGATCGATGGAGTGACTCAGGCTCAAGGCAATCAACAAGGAGCAAAAATAAATAAATAGTTCAAACAATCATAACATCAAACACCGCAACGATTATGCGGAATTCCTAATGCAAGGAAGACTTTTCAAAGACATGACCGAACCTGATTCACTACAGTAGTTCCAAAGAAAACATGACTTTGAAAACTAGGGCCACAACTCAAACAACTAACCCTGACACAGAACCTCGCTCTGATACCAACTTTGTCACGACCCAAACTAGGAGTTATGACCGACGCTAGGGAACGGGAATTCTTTCAAATCCGGAACCTGTAGCAAGCCTAAGAAAATAAAATCATGCAATAATTAAATAAAAATACAATAGAATTAAAATTTTTCAAATCAATATTAAAGTAAATTCTCCAAATCCTTTCATAAATGTTTATATATTCGTACAATGTTCAAATACAATTTCTCAGAGTATTTAATATCCAAACAAAATAATACACTTCCAAAAATTACTACTGCAGTTTCTAGAATACAATTCAAAGTTCAGAATATACATTTGCATAAAATAGCCATGACTGAAGAACACCGGCGAGGAACTCTACAACTAAGGTATGACGATATGGGATCTCCTGAAAAAATAATTGAGGGGGGGTCAGACCTCACTGAGTGAATTATTATACTATATATACATGCAAACTAAACCATAATAATCAGGCATTCTTATATATATATATATATATATATACACACACACACACATTTCACACGAATGCCAAACTCTGCTTTTATAAATATACTACATGTAGAAAACGTTTGATTAAATTCATGAAGGATCCATAGAACCCTAACAATAACAACCTCAACAACCCCATCATCACTCTAGCCATGCAGGCTCACTTGATTCCAAATAGAACACTTATTCCAATCTGGACAGTAGACTGGCCCCGAGACACTAAGTCGACTGAGCTCTAGCAGTCTGGCTGTCAGTGTGATTGGCCCCGAGACACTTGGTCAACCGAGCTCCAGCAATCACACTATCTATCACCTCACATCTCAATCAACCCAATAGATCATTCAATTCACTTATGGACAGTAGACTGGCCCTGAGACACTAAGTCAATCGAGCTCCAGCAGTCTGATTGTCAGTGTGATTGGCCCCGCAATCACACTATCCAACATACCATTAATCTTAGTTAAATAAATTAAATCAATTATAATCACCCAATTTTAACTCTCACTCAATCCTTATTTATCGTACCGGTACGTACACGGTCCTAGTGCTGCCCACTAGGAAACATGTTCTATTGATATCCTTCACTTAGAATAAATCATTCATTCGGAAAAAAATTAATGTAGAACAATATTCATAATAGTAAAACCAACTATATATATATATATATATGTGTGTGTGTGTGTGTGTGTGTGTCAAATAAAATACGAAATAAACTAAAGATAAATTATTAATATAGTTAAAAACAATTTAAATGAGTAACAATAATATAACATGCATTATCTTAAAAATATACTTAAATATGCAAAAGATATACCCTAAATACACAAATCATTTAATAAAACATTTATGTATAAATATTCATTTAAATACGTGTTTGTGTTTAACATATATTCACAAATATGCTAAAAATAACCTAATTATCTAGCATGCATATATCAAAAATAAACCTTAAATATACCACTAATATGTTAGGTTTAATTTAATAATAAAACATGTATTTATTTGGAAATAAATAAAAAATATACCAAAAATAAACTTAAAAATAGTTTAAGTGTAGGTTTATAATTTAACATGCAATTATTTAAGAATAAACCTAAAATCTACTGAAACTATACCTGAAGTATACTAATCATTTAATAAAATAATTATGTCTAAGTGTACATTTTAAAACATGTGTATATTACTCAAATGTATTAAACATAAACCTAATTGTTTAATGTGTATATATCAAACTAACATGCATAATTATTTAATATGCATATATATAAAAATGCAACCCTAGATAAACCAAAAATATTATAATTTAAATCACTTTTAAACATACAATGAAAATGAAAAATTCTAAATAATGCACCTTATATGCAGTGCATATATATACAGTATAATAACTCACATGTTAGCGCTCCACGAGACAAACTCGGCGGGTTTGATCCGTTAGGCCTCGGTTTCGGCGCAGCTAGACAAATAAATGACAACATTAATCAGAATAAATTTAACGGAAATTCTAAAGACTAGATCTAGAATTTTAGACACAGAATTATAATAGGAATTTGACCGGACATCATGTTTTACGAGAATTCTACCAAAAATCCGACAGAACCTCCCCTGTAAAACGGACGTCTCTCTACTTAAAGAGTAGAGCCGGTCCTGCAAAGAAATACACTTCGGAATAAACACAGAATTCCAAGCACAATCCTTCGGTCAGACTACAATTCACCGATTGAGGTTCACAATTCACAGAATATACACAAAACACATTTAAATGTCATAAATACCAAAAATACCCTTGAATAATCAAAATATAGTAAATCAGATATTTAAAATACTGAAAATAATTATTTCACTGATAATTATAATAAAAATCCAAATTTTAATAAAATATTATTAAAATTCAACAAATTCTCAATAAATTCATAAAAATCAACTAAAACACATTTTATAAATCCAAATTACATAATTAACCCTAAAACATACTAAAAATCAATAAAAACCCATTTATTTAGAAAAATAGTATATTATATATAATTTGAAAATAATTTACGAAAAATAGTTTTAATTAGTTAAAAATACTAAAAATTTTCAGAAATCATTTTTATAGCTCAAATAATTATTAAAACCAATTTAATTATATTTTTAGCCAATTTAGTGTAAAATTACCAAAATACCCCTATATATATAAATTTACTAAAATAAATCCAAAAATTCACCAAAAATAATATAATTACTCAAAATTAATTTTCTCTACATATAATTCAATAATATCAATAAATATACTCAATTTACCAATTTATTTCAATTTAACACACAATTAACCCTATTTTTCAAAATTACATAAACTTAATAAATTCCAAATAAATATATAAAAATTCACAAAAATGACAAATAAATTTCTATAATTCATTTTAACTCCTAAATCACCATAAAACACAATTTCATAATTTAATTAATTAATTTTCAAATATTAGAAAATATTAATAAAATAATAAAAAATTCACAAAAATTAAAATAAATTCCAAAAATTCTAAAAAAATTACAGAATTTAGATTAAGCTTCCAAGAATAAAGTTTGTGAAGCAAGTTTTTATGAATCAATCAAATTGAAGCTAAAAAAAATTTGAAACCCAAAATGGTTGATTTAAAGAAATTGAAACGTAAGCAATTCTAGACCAAATAAAGTGAAACAAAGCTTGGAATCACACTCACCAGAGTTCAAGGAGAAGATAGAGACCGACAGCATAAAATTTGGTGGCCGAGAAGTGCTTGATTGGAGCTAAGTCGATTTTTTGGTTTCTTGATGAAAATCCAGCCAAACAACGTCGGAAAAGAGTGTTTCAAGTGGTGGAAATGGCTGGAGATGGAGGAGGAAGGCTGAGGGGCATAGTAACAGCAAGAAAACCAACTTGAAAGTGGCTGGAAATGGTGGAAATGACATTGGGAAGAAGAAGATGTAGGAGGGGCAAAATCGTAAATAAGATAACTTTTATTTTTTTTTAATTAAAATTTGTGTATATATGTATATATATATATATATATATGTCCACACTATATTATAGTAATATATATATTCCCACACACAAATAATACTCACCACACAAATATTTTAATATATTTAATAATTTATACAATTAAAATTAATTCATTAATACAAAAATTAAATAATAAAATTAAGGAAATTAATTAAGCTCTAATTAATTTAAATAAGTACACATATATACAATTTATTTTAGCACTTTAAAATTATATATGAGTTCATGCAAATTTATAAAACTAGTCAAAATAAATAGTATTAAATTATTTACGTGTCAATTTCCCCGAAAATAATATAAAATAATTAAAATTAGCTTTAAACAAACAACAAACTCATAAAATATCATAAATATATATACAAAAATTATTAACATTGCATATCTCGATGCAGTATAAAAATATTTAAAACTCGGGATATTACATTTATGAAGGATCAAATAGAACCTAAATGATCGCAACCTTAAATAGTGTTTAGGCAACACTCTAGCCATACAGGCTCACTTATTCCAAATAAATTCACTTGTTCCATTTAGACAATAGATTGGCCTCGAGACACTAAGTCAACCGAGTTCCAGCAGTTTGACTGTCAATGTGATTGGCCCCGAGACACTTGGTGAACCGAGCTCTAGCAATCACACTCTCAAATCACATCTCACATCAAATCAATCTAGTCATAATCCACAAATAGTTTAGTAATTCAACCTATAATCTATCATCGTACCGGTACGTACTTGGTCCTACTGCTGCCCACTAGGTAATATGTTCTATTGATATCCTTCATTTAAAATAAACTCATACATTCGTAAAATAAATGATGCATGACATTAATTTAAATGGCAATATAATCCATATATATACTAGAAATAGACCAAAAATAAACTAAGTATATTTCGAGTATATATATGTCAAAAAAATTCTATTCAATTATAAAATAAACCATATACATACTTAAAAACAACTTACGTATAAATTAAAGGTAAAACATGCATTTAATTCAAGATATATAAAAAATATACTAAAAGTATACCTAAAATATACTTAAGCATTTATTAAATCATTTATGCATAATTCATACAATTAAAACATACATTTCTAAAAACATGCAACCTAAATACACATATATATAAAATAACAACTCATAGTTGTGTGCTCCATGAGACAGGTCTGACGGGCTTGGTCCACTAGGCCTCGGTCTCGGCGCAACTAACAAATAAAATATTAACACGAAATTAGAATAAATCTAACTTAATTTTTAAAAACTCGATCTAGAATTCTAAACACATATAAGGAATAGGAATTTGACCGAATGTCACGTTTTACGAGAATTCTATCAAAAATTCGACAGAACCTCCCCTGTAAAATGGACATCTCTCTAACTAAAAAGTAGAGTCGGTCCTGTAAGAAAACACATTTCGAATACAAATATCCACATCACTCCTCGGTCGGATTCCCAAACTACAATTCCACCGATCGAGGTTCAAATTTGCAAGATATACACATAATACATAAAAATTCCAAAAATACCCTTTATATACCAAAATATAGCAATTTAGATATTTAAACACTAAAAATAATTATTTTACCGATTTTTAGTTAAAAACCCTAATATTAATATTATATTATTAAAAATCAATAATTCTCAATAAATTCATAAATATTAACAAAAATTCATTTAATAAATCCAAATTACTTAATTAGCCCAAAAACATATTAAAAATCACTAAAAACTCATTTATTTACAAAAATAGTATATTATATATAATTTGAAAATAAATTTCAAAAAATAGTTTTAATTATTTAAAAATAGTAAATAATTTGTAAAAATCATTTTTATACGTCAAATAATTATTAAAACCAATTAAACTTAATATTCAACCAAATTACCAAAATACCCCTAATATATAAAAATTCACATAATATACTATAATTATTCAAAAATTCACTAAAAATTATATAATTACTCAAAAATTATTTTCTCAACATATAATTCAATAAAATCAATAATTATACTCAATTAACCAATTAATCTTAACAAAATACACATTTAACCTAAATTTCCAAAATTCACATAATCTAAATAAAATTATATTAATTACACAAAAATCACAAAAACTATAAATTTAATTCTAAAATTAATTTCAACCACTATAAACACCAAAAATCATAATTCTACAATTTATTTAATTAATTTTCGAAAATTAGAAAATATTAATAAAATAATCAAAAATTCACAAAAATCAAAATAAATTCCAAAAATTCCACAAAAATTCTAGAGTATAGATTGAGCTAAGAGAAGCAACTTTTGTGAAGGAATTTAGCTTGAATCTCTAAGATCAAAGTTCAAAAAATCAAGAAACTAAAATGGCCGAAATTGAAATCAAGCTCAAATCCTTACCAAATCAAGTTTTCAAGCTAAAGGAAGCTTGGAATTGGCTTCTATGGAGTTCTAGGAGCTCAACGGCACCGGAATCATCGGATTTGGTGACTAAAAAGTGGTTGAACGAAGGAGAAGAAATCTCTTAGGTTTCCAGCCAAACTAGCGTGCTACGCTACCGGAGAAGATGGTGGGAGGTGGCGGAGTAGCTAGAGAGGGAGGTGGCACTTTGGGAGGCACACCGACGGCTTGTGATCGGAGTTACAGAGTGAAGGGAGGGGGTGAGGGGTGTCGGGAGTGAGGAAGATGAGGGTGAGTTGTAATTTTTCTTTGTTTTGTATATATATATATATATATATATATATATATATATATATATATATATATATATATATATATAAACTTTATATTAAATACACTAACTTTAATATATATAACTTCACAAAATCACACTCCACACAATTATTATATATATACATATACATATACATATATAACACACATAATAATAATAAAAATTATAATATATTTATATATAGTTTAAATATTAAACCCTAATAATCATAATATATATATATATATATGCATGTATATGTATATATTAATATACAACATTTTAATTATGCATGAAACCATGCAATTTAATAAAATAAACTAACATTAATAAATAAATTATTGTTTAGATATTATTTCCCAAAATAATAGGTCTAGGGAAAATTTTTACGTAGAAAACTTAGAATAATTTAAAATAACATTAATTATTAATAAAATAATTAGATAGTCAAATATATATATTAAAATTATTAATACTGCATATCCTGATACAGTATAAAAAAATTTAAGAACATCGAGTTATTACAGTCTTCCCCCCTTATAAGAATTCATCCTCGAATTCCAGAAAAAGAAGAAATACAAATCAAGGAGGAAAGAGATACGAGTAAGAAGCTCGCATCTCAGCTTCAATCTCCCACATATGCTCCTCTACCCTGTTGCTGCACAATAAAACCTTGACCATCGGAATCTGCTTCAAACGCAACTATCGAACTTGATAGTCAACGATTGCCATAGGTTCTTCTACGAACGTCAGATCTTCATTCACTTCCATGCTGTCGGGCTGCAACATGTGTGAAGGGTCCGAGACATACATTATCAGCACTGAGATATGAAACACTAGATGCACTTGGGACATACTTGAAGGCAAAGCCAATCAATATGCAACAGTGCCAACTCTCTCCAAAATCTCGACTGGTCTAATATATCTCGGTGTTACTTACCCTTCCTTCCAAATCTCATTACACCCTTCATCGCAAACACCTTTAGGAAAATAAAGTCTCCAACTTGAAATTCCACATCTCTGCACCTCGGATCCACATAGCTCTTCTGCATGCTAACTGTGGTCTTTAATCTGTTCTTGATCACAACAACCTTCTCTACAGTATCCTAAACCATCTTAGGTTCGGTCAAAGCTCTCTTATCAATCTCATCCTAAATCAGAGGGGATCTACACTTCTTTCCGTACAAAGCCTTATATGGTGCCATTCCAATACTGCTATAGTAGTTGTTATTATCTGCAAACTCTATGAGTGGCAAATGATCATCCCAGCTACCTCCCAAATCCAAAACACACATTCTTAACATATCTTCCAGTGTCTGGATCGTCCTCTCATACTAACCATTTGTTTGAGGATGAAAAGCAGTACTGAAGTCCAACCTAGTGCCCATTGCTTCCTGCAACTTCTACCAAAAATGTGAGGTAAACACTAAACCTCTGTTTGACATAATGGACACAGGTACTACATGAAGGCACACAATATGCTTCACATACAGCTTTGCCAATCTAGCTACAGAGTAAGTGGCTTTCACGGACAAGAAATGTGCAGACTTGGTCAACCTGTCTACAATCACCCAAATGGAATTGTATCCATCCTTAGAACGAGGTAAATTGACCACAAAATCCATAGCTATCCTTTCCCACTTCCACTCAGGAATAGGAAGAGGTTGAAGCTTCCCAGAAGGCTTCTGATGCTCAACTTTTACTTACTGACACGTCAAGCACTTAGCAACATAATCAGCAACATCCTTCTTTTATCCATCCCACTAGTACAAGTCTCTAATACTGTGGTACATCTTAGTGACACCTGGATGTACGTTGTAGGCTGTAGAATGTGCTTCCTCTAGGATCTCTTCTCTCAAATTATCCACATCAGGAACACACAATCTATCACTGATCCATAAAACACCGTCATCATTGAGTATGAAATCAGTGAACCTCACTGCTCAGACATTCTCTGCAAGCTCTTCTAGAATAGGATCTCAGCTCTAAGTTGCCTTAATTCTATCTCTCAATATAGATCGCACCTTAAATTAAGCTAGCAGTCTACCTGATCTACTAATCTTCATCATCAAACCTTGATCCACCAACATATGTAACTCCTGGATCAACGGTTTCCTCTCTACAATGATATGAGCAAGACTACCTGAGGACTTCCTACTCAAGGCATCTTCTACCACATTTGCCTTGCTTGGATGATATAAAATCTCACAGTCATAATCTTTCAACAGTTCCAACCATCTCCTCTACCTCAAATTTAGATCTCTCTGCTGGAAAATGTACTTAAGGCTCTTATGATCAATAAAAATCTCACAAGTCACCCTGTATAGATAATGTCTCCAAATCTTGAGATCAAAGATCACTGCAGCCATCTCAAGGTCATGTGTAGGATAGTTCTGCTAATGCTTCTTCAACTACCTTGAAGCATAGGCTATCACCCTACCATTCTGCATCAATACACAACCTAGGCCAACTTTAGAGGCATCACAATAAACTGTGAACTTGTCCACACCATTAGGCAAAGCTAACACTGGGGCTATGGTCAACTTCTCCTTCAACAACTGAAAACTATTCTCACAAGCTTCTGACCACTCAAATCTTACATTCTTCTGAGTCAAGCAAGTCATAGGAGCTGTAATTCTGGAAAAATCTTGTACAAACCTCATATAGCACCCAGCTAAATCCAGAAAACTCTGAATCTCTATAATTGAAGTCGGTCTAGGCCACTCAGACACTGCCCCAATCTTTTGTAGATCCATTTGGATACCTTCTTTAGACACTATGTGTCCAAGAAATGCAACACTCTCCATCCAAAAATCACACTTTGAGAATTTAGTGTAAAGCTGATGTTCTCTCAGTTTTTGTAGTACACTCCTCGAATACACTAGTATATCATCGATGAAGACTACCACAAATTGATCCATATATGATCTGAATACCCTGTTCATCATATCCATAAAAGCTGCTGGTGCGTTAGTCAAGCCAAAAGACATCACCAGAAACTCGTAATGGCCATATCGAGTGCGGAATGCCGTTTTAGGAACATCAACTTCACTAATCCGCAACTGATGATAACCCGACCTCAAATAAATCTTAGAAAAGAACCGTGCACCCTGTAGCTGAATAAACAAGTCATCTATCCTCGAGAGAGGATACTTATTATTCATTGTCACCTTGTTCAACTCTCTATAGTCAATGCATAATCTCAGGGTACTATTCTTCTTCTTCTTCATAAATAGGACTGGTGCACCCCAAGGAGAAACACTGGGTCTAATGAAAACCCTCGTCTAACAACTCTTGCAATTGCTCCTTCAACTCTTTCAACTTTACAAGAGCCATTCTATAAGGTGGCATAGATATAGGAGTAGTGCCTGGAACCACATCTATATATAACTCAATCTCTCTATGAGGTGGTAAACCTGGAAACTCCTCAGGAAAAACATTAGGAAACTCACAGGTAACAGGAACATCTGTGAGTGACAACTTCTCCACTGAAGTATCCCTGACTAATGCCAAAAATCCCTGACAACCCTTCCTAAATAACTTCCTAGTCGTAATAGTAGAGATGAGATTCTAAGGTGCTGAACTCCTATCACCCACAAACTTAAATTCTTCTTCACCAGGAATTCTAAAAATCACCTTTTTACTTCGACAATCCACCACGGCATAGTGCTGAGATAACCAATCCATACCCAAAATGACATCAAACTCCAACACATTCAACAGAATCAAATCAGCAAATAATTCTCTACCTCCAATAAGAACTGGACAACCAAAAAGAATAACATTGGTGTCCAAAGAATCACTTAAAGAAGTGGTGACAGACAAAGGAAAAGCCATCCTCGAAGCTTACCAATGAGACTTGGAAGCAAAAAATAGGAGAAACGAACGAATGCATGGCACCTGGATCAAACAGAACCCATGCATCCAGGTAATAGACAGAACTAATACCTGCCACGACTGCATTGGATGCTTGAGCATCCTGCTGAGTAAGATGAAAGACTCTGGCCTATCCTTGACCACCCTGTTGGCTGGTAGAAGCCTGGCCAACACCTCTGGCACCTGCTCTAGTACCTCTACCATGACCCTGCTGGGGAATAAGCTGAGTAGAACTATGATGTTGGGCTGGAGGCAACTGAAAAGGAATGAGTGCAACACTAGCAATCGACTGCTGAGGAAATCATAGAATCTGCGGCTGCTGATACCCAGAATAGGGACACAATCTAGCAAATGTCCCATATGCCTGCATCTAAAACATGTCAGCGGTGTTATATAACACGATCCCTAATGGACTCTGCCATAGGTCTGACATACACTGGCAGTTGACCCAGAACTACGTCCACTGTTGCTGCTCGAAGCACCTGACCCAAGTCTGAACGGTTTACACTGACCTTCATGGCCATGTCTATTACTCTGATGTACCCGATGCTGATGTCTCTGAGTCTGCTGGGCTGGACCTCTCTGCTGACTACTCGATCCAATATGAAAACTCGAGTATGGAGTAGTCTGGAATCCACTCAACTGAACACCCAAATGGTAATAATCAGGCATAGCTCGTTACCTAACTAGCCTCAGCTCAATCTTCTTGGCCAACTCAATCACTGACTCCAGAGTAAGGCCCGCTATAGGCATACCAATAAATGCATAACCTAATCCAGTGACGTATGTAGTGACTGTGAAGTACTGGTCTCGCATCGGATCCTCTGCATATCTGCCAAGCCGAAGGAGCTCTCGAGTATACTCCTCAATAGATCTGTCACCGTAAGAAATATTGGTCAACCAGAGTTGATAACTCATGCGAAGCAGCTTTGGGCAGAATCTCCTCATGAATCACTCTCTGAACTGAGCCTAAGTCATCATCATCATATACGGCTGGATCATTTGAATAAACCAGTCCAAGGCTGGTCCCTCAATAGAAAGCTCGACTATAATAATCCACTGGTACTCGGTATAAGCAATCTGAGTCCTCATCTCGATCGCATGTAGAAAGTATAGAGGGTCAGAAGTCCCATCAAAAAGCGATCCTGCCAACTCTAGCATAGAACAGAGCTGCCTCAGGGTCAGACATACCATACTGATAGGCAAGCTGAACAGGCTGAACTACTAGAGGTATAGGAACATCCTCGTACTCTGGCTCTACAGGCTCCTCATCCTGTATCTCTCTCAGTTTACGGTGACTTGCTGCTCCTCAAGGTCTACCTCTACCATGACCTCTGTGCCTAACTGGCGGCTCAAGAGGTAAAACCTCATCCTGGAAGGACTCATCATCCTTGGCCTTTACAACTAGTGGAGCGACATGCACTCACCTCCTCATTCTGAAAAGATAAACAGAAGGATTCAGACAAAACAGACAATAGAGAATAATGTAAAAAACTAAATCAAGGAATACTCATTAAGACATACTCGAACCTAATTCACTGCAGTAGTTTTGAAAGAAAAACACAACATTGAAAACTAGGGCCACAACTCACACAACTAAGGCCTTAACATAGAACTCCGCTCTGATACCAACTTTGTCATGATCCAAAACTAGGGGGTCATGATCAGCGCTAAGGAATGGGAATTCTTTCAAATCTAGAACCCGTAGCAAGCCTTAAAAATAAAAGCAAGCAATATAATAAAATAAATAAAATATTTGTGTAGCAAAAATTAAATCTCAAAGGTAAAATAATAATTCTTCAGAATAACATAAATTTCATCTCATATATAATAAAGTCTTTAATTATAATTTTTTTTTAGTTTAACAATCTGAAAACTTAAATCTCATACATACATATTATAAATACAGCTCACTGAAACAACTAATGCAATGTTTATAATACAAACTAAACTCAAGTAAGCAGTTTACATAATAAAGCCAGAGCGGAAGAAATTCGGCGGACAGGTCTGCTGATGAGGTCTGAGGACGAAGACTCTCCTAAAAAATATCAACAGAGGGGAGTCAGACCTCACTGAGTGAATTGTTATAATATATATACACGCATAACTAAATGAAAAATGCAGACACTCAATAGAATATATATAATAAATATATATACAGGAAAATACACACAGATGCTGAAATCACTTTATATAATAATGAAAAATATTAGTTTATGAAGGATCAAATAGAACCCTAAATGATCGCAACCTCAAATAGTGTTAGATAACACTCTAGCCATACAGGATCACTTATTCCAAATAAATTCACTTGTTCCATTTGGACAGTAGACTAGCGTTGAGACACTAAGTCAACCGAGCTCCAGTAGTCTGATTGTCAATGTGATTGGCCCCGAGACACTTGGTCAACCGAGCTCCAACAATCACACTCTCAAATCACATCTCAGATCAAATCAATCCAGTCACAATCCATAAATAGGTTAGTAATTCAACTTACAATCTATCGTCGTACCGGTACGTACTCGGTCCTAGTGCTGCCCACTAAGTAGCACGTTCTATTGATATCCTTCATTTAAAATAAACTCATACATTTGTAAAATAAATGATGCATGACATTAATTTAAATGGCAATATAATCCATATATATACTAGAAATATACTAAAAATAAACCAAGTATATTTCGAGTATATATATGTCAAACAAATTCCGTTCAATAATAAAATAAATCAAAAATAAATCATATACATACTTAAAAACAACTTAGGTATAAATTAAAGGTAAAACATGAATTTAATTCAAGATATATCAAAAATATACTAAAAGTATACCTAAAATATACTGAAGCATTTATTAAATCATTTATGCATAATTCATACAATTAAAACATACATTTCTAAAAATATGCAACCTAAATACACGTATATATAAAATAACAACTCACTGTTGTGCCCTTCACGAGACGGGTCCGATGGGCCTGGTCCACTAGGCCTCGGTCTTGGTGCAACTAACAAATAAAATATTAATATGAAATTAGAACAAATCTAACTTAATTTCTAAAAACTCAATCTAGAATTCTAGATACAGACAAGGAATAGGAATTTGACCGAATGTCATGTTTTACGAGAATTCTATCAAAAATTCAGCAAAACCTCCCCTGTAAAATGGACATCTCTCTACTTAAAAAGTAGAGCCGGTCCTGCAAGAAAATACACTTTGAATACAAATATCCACATCACTCCTCGGTCGGATTCCCAAACTACAATTCCACCGACCGAGGTTCACAATTTGCAAGATATACACAGAATACATAAAAATTCCAAAAATACCCTTTATATACCAAAATATAACAATTTAGATATTTAAACACTAAAAATAATTATTTTACCGATTTTTAGTTAAAAATCCTAATATTAATATTATATTATTAAAAATCAATAATTCTCAATAAATTCACAAATATTAACAAAAATTCATTTAATAAATCCAAATTACTTAATTAGCCCAAAAACATATTAAAAATCACTAAAAACTCATTTATTTACAAAAATAGTATAGTATATATAATTTGAAAATAAATTTCAAAAAATAATTTTAATTAGTTAAAAATAGTAAATAATTTGTAAAAATCATTTTTATACGTCAAATAATTATTAAAACCAATTAAACTTAATATTCAACCAAATTACCAAAATACCCCTAATATATAAAAATTCACATAATATACTATAATTATTCAAAAATTCACTAAAAATTATATAATTACTCAAAAATTATTTTCTCAACATATAATTCAATAAAATCAATAATTATACTCAATTAACCAATTAATCTTAACAAAATACACATTTAACCTAAATTTCCAAAATTCACATAAACTAAATAAAATTATATTAATTACACAAAAATTGCAAAAATTATAAATTTAATTCTAAAATTAATTTCAACCACTATAAACACCAAAAATCATAATTCTATAATTTATTTAATTAATTTATGAAAATTAGAAAATATTAATAAAATAATAAAAATTTCACAAAAATCAAAATAAATTTTAAAAATTCCAGAGTGTAGATTGAGCTAAGAGAAGCAACTTTTGTTAAGGAATTTAGCTTGAATCTCTAAGATTGAAGTTTAAAAAAATCAAGAAACTAAAATGGCCGAAATTGAAATCAAGCTCAAATCCTTACCAAATCGAGCTAAAGGAAGCTTGGAATCAGCTTCTATGGAGTTATAGGAGCTCAACAGCACTAGAATCACCGGATTTGGTGACTGAAAAGTGGTTGAACGGAGGAGAAGAAATCTCTCGGGTTTTCGGCCAAACCAGCGTGTTACGCTGTCGGAGAAGATGGTGGGAGGTGGTGGAGCAGTTGGAGAGGGAGGCGGCACTTTGGGAGGCACACCAACGGCTTGTGATCGGAGTTGCAGAGTGAAGGGAGGGGGTGAGGAAGATGAGGGTGAGTTGTAATTTTTCTTTGTTTTATATATATATATGCATGTATATGTATATATTAATACACAAAATTTTAATTATGCATGAAACCATGCAATTTAATAAAATAAACTAACATTAATAAATAAATTATTATTTAGATATTATTTCCTAAAATAATAGGTCTCGAGAAAATTTTTACGTTGAAAACTTAGAATAATTTAAAAATAACATTAATTATTAACAAAATAATTAGATAGTCAAATATATATATTAAAATTATTAATACTGCATATCCCAATACAGTATAAAAATATTTAAAAACATCGGCTTATTACATCAAATTCTTCCTTTAAGTATATTATTGCTTCATGGATCTCATTTTCTGTTCCAATAATATTTAAATCATCAACATATACAACTACAATCAAAAATTCGGATATTGTTTTCTTAATAAAAATGCATGGGCAAATAATATTACTCACATATCCTTTATTAATCAAATAATCGCTTAAATGATTATACCACATGCGCCTAGACTGTTTTAACCCATATAAAGATCTCTAAAGCTTGATCGAATACATTTCTTTAGGTTTTGTACTTAATGCTTCAAGCATTTTAATTTTCATATAAATGTCATTGTCAAGTGATCCATACAAATAAGCAGTTACAACATCCATAAGACGCATATCTAATTTCTTAGAAACTACTCCGTACAAATAAGTAGTTACAACATCCATAAGATGCATTTCTATTTTCTTAGAAACTACTAGGCTAATCAGATACCTGAACATAATTGTATCCATAACAGGAGAATACATTTCATCATAATCAATTCCTAACCTTTATGAAAAACCTTGAGCTACAAGTCTAGCTTTGTACCTTATTATTTCATTTTTCTCATTTCTCTTTCGTACAAAGACCCACTTGTATTCTACAGGTTTCATAGTTTGAGGCATAGGAATAATTGGCCCAAAAACATTTCGCTTGTTTAGTGAGTCTAATTTAGCCTACACTATGTCACGACCCAAACTAGGAGTCATGACCGACGCTAGGGAACGAGAATTCTTTCAAATCCGGAACCCGTAGCAAGCCTTAGAAAATAAAATCATGCAATAAATAAATAAAAAGTATGACAGAATTAAAATTTTTCTTCTCTTTTTTTTGAATTAATATATAAAATAAATACTCCAAATCCTTTCATAAATAAGTATATTCATACAATGTTCAGATACAACTCTCTGAGTATTAAATATCAAAACAAAATAATACTCTTCTGATACAATAACACTACTACTGTAGTTTCTAGAATACAAATCAGAGTTCAAAATATACATTTACATAAAATAGCTGAGACGGAAGAACACCGATGAGGAACTCTACTACTAAGGTCTGACGATATAGGATCTCTTGAAAAAAAAATTAAGGGGGGTCAAACCTCACTGAGTGAATTATTATACTATATATACATGCAATCTAAACCATAAAAATTAGGCATTCTTATATATGTATGTACATACACACATTTTACACAAATGCCAAACTCTGCTTTTATAAATATAATAGATGCAGAAAACATTTATTTTAATACATGAAGGATCAAATAGAACCCTACTAATCGCAACCTCAATCAATCATATCATCACTCTAGCCATATAGGCTTACTTAAATCAAAATAGGTCACTTATTCCATTCTGGATAGTAGACTGGCCCTGAGACACTAAGTCAACCGAGCTCCAGTAATCTGACTGTCAGTGTGATTGGCCCTGAGACACTTGGTCAATTGAGATCTAGCAATCACACTATTAATCACATCATATCTCAATCATATTGTAATCTCCATAATTAATTCCTTACTCAAACCTAAATCTATCACACCGGTACGTACACGGTCCTAGTGTTGCCCATTAGGAAGCATGTTCTATTGATATCCTTCATTTAAAATAAATCATTCATTCAGAAAATAATTAATGTAGAATGACATTCATAATAGTAAAATAAACCATATATATACCAGAAATATACCTAAAATATACCCAGTATATTTCGGGTATATATATATGTCAAATAAAACATGAAATATACTAAAGATAAACCATTAATATAATTAAAAATAATTTAAAAGCATTTTAATAATATAACATGTATTTGCTTAAAAATGTATCTAAATATACTAAAGATATACCTTAACTACACAAATCATTTAATAAAACAATTATGCATAAATATTCATTTAAATATGTAGATGTTCTAAAACATGCATTTAGGTTTGACATATATTCACAAATATACCAAAAATAACCTAATTTTTTAGCATGCATATATCACAAATAAACCCTAAGTATACCACTAATATGTTAGGTTTAAATCAATAATAAAACATATATTTATTTGGAAATATATCAAAAATATACCAAAAATAAACTTAAAAACAATTTAAGTGTAAGTCAATAATATGGCATGCAATTATTTAGGAATAAACCTAAAATATACTGAAAATATACCTAAAGTATACTAATCATTCAATAAAATAATTATGACTAAATATACATTTAAAACATGTATATATACTAAAATCTATTAAACATAAACCTAATTATTTAACATGCATATATCAAAATAACATACATAATTATTTAACATGCATATATATAAAAATATAAACCCTTGATATACCAAAAATATTATAATTTAAATCACTTTTAAAAACATATAATGAAAATGAAAAACCCTAAGTGATGCATTCTATATGCAATGCATATATATACAGTATAATAATGTCACGACCCAAAACAGGGGCCATGACCGGCGCTAGGGAACAAGAATTCTTTCGAATCCAGAACCCATAGTAAGCCTAAAAATAAAATAAACATGCAATAATAATAATAACCACACTTAATGCAGCAGAAATAAAATCATAAATATCAAAATAATGATCCACCACGGGATTTAAATCAATTTCTCATCTCATATATAAATAAACTCTTTAATACAAGTTTCAGTTCAAATTCTTAAAATACATATCTCATATAGATACAATACACCACATCTCCAAAACAACCATAACTACTGCAGTGTCTAGATCATAAAATAAAACTCAATACTCAGATAAGCAGTTTACACAAATAAGCCGGGGCGAAAGAAATCCGACGTACAGGCCTGTTACTGAGGTCTGAGGAAGATGACTCTCCTGAAAAATGTTCAACAAAGGGGAGTCAGACCTCACTGAATGAATTACTATAATATATATACATGCATACTAAATGTCAATGCACACAATCAAAAGTATATATAATATGTATATATACAAGCAAATACACACAAATGCAATAAATTCATTTTATATATTTTTATTGAAAATCACAGTTCATGAAGGATCAAATAGAACCCTAGAATATCGCAACCTAAAAATAGTGTTAGACAACACTCTAGCCATACAGGCTCACTTATTCCAAAATATTCACTTGATCCATTTGGACAGTAGACTGGCCCCGAGACACTAAGTCAACCGAGCTCCAGCAGTCTGATTGTTAGTGTGATTGGCCTCGAGACACTTAGTCAACGAGCTTCAGCAATCACACTCCCAAATCACATCACACATCAGATAAATCAATTCTAATCAATATCCTTAAACTGGTTAGTAATATAGCCTAAATGCTATAAGCGTACCGGTACGTACTCGGTCCTAGTGCTGCCCACTAGGTAGCACGTTCTATCGATATCCTTCATTAAAATATAAAACATTCATTCACAAATAAATGATGCATGAATTTAAATAAAATAACAATATAAACCATATATATACTGGAAATATACCAAAAGTAAACCAGGTATATTTTGAGTATATATACGTCAAACAAGTCTAATATAATAGTAAAATAAGCTAGAAATATATTCAAAAACATTTTAAACATAAATGGTTAATAAAGCATGCATATAATTTAATATATACCAAAAATAAACCAAAAGTAAACTAAAAATAAACTTAAATAGTAATCAAATTATTTATGCATATTTAGTCAAAATAAAACATACATTTCTAAATCATGCACCCTAAAGCATATATATATAGAATAGTAACTCACACTTAGTGCGCTCCTCGAGATGGGTCCGACGGGCTTGGTGCACTAGGCCTCGGTCTCGGCGCAACTAAACAAACAATAATGACAGGAATTAGAATAAACCTAACAGAAAATCCTAGAAACTCGATCTAGAATATTAGACACAGAATTTGATTCGACATCATGTTTTACGAGAATTCTACCGAAAATTCGATAGAATCTCCCTTGTAAAACAGACATCTCTCTACTCAAAGAGTAAAGCCGGCCCTGCAAAGAAACACACTTCAAAAAATAGGCACAACAACTCATCCACAACCCCTCGGTCGGACTCCAAACTACAGTTTATCGACCGGGGTCCACAATTCACAAAATAATATAAAAATACCAAAAATACCCTTATATCACATAAATATATTTTATACGTAGAAATTACATAATTAACCTTAAAACACATTAAAAATCGATAAAACTCATTTTATTTAGAAAAATCGTATATTATATAAATAATTGAAAATAATTCACGAAAAATAGTTTTAATTAGTTAAAAATACTAAATAATTTGTAGAAATCATTTTTATGCTTTAAATAATTATTAAAACCAATTTAATAACATTTTTAGCCAATTTTGTGTAAAATTACCAAAATGCCCCTATACATATAAATATACTAAAATTACTCCAAAAATTCACCAAAAATAGTATAATTATCGAAAAATTAATTTTCTCAACATATTTATCAATAATATCAATAATTAAACTCAATTCACTAATTAATTTCAATTTAACATATAATTAACCTAATTTTCCAAAATTACCTAAACTAATAAAATTCAAAATAAATACATAGAAATTCATAAAAATTACAAATAAATTTATAAAATTCATTTCAACACCTATATTTATCATAAAACACAATTTCATAATTTATTTAATTAATTTTTGAAAATTAGAAAATAATATTAAAATATTAAAAAATACCCAAAAATCAAAATAATATCCAAAAATTCTACAAAAATTCACACATGTAGATTAAGCTACTAGGATCAACATTTGTGAAGGAATTTTTCATGAATCAATCAAATTGAAGTTCAAAAAAATCAAGAACCCTAATAGGCCGAAATTGAAAAATCAAAACCTAAGCAAATCAAGACCATTTTAAGTGAAACAAAGCTTGGAATCACACTCACCGGAGCTCAAGGAGAAGAAAGAGACCGGCGGTGTCGAAAACGGTGGCCGGAAACGTCGTGAACGACGTTAGCTTCCACTCTCGGCTTTCCGGCCAAAAACGACTTCCAGATGTCGGAAACAGCTGCAACAGGTAGCGGGGAAGGCTGAGGAAGGAGGTGGCACACCGGGAGGCACACCGACTGCAAGAAAATGGGATGGCAAGCGGCGGAACGGTGATGGGGAACGGTCGAGAGGGAGGAGGAAGAAGAATGGCAATCTTGTAAATAAACTAAACTTTAATTTTTGTTTTAATATTAAATGTATATATGTATATATATATACTTTACACTATATATTCAAATAATATAAAATCACACACATTAAATATACACCACACACATATAATTTAATATTTTAATAATTTAATACACCTAAAAATAATTAAATAATATTAAAACTAATTAATAAATAATAAAATATTAGGATAATTAATTAAACCCTAATTAAATAAATAAATACACATATATACATTATTTAGTACTTTAAAAAAAATGTATGAGTTCATGCAAGTCCGTAAATCTATTTAAAGTAATTAATAATAAATAATTTACGTGAAAATTTCCCCGAAAATAGTATTCTCGGGAAAATTTTACGTAAAGCACTTAAAATAATATACAATAATTAAAATAGGTTTTAAATACATATCAACTCATAAAAATATCATAATATATATACAAAAATTATTAACACTGCATATCCCGATGAAATATTAAAACATTTAAAAACACGGGATATTACAAATAACTCACTGGTGTGCGCTCCTCGAGACAGACTCGGCGGGCTCGGTCCGTTAGGCCTCGGTCTCAATGCAGCTAGAAAAATAAAATAACAATCATCAGAATAAATTCTAACTTAAACTTCTAGAGACTTGATCTAGGATTACAAAAATACAGACTGACACGGAATTAAGATTTGACCCGGTGTCATGTTTTTCGAGAATTCTACCGAAAATTCGACAAAACCTCCTTTGTAAAATGAATATTTCTCTACTAAAAAGTAGAGCCAGTCCTGTAAGGAAAATACACTTCGAGTATAGAAATTCACACAACCCTCAGTTGGGATCCCGAACTACAAAAATTTCCCAACCGAGGTCCACACTTCACCAAAATTCAAATAATAAAATATAATATAATATATTAAAATCAATAATTACCATAAATACCCTCAAAATATCAAAATACAATATATTTAACATTAAACACCAAAATAATTATTTTCCCAAATAATTAATTAAAATCCCAAATAATATTATAATATTATTAAAAAATCCATTTTTCCAATAATTACATAAATATTAATAAGAATTCATTTTATAAATCCAATTAACTTAATTAGCCCAATAATATAACAAAAAGTTATAAAAACTCATTTTATTATCAAAATAATATATAATATATTATTTGAAAACAATTTTTGAAAATTAGTTTAATTCAGTTAAAAATAGTAAATAATTTGTAAAAATCATTTTTATACCTCAAATATTATAAAAATCAATTAAACATAATATTCAACTAAAATTACCAAATTAACCCTAATATTTAAAATACACATAAAATACTAATAATACTAAAAAAATTCAATAAAAATTATATAAATACACAAAAATTATTTTCTCTACATATATCTCCATAAAATCAAGAAAAACATATATTTAACCAACTACTTCTAACAAAATATATATTTAACCTATATTTTCAAAATCAACATAAACTAAAAATAATTATAAAAATTACATAAAATTCACAAAAATTATAAACTCAACTCTCAAATTAATAATAACCACTAATAACATCAAAAATCACAATTTCATAATTTATATAATTAATTTACAAAATTTAATAAAATAATATTAAAAAATTCATAAAAATCAAAATAAATTCCAAAAATCATACAAAAATTCATGAAAGTAGATTAAGCTTCCAGGAATAACTTTTGTGAAGGAATATTGCAAGATTCATCAAGATCAAACTTAAAAAAATTCAAAATCCTAGAGCTCCATAAACTAAAAATTAACAAAACTCAAGAAAATGAAGTTTAGAGCTTAAACTAAGCTTAGATTCATGCTCATTGGAGTCTAGAGAGTTGATAGAGACCAGAAGCTCGAAAACGGTAGTCGGAAGTAATGGAGGCACAGTGACAAGCATAGAACGGGATGGTAGGGGAAAGAAACTTACTGTGAGTTTTTTTTTGGTTTCATGTTCTTCACGTTTTTTTTTGCTGTGTTTTTGGTGTTTTAGTATATGTAATGTATGTATATATGTATTCATACATGGCATGCATGTGTGTGTGTGTGTATATATACATATATATATATATATATATATATATATATATATATATATATATATATATATATATTTACACATATAATAATAATAAACACACACACATGCAAATTACACACATGCACAAATACATAAACCCAAGTTAATATATATATAATACATGAAATAACAATCCAATTAATAAAATAATTTATTAACAAAATAAATAGTGAAATTTAATAGAACAATAATAGAATTAACAATGCTCTAAATTAAATATTATTAAAATAGTTCTATCCAAAATAATAATTATACATAATGCAAATTAAATGTCCAAAATAATAATGTAATATCCCGTGTTTTTTTAAAAATATTTTTACACTATACCGGGATATACAGTGTCAATAATATTTATACATTATACGATATTTTTATGAGTTGATATGTATTTTAAACCTATTTTAATTACTGTCTATTATTTTCAGTATTTTACGTAAAATTTTCCCGGGACTTTCATTTTCGGGGAAATTTCCACGTAAACAATGTATTATTAATTATTTTAAATGTATTTACGGGTTTGCATGAACTCATACATATTTTTAAATTATTAAATAAAGCCTGTGTGTGTATATTTATTTAATTAGGGTTTATTATTACCCTAATATTTTATTATTTATTTATTATTATTTGATTATTTTATTTATTATTAAATTATTAAAATTTATTATTTTATTATTAATTATTTATTAATATTTAATTATTTTAATTTACTTTTTTTTTCTTTTTTTTCTTTTCCTTTTTCTTTCTTTTTCTTTTCCTTTCTCTTTCCTTTTTCTTTCTTTTTCTTTTTCTTCTTCTTCTTCTTCCCTTCTCCCGCGCGCCGGCCACCACATTTCCCACCGCCGTTTCTCCCTCCTCCGGCCACCGTTTTCGACACCGCCGGTCTCTATCTTCTCCTTGAGCTCCGGTGAGTGTTATTCTAGCTTTGGTTTGAGCTAAAATGGTCTAGAATTGCTTAGGTTTTGATTTGAAGTTTTCAGCCACTTTTGGTTTTTGATTTTTTTGAGCTTCGATTTGGATGATTCATGGAAACTTCCTTCACAAATGTTGTTCCTGGTAGTTTAATCTTCATGTATGAATTTTTACAGAATTTTTGGAGGTTGTTTGGATTTTTGGGTATTTTTGAATATTTTAATATTATTTTCTAATTTTCGGAAATTAATTATTTAAATTATGAAATTGGAGTTTATGGTTGAATTGGGTGTTGAAATGGATTATAGAAATTTATTTGGAATTTTTATGAATTTCTAAGTATTTATTTTTAATTATTGAAGTTTATGTGATTTTGTAAAATTAAGTTAATTGTGTTTTAAATTGAATTTAATTGGTTAATTGAGTTTAATTATTGATATTATTGATAAATATGTTGAGAAAATTAATTTTGGATAATTGTATGATTTTTGGTGAATTTTTGAAGTAATTTAGGTATATATATATATATAGGGGTATTTTGGTAATTTTACCCTAAATTGTCTAAAAATGTAATTTAATTGGTTTTAATATTTATTTAAGGTATAAAAATGATTTCTACAAAATATTTAGTATTTTTAACTAATTAAAACTATTTTCCGGGAATTATTTTCAATTATATATATAATATACGGTTTTTCTAATAAAATGAGTTTTAATCGGTTTTTACAGTGTTTCAAGATTTATTATGTAATTTCTACGTATGAAATGTATTTTTATGATTTAAGGATATTTTTGGTATATTTGAATATATATTTTGTGTTTGTGGACCCCGGTCGACAGATTGTAGTCTGGAGTCCGACCGAGGGGTTGTGATTGATTGTGGTGTTTATTTTTGAAGTGTATTTTCTTTGCAGGGTCGGCTCTACTCTTTTGAGTAGAGAGATGTCCGTTTTACAGGGGAGGTTCTGCCGGATTTCCGGTAGAATTCTCGTAAAACGTGATATCCAGTCGAACCCTAATTTTCGATTCTGTGTTGAATACTCTAGATTGAATTCTAGGATTTCTGTTAGGGTTATTCTGATATCGATTAATTATTTCTTGTTTAGTTGCGCCGAGACCGAGGGTTAGTGGACCAGGCCCGTCGGACCTGTCTCGTGGAGCGCATTAGGTGAGTTACTGTACTATGTATACATGCTTAGGATGCATGATTTAGAAATATATGTTTTATTTTGATAAAAAAAAAATGCATAAACATTATGATTTTTATTTAAGTATATTTTTGGTATATAATAAATTATATACATGTTTTGTAAATAAAATATATTTAAAATGTTTTTAAATATATTTTTAGTTTAATTCATGATTTGATTGGATTTATTTGACATATATATACTCAAAATATACCTGGTTTATGTTTGGTATATTTTCGGTATATATATGGTTTATATTGCTATTTCATTTATATCCATGCATCATTTATTTTTGTGAATGAATGTTTTATATTTAAGAATGAAGGATATCAATAGAACGTGCTACCTAGTGGGCAGCACTAGGACCGAGTACGTACCGGTACGCCTATAGCTTTAGGCTATATTACTGACTATTTGTGGATATCGATTTGATTATGATTATTGATATATGTGAGATGTGGTTTGTGGGTGTGATTGCTGGAGCTCGGTTGACCAAGTGTCTCGGGGCCAATCACACTGGCAGTCAGACTGCTGGAGCTCGGTTGACTTAGTGTCTCGGGGCCAGTCTACTATCCATATGGATTAAGTGGATATATTTGGAATCAGTGAGCCTGTATGGCTAGAGTGTTGTTTAACACTATTTTTCTGAGGTTGCGATATTCTAGGGTTCTATGTGATCCTTCATAAAAGTTGATTTTCAGACAAAATATATAAAATGATTTTTCTGCATCTGTATGAACTTGCCTGTATATATACATATTACTCATATACTGTTGACTGTATGCATTATCACTTAGAGTGTATGTATATATATTATAGTAATTCACTCAGTGAGGTCTGACTCCCCTCCGTTGACTATTTTTCAGGAGAGTCAACTTCCTCAGACCTCAGTAGCAGGTCGATACGCCGGATTTCTTCTGCCCCGGCTTCTTTATGTAAATTGTATACTTGAGTCTTATTTATTTTATCTAGACACTGCAGTAGTTGTGATTTTCAGTAGTTGTGATTTTCAGTAGTTGTGAAATAAAGTATTTGTTTTAAAGAGATGTATTATAGTAAAACTGGATTTGTATAAAAATTATACATTTATGAGATTATATATGTGATGTGATGAGTTTTGAATTGAATCCAGTTGATATGGATGATATTGTAATATTTATGATTTTATTTTCCGCTGCATATTATATTTTTATTGTTATTATTGCATATTTATTTTTATTTTTAGGCTTGCTACGGGTTCCGGATTCGAAAGAATTCCCGTTCCCTAGCGCCGGTCATGGCCCCTGTTTTGGGTCGTGACAAAGTTGGTATCAGAGCGAAGTTCGTTTCAGAGTGGAGTTCTGTGTCAGGGCTTAGTTTTGTGAGTTGTGGCCCTAGTTTTAAAGTTGTGTTTTCTGTTGGACTACTGCAGTGTATTAGGTTCGAGTATGTCTTGATAAGTATTCCTTGCTGTAGTTTTCAGCGTTATTCCTCCGTTGTCTATTTTGTCTGAATCTTTTCGTTTGTCTTTTCAGAATGAGGAGGCGAGCGCGTGTCGCTCCACCGGTCGTTAAGGCCGAGGATGATGAGTCTTTTCAGGACGAGGTTTTACCTCCTGAGCAGCCAGTTAGACGTAGAGGTCGTGGCAGGGGTAGACCTCGAGGAGCGGCAGGTCGCCGTAGGCAGAGAGAGTTACAGGACGAGGAGCCTGTTGAGCCTGAGTTTGATGTTCCTGTTCCTCCAGTTGTTCAGCCTGTTCAGCCTGCCTATCAGCAGGGTATGTCTGACCCTGAGGCAGCTTTGTTCTATGCCAGAGTTGGCAGGATTGCTTTTGATGGGACTTCTGATCCTTTAGATTTTCTGCATGCGATTGAGACTAGGACTCGGACTGCTCATACCGAGTACCAGCGGATTATGATCGTTGAGTTGTCTGTCGAGGGACCAGCTTTGGATTGGTTCATTCAGATGATCCAGCCCTATATGATGACGATGTCATGGGCTCAGTTTCGAGAGCGATTCATGAGGAGATTTTGTCCAGAGCCTCTTCGTTTGAGCTATCGTCTTCGTTTGACTAGTATTTCTCATGGAGATCGATCAGTAGAGGAGTATACCCGAGAGTTCCTTCGTCTGGGTAGATATGCTGAGGATCTGATGCGAGATCAGTATTTCGCTGTTTCTACCTACGTTACTGGTTTGGGTTCAGCTTTTGCTGGTATGCCTACAGCAGGTCTTACTCTCGAGTCGGTGATTGAGCTAGCTAAGGAGATTGAGCTGAGGTTAGTTAGGCAGGGAGCGATGCCTGATTATTACCAGTTGGGAGTTCAGTCGAGTGGATCGCAGGCTACTCCATATTCGAGTTTTCATGTTGGTTCGAGTAGTCAGCAGCGAGGTTTGACTCAGCAGAGTCAGAGACAGTAGCAGCGAGTGCATCGGAGCAGTAGACATGGTCGTGGAGGTCAGCGTAGATCATTCAGATTTGGGTCAGGTGCTTCGAGCAGCAGCAGTGGTCGTAGTTCTGGATCAGCGGCCAGTGTTTGTCAGACTTGTGGTAGAGTCCATCAGGGACCGTGTTATCTGACACCGCTGACATGTTTCAGATGCGGGCAGACAGGACATTTTGCCAGATCGTGTCCTTATTCCGGATATCAGCAGCAGCAGATTCCGCGATTCCCACAGCAGTCGATTGCTAGTGCAGCACCCGTGCCATTTCAGTTGCCACCAGCTCAGCATCAGAGTTCTACTCAGTTTGTTCCACAGCAGAGTCGTGGTAGAGGTACTAGAGGAGGTGCCAGAGGTGTTGGCCAGGCTTCTACCAGTCAGCAGGGAGGTCGAGGTCAGGCCAGAGTTTTTCATCTGACTCAGCAGGATGCTCAGGCATCTAATGCAGTCGTGGTAGGTATTCTTTCTGTTTGTTACCTGGATGCTTTGGTTTTGTTTGATCCGGGTGCCACGCATTCATTTGTTTCTCCCATTTTTGCTTCTAAATCTTGTTGGCAAGCTTCGAGGATGGCTTTTCCTTTGTCTGTTGCCACTCCTCTGAGTGATTCTTTGGACGCCGATATTGTTCTTTCTGGTTGTCCAGTTCTCGTGGGAGATAGAGAATTACCCGTTGATTTGATTTTTTTGGATGTGATGGAGTTTGATGTTATTTTGGGAATGGATTGGTTATCCCAGCATTATGCCGTGGTTGATTGCAGGAATAAGGAGGTGATTTTCAGAATTCCTGGTGAAGTAGAATTTAAGTTTGTTGGTGACAGGAGTTCAGCACCTCAGAATCTTATTTCTGTTATTTCAGCTAGGAAGTTGTTGAGGAAAGGTTGTCAGGGGTTTTTGGCATTGGTTAGGGATACGTCAGTGGAGAAGTTGTCACTCACAGATGTTCCGATTGCTTGTGAGTTTCCTGATGTTTTTCCCGAGGAGTTACCAGGTTTACCACCTCATAGAGAGATTGAGTTCTGTATAGATGTGGTTCCAGGTACTACTCCTATATCTATGCCACCCTATCGTATGGCTCCTGCAGAGTTGAGAGAGTTGAAGGAGCAGTTGCAAGAGTTGTTGGATAAGGGTTTCATCAGACCTAGTGTTTCTCCTTGGGGTGCACCAGTCTTGTTTGTGAAGAAGAAGGATGGTACCCTGAGACTGTGCATTGACTACAGAGAGCTTAATAAGGTGACAGTGAAGAACAAGTATCCTCTCCCGAGGATAGATGATTTATTTGATCAGTTACAAGGTGCACAATTCTTTTCTAAGGTTGACTTGAGGTCGGGTTATCATCAGCTGCGTATTAGTGAATCCGATATTCCTAAGACAGCATTTCGCACTCGATATGGTCATTATGAGTTTCTGGTGATGTCTTTTGGTTTGACTAATGCACCAGCAGCTTTTATGGACCTGATGAACAGAGTATTCCGACCGTATGTGGATCAGTTTGTGGTAGTCTTCATTGATGATATACTAGTATATTCGAGGAGTATGGAAGAGCACGTATATCATTTGAGGATTGTACTACAGACACTGAGAGATCATCAACTTTATGCTAAATTCTCGAAGTGTGATTTCTGGATGGAGAGTGTTTCTTTTCTTGGACACGTAGTGTCTAAAGAAGGTATTCAGGTTGATCCGCAGAAGGTTGAGGCAGTATCTGAGTGGCCTAGACCTACTTCTGTTACGGAGATTCAGAGTTTTCTGGGTTTAGCCGGGTATTATAGGCGGTTTGTGCAGGATTTTTCCAGGATAGCAGCCCCTATGACTCGTTTGACTCAGAAGAATGTTAGATTTGAGTGGTCAGAAGCTTGTGAGAATAGTTTTCAGTTGTTGAAGGAGAAGTTGACCACAGCGCCAGTATTAGCTTTGCCTAATAGTGTGGATAAGTTCACAGTTTACTGTGATGCCTCTAGAATTGGTCTTGGTTGTGTGTTGATGCAGAATGGAAGGGTGATAGCCTATGCTTCGAGGCAGTTGAAGAAGCATGAGCAGAACTATCCTACACATGATCTTGAGATGGCTGCAGTGATCTTTGCTTTGAAGATTTGGAGACATTATTTGTACGGGGTGACTTGTGAGATATTTACTGATCACAAGAGCCTTAAGTACATTTTCCAGCAGCGAGATTTGAATTTGAGGCAGAGAAGATGGTTGGAACCGTTGAAGGATTATGATTGCGAGATTCTTTACCATCCGGGTAAAGCTAATGTAGTAGCAGATGCCTTGAGTAGGAAGTCCTCAGGTAGTCTTGCTCACATCGGTGTGGAGAGGAGACCATTGATCCAGGAATTGCATTTGATGGTGGATCAAGGTCTGATGATGAAGATCAGTAGATCAGGTGGACTGTTAGCTCAGTTTAAAGTACGATCTGTACTAAGGGATAGGATTAAAGCAGCTCAGAGCCGAGATCCTATTCTGGAAGAGCTTGCAGAGAATGTCAGAGCAGGGAAGTTCACTGATTTCACACTCGATGATGATGGTGTGTTGTGGATCAGTGGTAGATTGTGTGTTCCTGATGTGGATGATTTGAGAGAGGAGATTTTAGAGGAAGCACATTCTACAGCTTACAGCGTTCATCCTGGTGTTACTAAGATGTACCACAGTATCAGAGATCTATACTGGTGGGATGGATTGAAGAAGGATGTTGCCGATTATGTTGCTAAGTGCTTGACGTGTCAGCAAGTGAAAGCCGAACATCAGAAGCCTTCTGGGAAGCTTCAGCCTCTTCCTATTCCCGAGTGGAAGTGGGAAAGGATAGCTATGGATTTTGTGGTCGGTTTACCTCGTTCGAAGGATGGATACGATTCCATCTGGGTGATTGTAGACAGATTGACGAAGTCTGCACATTTCTTGCCTGTGAAAGCCACATATTCAGTTGCTAGATTGGTGAAGTTGTACGTGAAGCATATTGTGTGCCTTCATGGAGTACCTGTGTCCATTGTGTCAGACAGAGGTTCGGTGTTTACTTCTCATTTTTGGCAGAAGTTGCAAGAAGCGATGGGCACTAGGTTGGATTTTAGTACTGCTTTTCATCCTCAGACAGATGGTCAGTCTGAGAGGATGATCCAGACACTGGAAGATATGTTGAGGATGTGTGTCTTGGATTTGAGAGGTAGCTGGGATGATCATTTGTCGCTTGTTGAGTTTGCATATAATAACAGCTACCATAGCAGTATTGGTATGGCACCATATGAGGCGTTGTATGGAAGGAAGTGTAGATCCCCGTTGAGTTGGGATGAGATTGGTGAGAGAGCTTTGACTGGACCAGAGATGATTCAAGATGCTGCAGAGAAAGTCGCCGTGATCAAGCGCAGGTTAGAGACCGCAGTAAGCAGACAGAAGAGTTATGCGGATCCTAGGCGCAGAGATGTGGAGTTTCAGGTTGGAGATTTCGTTTTTCTGAAAGTATCTCCGATGAAGGGTGTGATGAGATTTGGCAGGAAGGGTAAGTTAGCACCGAGATATATTGGACCGTTTGAGATTCTGGAGAGAATTGGCACTGTTGCATATCGGTTGGATTTGCCTCCGAGTATGTCACAAGTGCATCCAGTATTTCATATCTCGATGTTGAGGAAGTATATCTCAGATCCTTCACACGTGTTGCAGCCCGACAGTGTAGAAGTGAGTGAAGATTTGACGTTTGTGGAAGAACCTGTGGCGATCGTTGATTTTCAAGTTCGACAGTTGCGATCGAAGCAGATTCCGATGGTCAAGGTTTTGTGGCGTAGCGACAGAGTTGAAGAGCATACGTGGGAGACTGAAGCTGAGATGCGAGCTTCTTACCCGTATCTCTTTCCTTCCTGATTCTGTAATCTTGTTTTTAGAATTCGGGGACGAATTCTTATAAGGGGGGAAGACTGTAATATCCCGTGTTTTTTTAAAAATATTTTTACACTGTACCGAGATATACAGTGTCAATAATATTTATACATTATATGATATTTTTATGAGTTGATATGTATTTTAAACCTATTTTAATTACTGTCTATTATTTTCAGTATTTTACGTAAAATTTTCCCGGGACTTTCATTTTCGGGGAAATTTCCACGTAAACAATGTATTATTAATTATTTTAAATGTATTTACGGGTTTGCATGAACTCATACATATTTTTAAATTATTAAATAAAGCCTGTGTGTGTATATTTATTTAATTAGGGTTTATTATTACCCTAATATTTTATTATTTATTTATTATTATTTGATTATTTTATTTATTATTAAATTATTAAAATTTATTATTTTATTATTAATTATTTATTAATATTTAATTATTTTAATTTACTTTTTTTTTTCTTTTTTTTCTTTTCCTTTTTCTTTCTTTTTCTTTTCCTTTCTCTTTCCTTTTCCTTTCTTTTTCTTTTTCTTCTTCTTCTTCTTCCCTTCTCCCGCGCGCCGGCCACCACATTTCCCACCGCCGTTTCTCCCTCCTCCGGCCACCGTTTTCGACACCCGCCGGTCTCTATCTTCTCCTTGAGCTCCGGTGAGTGTTATTCTAGCTTTGGTTTGAGCTAAAATGGTCTAGAATTGCTTAGGTTTTGATTTGAAGTTTTCGGCCACTTTTGGTTTTTGATTTTTTTGAGCTTCGATTTGGATGATTCATGGAAACTTCCTTCACAAATGTTGTTCCTGGTAGTTTAATCTTCATGTATGAATTTTTACAGAATTTTTGGAGGTTGTTTGGATTTTTGGGTATTTTTGAATATTTTAATATTATTTTCTAATTTTCGGAAATTAATTATTTAAATTATGAAATTGGAGTTTATGGTTGAATTGGGTGTTGAAATGGATTATAGAAATTTATTTGGAATTTTTATGAATTTCTAAGTATTTATTTTTAATTATTGAAGTTTATGTGATTTTGTAAAATTAAGTTAATTGTGTTTTAAATTGAATTTAATTGGTTAATTGAGTTTAATTATTGATATTATTGATAAATATGTTGAGAAAATTAATTTTGGATAATTGTATGATTTTTGGTGAATTTTTGAAGTAATTTAGGTATATATATATATAGGGGTATTTTGGTAATTTTACCCTAAATTGTCTAAAAATGTAATTTAATTGGTTTTAATATTTATTTAAGGTATAAAAATGATTTCTACAAAATATTTAGTATTTTTAACTAATTAAAACTATTTTCCGGGAATTATTTTCAATTATATATATAATATACGGTTTTTCTAATAAAATGAGTTTTAATCGGTTTTTACAGTGTTTCAAGATTTATTATGTAATTTCTACGTATGAAATGTATTTTTATGATTTAAGGATATTTTTGGTATATTTGAATATATATTCTGTGTTTGTGGACCCCGGTCGACAGATTGTAGTCTGGAGTCCGACCGAGGGGTTGTGATTGATTGTGGTGTTTATTTTTGAAGTGTATTTTCTTTGCAGGGTTGGCTCTACTCTTTTGAGTAGAGAGATGTCCGTTTTACAGGGGAGGTTCTGCCGGATTTTCGGTAGAATTCTCGTAAAACGTGATATCCAGTCGAACCCTAATTTCCGATTCTGTGTTGAATACTCTAGATTGAATTCTAGGATTTCTGTTAGGGTTATTCTGATATCGATTAATTATTTCTTGTTTAGTTGCGCCGAGACCGAGGGTTAGTGGACCAGGCCCGTCGGACCTGTCTCGTGGAGCGCATTAGGTGAGTTACTGTACTATGTATACATGCTTAGGATGCATGATTTAGAAATATATGTTTTATTTTGATAAAAAAAAAATGCATAAACATTATGATTTGTATTTAAGTATATTTTTGGTATATAATAAATTATATACATGTTTTGTAAATAAAATATATTTAAAATGTTTTTAAATATATTTTTAGTTTAATTAATGATTTGATTGGATTTATTTGACATATATATACTCAAAATATACCTGGTTTATGTTTGGTATATTTTCGGTATATATATGGTTTATATTGCTATTTCATTTATATCCATGCATCATTTATTTTTGTGAATGAATGTTTTATATTTAAGAATGAAGGATATCAATAGAACGTGCTACCTAGTGGGCAGCACTAGGACCGAGTACGTACCGGTACGCCTATAGCTTTAGGCTATATTACTGACTATTTGTGGATATCGATTTGATTATGATTATTGATATATGTGAGATGTGGTTTGTGGGTGTGATTGCTGGAGCTCGGTTGACCAAGTGTCTCGGGGCCAATCACACTGGCAGTCAGACTGCTGGAGCTCGGTTGACTTAGTGTCTCGGGGCCAGTCTACTGTCCATATGGATTAAGTGGATATATTTGGAATCAGTGAGCCTGTATGGCTAGAGTGTTGTTTAACACTATTTTTCTGAGGTTGCGATATTCTAGGGTTCTATGTGATCCTTCATAAAAGTTGATTTTCAGACAAAATATATAAAATGATTTTTCTGCATCTGTATGAACTTGCCTGTATATATACATATTACTCATATACTGTTGACTGTATGCATTATCACTTAGAGTGTATGTATATATATTATAGTAATTCACTCAGTGAGGTCTGACTCCCCTCCGTTGACTATTTTTCAGGAGAGTCAACTTCCTCAGACCTCAGTAGCAGGTCGATACGCCGGATTTCTTCCGCCCCGGCTTCTTTATGTAAATTGTATACTTGAGTCTTATTTATTTTATCTAGACACTGCAGTAGTTGTGATTTTCAGTAGTTGTGAAATAAAGTATTTGTTTTAAAGAGATGTATTATAGTAAAACTGGATTTATATAAAAATTATACATTTATGAGATTATATATGTGATGTGATGAGTTTTGAATTGAATCCAGTTGATATGGATGATATTGTAATATTTATGATTTTATTTTCCGCTGCATATTATATTTTTATTGTTATTATTGCATATTTATTTTTATTTTTAGGCTTGCTACGGGTTCCGGATTCGAAAGAATTCCCGTTCCCTAGCGCCGGTCATGGCCCCTGTTTTGGGTCGTGACAAATAAGTTTCAAAATAAAATATTTACGTAGAAAATTTAATTAAATATAAAATAATAGTAATTAATCACAAAAAATAAAAATAATCAATAAAATCTTCAAATTTTATTAACATTGCATATCTCATTTTAAAATAAAATAATTTAAAAATATGGGTCTTTACAATAGCATCTTTCCATTTTATCCAATCATGCCTATTTTGACATTCCATGACTGATTTTGGTTCAGGATCATCTTTGTCATTTATGATTTCATATGCAACAGTATATGAAAATATTTAATGACTTTCTTTATTTTCTATTTCTTTAGGGGTATTTTCCTCACTATCAATATGATTATCTACTCCCTTTCTCTTTCGAGGATTTTTATCCTTAGAACTAATTGGTCTTTCACACTTTTGGCGTGTTTTAGACTCATGAGTGCCTTGACTCTCAGGTTTTATTTATGGAATTTCAATACGAGCAGGAGCATTGGCTGCTGGTATATATGATTTAGTCACTCTTTTTGTATCAGTAAATTTATCTGGTAATTGATTTGCAATTGCTTGTAAGTGCACAATCTTTTGCACTTCTAATTCACATTGTTTTATGTGAGGATCCAGATGCAATATTGATGGTTCATTTCATGAAATATCCTTTTTCCCTTCTTTCTCCCTTTTTCCTAATGTTGGGAAAATAACCTCATTAAATTGGCAATCAGCAAAATGTACTGTAAAAATATCACCAGTTAAAGGTTCAAGATATCTAATAATCGAGGGTGATTCAAACCCAACATCAATTCCCAATCTTTGTTGAGGACCCATTTTTGTACGTTGAGGTGGCGCAATGGGTACAAATATTGCACAACCAAAAATTCTGAGATGAGAAATATTTGGCTCTTGACCAAATGCCAATTGTAGTGGGAAGTATTTATGATATGCACTAGGTCTTATGCGAATTAATAAAGCAGCATGTAGGATTGCATGACCCCAAATTGAAATGGGAAGCTTTGTTCTCATTATTAATGGTCTAGCAATAAACTAAACGCATTTAATCAATGATTCAGCTAAACCATTTTGAGTATGTACATGGGCAATAGGATACTCAACAATGATCCCAGTAGACATACAATAATCATTGAATGCTTAAGATGTAAATTCACTAGCATTATCAATTCTTACCCTTTTGATTGTATAGTCAGAGAATTGTGCTCGTAATTTAATAATTTCAGCTAGCAACCTTACAAATGCAACATTACGAGTTGACAATAGGCAAACATGTGACCATCTACTAAATGCATCAATTAATACCATAAAATATCTGAATGGTCCATATAGTGGGTGAATTGGCCACATATATCACCTTGAATTCTTTCAAGAAATATAGGTGATTCATTTTGAATTTTAGATGGTAAAGGCCTTAAGATTAATTTTTCGAGAGAACAAGTTGTACATGACATTTCATTTAATTAAGATTAATTTTTCAAGAGAACAAGTTGTACATGACATTTCATTTGATTGAGGAATTCTTTGCCCTTTCAATGGATGCCCATGTGAATTCTCAATTATCCTTCGCATCATTACTGATCCAAGATGACCTAATCTGTCATGCCATAAATTTATCATTCAAGGATCATAAGATTTTTCTTTTACTGCCATATATGATTTAATTACATGTATATACATGTAATGCAATCCAGTAGGGAGTTTTGGCAGTCTTTCTAATATTTGTATTTTTCTTGATTCATAGGAAACTATATTTAAATATTTATTACCATTTATAGTAATAGATTGGGTATCACACCCATTTTAATATATGTCACAACAAATTTCATGTTGATTTTGGTGAAAACAAAGCTTCATCAATTATAAATTTTGTTCCATTTGGTAACATAAACTTAGCTTTGCCAATTCCTTCAATTAGATCTACAGGACTTGATATTTTTTTTATAATTGCCTTTTTGGGCTTTATTTCAGAGAAATAATCTCTATTTTTCAAGATAGTATATGTAGTACCACTATCTGGTATGCAGAGATCTCCAATATTGTCTTTATGTTGAGTACAATCCATATTAAACTTTAAAATATATAAACACATAATTAATCAATTAAGGTAAAAACATAAAATATTTGTAAAGTAGGACATTTTATTTAATTTGAAAATAACATACATAATAATAACATATTCTTCAGAATTGAAAATAAAATAGGTAATAACAACATACTTAAAATTATAGTTGTCTCAATTTCTATTGTTAGTAAAATCATCAATAAAATCAGAAACTTTTAGATGAGTTGTATCATTAATAGGAGTATGATGCTCATTGAAGTTTATTTCCTTTTCTTTATCTTTCAATGATGCCTTATAAAGTTGGCAAAGATGTGGTGGTGTATGACAAACTCGTGCCCAGTGTCCTTTACTACCACATCTGAAACACACAGTTTCAGACTTATGTTAGGGCCTTTCTTGAACACCACTGATGACTGATTTTAACTTCTTTTGAGGTTGAGTCTGAGTTTATTATAGAGTATTGTTATATTTATTTCCATGACCATGGCCAAAGAATTGACCTTTTCCACGTCCACGTCCATGACCTCTACCTCTTCCACGTCCATGGCTATTGTAATTTTTATATCCGGAATAATTTATAGCATTTGCTTCTGGAAATGCTACTGAGCCAGCGGGGCGAGACTGATAATTTTTCATCAAGAGTTCATTATTTTTCTCAATTACCAGTAGGCATGAAATTAGTTCAGAATATTTTTTAAATCTCTGCATCCTATATTGTTATTGTAGTGTAACATTTGATGCATGAAATGTGGAGTAAGTTTTCTCCAACATATCCTCATTTATGACTGTCTGTCCACAGAATTTTAATTGTGATACTATTATGAACATTAAAGAATTATAATCACTCACTTTTTTGAAATCTTGAAAGCATAAAGCTCTCCATTCATCAGTGACTAATGGTAGTATTACATCTCTTTGATGATCATATCTATCTTTTAGATCATTCCAAAGAACACTTGGATTTTTTACAATCAAATATTCACATTTTAATCCTTCATCAAGATGAAGATGGAGAAAAATTATAGACTTTGCCTTATCTTGCAATGAGGTGTTATTATTATTTTTTTATGGTATCAATTAACCCCATTAATTGAAGATGCATTTCTACATCTAAAATCTAAGACATATAATTTTTTTCCGTGATATCAAGAGCAACGAACACAAGCTTTGTTAGATTTGTCATTATGATAACTAATACAAAAAATATAACTCAATTAGAATTTATAAATTTGATGACTACTAAAAAAATTCAAACATAATAAGAATTTACTAATTAATTATATCATGAATGAATATTGCAAGAAATAATAGCGGTACAAAAAATGATACAATAATACTTAAAATTATATCAAATAGAAAATCATCTGCCATATGAATTATTCCTAAAACTATTATAATAGTCATTATCAAAACACAAATATAAATATATCAAATCATGTTTACAATTTAGAGTAAAGAGAGAAAGAGAAAATGTATGAATTTGTGTGAATAAATGTCACGACCCAAAACAGGGGCCATGACCGGCGCTAAGGAATGGGAATTCTTTCGAATCCGGAACCCGCAGCAAGCCTTAAAAAATAAAATAAAATCATGCAATAATAACAACATAAATAAAATATCTTGTAGTGGAAATTAAAATTTCAAATGTAAAATAATAATCCACCAACTCATTTAATAAAACAACTCATCTTATAAATATAATTCTTTTAATACAAATTCTCGATTCAAATCTTTAAAATATAAATCTCATACAAATATAATACATAAATCCCACAACTTGACTACAACTACTGCAGTGTCTAGAATATAAAATAAAATCAAGTGAGCAGTTTACACAATAAAGTTAGGGCAAAAGAAATCTGGCGTAAGGGTCTGCTACTGAGGTTTGAAGACGAAGACTCTCCTGAAAAATAGTCAATGGAGGGGAGTCAGACCTCATTGAGTGAATTGTTATAATATATATGCATGCATAGCTAAATGACAATGCACACATTCAATAATAATAATATATATAATAAATATATATACAGGAAAATACATATAGATTCAGCAAAATCATTTTACATAACTCTGAAAAATAATATCCGTTTATGAAGGATCAAATAGAACCCTAAATGATCGCAACCTCAAATAGTGTTAGACAACACTCTAGCCATACAGGCTCACTTATTCCAAATAATTCACTTGTTCCATTTGGACAATAGACTGGCCCCGAGACACTAAGTCAACCGAGCTCCAGCAATCTAACTATTAGTGTGATTGGCCCCAAGACACTTGGTCAACTGAGCTCCAACAATCACACTCCCAAATCACATCTCACATCAAATAAATCAATCCAATCAATATCCACAAATAGGTTAGTAATTTAACCTACAATCTATCATCGTACCAATATGTACTCGGTCATAGTGCTGCCTACTAGGTAGCACGTTCTATTGATATCCTTCATTCAAAATAAATTCATTTATTCATGAAATAAATGATGCATGACTTTAAGTAAAGTAACAATATAAACCATATATATACTGGAAATATACCAAAAATAAACCAAGTATATTTTGAGTATATATACATCGAATAAATTCAATTTAATTATAAAATAAACTATAAATATACTTAAAAACATTTTAAGAATAATTCATTAATAAAACATGAATTTAATTTAAAATATACCTAAGCAATTATTAAACCATTTATGCATATTTCATAAAGTTTAAATAAACATTTATAAAACATGCATCCTAAAACACGTATATATAAAAAAAATAACTCACAGTTGTGCGCTCCTCGAGATGGGTCCGACGGGCCTAGTCCACTAAGCCTCGGTCTCGGCGCAACTAAACAAATAAAAGACAATACAAAATTAAAATAAATCTAATGAAATTCTAAAGACTTGATCTAGAATACTGGACATATAATAGGAATAGGGATTCGACCGAATGTCACGTTTTACGAGAATTCTACCAAAAATTTGGCAGAACCTCCCCTGTAAAATGGATATCTCTCTACTCAGAAAGTAGAGCCGGTCCTGCAAGAAAACACACTTCAGATATATATAATCACATAACCCCTCGGTCGGACTCCCAAACTACAATTCCATTGACTGAGGTTCATAATTCACGACGTATCACAGAACACATGAAAATGCCAGAATTACCAAAAATACCCTTTAATAATCAAATATATAGCAAATTAGAGATTTAAACGCTAAAAATAATTATTTTACCGATAAATATATAAAAACCCTAATTTTAATAAAATATTATTAAAAATCGATAATTCTCGATAAATTCATAAATATTGACCAAAATACATTTTATAACTCCAAATTACATAATTATCCCTAAAACATATTAAAAATCATTAAAAACTCATTTATTTACAAAAATAGTATATTATATATAATTTGAAAATAATTTACGAAAAATAGTTTTAATTAGTTAAAAATACTAAATAATTTTTAAAAATCATTTTTATACCTCAAATAACTATTAAAACCAATTTAATTTAATTTTTAACCAATTTAGTATCAAATTACCAAAATACCCCTAACTATATATAATTTCACATAATACACTATAATTATACAAAAATTCACTAAAAATAATATAATTACTCAAAAATTAATTTCTTAACATATAATCAATAAAATCAATAATTATAATCAATTAAAAAAATTAATTTTAACAAAATACTTATTTAACCTAATTTTCTAAAAATCACCTAAACTAAATAAATTCATAATAATTATAAAAAAATCAAAAAAATTACAAATAAATTTCTAAAATTGATTTTAACACCTATAAAAACCATAAATCACAATTTCATAATTTAATTAATTAATTTTAAAAAATTAGAAAATATTAATAAAATAATAAAAAATTCACAAAAATCAAAATAAATTCCAAAAATTCTACAAAAATTACAGGATGTAGATTGAGCTACTAGGATCAATCTTTGTGAAGGAATTTAGATTGAATCATTAGAATCAAATTTTAAAAAAATCAAGAACTCATATAGGTCGAAAATGAAAATTGAAAACTAAGGAAAATCTAGACCAAATCACATGAAACCAAGCTTGGAAATGAACTCACCAGAGCTCAAGGAGAAGATAAAGACCGGTGGTGCTCAAAATGGTGGTCTGAATCATGGTGATCGGAGATGAGTGTGAGTTCCGGCTTTCTTGGGTTACAATGGCCAAAACTCGCTGGAAAAGGGAGGAGAAGGTGGCGGAGGAAGCTTGGGAAGGAGGAGGATGGTTGGGAGGCACTCCGATGGTGAGGGAACGACGTTGGCAGTGGTGATGGTGAAGGGAGGGGCGTCGGGTGATTTGGGAAGAAGACGATGGCAACTCTGTAATTTTGGCAAACTTCAATTTTTGTATATATATATATATATAACTTATATTATTATAATATATTAAAATAATATTCAAAAATAATTACACACCACATGTTAAAATATCACCCAATATTATATACATATACACACTTATATATAATACATATTAATTGTCATGACCCAAAACAGGGGCCATGATCGGCGCTAGGGAACGGGAATTCTTTCGAATCCGGAACCCGTAACAAGCCTTAAAATAAATAAAAACATGTAATAATAATAATAGCATAATTAAAATAATCTACAGCGAAAATAAATCATAAATAAAATAAAATAATAATCTGTCAATGATATTAAATCAAACATCCTTATTTCATATATTAATAATCTTTTAATACAATCCAGTTCAAATATTTAAAGTACATAACTCATACAAATATAATACAATATCCTTTTTCAATTTTACAACTACTATAGTGTCTAGATTATAAAAATAAAACTCAGGTAAGCAGACAACATAATAAAGCCGGGGCAGAAGAAATTCGGCGTACGAGTTTGCTACTGAGGTTTGATGACGATGACTGTCATGACCCAAACTAGGGGTCATGACCAGTGCTAGGGAACGAAAATTCTTTCGAATCCGGAACCCATAGCAAGCCTAAGAAAATAAAATCATATAATAAATAAATAAAAGTATGATCGAATTAAAATTTTTATGAATCAATAAATAAAATAAATACTTCAAATCCTTTTATCAATGAATACATATTCGTACAATGTTCAAATACAAATTCTCACACTATTTAATATCCAAACAAAATAATACACTTCTAAAAATTATAACACTACTACTGCAATTTCTAGAATACAATTCAAAGTTCAGAATATACATTTGCATAAAATAGCCGGGACTGAAGAACACTGGCGAGGAACTCTACAACTAAGGTCTGACGACATGGGATCTCCTGAAAAAAAAATAATTGAGGGGGGTCAGACCTCACTAAGTGAATTATTATACTATATATACATGCAAACTAAACCATAACAATTAGGCATTCTTATATATAAATGTATATACACACATTTCACACGAATGACAAACTTTGCTTTTATAAATATACTACATGTAGAAAACGTTTGATTAAATTCATGAAGGATCCATATAACCCTAATAATAATAACCTCAACAACCCCATCATCACTCTAGCCATGCAGGCTCACTTGATTCCAAATAGAATACTTATTCCAATTTGGACAGCAGACTGGCCCCGAGACACTAAGTCGACCGAGCTCCAGCAGTCTGACTATCAGTGTGATTGGCCCCGAGACACTTGGTCAATCGAGCTCCAGCAAACACACTATCTATCACCTTACATCTCAATCAACCCAATAGATCATTCAATTCACTTATGGATAGTAGACTGGCCCCGAGACACTAAGTCAACCGAGCTCCAGCAGTCTGACTGTCAGTGTGATTGACCCCGCAATCACACTATCTAACATACCATTAATCTTAGAAAAATCAATTAAATCAATTATAATCACCCAAGTTTAACTCTCACTCAATCCTTATCTATCGTACCGGTACGTACACAGTCCTAGTGCTGCCCACTAGGTAGCACGCTCTATTGATATCCTTCACTTAGAATAAATCATTCATTCGGAAAATAATTAATGTAGAACAATATTCATAATAGTAAAACCAACCATATATATATATATATATACCAAAAATATACCTAAAATATACCCAGTATATTTCAGGTATATATATATATATATGTCAAATAAAATATGAAATAAACTAAAGATAAATCATTAATATAGTTAAAAACAATTTAAATGAGTAACAATAATATAACATGCATTATCTTAAAAATATACCTAAATATGCAAAAGATATACCCTAAGTACACAAATCATTTAATAAAACATTTATGTATAAATACTCATTTAAATACGTGTTTGTGTTTAACATATATTCACAAATATACTAAAAATAAACCTAATTATCTAGCATGCATATATAAAAAATAAACCCTAAATATACCACTAATGTGCTAGGTTTACTTTAATAATAAAACATTTATTTATTTGGAAATAAATCAAAAATATACCAAAAATAAACTTAAAAATAATTTAAGTGTAGGTTTATAATTTAACATGCAATTATTTAAGAATAAACCTAAAATCTACTGAAACTATAACTAAAGTATACTAATCATTTAATAAAATAATTACATCTAACTATACATTTTAAAACATGTGTATATTACTCAAATGTATTAAACCTAAACCTAATTGTTTAATGTGCATATATCAAACTAACATGCATAATTATTTAATATGCATATATATAAAAATGCAACCCTAGATATACCAAGAATATTATAATTTAAATCCCTTTTAAAACATACAATGAAATGAAAAATTCTAAATAATGCACCCTATATGCAGTGCATATATATACAATATAATAACTCACATGTTAGCGCTCCACGAGACAAACTCGGCGGGCCTGATCCGTTAGGCCTCAGTCTCGGAACAGCTAGACAAACAAATAACAACATGAAATCAAAATAAATTTAACGAAAATTCCAAATACTCGATCTAGAATTTTAGACACAGAATTAGAATAGAAATTTGACCGGACATCACGTTTTACGAGAATTCTATCGAAAATCCAGCAGAACCTCCCCTGTAAAACGGACATCTCTCTACTCAAAGAGTAGAGCCGGTCCTACAAAGAAAACACACTTCGAAATAAACACAGAATTACAACCACAATCCCTCGGTCGGACTCCAAACTACAATTCACCGACCGGGGTTCACAATTCACAGAATAATTATAAAATATCGAAAATGCCCTTATATAACAAAAATACATTTTATAAACCCAAATTACGTAATTAACCCTAGAACACGTTAAAAACCACTAATAACTCATTTATTTAGAAAATTCATATATTATATATATAATTTGAAAATAATTTACGAAAAATAGTTTTAATTAGTTAAAAATACTAAATAATTTGTAGAAATCATTTTTATAGCTCAAATAATTATTAAAACCAATTTAATTATATTTTTAGCCAATTTAGTGTAAAATTACCAAAATACCCCTATATATATATTCACTATAAATGTTCAAAAATTCACCAAAAATTATATAATTACTCAAAAATTAATTTATCAACATATAATTCAATAATATCAATAAATATACTCAATTTACCAATTTGTTTCAATTAAACACATACTTAACCCTATTTTTCAAAATTACATAAACTTAATAAATTCCAAATAAATACATAAAAATTTAGAAAAATTACAAATAAATTTCTATAATTCATTTCAACTCCTATAATCACCATAAAACACAATTTCATAATTTAATTAATTAATTTTCAAAAATTAGAAAATAATAATAAAATAATAAAAAATTCAAAAAAATCAAAATAATTCCCAAAAAATCACACAAAAATTCTAGGATGTAGATTAAGCTTGGGGGATCAACTTTTGTTAAGGCCTTTTCCATGAATCCACCAAAAATTCCCAAAAAAATAAAAAATCCAAAAATGGCCGAAATAAAGAAATCGAAAAACAACAAAAATGGAGGGGTTAGAGCTCAAACCGAAGCTTGGATTGAGTTCACCGGAGCTTGAGGAGCTCAAGGACACTGGAATCGCGAAGAATGGTGGCCGGAATCGCTTGGAACCACGGTGAGCTCGAGTTTCGGGTCCTTGCTGCCACAGCCGCTTGTCGATGCCGGAGAAGAAGGTAGAAGACGGTGAAAGGTGACTGGAGCTGCTGGAAGGCTGGACGACATACCGACGGTGACAGGCGATGGTGGATGGTGGTTTGGATGGGTTTCGGGGGAAGATGAGTTTGTGTGTGTGTGTTTTATGTTTAATGTACATATATATACATATAATACTTTATATTATAATAATACAATATATATATATATATATATATATACTAATCTCCACACACATATATATTAATATATATAAACACACATATATATATTGACACACATAAATAAAATAATACAACCCTAATATATATGTGTATATATATGTAGCACATATATTAATCACGTAGATAATGTAGTTTAATAAAATAAACAATATTAAAATAAAATACACTAAGTTAAATACTATTAAAATAATATCATTCAAAGTAATAAATATGAATAACGTAAATAAATTATCTAAAATACTGAGTCTTAAAATAAATATTAAATTATTTAAGTGTCAATTTCCCCGAAAATACAATTTTCGGAAAAAGTTTACGTAAAGTACTTAAAATAATATAAACTAATTAAAATTAGCTTTAAACAAATAACAACTCTTAAAAATGTCATAAATATATACAAAAATTATTAACACTGCATATCCCGATGCAGTATAAAAATATTTAAAAACTCGGGATATTACAGTCTTCCCCCATTACAAGAATTCATCCCCGAATTCCAGAAAGGAAGAGATACGGGTAAGAAGCTCGTATCCCAACTTCAGTCTCTCACGTAAGCTCTTTCACTTTGTTGCCATGTCACGGAACCTTGATCATCTGAATCTAATTCGAACATAACTATCGAACTTGATAATTTACAATCACAACTGATTCCTTCTCAAACTTCAGATCTTCATTCAGTTCTATATTGTTCAACGCGTCTCATCACACCATTTTTCGGAGACATCTTCAGAATTACAGTCTTCGATCTGAAACTCCATATCTCTGCATCTAGGATCCATATCGCTCTTCTGATCACAACAACTTCTTCGCTGCATTCTGAACCCTCTCATATCTAATTAAGACTTCTTTCCATAAAAGCCTCAAGTGGTGTCATTCCAATACTGCTATGGTAGCTATTATTATAAGTAAATTCTATAAGTTGCATATAATCAATCTAGCTACCTTCCAGATCCAAAACACACATCTTCAATATATTATTTAGTGTCTGGATCATCCTCTCAGACTGTCATCTATCTGAGGATGAAAAGCATTATTGAAATCCAACCAAGTGTCTATTACTCCCTACAATCTCTGCCAAAATCGAAAGGTAAACACTGTACCTTTACCATATACAATGGACACATGTAGTCTATGCAGGCACACAATATGCTTCATATGCAGCTTAGCCCACTTAGTTACTGAATAAGTGGCTTCCACTAGCCAAAAATTAGCTGACTTGGTCAATTTGTCTATAGTCATTCCAACGGAATCTTATTCACCCTTCGAACGAGGTAACCAACCACAAAAATTATCACAATTCTCTCTTATTTCCACCTAAAGTTCAAAAGAGATTGAAACTTCCCAGAAAACTTCTGATGTTCAGCTTTCACCGGTTAGCAATTTAAACATTTAGAAATACAATCAGTCATATCCTTCTATAATCCAACCCACTAGTATTGATCCTGAATACTGTGATAATTCTTGGTAATCATATGGATGTACACTACAAGTCCATTTCCACAGCTTATATAGAATCCCTTTCTCAAATTACAACATCAACCCTATATCATTTACTTAGGCATCTCCTATCAGCAGATCATCCTATGGTGAAATTACATGATGACATGCTATGATGAATGTCATGATGGAATGGTATAATGAAATGTTATGATGAAATGCTAGAATGAAATGTCATGATGAAATATTGTAATGAGATGCTATGATGATATGATGAAATGCTATAATGATATCAGGTCTTATCCTCTAAAGTTCACGTAACCCTCATATCAATCGGTCTTCTTCAGCACTTGGAAGCTATTCTAACAAACATCAGTTCACACAATCTTCCCATTCTTCTGAGTTATACGGGTCATAGGAGCTGCAATTCTAGAGAACTCTATTCAGATTTCCTATGACACCTAATTAAACCCATAAAATTACACATCTCAATGGATTCAGCCAGTCTGGGCCACTCAGATGTTGCTTCGATCTTTTGTGGATCAACTTGAATTCTATCTTTAAACGCCACAGTTCTAAGAAAAACAACACTCTCCACCCAATGATCACACTTCGTGAATTCAGCATAAAGCTGACATTCTCTTAGTGTCTGTAGTATAGTCCTCAAGTGATATACATGCCCTTTCATTCACTTTGAATACACTAGTATATCATTAATGAAGACTACAACAAACTGATCCACAACTAATGATAACCCGACTTCAAATCAACTTTAGAAAAGAATTGTGCACCCTGTAGCTGATCAGACAGGTCATCTATCCTTAAAAGAGGATACTTGTCCTTCACTGTTACCTTATTCATCTCTCTGCAGTCAATGCACAGTCTCAAGGTACCATCCTTCTTCCTTACAACATGACTAGTGCACCCCAAAGAGAAACATAAGGTCTAACAAAATCTTGGTCATACAGCTCTTGCAATTGCTCCTACAGCTCTACAAGAGTCATTCTATAGGACTACATTGAAATAGGAGTTATATCAGGAACCACATCGATACAAAATTCAATCTCTGTAAAGTGGTAAACCTGGTAACTCACAGGCAATTAAAACATCTGGGAGAAACAACTTCTCCACTGAAGTATACTCAACTAGAGCTACATATTCCTGACAACCCTTTCACATATCATCAAGATTAATTACACCCAAAAGATTGAATTCACAATAACTCTCTGAATCTTAATTCTCGGTTCAGATGCCAATATATTAAGCTTAATCCTATAACACATAATTCTACCAGTCTCCTTTTATACTATATTACCTCTTCAACATGACATACTAGATTGAAGAGTTTACAAGTAATCTTCTCAACTGATTGCTCTTCCCTTACTCTGTGCAATAGCTGATACAGGTAATTATCCTTCCTTAAAGGTGGATGGAAGTATCTTAGAAATCCCCCTTTAACTCAAAATATGTGTTGCAGTCAGAACTGACAGCTTGCCATAAGGAATACAAGAGTTCTTTGTCTTCATTAGACATTTTGCAATTCCCCCATCAAAGCATATCAAACAATTGTCAAACTTGGTTAAATGCTATCAAGCTCTTATTAGTCTCGGCTATCGTAGTCATAATTGTTGGACGTTCAAGTCCAAAAGGAATGCTTGTACTACTTACAATGACTGCCTTAACCCTTGAGTTACAGTTGCCTCTAACCTACCCCTATACTAGATAGGTGTAGTAGGGCTGGAACTATAACCACAACTTGAACTTGAAAAGACTGATCATCCATATTATCTCTGCAAAAGAAATAATTCACATTCACTGCACTGAAGAGATATGGAAATCAACAGAATTCAGAATATAGAATATGCGCAGAATTGACATATCTCAAGTTCTCAGCTGAAATAGAAATTACATCTACTGTACGATCGAAGGTATCAGCACTGCATCCTGGGAAACTCCTATTGCAGGAGCAACATCATTGCAATGCTAAGACACCAGCTCCTCATTTAGTTATTCCCGCTGTCAACGGCGATCATCAGGCCTTCTAAATCCATCTATACCGCTACACCTACAAGATGCATAGGGGGGTAGAACCTCATGCTCAGAAGATTAACTATCACTAATCTCATCGATCGATGGAGCGACTCATGCTTAAGGCAATCATCAAGGAGCAAAAATAAATAAATAGTTCAAACAATCACAAACATCAATAGACACCCTAATGGTTATGCGGAATTCCTAATGCAAGGAAGACTTTTCAAAGACATGACCGAACCTAATTCACTACAGTAGTTCCAAAGAAAACACGACTCGATAACCTAGGTCCACATCTCTAAACCTATGCTCTGATACCAACTTTGTCATGACCCAAACTAGGGGTCATGACTGGCGCTAGGGAACGAGAATTCTTTCGAATCCGGAACCCGAAGCAAGCCTAAGAAAATAAAATCATACAATAAATAAATAAAAGTACGACCAAATTAAAATTTTTATGAATCAATATATAAAATAAATACTCCAAATCCTTTTATAAATGAATACATATTCGTACAATGTTCAAATACAAATTCTCAGACTATTTAATATCCAAACAAAATAATACACTTTTTAAAATTATAACACTACTACTGCAGTTTCTAGAATACAATTCAAAGTTCAGAATATATATTTGCATAAAATAGTCGGGATTGAAGAACACCGACGAGGAACTCTACAACTAAGGTCTGACGATATGGGATCTCCTGAAAAAAAATAATTGAGGGGGGTCAGACCTCACTGAGTGAATTATTATACTATATATACATGCAAACTAAACCATAACAATCAGGCATTCTTATATATATATGTATATACACACATTTCACACGAATGCCAAACTCTGCTTTTATAAATATACTACATGTAAAAAACGTTTGATTAAATTCATGAAGGATCCATATAACCCTAATAATAATAACCTCAACAACCCCATCATCACTCTAGCCATGCAGGCTCACTTGATTCCAAATAGAACACTATAATATCCCGTGTTTTTAAAATATTTTTACATTGTACCGGGATATACAGTGTTAATAATTTTTGTATATATATTACGATATTTTCACGAGTTGATATGTATTTAAAATCTATTTTAATTACTGTATCTTATTTACAGTACTTTACATAAAATTTTCCCGGGACTTGCATTTTCGGGGAAATTTTCACGTAAATAATTTATTATTAATTATTTTAAATATATTTTTGGACTTGCATGAACTCATACGTATTTCTAAATTACTAAACACCGTGTATGTGTGCGATATTTATTTAAATAGGGTTTAATATATATTACCCTAATATTTTATTATTTGTTTATTAATTTATTGTTATTTAATTATTTTATTTATTATTAAATTATTAAAATATTAAGTGTGTGGATGTAAATTTTTCTAAATATTTTATTAAAATTATTTTTTTTATTTATTTATTTTTCTTTTTTTTCTTTTTCTTTTTCTTTCTTTTTCTTTTCTTTCTTTTTTCTTTTTCTTCTTCTTCTTCTTCCTTCTCTCGTGCGCCCGACCACCCATCCCTCACCGTTGCAACTCCCGATTCCCAGCCGTCGGTGTGCTGCCAGGAGCTCCGCCTTCCCCAGCCAGCCACTCCGCCGCCCCCAGCTCCTTCCCTGGCGTCGGTTAGCCCCCATTTTCCCTTTTGGCCGAAACTTCTTCCCTTTGCCGTCGATGATGATTCCGGCCACCATTTTCAACACCGCTAGTCTCTTTCTTCTCCTTGAGCTCCAGTGAGTGTGATTCTAGCTTTGGTTTGAGCTGAAATGGTCTAGAATTGCTTAGGTTTCGAATTTTCAATTTCGGTCACATTAGGGTTTTTGATTTTTTTGAGCTTCAAATTGATTGATTCATGAAAACTCCCTTCACAAATGTTGATCCTAGTAGCTTAATCTACATTTATAAATTTTTGTGGAATTTTTGGAGATTTTTTGGATTTTTGGGTATTTTTGAATATTTTAATATTATTTTCTAATTTTCGGAAATTAATTATTTAAATTATGAAATTTTGTTTTATGGTTAAATTAGGTGTTGAAATGAATTATAGGAATTTATTTTTAATTTTTATGAATTTTTAAGTATTTATTTTGAATTATTGAAGTTTATGTAATTTTGGGAAAATTAGGTTAATTGTGTTTTTAATTGAATTTAATTGGTTAATTGAGTTTAATCATTGATATTATTGATAAATATGTTGAGAAAATTAATTTTGGATAATTGTATAATTTTTGGTGAATTTTTGAAGTATTTATAGTATATTTATATAGATAGGGGTATTTTGGTAATTTTACCCTAAATTAGCTAAAAATGTAATTTAATTGGTTTTAATAGTTATTTAAGGTATAAAAATGATTTCTACAAATTATTTAGTATTTTTAACTAATTAAAACTATTTTTCGTGAATTATTTTCAATTATATATATAATATACGGTTTTTCTAATAAAATGAGTTTTTATCGGTTTTTACTGTGTTTAAAGGTTAATTATGTAATTTCTACTTATAAAATGAATTTCTATGAGATAAGGGTATTTTTGGTATTTCTAAATTATTCTGTGATTGTGGACCCCGGTCGGTGGACTGTAGTTTGGAGTCCGACCATGAGATTTTGATTGTGCTTTGTGTAGTTTTTCAAAGTGTATTTCCTTGCAGGGTCGGCTCTACTCTTTTGAGTAGAGAGATGTCCGTTTTACAAGGGAGGTTCTGTCGAATTTTTGGTAGAATTCTCGTAAAATGTGATATCCGGTCGAACCCTGATATCGATTCTGTGTTTTATACTCTAGAACGAATTCTAGGATTTCTGTTAGGTTTATTCTAATGTTTGTCGTTATTTGTTTGTTTAGTTGCGCCGAGACCGAGGGCTAGTGGACCAGGCCCGTCGGACCCGTCTCGTGGAGCGCACTAGGGTGAGTTACTATTTTATATATATATGCTTAGGATGCATGATTTAGAAATATACGTTTTATCTTAATTAAAATATGCATAAATAATGTGATTTGTATTTAAGTATATTTTTGGTATATATTAAATTATATGCATGTTTTATTAATGAACTGTATTTAAAATGTTTTTAAATGTATCTTTAGTTTATTTTGTAATTTGATTGGATTTATTTGATGAATATATACTCGAAATATACCTGGTTTACTTTTGGTATATTTCTGGTATATATATGGGTTATATTTTTATTTCATTTAAATTCATGCATCATTTATTTGTGAATGAATGTTTTATATTATTAATGAAGGATATCGATAGAACGTGCTACCTAGTGGGCAGCACTAGGACCGAGTACGTACCGGTACGCCTACAGTATTTAGGCTATATTACTAACCATTTGTGGATATTGATTGGATATTATTTAATTGATGTGTGAGATATGGTTTGGAGGTGTGATTGCTGGAGCTCGGTTGACCAAGTGTCTCGGGGCCAATCACACTGGCAGTCAGACTGCTAGAGCTCGGTTGACTTAGTGTCTCGGGGCCAGTCTACTGTCTAAATGGATTAAGTGGATATATTTGGAATAAGTGAGCTTGTATGGCTAGAGTGTTGTCTAACACTATCTGAGGTTTTCGATATCATAGGGTTCTATTTGATCCTTCATAAAAGCTGAATTTCAGATAAAATATATAAAATGATTTTATTGCATCTGTGTGTATTTGCCTGTATATATATTAGATATATATACTGTTGATTGTATGCATTGTCATTTAGTGTGTATGTATATATATATTATAGTAATTCACTCAGTGAGGTCTGACTCCCCTCCGTTGACTATTTTTCAGGAGAGTCAACATCTTCAGACCTCAGTAGCAGGTCGATACGCCGGATTTCTTTCGCCCCGACTTCTTTGTGTAAACTATTTACTTGAGTCTTATTTTTATAATCTAGACACTGCAGTAGTTGTGAATTAAAGTGTGGGATTTCATGTATTTTATTTAAAGAGATGTATTATGTTGAAACTGGATTTGTACTAAAAGATTTATATATATGAGATGAGATTTAATTTAAATCGTGTGATGAGAATGTTATTATTATATTTATGATTTTCATTTTCGCTGCATTTGATATTGTTATTATTATTATTATTGCATGTTTTATTTTATTTTTAGGCTTGCTACGGGTTCCAGATTCGAAAGAATTCCCATTCCTTAGCGCCGGTCATGGCCCCTGTTTTGGGTCGTGACAAACACTTATTCCAATTTGGACAGCAGACTGGCCCCGAGACACTAAGTCGACCGAGCTCTAGGAGTTTGACTGTCAGTGTGATTGGCCCCGAGACACTTGGTCAACTGAGCTCCAGCAATCACACTATCTATCACCTCACATCTCAATCAACCCAATAGATCATTCAATTCACTTATGGACAGTAGACTGGCCTCGAGACACTAAGTCAACCGAGCTCCAGCAGTCTGACTGTCAGTGTGATTGGCCCCGCAATCACACTATCTAACATACCATTAATCTTAGTCAAATCAATTAAATCAATTATAATCACCCAATTTTAACTCTCAGTCAATCCTTATCTATCGTACTGGTACGTACATGGTCCTAGTGCTGCCCACTAGGTAGCACATTCTATTGATATCCTTCACTTAGAATAAATCATTCATTCGGAAAATAATTAATGTAGAACAATATTCATAATAGTAAAACCAACCATATATATATATATACCAAAAATATTCCTAAAATATACCCAGTATATTTCAGGTATATATATATATATATGTTAAATAAAATATGAAATAAACTAAAGATAAATCATTAATATAGTTAAAAACAATTTAAATGAGTAACAATAATATAACATGCATTATCTTAAAAATATACCTAAATATGCAAAAGATATACCTTAAGTACACAAATCATTTAATAAAACATTTATGTATAAATACTCATTTAAATACGTGTTTGTGTTTAACATATATTCACAAATATACTAAAAATAAACCTAATTATCTAGCATGCATATATCAAAAATAAATCCTAAATATACCACTAATGTGTTAGGTTTAATTTAATAATAAAACATTTATTTATTTGGAAATAAATCAAAAATATACCAAAAATAAACTTAAAAATAATTTAAGTGTAGGTTTATAATTTAACATGCAATTATTTAAGAATAAACCTAAAATCTACTGAAACTATACCTAAAGTATACTAATCATTTAATAAAATAATTACGTCTAACTGTACATTTTAAAACATGTGTATATTACTCAAATGTATTAAATCTAAACCTAATTGTTTAATGTGCATATATCAAACTAACATGCATAATTATTTAATATGCATATATATAAAAATGCAACCCTAGATATACCAAAAATATTATAATTTAAATCCCTTTTAAAACATACAATGAAAATGAAAAATTCTAAATAATGCACACTATATGCAGTGCATATATATACAGTATAATAACTCACATGTTAGCGTTCCACGAGACAAACTCGACGGGCCTGATCCGTTAGGCCTTGGTCTCGGCGCAACTAGACAAACAAATAACAGCATGAAATCAGAATAAATTTAACGAAAATTCCAAAGACTCGATCTAGAATTTTAGACATAAAATTAGAATAGGAATTTGACCGGACATCACGTTTTACGAGAATTCTACCGAAAATCCGACAGGACCTCCCCTGTAAAACGGACATCTCTCTACTCAAAGAGTAGAGCCGGTCCTACAAAGAAAACACACTTCGGAATAAATGCAGAATTACAACCACAATCCCTCGGTCGGACTCCAAACTACAATTCACCGACCGAGGTTCACAATTCACAGAATAATTATAAAATACCAAAAATGCCCTTATATAACAAAAATACATTTTATAAATCCAAATTACGTAATTAACCCTAGAACACATTAAAAACCGATAAAAACTTATTTATTTAAAAAAATCGTATATTATATATATAATTTGAAAATAATTTACGAAAAATAGTTTTAATTAGTTAAAAATACTAAATAATTTGTAGAAATCATTTTTATAGCTCAAATAATTATTAAAACCAATTTAATTATATTTTCAGCCAATTTAGTGTAAAATTACCAAAATACCCCTATATATATATTCACTATAAATGTTAAAAAATTCACCAAAAATTATATAGTTACTCAAAAATTAATTTCTCAACATATAATTCAATAATATCAATAAATATACTCAATTTACCAATTTATTTCAATTCAACACATAATTAACCCTATATTTCAAAATTACATAAACTTAATAAATTCCAAATAAATACAAAAAAATTCACAAAAATTACAAATAAATTTCTATAATTCATTTCAACTCCTATAATCACCATAAAACACAATTTCATAATTTAATTAATTAATTTTCAAAAATTAGAAAATAATAATAAAATAATCAAAAATTCACAAAAATCAAAATAATTCCCAAAAAATCACACAAAAATTCTGGGATGTAGATTAAGCTTGGGGGATCAAAATTTTTTAAGGCATTTTCCATGAATCCACCAAAAATTCCCGAAAAAAAAAATAAAAAATCCAAAAATGGCCGAAGTAAAGAAATAAAAAAATAGCAAAAATGGAGGGGTTAGAGCTCAAACCGAAGCTTGGATTGAGTTCACTGAAGCTTGAGGAGCTCAAGGACTCTGGAATCGCGAAGAATGATGGCCGAAATCACTTGGAACCACGGTGAGCTCGAGTTTCAGTTCCTTACTGCCGTAGCCGCTTGTCGACGCCAGACAAGAAGGTAGAAGACGGCGGAAGGCGACTGGAGCTGCTGGAAGGCCGGACGACACACCGAAGGTAGGGGATCGACAGTGACATGCGATGGTGGATGGTGGTTTGGATGGGTTTCGGGGGAAGATGAGTTTTTGTGTGTGTGTTTTATGTTTAATGTACATATATATACATATAATACTTTATATTATAATAATACAATATATATATATATATATATATATATATATATATATATATACTAATCTCCACACACATATATATTAATATATATAAACACACATATATATATTGACACACATAAATAAAATAATACAACCCTAATATATATGTGTATATATATGTAGCACATATATTAATCACGTAGATAATGTAGTTTAATAAAATAAACAATATTAAAATAAAATACACTAAGTTAAATACTATTAAAATAATATCATTCAAAGTAATAAATATGAATAACGTATACTGAGTCTCAAAATAAATATTAAATTATTTAAGTGTCAATTTCCCCGAAAATACAATTTTCGAAAAAAGTTTATGTAAAGTACTTAAAATAATATAAACTAATTAAAATTAGCTTTAAATAAATAACAACTCTTAAAAATGTCATAAATATATACAAAAATTATTAACACTGCATATCCCGATGCAGTATAAAAATATTTAAAAACTTGGGATATTACAATGACTCTCCTAAAAAATAGTCAATGGAGGGGGGTCAGACCTCACCGAGTGAATTACTATAATATATATACATGCATACTAAATGTTGATGCACACAGTCAATAGTATATATAATAAATATATATACAAGAAAATACACACAGATGCAACAAAATCATTTTGTATATTTTTACTGAAAACCACTGTTTATGAAGGATCAAATAGAACTCTAGAAAATCGTAACCTCAAAACAGTGTTAGACAACACTCTAGCCATACAGGCTCACTTATTCCAAATATATTCACTTGTTCCATTTGGACAGTAGACTGGCCCCGAGACACTAAGTCAACCGAGCTCCAGCAGTCTAACTGTCAATGTGATTGGCCCCGAGACACTTGATCAACCGAGCTCCAACAATCACACTCCCAATTCATATCTCACACATTAAATAATCAAATCCAATAAATATCCATAAATGGTTAGTAATATAGCCTAAATGCTATCAACGTATAGGTACGTATTCGGTCCTAGTGCTGCCCACTAGGTAGCAAGTTCTATTGATATCCTTCATTATATATAAAACATACATTCATAAAAAAAATGATACATAAATTCAAAATAAATAACAACATAAGCCATACATATACTAGAAATATACCAAAAGTAAACCATGTATATTTCTTGTATATATACGTCAAATAAATCCAATTAAATTACTAAATGAGCTAGAAATATATTTAAAAACATTTTAAACATAATTCATTAATAAAACATGCATATAGTTTAAAATATACCAAAAATAAACTAAAAATAAACTTAAATACTAATTCAATTGTTTATGCATATTTAATCAAAATAAAATATATATTTCTAAAATCATGCACCCTAGAGCATATATATATATCAAATAGTAACTCACTATTTGTTGCACTCCTTGAGATGGGTCCGATGGGCCTGGTCCACTAGGCCTCGGTCTTGGTGCAACTAAACAAACAAATAATGACAGGAATCATAATAAATCTAACAGAAGTTCTAAAGACTCGATCTAGATTACCAGACATATGATTAAAATCAGAATTTGACCGGATATCACATTTTACGATAATTCTACCGAAAATCCGGCATAACCTCCCTTGTAAAATGGACATCTCTTGTCACGACCCAAAACAGGGGCCATGACCGGCGCTAGGGAACGGGAATTCTTTCGAATCCGGAACCCGTAGCAAGCCTAAAAATAAAATAAAGCATGCCACAATAACAATAAAAATATAATATGCAGCGGAAATAAAAATCATAATATCATTATATTATCCATATCAACTGGATATAAATAAAAATCTCATCCCATACATAAAATCTTTTTAATACAATCCAGTTTTAACATAATATATCTCCTTTAAAATAAAATACATGAAATCCAATACTTTAATTCACAACTACTGCAGTGTCTAGATAACATCAATAAGACTCAAGTAGACAATTTACATAAAGAAGCCGGGGCGAAAGAAATCCGGCGTATCGACCTGCTACTGAGGTCTGAGGAAGTTGACTCTCCTAAAAAATAGTCAACGGAGGGGAGTGAGACCTCACTGAGTGAATTACTATAATATATATACATACACACTAAGTGATAATGCATACAGTCAATAGTATATATAATATGTATATATACAGGCAATTACACACAGATGCAATAAAATCATTTTTATGTATTTATCTGAAAATCATCTTTTATGAAGGATTACATAGAACCCTAGAATATCGCAACCTCAGAAAATAGTGTTAAACAACACTCAAGCCACACAGGCTCACTTAATCCAAAATATATCCACTTAATCCATTTGGACAGTAGACTGGCCCCGAGACACTAAGTCAACCGAGCTCCAGCAGTCTAACTGCCAGTGTGATTGGCCCCGAGACACTTGGTCAACCGAGCTCCAGCAATCACACCCAAACCACATCTCACATATCAATAATCATAATCAAATCAATATCCACAAATAAGTTAGTAATATAGCCTAAATACTATAGGCGTACCGGTACGTACTCGGTCCTAGTGCTGCCCACTAGGTAGCACGTTCTATTGATATCCTTCATTAATAAATAATAAAACATTCATTCACAAATACATGATGCATGAATTTAAATAAATCAACAATATAAACCATATATATACTGGAAATATACCAAACATAAACCAAGTATATTTTGAGTATATATATGTCAAATAAATCCAATCAAATCATGAATTAAACTAAAAATATATTTAAAAACATTTTAAATATATTTTATTAATAAAACATGTATATAATTTATTATATACCAAAAATATACCAAAAATATACTTGAATATAAATCACATTATTTATGCATATTCAGTCAAAATAAAACATGCATTTTCTAAATCATGCATCCTAAGCATATATATATAATATAGTAACTCACCTAATGCGCTCCACGAGACAGGTCCGACGGGCCTGGTCCACTAGCCCTCGGTCTCGGCGCAACTAAACAAGAAATAAATAATCGACATCAGAATAAACCCTAATAGAAATCCTAGAATTCAATCTAGAGTATTAAACACAGAATCAAAAATTAGGGTTCGACTGGATATCACGTTTTACGAGAATTCTACCGAAAATCTGGCAGAACCTCCCCTGTAAAACGGACATCTCTCTACTCAAAAGAGTAGAGCCGACCCTGCAAAGAAAATACACTTCGAAATACAAGCTCAACACAATCAAAATCCCACGGTCGGACTCCAAACTACAGTCCACCGACCGGGGTCCACAAACACAGAATAATTCCAGATATACCGAAAATATCCTTAAATCACAGAAATACATTTTATAAATAAAAATTACATAATTGACCTTGAAACACTATAAAAACCGATTAAAACTCATTTTATTAGAAAAACCGTATATTATATATATAATTGAAAATAATTCCCGAAAAATAGTTTTAATTAGTTAAAAATACCAAATATTTTGTAGAAATCATTTTTATACCTTAAATAATTATTAAAACCAATTAAATTACATTTTTAGACAATTTAGGGTAAAATTACCAAAATACCCCTATATATATAAATATACTTAAATTACTTCAAAAATTCACCAAAAATCATACAATTACCCAAAATTAATTTTCTCAACATATTTATCAATAATATCAATATTTAAACTCAATTAACCAATTAAATTCAAATAAAAACACAATTAACCTAATTTTCCAAAATCACCTAAACTTCAATAATTAAAAATAAATACTTAGAAATTCATAAAAATTCCAAATAAATTCCTATAATTCATTTCAACACCCAATTTAACCATAAAATCCAATTTCATAATTTAAATAATTAATTTCCGAAAATTAGAAAATAATATTAAAATATTCAAAAATACCCAAAAATCCAAACAATCTCCAAAAATTCTACAAAAATTCATACATGAAGATTAAGCTACTAGGAACAACATTTGTGAAGGAATTAAGCATGAATCAATCAAGAACAATTCGAAAAAAATCGAAAACCCTAATAGGCCAAATTTGACAAATCGAAAACTAAGCAATTCTAGACCATTTTAGCTCAAACCAAAGATAGAATAACACTCACCGGAGCTCAAGGAGAAGAAAGAGACCGGCGGTGTCGAAAACGGTGGCCGGAATCGGCGTGATCGACGGTGAGTTGATTTTCGGCTTCTCCGGCCAAAATCACTCTCCCGACGTCGGAAACGGCCTCCACAGGCGGCGAAACTGGTCGGGGAAGATGGTGGCACACCGGACGGCACACCCACGGTGAAGGAACGGCACGGCAGCGACCGGAAATGGGGAAGAGAGAATCGGGAGGAAGAAGATGAAGTCGGGGGCAAAATGGTAATTTTGCAAACTTTTTGATTTTTGATGTATATATGTATATATATATATATATATTATACTATATATTAAAATAATATTAAATTACACACATCAAATATACACCACACACATAAAAATATTAATATTTTAATAATTTTTACCAAATAAAATTAATTAAATAACAATTAAAACAATTAAATACTTAATAAAATATTAGGGAATTAATAAACCCTAATTAAATAAATATACACACACCGACTTTATTTAATAATTTAAAAATATGTATGAGTTCATGCAAGTCCGTAAATACATTTAAAATAATTAATAATAAATTGTTTACGTGAAAATTTCCCCGAAAATGCAAGTCCCGGGAAAATTTTACGTAAAACACTGAAAATAATACACAATAATTAAAATAGGTTTTAAATACATATTAACTCGTAAAAATATCACATATATATTCAAAATTATTGACACTGCATATCCCGGTACAGTGTAAAAATATTTTAAAAACACGGGATATTACATCTCTCTACTCAAAGAGTAGAGCCAACCTTGTGAAGAAATATACTTTGAAAATAAACACAGAATTTACAACCAAAACTCCTCGGCCAGACTCCAAACTACAATTCATCGACCGAGGTCCACATTTCACAGAATATTCACAAAATACCAAAAATACCCTTATATAATAAAAATACATTTTATAAATTCAAATTACATAATCAACCCTCAAACACATTAAAAACCAATAAAAACTCATTTATTTAGAAAAATCATATAATATACATATAATTTGAAAATAATTTATGAAAAATAGTTTTAATTAGTTAAAAATAATAAATAATTTGTAGAAATAATTTTTATACCCTAAATAACTATTAAAACTGATTTAATTACATTTTTAGCCAATTTAATATAAAATTACCAAAATACCCCTATATATATATATATATATACTAAAATTAATCCAAAAATTCACCAAAAATAATATAATTGCACAAAATTAATTTTCTCAACATATATTTCTATAATATTAATAAATATACTTAATTAACCAATTTATTTCAATTAAACACCCAATTAACCCTATTTTTTCAAAATTACATAAACTAAATAAATTCAAAATAAATACATAAAAATTCACAAAAATTAAAAATAAATTTCTATAATTCATTTCAACACCTATATTTATCATAAAACACAATTTCATAATTTAATTAATTAATTTTCGAAAATTAGAAAATAATAATAAAATAATCAAAAATACCCAAAAATCAAAATAAATTCCAAAAATTCCAAAAAAATTCCATCATGAAGATTAAGCTACTAGGATCAAAGTTTGTGAAGGAATTTTTCACGAATCAATCAAATTGAAGCCCAAAAAAATCAAGAACCCTAATAGGCTGAAATTGAAAAATCAAAACCTAGGGAAATCTAGACCATTTTAAGTAAAAAAAGCTTGGAATCACACTCACTGGAGCTCAAGGAGAAGATAGAGACCAGCGGTGTCGAAAACGGTGGCCGGAATCACTGTGATCGATGGTGAGGAAGAGTTTCGGGTTTTTAGCGATTTCGAGCTCCTCTGACGTAGGAAACGACTGCTGGTGGCGAAACTGGCTGTGGATGAATGTGGCTCACCGGGAGGCACAGTGACAAGAAGAAAATCATGTGATCGGCGCCGGAAAGTGAATGGGAACGATCGGGAAAAAGGAGAGGAAGGAGTGGCAGTTTCATAAATAATGGAAACTTTATATTTTTTTATAATAATTTATGTATATATGTATATATATATATATTCACACTATATATTATAATAATATAAAATCTCACACACATTAAATATACACCACACACATATTTTAATAATATATACACATATATACTCATATATAATTATTTAATTAATATTAAAACTATATAATAAAAATTAAGGTGATTAATTAAACCCTAATTTAATTTAAATAAATACACATATATACACTTTTTTTTAGCACTTTAAAAATATATGAGTTCATGCAAATTCATAAAACTAGTCAAAATAATTAGTATTAAATTATTTACGTGTCAATTTCCCTGAAAATATAATTCCCGGAAAAATTTTATGTAAAGAACTTAAAATAATATAAAACGATTAAAATTAGTTTTAATTAAATAACAAACTCATAAAAATACCATAATTATATACAAAATTATTAACACTGCATATCCCGATGTAGTATATAAAAATATTTAAAAATTCGGGATATTATATTAATTTAATAAAACTATATAATATATGTTTAATTAAAAATAAACCCTAATATATATATATATATATATATATATATATATATATATATATATATATATTTGTGTATATATATGCATGTATATGTATATATTTTAATATAACAATTAAAATTATGTATGGACTCATGCAAATTCATAAAACCGATCAATATAATTAATAATTATTTATTTAGGTTTTAATTTTCCCAAAAATAAGATTCTCGAAAAAATTTTACGTAAAAAACTTAAAATAATTAAAAAAACTTTAATAAATAATAAACTAATTAAATAACCAGGAATATATATTAAAATTATTAATACTGCATATCCCAATGCAGTTTAAAATTATTTAAAATCTCGGGATATAATAATAAATAAAATTTATAGCTTGTCTATTTATAATGAAAAATATAGCCGTTTGTTACCGTTATGTTACCGTTGATAATAAAAATATAGCCGTTAGAATTTTTTTTAATATAATATATTGAGAAATAAATTATATAAAGTAAAATTAATAAATAATGTTGATATGATTATTAATAGTAAGTGAGTTAACATAACAATATGTATAAATATGGGAAAAAACCGCCAATTAATATAAAATGAGATATAGTCTTCCATTAACATAAATGATAAAAAAATATATAAATATGCATAAATATAAATTGGTAGGAAGCATAGTCATCCATAAGTTTAGAACCGTTTCTAGCGATTTTTGCATCAATGGTGTAGTTAGTAAAACAAAATAAAAATAACAATTAATATAAATATAAACATGAATATATATAAATTAGTAGGAGGTATAGTCATCTATGATAATATATAATCAAATAATATATTCATAAATATTAAATATTAAGAAATATGTACCTTATTATTTTGATTGAGAGCTTTTCGTGTTGATAACGTGTTGTGAAATAAAGATTGAATTGTTTAGTTTGTTGTAAAACTAAACTTGAATTTAGTAGTATTTAATTAGAAGAAAAATATTTTATAGTAGAATGATTTTAAGAGAATTTAAAGAGAATTTGGAGAATTATAATATTGAAAGAATTTGGAGAGTAATCTATCTTTTTCTTAATCTCTCATTAATGAATTTCAATCTTTTTATATATAGATTTTCTTTTCACTATTTGAGAACTATTTTTTCACAAGTTATATATTGTTCATTCACATTCATAATAGAAATTTATTTTTGAATAATAAAATGATATATTTGTTGATGTTTGAAAGAAAACATTAAATGCATTTTTTTTTTCGAACATAATATGGCTTATAATAATTAAGTAACATGTACAGAAGACGTATATATATCAGTATGAAAAAGAGCCTCTAATTCGAGGGTGGGATTGAGAACCCAACCAGGAGCTAACAAAAGGGAAGATCGATGCTTAGAGACCCGGTCAGCGACTTTATTTGCATTCCTAGGGCTAGGGATACAAGAAACAGTAACAGTTCTAAAATAAGACAGTAAACATGAAAAAATTTTGATCAACTTTGGTGTTCCGTGTAATTATCCCTTGAATTTAACTAGATGTTGTGCTTCATGTGACATTCTGACCAATTCAGAGATTTTCCCACTGCTCGTGTGAAATGGTCTAATGTAGCCCATGAAAAAGCTTTTGTAGGCCGATGAATGTCTGCACTCACTACTCACAAACCCATTTGATTTCGGAATAACTCTAGTTGTAATGGGCCTTTTATGACTTCTTAATCACTCAAGGCAATTGCCCACGTACAAGTTGGTGCCTGTTTTTTTATCCTATAACTCCACATTAAACTTTAGTCATTTAGGTCAAAAATAGTATATGTTTTAGTATAAATTATTTACTAATATAAAAATTAAAAACATATTAACTTTTTAGATTCTTTAACTTTCATATTTTTTACAAATATATCTTTAATTTTTTTTTTATAAATATATAATTACTTTCAATAAATAATTTGCATATATACGTCATATTGGTATGAACACATATTATATATCAAATTCGCCACATGCTATATATCAATTCGTCACAAAAGTATGATAAATTGATGAAACTATTAAAGTTCATGGTATAATCATGCAATAACTCTTTTTTATCATAGGTAAAAATTTCATTGATGAAATACATATTACACAAAGACTACAAGTGATAAAATGCAAAATATAACTTAACAATAGCTTGCATAAAACAAAAAGAATCTAACTAAATTCTAGCAAGTTTTTAGAATGATCACCAGTTTAACTCTTCATTAAACCCTCAAACTCTCTTTTTTGCTTTTCTAGTTTCGTATCAACAATAATAGTTATAGATAGTTGTGTTGTTTATTTGTGTTTTCTTCCTCTTTTTGTGCAGAAGTTCTTGCAAATCCGTTCTCCATTGTCTTGCATGAATTTTCCTCATAATAGACAGTGAGATGGTCATTGTTCTAATAACTCTCTCTGATTTGTGTTGTCATCGTTCTATCTATAAGAGGAGACTATACTCTCCAGTCAAATGGCTGATTCATAGTTTGACGCTATTTATCTACTATATGACCATATTAACCATTGTTAGTCGAAAATATACTCAGTTAAGGTAAGATCAGATTGATGACAAGCACCAGGTAGATGATCACTAGGTTTTTGTTGTTGTTATAATGCGAGTTTTAGATTATTTTATTTTAAATCGGAATATGCAATATTAATAATTTTAAAATTATATTTGATTATTTTACTATTTTGTGAATAATTGTTATTACTTTTACGTTTAATTAAAAATTTTCTACGTAAATAATTATTTTAAAGCCTATTATTTTAGGAATTTATTTGTGTCATATTTAAGTACTAAGGTTATTTTATTTTAAAATGATGTTTATTTTTATCAATTTTATCATAATAATAATAATTATTATTATTAAATACATTATTTTTGCATGATTATTTCTTGTGAATATATATATATATATATATATATATATTGTCACGATCCAAAACAGGGGCCATGATCGGCGCTAGGGAACAGAAATTCTTTCAAATCCCGAACCCGTAGCAAGCCTAAAATAAAATAACACATGCAATAGTAATAATAACAACACATTTAAATAAAATACTGTGCATCGGAATAAAATTATAAATATCAAAATAATAATCCACCATCAGGGGATTTAAATCAAATTCTCATCTCATATATAAATAAACTCTTTTAATACAATCCAATTCAAATTCTTAAAATACATAACTCATACACAAATATACAATATCTCTTAACAATTTTATGACTACTGCAGTGTCTAGATCATAAAATAAAACTCAAGTGAGCAGTTTACATAATAAAGCCGGGGCGGAAGAAATCCGGCGTACAGACCTGCTACTGAGGTTTAAAGATGATGACTTTCCTGAAAAAATAGTTAACAGAGGGGAGTCAGACCTCACTGAGTTTATTACTATAATATATATACATGCATACTAAATGACAACACATACAGTTTATAATATATATATATATATATATATATATATATATATATAATATGTATGTATACAAGCAACTACACACAGATTGTAATATCCCGAATTTTTAAATATTTTTATACTGCATCGGGATATGCAGTGTTAATAATTTTGTAAATATATTTATGATATTTTATGAGTTTGTTGTTTGTTTAAAGCTAATTTTAATTATTTTATATTATTTTAAGTCCTTTACGTAAAATTTTCCCGGGAATTGTATTTTCGGGAAAATTGACACGTAAATAATTTAATACTATTTATTTTGACTAGTTTTATGAATTTACATGAACTCATATATAATTTTAAAATGCTAAAATAAAATGTATATATGTGTATTTATTTAAATTAATTAGAGTTTAATTAATTTTCTTAATTTTATTATTTAATTTTTGTATTAATTAATTTTAAGTGTATAAATTATTAAATATATTAAAATATTTGTGTGGTGAGTATTATTTGTGTGTGGGAATATATATATTACTATAATATAGTGTAGACATATATATATACATATATACACAAATTTTAATTAAAAAAAAACAAAAAAAAAATAAAAGTTGCCTTATTTACGATTTTGCCCCTCCTGCATCTTCTTCTTCCCAATGCCATTTCCACCATTTTCAGTCACTTTCAAGCTGGTTTTCTTGCTATTACTATACCCCTCAGCCTTCCTCCTCCACCTCCAGTCATTTCCACCACCTGAAACACTCTTTTTCGGCGAGTTTTGGTCGGATTTTCATCAATGAGCCAAAAATCAACTTGGCTCCGACCAAGCACTTTCCGGCCACCAAATTTGATGTCGTCAGTCTCTATCTTCTCCTTGAGCTCTCATGAGTGTGATTCAAAGCTTTGTTTCACTTGATTTGGTCTAGAATTGCTTAGGTTTCAATTTCTTCAAATCAGCTATTTTGGGTTTCAAATTTTTTTATCTTTAATTTGATTGATTCATGAAAACTTCTTTCAGAAAATTTGTTCCTAGAAGCTTAATATACATGCTGTAATTTTTTTTAGAATTTTTGGAATTTATTTTAATTTTTGTGAATTTTTTATTATTTTCTAATTTTTGAAAATTAATTAATTAAATTATGAAATTGTGTTTTATGGTGATTATAGGAGTTGAAATGAATTATAGAAATTTATTTGTAATTTTTGTGAATTTTTATGTATTTATTTGGAATTTATTAAGTTTATGTAATTTTGAAAAATAGGGTTATTATGTGTTTAATTGAAACAAATTGGTAAATTGAGTATATTTATTGATATTATTGAATTATATGTTGAGAAATTAATTTTTGAGTAATTATATAATTTTTGGTGAATTTTTGAAAATTTATAGTGAATATATATATATATAGGGGTATTTTGGTAATTTTATACTAAATTGGTTAAAAATGTAATTAAATTGGTTTTAATAGTTATTTAGGATATAAAAATGATTTCTGCAAATTTTTAGTATTTTTAACTAATTAAAACTATTTTTCGTAAATTATTTTCAAATTATATATAATATACTATTTTTCTAAATGAATGGGTTTTTATTGATTTTTAGTATGTTTTAGGGTTAATTACGTAATTTGGATTTATAAAATGTATTTTTATTATATAAGGGCATTTTTGGTATTTTATAAATATTCTATGAGTTGTGAACCTCGGTCGGTGAATTGTAGTTTGGAGTCCGACCGAGGGATTTTGGTTGTAATCCTGCGTTTATTCCAAAGTGTTTTTCTTTGCAGGACCGGCTCTACTTTTTGAGTAGAGAGATGTCCATTTTACAGGGGAGGTTCTGTCGGATTTTCGGTAGAATTCTCAGAAAACGTGATGTCCGGGCAAATTCCTATTCTAATTCTATGTCTAAAATTCTAGATCGAGTCTTTAGAATTTTCGTTAAATTTATTCTGATTTCATGTTGTCATTTATTTCTCTAGCTGCGCCGAGACCGAGGCCTAATGGATCAGGCCCGCCGAGTTTGTCTCGTGGAGCGCTAACGTGTGAGTTATTATACTGTATATATATGCACTGCATATAGGGTGCATTATTTAGAATTTTTCATTTTCATTGTATGTTTTAAAAATGATTTAAATTATAATATTTTTGATATATCTAGGGTTGCATTTTTATATATATGCATATTAAATAATTATGCATGTTAGTTTGATATATGCACATTAAACAATTAGGTTTAGGTTTAATACATTTGAGTAATATACACATGTTTTAAAATGTACACTTAGACATAATTATTTTATTAAATGATTAGTATACTTTAGGTATAGTTTCAGTAGATTTTAGGTTTATTCTTAAATAATTGCATGTTAAATTATAAACCTACACTTAAATTATTTTTAAGTTTATTTTTAGTATATTTTTTATTTATTTCCGAATAAATAAATGTTTTATTATTAAATTAAACCTAGCACATTAGTGGTATATTTAGGGTTTATTTTTGATATATGCATGCTAGATAATTAGGTTTATTTTTAGTATATTTGTAAATATATGTTAATCGCAAATACGTATTTAAATGAATATTTATACATAAATGTTTTATTAAATGATTTGTGTACTTAGGGTATATCTTTTGCATATTTAAGTATATTTTTAAGATAATGCATGCTATATTATTGTTACTCATTTAAATTGTTTTTAACTATATTAATGATTTATCTTTAATTTATTTCGTATTTTATTTGACATACACACACACACATATATATATATATATATATATATATATATACCTGAAATATATTGGGTATATTTTAGGTATATTAATATGGTTGGTTTTACTATTATGAATATTGTTCTACATTAATTATTTTTCGAATGAATGATTTATTCTAAGTGAAGGATATCAATAAAACGTGCTACCTAGTGAGTAACACTAAGACCGTGTACGTACCGGTACGATAGATAAGGATTGAGTGAGAGTTAAAATTGGGTGATTATAATTGATTTAATTGATTTGACTAAGATTAATGGTATGTTAGATAGTGTGATTGCGGGGCCAATCACACTGACAGTCAGACTGCTGGAGCTCGGTTGACTTAGTGTCTCAGGGCCAGTCTACTGTCGATAAGTGAATTGAATGATCTATTAGGTTGATTGAGACGTGAGATGATAGATAGTGTGATTGCTGGAGCTCGGTTGACCAAGTGTCTCGGGGCCAATCACACTGACAACCAGACTGCTGGAGCTCGGTCGACTTAGTGTCTCGGGGCCAGTCTGTTGTCCATATTGGAATAAGTGTTCTATTTGGAATCAAGTGAGCTTGCATGGCTAGAGTGATGATGGGGTTGTTGAGGTTGTTATTATTAGGGTTCTATGGATCCTTCATGAAGTTAATTAAACGTTTTCCTACATTCTGTATATTTATAAAAGCAGAGTTTGGCATTCGTGTGAAATGTGTGTATATACATATATATAATAATGCTTGATTGTTATGATTTAGATTGCATGTATATATAGTATAATAATTCACTCAGTGAGGTCTGACCCCCCTCAATTATTTTTTTTCAGGAGATTCCATATCGTCAAACCTTAGTTGTAGAGTTCTTCATCGATGTTCTTCAGTCCCGGCTATTTTATGCAAACGTATATTTTGAACTTTGAATTGTATTCTAGAAACTGCACTAGTAGTGTTATTATATTATAAGTGTATTATTTTGTTTGGATATTATATACTCTGAGAATTTGTATTTGAACATTGTACGAATATGTATTCATTTATAAAAGGATTTAGTGTGTTTATTTTATATATTGATTTAGAAAAATTTTAATTTGGTCGTACTTTTATATAATTCTTGCATGATTTTATTTTCTAAGGCTTGCTACGGGTTCCGGATTCGAAAGAATTCTCGTTCCCTAGCACCGGTCATGACTCCTAGTTTGGGTCGTGACAAAGTTGGTATCAGAGCTGAGTTCTTTGTCAGGGCTTAGTTGTTTGAGTTGTGGCCCTAGTTTTTGAAGTTGTGTTTTCTGTTAAACTACTGCAGTGAATTAGGTTCGGTCATGTCTTTGAAAAGTCTTCCTTGCATTAGGAATTCCGCGTAACCATTAGGGTGTTTGATGTTGTGATTGTTTGAACTATTTGTTTATTTTTGCTCCTTGTTGATTGCTTTGAGCGTGAATCATTCCATCGATTGATGAGATCGATGATAGTTGATCTTCTGAGCACGAGGTTCTACCCCCTATGGATCCTGTTAGGCGTAGGGGTAAAGATGGATTTAGAAGGCATGATGATCGCTGTTGACAGCGGGAATAACTGAATGAGGAGCTGGGGGCTTAGCATTGCAATGATGTTGCTTTTGCAACAGGAGTTTCACAGGATGCGATGCTGATACCTTCGATCGTTCAGCAGATGTAATTTCTTTCTCAGCCGAGAACTTAAGATATGTCAATTCTGCGTATATTCTATATTATAAATTATGTTGATTTCCATATCTTTTCAGCACAGTGAATGTGAATTGTTTCTTCTGTCGAGACAATATTGATAATCAATCTTTTCAAGTTCAAGTTGTGGTTATAGTTCCAGCTCTACTACACCTATCTAGTATAGGGGTAGGTTAGAGGCAACTATAACTCAAGGGTTAAAGTAGTCATTGTAAGCAGTACAAGCATTCCTTTTGGACTTGAACTTGCAACAATTATGACTATGATAGCTGAGACTAATAAGAGCTTGATAACATTTAGTCAAGTTTGGCAGTTGTTTGATATGCTTTGATGGGGGAATTGGAAAATGTCTAATGAAGATGAAGCACTCTTGTATTCCTTATGGCAAGCTGTCAGTTCTGACTGCAACACATAATTTGAGTTAAAGAGGGATTTCTAAGATACTTCCATCCACCTTTAAGGAAGGATAATTACCTGTATCGGCTATTGCATAAAGTAAGGGAAGAGCAATCAGTTGAGAAGATTACCTGTAAACTCTTCAATCTGATATGTCATGTTAAAGACGTAATACAGTATAAGAGGAGATTAGTAGAATTATGTGTTACAGGATTAAGCGTAATATTTTGGCATCTAAACTGAGAATTAAGATTTAGAGAGTTATTATGAATTCAGTCTTTTGGGTGTAATTAATCTTGATGAGATGTGAAAGGGTTATCAGGAATATCTGGCTCTAGTTGAGTATACTTCAGTGGAGAAGTTATCTCTCCTAGATGTTTTAATTGCCTATGAGTTACCAGGTTTACCACTTTACAGAGATTGAATTCTATATCGATGTGATTCCTGATATAACTCCTATTTCATCGTAGCCCTACAAAATGACTCTTGCAGAGCTATAGGAGTAATTGCAAGAGCTGTATGACCAAGGTTTTGTCAGACCTTATGTTTCTCTTTGGGGTGCACTAGTCCTGTTGTAAGGAAGAAGGATGGTACCTTGAGACTGTGCATTGACTGCAGAGAGATGAACAGGGTAACAGTGAAGGACAAGTATCCTCTTTTGAGGATAGATGACCTGTCTGATTAGCTACAGGGTGCACAGTTCTTTTCTAAAATTGATTTGAAGTCAGGTTATCATTAATTGTGGATCAGTTTGTAGTAGTCTTCATTAATGATATACCAGTGTATTCAAAGTGAATGAAAGGACACGTATATCACTTGAGGACTATACTATAGACACTAAGAGAATGTCAGCTTTATGTTGAATTCAAGAAGTGTGATTATTGGATGGAGAGTGTTGTTTTTCTTAGAATTTTGGCATTTAAAGATAGAATTTGAGTTGATCCATAAAAGATCGAAGCAACATCTGAGTGGCCCAGACTAATTAAATCCATTGAGATCTGTAATTTTTTGGGTTTAATTGGGTATCATAGGAAATCTGAATAGAATTCTTTAGAATTGCAACTCCTATGACCCGCATAACTCAGAAGAATGGGAAGATTGTGTGAACAAATGTTTGTTAGAACAGCTTCCAAATACTGAAGAAGACTAATTGATCTGAGGGTTACGTGAACTTTAGAGGATAAGACCTGATATCATTACAGCATTTCATCATATCATCATAGCATCTCATTACAACATTTCATCACGACATTTCATTCTAGCATTTCATCATAACATTTCATTATATCATCTCATCATGACATTCATCATAGCATGTCATCATGGCATATCACCATAGAATGATCTACTGATAGGAGATGCCCAAGTTAATGATACAGGGTTAGTGTTGTAATATGAGAAAGGGGTTCTATATAAGCTGTGGAAATGAACTTGCAGTGTACATCTAGATGATTACCAAGAATTATCACAGTATTCAGGATCAGTACTAGTGGGTTGGATTATAGAAGGATCTAACTGATTATATTTCTAAGTGTTTAAATTACCAGCCGGTGGAAGCTGAACATCAGAAGTCTTCTGGGAAGTTTTGATCTCTTTTGAATTTTGGTGGAAATGAGAGAGAATTGTGATAATTTTTGTGGTTGGTTACCTCGTTCGAAGGGTGAATATAATTCTATTGGAATGACTGTAGAAAAATTGACCAAGTCAGCTAATTTTTGGCCAGTGGAAGCCACTTATTCAGTAGCTAAGAGGGCTAAGCTACATATGAAACATATTGTGTGCCTGTATGGACTACCTGTGTCCATTGTATATGGTAAAGGTACAATGTTTACCTTTCGATTTTGGCAGAGATTGTGGAAAGCAATAGACACCTGATTGGATTTTAATACTGCTTTTCATCCTCAGACAGATGACAGTCTGAGAGGACGATCCAGACACTAAACAGTATGTTGAAGATGTGTGTTTTGTGTCTAGAAGGTAGCTAGGTTGATTATATGCTACTTATAGAATTCGCTTATAATAATAGCTACCATAGCAATATTGGAATGACACCACCTGAAGCTTTTATGGAAAGAAGTCTTAACTAGATATGAGATGGTTCAAAATACAGCAGAGAAAGTTGCTATGATCAGAAGAGCGATATGGATCCTAGATGCAGAGATATGGAGTTTCAGATCGAAAACTGTAATTCTGAAGATGTCTCCGAAAAATGGTGTGATGAGACTTGTTGAACAATATAGAACTGAATGAAGATCTAAAGTTTGAGAAGGAATCAGGTGTGATTGCAAATTATCAAGCTCGATAGTTATGTTCGAACTAGATTCAGATGATCAAGGTTCCGTGACGTGCCAACAAAGTGAAAGAGCTTACGTAAAAGACTGAAGTTGAGATACGAGCTTCTTACCCGTATCTCTTTCTTTCTTGATCTTGTAATTTTCTTTTTGGAATTCGGAGACGAATTCTTGTAAGGGGGGAAGACTGTAATATCCTGAATTTTTAAATATTTTTATACTGCATCGGGATATGCAGTGTTAATAATTTTTGTAAATATATTTATGATATTTTATGAGTTTGTTGTTTGTTTAAAGCTAATTTTAATTATTTTATATTATTTTAAGTACTTTATGTAAAATTTTCCCAGGAATTGTATTTTCGGGAAAATTGACACGTAAATAATTTAATACTATTTATTTTGACTAGTTTTATGAATTTACATGAACTCATATATAATTTTAAAGTGCTAAAATAAAATGTATATATGTGTATTTATTTAAATTAATTAGAGCTTAATTAATTTTCTTAATTTTATTATTTAATTTTTGTATTAATTAATTTTAAGTGTATAAATTATTAAATATATTAAAATATTTGTGTGGTGAGTATTATTTGTGTGTGGGAATATATATATTACTATAATATAGTGTAGACATATATATATATACATATATACACAAATTTTAATTAAAAAAAAAAAAACAAAAAAAAAACAAAAGTTGCCTTATTTACGATTTTGCCCCTCCTGCATCTTCTCCTTCCCAATGCCATTTCCACCATTTCCAGCCACTTTCAAGCTGGTTTTTATGCTATTACTATGCCCCTAAGCCTTCCTCCTCCACCTCCAGTCATTTCCACCACCTGAAACACTCTTTTTCGACGAGTTTTGGCTGGATTTTCATCAAGGAGCCAAAAAATCAACTTAGCTCCGACCAAGCACTTTCCGACCACCAAATTTGATGCCATCAGTCTCTATCTTCTCCTTGAGCTCTCGTGAGTGTGATTCAAAGCTTTGTTTCACTTGATTTGGTCTAGAATTGCTTAGGTTTCAATTTTGGTCTAGAATTGCTTAGGTTTCAATTTCTTCAAATCAGCTATTTTGGATTTCAAATTTTTTTAGCTTTAATTTGATTGATTCATGAAAACTTCCTTCACAAAATTTGTTCCTGGAAGCTTAATCTACATGCTGTAATTTTTTTAGAATTTTTGGAATTTATTTTAATTTTTGTGAATTTTTTATTATTTTATTATTATTTTCTAATTTTCGAAAATTAATTAATTAAATTATTAAATTGTGTTTTATGGTGATTATAGGAGTTGAAATGAATTATATAAATTTATTTGTAATTTTTGTGAATTTTTATGTATTTATTTGGAATTTATTAAGTTTATGTAATTTTGAAAAATAGGGTTAATTATGTGTTTAATTGAAATAAATTGGTAAATTGAGTATATTTATTGATATTATTGAATTATATGTTGAGAAATTAATTTTTGAGTAATTATATAATTTTTGGTGAATTTTTGAAAATTTATAGTGAATATATATATAGGGGTATTTTGGTAATTTTACACTAAATTGGTTAAAAATGTATTTAAATTGGTTTTAATATTTATTTAGGTTATAAAAATGATTTCTGCAAATTTTTAGTATTTTTAACTAATTAAAACTATTTTTCGTAAATTATTTTCAAATTATATATAATATACTATTTTTCTAAATAAATGGGTTTTTATTGATTTTTAGTATGTTTTAGGGTTAATTACGTAATTTGGATTTATAAAATGTATTTTTATTATATAAGGGCATTTTCGGTATTTTATAAATATTCTGTGAATTGTGAACCTCGGTCGGTGAATTGTAGTTTGGAGTCCGACCGAGGGATTTTGGTTGTAATTCTGTGTTTATTCCGAAGTGTATTTCTTTGCAGGACCGACTCTATTCTTTGAGTAGAGAGATGTCCATTTTACAGGGGAGGTTCTGCCGGATTTCCGGTAGAATTCTCGTAAAATGTGATATCCGGGCAAATTCCTATTCTAATTCTGTGTCTAAAATTCTAGATCGAGTCTTTAGAATTTTCGTTAAATTTATTCTGATTTCATGTTGTCATTTGTTTATTTAGCTGCGCCGAGACCAAGGCCTAATGGATCAGGTCTGTCGAGTTTGTCTCGTGGAGCGCTAATATGTGAGTTATTATACTGTATATATATGCACTGCATATAGGGTGCATTATTTAGAATTTTTTTATTTTCATTGTATGTTTTAAAAATGATTTAAATTATAATATTTTTGGTATATCTAGGGTTGCATTTTTATATATATGCATATTAAATAATTATGCATGTTAGTTTGATATATGCACATTAAACAATTAGGTTTAGATTTAATACATTTGAGTAATATACACATGTTTTAAAATGTACACTTAGACATAATTATTTTATTAAATGGTTAGTATACTTTAGGTATAGTTTCAATAGATTTTAGGTTTATTCTTAAATAATTGCATGTTAAATTATAAACCTACACTTAAATTATTTTTAAGTTTATTTTTAGTATATTTTTTATTTATTTCCGAATAATAAATGTTTTATTATTAAATTAAACCTAGCACATTAGTGGTATATTTAGGGTTTATTTTTGATATATGCATGCTAGATAATTAGGTTTATTTTTAGTATATTTGTGAATATATGTTAAACACAAATACGTATTTAAATGAATATTTATACATAAATGTTTTATTAAATGATTTGTATACTTAGGGTATATCTTTTGCATATTTAAGTATATTTTTAAGATAATGCATGTTATATTATTGTTACCCATTTAAATTGTTTTTAACTATATTAATGATTTATCTTTAGTTTATTTCGTATTTTATTTGACACACACACAAACACACACACACACACACATATATATATATATACCTGAAATATACTAGGTATATTTTAGATATATATATATATATATATATATATATATATATATATATATATATATATATATATATATATATATGGTTGGTTTTACTATTATGAATATTGTTATACATTAATTATTTTCCGAATGAATGATTTATTCTAAGTGAAGGATATCAATAGAACGTGCTACCTAGTGGGCAACACTAGGACCGTGTACGTACCGGTACGATAGATAAGGATTGAGTGAGAGTTAAAATTGGGTGATTATAATTGATTTAACTAAGATTAATGGTATGTTAGATAGTGTGATTGCGGGGCCAATCACATTGACAGTCAAACTGCTGGAGCTCGGTTGACTTAGTGTCTCGGGGCCAGTCTACTGTCGATAAGTGAATTGAATGATCTATTGGGTTGATTGAGACGTGAGATGATAGATAGTGTGATTGCTGGAGCTCGGTTGACCAAGTGTCTCGAGGCCAATCACACTGATAGCCAGACTGCTGGAGGTCGATCGACTTAGTGTCTCGAGGCCAGTCTGTTGTCCAGATTGGAATAAGTGTTCTATTTGGAATCAAGTGAGCCTGCATGGCTAGAGTGATGATGGGGTTGTTGAGGTTGTTATTATTAGGGTTCTATGGATCCTTCATGAAGTTAATTAAACGTTTTCCTACATTCTGTATATTTATAAAAGCAAAGTTTGGCATTCGTGTGAAATGTGTGTATATACATATATATAATAATGCCTGATTGTTATGATTTAGATTGCATGTATATATAGTATAATAATTCACTCAGTGAGGTCTGACCCCCCTCAATTATTTTTTTTCAGGAGATTCCATATCGTCAGACCTTAGTTGTAGAGTTCTTCACCGGTGTTCTTCAGTCCCGACTATTTTATGCAAATGTATATTCTGAACTTTGAATTGTATTCTAGAAACTGCACTAGTAGTGTTATTATATTGGAAGTGTATTATTTTGTTTGGATATTATATAATCTGAGAATTTGTATTTGAACATTGTACGAATATGTATTCATTTATAAAAGGATTTGGAGTGTTTATTTTATATATTGATTTAGAAAAATTTTAATTTGGTCGTACTTTTATATAATTATTTCATGATTTTATTTTCTAAGGCTTGCTATGGGTTCCGGATTCGAAAGAATTCTCGTTCCCTAGTGTCGATCATGACTCCTAGTTTAGGTCGTGACACAGATGCAATAAAATCATTTTTATATATTTTGTTTGAAAACCACTGGTTATGAAGGATCAAATAGAACCCTAGAATATCGCAACCTCAAAAACAGTATTAGACAACACTCTAACCATACAGGCTCACTTATCCCAATATAATCACTTGATCCATTTGGACAGTAGACTGGCCTCGAGACACTAAGTCAACCGAGCTCCAGCAGTCTTACTGTCAGTATGATTGGCCCCGAGAAACTTAGTCAGCCGAGCTCCAGCAATCACACTCCCAAATCATATCTCACACATCAAATAATCATATCCAATCAATATCCCCAAATGGTTAGTAATATAGGCTAAATGCTATCAGCGTACCGGTACGTACTCGGTCCTAGTGCTGCCCACTAGGTAGCACGTTCTATTGATATCCTTTAGGGTTTGACCGGACATCACATTTTACGAGAATTCTACCAAAAATTCGACAGAACCTCCCATGTAAAACAGACATCTCTCTACTGAAAGAGTAGAGCCGGCCCTGCAAAGAAACACACTTCAAAAAATAGACACAGAAACACATCCACAACCCCTTGGTCGGACTCCAAACTACAGTTTATCGACCAGGGTCCACAATTCAGAGAACAATATAAAAATACCAAAAATACCCTTATATCATAGAAATACATTTTATAAGTAGAAATTACATAATTAACCCTAAAACACAGTAAAAACCGATAAAAACTCATTTTATTAGAAAAATCGTATATTATATATATAATTGAAAATAATTTACGAAAAATAGTTTTAATTAGTTAAAAATACTAAATAATTTTTAGAAATCATTTTTATACCTTAAATAACTATTAAAACCAATTTAATTACATTTTTAGCCAATCTAGGGTAAAATTACCAAAATGCCCCTATATATATAAATATACTAAAATTAATCCAAAAATTCACCAAAAATAATATAATTGCACAAAATTAATTTTCTCAACATATTTATCAATAATATCAATAAGTAAACTCAATTAACTAATTAATTTCAATTAAAAACACAATTAACCCTATTTTTCAAAAATTACATAAACTAATTAAATTCAAAGTAAATACATAAAAGTTCACAAAATTCCAAATAAATTTCTATAATTCATTTCAACACCTATAATTACCATAAAACACAATTTCATAATTTATTTAATTAATTTTCGAAAATTAGAAAATAATAATAAAATATTCAAAAATACCCAAAAATCAAAATAATTTCCAAAAATTCTACAAAAATTCACACATGTAGATTATGATAAGAGGAACAACATTTGTGAAGGAATTTTTCATGAATCAATCAATTCAAAGTTCAAAAAAATCAAGAACCCTAAAATGGCCGAATTACCAAAATTGAAACCTAAGCAAATCAAGACCGTTTTAATTGAAACAAAGCTTGGAATCACACTCACCGAAGCTCAAGGAGAAGAAAGAGACTGGCAGTGTCAATAATGGTGGCCGAAAATGCCGTGAACGATGGTGAGAATGAATTTCGGCTTTCCGGTGATATCAAGCTCCTCCGACGCCTGAAATGGACTCTGTTGGCAGCGGAACAGCTAGAGGAAGGAGGTGGCACGCCGAGAGGCACACCAACGGTGAGAAAATGGGATGGCAAGCAGTGGAACAGCGATGGAAGCGATCGGGAGGGAGAAGAGGGGAGAATGGCAAAATTGTAAATTAATCAAACTTTATATTTTTTTATAATATTAAATATATATGTATATATATATATATATATATATATATATATATATATATATATATATATATATATATATATATATATATATATATATATATATATATATATATACTTTTACACTATATATTAAAATAATATAAACTCACACACATTAAATATACACCACACACATATAATTTAATATTTTTAATAATTTATACACTAAAAATAATTAAATAATATTAAAACTAATTAATAAATAATAAAATATTAAGGTAATTAATTAAACCCTAGTTAGATAAATATATACACATATATACGTTATTTAGTACTTTAAAAATATATATGAGTTCATGCAAGTCCGTGAAATTGTTTAAAATAATTAATATTAAATTATTTACGTATCAATTTCCCCGAAAATGCAAGTCCCATGAAAATTTTACGTAAAGTGCTTAAAATAATATAAAACAATTAAAAATCAATTTTAATTAAATAGCAACTCATGAAATATTATAAATATATACAAAAATTATTAACACTGCATATCCTGATGTAGTATTAAAATATTTAAAAACACGGGATATTATAGTCTTCCCTCCTTACAAGAATTCGTCCTCGAATTCCAAAAAGAAAATGATCACAAGATCAAGAAGGGAAGAGATACAGGTAAGAAGCTCACATCTCAGCTTCAGTCTCCCCCGTATGCTCCTCAACTCTGTTGCTACGCCACAGAACCTTGACCATCGGAATCTGCTTTGACAGCAATTGTCGAACTTGATAATCAACGATCGCCACAGGTTCTTCCACAAATGTCAAATCTTCACTCACTTCTACACTGTCTGGCTACAACACGTGTGAAGGGTCTGAGATATACTTCCTCAGCATCGAGATATGAAATACTGGATGAACTTGTGACATATTCGGAGGCAAAGCCAACTGATATGCAACAGTCCCAACTCTCTCCAAAATCTCAAACGGTCCGATATATCTCGGTGCTAACTTACCCTTCCTGCCAAATCTCATCACACCCTTCATCGGAGATACCTTCAGAAAAACATAATCTCCAACCTGAAACTCCATATCTCTACGCCTAGGATTCGCATAGCTCTTCTGCCTACTAACTGCGATCTCTAATCTTCGCTTAATCACAACGACTTTCTCCGCAGCATCCTAAACCATCTCAGGTCCAGTCAAAGCTCTTTCACCGATCTCATCCCAACTCAGAGGGGATCTACACTTCCTTCCATATAACGCCTCATATGGTGCCATGCCAATACTGCTATGGTAGTTGTTATTATATGCAAACTCTACGAGTGGCAAATGATCATCCTAGCTACCTCCCAAATCCAAGACACACATCCTCAACATATCTTCTAGTGTCTGGATCGTTGTCTCATACTGACCATCTATCTGAGGGTGAAAAGCAGTACTGAAGTCCAACCTAGTGCCCATCACTTCCTGCAACTTCTGCAAAAAATGAGAGGTAAACACTGAACCTCTATCTGACACAATGGACACAAGTACCCCATGAAGGCATACGATATGTTTCACATATAACTTCGCCAATCTAGCTACAAAATAGGTAGCTTTCATAGGCAAGAAATGTACAGACTTCGTCAACTTGTCAACTATCACCCAGATGGAATTGTATCCATCCTTATAATGAGGTAAACCTACCACAAAATCCATAGCTATCCTTTCCCACTTCCACTCCGGAATAGGAAGAGGTTGAAGCTTCCTAAAAGGCTTCTAATGTTCAACTTTCACTTGCTGACACGTCAGGCACTTAGCAACATAATCAGCGACATCCTTCTTTAATCCGTCCTACCAGTACAAATCTCTGATACTGTGGTACATCTTAGTGACGCCCGGATGTATGCTATATGTTATAGAATGTGCTTCCTCTAGGATTTCTTCTCTCAAATCATCCACATCAAGAACACACAATTTACCACTGATCCACAACACACCATCATCATCAAGTGTGAAATCAGTGAACTTCCCTGATCGAACATTCTTTGCAAGCTCTTCTAGAATAGGATCTCGACTCTGAGCTGCTTTAATCCTATCCCTCAGAACAGATCGCACCTTAAATTGAGCTAGCAGTCCACCTAATCTACCGATCTTCATCATCAGACCTTGATCCACCAATAGATGCAACTCTTGGATCAACGGTCTCCTCTCAACACTGATGTGAGCAAGACTGCCTGAGGACTTTCTACTCAAGGCATCTGCTACTATATTAGCTTTACCCGGATGATATAAAATCTCACAGTCATAATCTTTTAATAATTCCAACCATCTCCTCTGCCTCAGATTCAGATCTTGCTGTTGGAAAATGTACTTAAGGCTCTTTTGATCAGTAAATATCTCACAAGTCACCTCGTACATATAATGTCTCCAAATCTTCAGAGCAAAGATCACTGCAGCCATTTCAAGGTCATGTGTGGGATAGTTCTGCTCATGCTTCTTCAACTGCCTCGAAGCATAGGCTATCACCCTTCCATTCTGCATCAACACACAACCAAGGCCAACTCTAGAGGCATCATAATAAACTATGAACTTATCCACACTATTAGGCAAAGCTAGTACTGGAGCTATGGTCAATTTCTCCTTCAACAACTGGAAGCTATTCTCACAAGCTTCTGACCACTTGAATCTAACATTCTTTTGAGTCAAGCGAGTCATAGGGGCTGCAATTCTGGAAAAATCTTACACAAATCGCCTATAATACCCAGTTAAACCTAGAAAACTCTGAATCTCAGTAACAGAAGTCGGTCTAGGCCACTCAGACATTGCTTCAATCTTCTATGGATCAACTTGGATACCTTCTTTAGACACCACGTGTCCAAGAAAAGAAACACTCTCCATCCAGAAGTCACACTTCGAGAATTTAGCATAAAGCTGATGATCTCTCAGTGTCTACAGTACAATCCTCAAGTGATATACATGCTCCTCTATACTCCTTGAATAAACCAGTATATCATCGATGAAGACTACCATAAACTGATCCATATATGGTCTGAATACCCTGTTCATCAGGTCCATAAAAGCTGCTGGTGCATTAGTCAAACCAAAAGACATCACTAGAAACTCATTATGGCCATATCGAGTGTGGAATGTCATTTTAGAAATATCGGCTTCACTAATTCGCAGCTGATGATAACCCGACCTCAAATCAATTTTAGAAAAGAACTGTGCACCTTGTAATTGGTCAAACAAGTCATCTATCCTCGAAAGAGGATACTTGTTCTTCACTGTCACCTTGTTCAGCTCTCTGTAGTCAATACACAGTCTCAGGGTACCATCCTTCTTCTTCATAAACAGGACTAGTGCACCCCAAGGAGGAACACTAGGTCTGATAAAACCCTTATTCAATAACTCTTGCAATTGCTCCTTTAACTCTTTCAACTCTGTAGGAGCCATTCTGTAGGGTGGCATAGATATAGGAGTAGTACCTGGAACCACATCTATATAGAATTCAATCTCTCTGTGAGGTGGTAAACTTGGCAACTCCTCAGGTAAAACATCAGAAAACTCACAGGCAATAGGAACATATGTGAGTGACAACTTCTCCACTGAAGTATCCCTGACCAATGCCAAATATCCATGACATCCTTTCTTCAGTAACTTCCTAGCCATAATAGCAAAAATAAGATTCTGAGGTGCGGAACTCCTATCACCCACAAACTTAAAATCTTCTTCATCAGGAATTCTGAAAGTCACCTCTTTATTCCGACAATCTACCACGGCATAATGTTGAGATAACCAGTCCATTCCTAGAATAACATCAAACTCCATCACATCCAACAGAATCAAATCAGCGGGTAATTCTCTATCTCCCACGAGAACTGGACAACCAGAAAGAACAATATCGGTGTCCAAGGAATCACTCATAGGAGTGGCAATAGACAAAGGAAAAGCCATCCTCGAAGCTTGCCAATAAGACTTGGAAGCAAAAACAGGAGAAATAAACGAATGCGTGGCACCCGGATCAAACAAAACCTATGCATCCAGGTAATAAACAGAAACAATACCTGCCATGACTGCATTAGATGCCTGAGCATCCAGCTGAGTAAGGTGGAAGACTCTGGCCTATCCTCGACCTCCCTGTTGACTGGTAGAAGCCTGGCCAAAACCTCTGGCACCTCCTCTAGTACCTCTACCGCGACTCTACTGTGGAACAAGCTGAGTGGAACTCTGATGCTGGGCTGGAGGTAACTGAAATGGCACGGGTGCAGCATTAGCAATCGATTGCTGAGGAAATCATGGAATCTGCGATTGCTGATACCCTGAGTAAGGACACGATCTAGCAAAATGTCCTGTCTGCCCGCATCTGAAGCATGTCAGTGGTGTCAGATAACACGGTCCCTGATGGACTCTATCGCAGGTCTGGCAAACACTGGTAGCTGATCCAAAACTGCGACCACTGCTGCTACTAGAAACACTTGACCTAAATCTGAATGATCTATGTTGACCTCCACGGCCATGTCTACTGCTCCGATGCACTCACTGCTGCTGCCTCTGATTCTACTGAGTCGGACCTCGCTGCTGACTACTCGAACCAACATGAAAACTAGAATACGGAGTAGCCTGCAATCCACTCGACTGAACTCCCAGCTAGTAATAATCAGGCATCGCTCCCTACCTAACTAGCCTCAACTCAATCTCCTTGGCCAACTCAATCATAGACTTTAGAGTAAGGCCTGCTGTAGGCATACCAGCAAATGCTGAACCCAATTCGGTGATGTAGGTAGTGACTACGAAATACTGATCTCACATCAGATCCTCTGCATATCTACCCAACCGGAGAAACTCTCGGGTGTACTCCTCTACAGATCGATCACCTTGAGAAATGCTGGTCAATCGGAGATGATAGCTCATATGGAGAGGCTCTGGATAGAATCTCCTCATAAACTGCTTTTGAAACTAAGCCCAAGTCATCGTCATCATATAGGGTTGGATCATCTGAATGAACCAATCTAGGGCTGGTCCCTCAACAGACAACTCAACAATCATGATCCGCTGATACTCAGTGTGAGCAATCTAAGTCCGAGTCTCAATCGAGTGCAAAAAATCTAACAGGTCGGAAGTCCCATTAAAAGCAATCCTACCAACTCTGGCATAGAACAAAGCTTCCTTAGGGTTAGACATACCCTATTGATAGGCAGGCTGAACAACTGGAGGCACAGGAACATCAAACTTAGGCTCTACAGGCTCCTCGTCCTATAACTCTCTCTGCCTACGGTGACCTGCCGCTCCTCGAGGTCTACCTCTGCCACGACCTCTACGCCTAACTGGCTGCTCAGGAGGTAAAACCTCATCCTGAAAGGATTTGTCATCCTCGGCCTCAACGATCGGTGGAGCGACACGCGCTCGCCTCCTCATTCTGAAAAGACAACAGAATGATTCAGACAAAATAGACAATGGAAGAATAACATAGAAAACTAAAGCAAGGAATACTTATCAAGACATACTCAAACCTAATTCACTGCAGTAGTTACCAAAAGAAAATACAACTTGAAAACTAGGGCCATAACTCACACAACTAAGCCCTGACACAGAACTCCGCTCTGATACCAACTTTGTCACTACCCAAAACAGGGGCCATGATTGACGCTAGGGAACGGGAAATATTTCGACTCCGGAACCCGTAGCAAGCCTAAAATAAAATAACACATGTAATAGTAATAATAACAACACATTTAAATAAAATATTGTGCAGCGGAATAAAATCATAAATATCAAAATAATAATCCACCATCAGGGGATTTAAATCAAATTCTCATCTCATATATAAATAAACTCTTTTAATACAATCCAGTTCAAATTCTTAAAATACATAACTCATACACAAATATACAATATCTCTTAACAATTTTACGACTACTGCAGTGTCTAGATCATAAAATAAAACTCAAGTGAGCAGTTTACATAATAAAGCCAGGGTGGAAGAAATCAGGCGTATAGGCCTGCTACTGAGGTTTGAAGATGATGAATCTCCTAAAAAAAATAGTCAACGGAGGGGAGTCAGACCTCACTGAGTGAATTACTATAATATATATACATGCATACTAAATGACAATGCATACAGTCAACAATGTATATATATATATATATAATATGTATGTATACAAGCAACTACACACATATGCAATAAAATCATTTTTATATATTTTGTTTGAAAACCACTGGTTATGAAGGATTAAATAGAACCCTAGAATATCGCAACCTCAAAAACAATGTTAGACAACACTCTAGCCATACAGGCTCACTTATCCCAATATAATCACTTGATCCATTTGGACAGTAGACTGGCCCCGAGACACTAAGTCAACCAAGCTCCAGCAGTCTTACTGTCAGTGTGATTGGCCCCGAGACACCTGGTCAACCGAGCTCTAGCAATCATACTCCCAAATCATATCTCACACATCAAATAATCATATCCAATAAATATCCACAAATGGTTAGTAATATAGCCTAAATGCTATCAGCGTACCGGTACATACTCGGTCCTAGTGCTGCCCACTAGATAGCACGTTCTATTGATATCCTTCATTGAAATATAAAACATACATTCATAAAAATAAATGATGCATGAATTTAAATAAAATAGCAACATAAACCATATATATATACCAGAAATATACCAAAAATAAACCAGGTATATTTTGAGTATATATACGTCAAAGAAATCCAGATAGATTATAAAATAAACTGGAAATATATTCAAAAACATTTTAAACCTAATTTATTAGCAAAACATGCATATAATTTAAAATATACCTAAAATAAACTAAAGATAAACCAAAATAAACTAAAAATAAACTGAAATACTAATTGAATTATTATGCATATTTAATCAAAATAAAACATATATTTCTAAAATCATATACCCTAGAGCATATATATATAAAATAGCAACTCATACTTAGGGCGCTCCTTGAGATGGGTCCGACAGGCCTGGTCCACTAGGCCTCGGTCTCAACGCGACTAAACAAACAATAAATAACAGACATCAAAATAAACCTAACAAAAAATCCTAAAAACTCAATCTAGAATATTAGACACAAAATCATAATTAGGGTTTGACCGGACATCACATTTTACAAGAATTCTATCAAAAATTCGGTAGAACCTACCATGTAAAACGGACATCTCTCTACTCAAAGAGTAGAGCCGGCCTTGCAAAGAAACACACTTCAAAAAATAGACACAGAAACACATCCACAACCCCTTGGTCGGACTCCAAACTACAGTTTATCGACCAGGGTCCACAATTTACAGAACAATATAAAAATACCAAAAATACCCTTATATCATAGAAATAAATTTTATAAGTAGAAATTACATAATTAACCCTAAAACACAGTAAAAATCGATAAAAACTCATTTTATTGGAAAAATCGTATATTATATATATAATTGAAAATAATTTACGAAAAATAGTTTTAATTAGTTAAAAATACTAAATAATTTTTAGAAATCATTTTTATACCTTAAATAACTATTAAAACCAATTTAATTACATTTTTAGCCAATCTAGGGTAAAATTACCAAAATGCCCCTATATATATAAATATACTAAAATTAATCCAAAACTTCACCAAAAATAATATAATTAAACAAAATTAATTTTCTCAACATATTTATCAATAATATCAATAAGTAAACTCAATTAACTAATTAATTTCAATTAAAAACACAATTAACCCTATTTTTCAAAAATTATATAAACTAATTAAATTCAAAATAAATACATAAAAATTCACAAAATTCCAAATAAATTTCTATAATTCATTTCAACACCTATAATTACCATAAAACACAATTTCATAATTTATTTAATTAATTTTCGAAAATTAGAAAATAATAATAAAATATTCAAAAATACCCAAAAATCAAAATAATTTCCAAAAATTATACAAAAATTCACACATGTATATTAAGCTAAGGGGAACAATATTTGTGAATGAATTTTTCATGAATCAATCAATTCGAAGTTCAAAAAAATCAAGAACCCTAAAATGGCCGAATTACCAAAATTGAAACCTAAGCAAATCAAGACCATTTTAATTGAAACAAAGCTTGGAATCACACTCACCGGAGCTCAAGGAGAAGAAAGTGACTGGTGGTGTTGAAAATGGTGGCCGAAAATGCCGTGAACGACGATGAGAATGAATTTCAGCTTTTCGACGATATCAAGCTCCTTCAATGTCGGAAATGGACTCTGCTGGCGGCGGAACAATTGGAGGAAGGAGGTGGCACGTCAGGAGGCACACCGATGGTGAGAAAAAGGGATGGCAGGCAGTGGAATGGTGATGGAAGCGATCGGGAGGGAGAAGAGGGGAGAATGGCAAAATCATAAATTAATCAAACTTTATATTTTTGTATAATATTAAATGTATATGTATATATATATACTTTTACACTATATATTAAAATAATATAAAATCACACACATTAAATATACGCCACACACATATAATTTAATATTTTTAATAATTTATACACTAAAAATAATTAAATAATATTAAAACTAATTAATAAATAATAAAATATTAGGGTAATTAATTAAACCCTAGTTAAATAAATATATACACATATATACGTTATTTAGTACTTTAAAAATATATAGAGTTCATGCAAGTCCATAAAATTGTTTAAAATAATTAATATTAAATTATTTACGTATCAATTTCCCCGAAAATGCAAGTCCCGGGAAAATTTTACGTAAAGTGCTTAAAATAATATAAAACAATTAAAAATCAATTTTAATTAAATAGCAACTCATGAAATATTATAAATATATACAAAAATTATTAACACTACATATCTTGATGTAGTAATAAAATATTTAAAAACATGGGATATTACATATATATAAACCTAAAATAAAAAAAAAATAAAAAAAACCTACCCCTTCTCCTTCTTCTTCCTGATCTTCACCCTCACCGCTGCTACGCTGACCAGCAACTATCGATATGCCTCCTGAACGTCCACCTCCTCCTCCAGCAGCTCCATCACCTCCAGTCACCTTCTCTAGCGCCCATAGAGCTTGGAAAACCATTTTTGGTCGAAAATCACTCCCTCCTCTGTTCAAGTCGATTCCGGCCACCATTTTCGACACTGTCAGTCCCATTCTCTTTCTCTCTTACCGGTGAGTGTGAATTCAAGCTCCCTTTTGCTTAAAAACTCATTTTGGTGAGGTGTTGATCAAGTTTTAGTTTCGATCACTATGAGTTTTTTTATTTTTTTAACTTCATTCCTTATGATTCATGAAAAGTGCCTTCACAAATATTGTTCCCTTTAGCTTAATCTACATCCTAGAATTTTTGTGTGATTTTTGGAATTTATTTTGATTTTTATGAATTTTTTATTATTTTATTATTTTCGTAAATTAAATAAATAAATTGTGAAATTGTGATTTTTAGTATTTTTGGTGGTTAATATTAATTTTAGAATTTAATTTATAATTTTTATGATTTTTGAGTAATTTTTATAATTATTTTTAGTTTATGTTATTTTTGGAAATATAGGTTATATATATATAGGTTATTTAATTCAGAGTGTTACTTTGAAGATTGTATTAAGAAATTTTATTTATGATATGAGATGAGTTATTGTTTTATTAAAGGATGTTGAGGAAAATTATTTCATTATTTGAGATTTAATTTCCGCTACATAAATATTTTATTTATTTCATTATATTGCATGCTTTCTTTTAAGGCTTGCTACAGGTTTCGAATTTGAAAGAATTCTCATTCCCTAGCACTGGTCATGGCCCCCTATTTTGGGTCGTGACAGTTATCCTTCATTGTTTGTCTTATCTGAATCCTTCTATTTGTCTTTTTAGAATGAGGAGGCTAGTGTGTGTCGCTCCACTGGTCGTTGAGGCCGAGGATGATGAGTCCTTTCAGGACAAGGTTTTACCTCCTGAGCCGCCAGTTAGGTGCAGAGATCATGGCAGAGGTAGACCTCAAGGAGTGACAGGTCACCATAAATAGAGAAAGCTACAGGATGAGGAACCTGTAGAGCCAGAGTACAAGGATATTCCTATACCTCCAGTTGCACCGCCTGTTCAGCCTACGTATCAGCAGGGTATGTCTGACCCTGAGGTAGCATTATTCTATGCTAGATTCGGCAAGATTGCATTCAATAGGACTTCAGACCCTTTAGATTTTTTACATGCGATCGAGACTAGGACTCGGACTGCTCACACTGAGTACCAGTGGATCATAATAGTTTAGCTTTCTGTTGAGGGACCAGCCCTGGACTAGTTTATTCAGATGATCCAATCGTATATAATGATAATGACCTAGGCTTAGTTTAGAGAGCGATTCATTAGGAGATTCTACCCAGAGCCACTTCGCATGAGTTACAAACTCTGGTTGACCAACATTTCCCAAAGGGATAGATCTGTTGAGGACTACACTAGAGATTTCTTTTGGTTTGGCAGATATGCAGAGGATCTGATGCGAGACCAGTATTTTACAGTCAGTACTTATGTTACTGGTTTGGGTTTTGCATTTGCTGGTATGCCTACAACAGGCCTTACTCTAGAGTCAGTGATAGAGTTGGCTAAGGAGATTGAGCTGAGGCTAGTCAGGCAACGAGCTATGTCTAATTATTACCAGTTGGGTGTTCAGTTAGGTGGATTCCAGACTACTCTGTACTCGAGTTTTCATATTGGACCAAGTAGTCAGCAGAGGGGTCCAGCTCAGTAGACTTAGAGACAGCAGCAACTGGTACATCAGAGCAGTAGACATGGCCATGGAGGTCAGCGTAAACCGTTTAGACTTGGGTCAGGTGCTTCAAGCAGCAGCAGTGGTCATAGTTTTGAGTCATCTGCTAGTGTATGTCAAACCTACGGCAGAGTTCATTAGGGACCATATTATATGACACCGCTGACATGTTTTAGATATGGGCAAATGAGAAATTTTGCCAGATTGTGTCCCTATTTTGGGTATCAGCAGCAGTAGATTCCATGATTTCTTTAACAGTCGATTACTAGTGCTGCACCCATCCCTTTTCAGTTGCCTCCAGCCCAGTATCAGAGTTCTACTCAGATTGTTCCTTAGTAGGGTCGTGGTAGAGGTACCAGAGGTGTTGGCCTGGCTTCTACCAGCCAGCAGGGAGTTCGAGGATAGACTAGAGTCTTCCATCTTACTCAACATGATGCTTAGGCATCGAATGCAGTCGTGGTAGGTATTATTTCTGTCTGTTACCTGGATGCATGGGTTTTGTTTGATCCAGGTGCCACGCATTCATTCGTTTCTCCTATTTTTGCTTTCAAGTCTTGTTGGTAAGCTTCGAGGATGGCTTTTCCTTTGTCTGTTGCCACTCCTCTAAGTGATTCTTTGGACACTGATGTTGTTCTTTTTGGTTGTCTAGTTCTTGTCAAAGGTAGAGAATTGTTTGCTGATTTGATTCTATTGAATGTGATGGAGTTTGATGTTATTCTGGGTATGGATTGGTTATCTCAACACTATGTCATGGTAGATTGTCGAAGCAAAGAGGTGACTTTCAGAATTCTTAGTGAAGAAGAATTTAAGTTTGTTAGTGATAAGAGTTTAGTACCTCAGAATCTCATCTCTACTATTACGACTAGGAAGTTGCTGAGGAAGGGTTGTCAGTGATATTTGGCATTGGTCAGGGATACTTCAGGGGAGAAGTTGTCACTACAGATGTTTCTATTTCCTATGAGTTTCTTGATGTTTTTCCTGAAGAGTTTCCATGTTTACCACCTCATAGAGAGATTGAGTTCTGTATAGATGTGGTTCTAGGCACTACCCCTATCTTTATGCCACCCTATAGAATGGCTCCTGCAGAATTGAAAGAGTTAAAGGAGAAATTGCAAGAGCTGCTATATAAGGGTTTTATTAGACCTAGTGTTTCTTCTTGGGGTGCACCAGTCCTGTTTGTGAGGAAGAAGTATGGTACCCTAAGACTGTGCATTGACTACAGAGAGCTAAACAAGGTGATAGTGAAGAACAAGTATCCTCTCCCGAGGATAGATGACTTTTTTAATTAGCTACAAGGTGCACAGTTCTTTTCTAAGATTGATTTGAGGTCGGGTTATCATTAGTTGCAGATCAGCGAAGCTAATATTCCTAAAACGTCATTCCGTACTCGATATGGCCATTATGAGTTTTTGGTGATGTCTTTTGGTTTGACTAACGCACCAGCGACTTTTATGAACCTGATGAATAGGGTATTCAGACCATTTATGGATCAGTTTATGGTAGTCTTCATCGATGATAATATGGTGTATTCGAGGAGTATGGAAGAACATATATATCACTTGAGGACTGTACTACAAACACTAAGAGAACATCAGCTTTATACTAAATTCTCGAAGTGTGATTTCTGGATGGAGAGTGTTGCATTTCTTGGACACATGGTGTCTAAAGAAGGTATCGAGGTGGATCCATAGAAGATTAAGGCAGTGTCTGAGTGGCCTAGACCGACTTCAGTTACAGAGATTCACAGTTTTCTAGGTCTAGCCAGGTATTATAGGAGGTTTGTATAGGATTTTTCCAAAATTGTAGCTCCTATGACTAGCTTGACTCAGAAGAATGTAAGGTTTGAGTGGTTAGAAGCTTGTGAGAATAACTTTCAATTGCTAAAGAAGAAGTTGACCATAGCTCTAGTTTTAGCTTTGTTTAATAGAGTATACAAGTTCATAGTTTATTGTGATGCCGCTAGAGTTTGCCTAGGTTGTGTGTTGATGCAGAATGGTAGGGTAATAGCCTATGCTTCAAGGAAGTTGAAGAAGCATGAACATAACTATCCTACCCATGACCTAGAGATGGTTACAATGATCTTTGCTCTCAAGATCTGGAGACATTATCTGTACGGGGTGACTTGTGAGATTTTTACTGATCATAGGAGCCTTAAGTATATTTTCCAGCAAAGAGATTTGAATCTGAGGCAAAGGAGATGGTTGGAACTGTTGAAAGACTATGACTGTGAGATTTTATATCACCCAAGCAAGGCTAATGTGGTAGCATATGCCTTGAGTAGGAAGTCCTCAGGCAGTCTTGCTCACATTAATGTAGAGAGGAGACCGTTGGTCCAGGAGTTGCATCTGTTAGTGGATCAAGGTCTGATGATGAAGATTAGTAGATCAGGTGGACTGCTAGCTCAGTTTAAGGTGTGATCTGTACCGAGAGATAGGATTAAGGAAGCTCAGAGCTGAGATCCTATTCTATAAGAGCTTGCAGAGAATGTTCGAGCATGGAAGTTCACTGATTTCACACTTGATGATGATGGTGTTTTATGGATCAGTGGTAGATTGTGTGTTCCTGATGTGGATAATTTGAGAGAAGAGATCCTTGAGGAAGCACATTCTATAGCCTACAGTGTACATCCGGGTGTTACTAAGATGTACCACAGTATTAGAGATTTGTACTGGTGGGATGGACTAAAGAAGGATGTCGCTGATTATATTGCTAAGTGTCTGACGTGTCAGCAAGTGAAAGCTAAGCATCTGAAGCCTTTTAGGAAGCTTCAGCCTCTTCTTATTCCTAAGTGGAAGTGGGAAAGGATTGCTATGGATTTTGTCATTGGTTTACCTCGTTCCAAGGATGGATACGATTCCATCTAGGTGATTATGGATAGGTTGACCAAGTCTGCACATTTCTTGCATGTGAAAACCACTTATTCTGTAGCTAGATTGGTGAAGCTATATGTCAAGCATATTGTGTGCCTTTATGGAGTACCTGTGTCCATTGTGTCAGATAGAGGTTCAGTGTTTACCTCTAATTTTTGGCAGAAGTGTCACGACCCAAAACAGGGGCCATGATCGGCGCTAGGGAACGGGAATTCTTTCGAATCCGGAACCCATAACAAGCCTAAAATAAAATAAAATAAAACATACAGTAATAATAATAATATAATTTACAGCAGAAATAAAATCATAAATATTGCAAAAATAATAATCCACCATGGGATTTAAATTAATAACTCATCTCATATATATAAATAAAATTTTAATACAAGTCTAGTTCAAATATTTAAAGTACATATCTCATATAAATATAATACAACAATCTCATAATCGACCATAACTACTGCAGTGTCTAGATTATAAAAATATAACTCAGTTAAGCAGTTTATATAAAGAAGTCAGAACGGAAGAAATCCTGCGTAAGGGTCTGCTACTGAGGTCTGAAGACAATGACTCTCCTAAAAAATATATAGTCAATGAAGGGGAGTCAGACCTCACTAAGTGAATTACTATAATATATATACATGCATACTATATGACAATGCACACAGTCAATAGTATATATAATAATATACATACAGGCAAATACACACAGATGCAATAAAATCATTTTATATATTTTTATTAAAATTCACAATTTATGAAGGAACAAATAGAACCCTAGAAAATCGTAACCTCAAAACAATGTTAGACAACACTCTAGCCATACAGGCTCACTTATTCCAAATATATTCACTTGTTCCATTTGGATAGTAGACTGGCCCCGAGACACTAAGTCAATCGAGCTCCAACAGTCTGACTGTTAGTGTGATTGGCCCCAAGACACTTGGTCAACCGAGCTCCAGCAATCATACTCCCGAATCATATCTCACACATAAAATAATCAAATCCAATCAATATACACAAATGGTTAGTAATGTAGCCTAAATGCTATAAGCGTACCGGTACGTACTTGGTCCTAGTGCTGCCCACTAGGTAGCATGTTCTATTGATATCCTTCATTAAAATATAAAACGTACATTCATAAAAATAAATGATGCATGAATTTAAATAAGATAGCAACATAAACCATATATATACTAGAAATATACCAAAAGTAAACCATGTATATTTCGAGTATACATACGTCAAATAAATTCAATTTAATTACAAAATAAATTGGAAATATACTTAAAAACATTTTAACATAATTCATTAATAAAACATGCATATAGTTTAAATTATACCAAAAATAAACCTAAAGTAAACTAAAATAAACTCAAGTACTAATTAAACTATTATGCATATTTAATCAAAATAAAACATATGTTTCTAAAATCATGCACCCTAGAGCAGATATATATAAAATAGCAACTCACAATTATTGTGCTCCTCGAGATGGATCGATGGGCCTGGTCCACTAGGCCTTAGTCTCGGCACAACTAAACAAACAGATAATGATAGGAATCAGAATAAATCTAACAAAAGTTCTAAAGACTCGATCTAGAATACTAGAGACAGAATTAGGATTAAAGCTTGACCGGACGTCACGTTTTACGAGAATTCTATCAAAAATCCTACAAAACCTCCCCTCTAAAATGGACATCTCTCTACTCAAAGAGTAGAGCTGGCCTTGCAAAGAAATACACTTCGAAAATAAACACATAATTCACAACCACAATCCCTCGATCGGACTCCAAACTACAAATCACCGATCGAGGTCCACAATTCACAGAATATTTATAAAATATCGAAAATACCCTTATATAATAAAAATACATTTTATAAGTAGAAAGTACATAATTAACCCTAAAACACAGTAAAAACCGATAAAAACTCATTTTATTAGAAAAATCGTATATTATATATATAATTGAAAATAATTTACGAAAAATAGTTTTAATTAGTTAAAAATACTAAATAATTTGTAGAAATCATTTTTATACCCTAAATAACTACTAAAACCAATTTAATTACATTTTTAGCCAATTTAATGTAAAATTACCAAAATACCCCTATATATATAAATATACTAAAATTAATCCAAAAATTCACCAAAAATAATATAATTGCAAAAAATTAATTTTCTCAACATATATTTCAATAATATCAATAAATATACTCAATTAACCAATTAATTTCAATTAAACACATAATTAACCCTATTTTATCAAAATTACATAAACTAAATAAATTCAAAATAAATACATAAAAATTCATAAAAATTACAAATAAATTCCTATAATTCATTTAAACACATATATTTACCATAAAACATAATTTCATAATTTAATTAATTAATTTTTGAAAATTAGAAAATATTAATAAAATAGTCAAAAATACCCAAAAATCAAAATAAATTCCAAAAATTCTACAAAAATTCCTACATGAAGATTAAGCTACTAGGATCAAAGTTTGTGAAGGAATTTTTCATGAATCAATCAAATTGAAGCTCAAAAAAATCAAGAATCCTAATAGGCCGAAATTGCAAAATCGAAACCTAGGCAAATCTAGACCATTTTAAGTGCAACAAAGCTTGGAATCACACTCACCGGAGCTCAAGGAGAAGACAGAGACTGGCAATGTCGAAAATGGTGGATGAAATCACGTCGATCGATGGTAGCTTGAAGTTTTGGCTTTTTGGCCAAAACGAGCTCCTCCGATGTCGGAAACAACTGCTGTAGGTGGTGAGAATGGCTAAGGAAGAAGGTGGCACGCCAGGAGGCACACCAATGGGAAGAAAACAACGCGACAGAAGGTGGAACGGCAATGGGAGGTGATCGGGAAGAAGGAGAGGGATCGGGAAGAAGGAGAGAGATCGGGGGCAGTTTGGTAATTTGGCAAAGTTTGATTTTTTTAAACTATATATTATGTATATATGTATATATATATATAATCACACTATATATTATAATAATATAAACTCTTACACAAATTAAATATACTCCACACACATATAATTTAATATATTTAATAATTTATATACAAAAAAAAAATAAAAAAAATAATTAAATAATATTAAAACTAAATAATAAATAATAAAAATTAGGGTAATTAATTAAACCCTAGTTTAATTTAAATATATACACATATATACACTTTATTTTAGCACTTCAAAAATATATATGAGTTCATGCAAATTCATGAAATTGTTTAAAATAATTAATATTAAATTATTTACATATTAATTTCCCTGAAAATAGAATTCTCAGAAAAATTTTATGTAAAGCACTTAAAATAACATAAAATAATTAAAATAAGCTTTAAATAAATATCAAACTCATAAAAATATCATAATTATATACAAAATTATTAACACTGCATATCCTGATGCAGTTTAAAATATTTTAAAAACTCGGGATATTATAGTCTTCCCCCCTTACAAGAATTCGTCCTTGAATTCCAAAAAGAAAATGATTACAAGATCAAGAAGGGAAGAGATACGAGTTAGAAGCTCGCATCTCAGCTTGAGTCTCCCACATATGCTCTTAAACTCTGTTGCTACACCATAGAACCTTGACCATCGGAATCTGCTTCGACCGCAACTGTCGAACTTGATAGTCAATGATCGCCATAGGTTCTTCCACAAACATCAAATCTTCACTTACTTCTACACTGTCAGGCTATAACACGTGTGAAGGGTCTGAGATATACTTCCTCAGCATCGAGATATGGAATACCGGATGCACCTGTGACATACTCGGGGGCAAAGCCAACCGATATGCAATAGTGCCAACTCTCTCCAGAATCTCGAACGGTCCAATATATCTCAGTGCCAACTTACCCTTCCCGCCAAATCTCATCACACCCTTCATTGGAGACACCTTTAGAAAATTAAAATCTCCAACCTGAAACTCCACATCTCTACGCCTAGGATCCGCATAGCTCTTTTACCTGCTAACTACAGTCTCTAATCTGCACTTAATCTCGATGACTTTCTCTGCAGTATCCTGAACCATCTCAGGTCTAGTCAAAGTTCTCTCACCAATCTCATCCCAACTCAGAGGTGATCTACACTTCGTTCCATACAATGCCTCATATTGTGCCATGCCAATACTGCTATGGTAGCTGTTATTATATGCAAACTCTACGAGTGGTAAATGATCATCCTAGTTACCTCCTAAATCCAGAACACACATCCTCAACATATCTTCCAGTGTCTGGATCATCCTCTCAAACTGACCATCTATCCGAGGATGAAAAGCAGTACTGAAATTCAACCTAGTGCCCATCGCTTCTTGCAACTTCTGCCAAAAGTGAGAGGTAAACACTAAACCTCTGTCTGACACAATGGACACAGGTACTCTATGAAGGCACACAATATGCTTCACATATGGCTTCGCCAATCTAGCTACAGAATAGGTGGCTTTCACAGGCAAGAAATGTGCAGACTTCATCAACCTGTCTACAATCACCCAGATGGAATCGTATCCATCCTTAGAACGAGGTAAACCAATCATAAAATCCATAGCTATCCTTTCCCACTTCCACTCGGGAATAAGAAGAGGCTGAAGCTTCCCAGAAGGCTTCTGACGTTCAGCTTTCACTTACTGACACATTAGGCACTTAGTAACATAATCAGTGACATCCTTCTTCATTTCGTCCCACCAGTATAAATCTCTGATACTATGGTACATCTTAGTGACACCCAGATGTACGATATAGGCTATAGAATGTGCTTCCTCTAGGATCTTTTCTCTTAACTCATCCACATTAGGAACACACAATCTACCACTGATCCACAACACACCATCATCATCGAGTGTGAAATTAGTGAACTTCCCTACTTGAACATTCTCTGCAAGCTCTTCTAGAATAGGATCTTGACTTTGAGCTACTTTAATCCTATCCCTCAGTACATATTGCACCTTAAATTGAGCTAACAGTCCACCTGACCTACTAATTTTCATCATCAGACCTTGATCCATCAATACATGCAACTCATGGATCAACGGTCTCCTCCTAACACTGATGTGAGCAAGACTACCTGAGGACTTTCTACTCAAGGCATCTGCTACCACATTAGCCTTGCCCGGATGATATAAAATCTCACAATCATAATCCTTTAACAATTCCAACCATCTCCTTTGCCTCAGATGCAGATCTCTCAACTGGAAAATGTACTTAAGGCTCTTATGATCAGTAAAAATCTCACAAGTCACCCCGTATAGATAATGTCTCTAAATCTTGAGAGCAAAGATCACTACAGCCATTTCAAGGTCATGTGTAGGATACTTCTGCTCATGCTTCTTCAACTGCCTCGAAGCATAGGCTATCACTTTACCATTCTACATCAACACACAACCAAGGCCAACTCTAGAGGCATCACAATAAACTGTGAACTTATCCACACTATTAGACAAAGCTAACACTAGGGTTGTGGTCAACTTCTCCTTCAACAACTGGAAACTATTCTCATAAGCTTCTAACCACTCGAATCTAACATTCTTCTGAGTCAAGTGAGTAATAGGGGTTGCAATCCTAGAAAAATCCTGCACAAACCGCCTATAATACCCAGCTAAACCTAGAAAACTCTTAATCTCAGTAACAAAAGTTGGTCTAGGTCATTCAGACATTGCCTTAATCTTCTGTGGATCCACCTGGATACCTTCTTTAGACACCACATGTCTAAGAAAAGAAACACTCTCTATCCAGAAATCACACTTTGAAAATTTAGCGTAAAGCTGATGATCTCTCAGTGTTTGTAGTACAATCCTCAAATGATATACATGCTCCTCCACACTCCTCCACACTCCTCGAATAAACTGGTATATCATCGATGAAGACTACCATAAACTGATCCACATATGGTCTGAATACCCTGTTCATCAGGTCCATAAAAGCTGCTGGTGCATTAGTCAAACCAAAAGACATCACCAGGAACTCATAATGGCCATATCGAGTGCGGAAGGCCATTTTAGGAACATTGGCTTCAATAATCCACATCTGATGATAACCCGACCTCAAATCAATCTTAAAAAAGAACTGTGCACCCTGTAGCTAATTAAATAAATCATCTATCCTCGGGAGAGGATACTTGTTCTTCACTGTCACCTTATTCAGCTCTCTGTAGTCAATGCACAGTCTCAGGGTACCATCCTTCTTCTTCACAAATAGGACTGGTGCACCACAAGGAGAAACATTGGGTCTGATAAAACCCTTATCCAGCAACTCTTGCAACTGCTCCTTCAACTCTTTCAACTCTGCAGGAGCCATTCTATAGGGTGGCATAAATATAGGAGTAGTACTTGGAACCACATCTATACAAAACTCAATCTCTCTGTGAGGTGGTAAACCTGGCAACTCCTCAGGAAAAACATCAAGAAACTCATAGGCAACAGGAACATCTGTGAGTGACAACTTCTCCACTGAAGTATCCCTGACATCCTTTCCTCAGCAACTTCCTAGCCATAATAGCAGAAATAAGATTCTGAGGTGCGAAACTCCTATCACCCACAAACTTAAATTCTTCTTCATCAGGAATTCTGAAAGTCACCTATTTATTCTGACAATCTACCACGGCATAGTGCTGAGATAACCAGTCTATACCCAAAATAACATCAAACTCCATCACATCCAACATAATCAAATCAATTGATAATTCTCTACCTCCCACGAGAACTGGACAACCAGAAAGAACAATGTTGGTGTCTAAGGAATTGCTCAGAGGAGTGGAAACAGACAAAGGAAAAGCCATCCTCAAAGCTTGCCAATAAGACTTGGAAGCAAAAATAGGAGAAACAAACGAATGCGTGGCACCCGGATCAAACAAAACCCATGCATCCAGGTAACATACAGAAATAATACCTACCACGACTGTATTAGATGCCTGAGCATCATGCTAAGTAAGGTGGAAGACTCTGGCCTGACCTTGACCTCCTTGCTGACTGGTAGAAGCTTGGCCAACACCTCTGGCACCTCCTCCGGCACCTCCTCTAGCACCTCTAGCACGACCCTGCTGTGGAACAAGCTGAGTGGAACTTTGATGTTGGGTTGGAGGCAACTGAAATGGAATGAGTGCAGCACTAGTAATTGACTGTTGAGGAAATCATGGAATCTGCGGCTGTTGATACCCGGAGTAAGGACATGATCTGGCATAATGTCCTGTCTACCCACATCTGAAGCATGTCAATGGTGTCAGGTAGCACGGTCCTTGATGGACTCTACCGCAGGTCTAGCAAACACTGGTAGCTGATCCAGAACTATGACCACTGCTACTGCTCGAAGCACCTGACCTAAATCTGAACGGTCTACGTTGACCTTCACGGCCATGTCTACTGCTCCGATGCACTCGCTGCTACTGCTTCTGACTCTACTGAGTCGGTCCTCTCTGCTAACTACTCGAACCAACATGAAAACTCAAAATACGGAGTAGTCTGCAATCCACTCGACTGAACTCCCAACTGGTAATAATCAGGCATCGCTCCTTGTCTAACTAGCCTTAGCTCAATCTCCTTGGCCAACTCAATCATAGACTCCAGAGTAAGGCCCGTTGTAGGCATACCAACAAATGCTAAACCCAATCTGGTAATGTAGGTAGTGACTGTAAAATACTGATCTTGCATCAGATCCTCTGCATATCTACCCAGCCGGAGAAACTCTCAGGTATACTCCTCAACTGATCGATCACCGCGAGAAATGCTAGTCAATCGAAGATGATAGCTCATACAGAGAGGCTCTGGACAGAATCTCCTCATAAATCACTCTCGAAACTAAGCCCAGGTCATCGCCATCATATAGGGCTAAATCATCTTAATAAACTAGTCCAGGGATGGTCCCTTAATAGACAGCTCGATAATCATAATTCGCTGATACTCGGTGTGAGCAGTCTGAGTCTCGATCGCATGCAGAAAGTCTAACGGATTGGAAGTCCCATCAAATGCAATTCTTCCAACTCTGGCATAGAACAGAGCTGCCTTAGGGTTAGACATACCCTGCTGGTAGGCAAGTTGAACAACTGGAGGTACAGGAACATCAAACTCAAGCTCAACAGGCTCCTTATCCTATATCTCTCTCTGCTTACGGTGACTTGCCGCTCCTCGAGGTCTACCTTTGCCATGACCTCTACGTCTAACTGGCTGCTCAGGAGGTAAAACCTCATCTTGAAAAGACTCATCATCCTTGGCCTCAACAACTGGTGGAGCGAAATGTGCTCGCCTCCCCATTCTGAAAAGACAATAGAATGATTCAGACAAAATAGACAATGGAAGAATAACGCAGAAAACTAAAGCAAGGAATACTTATCAAGACATACTCGAACCTAATTCACTACAGTAGTTCAACAGAAAACACAACTTTGAAAACTAGGGCCACGACTCACACAAATAAGCCCTGACACAGAACCACGCTCTGATACCAACTTTGTCACGACCCAAAACAGGGGCCATGACCGGCGCTAGGGAACGGGAATTCTTTCAAATCCGGAACCTGTAGCAAGCCTAAAATAAAATAAAACATACAATAATAATAATAATATAATTTACAGAAAAAATAAAATCATAAATATTGTAAAAATAATAATCCACCACGGGATTTAAATCAATAACTCATCTCATATATATAAATAAAATTTTAATACAAGTCCAGTTCAAATATTTAAAGTACATATCTCATATAAATATAATAAAACAATCTCACAATCCACCATAACTACTGCAGTGTCTAGATTATAAAAATATAACTCAGTTAAGCAGTTTACATAAAGAAGCCACAACGGAAGAAATCCGGCGTAAGGGTCTGCTACTGAGGTCTGAAGATGATGACTCTCCTAAAAAAAATATAGTCAATGGAGGGGAGTCAGACCTCACTGAGTGAATTACTATAATATATATACATGCATACTATATGACAATGCACACAGTCAATAGTATATATAATAATATACATACAGGCAAATACACACAGATGTAATAAAATCATTTTATATATTTTTATTAAAAATCGCAATTTATGAAAGATTAAATAAAACCCTAGAAAATCGCAACCTCAAAACAGTGTTAGACAACACTCTAGCCATACAAGCTCACTTATTCTAAATATATTCACTTGTTCCATTTGGACAGTAGACTGGCCCTGAGACACTAAGTCAACTGAGCTCCAGCAGTCTGACTGTCAGTGTGATTGGCCCCGAGACACTTGGTCAACCAAGCTCCAGCAATTACACTCTCAAATCATATCTCACACATCAAATAATCAAATCCAATCAATATCCACAAATGGTTAGTAATGTAGCCTAAATGCTATAAGCGTACCAGTAAGTACTCGATCCTAGTGCTGCCCACTAGATAGCATGTTCTATTGATATCCTTCATTAAAATATAAAACGTACATTCATAAAAATAAATGATGCATGAATATAAATAAAATAGCAACATAAACCATATATATACTAGAAATATACCAAAAGTAAACCAGGTATATTTCGAGTATACATACGTCAAATAAATTCAATTTAATTATAAAATAAACTGAAAATATACTTAAAAATATTTTAAACATAATTCATTAATAAAACATGCATATAGTTTAAATTATATCAAAAATAAACCTAAAGTAAACTAAAATAAACTCAAGTACTAATTAAACTATTATGCATATTTAATCAAAATAAAAACATATATTTCTAAAATCATGCACCCTAGAGCATATATATATAAAATAGCAACTCACAATTATTGCGCTCCTCGAGATGGGTGCGATGAGCCTGGTCCACTAGGCCTCGGTCTCGGCATAACTAAATAAACAAATAATGATAGGAATCAGAATAAATCTAACAGAAGTTCTAATGACTCAATCTAGAATACTAGAAACAAAATTAGGATTAGAGCTCGACCGGATATCACGTTTTATCGAAAATCCGACAGAACCTCCCCTGTAAAATGGACATCTCTCTACTCAAAGAGTAGAGCTGGCCCTGCAAAGAAATACACTTTGAAAATAAACACAGAATTCACAACCACAATCCCTCGGTCGGACTCCAAACTACAAATCACCGACCGAGGTACACAATTCATGGAATATTTACAAAATATCAAAAATACCCTTATATAATAAAAATACATTTTATAAGTAGAAATTATGTAATTAACCCTAAAACACAGTAAAAACCGAAAAAAAACTCATTTTATTAGAAAAATCGTATATTATATATATAATTGAAAATAATTTATGAAAAATAGTTTTAATTAGTTAAAAATACTAAATAATTTGTAGAAATCATTTTTGTACCCTAAATAACTACTAAAACCAATTTAATTACATTTTTAGTCAATTTAATGTAAAATTACCAAAATACCTATATATATATAAATATACTATAATTAATCCAAAAATTCACCAAAAATAATATAATTACACAAAATTAATTTTCTCAACATATATTTCAATAATATCAATAAATATACTCAATTAACCAATTAATTTCAATTAAACACATAATTAACCCTATTTTCTCAAAATTACATAAACTAAATAAATTCAAAATAAATACATAAAAATTCATAAAAATTACAAATAAATTCCTATAATTCATTTCAAAACCTATATTTACCATAAAACACAATTTCATAATTTAATTAATTAATTTTCAAAAATTAGAAAATATTAATAAAATAGTCAAAAATACCCAAAAATCAAAATAAATTCCAAAAATTCTAAAAAAATTCCCAAATGAAGATTAAGTTACTAGGATCAAAGTTTTTGAAGGAATTTTTCATGAATAAATCAAATTGAAGCTTAAAAAAATCAAGAACCCTAATAGGCCGAAATTGCAAAATCGAAACCTAGACAAATCTAGACCATTTTAATTGAAACAAAGATTGGAATCACACTCACTGGAGCTCAAGGAGAATATAGAGACCGGCGGTGTCAAAAATGGTGGCCAAAATCGTGTCAATCGACGGTAGCTTGAAGTTTCGGCTTTCCAACCAAAATGAGCTCCTCTAACATCGAAAACGGCTGCTGCAGATGGCGGGAATGGCTGAGGAAGAAGGTGGCATGCCAGGAGGCACACTGACAGGAAGAAAACGACATGACAGACGGTGGAACGATGATGGGAGGTGATCAGGAAGAAGGAGAGGGATCGGGGGTAGTTTGGTAATTTGGCAAAGTTTGATTTTTTTAAACTATATATTATGTATATATGTATATATATATAATCACACTATATATTATAATAATATAAACTCTTACACACATTAAATATACTCACACACACATAATTTAATATATTTAATAATTTATATACAAAAAAAATAATATAAAAAAATAATTAAATAATATTAAAACTAAATAATAAATAATAAAAATTAGGATAATTAATTAAACCCTAGTTTAATTTAAATATATACACATATATACACATTATTTTAGCACTTTAAAAATATATGAGTTCATGCAAATTCATTAAATTGTTTAAAATAATTAATATTAAATTATTTACGTGTTAATTTCCCCAAAAATAGAATTCTCGAAAAAATTTTACGTATAGCACTTAAAATAACATAAAATAATTAAAATAAGCTTTAAATAAATCAACTTCTGCCAAAAATGAGAAGTAAACACCGAACCTCTATCTGACACAATGGACACAGGTACTCCATGAAGGCACACAATATGGTTCACATACAACTTCGCCAATCTAGCAACTGAATATGTGGCTTTCACAGGCAAGAAATGTGCAGACTTCGTCAACCTGTCTACAATCACCCAGATGGAATCGTATCCATCCTTCGAACGAGGTAAACCGACCATAAAATCCATAGCTATCCTTTCCCACTTCCACTCGGGAATAGGAAGAGGCTGAAGCTTCCCAGAAGGCTTCTGATGTTCGGCTTTCACTTGCTGACACGTCAGACACTTAGCAACATAATCAGCCACATCTTTCTTCAATCCATCCCACCAGTATAAATCTCTGATACTGTGGTACATCTTAGTAACACCTGGATGAATGCTGTAAGCTGTAGAATGTGCTTCTTCTAGGATCTCTTCTCTCAAGTCATCCACATATGGAACACACAATCTACCACTGATCCATAACACACCATCATCATCGAGTGTGAAATCAGTGAACTTCCCTGCTCTGACATTCTCTGCAAGCTCTTCCAGAATAGGATCTCGGCTCTGAGCTGCTTTAATCCTATCCCTTAGTATAGATCGTACTTTAAACTGAGCTAGCAGTCCACCTGATCTACTAATCTTCATCATCAGACCTTGATCCAGCATCAGATGCAACTCTTGGATCAATGGTCTCCTATCAACACCGATGTGAGCAAGACTACCTGAGGACTTCCTACTCAAGGCATCTACTACCACATTAGCTTTACCTGGATGATAAAGAATCTCACAATCATAATCCTTCAACAATTCTAACCATCTTCTCTGCCTCAGATTCAAATCTCTCTGCTGAAAAATGTACTTAAGGCTCTTGTGATCAGTAAATATCTCACAAGTCACCCCGTACAGATAATGTCTCCAAATCTTCAAAGCAAAGATCACTGCAGCCATCTCTAGATCATGTGTAGGATAGTTCTGCTCATGCTTCTTCAACTGCCTCAAAGCATAGGCTATCACCCTTCCATTCTGCATCAACACACCACCAAGACCAATTCTAGAGGCATCACAGTAAACTGTGAACTTATCCACACTATTAGGCAAAGCTAATACTGGCGCTGTGGTCAACTTCTCCTTTAACAACTGAAAATTATTCTCACAAGCTTCTGACCACTCGAATCTAACATTCTTATGAGTTAAGCGAGTCATAGGGGCTGCTATCCTGGAAAAATCCTGCACAAATCGCCTATAATACCCGACTAAACCCAGAAAACTCCGAATCTCCATAACAGAAGTAGGTCTAGGCCACTCAGACACAGCCTCAACCTTCTGTGGATCAACCTGGATACCTTCTTTAGACACTACGTGTCCAAGAAAAGAAACACTCTCCATCCAGAAATCACACTTCGAGAATTTAGCATAAAGCTGATGATCTCTCAGTGTCTGTAGTACAATCCTCAAATGATATACATGCTCTTCCATACTCCTCGAATATACCAGTATATCATCAATGAAGACTACCACAAACTGATCCATATACGGTCTGAATACTCTATTCATCAGGTCCATAAAAGCTGCTGGTGCATTAGTTAAACCAAAAGACATCATCAGAAACTCATAATGACCATATCGAGTGCGAAACGTTGTCTTAGGAATATCGGATTCACTGATCTGCAGCTAATGATAACCCGACCTCAAGTCAACCTTAGAAAAGAACTGTGCACCCTGTAGCTGATCAAACAAGTCATTTATCCTCAGGAGAGGATACTTGTTCTTCACCGTCACCTTATTCAGTTCTCTATAGTCAATGCACAGTCTCAGGGTACCATCCTTCTTCTTCATAAACAAGACTGGTGCACCCCAAGGAGAAACACTAGGTCTAATAAAACCCTTATCCAACAACTCTTGCAACTGCTCCTTCAACTCTTTCAACTCTGCAGGAGCCATATGATAGGGTGGCATAGATATAGGAGTAGTACCTGGAACCACATCTATACAGAACTCAATCTCTCTATGAGGTGGTAAACCTGGTAACTCCTCGGGAAAAACATCAGGAAACTCACAAGCAACAGGAACATCTGTGAGTGACAACTTCTCCACTGACGTATCCCTAACCAATGCCAAAAACCCCTGACAACCTTTCCTCAACAACTTCCTAGCTATAATAGCCGAAATAAGATTCTGAGGCACTGAACTCCTATCACCAACAAAATTAAACTCTACTTCATCAGGAATTTTGAAAGTCACCTCCTTATTCCTACAATCTACCACGGCGAAGTGCTAAGACAACCAATCCATTCCCAAAATAACATCAAACTCCTTCACATCCAACACAATCAAATCAGCGAGTAATTCTCTATCTCCCACGAGAACTGGACAACCAGAAAGAACAATATTGGTGTCCAAAGAATCGCTCAGAGGAGTGGTAATAGACAAAGGAAAAGCCATCCTCGAAGCTTGCCAACAAGATTTAGAAGCAAAAACAGGAGAACCAAACGAATGCGTGGCACCCGGATAAAAAAAAAACCCAAGCATCTAGGTAACAAACAGAAACAATACCTGCCACGACTGCATTAGATGCCTGAGCATCCTACTGAGTCAGATGGAAGACTCTGGCCTGACCTCGACCTCCCTGCTGACTGGTAGAAGCCTGGCCAACACCTCTGGCACCTCCTCTAGTACCTCTACCACGACTCTGCTGTGGAACAAACTGAGTGGAACTCTGATGCTGGGCTGGTGGCAACTGAAATGGCATGGGTGCTGCACTAGCAATCAACTGCTGTGGGAATCGCGGAATCTGCTGCTGCTGATACCCAGAATAAGGACACGATCTCGCAAAATGTCCTGTCTGCCCACATCTGAAGCATGTCAGTGGTGTCAGATAACACGGTCCCTAATGGACTCTACCACAAGTCTGACAAACACTAGCCGCTGATCCATAACTACGACCACTGCTGCTGCTCGAAGCACCTGACCCAAATCTGAACGATCTACACTGACCTCCATGGCCATGTCTACTGCTCCGATGCACTCGATGCTGCTGTCTCTGACTCTGCTGAGTCGAACCTCGCTGCTGACTACTCAAACCAACATGAAAACTCGAATATGGAGTAGCCTGCAATCCACTCGACTGAACTCCCAGCTGGTAATAATCAGGCATCGCTCCCTGCCTAACTAGCCTCAGCTCAATCTCCTTGGCTAGCTCAATCACCGACTCCAGAGTAAGACCTGCTATAGGCATACCAGCAAAAGCTGAACCCAAACCAGTAACGTATGTAGTGATTGCGAAATACTGATCTCGCATCAGATCCTCAGCATATCTACCCAGACGAAGAAACTCTCGGGTATACTCCTCTACAGATCGATCTCCACGAGAAATATTGGTCAAACGGAGACGATAACTCAAACGAAGAGGCTCTAGAAAAAATCTCCTCATAAACCGCTCTCGAAACTGAGCCCATGTCATCGTCATCATATAGGGCTGGATCATCTGAATGAACCAATCTAAGGCTGGTCCCTCGACAGACAACTCAACAATCATGATCCGCTGGTACTCGGTATGAGCAGTCCGAGTCCTAGTCTCAATCGCATGCAGAAAATCTAAAGGATCAGAAGTCCCATCAAAAGTAATCCTGCCAACTCGGGCATAGAACAAAGCTGCCTCAGGGTCAGACATACCCTGCTGATAGGCAGGCTGAACAGGCTGAACAACTGGAGGAACAGGAACATCAAACTCAGGCTCAACAGGCTCCTTGTCCTGTAACTCTCTCTGCCTACGACGACCTGCCGCTCCTCGAGGTCTACCTCTGCCACGACCTTTACGTCTAACTGGCTGCTCAGGAGGTAAAACCTCATCCTGAAAAGACTCATCATCCTCGGCCTCAACGACCAGTGGAGCGACACGCGCTCGCCTCCTCATTCTGAAAAGACAAACGGAAAGATTCAGACAAAATAGACAATGGAGGAATAACGCTGAAAACTACAGCAAGGAATACTTATCAAGACATACTCAAACCTAATACACTGCAGTAGTTACTAAAAGAAAACACAACTTTAAAACTAGGGCCACAACTCATATAACTAAGCCCTAACACAGAACTCCGCTCTGATACCAACTTTGTCACGACCCAAAATAGGGGCCATGACCGGCGCTAGGGAACGAGAATTCTTTCGAATCCGGAACCCGTAGCAAGCCTAAAAATAAAATAAATCATGCAATAACAATAACCATATAATATATATGCAGCGGAAATAAAAATCTTAAATATCACAATATCATTTTCATCACTGGATTTAAATAAAAATCTCATCTCATAAATACATAATCTCTTTAGTACAAATCCAGTTTTAATATAATACATCTCTTTAAAATAAATTACATGAAATCCAATACTTTAATTCACAACTACTGCAGTGTCTAGATAAAATAAATAAGACTCAAGTAGAAGATTTACATAAAGAAGTCGGGGCGGAAGAAATCCGACGTATCGACCTGCTACTGAGGTCTGAAGATGTTGACTCTCCTGAAAAATAGTCAACGGAGGGGAGTCAGACCTCACTGAGTGAATTACTATAATATATATACATACACACTAAGTGATAATGCATACATTCAACAGTATATATATAATATGTATATATACAGGCAATTGCACATAGATGCAATAAAATCATTTTTATGTATTTTATCTGGAAAACATCTTTTATGAAGGATCACATAGAACCCTAGAATATCACAACCTCAGAAAATAGTGTTAAACAACACTCTAGCCATACAGGCTCACTTATTCCAAATATATCCACTTAATCCATTTAGACAGTAGACTGGCCCCGAGACATTAAGTCAACCGAGCTCCAGCAGTCTGACTACCAATGTGATTGGCCCCGAGACACTTGGTCAACCGAGCTCCAGCAATCACACCCACAAACCACATCTCACATATCGATAATCATAATCAAATCAATATCCACAAATAAGTTAGTAATATAGCCTAAAGCTATAGGCGTACTGATACGTACTCGGTCCTAGTGCTGCCCACTAGGTAGCACGTTCTATTGATATCCTTCATCATTAATAATGTAAAACATTCATTCACAAAAATAAATGATGCATAAATGTAAATGAAATAACAATATAATCCATATATATACCAGAAATATACCAAACGTAAACCAGGTATATTTCGAGTATATATATGTCAAATAAATCCAGTCAAATCATAAATTAAACTAAAAATATATTTAAAAACATTTCAAATATATTTTATTAACAAAACATGTATATAATTTAATATATACCAAAAACATACCTAATGTAAACTTAAGAAATAATTAAATTATTTATGCATATTTAATCAACATAAAACATGCATTTCTAAATCATGCATCCTAAGCATATATATATAGTATAGTAACTCACCTAATGCGCTCCACGAGACAGGTCCGACGGGCCTGGTCCACTAGCCCTCGGTCTCGGCGCAACTAAACAAGCAATAAATAACTGACATTAGAATAAACCTAACAGAAATCCTAGAATTCAATCTAGAGTATTAAACACAGAATCGGAATTTAGGGTTCGACTAGATATCGCGTTTTACGAGAATTCTACCAAAAATCCGACAGAACCTCCCCTATAAAACGGACATCTCTCTACTCAAAAGAGTAGAGCCGACCCTGCAAAGAAACACACTTCGAAAAACAAGCTCAACACTCAACCACAACCCCTCGGTCGGACTCCAAACTACAATCTACCGACCGGGGTCCACAAACACAGAATAATTCCAGAAATACCAAAAATATCCTTAAATCACAGAAATACATTTCATAGGTGGAAATTACATAATTAACCTTAAAACACTGTAAAAACCGATTAAAACTCATTTTATTTGAAAAACCGTATATTATATATATAATTGAAAATGATTCACGAAAAATAGTTTTAATTAGTTAAAAATACCAAATATTTTGTAGAAATCATTTTTATACCTTAAATAACTAATAAAACCAATTAAATTACATTTTTAGACAATTTAGGGTAAAATTACCAAAATACCCCTATATATATAAATATACTTAAATTACTTCAAAAATTCACCAAAAATCATACAATTATCCAAAATTAATTTTCTCAACATATTTATCAATAATATCAATAATTAAACCCAATTAACCAATTAAATTCAAATAAAAACACATTTAACCTAATTTCTCAAAATCACATAAACTTCAATAATTCAAAATAAATACTTAGAAATTCATAAAAATTCCAAATAAATTCCTATAATTCATTTCAACACCCAATTCAACCATAAACTCCAATTTCATAATTTAAATAATTAATTCCCGAAAATTAGAAAATAAAATTAAAATATTCAAAAATACCCAAAAATCCAAAAAATCTCCAAAAATTCTATAAAAATTCATACATGTAGATTGAGCTACTAGGAACAACATTTGTGAAGGAAGTTTCCATGAATCATCCAATTCAAAGCTCAAAAAAATCAAAAACCCTAATGTGACCGAAATTGAAAATTCAAAACCTAAGCAAATATAAACCATTTAAGCTCAAACCAAAGCTAGAATCACACTCACCGGAGCTCAAGGAGAAGAAGGAGACTGGCGGTGTTGAAAACGGTGGCCGGAGGAGGGAGAAACGGCGAAGGGACAAGTTTCGGCCAAAAATGGGAAATGGAGCTGCCGGCGCCAGGGAAAGGAGTTGGAGGCGACGGAGGACGGCTGGGAACGGCGGTGGCAAGCCGGGAGGCACACCGATGGTAGGTGACCGGAGTTGCAGCGGTGAGGGGAAGGAAGAATGGTGGTCGGGCGCGCGGGAGGAAAGAAGAAGAAGAAGAAAAAGAAAAAGAAAGAAAAAGGAAAGAAAAAGAAAAAGAAAGAAAAAAGAAAAAAAAGAAAAAGAAAAATAAAATAAAATAAAATAATTAAATATTAATAAAATAAAAATAAAATAATAAATTTTTAATTATTTAATAATAACTAAAATAATTAAATAATAATAAATAAATAAATAATACAATATTAGGGTTATATATATATTAAACCCTAATTAAATAAATATACACACACGTAGGCTTTATTTAATAATTTAAAATTACGCATGAGTTCATGCAAGTCCGAAAATATATTTAAAATAATTAATACTAAAATATTTACGTGAAAATTTCCCCGAAAATGCAAGTCCCGGGAAAATTTTACGTAAAACACTGAAAATAATACACAGTAATTAAAATAGGTTTAAAATACATAACAACTCGTAAAAATATCATATAAAATATAGAAATTATTAACACTGCATATCCCGGTACAGTGTAAAAATATTTAAAAACACGGGATATTACAAACACAGATAGAGAATAAGAATTAGACCCGATGTCACGTTTTATGAGAATTCTACCAAAAATTTGACAAAACCTCCTCTATAAAACATACATCTCTCTACTTAAAAAGTAGAGCCAGTCATGCAAAAAAAGTACACTTCAAAACAGAATTCACAAAACTCCTTAGTCAGGATCCCAAACTACAAATTCCTTCGATCGAGGTCCACAATTCACAATAAAATACAATAAGATAGATTAAAATTCAATAAATACCAAAAATGCCCTTTAAATATCAAAATATAGTAATTTAAATATTCAAACACAAAAGTAATTATTTTACCGATAATTACTTAAAAACCCTAATAATAATATAATATTAATAAAAATCGATATTTCTTGATAATTCCACAAATATTAATAAAAATTCATTTTATAAATCCAAATTACTTAATTAGTCCAAAAACCTATTAAAAATTACTAAAAATCCATTTATTTGCAAAAATAGTATATTACATATAATTTGAAAATAATTTTTGAAAAATAGTATTAATTAGTTAAAATTAGTAATTAATTCATAAAAATCATTTTTATACCTCAGATAATTATTAAAACCAATTAAATTTAATATTTAACCAAAATCATCATCAAATTACCAAAATACCCTTAATATATAAAAATAAAAATAAAATACTAATAATATTCAAAATTTCAATAAAAATTATATAAATACTCAAAAATTATTTTCTCAACATATTATTCATTAAAATCAACAAATACACGTAATTAACCAATAATTACTAACAAAATATATATTTAACCTAAATTTCCAAAAATAACATAAACTAAAAAAATTTGTAAAAATTACACAAAATTCATAAAAATCAAAATAATTTCCAAAAATTACATAAAAACTCTAGGATGTAGATTAAGCTAAGGGGAACAACATTTGTTAAGGCACTTCTCATGAATCACAAGAAATCAAGCTCAAAAAAATGGAAAAACCCTAGGTGGCAGAAACTCAAAATTGATTACCATCAAAATCTAGACCAAACCAAGTGAAACAAAGCTTAGAAACACACTCATCAATGCTCAGGGAAGGGAAAGAGACCAGCGGCATCGAAAAAGGTGGTCGAAAACATGATGAACAAAGATGGCTCAAGTTTTCGGTTATCTGGCTTCCCAAGCTTCAAATGGCGTCAGAGAAGGAAGGGAAGGTGGTGGAGCTGGCTGGGGAAGAGGTGGTTGACAGCGAAAGGGCTGAAGGCACTCTAAATGGAGAAGAAACAGACGATGAGGGTGAGGGGAGGGATATAATCGAGGAAGATAGAAAAATAGGGAAGGTTTTTGTGTTTTGTATATATATATATATATATATATATAACTTTATAATAAAATTTAATAAACTATATAATATATTAATCAACAAAATTCACACACCACACATAAAATATGCACATGCATAAATATATATATATATACACATAATATTAATATTAAACCCTAATAATATATATATGCATGTATATATATTTATTAACTCATAAAATAAAAGTCAATAATGTAATTTATTAAAATAATAATATTAAAATATTAATGCACTAAATTAAAGATTAATAAAATACTATTTCCCGAAATAATAATTTAAAGACATGTATTTACGTAAAATATATTAATTAAATATAAAATAATAACGATAACAATTTTTTTCAAGATAATGAAATAATCAATTATTATTTTAAAATTATTAATACTTCATATCCTATTATAAAATAAAGTAATTTAAAACTTAGGTTATAACACTTAGTGAGGTCTGACTCCCCTTAATATTTTTTTTAAGATCTTTTACTTTAGACCTCCCTAGTATAACTCTTCACCAGACTCTTTCCTCTCCAGCCGATTTATGTAAATACTGAACCATCACTTCTCTTGTATTTTCATAAACACTACAATAGTAGTACTTTTTGTTGTTGTACCTATTCTTGTATTAGACTGTGTTTTGTATTTAAATATTGTATAAAGATATTTTATTATATTATGAGATAAGGATTTATTTTATATTAATTAAAGTTTTAATTTTGGTGTATTTTTGTGTTATAATTGCATGTGTTTTTATATTAAGGCTTGCTACGGGTTCCAGATTCGTGAGAATTCTCGTTCCCTAACGTTATATTTTTGTGTTATAATTGCATGTGTTTTTATTTTAAGGCTTGCTACGGGTTCTAGATTGTAATATCCCGAGTTTTTAAATATTTTTATACTGCATCGGGATATGCAGTGTTAATAATTTTTGTATATATTTATGATATTTTATGAGTTTGTTGTTTGTTTAAAGCTAATTTTAATTATTTTATATTATTTTATGTACTTTACATAAAATTTTCTCGGGAATTGTATTTTCGGGGAAATTGACACGTATTTAATTTAATATTAATTATTTTGACTAGTTTTACGAATTTGCATGAACTCATACATAATTGTTAAGTGCTAAAATAAAATGTATATATGTGTATTTATTTAAATTAATTAGGATTTAATTAATTACCTTAATTTTTATTATTTAGCTTTAATATTAATTAATTAATATTAAGTGTATAAATTATTAAATATAATAAAATATTTGTGCGGTGAGAATTAATTGTGTGTGGAAATATATATTATTATAATATAAGGTGGACATATATATATATACATATATACATAATTTATTATCAAAATTATAAAGTTTGCATTATTTACCAAAATGCCATTGTCTTCTTCATATCTTTCCCCAATAAGTTTTTCTTCCATTTCCGGCCATTTCCAGCTGATTTCTTTGCCATCACTGTGCTCCTCAGCCTTCCTCCTCCCTTGCCAGCCATTCCTAACGCCTGAAGCACCCATTTCCGGTGTGTTTTGGCTGGATTTTTCAAGAGAAGTCAAAAATTGATCAAGCTCCGATCAAGCCATTTCCGGCCACCAAATTCGATGCCACCAGTCTCTATCTTCTCCTTGAGATTCGGTGAGTATGATTCCAAGCTTTGTTTCATTTAAAATGTTCTAGATTTACCTAGGTTTCAATTTCTTCATTTCAGCCATTTAGGGTTTCAAATTTTTTTGAGCTTCAATTTGATTGATTCATGAAAACTTCCTTCACAAAATTTGATCCTATAATCTCAATATACATGCTTTAATTTTTTCAAAATTTTTGGAATTTATTTTGATATTTGTGAATTTTTTATTATTTTATTATTATTTTCTAATTTTCGAAAATAAATTAATTAAATTATGAAATTGTGTTTTATGGTGATTATAGGTGTTTAAATGAATTATATAAATTTATTTGTAATTTTTGTGAATTTTTATATATTTATTTGGAATTTATTAAGTTTATGTAATTTTGAAAAATAGGGTTAATTATGTGTTTAATTGAAATTAATTGGTTAATTAAGTATATTTATTGATATTATTGAGTTATATGTTGAGAGAATTAATTTTTAGAAATTATATTATTTTTGGTGAATTTTTGGATTTATTTGAGTAAATTTATATATATATAGGGGTATTTTGGTAATTTTACACTAAATTGGTTAAAAATGTAATTAAATCGGTTTTAATAGTTATTTAGGACATAACAATGATTTCTACTGATTATTTAGTATTTTTAACTAATTAAAACTATTTTTCATAAATTATTTTTAAATTATAGATATAATATACGATTTTTCTAATAAATGAGTTTTTATCGGTTTTTAATGTGTTTTAGGGTTAATTATGTAATTTGGACTTATAAAATGTATTTTTATTATTAAAGGGTATTTTTGGTATTTTGTAAATATTCCATGAATTGTGGACCTCGGTCGGTGAATTATAGTTGGAGTCCGATCGAGGAATTGTGATTGTGAATTCTGTGTTTATTCTTGAAGTGTATTTCTTTGCAGGATCGGCTCTACTCTTTGAGTAGAGAGATGTCTATTTTATAGGGGAGGTTCTACCAGATTTTTGGTAGAATTCTTGTAAAACGTGATGTCCGGTCAAATCCCTATTCTAATTCTGTGTCTAAAATTCTAAATCGAGTCTTTAGAATTTATGTTAAATTTGTTCTGATTTTATGTTATCGTTTGTTTATTTAGTTGCACCGAGACCAAGGCCTAACGGATCAGGCCCGCCGAGTTTGTCTCGTGGAGCGCTAACATGTGAGTTATTATACTGTATATATATGTATTGCATATAGGATGCATCACTTAGGGTTTTCCATTTTCATTACATGTTTTTAAAGTGATTTAAATTATAATATTTTTGGTATATCTAGGGTTATATTTATTAGATATGCATATTAAATAATTATGCATGTTAGTTTGATATATGCACATTAAACAATTAGGTTTAGGTTTAATACATTTAAGTAATATACACATGTTTTAAAATGTATACTTAGACATAATTATTTTATTAAATAAATAAATCATGCCATAACAACAATAAAAATATAATATGCTGAGTCAGATGGAAGACTCTGGCCTGACCTCGACCTCCCTGCTGACTGGTAGAAGCCTGGCCAACACCTCTAGCACCTCCTCTAGTACCTCTACCACGACTCTGCTGTGGAACAAACTGAGTAGAACTCTGATGCTGGGCTGGTGGCAACTGAAATGGCACGGGCGCTACACTAGCAATCGACTGCTGTGGGAATCGCGAAATCTGCTGCTGCTGATACCCGGAATAAGGACATGATCTGGCAAAATGTCCTGTCTGCCGGCATCTAAAACATGTCAGCGGTGTCAGATAACACGGTCCCTGATGGACTCTACCACAAGTCTGACAAACACTGGCCGCTGATCCAGAACTACGACCATTGCTGCTGCTCGAAGCACCTGACCCAAATCTGAACGATCTACGCTGACCTCCACGGCCATGTCTACTGCTTCGATGCACTCGCTGCTGCTGTCTCTGACTCTGCTGAGTCGAACCTCGCTGCTGACTACTCGAACCAACATGAAAACTCGAATATGGAGTAGCCTGCGATCCACTCGACTGAACTCCTAACTGGTAATAATCAGGCATTGCTCCCTGCCTAACTAACCTCAGCTCGATCTCCTTAGCTAGCTCAATCACAGACTCCAGAGTAAGACCTGCTGTGGGCATACCAGCAAAAGCTGAACCCAAACCAGTAACATACGTAGTAACAGCAAAATACTGATCTCGCATCAGATCCTCAGCATATCTACCCAGACGAAGAAACTCTCGGGTATACTCCTCTACAGATCGATCTCCACGAGAAATACTAGTCAGACGAAGACGATAGCTCAAACGAAGAGGCTCTGGACAAAATCTCCTCATGAATCGCTCTCGAAACTGAGCCCAGGTCATCGTCATCATATAAGGCTGGATCATCTGAATGAACCAATCTAGAGCTGGTCCCTCAACAGACAACTCAACAATCATGATCCGCTGGTACTCGGTATGAGCAGTCCGAGTCCTAGTCTCAATCGCATGCAGAAAATCTAAAGGATCAGAAGTACCATCAAAAGCAATCCTGCCAACTCGGGCATAGAACAAAGCTGCCTCAGGGTCAGACATACCCTACTGATAGGCAGGCTGAACAGGCTGAACAACTGGAGGAACAGGAACATCAAACTCAAGCTCAACAGGCTCCTCGTCCTGTAACTCTCTCTGCCTATGGCGACCTGCCGCTCCTCGAGGTCTACCTCTGCCACGACCTCTACGTCTCACTGGCTGCTCAGGAGGTAAAACCTCATCCTGAAAAGACTCATCATCCTCGGCCTCAACGACCGGTGGAGCGACACGCGCTCGCCTCCTCATTCTGAAAAGACAAACGGAAAGATTCAGACACAACAGACAACCGAGGAATAACGTTGAAAACTACAGCAAGGAATACTCATCAAGACATACTCGAACCTAATACACTGTAGTAGTCCAACAGAAAACACAACTTAAAAACTAGGGCCACAACTCACATAACTAAGCCCTGACACAGAACTCCACTCTGAAACGAACTTCGCTCTGATACCAACTTTGTCACGACCCAAAACAGGGGCCATGACCGGCGCTAGGGAACGGGAATTCTTTCGAATCCGAAACCCGTAGCAAGCCTAAAAATAAATAAATCATGCCATAACAACAATAAAAATATAATATGCAGCGGAAATAAAAATCATAATATCATTTTATCATTTTTCATATCAACTGGATTTAATTCAAAACTCATCTCATCACATAAATATAATCTTTTTAATACAAATCCAGTTTAATATAATACATCTCTTTAGAATAAAGTACACAAAATCCCATACTTTAATTTACAACTACTGCAGTGTCTAGATAAAATAAATAAGACTCAAGTAGACAATTTACATAAAGAAGCCGGGGCAGAAGAAATCCGGCGTATCGACCTGCTACTGAGGTCTGAAGAAGTTGACTCTCCTGAAAAATAGTCAACGGAGGGGAGTCAGACCTCACTGAGTGAATTACTATAATATATATACATACACACTAAGTGATAATGCATACAGTCAACAGTATATATAATATGTATATATACAGGCAATTACACATAGATGCAATAAAATCATTTTTATGTATTTATCTGAAAATCATCTTTTATGAAGGATTACATAGAACCCTAGAATATCGCAACCTCAGAAAATAGTGTTAAACAACACTCAAGCCACACAGGCTCACTTAATCCAAAATATATCCACTTAATCCATTTGGACAGTAGACTGGCCCCGAGACACTAAGTCAACCGAGCTCCAGCAGTCTAACTGCCAGTGTGATTGGCCCCGAGACACTTGGTCAACCGAGCTCCAGCAATCACACCCAAACCACATCTCACATATCAATAATCATAATCAAATCAATATCCATAAATAAGTTAGTAATATAGCCTAAATACTATAGGCGTACCGGTACGTACTCGGTCCTAGTGCTGCCCACTAGGTAGCACGTTCTATTGATATCCTTCATTAATAATATAAATCATTCATTCACAATAAATGATGCATGAATGTAAATGAAACAACAATATAAACCATATATATACCGAAAATATACCAAACATAAACCAGGTATATTTTGAGTATATATATGTCAAATAAATCCAATCAAATCAGGAATTAAACTAAAAATATATTTAAAAACATTTTAAATATATTTTATTAATAAAACATGTATATAATTTATTATATACCAAAAATATACCAAAAATATACTTGAATATAAATCACATTATTTATGCATATTCAGTCAAAATAAAACATGCATTTTCTAAATCATGCATCCTAAGCATATATATATAATATAGTAACTCACCTAATGCGCTCCACGAGATAGGTCCGACGGGCCTGGTCCACTAGCCCTCGGTCTCGGCGCAACTAATCAAGCAATAAATAACCGACATTAGAATAAACCTAACAGAAATCCTAGAATTCAATCTAGAGTATTAAACACAGAATCGAAAATTAGGGTTCGACTGGATATCACGTTTTACGAGAATTCTACCGAAAATCCGGCAGAACCTCCCCTGTAAAACGGACATCTCTCTACTCAAAAGAGTAGAGTCGACCCTGCAAAGAAACACACTTCGAAAAACGAGCTCAACACAATCCACAACCCCTCGGTCGGACTCCAGACTACAGTCTACCGACCGGGGTCCACAAACACAGAATGATTCCAGATATAACAAAAATATCTTTAAATCACAGAAATACATTTTATAAATAAAAATTACATAATTGACCTTGAAACACTATAAAAACCGATTAAAACTCATTTTATTAGAAAAACCGTATATTATATATATAATTGAAAATAATTCCCGAAAAATAGTTTTAATTAGTTAAAAATACCAAATATTTTGTAGAAATCATTTTTATACCTTAAATAAATATTAAAACCAATTAAATTACATTTTTAGACAATTTAGGGTAAAATTACCAAAATACCCCTATATATATAAATATACTTAAATTACTTCAAAAATTCACTAAAAATCATACAATTATCCAAAATTAATTTTCTCAACATATTTATCAATAATATCAATAATTAAACTCAATTAACCAATTAAATTCAAATAAAAACACATTTAACCTAATTTTTCCAAAATTCCATAAACTTCAATAATTCAAAATAAATACTTAGAAATTCATAAAAATTCCAAATAAATTCCTATAATTCATTTCAACACCTAATTTAACCATAAACTCCAATTTCATAATTTAAATAATTAATTTCCGAAAATTAGAAAATAATATTAAAATATTCAAAAATACCCAAAATCCAAACAATCTCCAAAAATTCTACAAAAATTCATACATGAAGATAAAGCTACTAGGAACAACATTTGTGAAGGAAGTTTCCATGAATCATCCAATTCGAAGCTCAAAAAAATCGAAAACCCTAATAGGCCGAAATTTACAAATCGAAACCTAAGCAATTCTAGACCATTTTAGCTCAAACCAAAGCTAGAATCACACTCACCGGAGCTCAAGGAGAAGAAAGAGACCAGCGGTGTCGAAAACGGTGGCCGGAATCGGCGTGATCGATGGTGGGTTGATTTTCGGCTTCTCCGGCCAAAATCGTTCTCCCGACGCCGGAAACGGCCTCCTCAGGTGGCGAAACTGGTCGGGGAAGATGGTGGCACACCGGACGGCACACCCACGGTGAAGGAACGGCACGGCAGCGACCGAAAATGGAGAAGAGAGAATCGGGAGGAAGAAGATGAAGTCGGGGGCAAAATGGTAATTTTGCAAATTTTTTTGATTTTTGATGTATATATGTATATATATATATATTATACTATATATTAAAATAATATTAAATTACACACATCAAATATACACCACACACATAAAAATATTAATATTTTAATAATTTATACTAAATAAAATTAATTAAATAACAATAAAACAATTAAATACTTAATAAAATATTAGGGTATAATAAACCCTAATTAAATAATTATTCACACACAGGCTTTATTTAATAATTTAAAAATATGTATGAGTTCATGCAATTCCATAAATACATTTAAAATAATTAATAATACATTGTTTACGTGAAAATTTCCCCGAAAATACAAGTCCCGAGAAAATTTTACGTAAAACACTGAAAATAATAGACAGTAATTAAAATAGGTTTAAAATACATATCAACTCATAAAAATATCATAATATATATACAAAAATTATTAACACTGCATATCCCGGTACAGTGTAAAAATATTTTAAAAACACGGGATATTACAAAATATATCCACTTAATCCATTTAGACAGTAGACTGGCCCCAAGACACTAAGTCAACCGAGCTCCAGCAGTCTGACTGCCAGTGTGATTGGCCCCGAGACACTTGGTCAACCGAGCTCCAGCAATCACACCCACAAACCACATCTCACACATATCAATATCACATCAAATCAATATCCACAAATAAGTTAGTATTATAGCCTAAATACTATAGGCGTACCGGTACGTACTCGGTCATAGTGCTGCCCACTAGGTAGCACGTTCTATTGATATCCTTCATTCTTAAATATAAAACATTCATTCACAAAAATAAATGATGCAGGAATATAAATAAAATAACAATATAAACCATATATATACCGGAAATATACCAAACATAAACCAGGTATATTTCGAGTATATATATATCAAATAAATCCAATCAAAATCATAAATTAAACTAAAAATATATTTAAAACATTTTAAATATATTTTATTAATAAAACATGTATATAATTTATTATATACCAAAAATAAACCAAAAATATACTTAAATACAAATCATAATGTTTATGCATTTTTAATCAAAATAAAACATATATTTCTAAATCATGCATCCTAAGCATATATATATAGTATAGTAACTCACCTAGTGCGCTCCACGAGACAGGTCCGACGGGCCTGGTCCACTAGCCCTCGGTCTCGGCGCAACTAAACAAGAAATAAATAACCGATATCAGAGTAACCCTAATAGAAATCCTAGAATTCAATCTAGAGTATTAAAATACGGAAACAGAATTAGGGTTCGACTGGACATCACGTTTTACGAGAATTCTACCGAAAATCCGGCAGAACCTCCCCTGTAAAACGGACATCTCTCTACTCAAAAGAGTAGAGCCGACCCTGCAAAGAAAATACACTTCGAAAATAAACACCACATCTTATTCACAACCCCTCGGTCGGACTCCAGACTACAGTCTACCGACCGGGGTTCACAAACACAGAATAATTCCGAGAATACCAAAAATATCCTTAAATCACAGAAATACATTTTATAGGTAAAAATTACATAATTGACCTTGAAACACTATAAAAACCGATTAAAACTCATTTTATTAGAAAAACCGTATATTTTATTTATAATTGAAAATAATTCACGAAAATTAGTTTTAATTAGTTAAAAATACCAAATATTTTGTAGAAATCATTTTTATACCTTAAATAAATATTAAAACCAATTAAATTAAATTTTTAGACAATTTAGGGTAAAATTACCAAAATACCCCTATACATATAAATATACCTAAATTACTTCAAAAATTCACCAAAAATCATACAATTATCCAAAATTAATTTTCTCAACATATTTATCAATAATATTAACAATTAAACCCAATTAACCAATTAAATTCAAATAAAAACACATTTAACCTAATTTTCTCAAATTCACATAAACTCAAATAATTAAAAATAAATACTTAGAAATTCATAAAAATTCTAAATAATTTCCTATAATTCATTTCAACACCTAATTTAACCATGAAACACAATTTCATAATTTAAATAATTAATTTCCGAAAATTAGAAAATAATATTAAAATATTCAAAAATACCCAAAAATCCAAACAATCTCCAAAAATTCTACAAAAATTCATACATGTAGATTAAGCTACTAGGAACAATATTTGTGAAGGAAGTTTCCATGAATCAATCAATTCAAAGCTCAAAAAAATCGAAAACCCTAATGTGACCGAATTGAGTTTTAGCTCAAACCTCAAAATCCACTTGATTTCAGGCCGAAAGGAGCTTAGAATTGGAATCACCGGAGCTCAAGGAGTCGATGAAGACCGGCGGTGCACGAAATGGTGGCCGGAATCGTCGTCGACGGCAAAAAGCTCAACTTGCTGCCATGGCGGATTCCGGGCGTTCCAGCAGGCTTCCGGCGGCCTGGTCACGTCGGAGAGGAAGAGGAAGGAAGGGGAAGGAGGTTGGCGGCAGTTGGTGGCGGCGAGGGGCGGTCCGGCGTACTGGAATGGGAGGCGCAGTGATGGTTGTCGATCGGGAGAGAAGAAGGAGAGGGAGGGGGCAAATGTGTAATTTGGCAATTCTTTTGATTTTTGATGTATATATGTATATATATATACTTTATACTATATATTAAAATAATATTAAATTACACACATCAAATATACACCACACACATAAAAATATTAATATTTTAATAATTTATACTAAATAAAATTAATTAAATAACAATAAAATAATTAAATACTTAATAAAATATTAGGGAAATAATAAACCCTAATTAAATAAATATACACACAGGCTTTATTTAATAATTTAAAAATATGTATGAGTTCATGCAAGTCCGTAAATACATTTAAAATAATTAATAATACATTGTTTACGTGAAAATTTCCCCGGAAATGCAAGTCTCGGGAAAATTTTACGTAAAACACTGAAAATAATAGACAGTAATTAAAATAGGTTTAAAATACATAACAACTCATAAAAATATTGTAATATATATACAAAAATTATTGACACTGTATATCCCGGTACAGTGTAAAAAAAATATTTTAAAAACACGGGATATTACAGTCTCCCCCCCTTACAAGAATTCGTCCCCGAATTCCAAAAGATAAGATCAAGAAGGAAAGAGATATGGGTAAGAAGCTCGCATCTCAGCTTCAGTCTCCCACGTATGCTCTTCAACTCTGTCGCTACTCCATAGAACTTTGACCATTGGAATCTGCTTCGATCGCAACTGTCGAATTTGAAAATCAACGATCGCCACAGGTTCTTCCACAAATGTCAAATCTTCACTCACTTCCACACTGTCAGGCTGCAACACGTGTGAAGGATCTGAGATATACTTCCTCAACATCGAGATATGAAATACTGGATGCACCTGTGACATACTCGGAGGCAAATCCAACCGATATGCAACAGTGCCAACTCTCTCCAGAATCTCAAACAGTCCAATGTATCTCGGTGCTAACTTACCCTTCCTGCCAAATCTCATCACACCCTTCATTGGAGATACTTTCAGAAAAACGAAATCTCCAACCTGAAACTCCACATCTCTGCGCCTAGGATCCGCATAACTCTTCTGTCTGCTAACTGCAGTCTCTAATCTGCGCTTGATCACGGCGACTTTCTCTGCAGCATCTTGAACCATCTCTGGTCCAGTCAAAACTCTCTCACCAATCTCATCCCAACTCAACGGGGATCTACACTTCCTTCCATACAACGCCTCATACGGTACCATACCAATACTGCTATGGTAGCTGTTATTATATGCAAACTCAACAAGCGACAAATGATCATCCCAGCTACCTCCCAAATCCAAGAGACACATCCTCAACATATCTTCCAGTGTCTGGATCGTCCTCTCAGACTGACCATCTGTCTGAGGATGAAAAGCAGTACTGAAATCCAACCTAGTGCCCATCGCTTCCTGCAACTTCTGCCAAAAATGAGAAGTAAACACCGAACCTCTATCTGACACAATGGACACAGGTACTCCATGAAGGCACACAATATGGTTCACATACAACTTCGCCAATCTAGCTACTGAATATGTGGCTTTCACAGGCAAGAAATGTGCAGACTTCGTCAACCTGTCTACGATCACCCAGATGGAATCGTATCCATCCTTCGAACGAGGTAAACCGACCACAAAATCCATAGCTATCCTTTCCCACTTCCACTCGGGAATAGGAAGAGGCTGAAGCTTCCCAGAAGGCTTCTGATGTTCGGCTTTCACTTGCTGACACGTCAAGCACTTAGCAACATAATCAACAACATCCTTCTCCAATCCATCCCACCAGTATAGATCTCTGATACTGTGGTACATCTTAGTAACACCTGGGTGTATGCTGTAAGCTGTAGAATGTGCTTCCTCTAAAATCTCCTCTCTCAAGTCATCCACATCTGGAACACATAATCTACCACTGATCCACAACACACCATCAGCATCGAGTGTGAAATCAGTGAACTTCCCTGCTCTAACATTCTCTGCAAGCTCTTCTAGAATAGGATCTCGGCTCTGAGCTGCTTTAATCCTATCCCTCAGTACAGATCGTACTTTAAATTGAGCTAACAGTCCACCTGATCTACTGATCTTCATCATCAGACCTTGATCCACCAACAAATGCAACTCCTGGATCAATGGTCTCCTCTCAATACCGATGTGAGCAAGACTACCTGAAGACTTCCTACTCAAGGCATCTGCTACAACATTAGCTTTACCCGGATGGTAAAGAATCTCGCAATCATAATCCTTCAACAATTCCAACCATCTCCTCTGCCTCAAATTCAAATCTCGCTGCTGGAAAATGTACTTAAGGCTCTTGTGATCAGTAAATATCTCACAAGTCACCCCGTACAAATAATGTCTCCAAATCTTCAAAGCAAAGATCACTGCAGCCATCTCAAGATCATGTGTAGGATAGTTCTGCTCATGCTTCTTCAACTGCCTCGAAGCATAGGCTATCACCCTTCCATTCTGCATCAACACACAACCAAGACCAATTCTAGAGGCATCACAGTAAACTGTGAACTTATCCACACTATTAGGCAAAGCTAATACTGGCGCTGTGGTCAACTTCTCCTTCAATAACTGAAAACTATTCTCACAAGCTTCTGACCACTCGAATCTAACATTCTTCTGAGTCAAGCGAGTCATAGGGGCTGCTATCCTGGAAAAATCCTGCACAAACCGCCTATAATACCCGGCTAAACCCAGAAAACTCCGAATCTCCGTAACAGAAGTAGGTCTAGGCCATTCAGATACTGCCTCAACCTTCTGTGGATCAACCTGAATACCTTCTTTAGACACTACGTGTCCAAGAAAAGAAACACTCTCCATCCAGAAATCACACTTCGAGAATTTAGCATAAAGCTGATGATCTCTCAGTGTCTGTAGTACAATCCTCAAGTGATATACATGCTCTTCCATACTCCTCGAATATACTAGTATATCATCAATGAAGACTACTAGAAACTGATCCACATACGGTCTGAATACTCTATTCATCAAGTCCATAAAAGCTGCTGGTGCATTAGTCAAACCAAAAGACATCACCAGAAACTCATAATGGCCATATCGAGTGCGAAAAGCTGTCTTAGGAATATCAGCCTCACTAATCCGCAGCTGATGATAACCCGACCTCAAGTCAACCTTAGAAAAGAATTGTGCACCCTGTAGCTGATCAAACAAGTCATCTATCCTCGGGAGAGGATACTTGTTCTTCACTGTCACCTTATTCAACTCTCTGTAGTCAATGCACAGTCTCAGGGTACCATCCTTCTTCTTCACAAACAGGACTGGTGCACCCCAAGGAGAAACACTAGGTCTAATAAAACCTTTATCCAATAACTCTTGCAACTGCTCCTTCAACTCTCTCAACTCTGCAGGAGCCATACGATAGGGTGGCATAGATATAGGAGTAGTACCTGGTACCACATCTATACAGAACTCAATCTCTCTGTGAGGTGGTAAACCTGGTAACTCCTCGGGAAAAACATCAGGAAACTCACAAGCAACCGAAACATCTGTGAGTAATAACTTCTCCACTGACGTATCCCTAACCAATGCCAAATATCCCTGATAACCTTTCTTCAACAACTTCCTAGCCGTAATAACAAAAATAAGATTCTGAGGTGCTAAATTCCTATCACCCACAAACTTAAACTCTACTTCACTAGGAATTCTAAAAGTCACCTCCTTATTCCTGCAATCTACCACGACGAAGTGCTGAGACAACCAATCCATTCCCAGAATAACATCAAACTCCATCACATCCAACAAAATCAAATCAGCGGGTAATTCTCTATCTCCCACGAGAACTGGACAACCAGAGAGAACAATATCGGCGTCCAAAGAATCGCTCAGAGGAGTGGCAATAGACAAAGGAAAAGCCATCCTCGAAGCTTGCCAACAAGATTTAGAAGCAAAAATAGGAGAAACAAACGAATGCGTGGCACCCGGATCAAACAAAACCCATGCATCCAGGTAACAAACAGAAAGAATACCTGCCACGACTGCATTAGATGCCTGAGCATCCTGCTGAGTCAGAAGGAAGACTCTGGCCTGACCTCGACCTCCCTGCTGACTGGTAGAAGCCTGGCCAACACCTCTGGCACCTCCTCTAGTACCTCTACCACGACTCTGCTGTGGAACAAACTGAGTGGAACTCTGATGCTGGGCTGGTGGTAACTGAAATGGCACGGGTGCTGCACTAGCAATCAACTGTTGTGGAAATCACGGAATCTGCTGCTGCTGATAACCAGAATAAGGACACGATCTGGCAAAATGTCCTATCTGCCCGCATCTGAAACATGTCAGTGGTGTCAGGTAACACGGTCCCTGATGGACTCTACCACAAGTCTGGCAAACGCTGGCAGCTGATCCAGAACTACGACCACTGCTACTGCTCGAAGCACCTGACCCAAATCTAAACGATCTACGCTGACCTCCACAGCCATGTCTACTGCTCCGATGCACTCGCTGCTGCTGTCTCTGACTCTGCTGAGTCGAACCTCGCTGCTGACTACTCGAACCAACATGAAAACTCGAATACGGAGTAGCCTGCGATCCACTCGACTGAACTCCCAGCTGGTAATAATCAGGCATCGCTCCCTGCCTAACTAATCTCAGCTCAATCTCCTTAGCTAGCTCAATCACAGACTCGAGAGTAAGACCCGCTGTAGGCATACCAGCAAAAGCTGAACCCAAACCAGTCACATACGTAGTAACAGCGAAATACTGATCTCGCATCAGATCCTCAGCATATCTACCCAGACGAAGAAACTCTCGGGTATACTCCTCTACAGATCGATCTCCACAAGAAATACTAGTCAGACGGAGACGATAGCTCAAACGAAGAGGCTCTGGACAAAATCTCCTCATGAATCGCTCTCGAAACTGAGCCCATGTCATCGTCATCATATAAGGCTGGATCATCTGAATGAACCAATCTAGAGCTGCTCCCTCGACAGACAACTCGACGATCATGATCCTCTGGTACTCCGTATGAGCAGTCCGAGTCCTAGTCTCAATCGCATGCAGAAAGTCTAAAGGATCAGAAGTACCATCAAACGCAATCCTGCCAACTCGGGCATAGAACAAAGCTGCCTCAGGGTCAGACATACCTTGCTGATAGGCAGGCTGAACAGGCTGAACAACTGGAGGAACAGGAACATCAAACTCAGGCTCAACAGGCTCCTCGTCCTATAACTCTCTCTGCCTACGGCGACCTGCCGCTCCTCGAGGTCTACCCCTGCCACGACCTCTACGTCTAACTGGCTGCTCAGGAGGTAAAACCTCATCCTGAAAAGACTCATCATCCTCGGCCTCAACGACCGGTGGAGCGACACGTGCTCGCCTCCTCATACTGAAAAGACAAACGGAAAGATTCAGACAAAACAGACAACGGAGGAATAACGCTGAAAACTACAGCAAGGAATACTTATCAAGACATACTTGAACCTAATACACTGCAGTAGTTCAACAGAAAACATAACTTTAAAACTAGGGCCACAACTCACATAACTAAGCCCTGACACAGAACTCCGCTCTGATACCAACTTTGTCACGACCCAAAATAGGGGCCATGACCGGCGCTAGGGAACGGGAATTCTTTCGAATCCGGAACCCGTAGCAAGCCTAAAAATAAAATAAAGCATGCCATAACAATAACCATATAATATATATGCAGCAGAAAATAAAAATCATAATATCATAATATCATCCATATCAACTGGATTAATTCAAAACTCATCTCATCACATAAATGTATAATCTCTTTAATACAAATCCAGTTTCAATATAATACATCTCCTTAAAATAAAGTACATGAAATCCAATACTTTAATTCACAACTACTGCAGTGTCTAGATAAAATAAATAAGACTCAAGTAGACAGTTTACATAAAGAAGCCGGGGCGGAAGAAATCCGGCGTATCGACCTGCTACTGAGGTCTGAAGAAGTTGACTCTCCTGAAAAATAGTCAACGGAGGGGAGTCAGACCTCACTGAGTGAATTACTATAATATATATACATACACACTAAGTGATAATGCATACAGTCAACAGTATATATATAATATGTATATATACAGGCAAATTCATACAGATGCAGAAAAATCATTTTTATATATTTTACTGAAAAATCCCAATTTATGAAGGATCACATAAAACCCTAGAATATCGCAACCTCAGAAAATAGTGTTAAACAACACTCTAGCCACACAGGCTCACTTATTCCAAATATATCCACTTAATCCATTTAGACAGTAGACTGGCCCCGAGACACTAAGTCAACCGAGCTCCAACAGTCTGACTGCCAGTGTGATTGGCCCCGAGACACTTGGTCAACCGAGCTCCAGCAATCACACCCACAAACCACATCTCACACATATCAATATCACATCAAATCAATATCCACAAATAAGTTAGTATTATAGCCTAAATACTATAGGCGTACCGGTACGTACTCGGTCCTAGTGCTGCCCACTAGGTAGCACGTTCTATTGATATCCTTCATTCTTAAATATAAAACATTCATTCACAAAAATAAATGATGCATGAATATAAATGAAATAACAATATAAACCATATATATACCGGAAATATACCAAACATAAACCAGGTATATTTCGAGTATATATATATCAAATAAATCCAATCAAAATCATAAATTAAACTAAAAATATATTTAAAACATTTTAAATATATTTTATTAATAAAACATGTATATAATTTATTATATACCAAAAATAAACCAAAAATATACTTAAATACAAATCATAATGTTTATGCATTTTTAATCAAAATAAAACATATATTTCTAAATCATGCATCCTAAGCATATATATATAGTATAGTAACTCACCTAGTGCGCTCCACGAGACAGGTCCGACGGGCCTGGTCCACTAGCCCTCGGTCTCGGTGCAACTAAACAAGAAATAAATAACCGATATCAGAGTAACCCTAATAGAAATCCTAGAATTCAATCTAGAGTATTAAAATACGGAAACAGAATTAAGGTTCGACTGGACATCATGTTTTACGAGAATTCTACCGAAAATCCGGCAGAACCTCCCCTGTAAAATGGACATCTCTCTACTCAAAAGAGTAGAGCCGACCCTGCAAAGAAAATACACTTCGAAAATAAACACCACATCTCATTCACAACCCCTCGGTCGGACTCCAGACTACAGTCTACCGACCGGGGTTCACAAACACAGAATAATTCCGAGAATACCAAAAATATCCTTAAATCACAGAAATACATTTTATAGGTAAAAATTACATAATTGACCTTGAAACACTATAAAAACCGATTAAAACTCATTTTATTAGAAAAACCGTATATTTTATTTATAATTGAAAATAATTCACGAAAAATAGTTTTAATTAGTTAAAAATACCAAATATTTTGTAGAAATCGTTTTTATACCTTAGATAAATATTAAAACCAATTAAATTACATTTTTAGACAATTTAGGGTAAAATTACCAAAATACCCCTATACATATAAATATACCTAAATTACTTCAAAAATTCACCAAAAATCATACAATTATCCAAAATTAATTTTCTCAACATATTTATCAGTAATATTAACAATTAAACCCAATTAACCAATTAAATTCAAATAAAAACACATTTAACCTAATTTTCTCAAATTCACATAAACTCAAATAATTAAAAATAAATACTTAGAAATTCATAAAAATTCTAAATAATTTCCTATAATTCATTTCAACACCTAATTTAACCATGAAACACAATTTCATAATTTAAATAATTAATTTCCGAAAATTAGAAAATAATATTAAAATATTCAAAAATACCCAAAAATCCAAACAATCTCCAAAAATTCTACAAAAATTCATACATGTAGATTAAGCTACTAGGAACAATATTTGTGAAGGAAGTTTCCATGAATCAATCAATTCAAAGCTCAAAAAAATCGAAAACCCTAATGTGACCGAATTGAGTTTTAGCTCAAACCTCAAAATCCACTTGATTTCAGGCCGAAAGGAGCTTAGAATTGGAATCACCGGAGCTCAAGGAGTCGATGAAGACCGGCGGTGCACGAAATGGTGGCCGGAATCGTCGTCGACGGCAAAAAGCTCAACTTGCTGCCATGGCGGATTCTGGGCGTTCCAGCGGGCTTCCGGCAGCCTGGTCACGTCGGAGAGGAAGAGGAAGGAAGGGGAAGGAGGTTGGCGGCAGTTGGTGGCGGCGAGGGGCGGTCCGGCGTACTGGAATGGGAGGCGCAATGATGGTTGTCGATCGGGAGAGAAGAAGGAGAGGGAGGGGGCAAATGTGTAATTTGGCAATTCTTTTGATTTTTGATGTATATATGTATATATATATACTTTATACTATATATTAAAATAATATTAAATTACACACATCAAATATACACCACACACATAAAAATATTAATATTTTAATAATTTATACTAAATAAAATTAATTAAATAACAATAAAACAATTAAATACTTAATAAAATATTAGGGAAATAATAAACCCTAATTAAATAAATATACACACAGGCTTTATTTAATAATTTAAAAATATGTATGAGTTCATGCAAGTCCGTAAATACATTTAAAATAATTAATAATACATTGTTTACATGAAAATTTCCCCGGAAATGCAAGTCTGGGGAACTTTTTACGTAAAACATTGAAAATAATAGACAATAATTAAAATAGGTTTAAAATACATAACAACTCATAAAAATATCGTAATACATATACAAAAATAATTGACACTGTATATCCCGGTACAGTGTAAAAAAAATATTTTAAAAACACGGGATATTACAAACCTAAACCCATATTTAAATGAAATTTTATATATAATTGTTTTATTAAGTGATTTGTGCACTTAGGTATATTCTTTGTATATTTAGGTACATTTTTAAGAAAATGCATGATGTATTATTAAGATGCACTTAAATTGTTTTTAACTCTATTGACGGTTTACCTTTAGTATATTTCATATTTTATTTGATATATATATATATGTCATGACCCAAACTAGGAGTCATGACCGGTGTTAGGGAATGAGAATTCTTTTGAATCCGGAGCCCGTAGCAAGCCTAAGAAAATAAAATCATACAATAAATAAATAAAAAGTATGATATAATTAAAATTTTTTGAATTAATATATAAAATAAATTCTCCAAATCCTTTCATAAATGTATACATATTCATATAATGTTCAAATACAATTTTTTTAGAGTATACAATATCAAAATAATATAATACTCTTTCGATACAATAACACTACTACTGCAGTTTCTATAATACAAATCAGAGTTCAGAATATACATTTGCATAAAATAGCCGGGACTGAAGAACACCAGCGAGGAACTCTACAACTAAGGTTTGACGATATGGAATTGTAATATCCCGTATTTTTAAACATTTTAATATTTCATCGGGATATACAGTGTTAATAATTTTTGTATATATTTATGATATTTCATGAGTTGCTATTTAATTAAAATTGATTTAAATTGTTTTATATTATTTTAAGCAGTTTACGTAAAATTTTCCCGGGACTTGCATTTTCGAGAAAATTGACACGTAAATTATTTATTATTAATTATTTTAAATAGATTTCCATACTTGCATGAACTCATACATATTTTTAAAGTACTAAATAATGTATATATGTGCATTTATTTATTAAACAAGGGTTTAATTAATTACCCTAATATTTTATTATTTATTATTAGTTTTAATATTATTTAATTATTTTTAGGTGTATTAAATTTTAAAATATTAAATTATATGTGTGTGGTGTATATTTAATGTGTGTGATTTTATATTATTTTAATATATAGTGTAAAGTATATATATATACATATACATTTAATATTAAACAAAAATTAAAGTTTGAGTTATTTATAGTTGTGCCACCCATCCTCCTCCCTCACTCCCGATCGCTCCCATCACCGTTCTGCCGCCTGCCATTCCCCATTTCCTCATCGTCGGTGTGCCTCCCGGCATGCCACCTCCTTCCCCAGCCTTCCCCGCCGCCAGCAGCGCCCTATTCCGTCGAGGTTTGGCTGGAATAAGCTCGGGAAGCCGAATTCATTCTCACGTCGATCACGGCGTTTTCGGCCACCATTTTCAACATCGCCAGTATCTTTCTTATCTTTGAGCTCCGGTGAGTGTGATTCCAAGCTTTGTTTCACTTAAAATGGTCTTGATTTGCTTATGTTCGATTTTGGTAATTCGGCCATTTTAGGGTTCTTGATTTTTTTTGAACTTTGAATTGATTGATTCATAAAAAATTCCTTCAAAAATTTTGTTTCCCTTAGCTTAATCTACATGTGTGAATTTTTGTAGAATTTTTAGAGATTATTTTGATTTTTGAATATTTTATTATTATTTTCTAATTTTCGAAAATTAATTAATTAAATTATGAAATTATGTTTTATGATAAATATAGGTGTTGAAATGAATTATAGAAATTTATTTGGAATTTTTATGAATTTCTATGTATTTAATTTGAATTTATTTAGGTTTATGTAATTTTGGAAAATTAGGTTAATTGTGTTTTTAATTGAAATTAATTAGTTAATTGAGTTTAATTATTAATATTATTGATAAATATGTTGAGAAAATTTATTTTGTGCAATTATATTATTTTTGGTGAATTTTTGGAGTAATTTGAGTATATATATATAGGGGTATTTTAGTAATTTTACCCTAAATTGACTAAAAATGTAATTAAATTGGTTTTAATAGTTATTTAAGGTATAAAAATGATTTCTACAAGTTATTTAGTATTTTTAACTAATTAAAACTATTTTTCATAAATTATTTTCAATTATATATATAATATATGATTTTTCTAATAAAATGAGTTTTTATCGGTTTTTACTGTGTTTTAAGGTTAATTACGTAATTTCTACTTATAAAATATATTTCTGTGATGTAAGGGTATTTTTGGTATTTTCATAATTGTTCTGTGATTGTGGACCCTGGTCGGTAGACTGTAGTTTAGAGTCCGACCGAGGGGTTGTGGATGTGTTTTTGTGTTTATTTTTTGAAGTGTGTTTCTTTGCAGGATCGGCTCTACTCTTTGAGTAGAGAGATGTCTGTTTTACAGGGGAGGTTTTGTCAGATTTTTGGTAGAATTCTCGTAAAACGCGATGTCCGGTCGAACCCTAATTCTGATTCTATGTCTAATATTCTAGATCGAGTTTCTAGGATTTTCTGTTAGGTTTATTCTGATGTCTATTATTTTTGTATGTTTAGTTGCGCCGAGACCGATGCCTAGTGGACCAGGCCCGTCGGACCCATCTCGAGGAACGCACTAAGTGTGAGTTACTATTCTATATATATATATATATATGCTTAGGGTGCATGATTTAGAAATGTATGTTTTATAATGATTAAATATGCATGAATAACCCAATTAGTATTTAAGTTTATTTTTAGTTTATTCTTGGTTTATCTTTGGTTTATTTTTGATATATTTTAAATTATATGCATGTTTTATTAAACATTTATACTTAAAATATTTTTAAATATATTTCTAATTTATTTTGCAATTATATTGGATTTATTTGACGTATTTATACTCGAAATATACCTGGTTTACTTTTGGTATATTTCTAGTATATATATGGTTATTGTTGTTATTATATTTAAATTCATGCATCATTTATTTTTATGAATGTATGCTTTATATTTCAATGAAAGATATCAATAGAACGTGCTACCTAGTGGGCAGCACTAGGACCGAGTATGTACCGGTACGCTTATAGCATTTAAACTATATTACCAACCATTTATGGATAATGATTTATAATATCCTGTGTTTTTAAATATTTTTATACTGCATCAGGATATGCAGTGTTAATAATTTTTTTATATATTTATGAAATTTTTATGAGTTTGCTATTTAATTAAAGCTAATTTTATTTGTTTATTATTATTTTAAGTGCTTTACGTAAAATTTTCCCGGGACTTGCATTTTCGGGGAAATTGATACGTAAACTATTTATATTTAATTATTTTAAATGAATTTCCATACTTGCATGAACTCATATATATTTTTAAAATACTAAATAACGTATGTTTGTGTAATTATTTATTTAATTAGGGTTTAATTAATATTACCCTAATATTTTATTATTTGTTTTAATATTATTTAATTATTTTAGGTGTATTAAATTATTAAAATATTAAATTATATGTGTGTGGTGTATATTTAATGTGTGTAATTTAATATTATTTTAATATATAGTATAAAGTATATATATATATATATATATACACATTTAATATTAACAAAAATTAAAGTTTGAAGTATTTACCAAATTGCCACCCGAGCATCTTCTCCCTCCCGATCGTTCCCCATCACCGTCCGCTGCTGCTACCATCGATTTCTTGCCGTTGGTGTGCCGTCCGGCGTGCCACCTCCTTCCTCAGCCTTCCCCGCTGCCTGTTGTAGCCATTTCCGGCGTCTGGAAGCCATTTTTGGCCAGAGAAGCCGAAAGTTGGAGCAACGTCGTTCACGACGTTTCCAGCCACCGTTTTCAACACCACTGATCTCTTTCTTCTCCTTGAGCTTCGGTGAGTGTGATTCCAAGATTTGTTTCACTTAAAATGGTCTTGATTTGCTTATGTTTCGATTTTTCGAATTCGGCCATATTAGGGTTCTTGATTTTTTTGAACTTCAATTTGATTGATTCAGAAAAGTCCCTTAACAAATGTTGTTCCCCTTAGCTTAATCTACATGTGTGAATTTTTGTGGAATTTTTGGAGATTATTTTGATTTTTGGGTATTTTTGAATATTTTAATATTATTTTCTAATTTTCAAAAATTAATTAAATAAATTGTTAAATTGTGTTTTATGATAAATATAGGTGTTTAAATGAATTATAGAAATTTATTTGGAATTTTTATGAATTTCTATGTATTTAATTTGAATTTAATTAGTTTATGGAATTTTTGGAAAATTAGGTTAATTGTGTTTTTAATTGAAATTAATTGGTTAATTGAGTTTAATTATTGATATTATTGATAAATATGTTGATAAAATTAATTTTTGGATAATTATACTATTTTTGGTGAATTTTTGAAGTAATTTTAGTATATTTATATATATAAGGGTATTTTGGTAATTATACCCTTAATTGGCTAAAAATGTAATTTAATTGGTTTTAATAGTTATTTAAGGTGTAAAAATGATTTCTACAAATTATTTAGTATTTTTAATTAATTAAAACTATTTTTCATGAATTATTTCAATTATATATATAATATATGATTTTTCTAATAAAATGAGTTTTTATCGATTTTTACTATGTTTAAAGGTTAATTATGTAATTTCTATGTATAAAATGTATTTTTGTGATATAAGGGTATTTTTGGTATTTTTATATTGTTTTGTGAATTGTGGACCCCGATTGGTAGATTGTAGTTTGGAGTCCGACCGAGGGGTTGTGATTGTAATTCTGCGTTTATTTTCGAAGTGCATTTCTTTGCAGGGCCGGCTCTACTCTTTGAGTAGAGAGATGTCTGTTTTACAGGGGAGGTTCTGTCGGATTTTTGATAGAATTCTTGTAAAACATGATGTCCGGTCGAATTTTGTGTCTAATATTCTAGATCAAGTTTCTAGGATTTTCTGTTAGGTTTATTCTGATGTCTGTTATTTTTGTTTGTTTAGTTACGCCGAGACCGAGGCCTAGTGGACCAGACCCGTCGGACCTATCTCGAGAAGCGCACTAAATGTGAGTTACTATTCTATATATATATGCTTTAGGGTGCATAATTTAGAAATGTATGTTTTATTTTGATTAAATATGAATAAATGGTTTGATTATTACTTAAATTTGTTTTTAGTTTATCTTTGGTTTATTTTCTGTATATTTTAAATTATATGCATGCTTTATTAACCATTTATGTTTAAAATGTTTTTGAATATATTTCTAGCTTATTCTGCTATTATATTAAATCTGTTTGACGTATATATACTCGAAATATACCTGGTTTACTTTTGGGTATATTTCTAGTATATATATGGTTTATGTTGCTATTTTATTTAAATTCATGCATCATGTATTTATGAATGTGTGTTTTATATTTTAATGAAGGATATCAATAAAATGTGCTACCTAGTGGGCAGTACTAGGACCGAGTACGTATCGATATGCTTATAGCATTTAGGCTATATTACTAACCATTTGTGGATATTGATTGGATATGATTATTGGATGTGTGTGATATGATTTGGAGGTGTGATTGCTGGAGCTCGGTTGACCAAGTGTCTCGGGGCCAATCACACTGACAATCAGACTGATGGAGCTCGATTGACTTAGTGTCTCGGGGCCAATCACACTGACAGTCAGACTGATGGAGCTCGATTGACTTAGTGTCTTGGGGCCAGTCTACTGTCCAAATGGATCAAGTGAATATACTTGGAATAAGTGAGCCTGTATGGCTAGAATGTTTTCTAACACTATTTTCGAGGTGGAGATATTCTAGGGTTCTATGTGATCCTTTATAAACAATGATTTTCAATAAAATATATAAAATGATTTTACTGCATCTGTGTGTATTTGCATGTATATATACATATTAGATATATACTGTTAATTGTATGCATTGTCATTTAGTGTGCATGTATATATATTATAGTAATTCACTCAGTGAGGTCTGACTCCCCTCCGTTGACTATTTTTCAGGAGAGTCATCTTCCTCAGACCTCAGTAGCAAGCTTGTACGTTGGATTTCTTCCGCCCCGGCTTCTTTATGTAAACTGCTTATCTGAGTCTCAAGTTTTATTTTATCTAGACACTACAGTAATCATTAAACTATTAAAGAGATGTTGTATTATATTTGAACTGGATTTGTATTAAAAGGTTTATATATATGAGATTAAGATTTAATTTAAATTCAATTGGTGCAAATGTTATTATATTTATGATTTTATTTTCGCTACATTAAGAGCTGTTGTTATTATTATTGCATGTTTATTTTATTTTTAGGCTTGCTATGGGTTTTGGATTTGAAAGAATTCCCGTTCCCTAGCACCGGTCATGGCCCCTGTTTTGGGTCATGACAAAGTTAGTATCAGAGCGGAGTTCTGTGTCAGGGCTTAGTTTTGTGAGTTATGGCCCTAGTTTTCAGAATTGTGTTTTCTTTTGGTAGCTACTGCAGTGAATTAGGTTCGAGTACGTCTTGATAAGTATTCCTTGCTTTAGTTTTCTGCGTTATTCCTCCGTTGTCTATTTTGTCTGAATCTTCCCGTTTGTCTTTTCAGAATAAGGAGGCGAGCGCATGTCGCTCCACCGGTCGTTGAGGTCGATGATGACGAGTCTTTTCAGGATGAGGTTTTACCTCTTGAGCAACTAGTTAGACGTAGAGGTCGTGGCAGAGGAAGACCTCGAGGAGCGGCAGGTCGTCATAGGCAGAGAGAGTTACAGGACGAGGAGCCTGAGTTTGATGTTCCTGTACCTCCAGTTGTTCAGCCTGTTCAGCCTGCCTATCAGCAGGGTATGTCTGACCCTGAGTCAGCTTTGTTCTATGCCCGAGTTGGCAGGATTGCTTTCGATGGGACTTTCGATCCGTTAAACTTTCTGCATGCGATTGAGACTCGGACTCGGACTGCTCATACCGAGTACCAACGGATCATGATCATCGAGTTGTCTATCGAGGGACCAGCCCTTGATTGGTTTATTCAGATGATCCAGCCTTACATGATGACGATGGCCTGGGCTCAGTTTTGAGAGCGATTTATGAGGAGATTCTGTCCAGAGCCTCTCCGTATGAGCTATCATCTTCGACTAACCAACATTTCTCGTGGTGATCGATCTGTAGAGGAGTACACCAGAGAGTTTCTTCGGTTGGGTAGATATGCAGAGGATCTGATACGAGATCAGTATTTCGTAGTCACTACGTATGTCACTAGATTGGGTTCAGCATTTGTTGGTATGCCTACAGCAGGCCTTACTCTAGAGTTTGTGATAGAGTTAGCCAAGGAGATTGAGCTGAGGCTAGTTAGGTAGGGAGCGATGCCTGATTTTTACCAGCTGGGAGTTCAGTCGAGTAGATTGCAGGCTACTCCGTATTCTAGTTTTCATATTGGCTCGAGTAGTCAACAGCGAGGTCCGACTCAGCAGAGTCAGAGGCAGTAGCATCGAGTGCATCAAAGCAGTAGACATGGCCGTGGAGGTCAATGTAGACCATTCAGATTCAGGTCAGGTGCTTCGAGCAGTAGCAGTGGTCGTAGTTCTGGATCAGCTGCTAGTGTTTGTCAGACTTATGGTAGAGTCCATCAGGGACCGTGTTATCTGACACCACTGACATACTTCAGATGCTGGCAGACAGGACATTTTGCCAGATCGTGTCCTTATTTCGAGTATCAGCAGCCATAGATTTTGCGATTCCTATAACAGTCGATTGCTAGTGCTGCACCTGTGCCATTTCAGTTGCCTCCAGCCCAGCATCAGAGTTCCACTCAGTTTGTTCCACAGCAGAGTCATGGTAGAGGTGATAGAGGAGGTGCCAGAAGTGTTGGCCAGGCTTCTACCAGTCAGCAGGGAGGTCGAGGATAGGCCAGAGTTTTCCATCTTACTCAGCAGGATGCTTAGGCATCTAATGCAGTCATGGCAGGTATTGTTTCTGTCTGTTACCTGGATGCATGGGTTTTGTTTGATCTGGGTGCCACGCATTCGTTTGTTTCTCCCATTTTGCTTCTAAATCTTATTGGCAAGCTTCAAGGATGGCTTTTCCTTTGTCCATTGCCACTCATCTGAGCGATTCCTTGGACACCGATATTGTTCTTTCTGGTTGTCCAATTCTCGTGGGAGGTAGAGAATTACCCACTGATTTGATCTTGTTGGATGTGATGGAGTTTGATGTTATTTTGGGAATGGATTGGTTATCTCAGCACTATGCCATAGTAGATTGCAAGAATAAAGAGGTGACGTTCAGAATTCCTGATGAAGAAGACTTTAAGTTTATGGGTGATAGGAGTTCAACACCTCAGAATCTTATTTTTACTATTACGGCTAGGAAGTTATTGAAGAAAGGATGTCAGGGATATTTGGCATTAGTCAGGGATACTTCAGTGGAGGAGTTGTCACTCACAGATGTTCCTGTTGCTTGTGAGTTTCCTGATGTTTTTCCTAAGGAGTTGCTAGGTTTACCACCTCACAGAGAGATTGAGTTCTGTATAGATGTGGTTCCAAGTACTACTCCTATATCTATGCCACCCTATAGAATGGCTCCTACAGAGTTGAAAGAGTTGAAGGAGCAATTGTAAGAGTTGTTGGACAAGGGTTTCATCAGACCTTGGGGTGCACAGTCCTGTTTGTGAAGAAGAAGGATGGTACCCTGAGACTGTGCATTGACTACAGAGAGCTGAACAAGGTGACAGTGAAGAACAAGTATCCTCTCCCGAGGATAGATGACTTGTTTGATTATCTACATGGTGCATAATTCTTTTCTAAGATTGATTTGAGGTCGGGTTATCATCAGCTGCAGATTAGTGAAGCCGATATTCCTAAGACGGCATTCCGTACTCGATATGGCCATTATGAGTTTCTGGTGATGTCTTTTGGTTTGACTAATGCACCAGCAGTTTTTATGGACCTGATGAATAGGGTATTCAGACCATATGTGGATCAGTTTATGGTAGTCTTCATCGATGATATACTGGTTTATTCAAGGAGTATGGAGGAACATGTATATCATTTGAGGATTGTACTATAGACACTGAGAGATCATCAACTTTATGCTAAATTCTCAAAGTGTGATTTCTGGATGGAGAGTGTTTCCTTTCTTGGACACGTGGTGTCTAAAGAAGGTATCCAGGTTGATCCACAGAAGATTGAAGCAGTGTCTGAGTGGCCTAGACCGACTTCTATTACTGAGATTCGGAGTTTTCTAGGTTTAGCCGGGTATTATAGGAGGTTTGTGCAGGATTTTTCCAGAATAGCAGCCCCTATGACTCGCTTGACTCAGAAGAATGTTAAATTCGAGTGGTCAGAGGCTTGTGAGAACAGTTTCCAGTTATTGAAGGAGAAATTTACCACAGTGCCAGTGTTAGCTTTGCCTAATTATGTGGACAAGTTCACAGTTTATTGTGATGCCTTTAGAATTGGCCTTGGTTGTGTGTTGATGCAGAATGGAAGGGTGATAGCCTATGCTTCGAGGCAATTGAAGAAGCATGAGCAGAACTATCCTACACATGACCTAGAAATGGCTGCAGTGATATTTGCTTTGAAGATCTGGAGACATTATCTGTACGGGGTGACTTGTGAGATATTTACTGATCACAAGAGCCTTAAGTACATTTTCCAGCAAAGAGATCTGAATTTGAGGCAGAGGAGATGGTTAGAATTGTTGAAGGATTATGACTGTGAGATTTTATATCATCCGGGTAAAGCTAATGTGGTAGCAGATGCCTTGAGTAGAAAGTCCTCAGGCAGTCTTGCTCATATCAATATTGAGAGGAAATCGTTGATCCAGGAATTGCAGCTATTAGTGGATCAAGGTCTGATGATGAAGATCAGTAAATCAGGTGGACTGCTAGCTCAATTTAAGGTGCGATTTGTACTGAGGGATAGGATTAAAGCAGCTTAGAGTCGAGATCCTATTCTAGAAGAGCTTGCAGAGAATGTCAGAGCAGGGAAGTTCACTGATTTCACACTCGATGATGACGGTGTGTTGTGGATCAGTGTTAGATTGTGTGTTCCTGATGTGGATGATTTGAGAGAAGAGATCCTAGAGGAAGCACATTCTACAGCTTATAGCATACATCCAGGTGTTACGAAGATGTACCACAGTATTAGAGATTTATACTGGTGGGATGGATTGAAGAAGGATGTCTCTAATTATGTTGCTAAGTGTTTGACGTGTCAGCAAGTGAAAGCTAAGCATCAGAAGCCTTCTGGGAAGCTTCAGCCTCTTCCTATTCCCGAGTGGAAGTGGGAAAGGATAGCTATGGATTTTATGCTAGGTTTACCTCGTTCGAAGGATGGATACGATTCCATCTGGGTGATTATAGACAGGTTGACGAAGTCTGCAAATTTCTTACCTATGAAAGCCACTTATTCTGTAGCTAGATTGGCGAAGCTGTATATGAAGCATATTGTGTGCCTTTATGGAGTACCTGTGTCCATTATGTCAGATAAGGGTTCAGTGTTTACTTCTCATTTTTGGCAGAAGTTGTAGGAAGTGATGGGCACTAGGTTGGACTTCAGTACTGCTTTTCATCCTCAGACAGATGGTCAGTCTGAGAGGACGATCCAGACACTGGAAGATATATTAAGGATGTGTGTCTTGGATTTGGGAGGTAGCTGGGATGATCATTTGCCACTCGTTGAGTTTGCATATAATAACAGCTACCATAGCAATATTGGTATGGCACCATATGAGGCATTGTATGGAAGGAAGTGTAGATCCCCTCTGAGTTGGGATGAGATTGGTGAGAGAGCGTTGACTGGACCTGAGATGGTTCAGGATGCTGCAGAGAAAGTCACCGTGATTAAGCACAGATTAGAGACCGCAGTTAGCAGGCAGAAGAGTTATGCGGATCCTAGGCACAAAGATGTGGAGTTTCAGGTTAGAGATTTTATTTTTCTGAAGGTATCTCCGATGAAGGTTGTGATGAGATTTGGTAGGAAGGGTAAGTTAGCACTGAGATATATCGGACCGTTTGAGATTCTGAAGAGAGTTGGCACTGTTGCATATCGGTTGGATTTGCCTCCGAGTATGTCGCAAGTGCATCCAGTATTTCATATCTCGATGCTGAGGAAGTATATCTCAGACCCTTCTCACGTGTTGCAGCCTGACAGTGTAGAAGTGAGTGAAGATTTGACGTTTGTGGAAGAACCTATGGTGATCGTTGATTATCAAGTTAGACAGTTGCGTTTGAAGCAGATTCTGATGGTCAAGGTTCTGTGGTGTAGCAACAAAATCGAGGAGCGTATGTGGGAGACTGAAGCTAAGATGTGAGCTTCTTACCCGTATCTCTTTCCTTTTTGATCTTATGATCATTTTCTTTTTGGAATTCGGAGACGAATTCTTGTAAGGGGGGAAGACTGTAATATCCCATGTTTTTAAATATTTTTATACTGCATCGGGATATGCAGTGTTAATAATTTTTGTATATATTTATGAAATTTTTATGAGTTTTTGTAATATCCCGTGTTTTTTTAAAAATATTTTTACACTGTACCGGGATATGCAGTGTCAATAATTTTGACTATATATGTGATATTTTTATGAGTTGATATGTATTTTAAACCTATTTTAATTACTGTCTATTATTTTCAGTATTTTACGTAAAATTTTCCCGGGACTTTCATTTTCGGGGAAATTTCCACGTAAACAATGTATTATTAATTATTTTAAATGTATTTACGGGTTTGCATGAACTCATACATATTTTTAAATTATTAAAAAAAGCCTGTGTGTGTATATTTATTTAATTAGGGTTTATTATTACCCTAATATTTTATTATTTATTTGTTATTATTTGATTATTTTATTTATTATTAAATTATTAAAATTTATTATTTTATTATTAATTATTTATTAATATTTAATTATTTTAATTTATTTTATTTTTTTTCTTTTTTCTTTTTTCTCTTTCTTTTCCTTTTTCTTTCTTTTTCTTTTTCTTTTTCTTTCCTTTTCTTTCTTTTTCTTTTTCTTCTTCTTCTTCTTTCTTCTCCCGCGCGGGCGCCGGACCACCATTTCTTCTCACCGCCGTTTCTCCCTCCTCCGGCCACCGTTTTTGACACCGCTGGTCTCTATCTTCTCCTTGAGCTCCGGTGAGTGTTATTCTAGCTTTGGTTTGAGCTAAAATGGTCTAGAATTGCTTAGGTTTTGATTTGAAGTTTTCGGCCTCTTTTGGTTTTTGATTTTTTTGAGCTTCGATTTGGATGATTCATGGAAACTTCCTTCACAAATGTTGTTCCTGGTAGTTTAATCTTCATGTATGAATTTTTACAGAATTTTTGGAGGTTGTTTGGATTTTTGGGTATTTTTGAATATTTTAATATTATTTTCTAATTTTCGGAAATTAATTATTTAAATTATGAAATTGGAGTTTATGGTTGAATTAGGTGTTGAAATGAATTATAGGAATTTATTTGGAATTTTTATGAATTTCTAAGTATTTATTTTTAATTATTGAAGTTTATGTGATTTTGTAAAATTAAGTTAATTGTGTTTTTATTTGAATTTAATTGGTTAATTGAGTTTAATTATTGATATTATTGATAAATATGTTGAGAAAATTAATTTTGGATAATTGTATGATTTTTGGTGAATTTTTGAAGTAATTTAGGTATATATATATATATAGGGGTATTTTGGTAATTTTACCCTAAATTGTCTAAAAATGTAATTTAATTGGTTTTAATATTTATTTAAGGTATAAAAATGATTTCTACAAATTATTTAGTATTTTTAACTAATTAAAACTATTTTCCGGGAATTATTTTCAATTATATATATAATATACGGTTTTTCTAATAAAATGAGTTTTAATCGATTTTTACAGTGTTTCAAGATTTATTTTGTAATTTCTACGTATGAAATGTATTTTTATGATTTAAGGATATTTTTGGTATATTTGAATATATATTCTGTGTTTGTGGACCCCGGTCGACAGATTGTAGTCTGGAGTCCGACCGAGGGGTTGTGATTGATTGTGGTGTTTATTTTTGAAGTGTATTTTCTTTGCAGGGTCGGCTCTACTCTTTTGAGTAGAGAGATGTCCATTTTACAGGGGAGGTTCTGTCGGATTTTCGGTAGAATTCTCGTAAAACGTGATATCCAGTCGAACCCTAATTTTCGATTCTGTGTTGAATACTCTAGATTGAATTCTAGGATTTCTGTTAGGGTTATTCTGATGTCGATTAATTATTTCTTGTTTAGTTGCGCCGAGACCGAGGGTTAGTGGACCAGGCCCGTCGGACCTGTCTCGTGGAGCGCATTAGGTGAGTTACTATATTATATATATATGCTTAGGATGCATGATTTAGAAAATGCATGTTTTATTTTGACTAAATATGCATAAATAACATGATTTATATTCAAGTATATTTTTGGTATATTTTTGGTATATAATAAATTATATACATGTTTTATTAATAAAATATATTTAAAATGTTTTTAAATATATTTTTAGTTTAATTCATGATTTGATTGGATTTATTTGACATATATATACTCAAAATATACCTGGTTTATGTTTGGTATATTTTCGGTATATATATGGTTTATATTGCTATTTCATTTATATCCATGTATCATTTATTTTTGTGAATGAATGTTTTATATTTAAGAATGAAGGATATCAATAGAACGTGCTACCTAGTGGGCAGCACTAGGACCGAGTACGTACCGGTACGCCTATAGTATTTAGGCTATAATACTAACTTATTTGTGGATATCGATTTGATTATGATTATTTGATATGTGAGATGTGGGTTGTGGGTGTGATTGCTGGAGCTCGGTTGACCAAGTGTCTCGGGGCCAATCACACTGGCAGTCAGACTGCTGGAGCTCGGTTGACTTAGTGTCTCGGGGCCAGTCTACTATCCATATGGATTAAGTGGATATATTTGGAATCAGTGAGCCTGTATGGCTAGAGTGTTGTTTAACACTATTTTTTTGAGGTTGCGATATTCTAGGGTTCTATGTGATCCTTCATAAAAGTTGATTTTCAGACAAAATATATAAAATGATTTTTCTGCATCTGTATGAACTTGCCTGTATATATACATATTACTCATATACTGTTGACTGTATGCATTATCACTTAGAGTGTATGTATATATATTATAGTAATTCACTCAGTGAGGTCTGACTCCCCTCCGTTGACTATTTTTCAGGAGAGTCAACTTCCTCAGACCTCAGTAGCAGGTCGATACGCCGGATTTCTTCCGCCCTGGCTTCTTTATGTAAATTGTATACTTGAGTCTTATTTATTTTATCTAGACACTGCAGTAGTTGTGATTTTCAGTAGTTGTGAAATAAAGTATTTGTTTTAAAGAGATGTATTATAATAAAACTGGATTTGTATAAAGATTATACATTTATGAGATTATATATGTGATGTGATGAGTTTTGAAGTAAATCCAGTTGATATGGATGATATTGTAATATTTATGATTTTATTTTCCGCTGCATATTATATTTTTATGGTTATTATTGCATATTTATTTTATTTTTAGGCTTGCTACGGGTTCCGGATTCGAAAGAATTCCCGTTCCCTAGCGCCAGTCATGGCCCCTGTTTTGGGTCGTGACAGTTTTCTATTTAATTAAAGCTAATTTTAATTGTTTATTATTATTTTAAGTGCTTTACGTAACATTTTCCCGAGACTTGCATTTTCGGGGAAATTGATACGTAAACTATTTATATTTAATTATTTTAAATGAATTTCCATACTTGCATGAACTCATATATATTTTTCAAATACTAACTAACGTATGTTTGTGTAAGTATTTATTTAATTAGGGTTTAATTAATATTACCCTAATATTTTATTATTTGTTTATTTATTTTAATATTATTTAATTATTTTAGGTGTATTAAATTATTAAAATATTAAATTATATGTGTTTGGTGTATATTTAATGTGTGTAATTTAATATTATTTTAATATATAGTATAAAGTATATATATATATATACATATATACATTTAATATTAACAAAAATTAAAGTTTGAAGTATTTACCAAATTGCCACCCAAGCATCTTCTCCCTCCCGACCGTTCCCCATCACCGTCCACCGCTGCTACGGCTGATTTCTTACCGTTGGTGTGCCGTCTGGCGTGCCACCTCCTTCCTCAGCCTTCCCCGCCGCCTGTTGCAGCCGTTTCCGACGTCTGGAAGCCATTTTTGGCCGGAGAAGCCGAAAGTTGGAGCAACATCGTTCACGATGTTTTCAGCCACCATTTTTGACACCGACAGTCTCTTTCTTCTCCTTGAGCTCTGGTGAGTGTGATTCCAAGCTTTCTTTCACTTAAAATGGTCTTGATTTGCTTAGGTTTCGATTTTTCGAATTCGGCCATATTAGGGTTCTTGATTTTTTTGAACTTCAATTTGATTGATTCATGAAAAGTCCCTTAACAAATGTTGTTCCCCTTAGCTTAATCTACATGTGTGAATTTTTGTGGAATTTTTGGAGATTATTTTGATTTTTGGGTATTTTTGAATATTTTAATATTATTTTCTAATTTTCGAAAATTAATTAAATAAATTATGAAATTGTGTTTTATGATAAATATAGGTGTTTAAATGAATTATAGAAATTTATTTGGAATTTTTATGAATTTCTATGTATTTAATTTGAATTTAATTAGTTTATGGAATTTTTGGAAAATTAGGTTAATTGTGTTTTTAATTGAAATTAATTGGTTAATTGAGTTTAATTATTGATATTATTGATAAATATGTTGATAAAATTAATTTTTGGATAATTATACTATTTTTGGTGAATTTTTGAAGTAATTTTAGTATATTTATATATATAAGGGTATTTTGGTAATTTTACCCTTAATTGGCTAAAAATGTAATTTAATTGGTTTTAATAGTTATTTAAGGTATAAAAATGATTTCTACAAATTATTTAGTATTTTTAATTAATTAAAACTATTTTTCGTGAATTATTTCAATTATATATATAATATATGATTTTTCTAATAAAATGAGTTTTTATTGGTTTTTACTGTGTTTAAAGGTTAATTATGTAATTTCTACATGTAAAATGTATTTTTATGATATAAGGGTATTTTTGGTATTTTTATATTGTTTTGTGAATTGTGGACCCCGATTGGTAGACTGTAGTTTAGAGTCCGACCGAGGGGTTGTGATTGTAATTCTGCGTTTATTTTCGAAGTGCATTTCTTTGCAGGGCCGGCTCTACTCTTTGAGTAGAGAGATGTCCGTTTTATAGGGAAGGTTCAACCGAATTCTTGTAAAACGTGATGTCCGGTCGAATTCTGTGTCTAATATTCTAGATCAAGTTTCTAGGATTTTCTGTTAGGTTTATTCTGATGTCTGTTATTTTTGTTTGTTGAGTTGCGCCGAGACCGAGGCCTAGTGGACCAGGCCCGTCGGACCTATCTCGAGGAGCGCACTAAGTGTGAGTTACTATTCTATATATATATGCTTTAGGGTGCATAATTTAGAAATGTATGTTTTATTTTGATTAAATATGAATAAATGGTTTGATTATTACTTAAATTTATTTTTAGTTTATCTTTGGTTTATTTTCTGTATATTTTAAATTATATGCATGCTTTATTAACCATTTATGTTTAAAATGTTTTTGAATATATTTCTAGCTTATTCTGCTATTATATTAAATCTGTTTGACGTATATATACTCGAAATATACCTGGTTTACTTTTGGGTATATTTCTAGTATATATATGGTTTATGTTGCTATTTTATTTAAATTCATGCATCATGTATTTATGAATGTATGTTTTATATTTTAATGAAGGATATCAATAGAACGTGCTACCTAGTGGGCAGCACTAGGACCGAGTACGTACCGGTACGCTTATAGCATTTAGGCTATATTACTAACCATTTGTGGATATTGATTGGATATGATTATTGGATGTGTGTGATATGATTTGGAGGTGTGATTGTTGGAGCTCGGTTGACCAAGTGTCTCGAGGGCAATCACACTGACAGTCAGACTGCTGGAGCTCGGTTGACTTAGTGTCTCGGAGCCAGTCTACTGTCCAAATGGATCAAGTGAATATATTTGGAATAAGTGAGCCTATATGGCTAGAGTGTTGTCTAACACTGTTTTCAAGGTGGCGATATTCTAGGGTTCTATATGATCCTTCATAAACAATGATTTTCAATAAAATATATAAAATGATTTTACTGCATCTGTGTGTATTTGCGTGTATATATACATATTAGATATATATTATTGATTGTATGCATTGTCATTTAGTGTGCATGTATATATATTATAGTAATTCACTCAGTGAGGTCTGACTCCCCTCCGTTGACTATTTTTCAAGAGAGTCATCTTCCTCAGACCTCAGTAGCAGGCATATACGCCAGATTTCTTTCGCCCCGGCTTCTTTATGTAAACTGCTTATCTGAGTCTCAAGTTTTATTTTATCTAGACACTGCAGTAGTCATTAATCTATTAAAGAGATGTTGTATTATATTTGAACTAGATTTGTATTAAAAGGTTTATATATATGAGATGAGGATTTAATTTAAATTCAGTTGGTGCAAATGTTATTATATTTATGATTTTATTTCCGCAGCATTAAGAGTTGTTGTTATTATTATTGCATGTTTATTTTATTTTTAGGCTTGCTACGGGTTTCGAATTCGAAAGAATTCCCGTTCCCTAACGCCGATCATGGCCCCTGTTTTGGGTCGTGACATGATTGAATTTGATTATTTGATATGTGAGATATAATTTGGGAGTGTGATTGCTGGAGCTCGGTTGACCAAGTGTCTCGGGGCCAATCACACTGACAGTCAGACTGCTGGAGCTCGGTTGACTTAGTGTCTCGGGGCCAGTCTACTATCCAAATGGAATAAGTGAATATAATTGGAATAAGTGAGCCTGTATGGCTAGAGTGTTGTCTAACACTGTTTTCGAGGTTGTGATATTGTAGGGTTCTATTTGATCATTCATAAACGATGATTTTCAATAAAATATATAAAATGATTTTATTGCATTTGTGTGTAGTTGCTTGTATACATACATATTATATATACTTTTGATTGTGTGCATTGGCATTTAGTATGCATGTATATATATTATAGTAATTCACTCAGTGAGGTCTGACTCCCCTCCATTGACTATTTTTCAGGAGAGTCATCATCTTCAGACTTCAGTAGCAGGCCTGTACGCCAGATTTCTTTTCACCCCGACTTCTTTATGTAAACTGGTTATCTGAGTCTCTAGTTTTGTTTTTATAATCTAGACACTGCAGTAGTTGTATAAAGTCATGAGATTTGTACTTTAAATATTTGAACTGAAACTTGTATTAACGGATTTATTTATATATATGAGATATGGATTTGATTTAAATCCCGTGGTGGAATATTATTTTGATACTTATTGTAATATCCTGTGTTTTTAAACATTTTTACACTGTATTAGGATATGCAGTGTTAATAATTTTTAAATATGATATTGATATTTTATGAGCTTTTATTTAATTAAAATTGAATTTTTAATTGTTTATTATTATTTAAGTACTTTATGTAAAATTTTCCCAGGACTTTCATTTTTGGGGAAATTTTCACGTAAATATTTTATTGTTAATTATTTTAAATAGATTTACGGACTTGCATGAACTCATATATATTTTTAAAGTACTAAATAAAGCCTATATGTGTATTTATTTAATTAACTAGGGTTTAATTAATTACCCTAATATTTTATTATTTGTTTATTTGTTTTAATATTATTTAATTATTTTAGGTGTATTAAATTATTTAAAATATTAAATTATATGTGTGTGGTGCATATTTAATGTGTGTGATTTAATATTATTTTAATATATAGTATAAAGTATATATATATACATTAAATATTAACAAATTATAAAGTTAGGTTTATTTACCAAAGTGCCACCCGACTTCCTTCTTCCTCCCGATAGTTCCCCATCACCGTCCGCCACTGCTACAGCCAATTTCTTGCCATTGGTGTGCCGTCCGGCGTGCCACCTCCTTCCCTAGCCACTTCCGCCGCCTGTTGCAATCGTTTTCGACGTCTGGAGGTCGATTTTGGCCGGAGAAGCCGAAAGTTGGAGCAACGTCGTTGACGACGTTTTCGGCCACCATTTTCGACACCGCTGGTCTCTTTCTTCTCCTTGAGCTCCGGTGAGTGTGATTCCAAGCTTTTTTTCACTTGAAATGGTCTTGATTGCTTAGGTTTCGATTTTTCGAATTCGGCCTATTAGGGTTCTTGAATTTTTTTAACTTCAATTTGATTGATTCATGAAAAATTCCTTCACAAATGTTGTTCCCCTTAGCTTAATCTACATGTGTGAATTTTTGTGGAATTTTTGGAGATTATTTTGATTTTTGGGTATTTTTGAATATTTTAATATTATTTTCTAATTTTCGGAAATTAATTAAATAAATTATGAAATTGTGTTTTATGATAAATATAGGTGTTGAAATGAATTATAGAAATTTATTTGGAATTTTTATGAATTTCTATGTATTTATTTTGAATTATTTAAGTTTATGGAATTTTTGGAAAATTAGGTTAATTGTGTTTTTAATTGAAATTAATCAGTGAATTGAGTTTAATTATTGATATTATTGATAAATATGTTGAGAAAATTAATTTTGTGCAATTATACTATTTTTGGTGAATTTTTGAAGTAATTTTAGTATATTTATATATATAGGGGTATTTTGGTAATTTTACCCTAAATTGACTAAAAATGTAATTTAATTGGTTTTAGTAGTTATTTAAGGTATAAAAATGATTTCTACAAATTATTTAGTATTTTTAATTAATTAAAACTATTTTTCGTGCATTATTTTCAATTATATATATAATATATGATTTTTCTAAATAAAATGAGTTTTATTGGTTTTTTTTGTGTTTTAAGGTTAATTATGTAATTTCTACTTATTAAATGTATTTCTGTGATATAAGGGCATTTTTGGTATTTTCATAATTGTTATGTGATTGTGGACCCCGGTCGGTAGACTGTAGTTTGTAGTCCGACCGAGGGGTTGTGGATGAGTTGTTGTGCCTATTTTTTGAAGTGTATTTCTTTGCAGGGTCGGCTCTACTCTTTGAGTAGAGAGATGTCCGTTTTACAGGGGAGGTTCTATCGAAATTTTGATAGAATTCTCGTAAAACGTGATGTCCGGTCGATCCCTAATCCTGTTTCTGTGTTTAATATTCTAGATCGAGTTTCTAGGACTTTCTGTTAGGTCTATTCTGATTTCTGTTGTTATTGTTTGTTTAGTTGCATCGAGACCGAGGCCTAGTGGACTAGGTCAGTCAGACCCATCTCGAGGAGCGCACTAAGTGTGAGTTACTATTATATATATGCTTTAGGGTGCATAATTTAGAAATATATGTTTTATTTTGATTAAATATGCAAAAGTGGTTTGATTATTACTTAAATTTATTTTTGGTTTATTTTCGGTATATTTTGAATTATATGCATGTTTTGCTAATAAATTAGGTTTAAAAATATTTTTATGTATATTTCTAGTTCATGTTGTAATTATATTGGGTTTATATTGTTATTTTATTTAAATTCATGCATCATTTATTTGTGAATGAATGTTTTATAATTATTGACGAAGGATATCAATAGAACGTGCTACCTAGTGGGCAGCACTAGGACCGAGTACGTACCGGTATGCTTATAGCATTTAGGCTATATTACTAACCATTTGTGGACATTGATTGAATTTGATTATTTGATGTGTGAGATATGATTTAGGAGTGTGATTGCTGGAGCTCGGTTGACCAAGTGTCTCGGGGCCAATCACACTGACAGTCAGACTGCTGGAGCTCGGTTGACTTAGTGTCTCGGGGCCAGTCTACTGTCCAAATGGATCAAGTGATCATATATTGGAATAAGTGAGCCTGTATGGATAGAGTGTTGTCTAACACTGCTTTGAGGTTGCGATATTCTAGGGTTCTATTTGATCCTTCATAAATGATAATTTTCAAAAAAATATATAAAATGATTTTACTGCATTTGTGTGCATTTGCCTGTATATATACATATTAGTTATATACTATTGACTGTATGCATTGTCATTTAGTATGCATGTATATATATTATAGCAATTCACATAGTGAGGTCTGACTCCCCTCTGTTGACTATTTTTCAGGAGAGTCATCTTCTTCAGACCTCAGTAGCAGGCCTGTACGCCGGATTTCTTCCGCCCCGGCTTCTTTGTGTAAACTGCTTATCTGAGTCTTGAGTTTTATTTTATCTAGACACTGCAGTAGTCATTAAACTGTTAAAGAGATGTTGTATTATATTTGAATTGGATTTGAATTAAAAGAGTTTATATATATGAGATGAGGATTTAATTTAAATTCAGTTGGTGCAAATATTATTATATTAATGGATTTTTATTTTGATATTAATGATTTTTATTTCCGCTGCATCATATATTGTTATTATTACTATTGCATGTTTTATTTTATTTTTAGCTTGCTACGGGTTCCGGATTTGAAAGAATTCCCATTCCCTAGCGCTCGTCATGGCCCCTGTTTTGGGTCGTGACACTTATGATTTAATTTCCACTGCATTGAAAGTTGTTGTTATTATTATTGCATGTTTATTTTATTTTTAGGCTTGCTACGGGTTCTGGATTAGAAAGAATTATCGTTCCCTAGCGTCGATCATGGCCCCTGTTTTGGGTCGTGACAGGGATCTCCTGAAAAAAATAATTGAGGGGGTTCAAACCTCACTAAATGAATTATTATACTATATATACATGCAATCTAAACCATAACAATCAAGCATTATTATATATATGTATGTATATACACACAATTCACACGAATGTCAAACTCTACTTTTATAAATATATAGAATGTAGGAAAACGTTTAATTAAATTCATGAAGGATCCATAGAACCCTAATAATAACAACCTCAACAACCCCATCATCACTCTAGCCATGCAGGCTCACTTGATTCCAAATAGAACAGTTATTCCAATCTGGACAGTAGACTGGCCCCGAGACACTAAGTCAACTGAGCTCCAGCAGTCTGGCTGTCGGTGTGATTGGCCCCGAGGCACTTGGTCAACTGAGCTCCAGCAATCACACTATCTATCACTTCATATCTCAATCAACCCAATCGATTCATTCCACTATAGACAGTAGACTGGCCCCGAGACACTAAGTCGACCAAGCTCCAGTAGTCTGACTGTCAGTGTGATTGGCCCCATAATCACACTATCTATCATGCCATTAATCTCAGTCAAATCAATCTAATCAATTGTAATCACCCAAAATTAACTCTCACTCAATCCTTATCTATCGTACCGGAACATACACGGTTATAGTGCTGCCCACTAGGAAGCACGTTCTATTGATATCCTTCACTTAGAATAAATCATTCATTTGGAAAATAATTAATGTAGAACAATATTCATAATAGTAAAACCAACCATATATATATATACCAAAAATATACCTAAAATATACCTAGTATATTTCAGGTATATATATACATATATGTGTCAAATAAAATATGAAATAAACTAAAGATAAATCATTAATATTGTTAAAAACAACTTAAATGTATAACAATAATATAACATGCATTTTCTTAAAAATATACTTAAATATACAAAAGATATACCCTAAGTACACAAATCATTTAATAAAACATTTATGTATAAATATTCATTTAAATATGTGTTTGTGTTTAACATATATTCACAAATATACTAAAAATGAACCTAATTATCTAGCATGCATATATCAAAAATAAACCCTAAATATACCATTAATGTGTTAGGTTTAATTTAATAATAAAACATGTATTTATTTGGAAATAAATAAAAAATATACCAAAAATAAACTTAAAAATAATTTAAGTGTAGGTTTATAATTTAACATGCAATTATTTAAGAATAAACCTAAAATCTACTGAAACTATACCTAAAGTATACTAATCATTTAATAAAATAATTATGTCTAAGTGTACATTTTAAAACATGTGTATATTACTCAAATGTATTAAACCTAAAACTAATTGTTTAATGTGCATATATCAAACTAACATGCATAATTATTTAATATGCATATATATAAAAATGCAACCCTAGATATACCAAAAATATTATAATTTAAATCCCTTTTAAAACATACAATGAAAATGAAAAATTCTAAATAATGCCCCCTATATGCAATGCATATATATACAGTATAATAACTCATAAGTTAGTGCTCCATGAGACAAACTCGGCGGGCCTGATCTGTTAGGCCTCGGTCTCGGTGCAGCTAGACAAACAAATGACAACATGAAATCAGAATAAATTTAACGGAAATTCTAAAGACTCGATCTAGAATTTTAGACACAGAATTAGAATAGGAATTTGACCAGACATCACGTTTTACGAGAATTCTACCAAAAATCTGACAGAACCTCCCCTGTAAAATGGACATCTCTCTACTCAAAGAGTAGAGCCGGTCCTACAAAGAAAACACACTTTGGAATAACACCAAATTCACAACCATAATCCCTCGGTCGGACTCCAAACTACAATTTATCGACCGAGGTTCACAATTCACAGAATATACACAAAACACATTTAAATGTCATAAATACAAAAAATACCCTTGAATAATCAAAATATAGTAAATCAGATATTTAAAATACTGAAAATAATTATTTCACTGATAATTATAATAAAAATCCAAATTTTAATAAAATATTATTAAATTTCAACAAATTCTCAATAAATTCATAAAAATCAACTAAAATACATTTTATAAATCCAAATTACATAATTAACCCTAAAACATACTAAAAATCAATAAAAACCCATTTATTTAGAAAAATAGTATATTATATATAATTTGAAAATAATTTACGAAAAATAGTTTTAATTAGTTAAAAATACTAAAAATTTTCAGAAATCATTTTTATAGCTCAAATAACTATTAAAACCAATTTAATTATATTTTTAGCCAATTTAGTGTAAAATTACCAAAATACCCCTATATATAAATTTACTAAAATAAATTCAAAAATTCACCAAAAATAATATAATTACTCAAAATTAATTTTCTCAACATATAATTTAATAATATCAATAAATATACTCAATTTACCAATTTATTTTATTTAAACACATAATTAACCCTATTTTTCAAAATTACATAAACTTAATAAATTCCAAATAAATACATAAAAATTCACAAAAATTACAAATAAATTTCTATAATTTATTTCAACTCCTATAATCACCATAAAATAAAATTTCATAATTTAATTAATTAATTTTGTAAAGTAAATTTTTATGAATCAACCAAATTGAAGCTAAAAAAAATTCGAAACCCAAAATGGCTGATTTGAAGAAATTGAAACCTAAGCAATTCTAGACTAAATCAAGTGAAACAAAGCTTGGAATCACACTCACCAGAGCTTAAGGAGAAGATAGAGACCAACGACATCAAATTTGGTGGCCGAAAAGTGCTTGATCGGAGTTAGGAGCAACTTTCGGCCTCTTGATGAAAATCCGGCCAAACAATGCCGGAAATGGGAGCTTTAGGTGATGGAAATGGCTGGAGGTGGAGGAGGAAGGCTGAGGGGCATAGTAACAGTAAGAAAACCAGCTTGAAAGTGGTTGGAAATGGTGGAATCCGTTTGGGAAGAAAAATGAAGGAGACAATGGCATTTTGGTAATTTCTACAAACTTTGTTTTTTTTCTTTATGTATATATATATATCCACCTTATATATATTATAATAATATAATCCCACATACAAATAATACTCACCACACAAGTATTTTATTATATTTAATAATTTATACACTTAAAATTAATTAATTAATACAAAAAACTTAAATAATAAAATTAAGGAAATTAATTAAGATCTAATTAATTAAATAAATACACATATATACATTTTATTTTAGCACTTAAAAATTATGTATGAGTTCATGCAAATTCGTAAAACTAGTCAAAATAAATAGTATTAAATTATTTACATGTCAATTTCCCCAAAAATACAATTTTCGGAAAATTTTACGTAAAGTACTTAAAATAATTAAAATTAACTTTAAACAAATAACAACTCTTAAAAATGTCATAAATATATACAAAAATTATTAACACTGCATATCCCGATGCAGTATAAAAATATTTAAAAATTCGAGATATTACAGTCTTCCCCCTTCACAAGAATTCATCCCCGAATTCCAGAAAGAAAATTACAAGATCAAGAAAGGAAGAGATATAGGTAACAAGCTCGCATCCCAACTTTAGTCTCTCACGTAAGCTCTTTTACTTTGTTGCCATGTCACGGAACCTTGATCATCTAGATCTGGTTTGAGCATAACTATCGAGCTTGATAATTTACAATCTCAACTGATTCCTTCTCGAACTTCAGATCTTCATTCAATTCTATATTGTTCAACAAGTCTCATCACACCATTTTTTTGAAGACATCTTCAGAATTACAGTCTTCGATCTGAAACTCCATATCTCTGCGTCTAGGATCCATATCTCTCTTCTGATCACAACAACTTCTTTGCTGTATTTTAAACCATCTCATATCTAGTTAAGACTTCTTTTCATAAAAGCCTTAGGTGGTGTCATTCCAATACTGCTATGGTAGCTGTCATTATAAGTGAATTCTACAAGTAGCATATAGTTGATCCAGCTACCTCCCAGATCCAAAACACACATCTTCAACATATTGTTTAGTGTCTAGATCATCCTTTCAGACTGTCATCTATCTGAGGATGAAAAGCAGTATTGAAATCCAACCAGGTGTCTATTACTCTCCACAATCTCTGCCAAAATTGAAAGGTAAACACTGTACCTTTACCATATACAATGGATATAGGTAGTCCACGTAGGCACACAATATGCTTCATATGCAGCTTAGCCCACTTAGCTACTGAATAAGTGGCTTCCACTGGCCAAAAATTAGCTGACTTGGTTAATTTGTCTATAGTCATTCCAACAAATCATATTCACCCTTCGAATGAGGTAACCAACCATAAAATTTATCATAATTCTCTCTCATTTCCACCCAAAGTTCAAAAGAGATTGAAACTTCCCAGAAAACTTCTGATGTTCAGCTTTCACCGACTGGCAAATTAAACACTTAGAAATACAATCAGTCACATCCTTCTATAATCCAACCCACTAGTACTGATCCTGAATACTGTGATAATTCTTGATAATCATCTGGATGTACATTGTAAGTTCATTTCCAC